>CM069538.1:24912739-26162739 GCA_035773235.1 Eospalax fontanierii | reverse complement strand
TTTTCCGTGATGGTTTGTTTACATACCTGCTGCTCCAGGGAGGTGACGAACTCCTCAGAGTCCGGAACTACATTCTCATGATTTTATACACCCTTTTGTTGACTTAAATCTTCAAGTCTATTTTTATATCTCTCTGAAAACGTTACAGTGATTCCCGTTGTTATCAGCAAATTTCACTTCTGTTAAGTATCTTGACACCCCAGCCAGAAGGAAGGTTTTACCCCCTCTGGGTATGTTGGGCTCTTTCCTTTCCTTAATAATAATATTTCCCTGAGCTAAGAACACCTCTCCTCGAACACCAAACTACTTCTTTCCCTGTTTGCATTAGCTATTTCCCATCCTCTGGGCTAATTGGAGCCTACTAGTAGTGGGCAAATGTTTGTTAACTTTTATTTCATTCTAAATTAATGTCACGTATTATTAAAGTTTGCCATATATTTTATAATGTGAAAGAGAAAGCTTGCATTCTTATCCAGGTTCTGATATTTATACATAGACAGGAAAATAAAATAGAAGTTTTCTCAAGCTTAGAGTGTTTTATAAATAAATAGACATACAAAGAGAAACAGGCTTGGGCCAGGAAGTAGGAGCCAAAGTGCAAGGATGGTAGAAAACAAGCAAGTCTTCATGGCAGCAGCTGGGGTTGGTTAACAGGACAGTGTGAAGGGGACTTTGCAGTGACGTGATCCCATAGGAGTCTGGACAGGACTCTACCCAGTCAGGTGACATTGATTACCCCAGGGGAGAAAGGAAGAGAGAAGTGGGTTTTATAAAATATATATTCATATATATTCTTACTGAATTTTTGTACATTCCATACCATACATCTTACTCATATTTAGTCTGCCCTCCCTTATCTGCACTGCCTCATATCCTCCTCCCACTGGATTTCATGCATTCTGTCTTACATGTTAAGGCCTATTGAGTTAAATTTGTATCCTCAGATGTCGTCCCTCAATGTGAGTTCATCCACTGGAACCTGGTCAGCCTATCTAGCGTCCCACTTAAAGGAGACCAACTCAGGGCTGGAGAGATGGCTCAGATGGTCTCTACTCTTGCAGAAGACCCAGGTTCGATTCCCAGCACCCACATGGTAGTTAATAACTCCAGTTCCAGGTGATTGAATGCCCTCTTCTGACCTCTGCAGGCATCGTACAAAACGTGTGCACCTAGCTACAATGCAGGCAATATATTCATAATAAAGATAAAGATAATAAGAAAATATTAAGAGAAAGAAGCCCAACTCAGCAGTGATCAGCTGCCAATTGTTCCTCAGCTAAGGTTAGGGTTTCTTGGCCATTTCCCCAGTTCTATACTGAGGTTTTTTTTTTTTTTTTTTTTTTTCCTGTTTTGAAGCTTCTGGGAATTTGTACATATGAACTTCAAGCAATGGTGACAGCATGCACAAGACCCACGCAAACTCAAACCATACAAGAGGTGTTTTGGTCTTGGAGACAGAGAAGACATTCAGGGGGCTGGAGTCAATTAAGGGTGCTGGCTGCTATTTCAAGAGGACCGGGATTCCCACATCTACATGGGATTTAACATCTAAGGGATTTAACACCCTCTTCTGGCCTCCATTGGCATTGTGTTGACACGGGTCACTTACATACATATAGACCAAACACATACATGAAATAAAAATAAATAGTTTTTTTAATAAGAAAGAAGAGAGAAGACATTCAGCCTGAGGCCTATACACTTTTGCCTATGCCTGGTGAAGCTACTAACTAAATCATTTTCAGCCACCTGTCCTTGCTTCATGGAAGAAAGATGGAGCTCATGATGGGAATGTGACAGCTGCCTGGACCCCTGGACCACTCAGTCTAGGCATTGACCACCCCAATGACTGGCCTGGGAAGTGGCAAGTCATTTAAAGCTTTAAATGTTGCTCACCTTTAATCCCAGCCCTCCAGAGGCAGAGGCAGGTGAATCTCTGCGAGATCGAGGCCACCCTGGTTCATATCAAAACTTCTAGGCAGGCTGTGACTAGGGAGACCCTGTCAAAAGAAATGAACAAAAAAAAAAAAGTTAAAAAAATATATAAACAAACAAAACCCCTGAAGTCTTAAAGCCCCAGGATCATTCTGGAAAAATCAGGGTATGTATTTGCACTGTGAATACTAACTTGGAAAATTACATGGAGATAAGATATTTGATGCTGGGTCTCCATGCCACTCAAGGGACTATAGCTCTCGGCGTGTAGGGATCTCCCGTATTTGTGAACCCCACAGAGCTATCTGTGCTGGCTGTCACATAGCGGATGTTTTAAAATGGGATGTATTCTCTGACAAGTGCAGATCCATTTCTCTTTATGTACCTCTCCTTGGTTTAGATACCTTGAGCCTTGATACAGATATATGAGTGCAGTTTGGTAGAACAAGCTTATTTTGAGGGGCCTGTTTGGAACCTGGGGTTAGAGTCAAAAGTCGGCAGAATGGCAGCTCAAGGACATGTGCAGTCTAGAGTGTGTTCCTCCTCCCCTCTGTCCCCTGTAAGTCCAAGTAAGTGAGTCTGTCATGGTTATCATATTCCTTACTGTCAGCAGGAACCTACCTCAGGGAAAGGTAGCATAGTACTCCCCAAAGAAACACGGGTCACTGGCTGACAAGGATGGAGAGAATCAGAATCCTTGAAGTGGTCATAGGTTTATTTAATTAAGAGACTGTAGCAGGAACTGGAGACATGGCTCAGTGGTAAAGTGCTTACTGTTCTTGCAGAGGGCCCCCATTCTAGTCCCAGCACCTATGCAACTGCCTGTAAGTCCAGTTCCAGGAGATCAGATGCCATTTTCTGGTCTCCTTGTGCTTCTACAGACATGTGGCATACAGAAACACACACATACATAGACTCGTATATGTACACATAAATTAAAAAAAATAAATAGAGGGTCTAGAGAGATAACTCATCAGTTAAGAGCATTGTAGAGGTCCGGGGTTCAATGCCCAGCACCCATATGATGACTAACAACCATCTGTAACTCCAGTTCCAGAGGACTCTGACTCCATCTTCCGATCTCTGTGGGTGTTGCCTAAAGTGTCTAGTAGGGGCAATGTCCTATTATTAGGTTAACTGCTTTCAACTCCTTCTTATACTGTATATGCAGGTCCTTTAAGAAACTTCTGTAGTGGTGGGTTTCCTATGTTTTTCTAAAGGCTTTTAGTGCTAGTTATCCCTCTCTATACCCCTCTTCTGCCCTGCCCTCCATTCCCCGCCCATCTAACCCTTCCTACTCTTTTATTTCTGTTCCCCCTTGTATATCACTGCATTACCACCCTTCTCAGAATAGCCTTCCCAGGGCTATTAGTTTCTTGACTTCCTCTTGAAAGATTTTTAAACGCTAGTAGAATTGTTTTAAATGCTGTGATATAAAACTGTGAATTATGGTGTTTTGAGTCTCAGAGCTCATCAAGTCCAGTGTTTACTGACTATACTCACTGCTCAGTTACCAATTTCTCCACAGTTAATCACATCAAGCCTGGTGTGGTGGCTCAGCACACAGAAGGCTGAGGCAAGAGCATTGCTATGAGTTCAAAGTTAGTCTGAGCCTCAGAGTGAGACACTGTCTCAAAAAAAAAAAAAAAAACAAAAACAAAAATAAAACTAAATAAACAATTAAATCAAAAGAAATCACCCTAAGATTTAATGGCTTAGAATACCAGGGAACATTTCATTATTATGATTGTTAACTTGGCTAGGTTGTAATAGAGAGTAATTTAGTCAAACACTGGTGTAGGCAGGTAACTGTTGTGAAGTTTTGTTGATGTGATTAACATGTATGATCATTTGATTTTAGCAGATTATCCCTCACAGTTTAGGGGGGTTTTATTCAATCCACTGAAAAGGCTTGAGAACAGAATCAAAACCTCTCTGAAGATGAAGAAATCCGGCCTATGTACAATAATGTCTTTGTAGCAGCTTCCAGCATGGGCTTCCTCCAGTTTTACATTTCAGATTTGTCTTGTCAACTCCCACAACCAGAAATGAATTCCTTGTAGTAACTCCATCTTTCCTGTTCTGGATCTCCTCTGGTGCAAGCCTCATGATACAGCTATTTTCACTTAGAGTTCTAGAATCTGATATTCAGCTAGGTAGTTTCTACTTGGAGGCATTACAATTAGAAAGATAATTGCTGGTACTGAAGTCACTTTGAAGATGTTTCTCACATGTTTGAGAGTTGATTGAGCATTGGTGGAAAAACGAAGGAACAGCCTTTCCACATAGCCTGGGCTTTCCAACAGCAAGAGGGTGCTCCTCAAAAGAGTAAGGTCAAGGAGCACAAGTTCCTCTTTAGAGCCTCATCTTGGAAATCATAGATCCTCAATTTAGCCATACTTTATTGGTGAGTCAGTCAGAAAGGCCAATCCATACACAAAGAGAACAGTATAGACGGCTACCCAATGGGAAGAGAGCTAATGTCATGCTGTAGAATGCTTTGTCGTATTATTTTATCAACTCATGGTGGAATGAGAGTGGTAAAACCAAATTGCTTCATTTCAGAGGATAGTTCTTTAAGCTTGAGTTTGATGGCAAAATATTCTGTATTTATCTTGTCAAATATTCTGTATCATGTCATGGTGATTGTTGGATGTGATGATTCATTATTTTTTTGTAAGTGTACTTTCTGTGAAAAACAAAAAGACATGGTCTAAAGACCAGGCTGATGACACACAGGATCTGGCAGTTTGATTGCATCCACTTTCTACTTAGAGTTGTGAAGTTTTTGCAGCATTCCTTAAAAGCAAGCATTTATCCTGTAAACATGCCTGGTGACCTGTTGCTATCCTGGTTGAGACACTGGCCATTCTCATTTGGAACTCTTTACTGGTATAACGTTGTCACTTACGTCTCTGCAGTAACTTCTACCCTTGATCTTGAATCTTCTCTCTCAGTTCACTTACAGCTTTTCTGCTATGTAAGGACTACAATCTTATGTCCTTTTAGAGATTAAACAAACTTTATCCTTGTAAATGTTATATATGTGTTCTAGTTTCATCCTGTTGCTATGATAAAACACTGACCAGAAGCCACTTGAGAAGGAAAGTCCTTTTTTGGCTTATACTTCCTTGTCATAATCCATCACTGAGGTAAGTCAAGGGAGGAACTCAAGGAGGAACTTGAAGCAGATTCCATGAAGAATTCTGGTTTCAGGCTCACCCTCTGTATTGTCCAGACAAACCCAATAAAGACAGTTACTCAATGGAGACTCTTTTTTAGACAATTCTAGGCTGTGTCAAAGTTGACAGTTAATGCTAACTGGGGCGCTCCACTCCTTGACAAATTGACACATGGACGCATAATTTTAAGCAATAATGTTCATTTTCTGTTTTCAAATCTCATGTTAATTTCATAATATAAAACAGTACAACTTTAAAAGTCTCACAGTCTTTAAAAAAGTCTCTTTAGAAATCCAAAGTCTCTTAACTGTGGGCTCCTGTGAAATAAAAAAAAAAAACAAGTTACATACTTTCTTATGCCAAGAGGAAGAACCAGGGCATAGGAACAATCACATTTAAGTAAAAAAAAAATCTAGCAGTGTAAATTCAAATCTTGTAGTTTAATGTCTGACATCTGAGACTCACTCATCATCTTCTGGGCTCCAGAGAGGTTGAACAGCCTTTCCTCTCCAGCTCTGCCATCTGCAGCATATACAACTTGTCTTATAGGCTCAGGCTGACTCTGCTTCACACCTGCTGCTCTCCTTGGCAGATGTCCTATGGTCCTAGCATCTCCAGTACACGGAGGTTTTAGATGGAAACTGAGGCTTTTCCTTCAGCAATGGTCTCTCATGGCTTCCCGCAGGGACTCTGACTCTGCTTCTCTCCATGACCCTTCCTGCCCTTGAAGCCAGTACCACATGGATGACTGTTAGATTGCTAAGTTTGGCTGCCAGCTTGTGATACAGCCTTGGCTCCCCCGATCCATAGCTGCTGTCTGTGTACTGAGCCTGAGGAAATAGTTTCCTGTTGTCCCAATGAAGCACAGAACATTTCAGTCAGTGGCACTGTTTTCATGTTATTCACAGCTCATTCTTCAGCCTCAGTCTGACCAGCACTCTGTTCAGATGAAGCACAAAAGGTTTCACATCAGTAGTACTGATATCTTATTATCTTATTATCTTAGTTATCTGCAGCCCCAGATTACTAATGCATACAGATTCTTAAGCCAAAATACCACACAAATGGCCCTATTCCAAGTTTTGCACAAGTGCAATGCCCACATAGGTCAGATGAGGGTGTCAGATCCCCTGGTACTGGAGTTATAGATGATTGTCAGCTGTCAAGTAGGTGCTGGGAATCTCTACCTGGGTCCTCTACAAGAGCAGTCAGTGCTCTTAACTGGTGAACCATCCCTCCAACTCCCATAGCTTGCTTTTTTATACATCCCAGAAGAACTTGCCAAAGGAATGGTGCCACTCACTGTGGGCTGACTAGGCTCTCCCATATCAATTTAAAATCAAGAAAATGGCTTGTCATGTCCACAGACAAACCTGATAAAGACAATTGCTTAACTGAAACTCTTTTCAAAAATATTTTACTTATTATTTTTATTTTATGTGTATGACTGTATTGCCTGCATGTAAGTGCACCTGTGTCATGCAATGCCCAGAGAGGTTAGAAGGTTTTGGATCCCCTGGAACTCCAATTACAGATGGTTGTTAGCTGCCACCTGAGTGCTGGGAATCAAACCTGGGTCCTCTGCAAGAGCATCCAGTGATCTTAACCACTGAGCTAACTCTCTAGTCTCAAAACTCTTAAGCAAAACAAAAACTGATTCTAGACTACATCAGATTAACATTTAATAATAACTAGGTCACTATATGTGATCAGTTAGCTTGTCAGGCTCTAGGTGAGCTTGTGTAGAATGCTGGTACTACTTATTGCTGTAGAAGCTTGTAGGATGTTGGGGTTATGGTTTGTAAGGCACTTTCTGGCTATACATCTCTATATTTTAGAATGCTAATTATACACTTTTAGAAGTACTAAATTTGAGTCTATTTTTATTTAATAGAAGATTACTACAGAAAACAATGTTTTCTAAGCAATTCTGAATATAATGAGACCATACTACCTTTGATAAATAAATAGTTTTATTACTATGTCCCAAAACTTCATATATAAGATATGGCATAGACTGTACATACAAAATATGTCATCAGCTTTAATTTCACATGTAGAAATATCAGACTTCCAGTTTATTCTTTTTCTTTTCATGCAGTTGAATATTTTACCTGCAGTTTTGTATTTTCCTTTTCTTCCTATTTTATTAGTGGCACTGGAATTGTATAACTACTGTTGTTGATGTATACTGATACCAAGACTTCTGTGTTCTGTTTTTCTTTTCATTCTGTAGAAGCAATAATGTGAAAATTGACTTGTAAGTACTTACTGAGTCCCTGAGGGCACAGAAAAATCTTCATTTTCTTTAATGTCACAAAATACTCATTTTTAAATCTGCTTTAACTTTTTCTAGGATCAGTTTCAAATATAGATGTCTCTAGTTCTTGAGACCCCTTTTTAGAACTTTATCAAAATACAACCAAGACTTGTCATCTCCATCTTTTTTTCCCATTCTCCATCATTTCTCAGTGTTTACTAAGGGTGGTTTAAGTTTGTGTGTTTTGGTTTCTGGTAATTAATTGCTCTGTACTTGAAAACTAGAATGTATTCTATGTATCAGGTGTGGATTTAGAGACAAGTGCTGCCCATTGAACTCCAAAGTATGAACTATCAGTAGATATCTGGCAACCTCTCTACCAAATATGAAGCTAAAGTCTTAATGGTTTGGATACATAAGGGGAAATACTCTCATTGATCAACTACAAATAAAAAGAACAACGTCAGGGGCATTAGGAAGGGATGGCACTGGTCTAAATTTATCATTCCAGTAAGTCTTGAAATGGCCACTAACATGATCTAGAGAGACATAAAGACATAAACAACTTTAGTTTAAGCTATGATAAACTCTCTGAGATATATTATTCACATTCATCTTCGTGTTCTCTTTCATGTACAGCTCCAACCAGTTCTGAGTCAGTCATAATTAATTCCAGATTGATGGTGGCCTCAATGTTTTCCAATACTTAATTAATGGATATTCTTCAGGGTATTTCTTAAGGCATGGCAAGAATTTATCAGAGATTTTGCTCAGATGAATCTAAAGTTTAAATCCTTTTACTCACATAGATGATATCTGGGTACTTTGACATTTTTGATATTTATAGGGCAAATGATGTTATGTGTTCATGATTATGAAGTGGTTTGCTGTCTGCTGTTAAAATATCACTTCTGTCACTTTTCCTGGTCCTAGTCCAGCATTCTGCATTGGTTTTCCTTCTGTGCTTTTGAGCTCTGTGTACTTCAGCACAGACCATTGTGTTTAAATTCTTCCTTACATTTTTTTATTGATTTAAGAAGTTCATATGGTGTATTCTGATTACATTCAGATCCCTCTTCCGTGTTCACTCTCGCCTTATAACCCCCACCCAGGGTGCTGCAAGGTGGGGTGGTTGCAACTACCTCGTGACTGTGCCCACTGCCTAGTTCCATCACCCGAGCTTGTCATGGTAAAGGCAGCCAGGCTTGAGTGTTTTCTTCCTCCTGATGGAGGATCCAGTTGACCCTCTTAGTGTCAAGAACGAGTTATGGTTTAAGGCCCTTTGATGAGAGCCACTACTGCACCACCATCTTGGCTCTCCAGTTATTTTCTTTCTCACTTGCCAAGTTTTGAGCTCAGAATTTTTTAGATCAATATGCAAGCACCTATGGTCTGGAGAATATTCATTTCGTACGATAAGGTTCCTCACATGGTCCAGCATATGCACTCAGTCTCTCAGGAGCAGGTGTACCCTGGGCCTAGAAGCTGGAAGCCAGAGGTAGGGGAACTTCATTTCTTTGCCATCTGTTATCAAAATTCTTCCTTTTATGAAATAACTACGAATATACACTTCTATTTCTGTATTCTGGATAAAGTAGCAGTAAATTCCTACTGGCTCATCTTTATCATTTCATATAACAAAGGAGTTATTTGAAATATTTTTGGTTTTATTTATTTTTATTTTGTGTGCATGAGTGTTTTGCATGTATGTATATAAATGCATACATGTTGTCCAATGACTGTAGAGGTCAGAAAATGGCATCATATTCCCTAGAACTGGCAGTTATTAACTGCCATCTGGGTGCTGGCAACTGACTCTAGCTTCTTTGCAAAACATCTGAGTCATCTCTCTGGCCCCTAAAAGGTTATTTTTAATGTGCTTTTATGTAGTTATTATTTTGCAGGTTTAGGAGGGGAGGGGTTTTGCATTATTTTATTATTTTTTCCTACTTTAGTTAAATGCATGTTTACATGGATTTTTAATCTGGTTTTTCTTTTTTGTAGGCTATTTTTTTTTCCTGACTGATTTGGAGAGTTCAGCGGAGTTGAAACACGCTCTGTAGTTTTAGAAAAGTCTATTATGGGGATTGGCGAGATGGCTCAGGTGATAAAGGCACTTCTTATCAAGCCTGACAACCAATTTAGTTACAGCAGTGAGAAAAGTAAACAAAAGATTGGTAGAGTAGTAGTTCTGTTGCTGTGATGAATCTAAGCATGTGGTCTGTTGGTTTGGTTTGCAGGGGAATGTGGGAGAGTTTGGAGCTTTAGGCTAGGGAAGTCTAGAATGGTATATGCAGAGTTTAATGGGTCATTCTTATGGGAGTTTGGACAACCAGAATACCTAGAGAAACATGGACAGTGGAGGACAAGCTCATGAGGTTTCAGAGAGGAACGTGTCTCTATTGTGAACTGAAGCAGTGGACATTTATGTCCATTATGTCACAGTCTGGCAAAGAATCTGGTTGCATGCCCATGTTCTGAAATTTTGAGTGAGGCTGAATTTTAAAATAATATTCTTTATTTATCTGATGGAAGAAATTTCAAGATAGCATCACCATCCACTCTGAGGCATGGTTACTGCTCATTTCTCTTAGTCAGCTCTACAGCGAGAGAGGGAGAGAGAGAGAGAGAGAGAGGAGAGAGAGAAATAGCAAAAAGATGGAGAATGTGAATGTGAAGTTTGGGAGGAAAGATATGTGAATATGTTTAAATATGCAAAAAAGATCAGCCTGGAGAAACTAGCTATATTGTTAAAGAGGTTAAAAACTATTTATGAAAAACCTCACTTTCTGAACTGGGATAATAGAAAAGATGTCCTAAGGACAAGATCACACCTATTGAAGACTCTAACATGTAAAAATATAAACTCATTTGAAAGGAGAGAGCCTGTATGGAAAATGTGACTGAAAATGTTCCCAGTTCAAAAACAACTATATATTTTCTTAGGTTTCGACATGAAGACACACAGAAGCCACAATGGAAGGGGCCAGGCACAGAATATATTTAAAACTGGTAGAATTTGATAGCAACACGCAAAGCCTTCTGGTTTTGTAGGCATGCAAAATGCAAAGTTATGGGGTAACGGAGGCTTGGACCAAGGGTCCAGGAAGCTGCTGAGGTCCGGCAATGTTTGTTATGGTTGGGTTCCCTGGAAGCGGGCACTTAGAAGCTACTGTGTTAAGCTTTGAAGGTGGTCTAAGTTGCCATGGAGACCCTGGAATGTTGGAGATGCCAGGACCATAGGTTATTTACTGAGGAAAGCTGCAGGAACCAAGAGGAGCCATCCCAAGAAAGCGTTTCTATGTGTGCTGCAGGCAGCAGAATTAAAGGTAGAAATAAAGGGCTTCACCCAAGGCTGATGAAGTTCAGTTGATACGACTATGACCTGTGGATCTGCTACTGTAGGATTTGGTATTTGCCCCTTTTGGGTTTCAGTCTTGCTTTGGCCCAACCTTTCCTTAACATTTGTATTCCTCTCTTTTGGAGTGGGGATGCTTGCTGTGTACCATTGTCTGTTGGAACTGTGTAACTTATTATTAATTTTTATTTTACAGGGGACACAGGAAATTGCCTTGAATCTCAGAAGAGACTTTGGACTTTTCAACAATATTGGAACTGTTAAGTCTTGAGAACTTTCAGAAATGGAATAAATTCATTTTTCCAGTAACAGATAACATGAGGGACGGGATTGGAATGTTATGATATAGTGTGATATATTTCAGTGATATGCTGACAAGGAATCAACTTGTTATGGCTACATTTTATTGTCAACTTGACTGGATTTGGAATCACCTAGGATACAATCCACTGGGTGTTTCCAGAGAGGTTTATTTGGGGAAGTAATATCCACCCTGAATGTGGGCAATACCATACCATGGAGTCCCAGACTTAATTTAAAAAGTTAAAAGGAGGAAGCCAGCTGAGTATAAGGCATTAATCTCTCTGTTTCCAAACTGCAGACACAATGTGATCCACTGCTGCAGACTCCTACTGCCGTGTCTCAGGGCTATGATGGCCTTTATCCTCCCAAACCAGGAACCAAATTAAAACTTTCATTACTCAAGTAGCTTTTGCCAGGCATTTTGTCAAAGCAGCAAGAAAAGTAATTATTACCTTCCCCTTTGTCATGCAAATTAACATATCCACAGGTAATGGGGATCAGGACATGAGAACTTTGAAACCACAGTTATTTGAACGATATATAATATACCTTCCTTATTTATGGATTGATTAGAAAAATGTGAGCCAGAGGAGAAAAGGGGAAAATAAAAATATTTTTGTATTTACAAAGTCTCTTGAGTAAAACTTCAATGAAAATATAGTGCTATGTATTATATTAAAGTAACTTGTTTATGCTTTCCTGAACCCCATTAGTACATACGTGTGCATATGGAATAGACCACACACATCCTTAAATTTTCTAAACATAGCAAGGTTCCTACTACAAAGTAGATATTATATAGATGATTATGGCATAGAACTTAATGAACTTGGTTTACTTTACAACAATTTTTGCCATTTTTGAAACTTTCAAAAATGCCTTTTTGATATTTGACTTTTTAATGTAACGATCTGCCATCTAACATATATTAAGGATTAAGTGCTTTGTTTCTTGCAGTTCAGCGAAACTTTACATAAAAAACATGATGAAAATAAGCATTTTAGGTTTTTTAAGAGAATAATGATACCACAAATTTCTTTATACAAATGTCTGGAATTTTCTTGCAAATGTAAAAGGAAATTGGAAGCTTTGATCCCCTAAGAGTGAAGCAGTCACTTACATGATATATTATCATTGGACGACGATCAGCTATTCCTTCTTACGTGACTTTCTATTATGTCTGATTCATCAGTATTTGTACCAGCATAATAAACGTTTTACTTGATGCTAATATTTTATTACGTCCGTCTGTGCACCTGACAGTGTGCAAATGATGCTCTGGAGAATCTGTACTGTTTCACTTCACATCTTTCTCATATTGTATTTATTTATTTATTGGGGGTGTGTGCATTTGTGTGGGTGCACCTGTGCCTCTTCTCTTTCTATCCAGGCAGCAAAGGCATTTACCCACTGACACATCTTGCCAGCTCTCATTTCGTTTCATTTTTTTGTCATTATTCTTCCTTAAGTGTAATCATTTGAATGCAGAGGAGCGAATTAACACCATCGTTTTGCTCATTTTCAGATCATTCATTAAATATGAAATTTCAGCTAAAGAGATGGTCTGTTGATGAGCCCCGTATACTTTCGAGATATGTTTTCAGTAGCATTTTCTTTTCTCTGTACTCATGACTTCTCTTCTATTGTTCTTTCGTTGATTTTTTTTCCTGCTATCAACCATCAACACTGCTTATTCTCACAACCCATGCAAAGTAGCATTCCTCCTTTGGGAAAACATGCTCAGGCCTGCCTATAAATCACAACCTCCAAAAACTGCAGGTGACCTTACAGCTTATTGTGTGGGCCCAATGAAAGCACAGAGTCATCACTTCAAATTGAATTCTGTTCTTAGAAGATTTACCTCTTCCCACAGATCTGCTTCTGGTGCTACCAGTCTGTGTGCTGTCTTTGTATAAGCTAAAATCAGTCAATAGGACCAGTCCCTGAAGTTCCTGTTCTTCATGGATCAATAATTCTCTCAATCTTAGTGAGAGGACAGTTCTGGGACACAGCTGGAATAAGAGTTAACACATTGGTTTCCTAACACAAGGTAAAAAGGTACAACAACAACAACAACAACAACAAAACCCCTCTTTTTCTTAGAACTACCAATTCATTCCTTTTATTTATTTCAAAAGCAATTCATGAAAATATTTGGTTTGTATTTAAAATATTTTACTATTTTATTTTATATATGAGTGTTTTGCCTGAATGAATATGTGTACCACATGCATGCAATGCCCATGAAGGCTAGAAGAGGGTATCAAATAATTGGAGTCATGGATGGTTGTTAACTGCTTTGTAGGAGCTGGGAACCAAACTCTGGTCTTCTGCTAGAACAGCAAGTATTCTTAACTACTGAGCCATCTCTCCAGCATTGAAAATACAGATATTTAAAAAGAAAACATATCCACAATGTTACCAAGTGGGAGTGAGAATGCACATTTTGGTGGGAATTATTCTAATTTTTTTCTCATGTGTGTATGCATGTTTGCATGTGTGTGGGTACACATCACCTATGCATAGACCTGAGATTGATGTCAGAAATATTCCTCAATTGTTCTTATACTCCAAGGCAGGTTTCCCAAGCTAGGGTTTGCCATTGTGGCTAATCTGGTTAGCTTGCTCCAGGGATCCCCTATCTCCAGCTTCTAAGCTCTGGAATTACAGGCAACCCCCATGCCTACCCATTTACATGGGCGATAAGAATCCGCAGTCTGGTCCACACACTTGCACAGCAAGTACTTTAATCACTGAACCATCTCCTCAGCACTTCCCAACTTTTATATAAAGCTGATATATACATGGTCTTCTGTATAGGTATGCTTTTAGTTTTAAATAAAGTGCCATTGTGTATATGCTCTGTCCCCTTCATTTAATGAAATTACTTTAAAGCAAATTCTCATTATCTGCACTATTTCTGGTGTAGTATTGGCTCTTCATAACTGAGCAGTTGCTGACTGCTTTTATTACTGAGCACTATAGATGGTATTTTTTAAAGGTATTTTTTTTCCTTTGTTTTTTTGAGAGAGGTATTACTGTGTAATTCTGACTGACCTGGAACTTGGTATGTAGTCCAGGTTGGCCTTAAACTCACAGAGATTCATCTCCTTCTGCCTCTGGGGTGCTGGGGTTAATTATGTATGTCATTATAGACCTTTAAAAAAGACTTTATATATATATTATATATATTATTTTATGTGTATGAGTGTATTACCTGCATGTATGTAAGTGCACCCATTTCATGCAATGCTTGCAGAGGTTAGAAGAGGGTGTTAGATCCCTTGGAACTGAAGTTACAGAGGGTTGTTAGCTGCCATGTGGTGCTGGCATTTGAACCCGGGTCTTCTACAAGAGCATCCAATACTCTTAACCAATGAATGAGTCATCTCTCCAGTCACCTCCCCGGCCCCCCAAAAGACTTTAATATCAGATAATAAAGTGGTCCTAGAATGGCTGGGTAATTTACCCTGGCAATGTGTACAATGATGATGTTTTCTATCTCCTACCCCTTTGCTTTCATTGAGAGCCAAGCTTTTAATTGATTCATTTTTAAGTTTGATCCATTTGATGTGGGAAAAAAAGTTGTGGTTCTTTTCTTATTTTCTGTGCATTGATTAACCAGTAAGGTCTAACATGCTTTAATATGTCTAAGAAACAATTGTCTTTCCTCTGTCATTAGTTTTCTATTATGATTCTATGCTGTTTTTCGAAGGTTGTGCATGTTGGTTACTATGGAATTCTGGAAGTGTGGGCAGAAGTTCAAAATCTGCTTAGGATACTTGAGACCCTGTCTCCAAAATAGGTTAGTTATATTTGTATAAACTATTTTTAACTTTTATAACATTCTTGGTGTTATTTATACCTTGTTCATTTTGTTAAATGTAGAGAAATACATATATATGTATATATATGGTTAAATCTATCAAATTTATGTCTTATTTTTGCATAAAATTTTCATTTGGAGGTATGCTTATATATCTTTATCTCTTGGAATATGCAAGTATTTGTTTATTTTTATAATGTTCTTAATATAAAAAATTTAATATTCTTGAAATTAATTCAAATGGAATTTTTTTTATGTGGTAGTTTGAATGACAATGTCCTGAATATACCTCAAGTATCTGAATATTTGACCTCTGTTGGTGGTCCTCTTTGCAGAAGTTTAGGAGGTTTTCCTGGAGGAAGAATGACACTGGGGATGGGCTTTGAGAGTTCATTGACTTGTCCCATTTCCGGTTTCTCTCTCTGTTTCCTGTCCCTGCTTGATGATGCTAATGCTCATCCTTCTGCTATGGCTGGCTTCTGACATGATTCCACAACCAAGATGTATTCCTAACAGTCTGGAACCATAAACCCAATAACCTCTTCATTTCTATAACTTGCCTTGGTTATGGTATTTTATCATAGTAACAGAAAAGTATTTAATACAATTTACTATCAAACAGATAAAACCTGATAACCTAAACTGAATTGGATCTGAAAGTTGTTCTTCTATGATTGTTGAACGTGTTGATATCTTTTCCTCCACTACCTCTGAACGTGATCTTATTTGAGGTGGGATCTTTGCAGAAGTGATGAAGTTAGCATGAGGTCATATTAGATTAGAATGTGTTATAATCTAATGATTGGTGTCTTTATATAAGGAGGTAAATTTAGACGCTAAAGATACAGAAGAGGTTGTATAATGATGAGCCACTAGCTAAGGAATGACACAGACAATTCCAAAAGCTGGGAAAGAAGCAGGAGTGGTCTCCCTTGGAGTACCCAGAAGGAACTGGTTTTAACACTTTCTTGAGATTCTTAGTTCCCAAACATAATAGTATTTATTTCTATTGCATTCAGAGACCCAGGTTTTTCTTTATCGTTTGTTATGCAACCTTAGGACACTATTACAGCTTGAACATACACTGCTTAAAAAATGTTTAAAACAGTTGCCACTATTTATATATGAAAATATATATTCCCTTTAAAAGCAGAACTATGTACCTTTAATTTGGTACATAGTTTTAATCTCGAAAACCATCTATGTCATAATATTAATAGCACCAGCTACATGGCCGAGGGCCTGAGTAGAAAAAGGTCAGGAAAGCTTCTTCTTTCTTTCCATTCTGTGGAGCTGGGACACCCATCCTTTCCTGTTCTTAGACATCAGAACTCCAAGTTCTCCAGCCTTTAGACTCAAAGCTGGACCCCAACATCTATTTCCTTAGTATGGAGCTGTGTTCTCATGCCTCAGGCTGCATGAGAACAGCAGCCTTTCAGTTTCCTTTTTGTTTCTTAATGGTAACTGCTGCCAACACCATTTACTAAGCAAGCCAGCCAGCAAATCCCTGCTTTTGATTATCTTCTGACGCTCCTCTAGAACCTCAGTCTATGTTGGGGCTTTCTATTCTCATCTTTTCATCTGTCTAAATTAGACTCTCGTCATCTCTTTACAGCAGTTTAAATATATAATGTTAAATCTTGATGGACAAGTAGGTGGTTACAATTCCTCTAACAGTAAAGTTCTTTCAGGATAAGTGAGTTTAAAAGAGGTGAATACAGATTCTGCTTAATAGACTTGGAAAGGTGACTTCGACCACTTAAGGTAATGAGAATACCAGCACTGGATTTTTGACAGTGGATTGCTTTCCAACTAACAATTTCTTTTGTATGAAAAAAATAGTGATTTAAGAAAAAGGCCATCTCATGTCCATCACAGTTGTAAATATCATTTGTCATCTGAAAAATATGCATGGCATCGGATCATGGAAAATAATTGTTATTCTTGTAAACTTCATTATAATGTATGTGACAGTCCTTTGTCCTTTAGTGAAGGGTCACCTTCTTGAGTTTTGTGTGCACAAAATGTGAATTAATATATAAAGGAATATTTCACAGATTTATGTGTATAGAATAACTGAAAAGTGTGCTTAAAATAATGAACTTATGTTAACACCTAGAAAAGCCTTTGAGTAATTTTTTCTTACTCTGTAACATTTTAATTTTGAAATAATTATAGGTTCACAAGAAGTTTTGTAGAGAAATGTATAGAAAGTCCTATGTACCCTGACCGTAGCATCCTCCAGTGTAAACATTTTAAGTAAGAACAGTACAATATAGAAACCAGGAAATGAACATCAGTAGAACTCATATAAATTATGAGGATTTTACTACTATGTAATGTTTTGTTTGTATGTGTATGTAAAGATTAGCCTTAGGTGTTAATTTAGTCGGATTAAGGGTTAAAGGTTAACTTGGTAAAGCATTACTTCTGAATGTGTCTATGAGGGGTTTTCTGAAAGAAATAGGCATTTGAATCAGTGGAGTAAGGAAAACCTTATATGTCATAATATTAACAGCACCAGCTACTTGGCCGAGGGCCTGAGTAGAAAAAGGTCAGGAAAGCCTCCTCTTTCTTTCCTTTCTGTGGAGCTGGGACACCCATCCTTTCCTGTTCTTAGACATCAGAACTCCAAGTTCTCCAGCCTTCAGACTCAAGGCTTATACTTGCATTGCAACTGCCTTGCCCAGGTTCTCAAGCTTCTGACTTCAGCAGAGCCATGTTCCTAGATTCCTTCTTCTCCAGCTTGCAGATGGCTCCATGGATTCATTTAATCTCCC
This sequence comes from Eospalax fontanierii, assembly GCA_035773235.1. Taxonomy (NCBI): domain Eukaryota; kingdom Metazoa; phylum Chordata; class Mammalia; order Rodentia; family Spalacidae; genus Eospalax; species Eospalax fontanierii. The sequence continues at coordinate 26,145,095 of CM069538.1, read as the reverse complement.
TAATTTGCATGAGCCAATTCCCCCAAATAAGTCTCCTTTTAAGATGGGCATGGTGGCAGTTCCACAATCCCAGCATTTGAAAGGTGCAGGCAGTCTGAAATAATCCTCTGCTACACAATGTGTATGAATGAGGCTAGTCAGGTTTACCTGAGACACTGTCTCAATAAGTCAGCCAACAACAACCAAGTCAAAACCAAATAAGTCCCCTTTTACCTACTAATCAATTGATTGATCAGTTGAACCATCTTTTGAAGTTTCTCTGGAAAACCTTAACTAATGAAATGTGTATTTGCATGCATATTTATTTCACATGTAGCTTTGTGTTATCACATACTCCACTGCACCATCACTCAGGGTACCTTCACATGACCTTTTGAGAGCCGCATCATCCTCTCTTCCCAGCTCCAGTTGATGGCAATAGATAATAAATTTCCTGTGACTGTTATTTTCTTATTTCAGGGATGTTGGGTGGATTGTACCATGTGGTAAAGAATCTCTCAGGTTGGTTATTCACCCAGTGTCATTCCCTGAGATTTATAAAGATATGCTGGGTAATATGAATCACTACAGTTTATTTAAGAATTTCTCCACTGAAGGCCATTTGGATGCTTTCCTGTTAGGGCTACTGCAAATAAAATTGCTATGAATAATCATTTATGAGTTCCTGCATTAAAATATGTCCTTATTTCACTGGGATAAATGTTCAAGATTACAAGTTCGGGGTTGTATGGTTAGATCATTTTTGGTTTTGAAAGGAAATGCCAAGCTATCCTCTAGCATGGCTTAACAAATAGTCACTTATGTAAAATAATCCTGTTCTGTTTCCATTCCTTCAAAGCATCTTTTTTACTTCATGCACAGATGATTTCTGTTTAATAAGTAAGATAAATACAGATTAGATAATATTCTGTAACTTCTTTAAAATTCTGTTTTCATTTTCTATTGCTCCATACATAGTTATTTTTAAGTATTTTACTAATTATTTTTATTTTGTGTGTATGAGTGTATACCTGCATGCACCATGTCATGAAATTCCCACAGAGGTCAGGAGAGGGCCTCAGATTCCCTAGAACTGGAGTTACCGACTGTTGTTAGCTGCTATGTGGGTGCTGGGAATCGAACCTGGATCCTCTGCAAGAGCAGCTAGTGCTCTTAAGCTCTGAGCCATCTCTCTAGTCCCCAACCATTGTTCTTAGAATTAAGTTTTTCTTTTCTTATTTAGTATTTTCTTTTGCTTTTCTTTTCTTTGTCTTTTGAAACAAGGTCTCCCAGCTGATCTGGAACAGACTATGTAGACCAGCCTGGTCCCAAACTCAGAGAGCTCCACCTGCTTCTGCCTACAAGTGCTGGGATTAAAGGTACGTGCCTCCCCCCAAAACTCATTTTCTATTATTTTTGTTTTATTCTTTTGAGACAGTGTTCCTTAGTAGCTCACACTGGCCTTGAACTCTTGTTCTATCTACCTCAGTCTTTGAGGGTTTGGATTATAGGAGTGTGCCACCATATCTGGCTATTATTTTTACTTTTCTTTTAAATCATGACTTATTATCCTCCAAAATCGGACAGTTAACCAGCTAAGGTTGAGGTGCAAGTAAATGATTTCTATGCAAGAAAGTGATTTCTAGCGTTTGGCTATTACAAATAAAGTTGTAATCAATCTTTGCAACTAAGTCATTGCATTGTATATATGCCTTTTCTTTTGCGTAAATGCCTACCTGCAGAATAGCCTTTGTTCTGTGTTACTAAAGTATACATTTAACTTTACAGGGAATGAGGATACATCATTTTGCATGTTGTATTTTTCATCTTATTCAGCAATGTCAGAGAGTTCCAATTATTCTGATTCCTTGCTAGCACTTGGAATTATCTGTTTTCATCTCCACATTCTAATATGTTTGTAGTAGTTTCTCATTCTGGTTTTATTTAGCGTTTCTCCAATGTCAGTGCTGAGAGCATTTCCCCTCACACGTACTACGATCCTAAGAAACTCTTTTGTGAAGTATCTGTTCATGCTTTTTCGTCATTTAAAAAACTGAGTTACATTTTCTTACAGTTTGGTTTTGTATAAGGCATTGTTTATGTTTCTTTGGGAGCTTTGTGTGTGTGTGTGTGTGTGTGTGTGTGTGTGTGTGATTTGTAAACATTTCCTCCAGGTATTATGGCTTTGTCTTTTTATTCTGTTAACAGTGTTTTTCCCAAAGCCAGTTTTTAATTTTCATGGAGTAATAATGTATTATTTTTTCTCTTATGTATTATTTATATCTAAGAATGTGAATCTTAAGTCATAAAAGGTTTTTATTTGTATTCTTTTAAAAGTTTTATAATTTTAAATTTCTTTTGCATGAATCTTTTTAATAACATTATGGAATTGAGTTTGAGGCTTATTTATAACTTTTAATATATGAATGACCAGTTGAACCTACACTGAACAATCATCCCTCACCTACTCCATTGTCTTGGTACGTTCAACAAAAGCAAGTGGCCATGTCCATGTAGTCCTCTATGTGGACTTTTTTGTTACTCTTAAAAATGAAACTACCAAAATTTAAACTGTACATTTGCCCCTCACTATTTGTCAATTGGACAGCATTGTTAAGAATAAATGACAGCACAGAGAGCTGGCGTTCTCTTTCAGTCCTGTCAGTGATCACAGGTGAGCCCTGGGTTCACAGAACCCTTACCTTCTTTATTGTTGAGGGCCAATCTGAGATATTTGCTGACACAGTAGATGGCTTAGCAAAGAGGATCTGGGTGGGGTGCCAGGAGCATCTGTTGGAACCTTAACATCAAAGAAAGAATGTTCCAAAGACTCAAGACACAGAAGTATATGATGTCAAGGACATACATTGACTCACTGAACCTGACAAGGCTATCAAGGAAGAAGCCATGGAGAAGTTAACTTTTGCAAGATCAGAAAGCTATCGAGGGAACACCCATTCCGAAGTGCATATGACAATTTGCCTCTCTCATGCTACAAAAGTGATGTGTGAAAAGGCACATAATAGATACTAACATGAACTACAAGTATATCCTGGATCTTGAAGAGGGATATTCCACAGCTTCCATTTCTCTTCCTGATTATAAGAATGATATTTCCAAATGAGCTGATTGTGCCTCTCAGTTGTCTCTCTTTAATTTGACAGTTTCTATGCAAATTACTAAGTTCCATTGCGGTTCAGCCCCCAATTATTTCTGACCAGAATTATTACATTTATCTCTTAACTCTTCTTGACTCTAATCCTACTCTGTCTTATCTTTTCTCCAAAGACAATTAGTCATGTTGCAAAAAAAAAAACAAACTTGATTTCATTTTCTGAATTCATCAAGCACCATCAGATAATGAGTAAACAATTATGGGATAAATGGATGGATGAAAGATAAGATTTCCTTGGCTGTGCTTCCTTCTTTAGTAGGTCAGTGCTTGGTTAAACATCACAACTTTGAACTCTGACTCATGTTCTCTAGCTTCTTTTGCTTATAAGCTCCTCTTCCAAGCAGTTAATTCTCTCAATCTGATAAGTGATATTATAGGGCTTAGTACAAAAGTACAATGTAGAGTATTAGCAGTGTGGCTTAACTGGGCAAGGGAATATGACCCTTTCATTTTCAAATAACTCTCTAATTTCAAGTAAATGACTCACTTTGCTTGATCAAAGCTGCAATTATTTTTCTCTTTCAGTTTTGCTTCTGACTTAATATCCGTGAGCTTTCACCACAACCATCACCATCATCACCCTCAGCATCAGTCATCATGTGTGTAGGTGAAGGTCCAAAGAACTGATTTTTGCCTGGAATTGTTCTACCTCATTCACTGCCATGAACTGAATGCTTGTGCTCCCAGATTTTCATGTAGAATTTCAAACCTCATAATGTGTTTTTGGTGATGGGATTTTGGGGAGAACTGAGTAACTAAGTTTAAATGTCATAAGGGTAGGATCTACTCTTGATTCTTGTCTCTCCATGTGAGTGCACAGAGGAAAGATCACAGAAGGTCACAGGGAGAAGGCAGCTGCCTGAAAGACAAGAAAAGTGACTTCCCCAGCATATTAGTTACTTTTTGATTGCTATGACAAAATACCAAACAAAAACAACATAAGAGAAGAAGGGTCAATGGCTCACAGTTTGACACCACAGTGGAGAAGGCATGGTGGCAAGAGCCTGAGATGGCTGGTTACATGTGTCCACAGTGAGGAAATAGAGTGATGAATGCTGGTGTTCAGATCACTCTCTTCTTTTGATTGAGTCCAGGACTCTGGTCTATGTAATGATGCCTCTTGCATTCCAGCTGGGTCTTCCCACCTTACTTAAACCTCTTTGGGAACATCCTCATAGATATACCCAGAGGATTGTCTCCTAGATAGTTCTAACTCATGTCAAACTGACAATTAAGATTAGCATCACACCCAGGAATCGCCATCCTGGGAGCTGGATCTTGGATTTTCAGACTCTATGCCTGTGAGAAGATAGGTGTCAGCTGTTAAAAACACACAGTCTGGTGTGTTTTGTTGAGGACTTCCAAGTAGACTATTACATAGTTCTGTGGGAGCCTCAGTAAATCAGCACCTCTCCATTTCTCCCATTTTTCCTGGACATTAGGGCTGGGGACTATATTTTGTGCAGGCTAGCATCATAACCCCTGGGCTTGGAAGGAAGGGAGTGAGCATCAGGCAAATGATAATACTAGACAATGAGAGAATATTGAATCATTAGAAGTCTGGAGATTTCCAAGATCAAAGAGAGAACAAGCTGATGTCAACGGAGAAATCTGAAGAAAGACAAAAGCAGTAGTCTAGAGACCTTGGCAAGGACCCATCCATCCAAGGACATGCTGCTCTGTACAAATGAGATCTAACATCTATAGTTGAGATAGGGTGTAAGTTAAAGAGTGGCTGCAACTTTTCTTTCTGGATATTTTTTCTGAAAATCTTGATAACAGACACACACACACACACACACACACACACACACACAGATTGAGATTCACCTTTAGAACCAGCTTTCAGGTTAAGATATTATCAGTCAGTGTCTTTGTTTCTTTTGCTGTTGCTGTGATTAAAACAAAACCACTCTGACAAAACTAACTTAGGGGAGATTCTGGCTCACAGTTCAAGGCTATATTTCATCATAGCATGGAAGTCAAGGTGGCAGGAACTTGAAGCTACAGTCATCTTGCAGCCACAGTCAGGAAGCAGAGAGGTGAAGGTGTGCTACTGCTCAGCTCCTTTTCTCCACGTTCATAGGTTCATAGTCCAGGATCTCAGTCAGGAAATGATGCCACCTACAATGGGCATATATCCCCACTTCTCTGATAGAATCAAGAGAATCCCTCATACACATGATCAGAGGTCCTTCTCCCAGGTGTCAGGTTGACGATTAACTCTAACCATCACAATCAGTAATAAGCCACTCTTAACTCTACACTTAGCTTATAGTTTGACAATCAGAGATAAAGAGAATGTTTTGTGAGAACAAGCTTTATTCAAAGAGCTTACAATTTATCTTTTCACAGGACAGGTCTAGAAAACTGGAAGATGAAAAGTAAACATCAAAGAACTGATGGAAGTGGGAACAGAATGCTGAGGTCGGACTGGATAGGAGAAGTTTCTGGAGATACTTTTCTCGACCTTTCACTTTTAAATTTACTGGAACATTAGCAAATAAATGTGGCACAATATGCACATCCTGTTGTTGGTCAAGCATGTGTCTTAGTAAGCCCTGCAGTCAGTAGATATGTACAGAAAAAAAGCAACAGAAAAGAGAAGTGAGCCTATTCTCCACATTCTCTATAATGTGAGGCACGTTTTCCTGACTTGCTTTCTAGTGTCTTATCTATCTCACAGTGCACTCAGGCATCTGAGGCTACCCACTGCCTAATGGGCTTCAGCTCTGGTTCCAGTTCAAAGGTCTAAGACTTCCTCTCTCCATCAACCCCTTTACTTTTCTTACCATGTTAACTGTCAGTTTAGAATAGAAAAATGGAAAGCTGCTACCCAATAAGAGCTATACACTAACTTTTTCTTAAATATAAATTTTAATGTAAAGGTAAAAATAGGTACTTGTCAATGAGAGTTGGTTGAGAGGTCTGTGGATACTATACAGTTCTATTAGTATAGAAAGCTTATATATACCTCCTTCTCTAGGCCCTTAGGACTGCATCTTGTTTTTCATATCTCTACCTCATCAGTGGCTTAAGTTACTTACCATGGAAAACAGTTACCCTGGGTTAGGTGTAGATTGGCTTCGTGATGTGGTTGATTAAGGAATGTTTCAGAGATCACTGATGCTGGCATGAATCATACACCATCTTCTGCTGTGAATTATTTTTAATGCAGCTTGACCAGGCCTTGACTACCCATACAGCATGGATTATACATACATTGGTGCAGTAGCTCCCTAGGTAACTACTGCCCCATATCCTGTGTCTTATTGTTTCTGAAGAAATATTAAATGAGAGCTCCTGTAAGGGTTGCCCTCCTAGATGGCTTGAGGGCTACAAAATCTCCCCCAACATTAGAGTAGGTAGAAAGCAAATCCAGCACTTCTTTTAATCATTTTCCAATCAGGTTTAGTTTCATTTTGAGGCCATCTAGTGAATAAAACTAGCATGCTAAATAGGGTATGGTGGCCTGCAACTATAATCCCAGCACCAGGGAAGCTGGTGGAAGAGGATCACAAGTTCAAGACTAGGCACAGCAAGACCTTGTCTCAACACCAATCAATTTGCTTGTATTGAGTAGACTATTTAGTAAGTTTTTCATAAGCCTCAGGAAGAGTTGGTGCCTTAGTATGGCAAAGTATATGCTAAGTAAAAACCTCTCAGAGAGGAAGGGTATATCTTGGTCAGTGAATTGAGCCACACTATGTGGGAAATTGTACTTGATCCCACTCATGAGGTAGCCAGTGACGAACCCAGGTATAAATATTTCATAGTCACAGTGCAAGTAGCTGATGAAGAAGGTAGCAAAGGAGTCATGAGAGATTATGCAGGAAGAAGACACAGGTTTGGATGTAAAGCTGTTACAAAGAACAGTTCAGGGGTATTCACAGGCACAGCCCTCTAGCATTACTCAGTGGGAGGTGGGTGTATGAGAACAACAGTGCTTCAAAGCACTTGGAGATTTTAACCTCTTGTTTCTCCTTTCCCTGTTTTCTACTCATTTTTAACTAGAATTCAACTAAGCAGCCATGGTTAGGCAGTAAGGGTTAGACTTCATGCATTGCTTACGAATGATGCTTACTTCTTAATTACTTTATTTGAACATTTTCCAATGCATGGAATTAGGTACAAATAAAAAAATATACATGTAATAATCACCCACTGAGTGATATTCAGACAACTTGATTTACATAGGACAATGAATTAGGAAGTTTTTAAAACATGATGTTTTCCGGTTTGCAAAAAACCCAAACCAAACAACATGCATATTCTGAAACACATACTTGCCTTGAAAGATCCAAAAGACTCAAAATATAGGAAATAAAAGGTGGAACAACTCTGTAATCTTTTTTCCAGATAGATAATTACACTTAACACAGTCTATCTTTAAAATCTTTTTAATATGCAGTGTATAAAGCAACTCTCTGGGAGTTATTTTAAAAAATTAAGAGAACATTAAAAATTTATAGGACACGAAAAGTTTTGGCATGTCTATACAAGAAAATAATCTCAAAATATGCTTCCTTAGTTTTTTCATTCCACTGGAAATGGTGCAATTTTGGTAGACATGTTATTAGCTAATTCATTCATGAGATTCATATCAAGAGGGAGCTTCTGAGAAGTGTCATCTGAGGTTCTTCTGGTGGGAGATATCTGCTTTCTAGAGCTGAGCTCTGGAAGGGTCTGCCTGTCCACACAATTTGTGACAGCTCATCCAGGTTTAATACAGGACAGTGGATCTAGATCTTTCTAGAATACCACTCTGTCCAAGACCCTCAGGCTTGACATTTACCCAGACCTGATATGTTCTTTTCTGATTTCCCGGAGGTTTGAAAGATGGACTGTGATGTCACTGTGTAAGTGATGACATGTTTACCTGAGGAATGTAAATGCTCACTCACCTGACAAAAATATGTTCAAGACACAAGGAGAAAGTCTAGGGAGTTTCCCCTCACTAAAGATCCTACCCTGATAATTGTCTATTGGCTACAAAGAGCCCCAGGACTGGAGTGTGCCTCAGTGGCACAGCATTTCCTAACATGCAGGTTTGCTCCCTAGTGCTGGAAAATGGTCCTCAAATATCCAGAAATAAATACATTAAAATTAATTCCTACAGGAATAGTGTTGGTTTCAGTCTTGAGAGTCATAAGTGTATCAAATTGCTATTAGTAGTAAAAACTTCAAGGATTTATATTTACAGTTAGTGGTTTATATAGTTGGAAGCAGAAATGGTTGTGTGTGAGATGTCTGAGTATGTATTGGTGCTAATCTGGTGAATAGACCCATTGTCGGTTTTTATAAATGTAATGCTAAAGGGCAGATGGTCATGATAAGTATAGGAAAAAACATATGGAAACAGATATATTAAGAATATATATTTGAATAGGATCTCACTCTGCAGCCCAGTCTAGTCTTGAATTTACCATCCTTCTGTGTCAGCCTCCTGATGCTGGAATCACAGGTGAACGTTACCACGCTTGCCTGGTCAGACTTCTTTGTTGGGATACATCTGTAAAAGATGTTACTTGCACATAGCTGTCAGACTTACCAAATGAAAAGAGAGGACACATTTCAGAAAATTACATTTCACAGAAATAACATCCACCCCGACTGCTCACGCCTACTTCCTTCCTGGAGTTAATAAGTGTCCCTGCTATGTGCTTCTGATGCCTCTCTGCTAACAGTTGTCATCACACTGACTGCGTTTCCCTGCTCCGTTGCCTTCGTCTTCTAATGGGAGTAATCTTATTCCACCATTTTACTCCTGTGCATCTCATCATGCCTACCGCAAATCACACTTTCAGTTAATATTTTTGTTGAATCATTGAAAGAATGATTGACACAGAAAACACACCCATGCTTCAAGGAATCACAGCAATCTGTGAAGTTGATTGTAGCCTTCTCCATTCATCCAGGAGCTATGATACCATTACTGACTTGAATGTCGACTGAAAAACTAGGACGATGCCACGGGTCCTCAGTTGGAGGAGGCCTAGTTCGGAGCAGGTAGTAGCAACTGTGCTATGGCAGCTACCGGTTCTCTTAAAGTTTCCAGTGCTGTCTAGAAGCATTAGCTGTATGAGTGTGACCAGCTGGCAGGGCAGAGGACAAGTTAGTCATGGAAGAGAAGGAAAGAGGCGGATGTCCTGGGATCCATGGTCAAGAGTGAAGGTGAATGGGAGGGGGACGAGAAAGAGAGTAACTGGGGTGAATATGATTAAATACACTATGTACATGTATGGAAGTATCATAATTAAACTCATTATTAGGCATAACTGACATATGCTAATAAACACATTTAACAAAGAAGGATGGTGCTCAGAGATTGGCTCCTAGGTTCTCAGATTTCTGCCTGCTGGTCCCCAAGTGCTGACTACCTTCCTGCATCCCATGATGGGGAAAGAGTTCTCCACAACCAGCTGGTGTCTGGAATTTCTTCATGGGCTATAAAGTCTTTGACCTCAAATTGTAGGAAACAGGTTTACCATGGAGAAAGCCAGATGTGTGGTCTGAAAACAACTCCAGTGATAATACAATCGTAGGTGCACTCCTGTGCTGTCCAGATAAGCTGTCATCATCAAACCCAGCTGCAGGCAACACAGCTCCTGAGCCATCAGGAGGATTAGGAGGTGATCAAATGATCAAGATGCCCAGTGGCACTTGACACTTCTGTGTCTGATGACACACGCATTCCTGCTACAATAAGCTTCTTTCACTCTACATAGCCTTCCTAAGGAGATGAAAATTACTTTCTCATTTTCCAAAAATTAACAGACTTGAAGGGGGTAGAGTACAGGGGGCCGTGTGTTAAAGGGGGGAAAGGTACACTGAGAGAAGGCTAGCACTCATTCCTCTTTAACCGGAGAAAGTATTTATTGGTTTTATTTTTACATGTATGAGTGTATCGCCAGTGCGTTTATTTAAGTGCACCCCTGTTGCACAATGTCTGAGGAGGCCAGAAGAGGGTGTCAGAGCCCCTGGAACTGGAGTTATGTGAATGATTTTTTAGCTGCCATGTGGGTACTGGGAACCAAACTGGGGTCCTCTTCAAGAGCAGCCATTGTTCTTAATCGCTGAGCCATCTCTCCAGCTTCTGGGTATTTACAATTTTTGTCATTGTTGTCAGGAGGGCAGAAAGTGCTGATTCTCAATGTTAGAACTATCTGATAGAATACAGGGTGCTCAGTTAAACGTGAATCTCAGTGGAACATCCACTAGAGCTGAGCCAGTTGTGTTGCACAGGGCATATACATATTTCATGGAATTAAAACATCCCCTTCCTTGAGAAGCTATCCCTGATACTCTTCCCTTCGGGTTAGCAAGCTACAAACCACAGGCTCAATCCCACTCTCCTTCTGCCTTGTAAACAGAGGTACATGGCAAAGAACCAGGCTCCTTCCACTAGATATTACATGAGGCTGTTAACAGTACAGTTGAACAGCTGTGATAGAAATAGGGAAGTCGGCAAAACCTCAAGTCATTACTGTCTGTTCTAACAGGAAGAGTAGAAACACTTTAAGTAAAAACACCTAGAAGAAAAGTGTTCTTGGCATTGAGGATTCAGAGATCATGGTAAAATTGAGGCCAGAGGGTAACGGGAAGGGGAAGGGAAAAGCAGGAAATTTCAGGGGTATGTTGTTTAGTTTTAACTGCAACTTGCAGCAACCTGGAGTTACCATGGAAGACAGTCTTAATGAGGAATTATTTACAGAAGGTTGGCCTATAGGCATGTCTATGGGGGATTGTCTTGTTAATTGCCACGTGATTGGCACCATTCCCTAGACTGTTTCCGGAACTATAAAAAGGGAAGAACGCTGACTGAGGAGCAGGCCGTCTGGGTGCATTCGTTTCTTTCTGCTCTTGACCATGGATGTGTTCTGGCCAGCTGCTTTCAGATTCTACCTTGATTTCCCCTTTGATAGACTGTAACATGGAAATGTAAGCCAAATAAACCTTCACTCCCTAGTTGTTTTATTTCAGGGTGTTTTATCACAGCAAGAGAAATGAAACCAGAACAAGGGCTATAATGCTTGGATGGATTTGGCAAACTGTTTTAAAGAAGGATCTTGCTTTCTCTGTTCCATCTCTCAATTTGCATAAGAAAGCCTTGTTAATTCTTACAAACAGAGTCTACACCTGTAGGGTAAACTGATCCTCTGAGGGACAAGCCTGAAGAGCTGCGGACCTACCACTGGCAGGCAGAGTGGTATTTACCCAGGATCGCCTTTCCAGGGAAGATGAGGAGCTGGGAAAGACCTGTGCCCCTCCCGACCTGTCCATTGGCATTGGATGTGAGAAGGGGAGGGACTAAAAGCATTTAAACTGAGGGCACCCGGAAGCAGGGTCTTTTCCTTCCCTTTGACCCTTTGGATCCGACCACCAGAAAGTCGAAATATTCAAACTCCTTGTGAATTTATTAATGTAACTTATGGAGGGGAGGAAGGGCGCCCATGCTCTGTTAGTAAGCCCAAGTAAATCAGCTAGAATTTGCCTAACTGTGAGCTGGGAAATTTGTGTGTTTGTTGTAGGACCTGGGGAAGGAGGAACTAAGCTTAGTTGGCCTTTCCCAAGAGGCGTTTTAGCAACAGCATCTCACCTTGGGCGTAATGTCTTTGATAAGAATACCTTTATCCGTTGATTCTTTGACATGTATTTTCACAACGGTGTCTGTTATAGTAAGTTTCTATTTGCGTTTCCTTCACTTAATAGTAAACTTTTTTTTTTTTTTTTTTTTGAGACAGGGTCTCCCTGTAGCCCCAGTTGGCCTAGAACTCCCCACGTAGACCAAGCTGGTTTAGATCTTACAGAGATCTGCCTGCCTCAGCCTCTGACCACCTGGTTAACAGTAAACTTAAAAGCAAGAATTACTAAAGGGATTAAGTCAATTATGCTTGAGTAGAAGTTTAATAGTAATGTATTGAGTGTATTTATCAGTTGCCTGAAGGAGAGTAAATATAATTACACTGAGGACAATATTTGAATGTTTCCACAGAAACAATCCCTACAGCATTAGAATTTCATGGTCTGTATCACCCAGCATTTGCTGATGACATTGACACCTGCTGAAGAGTGGATCAGATCTCTGTAGTTCTGCTGTTTTTGCCTTTCCCTTTCTTCTTTATGACTGTTAATCTATTGGCCAAGCTGAACGTCAGTGACAGTCCTTTGCTCATTTCCTTCTCTGTGCACTGGAGTTTTGGTTTGCTTAAGTAAGACTATTGCTCCTAACTGCAGATCATATTTTTCTTTTGCACAAATATTTCTTTATGCAATGATTGTGCTTCTTTGGTAACTTTGTTGACTCTAATACATGACTGTTATTTTCTATAGTGGAAAAGTAGTATGGTCCAGGGAGTAAGTACTGAGTTCCATCTTTAATTATTAGACAAGATACTTAATGTGAAATATCACCTGTTTTGAGCCTGAAGGTTTGCAGTGATGATCCTAATGTCTATGTAGCTGGTCCTCAATGCGTCCTGGCATGCACTTTCTGTCAAGTTGCAAGATCCTCAGTTGAAGTGATGTCAGCCAAGGTCTTTGGTCTCCTGCTCTTGGCTCTATCAATCAGCCATCTGCTTTTTCATTTTCTTCCTTCTCTTGTAGTCAGAACTGGTTAAATCTTGGTCAAGCCCTATGATTCATTTCCTTATTTTTTAGGAAAGATCTCTGTGGTTCTTCTCAGAGTTCTGTTAAGTGTGGGAGGGTACGGCCTGTGTACTCCAGGCCTGTAAGAGTGCTGGAGGGTGATGAGTCATTAATTTCCTAATTCCTTTTCAACTGAAGACAAAGATCTCTACTGATTAAATGTTAGGCAAGGTATGGAATGAAGGTCTGCACCAGTCTAGGGAAAAAGGTTTGTTTCCTTCTCTGAAGTGAAATATTTATTTTGATTGACTTGCAGTAAGCAACAGGGGTAATTATAACTCACAAAGGAAAAGTCCTTTTTGCAGAAACATAGTATAGGAAAGAAAAAGATGGGCATGAAGCTAAAAAACTATGTCAATCCTGATTGCCATGACTTAAATAATATAGCAGGATTATACAACTTGCTGTCAGTAGCTTTGAGGAACAGTTTACAATCCCAGAATTTCAGAGATAGAAGGTACTGTGCAAAGCACCTTCCAGCACTAAACTATTTTAATATATGTATAAGAATATATTTTAGGAAACATCTTTGGTGGTCAGTTTCCATAAGACTTTTCATAAGGCCTTAACTAGTTATTTCTCACCATGCTCACTCCCCTACCCAGCTCTCTCACCCTTCACCCCATTTAGCCTTCGCTTCTTTTATTCCCCTTTCCTTCCTTATATCACTACATCCACTCTTCCTCCCTCAAAATACCCCATTCAGGGTCCATTGCTACTTTACAGATCTCTATAGGTTTTCCAGATGAAACGCACACATGTCTAAAGATTCAAAGCTAGCACCTCCGTAGGAGAGAAAACATGTGATGTTTGTGTTTCTGGGTTTATGCCATCTTACTCAGGACAATTATTTCTATGTTCACTAATTTACCAGAAAATTTCATAATTTTGTTTTTCTTAACAGTCAAATAATATTCCATTGTGTAAATGTACTATATTTTCATTATACATTCATCAGTTGATGGAGCTAGGTTGTTTCTATTTCTTACCTATTATAAATAGAACAGTAATGAACATGGGTAAGTATTCTTGTGGTAGGATATCAAGTCCTTTGGGTAAATGTCCAAGAGTGATATAGATTGATCATGTGGTAGACCTATCTCTAACTTTGTGGGGTTTCCACACTGATTTTTTCTAGTGGCTGCACCAGTCTGTGTTCCTACCAGCAGTGAAGAAGTATTCCCTTTGCCCCACATTTTTTTTCATGCTAACATTTGCTGTCCTTTGATTTTTGTTTTATCATTTCACCTTAGTCATTCTGATTGGGATAATATGAAATCTCAAAGTAGTTTTGATTTGCATTTCTTGACAACTAAAGATATTGAACATTACTATTTTTACTTGTTATTTTGAGACAAGGTCTCACTCTGTAGTACTGGCTACCCTGGAACTCACCATGTGGACTAGCTGGCTTTGAACTCACAGAGATCTGCCTACCTTTGCCCTGTGAGTTCTGGTATTAAAAGCATGGACCACCACATTTGCCTACTGAACATTTAAGATATTTTCAGCCAATTTTAATTCATATTTTGAGAATTCTCTGTTTAGTGCCTTGCCTCAATTTTTAATTGAGTTGCTTATTTTCTTGACTTTTACTTTTTAGAGTCCTTTATATATTCTATATACTAACCCACTGTTAGATATACAGAATTTTTCCCATTCTCTAGGATGCCACTAAACTCAAATGATGGTCTTCTTTGTAGTACTTCAGATTTTTAGTTTCATATGGTCCCATTTGTCAATTGTTGGTCTTAATGCCTTAGCTGTTGGGGTCCCATTCAGAACATTGAGTTTTGTTCTGGGAGAGAGATAAGGATCTAGTTTCATTCTTCTACATGTGCTTATCCAACTGCCCAGCACTGTTTTTTGAAGACGCTGTCTTTTGCCAGTATGTATTTTGGCATCTTAAATAAAAATAGGTGACCGTAGGTGTTTGGACTTAAATCTGGGTCCTCAATTCTATTCCATTGATCAATGTGTCTGGTTTTATGACAGTGCCATGATGTTTTTATTACTATAGTTCTGTAGTAGAAGTTAATATCAGGGATGGTGGTACCTCTAACACCTTTTTATTGTTTGGAATTGTTTTGGCTATTGTTTTTTATTTCTATATGCAATCTTAGATTATTTTTTTCAGTTTCTGTGAAGAACTAACTGTGTTGGAATTTTGATGGGTATTTCATTGAATCTGTAGATTGCTTTCAGTAGGATGGCCATTTTCACAATATTAATCCTAGCAGTTCATGTGCGTGGGAGGTCTTTCCATCTTCTGGTATCTTCTTCAGCTTATTTCTTCAGTGTCTTAAAGTTTTTATTATACGAGTCTTTCACTTCCTTGGCTAGGTTTATTCCAAGATACGTTAATTTATCCTGAATGGGATTGTTTCCTTGATTTCTTGACATAGGAGAGTGTGGGCATCCTTGTCTTGTTCCTGATTTTAGTGGAAATTCTTCAAGTTTTTCTCCATTTAGTATGATGTTGACTGTGGGCTTGTTGTATATTACCTTCATTATGTAATGATATGTCCTCTGTATACTTAGATCGTCCATACATTTTATCACTGAGAGATGCTGGATTTTGTTATAATTATGATGAGGCCAAGAGATCAGGAAGTAATTGTTATTGAAAACAGCTTTTTACTAACAGTTCCTAGAGAAAGGGACAAGCTATACCTGCAAAGCCATAGGGTGAAGGCTGGCAAAATGAGAAGCCATTATTTCATTTCCTACAGGAAAGGTAAGGTGACTAAACAGGTTTGATATGTGTTGTATATGGAGTTCAGGACTCTCTCTAGTTGTCAAACACTTGGCCCTGGATGCTTAAGGTAGTGAAATGCTGTCCCTGGTGGTACATGCGCCTGAAAACAAGTTTTATATCCAAGGTAGGCTTCCTGATGAATGAGTTCTTTTCTCCAAGACTTGGTGAGCCCAGAGAGGGGACAGTCTGTCCTCTATCTGGGTTCCAGAACTAGAGCATCAAGAACTTATAAAATAGAGTCAAGGTAACCAGCATTTGCAGAAGATGGGCCTTGGAAGTGTGAAGATTTTTACATTGGGAACAACTTCCCTTATTGCGCTCAGGCAGCATATGAACAGGTGAAGGTTGTTAGAGATTCTGTTCAAAGAAACCTGTGGGAATTTTTCCAACACTATTCTAAAAGATTGTTTAAGCACAACAATGCAGTTTGAAGGATACCTTGACAATATCTTGACAGCTTGACGTTCAGTGCTTTGTTCACAATCAGGCACTCATCTGTCCTGAGGATTCCGGGAAGGACAATCCTGGCAGGCAGACTAGTTTAATTAGGGTTAGCATAAGCTTTGCTCATTCCTGCCTCCAAGCTTTCCTCAAACAGGTTTCGTCATTACTCAGTATCCTTCCTCCTATTTCTTACCTAATTGTCTTCCTCTCACCAGCTGCTCTGTGAATTCCATGCCAGCTTCTCAGGCTCATAAAAGAGACATAACATACCATATGCCAGACCCTGTTCTAAGTACCTTAGAGCTTAGCCGATATAATCAGCATAGTAGTTTTATAGGTGGTGCCATTTGTATCCAACTTTACAGTTGAATAACCTGACATGTAGTGACATTGAGTGAAGTGGAAGTTGCAAAGCTGAAAGGTTTTCAGGGTGCTACAAGTATTCAAGAAATACTTCTTGAAAAAGTAAAAATATCTGTGGGAACCCAGGGAGATACCTTCTAACCCACGCCTCTCCATGAGTGAATGTGCACTTTAAGTCAGAACTCAGGAGTCGAAATATCCTGTAACTTTATTAAGACTGTGTTGTTGTAAGCAAGGGTTAGGGAACTGGGAGAAGAGGCAGCTTTCAGAGTCAGCTTGAAATTTACAGATGCTCACCTTTTATCCAGTTTAAAATGAGCCAGAAGAGCAGGTTTGGGCTGTAACTATTAGGTTAATGATGAACTTACATGACAGCTTTATGCCATCCCAAAGCTAAGAGATAAACTAATAATAATACACGGAGTTAGCTATCTCCTGTCTCAAATACATGTCCTGCATTTTGGGTCCCACCAAACAGCCTTTACTGGATTAGAAAATCAAAAACCAATAGTAAAGCCATCTGGATATTACTTCTTTGGTTGACCTGAGATGATAGAGCACAGTTTTCATGCCCAAGGCATGCAACTTTCACCTCCACTTCAGTCAAAAGGCCACCTCGTCCATGACTGAGGCACCCAGTTCCTTGTTCTCTCCTGTTGGTCTGACTTTGACTCCATGGTATATGTTTTTACTTTGACTTATTAAAAGTACACTTCTTTCTTCTGGTCTCTATTTCATTCTTTGTCTGGGAAGTTGCTCTAAGTAAACATCCCTAAAGTTAGACAGACTCTCCTAAGAACCAAAGTGATTCTGCCTTTCTCCAGTAACAGCTCTACTACTCAGAATTCGTTGAAAATCACTCAAATAATATTTAAATAGGGAATTTATTTTGGTTTAGAGCAAGATGATTTTATGAGTCCTTGCTTTAAGAGAGTTCATAGGTAAATAAGAATGCAAGCTGAAAACCCTTAAAACTCAAATATACCAATTATTGGACTAACTTTTATATGTGTATGAGACAATATTATTTTTTTCACATTAAGTTCCGGTAACATTAAGAGAACTGTATCAGCAGAAGCCGCAGATGTTAACAAATCCATTTGAAGGAACTGGGTTGTGCCATTGTGGAGCACGTGGGACAAGTCTCACATCTGTAGGATAGCCTCAGAATATGGAATGAACTGGAGCTTCTGTCCACAGAAAAATTGCTCCAGGAAAACCATAACTCAAGTTTGAAGGTTTTTCAACTGACAGAATCAGGCTTTCTGTATTATCTACAAAAATCTTATCATTTCTGATCCATCACCTATGAGTCATCTTAACACTTTCATTTTTGTTTCAAAAACACATAACTAGATCCTTGTTATTGCTTGTCCTGTTATTAGTCTCTTTTATGTTTATATTCATGTATGAAAATAAAAAGGAATTATTTGGAAATGTTGTACAGATAAGATGTCTTATGTGAATGGAATTCCTTCAATTGTATTGAGGTAATGTCACCAAATTTACTGGTATTTTACAGTTTTTGTGCTGTATTTCACATTAGGTTCTCCCAAGCGATGGAGCCAGTAGACTAAGTGTGTGTGTGTGTGTGTGTGTGTGTGTGTGCGTGTTATGTAGGAATTTGTTAGAGTGGCTACTCATTCTGAAGCTAGATAGTCCAATTACTGTCTACACTCTGCAGAGCTGGGAAACCAGGAACTGTTCACCCCAAGAAACTCAGAACAAGAGAGATCTATGAGGCAGTCCCAGTCCAAGGCCTATCTATAAGTTTCCTAAATAGTCACTGGCAACAGTTCATGTTCAATGGTTGTATACATTGTCCATGAGCAATGACAGCAGCAAAAACAAAAAAGCAAATCCCCAACTCAGCCAAACCCCAAACATACCTACTTCAGAAGAGCCTTGTGTGCAGGCTTGCCCCTTTAGCTTTGCATTTCGCCTGGACTTCCACCCTCTTGAATGGTGTAGCCATACTCATTTAGCATACTAAGTCTGCCAACCATGAGCACACCAATTGATCTTCAATCTCTTTCTTCAATGACTTAACATTGCCATTGTAGAGGTTTTTACCTCCTTAAAATATGGGCTGTGGATCTGAACAGAGAGCTCTCAAAAGAAGAATTAAAAATGGCTAAGAAATATCCTTAAGTGTTAAATATCCTTATCAATCAATTAAATGCAAATTAAAACTACTTTAAGATTTCATCTTACCCTAGTCTAGAAGGCTAAGATCAAGAAAACAGCCCCCAACAAATGCAGATGTGGTACAGGGAAAGGTTATCATTTGCTCACTGCACTGCAGGCTGGTGCAGCCACTATAGAAACCAGTGTGGAGAATTCTCAAAATCTAAAAGCAGACCCAGCTGTGTGATGCCTTGGTGTATACCTAAAGGATTTAGTACACTACTATAGAGACATTTTCCATGTTCATTGCTGTTCTTTTTCACGATAGCTAGGAAGGAAGACAACCTAAATGTTTTTCAACTGATGAATAGATAACGAGAATGTGGTACATATACACGATGGAGCTCTACTCAGGAAAAATGAAGTCATGAAACTTGTAGGTAAATGAGTGTAAGTGGAAAACATTATACTGAGTGCGGTAACCCAGACCCAGAAAGACAAACACCACATCTTCTCTCTTGTTTGTGGATCCTAGCTCTGAATCTTTAGATGTGACAGAACCTGAGATATCACAGAAGCCAGAAACTAGGAAAGTACACACAAATATAAATACACACAGGTGTGTATATGTGTACTGTGTGTAAATACAATTATACCTCATAGAGTGATAATGCTCCCTGCAAGAGTCACAGGCTAGCTAACAAAAACCCCTATGTGAAACCTCCCTTTGAGTTGTTGGTCAGGTCGTCCAACAGACTCCCAAAACAATACAGATTACTACCATTGCCCTTTGTTGCCTCCCAGAACTTGACGGCAATACCTTATTGCTGATGACTAGCCCAGCAAAGTGTCGTTAATCGGTCAGTAGTGTTGCTCTTATCTTGGGGGTAAACAACAACTGTCCAGTTGAACTTAAGGCCTGAACAGTAGGGCGGGGTCTGGCACAGAACTGTAAATCTAGCCAAATACCCATGACTAGAGTGGTCACAGACCTTAGTGGAGAATATATAACTGCCATTTTCCCAAACCAATATAATGTCTAACTGTATTCTAAATACAAATCTTTATACCTACAGATAAGTGTAGCTCTCACCTCTCATCAAAAGAGCTTCTTTTTGCAGCAGAAGGAGAACCTAACAGGGATCCGCAACTGGTGGAAATACACAGACTTAGTGACCATGGGGTGCCGAACCCAAACTGGTACCTCTGCAACACAGCCCCTAACCTAAAGCTCAGGGAATGTAGCAGAAGAGTGAATACAAAGATTGTAAGAGCCAGAGAACCAAGAAACCTGTGAGACAATGTCTTCTAGAAATGACAGGGATGCTGTGCATACGAAATCTCAACTATGCGGTTTCCTCAGTGAGACGTGAATAATGACAACACCAGTTGACAGTGTGGATGGAGGAAATTTCACAAGGTCCCACCCAAGATGAAGTGCTACAGGAAATTGATGGCTGTTGGGAGAGGGCGAATTAGCTTCTCTTAGGGACAGCTCCATGAGAGGTTATTCAAGTGGTCAGTCTTAAACACAGGTGCGTTCAAGCAACACTAAATGGACTCAGTAAATTATATATATATATATATGTTATAATACACATACATAACAATATATACATATTGTATAATATACATATGCATATATGTATGCAACAAAATATATTATGTATAGTGTTAGATATGTATCAATAATAATTAAAGGAGAGATCACAAAATTGAGGGTGTGGGGGGAGATCATGGAAAGAATTGGATAGGGAGAGGAAGGGGTCGAAATAGTCTATATATAGTACTCATGAATTAAATTTAAGAAAATAATAAAAGGAAGCATATGAAATTGGGAGGAAACAGCGACGAGGGAATGGGGAGGAATCAGAAAAGTGGAAATGGAGTGGATCTGATCAAAACACATTATATACACATACAAGACTCTAAAACAATTACAAATACTCTAAAGAAGAAAGCTCCCGGCTGGGCATGCGGTTCACACTGTTCGATCAGCTCTCGGTGTGTCTCTCTTGCGTCATTTTCCCTCTGGTTAATCTGAGGCTTGAATGTGCTCAGAAGTGACAGATTCTCTACAGAAGACAACCAGAGACTGACACCACATGTTGAGTAAGGAAGTTAATAGTCACCAGTTCCCTTCAAATATCCAATATATCAGTTTTGAAGACCAGTTTCCTGTCCCCTTTCTGAGGCACTAGAGATTTACACTCCTTCTGATAACTTGAAAATTCAGACCTACTTTGTCACCAGTCTGCTGCATAGGTGTTTTTCAAATCTTACATGTTCCCACTGTTCTAAAACATTGTGTTCTAAGATGTTTGCTGGTCTCAAGCCCGTGTTTTCTATGCTTCTCTGTTTTGCTACACCTAAGTATGCTTTGTTACAATCTTGTGTGGGGGAGAAGATTCCAAAATGCAGAGGAACTTGTTTCTCCGGCTGAAGTTCTAGAGTTAGATAAGGCATTCCAGGGGTCTAGACCTTCACTTGTCTGACTCTGGATATGACAGGCTATTACTGGTACTAAACTCACACATCTAAGGGGCTACCAGCATGTATCATAGGCAAAGTATTGGGAGGGATTCTGATTTTCTTCCTAAATTCTTTTGCTTCTGGTGTTTCTGGCAATGGTTGGCAGATTCATCTGATTTACCAGCAGGGATATTTTCTTGATTTGCTTTTAGAAGCAAGAGGACAGAGAAATTTCTTGTGAGGAAGAGAGTAACAGTTGCTGTGTAAACAGGAGACAAGGGCTTACTGCATTTCCAGAGTAAATTCGTTGCAGACATGCAGGGTGCTGCTTTGAGGCTTGCAAAGGGTGGTGGAGTGATGAGTGCTAAGGAGGATGTTTTCTTTACACGTCCACCTCCATAAGCTGTCCATGGCCATCTGGTAGCACTTATACATGGCACTGTTCCATAAACAGGAAGAATGATCTTTTGTGCTAGGAAGTACTGATGAAGAAGCCCCATCACAGACATGTCGACTGGAATACATGGAGCCGGCCTTTCACGTTCCCCTTCTTTAACTGTGTCATGTTGCCTTCTCCTTCCTGCCTCACCTGGAACTGCTCACACATGAGAACTTAGTCTTACGCCTGATTATACCACTGAACTTCCAGAGAAGAGCTCAAGACATACCTAGTATAAATATCAGCAGATTAGGAGGTCTATTTAAGTGTTTCTAGGTTTCCTAAAGGAAGAAAGTTTTAAAAACTTCCTTAGTATCCAAAAGGTTATAAATGGTTGTCACAGGTGAAGTGAGTCACAGTAGAAGACCTTATCTAATTTTAAAAAAGATTTAGGTGTGGACCAGGTACCTAGAAACCACGTCTGTGCCAACAGAGGAAGGTGTTTTCTTTTGATAAGTAGTGAGTTCATGACTTTTAGTAGCATTGTAGTTGAATGATTCACATGTTGAGATAATGAAAAATGAATCAGCCTGTTTTTCAGTAAAGGCTGTACTTAGGTTAATGATAACCTCAGGATTGAGCAACTGCTTCAAGAAGAGTCATGGCAGTGCCAGAAGGAGTGGTTATCAGGTTGAATGAAGAAGACTTGCCGTGTAATTATAAGCAGAACAATTACTATGTAGTCTTTTTATATAATTTACTCAAATTGACAGTCATATAAATACGGCTGAGCACCCAGATTTTGAGTGTTTCCTGAATTGTAATTCAGAGCATTTTGCACAGATGTTTGTGGTCGGAGGTAGGTAGATGCAGGCGGTATTCCACTTTCCGTAGGAGCTTGACCCCACTGCTACTGCACGGTATGCAGTGTTGTGTGAATGCCAAAGTCTTACTGTGGCTGTGTAGGTCCTGAAGGAAGGCTAAATTTCTGCTATTTTCTTTCTCTCTTCACTTACCACTTAGCTTCTCAGTAGGCTCTATCAGGTATGCTTATGAATGTTCACATTATTAGCTAAGGTAATGTTTACTGCCTACCTCTTCAAGCATTGCATCTTTATTGATTCATTTAATTCTTGCAATAGTGTATGAGGAAAGCATTGACTTCTGTATTAGTTTCTTTTCTGCTGCTATGATAAAACACGATGACCAAGTCAACTTATAGAGGAAGAGGTTTTTGGAATTATAGTTCAAACAGGATTAAAAAGTCCATCATGACAGAGGAGGTATGGCCAGAGGCATGGCAGGAGGCAGCTGGAGCAGAAATTGAGATCTCACATCTTCAAGCAGGCAGAGGAAGGAGAAACTGGAAGTGGGATGAGGCAGTATACCCTCAAAGCCCTCCCCCAGCTTCACACTTCCTCCACCTGGAGGTGACCACGCCTCCAACCCTTCACAAAGAGCACTACCAATGGGAAAGAAAGTATTCTAAATACTTGGAGGATACAGGGAACATTTTTCATTCAATCTACTATATCATTCTTTTGTTTTAAGACAAAAAAACAGAAGAATAAGTATGTTGAGAAAGAGACGAAAGAGTGAAAACTTTATAAAAGTCTCATGTACATTTGTTAACAAACAGAATGCCTGAAAGTTCTCTATGGTAATGATGCTTGCCTCTGCCATATTTATGCAGCCCAGAATATGCAGGGATATTTCTGATATAAGACTCTTTTTCTGGAAGGTATGCAAAAACAGTAAATTCAAGGGTTTAAAGTATAATGGTGAAAGGAAATACAAGAGCAGCCTCTAAGATGAGTTTGGGTTATAATATTTGGCCTGAGGTTTCTGACAAATCCAGACAGCAGGGTACAAGACTTTTCTAGTAGTCTAGAAGTATTGCTAACTGTTCTTCCCATCAAACAGGGTCATAGAACAGTGCAGTAATAGAAGATCCATGTGTGCCAAGTGCATGTTGGGGAAAGGGGAAGAGAGTAGTACTCAAGATAAGCCAGCCTGGAATCTGCAGTTTTGGCCCTCTGGTACTGGATGAGCTTCAGTATGTGTGTGGTGGTGGGATATAGAAGCTGTGCTTCACGTGGAGGGCAGATGAGGTTTTAACAGGCTGCTGTGGTACAAGGCAGTGTGGGGATTTGGTAATCCTTCGAAGCCCTTCGAAGCCCAAGAGGTTCAGCAACAGTGACAGTCCTTCCTCTAAAGTTCCTTGTCCCAGGCTGCTGATTTCATTGAGTATTTGACAGAAGCAGCTAATCGTAGATGTATGTATTGCATGAATGAAAAATCAGGTAGCCAACCCGTTAACTTAGTAGAACTAATGAATGGAAATAAAATCGGAATTTCTGCTTGCTAATTTGTCAGGAAAAAAAGAGAAGAGAATGACCGGTATCTACACAGCATCAAGAGTGGAGCTCATACCACTGTGCTGAGTGAAAACAGATATGATTGGTCATTCTTTTCCCTTTTAGAAAGCTGCATATAGGAATATAAATGGCAGCATTGAAAACTGAAAACTGTAACTCATTATTTTCACTGTTTAGGAATTGCAAATGAAAGCAACTTATATGTTTTTGTAGCAAGAAAATGATACAATGAATTATCATATACTATATATAAACCCACACAGCAGCTATTGAGAAGGTGGCAGAGAGACTGTTTCAGGACTGCAGGGACGCAGTCTGCAGAGGTGAAATAACAGCTTTTCAGATACTCAGGTCTTTTCCTGAAACCTGTGGCTATGTCCTGTTACAGGGAAAAGGGAAATGAAGTCAGCTAATCAAGTAGTGACTAGAAATAGTGATGTGTTATCTGGGTGGGCCTAATGAAATCACAAGGGTTATTTTAAGTGAACAAGAGAATAGGAGATTCCAAGTTAGTCTGACACAGTATGAGGATCTGATTGGCTATTGCTAGCTTTGAAGATAGAAGGGTCATGAGCCAAGAGAAATGGACATTGGAAAAGGCAAGGTTCCTTTAGAACCTCCATAAAGGAATACAGCCTTGCCAAGAACGTACTTTTAGCTCGGTGAGATCCTTTCCAGATTCTGACAGAACTTTAAGAAAAATAAATTTTCTTTTCTTTCCTTCCTTCCTTCCTTCCTTCCTTCCTTCCTTCCTTCCTTCCTTCCTTCCTTCCTTCCTTCCTTCATTTCCAAGGATTTGTGCTCACCAAGCAAGTGCTCTACCCACTGAGCAACAATCCCCCAGGTCTGTGTTTGTTTTTAGTTACCAGATTTGTGGCCATCTAATACTGCAACCATAGGAAACTATGACAACATTGACAATTGAAAAAATTACCACTTTTTATAAGCCATACACTCAAAGTTGAGTTAGGGAAAAATGTACACATACATGCATACAGAATATACTGAAATGTTATACAATGTAGCTGAATTAGTTATGCCTCTATTAAGGTAGTTACATTATAGTTAAGTTATATTATTTTATATATTTTATTTCCTGTCTTCCGTAGAACAAAAGTGTCATATTGCAATAATACAAATGTTATTTTATAATGTCATAGACATTACTCAGTTCATACTGCTTTAAGATCTATCTATGGTGAATTTGCAATATGAATGTTTTAAAGAAGCTTCACTTGTCATTCACGTTAGGTTGGAAGTGCTGTCTTGGGGGTCTTTTTCTCATAGGATAATCCCTTCTAGAATTGCAGATAGCACTGGTGATCATGTACAAAGGCCAACAAATGTCTTTCAGTAAGGGCTATTGTACGGTAAGCAGTTAAATGTGCTCATAATATTACAGGGGCATATTTTTAGTATTCTCAGTGCAGTTCTATGTTTTGATAATGTGCCAATTTATTGTTTAAATGCTTATTGTGTTCTTGTGCCTGTTAAACATGGTGTCCTCTTGTTAAAACATTACTCAGCCACGTGACACCAGTTATTGTGACAGTTTTGTAGGAGCATAGAAAACAACAATTATGATTTTCTCTATGAAAAAGCAGAGTGGAACATTCTCTAGTTTTAATTACAGCTCTATAAAGGGAAACCATTGGAAAATTTTCTTTTGCTTGCATACACACAAACACAAATATATAATGCAAGTCATGGCATCAAGTGAAGGATCAAGGTTTTCTCTACAAAGCCAGTACAAACAAAAAAATTAAAAAAATTTTTTCCTAACTGCTATGGCCTGAATTGTCTCCCCACTTCATATTCTGAAGCCTTTATCTTCCCATGTAAATATTTGGAAACAAGTTCTACAAAGTATTCATTAAGTTTATATTTTGTCTTAAGGATGGGGCTCTTTTGGTTGGCATTAGCGCCTTTATACAAGAGAAACTAGAAAACTTGCCCTTTTTCTCCACATGGGCACAAGGAAATCATTGCGACAGCCATCTACAGGCTGAAAGAAGGATTCTCTGAACAAAAACAACCCAATTAATACCTTGATCTTGAACTTCCAACCTGAGAAAGCACTCAGGAAGGGCTGGAAAAGGTCAGAAGGATCCTCTACTTGAGTGTTGAAGGGAACAGAATCCTATCCATACCTTTATAGAGACTTCTGTCCTCCCAAATGGAAAGAACACATTTCTGTTGTTGTGAGATGCCCAATGTGTGCTAATTTATTATAGAGGTCCTAAGGAATGAGCACAGTATTGATTTGCAACTTTCAAAATTCTGTAATGGTATCTTGTTTCACAAAACATCTTGTGACCTGCTTTTTCTCAATTTTAGATTTGTCCATGATGCTGTATGTGATTTTATTTCATTCATTGTCTTTTCTCTGTAGTATTCTATCATATGACTTTGCTACTTACCTGTTGAGTCATGTGGGACTAATATCAAGTTATTGCAAAAGGCATTATGGTTTCTTACTTTTGTACTATACATTTTAAACCATAATAGCCTCAAACACATCTACATAGTGAGTTCAAAATAGGAAGCATTACAATCAATACATTGTTGTCACTGAGAAATAGAGTTGGTGCAAACTTGGCTTCAGTAAGTACCTTGAAGCCTCTCAGTCTAACCACTGAACTGGTCCTTGCAGGCTGTCATATTAAAACCTACTTTTTGTCACATCTCACAATTCAATTGATAAATGATTTTTTTTGTGTGTAGCATGCAGTGGTTCAAAATCATGATTTCCTAAAAATTTTTGGTGAGATCATGAGCCAATCACTGAGCTTCTTCACCTTTCCAACTTACTTCAAGTGGTGAGTGATGGTTAAAAGGTCTACATTTAGTTCTTTGTCAACTTGTGTACAAGAGGATCAGCTTTGATGACTGGCCAGATGGTCATTGTCAACGCTGTCAATGTGTAGCCACTCTGCTCCTTGTATTTAAAGCTCCAGTCTCCATTGCAAAAGTTCTTGAAGCAACACTGTAGTGAATGCTGTCCAGCAGTTCCAGGGTCACGGGTGTTAGTGATGTGAGCTGTGGCTGCCACGTTACAACCCATTTTGAAACTCAAATAAGAAAACTGGTCTAATTTGCTTTTTGGTCTAACATCATTTCTATAGAATAAAATAACGCAAAATAAACACCAACAGATAAGTCATTAACAAAAACCATAGAAAAATGTGCATTAAAATGATATATAACATAGCCATGTTTATTGAGAATGCATCTCAATATCAATGACAAACTTCAGCAATGCAAAAACTGAAATTATTTTTGCATCCATCTTTGTGTCTCAATATCATATTCTATAAGGTAGACACATACTCATAAAAAATGTAAAATTATTAGATTCAAAATTCTTTCAACTCCACAGGGTTGTTTGGAGAGTTACATGAGCTCATATTATTAATGGTCTTACAAATGTTCTTTAACATAATTATTGCCATGCTTCAATTAAAAATCGATTTATCTTGACTGGGTGTGAAAGCACACATCTTTAATCGCAGCCCTCAAAAGAAGAGGCAGGTGGATCTTTGTGAGCTCAAGGCCAGCCTGGTCTCCATAGACTTCCAGGCCATTTGATGATACAGGAGACCCTAGCTCAAAATACAAACAAAATAAAAAAACAAACAAATAAATAAAATCCATCCACATTTATCTATTCAGGATAAAGAAAATGTGGTACATATACAATGGAATTTTATTTAGCCATTGAGAAAAATGAAATCATGACATTTGTAGGAAAGTGGGGGAACTGGAAGTCATTAGGTGATGTGAAATGAGACAGACTCAGAAAAATCAATACAGTATGCTTTCTCTCATATGTAGAAACTATATTTAAAATTGTGTGCATGTGTGCGTGCATGTGTGTGTGCATGTGTGTGTGTGTGTGTGTGTGTGTGTGTGTATGCAGCTCATGAAACTAGAAAGGAGAGCGTGAGGGGGAGGAAGAGACCTTGATGAGAAGGGTGAGGGTGAAGGAATCAGAATCAGGTGTCATAGAGGCAAAAGGAGGAAACGAAGGAGATCATCCAGGGGGCCTGGAGTCACAGCAGGGATGGAGCAGAACCAAGTACGAATACATGACACATGTATGCGAGAAATGCCATAGATAAGCCCATTCCTTTTAAATACTCATTTAAATAATTAATCAAAAAATTGAAAGGAAATCATGATCCATTGATTATTGATGGACTTTTGGGATGCTTCCTCTTTGCCATTATTATCAATGGTGAGGCTGTGAATATTCCTTTGTGTCTTCTCGTTCAAAAGCATGACTTTCTCAGTGCTCTAGGTGCTCAAGTGGAATTTCTGAGGCTTTGGTAATTACAGCTTGAAACTTACTAGGACTTATCCGATTGTTATCTGAAGTGCTTGTAACTATTTACCTTCCCTTCAGCAATAAATGGAACTGAGCTTGTTCAGGACTTCAGCTCGTGCTGTTATGAGTCTATTGTTTGGTTAGCTGATGGATGTGAAGTGGCTTCAATATATAGAATGGTTTAATTTTAATCACTCAGATTATTATTGAGCTTTATTGGCTATTACCTTTCTACCAGTGTTTCTGTGGATTGGGTGTTCATACTCTGTCCCTCCATTGGCTAGCCTGTCTTTGCTTTTCAGATTCTAGTGCTATCTCTTTCTTTATGCTGTGTATTGTGCATATAGTTTATTAGTCTGTGTTTGTCTTTTCATTTTGCCTATGGAATTTAAACAAGGTTCTTAAGATGGATATGAATAGAGATATTTTCTCCTCCATAATTTTTATATACTATGTTGCATAAGTTTTGTTGAAAAAATTCTTTTCTACCATAAATTCCAAAGTATTCTTTGCTTACATGTATTTTTTTTTTTTAAGACAGGGTCTCATTCTATATCTCAGACTGGCCTCAGCTTTCCAGGTAATTACAAGATGAGAATATAATAACTATGCTTGATTTATATCTCTTTTAAATATTTTAAATGGATATGACATTTCTGAAAATTTTTAATTGAATTTTTGTGTATTTCATATAGAACATCTTAACCTCTTCATACCTCCTTCCCCCCGGCACCCTCCCATCTCCTCCCCCACCCCACTGAATTTCATGCATTCTGTCATTTGTGTTAAGGTCTTTCAAGTCAAGTTAGTGTGCCCAGACATACCTCAGTGCAAGCTGATCCACTGAGGTCTTATTAGCCTATCTAGAGTCACTCCCTTTAAGAGGATTAGCTCTTCCTCACCCAGCTGCCAATAATTCTTCAGCTAAAATTGGGACCTGCTTCCCATTTCCACAGTTCTATTCTGGGTTTCGGTCTGCTTGAGCTTGCGTGGGTCTTGTGTGTGTTCACACCATTGCTGTAGGTCCATATGAGCAAGGTCCCAAGAGCCCGTAAGACTCTATTTTCAAATGGTCATGCATCTCTTCCCTGGCTCTTATGATATTTCAGCCCCCTCTTCCACATTGGTGGGTGGAGTTTAATATAGGTGTCCTGTCCAAGGGCTCATACTCTGCAGACTCTTATTATCTATGCTTTGACCATTTGTATCCTTTTGTGTTCATGGTCCTCTGTTGCATGAGAGAGTTTCATTGATGAGACTTGAGAGATGTATTAGTATTCTCTCTACCCCTTGTTCCACTATGTTCAGTGAAACTTAGGTGTAGAGGTTGCATTGTAGATGTATCATTTAGAGTTGGGAAATTCATAGACAATCTGTGGAGTTTGTGGAACTCTGTAATAATCTCTGTCTCACAAAAGAAGCTTCTTTGATGAGTGGTGACTGGGATATTTGTCTGTAAATAAAAGGATCCATATTTTGCACATAGGAGGAAATTACATTTGTCTAAGGATATTACAGCCTTGGGGTTTCCTCTAAGATCTATCTATGACTCTTCCAGTCATCTGTATTTGGTTATATTTACAGTACCACATATGGATGCCTTCTCATTGAGTGGGCTTTAAGTTCAATTAGGGAGTTGTGGATTACCCGCAGAATAAAAGTGCCACTACTGACCCAATATATTTTGTTGTGCCAGTCATTGTTGTGTTTATTGGGCCATCGATTGATGTTCTCCCTTAGCAACTTGCATATTGCTCTCCAAAACTATGAGGGCTATCCCTCAGGGGAGGGGGCTTCCAGGTTAGTTTCAGCTCCATTGCTCTATATCCTGTGTCTGAAATATGTCCTGTCTTCAGCAATAAGATCTTACCTTCAAGTTCTAGGAGTCAGTCAAGGGCTGTGGCAATAGCTTGTGTACTTTTGGGAGTCTCTTGGACTACTATGACCAAACATTTGAAGGATTTCTTCTATCTGGTACTGTTTCTTGATGCATAGCCTTCAGCTATACACATAGACTCATGTAAAGGTATTGTATGTGTAATTTTTCAGTAGGTTTTGTGGACTAATATGGTTCCCTCTGGCTTTTTATACTAGCTAGGCATTATTCATCTCTCCCCTATTTCTTCCTGTCTACCTCTCCCTCTGCACACTTCCTAGTTAAAGCACCCTAATTTTCCCCTTTTAAATGGGAGGGGAAAAGAGAGGGTTTCATAAGGAACTAAGGAGTAAAGGGGAAGGAGAATCTTAAGGGCTAGGGGCCACAGGAGACAGGTATTGTCAGGAAATGGGGAAACGGATTTGATTTTTTATACCCAAGTTTTTAACAGACTGAAATATTTCTAATTTTTGTGAGTAATGGATATATTTCCCATGTAGATGAGAAACTGTCTCAGATCTGTAGGAAAGATTGTCATGCTTCTGAGCATGGTAGAATCCTGCAGTAAATTGGCTTTCCTGACTGACACGTTTGTAGCAATTCTTAGTATCTGATAGGTAAGGCCCCATCCTTCCCCCATGTTTTGTGTTCAGACGAGTTTTAGCTATTTGAACCTTTGCTTTTCTATTTGAACTTAGCATGATGTGAAAACCCCTGTTGATTTTCAACCCCATAAAACCTGAGTTTTACTGATGGCTTAGAACAATTCTGCAGTACTGTTCAGTCTTCCGGGTAAGAACTTGCATCATGTCTTTAGTATTCACATCTTAGTTTTATGTTTGCCATTGTTTGCAAGATTTCTACCTTTGCATCTTTAATTTGTGTTGCTATTGCTCCCTCTCTTCTATTTTGACTGTCATGTCTCATTATTATGTCTTCTAAAACTATCATTGAACTTATATTTTGGCTTACATTTTTAATAGTGACCCACTGCTGTTTTTTGAATGTCCTCACCTCTCAGATTCATGTGCTGCAAATGATGTTGAGAGATGTTCAGGTCAGGGACTCTGCCCTTCTGAATAGATTAAGGGTGCTGTAGAGGGCTTGAAGGTTGGCTTCTCTTCTCTATGATCAGGTGAAAGTACAACACTCTTCTCTGCCTTTCCTTGTGTGAGGATAGCTGAGTCTCATCAAATAAGATGACTTCTCCTTGGATTTTCTATCTTCTAAAAGTGTGAGAAGTTTTCTTCATTGTAAATTGCCCATTCAGTAGTGTTCTATTAGTACAATTATACACATACACACATACTTCTTTTAGAATTTTAGAAGCATTTTAGAAACATTATCTCTAAAGTCCTCCTTTTTCTCACTATAACTGTGCTGGTTAGGTCCCTGATTTGAGGTTGAAGAGACGTGATTTAGATATCCTTTGCTGGTGACCTTCTTGTCACAAACCTAAGTGGGAATGAGCTCACTTCTTTAACAGTGATGAATAACGGGGAGGGATCGTTTTGTCCTTCTGTCCTTGTACTAAGGTGGTGTCTGGTTTGCTTTCTGTTGCTGTGATAAAGCACTCTGACAAAAGCAACGTGGGGGAGGAAAGGATTTATTATATCTTACACTTCCGGGTCACAGTTCATCATTGGAGGGATCCAGGGCAGGAGCTTGAGGCAGGAGCTTGAAGCAGAAACTCAAGCAGACGCCACAGAGGGGCACTGCTTCCTGGCTGGCTCATTGACTCTTGCTCAGCTAGCTTTCTTACACAGCCCATCTGTCTAGGAATGATGCCACCCACAGTGAGCTGAACTTTAATATATCCATCATCAATCAAAACAGGCTCTCACAGGTATGACCACAGGCCACTCTGATGCGGGAAATTTCTCAGTTGAGGTTTCCTCTTCCCAGGTAACTCTAGGCTATGTCAAGCTGATGATAAAAACCAACCAGCACGAGTGGTTAGAGGTGCAAGGAGAGATGCTGATGATGCAAACAGAAAAGACACTGCAAAGAGGGCTTTCAAGAAAGTTCCTTTTGGCTCCTCTTAGTCTGTGGCTCAGGCTTCCTGAATAAGCTAACACGTTTTAGAGCTCATTAGCGGTTCATCCAGTACCCATAATTTTATCAAATTAATGCGTGAGCACTTCACCCAGAGAAAAAAATGGTACACAAGGGTCCTTAACCCAGAGGGGCCATGAGTGTGGGAGTGCCCAACCCTTCATGGCTGAAGAGAAGGCTTGCAGGATCCTCGCTTCTCTTCCCTCACCTTGTGCTTGGAGGGAACAGACTGGCAGGAGCAAGGCCTGTGGCAGGCTAAGGTCCTCAAAGCTTTCCTTTTATCTTTTGCATTGTTAATTTGAAATGTAAATATAATTTAAAAAAGCTGACACCATGTAACTTTTCAGACTTCAAAATGAGGGTCTTTAATGTACAGCTGGGTCATTAATATAACTGAATTATCACAATAAAAATCATTCAGATGGGCTTTTGCAGACATATAATTACAAACACAATTTAATTTTAGGTGTAACTACATAGAAATCAATGAAATTATTCATATAACTGACCAGGATGTCATACCCTGCTGAATCTACTGCACATTGCCTATTTAGTTAACCCAAAGCACACAAACAGCATCTCTTTACATCAGAAACCTCTCCTGGCATGACCAAGTCCCTTCCAGGTTAAAGGTGTGATTTCATTTTTGATCAGTGGGTTGGGGCTGAAAAGTTTTGACTCTGTCTTTTCCATGATTTGGCACTGGAACAATGAAGTCTTATTTTCAGGGAATGTTCCCAGCACAGGACTGAGGCCTCCCTTCATCTTCAACTTCCTGTCTTCTTTGGAAGGGATCAGTGAAGGCTTCCCAGTGAGAGAAAGCGCTTCAACTTGGAATACATGGGAACTGCTTGTTCCTAATGGTGAGCAGTATCTGGGACTTCTGCTGTGCTTTCAGAGACCTCCAGCAGAGGAACTTTCCAGAAAGTTTCCTGTGTATTGTCATGAAAGGTTGACTGGGGTGTTTGACTGAGTCAAGCCTGAAAGGCTGCCTTTTGTTAGTTCAAGCCATTGGCTCTTCTCTCTCCCTGCGTTTCCATCTTTGTCCTAACAATCTGGCCCATTTTCTGTGCTAAAACATCCTTTTGTGCTTGAGACCTGGGAAGATCTCCTACCCTCTATCAAGCAGTCCTCCTTTCTCTCCCCTATCTTTTGTTGCTTGACACTATCTGTTTCTCTTTGGTGTGGGTTCTGGAGACTGTGCCTGGTGTACATTTCTATCTTTGTATCTCATAGGGAGGAGATGATGAGTACACTTCTTGACTTTGATGACCCTCAGTTTCCTCATCTGTGGACTAGAAAAAATAATACCAATGCTATCAGTATGAAAGGTAAACAAGATGTGTTTATAAATCATGACAGACATTTGGTCACACATGCACTCTTTTAGCTTTTTCTTAGCAAATAAATCTTATTTCTATTTGGTTGCTGATGACTTAATAACATTTTAACTTATGCTGGGGTTTATAGATTATATCTTATTTAATAACTCAGTGTCTCTGAGAACTGAAGATTGTGCCATGAGTGTCTAAGGCAGTGATTAGAGAGTTTTGAGTTAAATTAAGTTGGCCAAAAGAGAAACAGAGAGGGGGTCTGGAGAGATACCTCAATGGTTAAGAGCAGAGGACTTGAGCTCGGTTCTCAGCATCATGAGGGGTAGTTATAAAAGCTTGTAATTCCAGCTCTATTGACTATAAGACCCTCTGCTGGCCTGTGTAGGTAACTGTATTCATGTGCATAAGTTGCCCTCCCCACCCCTGAATTTCAAAAAGTAAAATAAATCTTTTAAATTAATTAATAAATTATCTCAAAGATAGAAACAGAGAAAATAAAAGGTACATAGCCAACATTCTGTGTCTTTTTTTTCTCAGATTTCAACTTGCTATCAGTTGGTGACCAGGATCGGTAAATTTAGGGATTCTTGTGCTGTTCCTGGGAAGGATCTCAGAATCACTGTGGCACGACCCCGGGAGCCTTAAAAGGTATGCAGGACAGATGTCGTGACAATGCTGAATTGTGGATTTTTGATACTGATAACTATATTACAGTTAGAAAGGCCAAAGTATCTTGCAATAGGGAGGCATTTTGCTTGTAATTTGATTTGTCCTCTGTGAGGAAAACATACATATCAAGACAGAGGATGATAAAGGAAATGTAGCCAAGTAGCAACATTTTAGATTCTACTTAACAACCGCAAGATGTATTTGTTTCACTATTTTTGTAGCTTTTTCCAAAATTATCTTGAAAAGGAGGAAATCTTTTTTTAAAAAAGATGTTTCATACGAAGTTTGTGTCTTCTTTGACTTGCAGTCAGATGATTCAAGATACAAGACCAAAAGATAGTGCTCTTTCTGTCCTCTGTAAACTGAAATATACTCTTGTTTATATTTTATAGCCAGTAAATAATACTAATTATGTAATGCAGTCAGCCCAACTCATAACTATCCAGACAGAAATTTCTGAGGTCTATCTACAATTAGAAGCCGAGATGCTCTGTTCCTGGCATATTATCCCAGAATTTGCTGCTTCTGCATAAATCAGGAATAAGTACAGAGGTTTTGCCTGACTGATGATGTGTGATGTCGAAGCATCTGATTCTGCAGAGCCGGGAGACAAGGTCACCTTGGAGGAAGATCAGCTTTGACAAAGAAGGCTTTATTAGCTTGTGTTCTGAATGAACTGCAGGGTAGTCAGAAGTTCTGACATTATGACAAAGTCGTCCTTGGGTGTAGAGGGGCAGGAAGGCATGATGCTCCAGGTTTATCTTTTTTTGAAGAATAAAAACTACATATTGGAACAATGCCTGTTCACGTGAAGGACTAAAGTATGCATTCAGTTAGGTAAGATGAGCTCTTGTGTAGTTAGTCTTTTAAAGAAAATATTTTAGTTATTATTTTTATTTTATGTGTATGAATGCATGGCTTGCATGCGTGGAAGTAGAGCTGTGTCATGCAATGCCCTCTGAGGTCAGAAGAGAGTGTCAGATTCCCTGGAACTGGAGTTATAGATGGTTGATAGCCACCAAGTGGGTGCTGGGAACTGAACCCGGGTCCTCTGTGACTAGCCAGTGCTCTAACTACTGAGCCATCTCTCTAGTCACAATGTGTAGTTTGTTTTTATGTCACTGCCATATTTTCCTCCCACAGCAAATCAAGGAATCCGGCCTGGGCTGTGATTTATAGGGCCAGAGTTCTGCCTGAACTGAAGGTGTGGTCAGCCTAGAAGCATGTATCCCTATCAGACCCATAGGGCCATCATTTTCTGAAGTGTACAGCTGAGTCCACCAAGTAGGTCTGAAGGAAAAGCCCTAGATTAGCGGAGTTTGCAAGGCCTGCCAGCAGTGAGTCAGCCTTCTCAGTTCCTCAATCTCGGATCTGGTCCTTTCACACACCCAGGCTGCCCTTGAGAATGTGAAGTTAAGTCTGGGCACCAAAAATGGAAACATTCATCTTGCAAAAGTCTGGGAGACTGAGAACACAAGCAGACAAGAAAGTACAAGTGATTTTTGGGAGCCCATCCAGAAGTATAGGGTAGATGGATGTGAGTGTGTGCCTGTTCCTTTTATTCTCTCTGTCTCTCTGTCTCTTAATCTCTGACTCTCTGTGTCTCTGTCTCTGTGTGTCTCTCTCTTTCTCTGTGTATAGTGGCTCTCCTCACATTGCCAGACAGACATTATATCCCAGCACTGAAAGGCCAGGACTCTGAAATCTCAGTGATGTTAGCTCCAGCATGGTTTGGTGACGCAGAGCCTTGCAGCATCAACCTTGCGACTCTAAGTGGACAGTGGTGTCAGTGGAGACAAGGAGCTTTGCACAGGGCAGAGACATCGGAAGGACTGAGATAAGTAGGTTAGAGAGCTGTGTTCTTGTGTGACGCTAGCTGGAGAGCTGCAGCTTCAAGTGGAATGGAAATGGTACAGCAACAGAGCTGGCCGGAGCAGGAATGTGCGGCCTCTGCAACCCCAGCGTGGCTTTAAAAGTCTGACAGAGGCCTGGATTAACTGGTCGATTGTTTGCGTTTGTTATTTTGCTGATTTAAAAGAATGGTCTTCTTTTAGAATCTATTAAATTTAAATTAAAATAAGCTATATTTACCTGACTGCTACCAATGTTGGTTCTCTAATAGCCATCGAAGAAAATGTAGTAATGTTGAAATAGAGGTGTGCAGTCTAATCACATAGAAAAATATAAAATCCACAGGCCTTAACCATAGGAAGTCAGATGGAAGGAGAGAGAGCTGAAGTCAACATAGCCTCTGTTTGTTTGTTAATTTGTGTGTGTGAGTGTGAGAGCATGTGGAGGTCAGAGGACAGCTCTTAGGAGTTAGTTCTCTCCTTCTACCACGGGTTCCAAGTATGAAATTCAGATCGCCTGGCTTGAACAGCAAATACTGTTACCTAATGGGCCATCTTTCCAGTCCTCTACAACCATAATTAAAAAAAAAAATCAGACTTTAGTACTCATTTCTTTGTTTTACAACCAACATTATAATACTACAATATAAAGTCTTTATTATATGATATTTTTACTCCATGTAGATAAGATCTATTGTCATAATTAAATGTAACAGGTGAATCACTAAAAGAAAATCATAATTAATTATAACATTATTTTGTAGTTTCTATTTTTTTGTGTGTGTAAGTTCTCTATAGTCCTGGAAAAGTGAAGACTTAGGCCACTGTGTAGAACAGAGCAGGCTGTGAGGACAAGGTACCCTATAAAGACCCAGAAGAGGAGGACACCTGGGGAAAAATACTGGTGATATTGTATTTAGCAGCTCAAAGATGGTGTGACTTTCTCCATGACCCTGGAACTCTGGAGACTGCATAGGGAAGCACAACCATCGGAGACAGCTGCCTTTTCATCATAGTCTAGATGCACTTCCAAATTCCCCACATGGCACCCACCAGAAAAACTCCAGATTCTACTTACAGGAGTTCATGAACTGGTTCTACGATATAGAAGCCAGCCTGACCAGACAGCTCCATTTTTATTGGAAAGTCCAGGATCACACTTTGCCTACTGACAGTGTTTAAGCTCTTGTGCTAAATAAGATTTAGCAGGTCCACGGACCCATCACTTCTCGATGGTTGTCTGGCTGAGGCAGATATTCTTATCAGTGTTTGTGTGGTATTGAAATGCTCATGTAGAATGAAATTTAATTTTGACTTAATTTATAGATTTAGAGGGTGAATGTTTTTGGATTCAATATACTCATTTCCTATGAATAATTCAAAGAGAAAAAGACACTCAACTGAGACTTTGAGCAATGGATATAAAGTCAATGTCAAGGGAATGATCATCTTTTAATCTTTTCTTTATGAAACTTTAAATTTTAAAAGCATTTGGTGGAATATTGTTTTGCTTCTATCATTAAAAAGTCATGGATTATACTTGGTATTGTTTGTGTGTATGTCAATACAATGACTTGTCAGTATTTGATAGTTCCTCATAGAGACTGTGACTGTTTAATGATCGTTCTTTTAAGAGGAAAGGTTAGTGTGTCTCTAGGAAAATTAGGTATTAGCAATGGATTCTTAAATATGTACACAGACCACACCACACATACACACACACACAAATACATGCCATACACATACTCTACACACACTATATACATACCACACATACACCACACACTAAACCACACATCATACACATACATCATACTCATACACACCACATACACACATAACCACACAACCACACAACCACACACACCACACATACTATACAGACCACACATACACACTACACACTATACCTGCCACACACCACACAAACACATATATACACCATATAACACAAAACATATACATACCATATACACCACAAAATACATATACATACCACAGACACCACACACACACAACCACAGATAACACACACACACAAAGACATGCATACAGAAAAGCTGACTTGGATTTGATCCACCAATCAGACCCGTGGGTTCTCCTGTCTGCCCTCTTCCTAGACTTTGTTCTCTCAGCTGCATTAAGATACGTCGGTTAGGTTTTCCTGCTTCTACTCTTGCTGTGTCATCAGCTGTTTTTCATGTTTAGTGTTCATGCAACCCATGATCCCAGGCTCTTTCAGTGGTTTCTCATTGCACCGAGGACGGTGTCCAAACTCCCGGGTAGCCAGACTCCTCCTTCCCTCTCTCTCACTGTGCGGCAGCCATGTTGGCGGTGACTTCTAGGAGCTGAGGTCTGGACCTCCTGTGCTTGGCTTATATGGACCTCAGGTGTCACTTAGACACGAGAAGCCTTCTCAAGTCACTCTGTCCTGCTCTTTCAGAGCCTTTATCACAACCTACATCACGTATGCAGGAACTGTTTAATTCATATAATCTAACCCCACAAGGGCTGGGGCAACAAATGACTGAATATTAGAGTGTTTCAAATGAGAGTGAAAGTTAGGGGGTTGGAGAGATGCCTCAGCAATTAAGAGCACTGGCTGCTCTTGCAGAGGACCCAGTTTGAATCCCAGCACCCACATGACGGCTAACAACCATCTATACCTTAGTGACCGCAGGCATTGCATGGCATGGGTGCACTTACACACATGCAGGCAATACACTCATACACATAAAATAATATATATATAATATATATATATATATATATATATATATATATGTTTTTAAGAGTGAAACTTGGGCAACAGGGATGATTCTAATTAGCATGCCCCTAAATGGGCCACAACAGGAAATGTCCACCCTATACTGACATTGCTCGAACTCCCACTTTCTTGCCATGTGTTCGCTTGTCAAATGTCCTGTCTTGGACGGAAGGCATGAAAGTCCTCTCATGATGCTCCTATCCTCATCTACAGTACTGTCCTTATTTCTTATTTTTCTGCTTTTAGAAAAAGGTGCCGTACGTGTCTGACTTCTTCAGTTACAGAGCGAGTAAGGGAAGGCATGGGTGTTTTTCTTTGGCACTGAGCTCTGAGTTGAACATATGTGTTCCTATACGTATATAATTCTACATTCATTGTATTTTAACATATAAATACAATAGAATATTTATTTAAATATACACCTTAGACTGTAAATTTATAAAATAAAGCTTACATTAATATACAAAATGTATATATAATTTTCTCTTAGTTACAAATACTGCCTTTGAATGTGAGGGATCCAAGTTCATTTTACATGAAATATATTTTTAACAAGTTAATTTTCTTAACAAGTTGATATTTTTTCACATGCTGTAACCATCTGTCACTCAGTAGACTCTAAAAATCAGATCTATCAGAAACTAACCTTTGATTTTTAAGGAAATATCATTTTTTAAAAGAAACTTATAGTTTGCTCCTACCCGTTGGAGTTGGGGGGGGATCGGTTAGGGATAATTTTGCACTGAAGCAATACTGACCTCTTGTGGCCAGGATAATTCATTAAATTATTTATTTATTTGTGTTTTTTTTTTTATCAGTAGCTTTCTTCTAACAATTTATCATTGCAATATTCATTTTTAGTCCACAAAATGTACTACAATAGTGTGGACAGTCTAATTCTAGCTCACCAAGGCAATGCTTAGAAAAATACTTCTTTCTTGGTGGATTTCTGGGCAAAATCAAAACAGCTCCCGGGTGGTAAGACTTCCAAGCGCAACAACTGCTGACCTCAGTGAGGTCACGCTAAGATGCAGCGTTTTCTCTCCAGGTTTGTTCTTCTGTCGGGTTTCCTTCCATTTCTACAAATGCTACCACTTGATTTACCTGTGCTGGTGTGGTGCTACATTACTGTGATGCCTGCACAAAAGCAGCCTGAGGCTTAGCATCGTTTCAGCCAAGGGTGGATCGATTTCAACCGAGAGTGGGGTCTGGAAGTGTTCAGAGAACTTGTTCCTTCAGATTGCTCCCAGTGTCGGGCGCTCGAACAAAGGCCTTGCTCTCTCTTGATCGATCACATTCATCCAGCATGAAATGGGGAAGCAAAAGGAGAACTGTTTATCAGAGGATCGTGTCCCTTCTGACCCTGCTTACCTAGGGCAGCACTCAATCACAAACGGATTTTTATCAATCTAATTCCACCCGCTGTTTGCCAGACAAATGGGACAATCCATTGCTTCCAATATTCGCTGCTTGCAGCTTGATATTCTCCGACTTTTAAAATTTTATTTTATGTATGAGTGTGCTGCCTGTGTGTATGCAAGTGCACCTATGTTGTGCAGTGCCCGTGGGGGTCAGAATAGGGAATTGAACTCCTGTCCTCTGCAAGAGCAGCCTGTGCTCTTAACCACTGAGCCATTTCTGCAGCCCCTCACAGCTTGTTAGTTTCACAACAAGCATACACATGCACACCTGCAAATAACATTCTGAGTCAAGGGAAAAGAAGGCCATGAGGGACTGAAGCTGTATATTTCGGTTACAAGTGGAACCCAAGGCCTAGTAAACTTGTTTACAAGATAGTGTAACAAGACAGTGTCCCAGAAGCCATTCCTACAGCTCTCCCCTATTTTATAAAAGAAGAAGCACTATAAGGAAAGCCACTCCCACAATAAAGGCATGGGAGGGGCTATTTCTTATTTAATAAAAGCCTATTTTCACTTTGTTTATCTTCACAGCACACCAGTGAGATTCTTGGTCACTTGCATTTTCTCCACCTCTGTCTTTCACTTCCTTGAGGAGGGTTGCAGCCTCCAGGTGCTGTCTCTGATTTCACTCAGCCTCTGTTCTCCGAAGAACCCTTTCTACCTGAAGAACAAACCAGCTGTTTCTCACCACCTGATAAGCAAGAGCCCAAGAGTAAGACTTTGAAAATGCTTATGGGAATTTGACAGGGTAACTTTACGTTCATTCGGGTCTAAGAATAATAAGCTGGGCCTGGGCTTTTGTCAGCTTTATTGTGCCCATTTTGTCTTCAGAATTTATTCCTATTGTCTATCACAACAGCACCAGAGAGCAATGGATTGCAAGAAAACGCCATCCTTTGCCTGGGAGGGCTGAGGAGCCTGGATCTGCTGCTCCCAGCTCTGATTTATCTACCTCTACCTCTCCTTTAGGTGAGTTGCTCCTTTGCTCTCAGCTTCGATGCCTTCTTTCATTGGCTATGCAGAATTTCTCCTGAGTCACTAGCCCTGAAGTTTAGCCTTCTACTCAGTCCAGGAGGTTCTTAAGGACTTCACACACTCCTTCAAATCTATGTTTGGCTTCTATCTTGAGGCATCTTTGCCCCAGTTGCTTTTTCTTTCCTGTGATGAGTGTGACTTGGACCTGTTTTCAAGGCCCACTTCAATTTACCCTCTGGTAAGAGTTTCCTGGTTTTCCTGACCTTGCTGACTGCCACTCAGTTCCTATGACAATCACCATAACAACATGTTGGCATAGGCGGGTTATACCTGTGCATGGCAAGATCGCTCATCCTGGCATCAGAAAGTACTATTAGGGCTCAAACACACAGTTACATAAGTTGGAAGAAGTGGAGTGTGAATAATGGCTGTCGAAATCATTTAAACATTTTCTTTGTGAGGTAAATGCTGGGGACTTTGGTTTAGAGACGAAGACATTTGAAATTTGATGCCCAGAGCCACAGAGCTAGCACATGCTTGATTTGAACATAGTCAGCTCCATGAGTTTTTTGAATTGTCATAACAAATCACTACAACCGGAATGGTTCGAAGCTATAGAATTATTATCTCATGCTGGAGGTCCTTTGTCCAAAATTCAGCTGTGAACAGATCCATTCCACTTGGAACTCAGAGAATGTCCTGTCTCACCCTGGGTTTTGGAAGCTGCCTGGTGGCCCCATTCCTGAACTCCATTCCTTTTTATGTATCTCTCTCTCTCTGTGAGTATCAAACCTCCATTTTTTTTCTCCCATAAAGATACTGATCATTGGTTTTAGGACCACTCACTGAAAATCAAGATTGATCTCATCCTAAGATTCCATATTAGAACTACTAAGATGGTGTTTCAAATACCGTAATAGTCACAGGTTTGAGGGGTTGGGTTAGGACTTGGACATAGCATTTTGGGAGAGACACTATTCAACCTATTATAACAAGGTTAACTATAAAGTATGCATTCTTCCTGACCAATCATTTTAATTTAGTAGTGATTCACGCAGTCTCTAGGTGTGAGCTCAGTGTGTATCTAAGGTACTGTAGTTAAAGACCATGCTTATCCATCATCTACAACCCCCCAGTGCCTACACAGTACAGCACAGATGGGAACATCGAGAAAGGGAACACTGAGTACCATCACTATGGCGAATTAGCCTTGGGGAAGGTTTTCAATTCTCCCTTACAACCAATAGGTAGTTATCCATCTATGGGTAAAGTCAGTATTGTGTGTATGCAAAGGAAGGATTTGCTCACACATAAAGGAAGCGTGCTGGAGAAGTAGCTGATCACTTGTTTGTATTTTATGCTTGGTCATGCCACCCATTTCATGAAGCACCCGGAGAAGCTCAGCTGTGGATAATTTGTGCATAGCTGACTAGGCTAGCAAGACTGAGAAAAACAACTTTTGTCTTTCATTTTGAAAGTAATTATTGAAAAATAATTGAGTCTCAAGGGATTGCACACCAAATCAATTTTATTGAAAAGACAAAAGCCTAAAAACTGTGAGAGATTTTTTTTTTTAAATTGTCACTCATAAGAGAAAGCTTTTAAACTAAATTATACATTACTTAAAACTTTTCAGTCCTGAAGTTTCAGAGATTCTTTCTTTGGTGACTTCACTGGAGGGAAGTTAAAAATAGTGGAATTAATTCTGAACATAACAAAGCCTGACTGTGAATTTCAAAACTCGATTTGCATTTTAAAGATCCAGGAGTAAGGGCTTTTGTTTGTTTGCTTTTGTTTTTCTCTTAGCCCTTGAGAATGTGATGTTAAAAGACAGCACTTTTAACTGAAATGACATGACTGGCAGTGTGGGTAGGCTGCCTGGTAGGTGGCGAGGGTCCCCTGGAAGACTTCTCTAGGACAATCAGTTTTCCCAGATGTTTTAAAGTGGATTGTTCCCCAAAGTGATTGGAGAGTAAACATTCCCAAGTTTGATTCTCTCTTGAAAAGATGCAGAGACTGACTTTTTTCAACGAATACATATGGGATGAGAAAGTAGGACCAGGGAAAGCAAATTCCTGGTGTTCCCTTCTACTCGTCTCTTGATATAGTGCTTTTATGTGCGAAGCTCTATTTCTGGATATCCGCTCTGCCGATATTCCTATCTGACAACCCCGCCGTTCCAGCTGTGCCTTGTCTGAGCTCCCCTACAGGTTCTGCTAACGCTGTGGCCAAGCCTGGGCTGGTGTTGGTTTACCAGCAGCACCCCCTTGTGGTAGTTCTGAACATTTCAGAATTCTAAATAGAACTTAGCATTTCCAGAACTGACTGAATTTGATTTTAAACAGTATTTTATCTTTTCTTATTTTTCAGTTTGTCAGTTTCACTCAGGCACTCTCTTATCGTTTCTGTTCAGTTTAGTAAACAATTCATTCTTCAAGCTTTAGATTTAGGGATAAACTCCGTGACTTGGAACAGATCTAGTCTAGCATTCACGAAGAATTGAAGGTATTTTAATAACACTGAACAAACGTCATTGCTAAACACTTGTGCCAATTCTTGTCCTTGACTTGATTTTGAAATTGAATATTTAGTTGTAAGCATGCTTTTTCTCAAGACTAAAGCACACCTCCCCCTGCTGTGGATCTGACTTATCAATTTTATTTATTTATTTATTTATTTATTTATTTATTTATTTATTTATTTATTTATATATTTATGTGTAATTGCATGCATGACACAGTACACGTGTGAAAACCAGAGGACAACTTCCTGGAGTCGGTCTTCTTCCACTATGAAGGTCTTGAGGCTAAAACTTAGGATTTGATGGTAGACATTCATGGCAAGTACTCTACTCTGGTCATTTTCTTGGTCCTAGACTGAAGAAGTTTTCATTGCTACCATCATTGTTGCTATTTCATGGTACACTGTAACCTCCTTTATTTAAACTCAGGATATAACTTCTCCAGACTTTCTTATTAACCACTAAAACTTGTATCTTGTTCAACACCTTATAAGCTCATTCTCAACTTGAATTCTGTGTGAAATTATTTGAAAATTAAATTCCATGTGTGAGAAGCACATGTTCCTCAGAGCAAACTAGAGCTGTCGGGTGCTTTATATTTCTGAAAAAAACCCTCCATGTTTCAAATCAAAGAATTAAAACTCAGAATTAATGGGTTTCACAGGGCCAAGCCATGTGATTTTGAACTTTACTTAAAATCCAATATTTTGGCTTGCTAATGAAACCAGTATTAAAATGCTTCTCAACAAAGTTTTAACTTCTAGTGCCAAATTTTATTTTATTTTTGCTATAACCACATTTCCATCTGTCCTTTAAGTTTGGTTTGGCTGGAATGATGCAGAAAAGGGCTTAATTCAGAGGTTGTTTAAAGTACAACCTTCCCAGACATTATCACAGATTACGTTTGGAGGATGCTAAATGAGTCCTTAATTGAAGAAACAGTTGTTACAGAAAAATCAGAGATCAGCTGTAATGCCCAGAGAACGGACTCCCAAAGACCACCAAGGAATCCAGAGTGTATGCAAAAACAAAGAGCCTT
This sequence comes from Eospalax fontanierii, assembly GCA_035773235.1. Lineage (NCBI taxonomy): Eukaryota > Metazoa > Chordata > Mammalia > Rodentia > Spalacidae > Eospalax > Eospalax fontanierii. The sequence goes on along the minus strand of CM069538.1, from coordinate 26,100,538 downwards.
TATTCAAGCTTAAGCTTGACTCTCAGACCTCACCGAAGCAGTGGATCCGTGCTGAAAGCATTGATCCTAAAGGGTGTGGGCCTTTTATTGATTACAGACAAGGAGGAGGGGGAATTACAGTGACACATCATGATTGGTCAGGGGAGCCGGCACATGCCAATATAATTTAATTGATTGAAGAATGACCAAGGAGGTTCTCATAAGGTCTTAACATGCTCTCCCTTGTCTGCAATGCCTGGGCTTGCCTAACTTATAGCCTTGTGGCTGCAACTGAAAACTTACAGCAAAAGTTGACAAAATAGAGAAGTTAGCCTCTATCTAGCCTTAAGATGGAATCCAACTTAAAACGGAGTCATTCTAGCCGGTTCCCCACATCAGCAGCCAAAGTCAGGCCAGGAGAGGTAGTTTATGGGATAGCGATAGCGGACTGACACATGGATTCTTTGGTAAAGGAGTCAGCCCCTTGCTCCAGTTTTGGGAGGCATATATACTCATGTGAGGAATGCAAGCAAAAGGTAAATAGCACATGCATGGTAATTTGCAGATAACATGTGGCAGGAATGTCAAAGCTTTGGGAAACAAAGACTTCTATTTCGGTAACTGCAGGGGCCAGAGGGGAAGACACCTGTCTGCCTTCCCCATGTCTGTTTCTTGTCTCAGATCTTTTCCTGCTCCAAAGTTCTTGGTTACCATCATATTGCAAGGTCTTTTAGCAATGACCAGATGTGTTTTCCTGTTTCCACTATACATTCAGTTCTAACAGTTAGTTAACTTGACCTTCCTGGCCCTCTAGTCCTGTGAGAATCAGGGCAGTCACTCAAAATGGCAGCTGTGAGAAGTGGAGACAGGAGTCAGGAGGTGTCAAGACAGCTGATTTGTGTATGGTCAACTGACTGCATTCAGCTTTTTCCCATGCAAAACAAATTTATCGCATACTGCTCATTAATATAGCTTAACTGTTTCCATGAGTGTCCCTCTCTTTTTTTTTCAGGGTCAGTTGTATTGTTTTTAAAGTATTCATGTCAGCATATATGATTGCATGTATGACCGCACCCTTGTGAAAGTCAGAAGACAACTTGCTGGAGTTGGTTTTCCTTCCACTAGGAGGGTCCTGAGGATAAAATTCAGGATGTCAGATTTGCCATCTCTCGTGTCTTTTGTTGATTTCTTAAAAAAAGTACGATCTTATATACTGGGGAGATAGCTTTGATTAAAAATATGTTTTTCAAAGAACTTAAATGTTTAATGACAGTATAACTATATAGATTCGAGGAAATGAATTTAGGTACTTTTCATCACTTAGAAAAGTGTTATAAAATCAGTTGAATCAGTATACATTTTTGCATGCCGGGACGCTCACCTGTATGATTACCCCAGAGGTGAGAATCTTAATAACATTCTGCTTTGGACTCATTTCCCGTCAAAGTTCTGCATCCTTTTGAACTTGAAAGATGTGGCATTCAGTTATACCTGAATAATCAGCCTGACTCTTAGTTTTATTATGAGTGGGACTCAGAGAGTCACTGTTCCTTCTGATGTCTCATGGGACTATGCTCTCGACCCAGGCTTCACGCATACTTTTATTCGAACAGTTTCTTCAACATGACTTGAGGAACTCCAAGCTTGGATCCCCTCTTATTAGAGAATGTTGCCTTTTGATCACTAGACCTAAAATGTCTCATACACACCGCGTCAATCATACTCTCAGTTCTCACCGTTTCCAAAGAGGACACAAATATGAACATGGTGCTTCGGGCTCATTGATATGATACTTCAAGCACACCCACACTTACTCACTATCTCTGGTGGAAGGGCAAAGTGGAGTTGAAGGAATCAAGGTCACGTGCCAAGGTCACAAAAACACATGGTTCAATGAGCTTGTTTGCATTATAAGCAATAAATTTTTGGTGTAAGGGTAAGTCAGAGTCATCAGTCTAGAGTCTGTCCATATTGTAAGTCATTCCTACAGAAAGGCAACGGAGGGCTTCAGTGTGAAATGGAATGGAATTCTGTAAGTACTGAAAAACCCCTGCCCACATCCTTTTTTCAACCAGACTCAGTAATGAAAAGCCATCTGGACTTCAATCTGCAGCTAACCACCTGTATCAGCTATGTTTCTATGTAATAAATTTCCCCCAAACTAAGTAGCAACAATACTACACATTTATTTTATTTCTGTCATTCAGGAATAGAAGCACAATTTCTTTGGGTCTTTGGGTTCAGAGTGTCTCAAAGTGTGGGCTGGGGCTGTGGTCTCATCATCTGGCTCCACTGAGGGTGTGTGTGGAGAGGATGTGTAAATAGTGCCAGCTGCAGGCCAGGACACCTAACTTGTTGCTTCTCACATTTGAGAAATGAGTGACAGGAAGCAGAGAAGACCCTAAAGCAGAACCTAGAGTCTTTTCAGAGCTTAACTTCAGCTGTGACATCGAGAGAAGCTGGTGCATGGAGCACAGGTTCATGAAGAGGGCTGTAGTCATAGGTCATGGTGAAATGATGCATGGTGTGTGATAGATTACACACACACACATACACACACACACACACACTGGGTGGGGTTGGGGGAAGGGATCACATTCAATACAAATGCAAATAAGAGGCTGGGACTGAGGTCCAGGGCCATCTCAGGCCAGCAGGGGAACGTAGGCTCTTTGTTTCTGTTGATAACATCCCTGAGGGGATGTTCTTGTGTCAAATGGTTGATATAACGTTCTAGTTAGCTTTGACAAAACATTCTGACCAAAAACAACTTGGGGAGGAAAGGATTTATTTGGCCCACATTTCCCAGGTCACAAACCAAGAAAATATATCACAGACATGGACACAGGCCAGTCCAATGGAGATAATTCCCCAGTTGAGGCTCTCTCAATCCAAGTGTTGACAACTAAAGCTATCTAGCACACATAATCTCTACTTTACAAAAGCTATATCCAACTGTGCTTGGTACACAGTTAGGAACCCATTAAAGTTGGATATTAAGAACATTCCAATTTCATAAAAGAAGGAACTGAGACTTATCCAAAGTCCTACTGCTCAGAAATGACTGGACTAGTGGAATGTAGACTCAGGCCTGGCTGACTCCAAAGCTCATTCTCTTAACCATTGGGTTGTCCTGATTGAAATATTGGCTTTGATGGGATTATATCTATGAGAGATGTCAGCAAAATGGTGGTTCCTAATGTGACTGTTATTATGTGTTGATAAACCTGCCAGTTAATCACTTTACTCTAGTTAGAGCTCTGGCATTATTCAATGGGGTTGTCTCTATCCCTAGAGGAGTATCTGGTTTCCTCATTACTTTCCTTATTTCCTTGGCATTTTAGTGTTGAAGTGCTATTGGCTCTACTTTTAGACATTTTCCATTGTAAATCCCTCCTCTTTGTCAGGATCATTCAGTCTCATGGCTTTAAACATAGACCTATGGGATGCAGAGTGATGATACCTTGAGTCCAGATCTGTGTCCCACTGCTCAACTTTGCTGGTCTAATTCCCCTCCCTGCTTGAATCCCTATTAGAATATCTGTTTGGGCAACACCTGTTGATCTGTGATGTGTCTATATTTTGTCATGGTCAAAGTGTAGTTCAGATCTTCATTCAAAAAGCTCTTAGTAGATACTAAGTCTTCATTCTTTTTTTTCCACCATAGATACAGCACTTAGTTTCCTATTTTTACTTTTCCTAAATAGCTTATTTTTATCATTGTTTATCTATACCCTCTAATATAAATTTTATGATGGACAAGGTTTTTTCCCTCCTGCTTTTAACAATGTTGTATTTTATTCAAGTTCATGCTTATGGCTGAACCTAGAGCGATCACCTATAAAAATTTGCTAAATGATTAAGTGAGCAAACAGGATGATTTATATAATACCAGTGTGACGGTTTGGGGTGTTGTCTTACCACAGCCTGGAGTCACCAATTGTAGAATTGTCTGGATCATGTTGACCTGTGGGCATGTCTGTGGGTGACTGTTTCCACTGCTAATTAATCTGGCCCGTTGTGTGCTGGCAACACTAATCCCTGGGCAGCCGCCTTGGGATGCAGAGGAGTGAGGACAGCCATGGAAGCAAGCAGACAGCAAGGATGCACTGGTTTTTCTCTGTTCTTGACAATGGTTGTGATATGACTAGCTGAGTTCCTGCCTCGATTTCCCAGAAATGATGGACTTTAACCTACATGTACAAGGCTGAAATAAGCCCTTTCCTCCCCAGAGTTGCTTTTGGTCAGGATGTTGTATCACAGTCATAGAAATGAAACTAGGACAGCCAGAAAGGATGAAGTGTTTTCAAAAAGAAAGAAACGGGAGCTCAAGAGATATCTCAGTGGTTATGAGAGCATCCTGCTTTGGCAGAGGATCCGGGTTTAACTCCCAACATCCACATGGTGCAACTCACAACTGTCTGTAACTCCAGTTCCAGGGGATATGACCACTTCTCAACCCCATGCCCAACAGACACTCATGTGGTGCCTACACACACATACAAATAAATAAATCTTTAAGAAGAAAAGAAAGAAAAATTGTGCCCAGAAATTCCGTATTTTACCCTCAATTGGAACACTAGTCCCAAACAACAAGTTACAGTAGGCAAGATGACTAGAGGGACTGGGAGACTCTGAGGGGAAGCAGAAAGGCAATAGAGAAGGATGTAAGTCATACTTCCCACCCATCAAGGCTGGTTCTAGCAACTATAAACTATGGAAAGTTGTAAGAAGACAAAAAGTTGATAGGAAGGCAAGAAACAGATTGACTTTTATTGATTTAAGAACTAGAGTTATTGAACAAACGTGGCGGACAACATGGAAAGCAGGTTGTTTGGTATTGCTCATTAAAAAGAAGAGTAAATTACTTCATTCAGAAAAGTGCTTTAAATATAGAAAAGAATTCCTGCAAATTGAATAGAGCTTTTTCCCTTCTCGCTGTGAAAGGTCACGGCAGGCCTAATTCGAATGTCCAATTACCAAGCGCAATCAGCACAGCAAAGGAGAATCAACTCAATTTCAATCGCAGGCATTTGCCTTACCTTTAACTAGCTCTGGAATGACTCACAGCAATTTTCTCATCAAAAAGCTAATTTTAGGAGCAAAATGTCAAGAAAAGATGAAAAAGAGCCAGCCTGACTTTGCAGAGGCTGAGAAATTTAAAAAATTTGTGCTGCACTTGTAAGCTACCTGTCACATCAGTCACCCACAGATGTTTCGTTGTGATCCTAGGGGATGTAAAACCAGTCAGAAAGATCAATGAATCTGCCCCATTCTCTAAACTCAAATGTAGGATGACATTCTGTCCCGTTCTGGGGATGAGGAGTATATCCACATGTGAACACACACACACACACACACACACACACACACACACACACACACACATCTATCTATCTATCTATCTATCTATCTATCTATCTAATCTATCTATTATCTATCTTCTATTTGTTTGGACCACACAATGAATAATAACTATGGCAGCTCCTGAAGCTATTATAGTTGCTTGATGAGAAAAGAAGAACCCTTCATATTTGACGCCTTGGTAAAGAGGGACAAATAGGCCTCATTCTCTAGGTTGATTGTAAAAAACAAACAAAATAATCCCAAACCCAGCCCCTACACATCTAAGCTCCTCCTCCTTGTCCTTGTTCTTCTTCTCTTCCTCCTCCTCCTCTTCTTCAACCTTTTCTTGCTTCTCACAGTACTGAAGAAAATTTTATTTAGGCCTCCAAATCATTACAACACAAACACTGGCAAATTCCACGATCATGGAATTTGTATGGGCCTCTGAGTATATGTGTCTCTGGGTGTATGAGTCTCTGAGTGTACGGGTTCCTGGTGCAGGATGATTTTATATTATTTTTGTCAATACTTTCTGATGGTTCAGTGATACATTCTGAAACAGTCCGACCCACTATCTCTCCCGCTACAATTGGAAAACCTTATCTTATTGGATCAACATGTACATTACATAACTCTCATCCAAGCTTTTATATTCTTGAAAAGTCAGTCTTGTACAAGAGAAACCTCAGAGAATGGCAATAGGAAGAAAACCAGCATTTGACTTTGAAAGTATTTGAGACTTCCAAAATCCAAGCTTTTCTTTCTTTGGTAAAGAGGATCCTGTACCCAGGATCTGGTCAACCAAACTCCAAGACTGAGGCCTTGTCTTTGAGAATTCCAGTTCTTTTCTATGGCAGGTACATGCATGCATTTGCATGTGTATGTGAGTGTGCTAGTTGGGAGTAACAGTATGTGGGAAGCAATTGCTGGAGACACTTTGCCTTCCTGAGTTTCTCTGGAATGTGTCAAGCATTGGTTAGACTTGGAGATTCACCGTAGCTCATGGTCCTTTGTATTCATCTATGTAATTCATATTTAAAATTCATGATCATTTTCTGCCCTTTCAGGAAAAGAGAAGCAGTTCTTTGTTATCACTATGGTTAAATATTTTGGGGAATATTGCAGTGCAACACTGTTAAGAAGAAGAGTCTGGACTTTTTGAAGATGAAATCTGTACCAATTACATAAAAGGTTTTGCAAATTTCTTATTCTGATTGTCATTTTCTTTTTGTAAAAAAAATTTACTACTTTATTTTATGTGTATGAATGTATTGCCTGCATGTTTGTAAGTGTACTTGTGTCATGCAATGTCCTTCGAGGTCAGAAGAAGGCGTCAGATCCCCTGGAACCGGAATTACAGTTATTAACCACTCTGTGGGTGCTGGGATTCAAATCCGGTTACTCTGCAAGAGCAGCCAGTGCTCCAGTGCTCTTGACTGCTGAGCCATCTCTCCAGCCACAATCAGACATCTTCTTACAGGGTTTGGACTATTTTAATTTTGAATTGGAAAATGACATAACACCTCGGTTATAACCCCTATTCATAATACATTATTTATAACGTGGATGAGAAGTGACTGCCATCTATCTTGATTCAGTTTCCAAGAGTCAGCGGACTGGGAAGATTGTTGCTAAATATTCCTGTACGTTATAGCGATGCTGGACCAATGAACTCTCAACAGCTGTGATTGCTTGCACAAAACCTGCACAAGGTCAAACCAATCAATATTCCAGCATGGATAGGTCAAAGGCTCACAAGACCCCACTCCTAGCTGAAATGCTACAGGCAGTCCATGGCTACTGAGGGAGGCAGAGTCGGTTTTCCTCAGGGACATAGCCACTGGTAGGTTGTCTTTGCTCCAGTGTTCATCCCTGCAGCTATGGACCTACAGGCACCACTAATTGGACTCAACAAGATCTATCATCTTTCTATGTATGTATGTATGTATGTATATATGTATGTATGTATGTATGTATCTATCTATCTATATCTATTTATCATCTGGAAGAGAACAGGAATTTGAGAGGAATATGTATGTTTAGGGAACCCAGGAGAAGATGGGATGGAGAACAATGGGTGATTATAATCAAAATGCATTTTATTTATGCATAAAATTCTGAAAGGATAAGAAAGAAGTGTTAAGTTTAGAGTTATCCTCTATGGAAGAAAATCTGGAGGAATACTAAGCTATTTTGCCAATTCTTTTTCCTGAATCCATTTGTTTTTCATGAACTCAACAATCTTTTTGAATAAAAAACAATAAAACAAATATATCAAATCAAATAAAAATGAAACAAAAATTGGCGAGGCATTTGGAACAAGTTTTATAGATCGAGTATGGGCTTTTTTTCAATATGGAAGAGATCAGAAAATCTGACTAAAATTTCATCTTTACTTTTCATCGTTTGTGAGATAATAAAATTGCATAATTGTTTTTAAGCATTGATTTCCTTTTCTCTGTAGTACTGGGTGTTTTTCTTGGTGAGTGAACTAAGATCTTGAAGGCTTTTTTCACCATCACTGAGTTACTTAGTGGATGTTAGAGGTATACTGGGCATGTGACTACATGGTGTCTTTGTCATCGCAGCACCACAGCTCTCCCTAACCCTGGCTATCCTCCATGCTCATGACAGAGATGCTAGTAGATTAAGACATCCATCTGGTTATGTTTACAGTACCACACATGAGTTCCCTCCCATTGGGCAACCTTTAAGTCCAATTAGAGACCTGTTGATTACTCCCAAGACAAAAGTGCTACTGATGCACCAATGTTGTTTGCTGTGCAGGTCATAGTTTTGGTTATTAGGCTATAAAGCTAGGGTTGGACCATTGATTGATTTTTCTCCCCTAGAAGCTTGAATAGTATCCTCTGGAATTAAGAGAGCTAGTCTTCAGGGAGAAGACATCCAGGTCAGTTCCAGCTCCATTGCTCCAATCCTGTGTCCGAAATATATCTTGTCTTCAGCAATAGGGTCTTACCCTCAAGTTCTAAGGGACAAACAAGGCCTGTGGTGATGACTTGTGTAATTTTGGGAGTCTCTAGGACTACTATGATCAAAAATCTGAAGGAAAGTTTCTTCTGTCTGGCACTGTGTTTCTTGTTACACAGCGTTCAGTATATGCACATATACATTCAGTATATACACTCATGTGCAGATATTCCATGTATATAGTTCAGTAGGCTTTTGAACTAATGTATTTCTCTCTGGTTTTTCATGAACATAGCCAAATACTGGCTGGAGAGGTCATAGATCCTAGAGAAAACCATATGTCTATCTTATCTCTAGACAAATACAACTTCTTATTGTTTGCTAAATATGGTTGCTTATTATTTACAGACAAGTATATCTGCCACCACTCAACAAAGAAGCTTCTTAGTGCAACAGATGGAGACTATTAAAGAGGTCCACAACTGGTCACACACAGAGGATAAGTATTTGTGAGATGCCCAGCCCTAAGTGACACATCTACAATGGAATCCCTAAACCTAAGGCTCATAGAACATAGTGGAACAAAGGGTAGAGAAAACAGTAACACATTTCTCAGCTTTTACCAGTGAAGCTTCCTCATACAACAGAGGACAATTAACACAGAAGACCACAACTGGCCAAAGTGTAGAGAATAACTGCACAGTATGTGTCTCTGGATAAGACTCCTATATTAAATCTCATCCACCCAGGGTTCAGAGATCTTTGTGGAAGAGGGGGTGGAATGATTGTAAGAGTCAGAGGTGGTACATGTCCCCAAGGAAAGAGAGTCTTCCAAGCTTCTGGGAACTTGCTCATATGGTGAACTTACACAGTGGTAACAGCATGCCCAAGACCCATGCAAGCTCAATCAGACAAAAACCAAACACAGAGCTGGGGAAATGGGCAGGAGGTCCCAACCTTAACCAAGGAACTATTGGCAACTGATCACTACTGGGTGAGGAAAAGTCAGTCTTCTTTAGGGAGGTGATACTAGCTAGGCTGACCAGACTCCAGTGGATGAACTTAAACCAAGGGTCATCTGGATACACAAATTTGACTTGATAGGCTTTAACATATGACAGAATTTGTGAAATCCTATGGGTGGGCTATGGGGGGTGCAGATAGCAGAAGGGATCTAAATATTATTAAACTCTATTGTATGAAATGCACAAAAATTCAATAATATATATATATATATACATATATATTGAAAACAAGACATTTATCTATTATTGTTACCAATATACTAGCTTTGCAAAAGTGTTTGTGTAAATGAGTTTGTGAGGCCAAAAATGTTAGGATTTACTAACCTACTGTCTTTGAGTACTGACCAGATAGGAACAAGGGGAAGAGCCATGTAAAAAAAAAATATGACTACTTTTTATGATATGTTGGGTAATTCATTCAATAAATTGGAGTTCTAGAAAAGCTTGTGTTTAGCATATTATTCCTAGTTAACGAATTAGACTATTCTGAACACATTAACATATTCAAACTTTACCAGATAGTTCGCATAGGAAATTAAGGGCTCACCAATGACTAAAGAATTATCAGGTCATATATATATATATATATATATATATATATATATATATATAATGCCATTATTTTCAAAAGTATGAAAAGTCTCCACCAAATCATTGTCAGTATCAATAAGTCAGTGGATCCATTAAGAAGAAGGATATTGAATAAATGCAGCAAATAAGAGTTGCAGAATTTTTTTGTGTGTGTGCTTTTGGAAAGCAACTATAAAAAATACATTCAAAATAAAATATTATGCATCTGGATGGCAGTTTTTAATATCCACATGTCTGTATTATATTGCATCACTTAATCCCTAAGACAGTACTATACATTTCAAAGGAGAGAGGATATAATCATATAAAGAAGGACCTGATCAAGGGCACACAGGCAGTGAGTGAAAGCTCAGAGTACGTGCAGAAGGAATTTGTTTGACTAGATCTGAATTCTGTTTACTTCTATGGTAATATTCTGATGCTTTTCACTATTAAAACTTCATTTATTAAAAAGCATTTGAAGCATTGGAGTGTTTCTACTATGGAGGATGGTTACTTCTGCTTTGACCACAGACCTTGTGAACAGAAACAAACAAACAAAAAAACATGTGCATTATTTTCTCGGCTATCTCTGTGTTCAGGGAAGTAGTAAATCTGTGTGAATTAACAGTAATGCTCATCTTGTCTGGAATATTTTTACAGCACTATGAACCTGTGAAGAAAGAGGAATGGTAAAACATGTTATAGTCTGATAAAGTTTTATTTTATCTGCAAAACTGACATAAAGAATGTATTTTGCTTTCTGATATTCCTTTCTCCTTGGGATAAGCAATTTCAGTGCATTCAGGCTTTGTAGAAGTGACTATTATCCTTTGTAAACAGTCCAGTCTATTTCTTTTAGCACTTGGTTTGGGGTTTGGTGTTAAATTCTTTGACTGGAAGCATGCCAAGACAGGCAGACAGCAGAGACTGCTGGGCTGAGGGCTGCAGGATGGATACCTCTTCTGCATCTGGCCAAGCTCATCTTCTAATCATAATGTCATCTAAGCTAAGGCCTACTGGAAAGATGATGTCCTCCCAAAGTGTTATGACCTGTCCTTGGCTTGACACACAGCCTACATCTTTGATAAGTTTTCTCAAGCTGATGGAATAAAGCTGGTCTGCATCAGGACTGGGGCTGTGCAGAGTGAAGATGTCGATGACACAACAGTGGGCACAACTGAGTGACAGAGAGAAGAGTCAGAGTAGCAAGCGTGGGGGTCCAGCCATGCTGTTCTCTGTTCCCCACATGAGACTTACAGGAGGATTTATCCTGTTTTTTATACTCAAATATGGCCTTTCATGTCAAAGGGAAAGCACTATTCTCATGATTGTCTACCAAGGTACAAGCCACTGCAGTAGAAGGAGCTTGAAGCAGAGGCTGAAGTGGAAAGCAGAACAGTGTTTTAGATTGTTCTGTGCTGCTGCAGAAAAATCCTGAGAGTTGGGTGATTTATAAGGAAAAGAGGTTTTTTTAGTCACATTCTGAACATCTAAGAGTTTGAAACAGGCATCTGTTTGGCTTATGGTGAAAGCCTTGTGTGAATTGCAGGAGTGAATGAAGAAGTAGCAAACAAAAAGATACAGAAGAGTGGAACACTTGGGGTGATTGATTTATAATGACCCACTGTTATGGAAATCACTCTTGTTCTGTAAGCCTCCAGTTTACTTCGTAAGACCTACTACAGTCTTTCCAGTGAGACAGTCTATTCACAAGGCCTCTCAATACCTAATGATATCATCAAGGTCCCACTATCTCTCAACATTAGTACATAGGATAATCACATTTCAGCATGATGTTTAGTTGAGCCAAATCATATTTGAGCTATCGCACACACCACGGTGAGCCAGGCACCTAGGGACCAGTGGGTGCAGGTGCAGCAGGGTCTCCTTACTGACACTTGCCTCTGAGAACCCTGAGCATGCCAAAGTCAAGCCCTGCTTCTCTTTTTTTCCATAGCTGCTTTAGTATGTTACTTAGGATTTTACTCAGGATGTTACCTGCCCCATCTTCTCTGTTTTGCCCACTGTTGCCTCTTAAACCCTGGCCAGGGACAACGGCAGTTTCAGTTTGGTTTGCTTCCTGTTTGCTTCCATCATAAAATACAGATGGGACTGCGTGGTGGTGACCAATAGTCTGAGCACCAAAGAACAACACACAGACTGGTCTAAGGGCAGGAGCAGAGCCCTGAGATGGAAGGAGAGTGGAGTGTGTTGCATGGAGGAGGGCAGATTACTCAAAGTGATTTTATTTCACTGCAGGGCAAGTGGCACTTGTAGCAAACTGATTCCTAAACTATTTGGGGGAGAGAATAGTATACCAACCTGTAAGACATTACTAAAGGTGTTATAAGCTACTCGAATTTTACAGGAGCTTCTATTCCTGTTTCCTGATTCTGCTTTCAAGGTTCAAATCTTCCTTTTTGAGAAACAGCCTTTGGGTTGGAGAAATGGCTCAACAGTTAAGAGCACTGACTGCTCTTGCAAAGGACCTGGGTTTGATTCCCAGCACCCACATAGCGGCTATCAACTGTTGTAACTCCAGTTCCAGAGGATCAGACACCCTCTTCTGACCAATATGGGCATTGCATGAAATGGGTGTACTTACACACATGTAAGCCAAACACTCCTACACATAAAATGAAAATAAAAAAAATTAAAAAAGAAGCAACCTTTGGCTTTCCTCATTAAGAAAACAACATATGCTTATTATTGCAGACTTGGAACATCCACATAGATCTAATAAAGAAAATAAATGACCCATAATCCTACAAAAAGTGGCAACCACTATTAATATTTTGAAAATATTCTATTGTTTTTGAAATATATCATATATGGGAATTTATGCTTTGATTTTTGTTACAGTTTCATTAAGATATAACTTGATGCACTTTTATATCAACATACTGTAAAGTATGTTAGTTCTGTTAGTTCTAGTAAATATATGAACTTGAGCAAAACATCACCCAATTCGTTTTTGAAAGCTTTCTACCCTCCTATGGCTCTGTCCTGCTCATCTGCACCTTTGTTGAATGAGGCAACTCGTCATGTGCATCCAATTTCCTTATTATTTTGTTTTATTAAAATTATGGTTATGTGTGTGCATGCTTGTCTGTATGGGATCACGTGAATGACACTGCTAATGGAGGCAGGAAGAGGGCATCAGTTCCTGTACAGGTGCTTGTAAACCACCTGATGTAGGTGCTGCAAATTGAACCAGAACCCTCTGCCAGAGCATCAAGTTCTTTTAACCTCTGAGTCATCTCTCCAATCCCTCCAGTTTCTTTAAATTTACCTTTTTGGGATTTCTTAGTGCCTGGGTTCATTCACATAGCAGGCAGTACTAAAGATCATCCATATTGTAACATAAATGAGTAGTTTTTTTTTTCATTTATATTGCAGAATAGTATTCCACTCTATGAATATATCCCCTTTATCCAGTCACTGTTTTTGTTTGTTATTATGAATATTGTTGCTACAGAAGTTCATGTAATATGTTTGTATGGACACATAGGTAAAAATCCTGAGCTGAGTTGTTGAATTGTATAGGAAATTTATATTTAAGTTTTTAAGGACTAGCTAGACAGTTTTCCAAAGTGACTGCCCCACTTTTCATTTGCACAAATAGTATGTGGGGATAAAAAATTTCCCCAGCACATGTGGACATATCTCAGTACTTTTGACAAAAAAAATCTGATCATCAAAGTAAATATTTCTGGACTTTCAATTAAATTCTACTGATCTCTGTTCCTGTCTACGGCAATACCATTCTGTTTTATTTTCTGTACCTTCACGGTCATTGTGAGAGTGGATAGTATACACCTCCAGCTCAGTTCTTCCATTTTGAATTGCTTGACCTGTTTCAGATCTTTGCATTGCAAAAATCAACACTTTAGGATCAACTTGTTAATAGTTGCAATAAAGCTTGCTTTGATTTTGACGGAGATTTTAATTTATTTCATTAAAGCACTTTCACATTTCTATAATTTTGATGCTTTTAACTGGGATATACTTTTAGGTTAAAAATGTTGACCAATGCATGATATTTTTACATATTTAGGTACAGTGTGACATTCTGGCTCATGTATATACTGGGCAGTAATCACACAGGGTAGTCAGCAAATCCACATTACCTTAAACTTTTAATTTCTTTATGGCAAGTACACTTGTATGTCTCTTCAGTTTTGAGATCTCTCTCTCTCCCTCTCTCTCCCTTTCTCTCTCCCTCTCTCTCTCTGTATCTCTAACGCAGCCTGTTAACTGGGATGGTTTGGGGAATTTTCCTTTTCACCTTAGAATTCATTCCATTTGGGACAAAGGGAAGACGAATCTTTGTAACTGAGAAAGTCTTGGTCATAAATTTTTTAGTTGTTTACAATCTCACTGAATTATCCCCAGCAGAGCCACGGGGTGCTCTAGGTGTGGCGTGAGTGTCTGAGGAGATGTGGAGCCAGGTGATGAATGAATGGGTCAATCAACACGGAGTGATTATTTTGATGCCTTTAGGAGTATATTGCTAGCATGCAGCTAAGGAAGACATGGACACCTGCTGCACGACTCCACGGGCTGGGTGGGCAGTGATCACCAATTAGAAAGCATCTAGATTTTGGGAAGAGGAACATGCTTGCAATATTCTGGCAGCAATATCTCTGGGAGGAGCACAGACGCCGGTGCTGGGAGGATGCTGCATGCAGACATTGTGAACTGACTCTCTGGCTCCTTCTGGATCAAATGGTACACGGTGGGGTTTACAGCCCTCATTTCTGGTGTTGTAAGGTTACAGGCAGTGACCTTGGTACAGTTCACACTCAATTTAATTTTTATTGTTTCACGAAATGGGAATTGTTTTCTGCCAGTCAATAAAGCAGCGTGCACCCTGCCGTATAATGGATGTGAATAGAACATTACTATTTGCTCTGGTTCCTTGACTGTAGCGCAGTCTTATTAGTGGAGATTCTGGAGCTACAGGCCTTTTTATCAGCTTCAGGGCTAATTCCTTATCCTGTCAGCATTACTGTTGCTAAACAGCACAGGTTATGGCCACTTCAAACAGAAGGGAAAGTTCCAAGGCTCAGAAGTTGCACCAATAAGGAACAGAGCAACGGGCAGGGTCAGTGGAAATGTGAAGATGAGGTAAGCCAAGCAGTCAGAATCCTTCCAGGAAGCAATGCAACAGGGACCTTGCGGGCAAAAGAAATATTGTTTAAGAAAACCCTCTGCATTACAGAGGAGAAGTGAAGGCTTACGGCAAAATCATTTAGTTTAGAGCTGGAAAGATGATCAATAGTTTTTCTTGTGTGTTATAAAAACAAAAAAACCACCCTACATTTCCTCCGTTCTCGGTTACGTGTCCAGCTGAGCAGGCATCCCAGTGCAGCTCTAAGAAAGAGCCGATTGAAAAGGAGACACAGCTTGGCCTTGGTGAGCTGTGAAAACGTCCTCATTATACTAATGTGGTACAATAGGAAATCGATTTTGCATTCTCGATGAAGGCATAATTGGTCATAGATGTTGACTTCAGAAGGAATGAGAAAGGGAGAGTACCAGCGCACGCAGCGGAAGGAAGCGGAGACCGGAGAACTGTCTCCTGGAACAGCAAAACTGAAAAAGGTTTAAAATGTGCGGTAAAGGCTGGAGAGAATAGGAGTGTGTGTGTGTGTGTGTGTGTGTGTGTGTGTGTGAGAGAGAGAGAGAGAGAGAGAGAGAGCTACTTATTTTTTATGCCTGTATTTCAACTAGACTATAACCAGTGATGATTGCCGTAGTAAATCCTTCTCCTTTTATATTGCTTTCCAGTTGAAAGCACATCAGAATGTATTAGCACAACTAACTTTGGTGGCCAGGCTGGTAAATTACTGATGGAACTGACAAGAAAACCTGAACTAGTCCCCTCCTTACAATCACATTCCTTTACCACACCAGTCATCTCTTCCTCTACGCCTAGTCCCCCCTCACTTTTTTGACTTTTTGTTTCTTCTACAGCAGCCTTCACTTTCTGGTATGCTACACAATTTATTAACTTTTTAAATATGTGTCATTGTTGTGCTTTGTTTCACTCCTTAACATATCCCAAGCATCTGACAGTGCATACTTAATTGGAGGAACAAAATCAAGAAAGAAAAGGAGGATTCTTAGCCAAAAGAGGAAGTAAACGGTTCTAACTCCTTATTCCAGAGACAAGGCAGAAGAGGAGAGCAAACCTTCCCCATGCCAGTTAAGAGAGAACCTGAACAGTGCATCCTAACAGAGCAATAGTGACAACACAGACTGGGACACACATTACCTCTAGGTCTGGGGAGAAGATCTGAGCTTTTGCTTATTGATCCTCCTCCCCTCCCCGCTTTGCTCTTTCTTTCTTTCTTTCTTTCTTTCTTTCTTTCTTTCTTTCTTTCTTTCTTTCTTTCTTTCTTTTTTCTTCTTTCTTTCTCCCCTCCCTCCCTCCCTCCCTCCCTCCCTCCCTCCCTCCCTCCCTCCCTCCCTCCCTCCCTCCCTCCCTTCCTTCCTTCCTTCCTTCCTTCCTTCCTTCCTTCCTTCCTTCCTTCCTTCCTTCCTTCCTTCCTTCCTTCCCCCAGACAATGAGGGACTACAGGTATGAAAAGAAGAACTCACCTATTCTTTAGACTTTCTATAACCCAATAATAATTTTAAATAGTATTTGCACTTATTAACAAACCATTTAATCATAATAAACTCGACTTGTCAGATTTGTAGGCTTTCACTAATTTAAAGAAAGATTTTTTAAAAGTGGCAAATGTAAAGTAGGTCTAAATATAAGCAGGGGATGTGCTTCACATGCTCTAACAATCCGAGCAATGTTTCTAAATAACTGAATTGTTTTTCTTAGTAATTGTTCAAAGTCAGGTTATCACTAACTGGTTACATTAAGGCACTAAACTTCTAATTCAGTGGTTTTCTCCAAAGGTGCTGTTTGAGTGATAGATGTGCCCAGTATTCAAATTTCATTGAATATACAAATGAGAAGATCTTGAAGATCAACAGATGTGATTTCCTCATTTGGCAAATTAAGAAACAGGCTTATTATACTAGTTGAAGTTCCTTGAAAAATAGAACCAATAAGATGTATTATACATACACACACAAACACATACTAACCACATAGACATGCACAGGGGAATTGACTCACTACAGTATAGAGACTGAGAAGTCCTTGTCTGTATGTTTAAAAACCCAGGAAAGCAGATGGACAGTTGGAGCCAGATCTAATCCTGAGAACCAGAAGCCAACAGTGTAAGTGCTTGTCTGAGTGTGAACAGGAAGGCAGGAGAGGGCTGTTGTCTCATTTTTAAAATCATTTTTTCTAATTAATTTCTTTAGCTTTTGTGTGATACAAAGTGGTGGGCTTCCGTTTGGCATTTTGATACATATGTGACATACATTTACTTTGTTTCTCTTTATTTGCTCTGTCGCTGCCCTTCCCCATATCCCAGCCCTCCTCTTGCTAGTCCTCTACCCCGAAAGCCCCCCACTTTCATGTCACGCACATTCCATTACCCTTGCTTTTTCTCTCCTCTTCCATCCCTTAAGATCTACTTCTCCCTTCTTATGATCACCTTTTGATTTTCATGACTTCCCCCCGCCCCACACAAACATACACACTTACAAATTTAAATCTAGGTTATGCTTATGAGAAAAAAACATGTGGCACTTGCTTTTCTGAGTCTGGCTTTCTTAGTTTAACATAATGATCTATAGTTTCATCCATTTTCCTGTAAATGTCATGATTTCATTTTCCTTCACAACTAAAAATATTCCCTGTGTATATGTCTCCTATTTTCTTTAGCTGTTGATGGACATCTAAGCTGACCTATCTTAACACGGGAAAGGGGTGTGTCCTATGTTGCCTTCTGTTGCTGTGATGAAACACTCTGAACAAAACAACTTGGGGGTGGAAGAGGTTCATCTCAGCTTACAAGTTACAGTGCATCTCTGAGGGAAGTCAGAGAAAGAACTCAAGCAGCAACTGAAGCAGAAACCATGGAAAGACAGTGCTTACTGATTTTCTTATTGGCTTACACTGAACTAGCTTTTTTATATAGCACAGACCCACCTGCCTAAGAATGGTGCTGTCTATAGTGGACAGCTGTGAGTATGTATATCTTTATTAGTAAACTGAGATCATTTATTAATCCACCAAAGGTTGTTATTGAGAGTTATTGAGAGTTTTGTTCACTGTTTTCCTAATTGGTTAAATCATTATTTGTCCTTTACTTTCTCCCTGCTTGATTGTACGTGCTTGCTGGTTTCCCGTGTTAGACTTGATGTATTCTGTTCTAGTTCTCCTCATTCATCTATTTCTCCTCTGAGATTTATTCTTTCCTGTGATCTCATGATTTAGATAGTCTCTGTGTATATTATTCCTTTAAGTATCTTTTGCAATGTTGGCTTGATGATTATAATCTAGCTTAGTTTGTGTTTTCAGGGTCCATATGGTCTTTTCTTGAGTTGGACCTTCTGTCTTTTCTGCTCCTCTAAGCTGTACCAGGTCCGCCAAGCTCTCCTGAAAACTCTAGTCAAGGAGAAGACATTTAATGTTCTCACACAGGGCCAGATTTCCTAAGCGAGAGGTGTCTAGCTCCAGACTACTGGAGTTGCTACAAAGGCATTCTAGACACATTCCTATGCCATTGATGCTGACCGTCAGTGTTTATATTTGCCCCTTCCCCACCCCATCTCCCATATTCTTTCCAGAATTATGACAGGTACTGTAGTAATCGGGCTGCTGGCCAGCTCTTCAGCTGTGTTTTATCCCAATGCTTCTGCACTGCCTGGCTTCCTACTCAGTTTCAGTACTTCCCTTTCTTGCCCTGTCATCTGTCTGTCTGAGTCAGCAGTTTTCACAGGTTTATATTCTGACCCTTAATGGGGAGGAAATTCTTCATTTACATAACTACTTTTGCTTATTCTCCATTGATAAGTTTGGCTGTCTTTAGTTTTTTTTTTTTTTTTTTTTAATGTATTCATTTTTTTAGAGGCAGGGTCTCCTTGTAGTCCGGCTGGTTTGAAATTCACTATATAGACCAGGCTGGCCTCTATCTCACAGAGATCCTCCTGCCTAACCTCCTGAGTGCTGGGATTAGAGGTGTGTGCCACCATGCCTAGCTTTGGCTATTTTAAACAGTGGTTTTTCCTGATACTAGTGTTTTTGAACTTGCCAAAATCTTGATCTTCAAAGCCATCAAGTACTTATTTAAATTTTTTTAAATTGCCTATGTTTTGTGGTGATGTAAGCTTTATTTTACCAACTCAAGCCCTCACATCTTTCTCATATTTCCAAATTGCAAAGAAATTCCCCTTACTGATCTTACAACTTAAATTTCAAAATACTTGGCTATAATAATTTTTAGAATGGACAATATTGGGAAGGAAATAGGAAGGCGATTCCTTTATCCATTCCACACTCTAAATGGGATCATCCTTCCAATCATCTTAACATATTCAAGTGCCAGTTTACATGTCAGTAAACATATCTTCCCATTGATTTTTGTAATGCATATACTTTACTTAATTTTGATTTAAATAGTCATTCTTCACTTTCATATATAACTCTCTTGTGGAGTAAACTCTTAAAAGGTGAGTAGTTATAGCCATTGTTATATTTTTTACAGAAACAGAATCTGCAGCATATGTAAAATTGCTGAAATTACAGTGATTAAGATCTAGTTAAGAAAGATTCGTCTCCTCTAGTGGATCTTAATCTTGGCTGCACACTGGGTCACCTGGGAGCTGTGAAAGAGACTGATGCCTGGGTCTCAGCTTCTTAGCTTCTGGTTTAATTGTTCTGGAATGTATCCAGGGCATGAGGAGTTTTAAATGCTCCCCAGTGATTCTAATGTACAAAAAAGATTGAAAACTGCTGTTCTATGCAAGGACTAAAACAAAGATTAAGGACCACTGATGTTAAAATGTGAAATTTAATTAGACGCAGACCCTTAGAGAATGGCTTCTTCTTTTCATTATAGACTTTGATATTCACATGACTCTCTTTAGCATGAGGTCATCTTAGAAAATAAACAACCAATGAAACATCCTAGTGTGCCGATAGATTATTGTCCAAAGGTATTACTACTAGTTCATGCTGGAGTAAGAACTGCTGTAGGCTTAAAACCCTACCTGTGTCCTTTTTGCTTTTTGGGTAGTGTCAGGCATATCCTTCTCAAGCCATAGGCTAAGAGTTACTGGAGAAGGAGAGAAGGGTGGCTTATCTATTAAAGCCAAATGTCACTGAGCAAATCAAGAAAGTCGTATGTAATGAAAAAGAAAGAAGAATTCGAATGGGGCCAGAAGAATTAGAATGTGCTTCTGTTACTCTAGGTGCTGTACATAAATTCCAACATCTCAGACTGTATGAGATCAGGTAGGGGTCTGTGCTCAGGTGGCCTATGCCAGTTTGGCCTCATCCCTTATTCTCCATACTAAAAGTGAGCTGAGATAGGTATCAGGCAGACTGGCTCCAAGCTGACTGGGGTTCTCAGGCATGACTTGTATCAGCTTTTAACCATGGAATGAATGGGACAAAGGGAGGCTACTAGGTCTCCTGGTGGGCTAACCTTCCAAGAGGGCTGGCATTCAGTCATATTCTGGGATACAGGACAAATGCAGTAAGTTAAACATTCAGCCATGAACTTTCTAGAGGCTGAAATATACCCTCAGAAGGTCACGGGTAAAAATTTTTACAAATTTGTGTATTTTCCAACTGTGTATTGGGAGCAAGTTCATGTGCTTCCTCCTAACATTGTGTGTATGAGAACTTCATGTTCTCAAACCCAGAATAGTCATCATGTCAGTTATATCCAAGTATTCTTCGAGACAGGGTCTCCTCATGATGTTGCCGGCCTGGAACTCATGATCCTCCTGACTCCATTTGTTGAGTTCTAGCATTGCAGATGTGTATCACTTCACTTAGCTCCATTGTGATTTTAAAACAGCGATGCAATGAAGAGATGTGTGTTGATACCTGCAGTATGTGCACAGATAATTTGTTTATAATCTATTTCACAGATTCAACTATTGTCCCTGAGAATTTTTACTGAAATTTGGTCAATTGATAAAGAATGAAAAAAATCTCATCCCTTTTTCAGCAGAGTTGTATGGAGGTGTGAGAAAAGGACTTGTAGAATTCCTTTGAGAGTCAGGATGGTTTGTTAAACTTTGGTCGTAATTTTGGAAATCTTCAGAATACCACTTTATGTAGCTCAGGTCTCTGAAGCTTTGCTATTGATGATCATTATGACATTAGAAAAGTTGGCAATACTGTAGGATGGGTCTGTTTGTTAGATGTTCCTGTCAGTGAAAAGGATCCTGCTTCCCTTTCAATTCCCAGTTGTAAGATACAGATGGAGTGTGGCGTGGCTGCAGGTGTAATTACAAGATGTGATTTAGTTACAGACCTGAGCAAAAGGGGAGGTCAAGCTAGCCTGCAGTCCAGACTCAAAGCAGTGAATTCCCAGAGAGCTCTGATTCAGTTACGTAGGGGAGGCCTCTGCCAGCTCTGCTTCTGTTATTGCACTTTTGAGACTCCTACCTATGGCAGAATGCCTGCTGGCTGTTATAGTTGATAAGCCAAGTAGGAGTGGCCCTCTCCAGAGGGAGCAAAGACTTCTACAGAGATGCACTGTTGGCAGCAGTCACTGGCAACTGGTCTTCCCAGCTACTGCAGAATGCTAGATGTTACCTTGTAATGCCTTAGGATGATCAGGGCTGGCAGACATGCTCAAATCCAATTCTCTTTCGTTTTAGACTGACTAAGAAGACTCCACACACCTGGGGATGCACATCCCAAGAATACAGGTCCTTGGAAAGTCTCTTTGGCATGTAAAACATTGGCAAACAGAAGAGGGGATGGCTACTTAAATGCTGCTCACATTGCTCTGATAATAGATTTGAAACTATAGAGGATTATAGCTTTTAGGATTAGTGTAGGATTAGACTAGCTATTTCTTCAACACTAGAGACATAATTGTTCTGAAAGAAAAAAAAAGAATGTGTTCTCAAATAAAATATAGCTAATAATTCTATAGAGTTATAATTCCCATGAGGAGATGATCTCGTGTGAAATGTAAAAGAGGCATTCTCAGATCAGCTTATGCCTGTGATTGACATAGATGTTTTCTAAGTTGCCACCAGTGACTACAAGGCAGCCCTGACATCGAGTCCTGGATTCTGGTTGATGCACAGCATCAGAGTTGGGGAAATAAGTTTCTTGTTCATACTTAGGAATGAAATAGTGGTTTGGATGCGTTCCTGGTTATTAACCTTTGAAGAGAAGGAAGCTCATCAGCATTTCATTAAACCTCTCATCACTAATGTGGTCTTCTCATTTATTGATCATCTGTCCTTATGTGTTTCACCACAGGCAAAGGTTTAGGCACGTTTTGTGTCTATTGTCTTCTCCACATTACTCTGCAATCTTCTTTTATATTAAAGACATTAAGATCTACAGACAGAATGTTGTTTGGAGTCTGTAATTTCTACTATTGTTGGAACTATTCTCTGGGTACCAATGAAGATACTATGTACCTACGGGGCATTCTTGACAAAGATGCTGACCACACTCATTCAGGACTCCGAATCTTGAAATACATCGTTAGGAATTAAGGTAGCAACAAGAAAGTAGTGCCCTGTAGGATCATTACCATCATAAACTAATCTGTAAACTTTTGGACTTTGGAGCCACATAGACTTCAGATTCTAGTGTTGTGTGTGCACTGGTTGTGAAATGCTGGGTAAGTGACTTACCCTCACCAAGCCTCAGTTTAC
The DNA here is from genome assembly GCA_035773235.1 of Eospalax fontanierii. Classification (NCBI taxonomy): domain Eukaryota; kingdom Metazoa; phylum Chordata; class Mammalia; order Rodentia; family Spalacidae; genus Eospalax; species Eospalax fontanierii. The sequence continues at coordinate 26,077,910 of CM069538.1, read as the reverse complement.
TATTCTCCGAAGTGGGAACCATGAAAGTACCAATGACATAGGTTTACTGTTAATATCAAATTATAGTAGTCCTGAAAAACAATAAAATTTCAATGCCTGTATTAAAGTTTTGGGTTATTAGTGGTGTCAATATGAAGGGTCAGAGGAAGTCAACACTAGGTAGACATGGAGCATCTATTTTTGAAAGTTTTATTTATTTATTTAAATATCATTGTATCTTGTATGCGTGCTGTGTGTGTGGGTGTGAGTGTGCCATAAAGTGTGTGAGAGTTAGAGGTGGGGTTTGGGGGCCAGGTAAGCACTTATGGCAGAAAAAACAATGTGAACTAAACACAAAGACAGGATTTACTGAGGACCCACTGTGTCAGGACTGTGCTTCTTCACACAGCCCATGAGGATGTGCGGAGTGAGTGGAAGCTAAAGTGGGGCTGGGAGAAGGAAATGGAGACAGCATGACGTATGAAATGTGCCACCAGGAAATCCCAGGGAAAGTGACAGAATGTTTTAATTTCATGAGGTTTGCACAGAATCAGTGAGAGTTGGCAAGACTGGACCGATACTTGAGGCTCAAGCAAGAAAGCAAGAAAGAAATTTCAGAAAATTTTGATTTTTATCTAGTAAAATTAAGGAGTTACTGACAATTTTTCAAAAGAGATTTGGCAATCATAATATGGATTTAAGAAGACAGATGTGGGGGCTGGAGAGCTATCTCAGCAGCTAGGAACATTTGCCACTCTTCCAGGGATCCGGGTTTGATTCCAAGTATCCACATGGCAGCTAACAACTGTCTGCAACTCCAGTTCAAGGGGATCAGACACCCTCTTCTGGCGGGCTGTGCACAACATGAATACACTTATATACATGCAAGCAAAACACTCATAAAGTAAAAATTATAAATAAAATATTAAAAAAGAAAGCAGATATGGCAGCATTGTACGGTAGAGATTCCATAAGAGTGTCCTTGCTAGATGACAAATGCAACGTTCCAGGAATGGTTCAACACTTACAGAACTTGCTAATTTTATTATCTGTGTTTTTTCAGTGGGAGGGAGGCACATTGAAGACATGATCCAATCTGGTTTTCCTTTGACATCTCAGATGTCCTCTATAAGGCTTTCAAATAGCTCATTTCTTTCCCTTTGTCCTTTATAGTTTTCATCCTCTATTAGACTTTAAAATCTTAATCAAATCATCATCCAAGTTTCCCAAGCAAGAGCCTGAGCATTATTGTCAGTTTCTCGGTTTCCCACAAGTGTGTGGACAAACTGTTATTTCTGCCCTTCCTTATTTCCTTCCTTCCTTATTTCCTTCCTTCCTTCCTTCCTTCCTTCCTTCCTTCCTTCCTTCCTTCCTTCCTTCCTTCCTCCCTCCCTCCCTCCTCCCTCCCTCCCTCCCTCCCTCCCCCCCTCTCCCCCTCTCTTTCGCTCTCAGTTTAAATTGTATGCATGTGTTTGTGTGGATGTGGGCGGTTATGAGGACCTGAGTGCAGGTGCCTCCTAGGCAGCAGGTCCTCCAAGACTTGCTTGGAGGTACAGGTAGTTTGTAAGCTGTGAACCCACCTCAGGTCCTTTACAAGAACAAGTGCTCTTAGCTGCTGAGCTATCTCTCCAGGCCCTCCTTTTAAAGAAGATGTATTTTTATTTATGTGAATTTATGTGTTTCTGTGTATGTTCATGTGTGTGTGTGTCTGAATGCCTGTGGAGGCCAGAAGAAGGCTTCAGATCCCCTGGAACTGCAGGCAGTTGTGCTCTTCCTGATGTGGGGGTTGGGAATTGAATTCTGAAAGAGGAATAAGTGCTCTTAACTGTTGCACCATCTTACACACATCTCTAACCTACACCATGGGCTTCATCTTCTCTCTGACCACATTAGTCCAAACCTCTGTCATCTGTCTGAAATTTATTCATTCCATTGCTATTTCCTGTTTACCTCTGACAAACATGTATATGATACATTTATGTTGCTATTAACTATGACAGTTATGTGTTACAGACATATATATATATATATATAATTTATAGATATTATTCATATCTAGCAACATTGTTTACCTGCTTAATACAGTTCCTGTCCTCACATCTTCCTGGAAGTAAATCCGAGCTTTTCCCCATGGTCCTCAGGACTCAGTTCATCCCTGTTCACAGAGCTCTGTCCGCTCCACCTGCATTTTCACATACACAGTGGGTATCCCCACGGTAGCCCTCAAGGGAGTCCTGGGAGGAAACTTCCCTGATTGAGCTGGTGGGTTTTGCTTCCGTTCTTTTACTGCTTTCCTGTTCCCTGCTCTTTATCCTGACACACCTTACATATTAAAACTTTTTGTTTGTTAACTAATTTGCAGTTTGCCCCAACCACCAATTATACATCCCCTGAGAGAAAGAAGGCACCATCTTTGCCCACTGCTCTATGCCTCCACCTGGACTTGTGCCATACGTATTCCAGTATTCGGTGAGTGACCCTGCAAGTTATTTGACAGTTGAGTGGTGTGGGAAACAAGGGCTTCCATGGTTTTCAGCAGGCTTCTTCGGATTGCACTCTTCCCAGAGGTAGGTAGCATATTGGTTCTCCCTGTGGCATCCGTTACTCCCAAGTCTTGAATATTTTTTTATTTTTATTGAGAATTTCATACACGTATACAATGAAAGATGATCATATCTACTCCCTATTTCCTCCTCCCAACTTTCACCATAAGCCCACTCCCCAAAAGATTCCCTTTGAAACTTCATCTTTTTAAAATTTGCTAACCCCTAATTCAATTAGTGCTGTCCATATGTGCAGGGGTGTGACTCATCCCTTGGAGCATGGGAAACCTACTAATGGCCACACCCTCAAAGCAGACTGATTCCTCCTCTCACCAGCACCTGTGAGCTGCCAGTAACTCCTTAGTAAGCAGCGGGCCAGGGGAGCACTCTCATATTTATACCAGAATTTTGGCCGCTAAGTCTTGATTTCAAGAGACTGGATGCATCCAAGGTGTGAATAACTCCCCCCTGGCGAGTTTCAAGCTACAGTAGGTGATGCTGTGGAAGACCTTGACTGTCTGAGGGTCTTACAGTTGGGAGAATGGGGAACTGAGGCATTCAGAGCACAAACCATAAAGCATGCTCATCTCACATAATTTCAATCCTTGCCTCATTATAATTTTCATAGAAATGCTACTGTAGTCTTACCAACAGCTTCATCACCCCTCCCCTTCCCCTGACCCCCATTAATCATGGAGAACTGACCAAAGCCATAGAGGAAGTATGAACAGAAAGGTGAATTCCTTAAAGTCAAAAGAGTACACACTACACATTTGGTTACCGAGATGCTGATAGAACCAGCTGTAAAGACCAGCAGGTTTTTGTTCTATGCTTCTTGTGTCAGAAGCATCATCATGAATTTGAAAACAGCCTGGTCTACATAGTGAGACCCTGTCTCCAATAAACAAAACCAAAATAAGAACCTAGTTTTCCTCAGGGAACTATTGAAAAGGTCCTATTAGCAAGCAGTTGATCTGGGGTTGGGGTTGCATAGTGGCCACGGCCCATTCCGAAGGAAACCAAGGGCCATTCTGAATGTGTGTTCATAGAAATGCACTCTACATGTGCTTGAGGCTAAGTGCTGTCTTGGCAGATATGCTGCATCTATGAAAAGAAGATCCCAAATAACTTGTTTTTTTCTTCTGAAATACATTACTTAAAAGTTTTGTTTTTCAGTTAACAGTTATTTTGTGAAGGGCTGTGAAGGAACTTGGGAAATGTTCACTTAAATGACTATTTGTAGGACAAATGTGTTCCAAAAACAAAGTTTTGATAGGCAAATAAAGACATTGCCTCAAAAAATTCAGTCTTTATTTAGGCGGGAAAAGTTTACCAGTAACATAACTCTGGATCCTGTTCTACTGTTGAGGGAAACCAAAAATTGTGAATATGATGAAGTCATACACATGCTCATGTAAAATACACTATTCATCCCTTAGGAAATTAGATAGAGTTTATTCTGGTGACAAATATGAGCAACAATGGGCCACAGATTCAGAATGACCCCAGTGCCGTGTTCCAACATGGAAATAGTTTTGTGAAGCTTCTATAGCTACAGATCAATAGAATGTGACAAATAAGGCATTTTCCCAATGCATTGGTAGAAATGTCATGTAGGCTGGTGACAGAAATGTGGGGGTCATCTCTGCTATAGATCTCCAGTGCTGACATTCTTAGCTTTTGGGTGGGCAGAAATTCATGGTCTGTTATTACATTCCAAAAGGGTTTACTTGGTAGTCACAAGGATGTTAGGTCAGACACAGAGGTGGGCAGTGAATATCTCTTAAGGGAACTAAAGTTAGCCTCAGGTAATTTGGCACTGGATCTGCCGCATTCTAATTCTTTACAGTAATAAAGCTCTGATCACTCAGTAGGCATCGTAGAAAAATTTTTTTTAACATAGATATGCCTTTTTTTCCCCCTGGAACTTCTTAACAATGAGTGATTTTTCTTATAATATTTTGATTAGAGAAATAAGCCACAAAACAATATTTTTTAGAGCAAAATACTTAGTTTTATGGGGAAGTTATTCACATAATTATGTGTTGAATAAAAAACATTTCTTCATGGTATTAAAAGAAGCTAATGGAGATGATTCTATAAAATCAGGCAGCTTAAGGATGTCACTATTTGCTAACTTGAAATGTCATGTCCAACTGAATGATCGTAGTTTTTACTGTTGAGGAATTAATTAAAGAGACCAAATTCTGACACACAAACAGCTGGATGGCTGAGAACTCAACTTTTGCCAACCCAGAAAATGAGATCTACAAGGTCTTAAGGGAATATTTATTATAAGCATCTCAGTGTTGCTGCAGCCCATGTGGAAATAGTTTCTAGAGCCAAATCAATCCAAATGAGGATTAGGAATGTGACTGCCATTTTTTCACGATTTCCTAAACTTACATAACTCCTATTCCCAGCCTTTGAGTATGACAGGCCATCAATGTAGCATCTTTCTAACTCTGTAAATGATGTTTTGCTTAAAGTTTCTTTTCAGCTCCTGACTCCATGAACATGCTCAAGCTGAGCATGCAGACTTAGGTGCAGTCACCAAGCAGTTGCTGCCCCTCCACAAACATTCACTTGCATCTGAATGTTGTATTATCAGAAGTAGATTAAGCCAATGCCCTGCACATCAGGCAGTCTACCCAGCTGGCTACATTCTCCTCAATGACACAACAGTTACTTCACATTTAATGCTGATTTCTTAAGAAAACATTTTTATGTCTCTTTTGGTTTTTGTTAAATTGGTATTTCTAAGTGCAGGAACCAACCAATCAACCAATGGTGGGCAAAGCTGAAAGTGTGGAATGTTGTTTCCAGCAGCCTGCCATTTCCAAATGGTGTCAAAATAATAAAGTCATTCCTTTATAATTTAAGTTGCATTTAGACTCTACCACTCTGTATTTGCTTTGGAATGTGCATACTACTGTGTACCTGGATGAATAATAAGTTCACGCAAATATACAGAATGTGGGTACACACTTAGAAAATTTTTATGGATAGAAACCCACAATCTACAAAGTTGATGATAACTGGTAATTAAGGAACTCATTCTTGCAGATTCCTGTATTGTCATTGCTGTTTGCTCCTGCTGTTCTTCCTGTCCCCTTTCTCCACATCCTCTTCTTTCATTTCTTCTTCCTCTTTATTCTCCTTTTTTTGATTAGGAATTTTAAAAATTTATTTTTAATTGGAAGTAATTATTGTCTATATTTCTGGGTACAGAGTGACATTTTGATACATATACACCATGTAGAATAGTCAGAGCAATCAGTATATCCATCACTTGAAATATTTAATATTTATTTCTTTACAGTAAGAACATTAAAATCCTCTTTAGTTTTGAAATATGCAATATACATTTTCAAACTATTGTCATTTCCTTGTATAATACAACAATATAATTTATTTTTCCTATCTAATTGTAACTGTCCCAGCTAGCCACTGTTGGTGAAACTGTGAATTAACAAAGTCATTTTGGAAAATATCATGGAGGTTCTTTAAAAAGAACAGAACCACCCTGCAAGGTCCAGCAATCCCACTACTGGGTATACTTGGTAGGAAATGAAGGACTCAGAGGAAATGAACTTGGCATTTGTTTATTAGTTTATTATTTTATGTGTATATGTGTATGCCTGAGTGTATGTATATATACCACAATTTTGCAGGTGCCCATGGAGGTCAGAAGAGATTCATGGATCCTTTCAAGTTTCAGGTGATTGTGAGCCACCCAGTGTGGGTGCTGGGAACTCAACCTAAATGCTCTGGAAGAGTAGTAGCAAGTGCTGTTAAGCAGTAGGCTACGTCTCTAGACCCATGAAGTTGTATTTAAAAGAATGTCTACATGTCCATGCTCTTTGCAGTGTCATTCACAGTAGTTAAGATTTCAAGTTGACCAACATGTATGTCAACAAACAAATGCATTTAAAAAACCCTGGAACTGACATGCAATAGAATACTTACTCAGCTTTAAAAGCAGAAAGCAAACTGTGTCTTTTGTGACAACATGCATGAATCTGGACAGCACAGCGCTAAGTGAAATATGCTAGGCACAGAGAGGCAAATACAGTGTGCTCTCAGATGCATACTCTAAAAAACCATCACAGAAAGAGAACAGAATGGGGGTTTCTATAAGCAGGAGAAATGGTAAACAGGGAAAGGGGATATGCTATTTGCTTTTAAAAGTCATTTAAAAACCAGTGTTCAATGGAAACCAATACAGAGACTCATGACTGGTCAGAGTACAGAGAGAGACTGTGGAGTACTCAGCCTTAAAGGGGACATGAATATTATACTCCCACTTTGACAGGTTCAGAGAACATCATGGGAGAGGAAGTGGAAAGACTGTGGGAGCCAGAGGTTGGAGAGAACAGTTGTGAAACAGCAGCATCTTCTGGACCTCATGGTGGCTGTGATCACCTGCATAAGACCTGTAAAAGATCAAGCCAATCAATCTTCTAACATAGATGGGAAAGAGGCTCATAAAGGCCCTCCCCCCAGGAGCTGTTGGGAGCTGAAAGCTGTTGGGGAAGGGAGGGAGGGTCTATTTCTTTCAGGCTGTGGTCTCTGATAGGTAACTTATGCTCCGGCGCATGGCCTCACATCTATGCACATATGGGCAGCATTGACTGGATTCCACAGCTTGTAGAAAAAAAAAGAAGTTGTGAGGGGAACGTGGGCAGAAGTGTTTGGACAGAGTTTGAGAGAGGGAGTAAGGGCAAATATGATCAAAAGACACTGTATACATGTATGAAATTCTAAAAGAATGAGAAGAAATTGTCAAAGCCATGAAAACTGTGCTGTCACCTGACTGAGTTAGGTAAGGTAGAGATGTGGTTAGGCATACAAGGTGATGGTCAGAGCATCCACTGATGACCATCAAGGCTGTTCCTTCCCTCCAGCCTGGGCCCTGTGAGGTCAACTCAACTCTGTCTTATTTTTCATTCAGCTGACCTGTAGTCACAGATTCCTCACAGTCAAGCAGATACCTAGCACAGAGATGCAGCCAAGTGAAGCTGGCTGACCCAAGGCCATTGGCTTTACTCTTTTCAAAATGCCTCTGATTCTGATGGACTGACTGAGTTCTCAGGCCAGCAGTTCTCCTAAAATCACTTCATTCCCATGGTAGCTTGGTCATGAGTGCCTGAGAACCTTGCCAAATCTTCTGGTTCAGATTCCCCACAATCCCAAATCCTGCCAAAAGGTTAAGTGCTAATCTTCCAGTATCAACACTTTTGTACCCTGTGTGCTATATTTGACAAATTAGAAACCTTGTGCAATCTGCATCACAGAGATGGAGCTGTGAGGGAGATTTTTATTTTTAATAAAGCTTTTAAAGCATTTTGGAAGAACAATGGTACAGTATTAAAAAAATCCACTATGCCAGACTATGTACAGTACACTATAGACTGAACTCAATTCTGCCTCCTCTGGGTTTCCTTCCACTCTGACTTGCAGAGGTCATTCCACACTCTTCCACAGTGATGCTGTTGATAGCCAAGCTTGGATGTCTGAGTTTCAAATATAGACTGGGAGTGTGCAATGATCTTTAGTCTGTACATTTTCTTAATAAACATTATCTTAGAATGTTTTCATATTACAATTAATCTTATTTCCACTCTAAATATTTCTAAAGTTCTCTTGTTAGACACAGCATGATTTAGTTATTCAGTATGCTAATAACTAATATTTTGCTGTTAAAATTATGATATGATGAATATATTTATCCCAATGTGAATAGATGTATACAGTAAATGCCTAGACATTTTGGGGAAATTTGCATACTAGATCATGATAAATATTGTTGAGCTCTTCTCTGTGAAAGGCATTGAACAGATTATGAGACAGATGCACTACCTACTGTACTAAGGAGGCAGATTGTAAAGGACATTGAAATCAATTTTCTTCTCAATAATATATTCGAGAACTTGCTTGACCATTTTTTTCTTTAACACAAAAATAACAAAATATTTTTCATTTATTGCCAAATTTAGTATTTGTCATATTAAATGTTATTTATTTGCATTTAATTCATCATTAACAGATTTCAACATTTTGGCAAGTACTTAAAATCAATTTTTATTTCAGTCTGCCCAGGTATGTTTTATTATTCTGGTAATATTTTTCTCACTGGTTTCCTTAAGAAAAAAATTTAAATGGTACCTTTTCATGTACATACATATTTCTCAGTTTATCACTTGTATTTTGACATTTAGTTGATACTTCACGAAGAAAAAATGTAATATTTTATTTAGTTCAAATTCAAAATTTTTCTTTATAACTTTTAGGGTTTTTTCTTACTTGAAAGGCTTCCCACCATTTTACTTGAGTGGTCACCAGTAGATACGTGGCTTGCCTTTCTGTCTTACTGGTAGCCTGTCTCAGAGTGTGAGTCTGAAGAATTATTAAAGCATCTTGTGTTTTACTTCAGCAACCAAGTCAATCTGAGTCCTGTGAGGAACATAGGATAACCTTGGCCCAGAGCCTGCTTCCACCAGCTTGAACCAACCTGCTCCAGAAGACCGCTTCCTTTTTTTTCTCTGTCCCCCCTCCCCTCCCTCCCTCCCTCTTTCCCTCCCTCCCTCCTTCTCTCTTTCTTTCTTTCTTTCTTTCTTTCTTTCTTTCTTTCTTTCTTTCTTTCATTTCTTTATTTCTTTTTCTTTTCTTTCTCCCTGTATGGTGAATTCTGGACACAAGAATCTGACCTAGAACCCGAATAGTTGTGTGCAGAAGCCACAAAAGATGTAGCAACCTTCTTGTACTTGTTTTCTCTTTTAAAATCAGTTAATACACAACTGGATGTTTATTATGCTCTGTATCTTCTGTAGTTCTTCACATCCAGTTCTGATTTTGATTATAGTTGTTGTTTAGAGTTAAAAGTTACATTGTACCTCTCGGGGGCAAGGACAGCTTTCTAAACTCAACACTAGGAAATATGGTGTAATGCTGCTAATTCCAGTCTTATTGTTTTATTTACTTATTCATTGGCTGTTGTTTTTGCTGAACAAATAAGTTTGATTAGGGACATGAATGAGGGTTTATTGAAGAGAGAATAGGTAATTCATTAGTGAAGAAAATGTCTCTTCTCTTTCCCTAGAAGCCATAAACTGCCTGTAGAGATTCTGGGGCAGAGTCTTCATGACTTGTAATCCCTTTCATGAGACAATGTGGACAGCTCCAACCTTGTGTAGATCTTGTACAGGGGATCACAGCTGCTGAGAATTATTGAACACCCATGCCCCACTCAGAAGACAGCATTCCACAGCACCCTACCACTTCCTCTGGCTCTTAACATTCTTTCATTCTCCTCTCCTGCTATGTTCCCTGAGCCATGGAAGCATGATAGGGACACTCTGCTTAGGGCTGAAAATTCAACAGTCACTTATTCGCAGCACTTTGACCAATTATGAGTCTCTGTAGTACTCTTGACCACCTTATAGTTTTGAAAATGACATGAAACAGAAATGGTAGGCAGACACTTACTGAATGTTGTCAGTGCTTAGGACTTCCAAGCTGAGCAGCAGTACATGCATCTTGCTATGATGAACTCTTAGTTCCAGTGGAGAAGATACTAGCGAATAGGTTTGGGATAAATGGCCAAAGTTGCTGGAAGATGCTCGTAATACTGCAGAGGACAGTTAGGTTGAGAAAAAGATTGAAGATTGGGTAACTTTTGATCTCAAACCTTAGCAGGCATAGGAAGTCTCTAAATGTAGTGGGTTGGATTTTCCATGCTGATCCTTTCTTTGCATGTGGAAGCCTTTATTTGTTTTGTTCCATAAAATCAAATGCTTGTTTGATAAAGAAACTACACAGGTGAATGGTGATTACCTGGAATTACAGCTCTAATTCCAAAAAATCCTTATCATCTCAGCTCCCCATTGTTCAGTTAAAATACACAGATTTTTTTTGAGACCATTTAATAAATTCGCCAGCAGAGGGCACTGCATATTGACAGTCTCTACACTGGCCGCTGATCCTCAGGTTCCTCCAAGTTTTACAGTCTCATTCAGAGGCGTTTCTGTGTGCTTCAGACAGAAACTTACGACCTAAAGATGATTGTAAAGAAGAGATTTTAGATAGATGGTATACTTTCTTGTGTACCCGTTTCTACATGGGTATGAATGTAGCTAGATGACTTGGCAACAGGACTCCTAAATTCTTTCTGAAAATATTTTTTATTTCATTATGTGGTTTAATTCTCAATCCTAAGCTGAAGATTAGTAACTACTTCCTAATGTACTTTCTTTCAAACATTGACAAAAATACTATTGCTAGAATAGTACCAAAATATTGTGGTTATACACATTTTAAAATTTGTGTTTTCAAGGCTCTTTTATTGTATTCTACCCATATGGATTTGAGAATTTGAAATCACAATATCCTCCTCCTCCTCATCTCTCCATTAACAGGACTGGAAGGCATGTTTTAAACTTCTTTGTATTTGAGGAAACACGGGAGTATGGAGACCCCTTTGCTAGCATGACTGATAGTATAAATTAATGCATGGTGATTGTGCGTTTCATTTAAGGAACTATCTGAACTGACCTCATGGAATGATTCTGACTTGCTTTGCACAGTCAATCTGTGTGACAAAAATAGACTCCATCACATAAGACAGTTATCAGTGACCAAGGTTCCAAGTATATGAACTCAGCTGAGAACATATTGTTTTATGAGATAAATCCTTAAGAGAGTTTTGTTATATAGGTTCCCTTGTCCTCACGGCTGCTGCCTGTGTTCTGATGATGTCTTAGTGTTAATCAAGAATGTTTAAAGGCAATTTGCAACACATTCCTGCAAATTGATGAATGAATGGTGTCGTGTGGAACTAAAAAGTTACGACATCTTCAGATGCCTTAACCGATGCTCAGTTTATCTAGAAATTTTACTTAGGTTTATGTCTTGATAAAAGAGATGGATAGTTATGTGAGTAACATAGGGCCTATTTAAGTCCATTCAGTATTACTGCTGAATCTCTTGTGAGATGTAATTCCATTCTGAATAATGTGGAATAACGGCTCTGCAGTGTGTTGAGACTGAAAAAAATGGGATAAATCACTATTTTATATAAAATCGTGAGTTACGTTTTTATTCTTGTTTATTTTTATTTTTTTTTTGAGACAAGGTCTCACTTTGCAACCCTGGTGACCTGAAACTCCTTAGGTAGACCATGCTAGCCTCCAAGTGGTACAGATTCTCTTGCCTCTGCCTGCTGAGTGCTGGTATTAAAGGAATGCACCAACATGCCTGGCTCATGATCTATCCTTTAAAACTGGAAAGAAAGGCAACTTTTTTTCTTCGTTTTGCCCTGAGTGACCAGCTGTGGACGCAGCCGATCCACACGGAGTCTGCAGTGCCCTCTTGTGGCCACGTTTCATTATACACGTGGAATCCTGTACTCTCCGTGGAAGCTTTCCCTTTCCTTACCCACTGGGCAGACTCCTGGAATAGGAATGACCTGAGTTTAAAAACAGTCCCAGGAAGGTTAATGACAGCCTTGGAGCAGCCAGTCATTGCTTGAGAAATTATCTTTAAGTCATTAAGGTGATTATGGTTTGATTTTAAGAGAGCTTTTGAGGGCTAGAGAGATGGCTCAGTGGGTAAAGGTCTGAGAATACTCATTTGTAAATTAACATCTAGCACACATATAAAAAGACAGACACACAGATGTGCCTCTGTAACTCTACCTCTGGGGTAGGTGGAGACTGGAGGGTCCCTGGAGCCAGTAGATGAGCTCCAAGCTCAGTGACAGAGAGACCTTGTCTCAAAAAAATAAGGTGCTCTAAATGAAGAGCTACAGGTAACCAAAAACGGGAGGAGAATCAGTTTTCTCCAGGACAAGCTCTCTGATAAGTTATCTAATTTTAAGTGGTTAGTCCCAAACATAGGTATATACTAGCAGCATTAAATGAACTCAGTAGGTTTGTGTATATAGGTAAATGTATGTATATAAACATATGTAACAGTAATAATTAAAGATGTCATAAAATTGAGAAGGAGGAAGTGGGAGGAGTTGGAGGGGACAAGAGAGGGGTGAAAATAATGCAAAAAAATGGAGTTAAAATAAGGTGGGCAGTGATAGAGGAAGCTATCTCATGCTGAACTCTGGTCACCACATGCATGTGCACACGTGTGCATGTAGACCTGCACACACATGTACATACATAGACATGCATTCACATATACATCATACACACACACTAGAGAGAGTCAGAGACAGAGAGAGGAAAAGAGAGAGAGATCTTTTTCTCTGAGACCAATAATGACAGGTAAATGTATTCAGTAAAGTTGAGTCACTGTTTCTAAGTCAGAACTCATGTTCAACTCAGACCTGATCTATTCTCAGTGTGAAAGGCAGCTTGCCCCTCCTTGCTGAAGTTTTATCATTTGAAGATGGGGCAGTGACAGATTGTGTGACGGTTATGTGTTACTGGCATACAAGTCACTGAAAAGTCATTTTAAGTTAATTTAAAATAGTTTATTTTTATTTTTTCGCATGAGTGTTTTGTCTGCATGTATGTGTACTATGGCATGCAATGCCCATAGAAGCCAGAAGAGGGTGTCAGATCCCCTGGAACTGGAGTTATGGAAGGTTATTAGCAGCCATGTGGGTTCTGGGAACCCAACTTGAACCCTTGCAAGAGGAACTAGTGCTTTTAACTGCTGAGCCATCTCTCCATCCTCAGTGTTAAGTTATTTTTAAAAGCCAGAAATTGTGTAGAAACTTGCCTTCCAATATTTTAAAGACTATTTTAGAGTAATTTTCGTTTACAGAAAAATTGAACAGCAGAGACTTGTGTGTACTCTTCTCTCCTACTTACATTCTTCTGTTATTTGTGTCTTCCAGTGGGATGGCAGGCTTGTTACCACTTGTGTGTCTGGTTAATGCATGGTTATTACCCATCATACACAGTTTATAGCATGGCTAGGTCTGGCATTATGAATTCTATGGGTTCCTACATGAGCAATGACATATGTATAAATAAGTGATGTGGCAAGAGATTATGTAGCATCCATTTTTGTAGGAGATGCTGAGGGCAGAGTTTTCAAAGAGATGCAGTAAAAGATTTCAGTTATTAGCTTGTTTTTGGAGGGCTTGGTAGCCCTGGGAGCAGGTGTCTCCTGTACTTACTGCAGTACAGCAACAGCTTTCTCAAGGTCTGCACTGCTCCATGGACATGGATCAGTGAGTGTCATAGTTTTCCTTCCCTATTATTGTGATAAAATACTCTGACAAATGCAACTTCAGGGAAAAAAGAGTTCATTTTAGCTCACCGTACAAGGCACAGTCCACCACGACATGAAAACCAAAGCTGCAGGAGCTTGAAGTAACTGGTTCCATTAAATCTGAAGTCAGGTAAAGAGGAATGCATGCGTGCTGGTGCTCACTTTTCTTTCTCTGTTTTATACTGTCCAGGACCTTCTGCCTGGGGAATGGTCCCCCTAGCAATTAAGATGGGTCTTCTCAAATAATTAATGTAATCACGATAGTTCTCTACAGTCATGCCCAGAAGCCCATTTCCTGACAATTCTAGATTCTGCTGGGCAAACAGTTAACACCAACCCTCACAGTAAACATCTCAGAGGTACATGTATTTCCAGGGCTGTTGGGATGATCCCTGGAAGATGACTCAGTGGTGATCTTCACATCTGTTCATAGAGAAAAGACAAGGTTTAGTGTGAGGCAAAGAACTGGCACATAATGTGATAACAATGTTTGTAAACAGTGAACTGTCTATGTCTAAAAGCCCGAAAATAAAGTATTCATTATGCAGTGATTACTATGATGATGACTTAGACATTTTGTAGACAAGGTAAGGGAGTGTATTAGTAAGGTTTCCTTTTGCTGTGATAAAAATACTGACCAAAACTAACTTGGGGAGGAAAGGGTTTATCTTACATCTCTCAGGTCACAGCTCATCACCGAAGGAGGCCAATGCAGGAACTCAGGGCAGGAACCTGAGCACAGACCATGGAGGATTGCTGCTTATTGGCTTGCTCCCCTGGCCTGTGCTCAGCCCTCTTTCTTTTAAAAAATATTTTATTTATTATTTTGATTTTATGTGTATTAGTGCATTGCCTGCATGTATATAAATACACCCATATCATGCAATGCCTGTGGAGGTCAGAAGAGGGCTTCAGATGCCCCTGGAACTGGAGTTATGATAATTGTTGGCTGCTGAATGAGTGCTGGGAATTGAACCCAGGTTCTCTGTAAGAGCAGTCAGTGCTCTTAACCACGGAGCCATTTCTCCAGCCCTTAGCCTGTTCTCCTTTACAACACAGAAGCACCTTCTCATGGGTGGCACCACCCACAATAGGCTGGGCCCTCCCACATCACCCATCAATCATGAAAATGCCCCCTACATGTTAGTCATAGGTCAATTCAACGGAGGAAATGCCTCCATCAGGGTGTGTCAAGTTGACAACTGAAACTATCCAGCACAGGGAGGCACAATTCATGTTGTAGGTAGTCATCAGGGTTATTATTCACATCAAGTTTATGCAGAAGCAAAAGAAAGAAGAATGCTGTTGGTGTAGAAGTACCCTTCTCAAAGCAGCCCTCCACTGCAAGGTTTTGTTAGGAGAGGAACAAATGTTTCTTTCATGGCCCTTGTCTACAGAGAAATTGATTTCGTATTTAAGAAGAGAGAAAGAGTGGAGATAAAGCCATTCTTATTATTGTTTAATTTGAAAAGCAGAGGATCAGAAAGATTCCTTCAATGTCCTGTCCCAGAAGTTCAGATTTTAGTTCAGAGAGCTCAAGAGGGGATGAGTAAACTGTGTGAAGTGGTGTTGTTCAAATCGCCTCCATATTTCTGTTGTTGAAAGACAGAATTCATGCCCTAAGGGACACTGGCAGGTGAAGCAGGGCACCATGTGCCTATAGGACCATGTGGCGAAAGCTACCTAGCACACAGTGCAAACTATGTGCTGGAGGAGGCAGGCCTTGTAGTCACTGGGGTAGGATTGGCTACTGGCTTCCACTGGGGACATGATTGGCTTGTTTGAGTCATTCTATGCCTGATTCTCAGGGATAAGTAAGAGGTAC
The DNA here is from genome assembly GCA_035773235.1 of Eospalax fontanierii. Classification (NCBI taxonomy): domain Eukaryota; kingdom Metazoa; phylum Chordata; class Mammalia; order Rodentia; family Spalacidae; genus Eospalax; species Eospalax fontanierii. The sequence continues at coordinate 26,062,328 of CM069538.1, read as the reverse complement.
GCTCGGTTCTGTAAGAAGGGATGTTTAGCTCAGTAATTTTTCTCTTGGAAGCAGAGTGGGGAGAGATGCTTAGGGATACAGTATTCCAAGCTCTTTTCTTTTCTCCAAATATCAAGATAGCAAATAACATTTACTTTAGATTTTAGGTGCTATGTCCATGTGTGTAGGTTAGGAGCATCAAAGGGAATGTGAAAGCTGATGGTAATTAATTAGGCATAATTACATAGCTAGCCAAAGTAAATATCTTTTTCCCTCATAAATGGTGCATAGTTCAAAGTATAGCCCCATGGTAGATTCTAAGCCAGTTCTCCAGAGCATCATGGCAGAGAATTCATAGAAAATAATGTATCACACTTGCCAGAGTGGAGAAGAGAAAGTCCCAGAGTCATTTCATGCCCCGTAGCAGGGGCATCGTAAGCAGTGAACGTCCAATGGTCCAGATGTAGACTGTGTGTCTTTGTATACCCATACTTCAAAGCAAGCTCATGTATGTGGGCTGTAATATACAGAGTCATTTGCTTCTGCAGTGTGGATATAGAATTTCCATTTATTTTTAATAACACATCTTGTCTTCTGGTGGGGATTTTCACATACCAGTGGGTATTCTCCAAGTGTGCATACATTCGCAGGGTATATATTTGCATGGTTTGGTCCACAAGGAGGGAGCAATCACTGCCTTCACTGTGCACAGGGTGGCCAATTCACTCCATCATGTCAGAGATCACTGTTGATAAGAAATGTCATTTATTGTGTTTGAATCCATTTTACACCGGTCGTAGGCTGCCAATTTTTGTTTCTATTCCTGAGCTTGGTTATATTTTATTCCAAGGGAGAAACAAATGAGATCTGAGTGAGAGGGCCGGGTCTGAATTCTCAGATTTTACTTGAGAATATATGTTTTCTAGAGCTGTCTTTTTACTTACTTTCCTTTTTTTTCTTATAGAGACACTTAAGGCCCAAATTCTGGATTCTAATTACACCACTTGGTCATAGTGTTGATAGCCATGTACTCCCCGGGGAGGTTATCTGTTCACTGAGAATAAATAATAAAACCCCTAATTTGTCTCTTTCTGCAGGAGAGGTTAGAGTGGGGTGAGCTGTCACAGGACTCTGGAGGTGAAGGGGAGCCTGGCTTGTTCTAACGTCACCTGCTTTTTCCATCTTATCCGGCAGATAGGCATTCTGCAGACCTCAGTCCTGCTCCCCTGGCCCCACCATGACTTCACTAGGGAATTCTTATCCTGCCTGGACAGAGGCAAGAGCTCGGTCAGCTGTTAAAATCCTGATGAGAGTTAATGTGTGGTGAATTTATGTTCTAGCTATAGAGTCATTAAGAATGAATGCTACATTGAGCTATTGTATCTTGGCTTTGGACTTGGGGGAAAAAAGCCTCGTGAACATCTGTGTGTAGCCTCCAAATCCCCTTCATATTTACAACATTTTTTTTCATGTCTATTATAATCAGTGATGGATAGTCAGCCACCAAGGTGGGAATTACAACTCTCTGGGACTTCTCAGATACCCGGTTAACTCAGGAACCCAGTTAACTCAAGCAGGCAGAAAGCTTTATGTTGATAAATTAAATCTGTCTCAGGCAGACCAGCTGATTATGGTTGAGGACAGGCCTTAGTTGGCGCTTACCATCAATAATAGTGTATGCTTGAAGAGGGATTGTGGGAGGTGTGATGTGTGTCAGTGCCCTTATAGTAGACGTCTCTCAAAAATGTAAGTATGTGGAGATGTGTTTGGTAGATAATAGGTTCAGTTTTATGAGCTTTATTGTTGGCTTGGTGATATGCTGATACCTAAAAATCTCAGCATAGGCATAGCTGTAGTAAGTGGAATTGCCTGGGGTTATAGATTGCTAAATGTAATTATTCAAGCGCCGTTGTGTTGACAGGAGGCTTCAGAAATATAGAGATTCTAATCATGGCTTTGCAAAGATAGGTGAGGACTGTTTCTTGAATAAATAAAATCCGAAATTCATCCTGATGCCATGTAAATGAGCTTCTCAGAAGTAGTCTTATTAACAGGAAAAAAAGCATGTTGCATTAAAGGTCAGATGTACTACTTTAAAAATACCTGAGACAGGCGAAGAATACTTTAACAAGCATTTATGCTAAGCATTTTTTGGACGTCACTTTTAGTTACTGAAGAACACCAAAATAACTGAAATCCCAGTTTGACTTCACAGGACTTTAATGAAATTATTGAAACTATACACATGTGAACAAAGAAGACTATGATAAAATATAAACCTTCTGTAAACAAAGATGGCTAGATGCTGACTTGAAAATATTCTTTTTAATTCTAGGGTTCATTAGAGGGAGCCAAACTATAGCAAATGAACTAATTCCAGTACAAGGTGGTATAGCCCATCTCCACTTCACCCTCTGCACGTCAGGGTGTCTAGGCTGGGGGGATAATGGGGAGACACCTGCATTGTGGGGAGAAGAAAGCTCACAATATGTCACACGTATTAAGATGTTCATTGCAATTTGTGTAGCTCAAAATCCCGGTTCTTTTCCAGCACAGTTGTCAGGTTTAACAAGTAAAATACAGAACCCCCATGAAAGTTCAATTTCAGGCAACCAGATGACCATTTTTACCTTCTTTTGCATTTTTAATAGAAGTTTTGCAATTTTCATACAAACAGGTTGAGGCCATTTAGATCCACTCCTCTCCCCAACCCCCAGTTTTCACTGTTAATGTATTTCATTTTTTAGGACGGTTTTAGGGACATAGGAAAGCTGAGTTCAAAGTATATACTTTGTCCATATTTGCCCTGACACCATACATGGACAGCCTCAATTGCACGGCCTCCCGTATTAACAACCCATGCCAGAAGGCACATTAGCTACAAATGATGAATATATGTCAACACTCATTTATCATATAGAACCCACGTTTAACATGAGAGCCATCCTGGGTGACATATACTGTCTGGGTTTTGACAATCACATGCATTGACCATTATAGCATTGTGTATTGTCATAGCCATAAAAAGGCCCTCTTCACTGCCTATTCAGCCCTCTCTCTGCCAAGTTCCAGCTGTCACTCATTTCTACTGCTTAATTTTCCCGTGTCATACAGGATGCTGTCTTTTACAGACTGTTTTCATTCTCTTAGTAATACACACTTAAATTTCCTCCACGTCTTTTCATAGCCTGATCTTTACTTTCATCTTTGAATAACAATCCATTGTCCTGTTAAAGCACAGTGTAATTTTTCATGTATTTGCAGAAGGACACCTTACTCACTTCCTTGTCTTGGCTGTTGTGAACAGCGCATCTATAAATATCTTTGTATAAATTTTGGTTCTAAAATGAGTTATTACCTCATTTGGGTGAACATCAAAGACTGATTATTAGATTGGATGTTAAACCTATGCTTAGCATGATGTTGTGTGTTTAAAGTGCTGGGTGAGGACAGGGCAGGAATTGGAGGGGAGGGAACAAAACATAAAAAGTATACTTAGCTTCCTAAGAATAACTTTTTTTGATATAAATATGTCCTAAAATTGTATAGCATGTTTACTTGCCAAGATGGAGTGGCTTCATTCAGGGCAAGTCAGGGCAATTGATGCAGTAGTCACCACATTTTTAGTTCATAGTTATAAAAATTAGGTGACCTTTTAAATCTCCATCTATCCTTCCAGTTGAGGCAACTCATTCCTCGGCAGCTGTTGTTTCTAGAAGGAGCAAGAGACCCTGAAACAAAGGGGCCCAGACCTGAGCACTCGTGTGTGTGTGTGTGTTGTGTATATGCACATGCATGAAGGTTGTATGTCCAGGTCAGAGATAATGTCAGGTATCTTCCCCAGGTCTCTTTTCCTTGTTTTCTCTGAGACCTCACTGATTTGACTAGGATGCCTAGCCAATGAAATTCAGGAGTCCACTTGTCTCTCCTTCCTAACACTGCAGTCATGTATGGACAAGCTTTTGACTCTTGTACCTATGTTCTGATCTTACTCTTTGTCACTTGTTACCATTATGTTTTATTATTGATTTTAGGCACAGTTCTCATACTCTTGTTTCAAAACTCTCTGTTTTATTTTTGCCAAAATCTGAGGCTTCTAAAAAGTGGAGAGACATCTTAGTGACTCTATTGGCTGATGACTAAATACTTGAGCATCACACAAGATCAACGAAACTATTCAATAAAGGCTTATAAATTTATCTAATGCAGAAAGACTAAGAAAATGTTTCTTATTCAGTCACAGGCAGCAGTCATGTTCAGAGTCCTGCTGTGTGTTGGGCACCAGAGCCTGTTGGTGGGTCATTAAGAGCAAATGCAATGATCTTCTGAGAATGCTATGAGGGAGGAAATGGATATGATGCATCTATCTTTCATTAAATGATTTTGACCATTGGAGATTTATATACTATTTGATGATAATTTTACTTAAAATGAACACTTACATCTGAAAGCTTTTAAGTGGTGATATGAATGGATATTAAATTGAAATGGTAATTCTACTGATAATAACAAAAATAGCCACTTCATGATGATGTACTTATATGTATGGCTGAGAATGATGAGTACAGGAAGTAGATGCCTCTGATGTAGCTAATCCTTAGAATCTAGGCTAATAGTCCTTGAATTACTAATTTTTATTAGTAAAATAAAAATATATTTTATAATTATTTGCACTTCCATGTATATATATTTGTAATATTTTTTTCATGATCCAGCAAGGGAGTATATAACAGGCGTTTAATATAAGTCTCCACACTGGCTTTGGAGACTTAAGGCAAATTGCTTTTGTGCGTGCTTTAAATATAATTTCTATTGTTGAAAGAAGAGTCTGAGTACTTGCTGCTGAATTTTTCAGGATTGCAAGTAGGGCAATGTTTATACTTACATTTTATCCTTGTTATGGAATTTTAACCTGTAAGCGCTACTGCAAATAAATCTTCTAAAAAGAGAATGGTGACGAGCAGGGCTGAAGCAATGGAAGCTTGATGTGCACCGAATGCTGTTCTAACAGGCAGTTACCCTGGATTACATAAATCAAAGGTAATGACGGTAGTTAAGTCTTCATCTTCTCCGGGTCCATTTCATTTTATGCCTCCATCCTCGGGTTTCTCTGGTGACACACTGGCTTCCTGTCTTTCCTCTGCGTTTTTGTCATTTTGTATTGGTTTTATTCTTTAATTTGAACTTGAATCACAGTAAGTCATCCCTGTCATCTATGCTTCCCATTTTCTAGTTTTAGTTTCGCTCTAGCTCTTTCAGTTCTGCTCCTTTATATTCTCACTAAATTTTTCATACACAAATAGCTTTTATTTCAGGTACTGAGAACTCTTCTAACCTAAAGATTTTCTGACTTTAGAATATGATCCAGAAAGGACTAGGCTGAATGGCCTCACTGAATTCAAAAGCTGTGATTAAATAAGTTACTTTAACTTTTATTTATGGAAATCAAACATGAGCAGCAGAATAATAAACATATTTTAGAAATGATTTGAGCTCTTTTAGTTAGAACTCAAGCTTTGTGAGGAAGAAATGCAATCTGCTTTGGCTATTAACACTTTTCTTTCTGGTATGTTGTATGGGGAGACCACACTGAGAGTTAGAAGAGATTTAAATATTGCTAAGTTGGAGATAGGTTCTAGAAAATGGTAAAATGGTTCTGTCCCTATATGTGCCTGGCTAGGTACATACAGTTCTAGTTTCTGTTCTAGTGTCTAGAGAGCATATCTAATCTAAAATTTCTCATCCATTTTTTTTGTCTAGGAAAGTAAATATGTTTAAATAAATACTTTGCTGCTTCTGGAATCTTCCTACATTATGCTACATTTTACTCATATATAAACAGACACACGTTCAAATCCTATGCTTCTTATGAAAACAATAATTGCTCATTAAAACAAGACTATCACTGTGCTGTTTCTGAGAATTTTCCTTGTTAATACTTAAGCTCTGCTTTTCCCAAATTTTTCCCATGCTTGTAACACTTGCTTAAATGTTATGGTAATAGACACTGTTGCAGAGATTATTAAGACAATTTCTGGGCCAGTCCCAGAAGGCTCTACTTCATTGGGTCTTAGGGGTTTTCCATTGCTATGACAAAATACCTGAGAGAAATCAACCTTAAGAAAGACTTGGTTGGGCTTACTGTTTCAGAGGTTTATGTCTATAGTCTGTTGGTTTCATTGCTCCAGGTTGTGCAGAGTTAGAGGATCTTGGCTGGAGCGTGTGATGGAACTACATTTCTGTCTGCAAGGTCAGGATGCAAAGAGAAATGAGTCAGTGACTAAACATCCCCATTCAAGTACATGCTCCTAGTAACCCCACTTCTTCCAAATGGCTTCTAAACTTTCTACCAATATCCCATTCTGAAATTATGCATTCACAAAATTGAAGCCCTCACAGCTCAATCACCTTCCAAAGACTCTACCTCTGAACACTGCTGTGCAAGGATAAAGGCCTCTCAGTTCACGAGTCTTTGCGGGACACTTTAGATAATGCTTTTAGATTTAGATACTTTAGATATACTTTAGATAACACTTTGCATAATGCTTAGATCAAACTTATGCAAGCTTCCCATTGTTGCTGATACTGTCATCCTTGGACCAACACTCTGAGAACACTTATTCATAGTATGATACATGCGAAACATTGCTTTCCATTTCTAGCTCATTGGAGGCATCTAATTAATTTTATGTTTAAGAACTGAAGCCTGCTTCAGAGTCAGACTGCTTTCTTTGAAAATCTAGTTTAATTAATATTAAAAGTTATTGCTCATGATGTTTAGAGGGTCTATGGAATTCCAATGATCAACAACCCAAAGAGAGGTCATTCGTTACTGGTTCTAAGGTTTTTATTTGCTTGAATAAGGTGTCTAGTTGGGATATAGTCACCTATTATATAGAAACTTCATTTAAACTTTTTTATTATTTTTATTTTATGTGTATGAGTGTATTGTCTGCACATACTTAAGTGCACCCATGTCATGCCATGCTTGTGGAGTTCAGAAAAGCATGTCAGATCCCCTGGAACTGGAGTTATGGATGGTTGTTGGCTGCCATATGGGTGCGGGGAACCGAACCTGGGTCTTTTGCAAGAGCAGCCAGTGCTGTTAACTGCTGAACCATCTCTTTAGTCTTGTTAAACTCTTTATATACATATGTATTTTAGAGAGCTACAGTAGTGGGTTTCCATATGGTATTTTCTAAAGACCGCATTTCCCTGTCCTTGTTCGCTCCTCCTATCATCCCCACCCGCCCAACCCTCTCCCATTTAGCCCTCCCTATCCTGTCATTCCTTCTTCCCATCATATTACTGTATTCTGTCTTTTCTTAAAAGATTCCTCGTTCCCCATGTCTCTGTATTATTTCCTAACCTCTACTGATACATACATATATATATATATATATATATATATATGTTTTTTTGGAATATCATATATATATATATATCTTCAGATATATATATATCTGAAGATTCAGAGCTAATGCACACATGGGAAAAGAAACATGCAATGCTTGTCTTTCTGGGTCTGGGTTACCTCATTCAGGGTGATTGTTTTCATTTCCATGTACTTACGTGTGGACTTCATAAGTTCATTTTTATTAATAGCCCAATATTGTATAAATGTATGATATATTCATTATTCATTTGTTAGTTGATGGGCATCTAGGTTGTTTCCATTTTGTGGCTAGTGTAAACAGAAGAGCCATGAGCAGGTATCTCTATGTAGGCTATGAATCTTCTGGTAGATCTAATTCTGCCTTTGTGAGAAACCTCTGCACTGATTTTCATTGTGACTGCACCAGTTTGCACTCCAGTCAGCAGTGAAAACATGTTCTCCTTTCCACACATCAATGCCAGTATTTCCCATCATTTATTTCTTAGATCTTAGCCATTCTGATTGGGGTTAGATGAGATCTGAAAGTGGTTTTAATTTGCATTTCCCTGTTAAAGGTGTTAAACAATTTTTAAGTGTTCCTCACCCATTTGTATTCCTCTTTTGAGAACTCTGTTTAACTCCATGTCTTGTTTTTAGTGAGATTAGTTGTTTTCTTGATGTCTAGGTTTCTGAGTTCTTTGTATATTCTAGATATTAACCTTCTGTCAGACGTATAGCTGGTAATGATTTTTCCATTTTGTAGGGTATCTCTTCACTTGAATGATGGTGTTCTTTGCTATACAGAAACATTTTAGTTTAATGAATGTGTTGGATGATTAAGAAAGTGGGGGTGGATCTTTGAGAAAATAGGGGAATGGCAGAATATAATCAAATAACATTGTTTGAAGTTCTCAAACTATAAAAATCTTTTTAATGATTAAAAAGTTGTTATAAATATTATATAATAATGCATGTTGTTGAACAATTGTATCTCACATAGTCATTCATTATTAAATACAACACCCTCCCATTCTCTAATTCTACTTGGAATCATTTTTTTAAAAAAAAAAGATTTACTGGGCCTAGAGAGATGGCTCTGTGGTTCAAAGCATTGATTGCTCTTGCAGAAGATCTGGGTTCGATTCCAACACCCACATGACATCTGAAAACTGTCCATAACATCAGCTCCAGGGTATCCTGATACTTTCTTCTGACCTCCATAGGCATTTCACAACATGAGCACACCTGCTTACATGCAAGACAATACATTCATGCACATAAATAACAATAAAAATGATAAATAAAATAAAAAGTTTTATTTATGTTTATTTATGTGCACATGTGTGTGCCTGCATGAGTTTATGTGAATTGTGTGCTTATGGGTACCTGAGGAGACCAGAAGAGGGTGTTGGAACCCCTGGAGTTGGAATTATAGATGGTTGTGAGCTGCTCGCTGTGGGTGTTGGGAAGCAAACCTGGGTCCTCTGCAAGTACAGTAAGCACTCTTAAGCGCTGAGTCATCTTTCCAGGCCCTAACTTTCTTCTCAGCTAGATCTCTTTACATTTACTAAAGCCTCAGCTGTAAAAACCTCAACATAGTACCACCTATTCAGTTTATTTCTTCTTTGTCCAAAGACTTATCTTTGTGTCTTTTATTTCTTTCATTCTTTTTTTACTCTTTATTTTTTCTGGTCCTAAGTGACTGCTCTCTCTGCGCACCTGTATCTGGAATTTCCTTCAGAGAATTCCTCAGATGAATCTGCTGTGCTCTAAATTTTAGAATTTTGGATTTTTTGCTGTAGCCCTTCCCCTTGATGACCTGTGTCCTTAATAAATTTCCCAAGAGGGAAATGGATGCTCGTGTGCTTGCGTCTTCACTTAGCTCCTGATATCAATATGCAGTGTTCTCTAAACACTTCTTTCCTTTAGAAAAGATATTCTTCAAATTTTCTCCAAAAACCTAAATACTTTCTCTTTATTCTCAGTCTTCTAAAAACATAGCTAATTTCTCCTTTTCTCTGAAATCTGATAGAATGATTAATTGAGAACTAAATTTCCTTTTTTGTTTCTTTCTATAAGATGTTCTTTATTTTCTTCCTAGTAAAATTAGTGGCAATCATATTTTAAATTTTTGAGTTTTATAGACTTTTCCTTTAATATAACAAATTATTATTGTTAAAGGTAGAATAATATCTCATTAGGTTTCTGAATTTGATTTTTAAGAGTGATATTTTCTGCCTCGTCTTTTTCCTTTTTTAAAATCCTAGACTCTGTTTACGTATTTGAAACTTTTAGTCTTTTTTTTTGTCTCTCTAATATTCCTCTTTGTGTTGTAGGATATTGTCAAATATGTGACGATACTTTGTTGATCACTAATCATTCACACTGAAGAATAGGGCACTCTAAGTGAGTGCTGAGACAGCAAGGATCAGCTCAGTGCATTTACCCAGGGTACAAAGGACCAGCAACTGATGGTGAGTGTTGTACAAATGTCGGAGCCAGCGCAGTGCAGGAATGCAGGAACCTGTGTTATGTCCTTCATGGCTCCACTCATTGGTATGTTCTCAAAATGTCCATCTTGTTTCATCAGACATTGATATGTCTGACTTAAAATATATTTTGATTGATTCAAGAATTTCATACACTGTATTGTGGTCACACGCATCACATTCACACTTTTTCCCCTCCCCCTCCCAGACTTCATGTCCTCCCTTATGTGTCTGACTATTTAAAAGAATGTCACTGTGCCTTTAAAATTTATGGCTTGTATTGTAAAACCTGCTGTGTTCTACGTGTTTTGCGCATAGAGCTGGGGTTAGGGAATCACTTACAGGCTGTTTGATTTCTGATGTTACCCTGGCTTTCCTGTTTGCTGGCACTTTTGAGCCCCATCAGTTACTGGCTTACCTGTGGCCCCCTGTTCATCTTTCACATGGTAATCTTTAGTGCTAAGCTTCATCACTCCCATGGTCCTGCATCCACACAACTGTACAATCCTTTGGCAATCTTCCCATTTGTAAGTGATTATTGTAGAAATTTCTTATTACTTGCTATCATCATAATGAAACCTTAGGCATGCAGGCAGTAAAAGCTCATTTTCAATCTTGTATCTAAAATGTAAACTGTCACACAGAAAAAAAGTCATGCTCAAAGTGTGCTGCGGTGAAATCGTGATTTACAAAGAACTGTGATCTCATCACATTTGAGAAGTAAAGAGGACGTTTGTTCAGAATGTTAGCATGCAGCTACAGCGTTAACTGTTAGGCCACAGATCTCTGTCAGTTCGGAGGGAAATGTTCCACATCAGCCTTGTCCCACAGAGCTTTTCAACCTGTGAAAATGTTTCCTATTTCCCCCTGTCCACTGTGGTGTCCTCTGCCCAGAGGGGTGGCCTTGAGCTCTTGAAATGTGGCCAGTGCTAAGGAGCTAAAATTTAGATTCTGTCCAGTTTAATGAATTTGTAAGCATCCCTTTGATGTTTTTTATTTTGTTGAGAATTTCATACATGAGCGCGGTGTTTACGTTATCTCTCTTCCTCCCTCTCCCGACTCCAGCTCTCATCACACCTCACCCCCAATGTCAACAACAACCTTGTTGAACAGACAGTTCTAGATCATAGATTCTCATTTGCCACGAATTCTTTCTTTATAACATATGAAAACTTTTACTTTTTAAAATATTTGATTCTTTTTATTTTATGTTGTATGAGTGTACTGCCTGCATGTATGTAAGTGCACCTGTGTCATGCAATGCCCATGGAGGTCAGAAGAGGGTGTGGGATCCCCTGGAACTAGAGTTACACATGACTGGTAGCCACCATGTGGTTGCTGGGAATTGAATCCAGGTCCTCTGCAAGAACTGCCAGTGGTCTTAACTGCTGAGCTATCTCTCCAGCCTCACTTTTACTTTTTAAACTTTCTACTGTTTTTATTTTTAGTACATCAAATTATTCGTTCCTTGAGGACTGAATTACATTCCTGTTTCTTTCCTATCATCAGGATCTGAAACAGTGCCTGACATATAATAAATACTGATGGGCTGAATGATAAGAAAATGCAGAAAACAGGTGAGACTTTTTTTAGGGTGCAGGTGAGTGGAGTCCCAACAGACCACGTTGAGTTGTAAAAATTAGATTTATCACCTTCACTTCAAAGCATCATATAAGAGCTTTCATGTTATCAGAGACACTTTTTATGTTTCATGTGAACTTTATTCTACTTGGATGGCACATTTGGCCTTTTCTTTGTTCTCACTTTTACTTAGTGAAATTGTCAATATTCTTTAAGATTGACTTAGTTGAATCTAATATTTCTTGTTCTTTAGGTAATATTCTTTGGCCCTTCTCCCCAACCTTATCCTCTACAGCCCTAGTCTTCTCTGGATCTTCTTAAGAAATTCCCACTCTCAGTCACCTTAGTTTCTCTCATCAGCAAGCCCACATCTTCTCCAGAGCACTGCTTTCTTGAAATCAGCCGAATGTCTTCTTAGCTCTGGCTCTGAGCATAATGTCTGAAAAATGTGCACATCTGATCAACTCATTCATAAGAACTGCCAACCGGATTGCTGTGGACAGCACGGGCAGCCTAGAAGAAGAATAAATATCCCGGAGTGTGTGTGATTGTGCTTTTCCCTTAATTATCAGAGGCTGAAGGAAGGAAGTTATGTCTGTCGGTATATAGCATGTATTTATTTGATGTTATTCTAAAATGTGGATAAATACCACGAACTTAGGGCCAGTTCATTACATTAATTTCACCTATGTATTTACAGACCACAATTGCACTTTTACAGGGACATGGCACTTGGTCTGTCTACCTCCTCCTTTTGGTAAGATGGGTAGAATGTTAAGGGGCATTCTACATCCTGGGAAGAGGCCGAACTTGGTGATTGTGGAGCTGACATGAGAGGTCACTACCTTCTGGAGGGTCTGCTGTGTTTCAGAATGGTGATAGAGGCCCTTTTCTCTAGTAAGGTTTGCATGGCTGTGAAGCTCGAGTCAGCAAAGCAAGGAGATGCTGATAGCCTGTCCTTTTAGTGAGAGCAGGCAAGAGTCAGTCTAGTGTTTTCTTTAAAATGAAGCATGCAGAGAGACATGTGCTCAATAACAAAACAGCCTGGGATGTTTTATGTATTTCTGAGAGAGGAGGCAAAGAAAGATGGAGAAACTAAGCACTGTCACAATGAAAGTGAAAAGAGGATTAAATATCATGGCCTGAGGAGATGCTTCTAAACCCTGATATCCTGGAGGTGCTCCAGTGTAAGAGAAGCAGCTTGAAGGTGATCCCAGCTTCTGGGGCAGACACATTGCTCATGGGAGGATGGCTGTGCAGACAGGGGCTTCTCTACCTCTGCCTACACGCAGGACCCTGCAGATGTTATTTTTAGGAAGAATGGTAATATGTCTTAACAGATGATTTGGATGCCACCCTGATGGCCCATCACAATCCTCCCCTAAAGGCATCAGCCCCAACAACCCTTTCTATTGGCCAAGGAAGGAGATGGAGAGGACTCAAACCAGCTGGATCTGTACCACACATTGGGCCACACAGAAACTTGCAAAAATCTCGACCCAGGCTGGGGAGGTGGATGGGTGGCAGGCACATGAATGTGCATGCTGATATGCATGAGGAGGCCAGAGGAGGACATTGAGTGTCTTTCACTATCGTTCTCTGCATTATTGCCTCAAAACAAGATCTCTCACGGAACCAGAGGCTTGCCATTTCAGATAGGCTTGCTGGCTTGTGAGCCCTGGGGATCTGCCTGGTGTCACTAGCACATGCAGTGTGGTAACCATTTTATTTGAACCTAGGGTCTCATGTATGCATATCAAATGCTGTTAACTACTGAGCCATCTCCTCAGCCCCAATGAGGTGATTTTTATAAGAAGGTTATTATAGCATAGGACAGAAGTTAGCACTCTTTTTAAGCAAAGGATATGCATCATTTTTCTTGTATACCACAGACCAAGTGACTTTGGTGTACAGAATTTAGTATGGAGTCCGAGTCCAGGGTTACAATTCTGACAGGTTGGGTTTTCCAGAAATCTCTCTCCTGGCTCTCATGTAGCTTTCTACCTACTCTGTTTTCACAAGCACATGTCAGTATCCTAATCTCCCCTTTTCAAACACCGGAGTCTCGAAAGAATAAGGACTCTTACACAAGACCTCACACAACCTAATTACCTCTCTAAGACCTGTCTCTGCATAAAGCCACAGTCTGAATCACTGGGTGTTAGACCTTCGACATCTGAATTTTGGAGGGACCCAGGAGTGTATAACAAGATAGATCCTGAATATCTTAAGCCTTTGCAGCTAGTCATCTCCTCATTTAGTGGGAATGCTGTCCAGGCAGTACAAATGATGAGCATGGCCGTGTTCCAATAAAGCTTTACTTGTGGACATGAGGTTGTAATTTCATACAGTTTCTATACATCATAAAATAGTGTTTTAATCCCCACCCCCTAATCATTTAAAAAACCTTTCCTTAGTTTTTAATGCTGCCTAGAAACCCATCAGATGGCTGCAGTTTATTAGCCTCTCGAAGGAAAGCTATTTCTGCAGCTCTGTCCAATGGAATGCTGTATGACAGTCAGTCCACAGATCATCTCAATCTAGTGGATTTATATGGAGAACTTGTGTCCTGACAAGCACTTCACAGCAACACAGTGAACTCAGTTGTGACGAAGATGCTTTTTCTTTGCTGGGATAGCCTTGGACATTCAATAAAGCCATCCATCACTGTGAGAGTACTGACTAAGTCATCCTTGCCTGGTGGCAAGGATGGACAGTCTCTCTCTCTCTCTCTCTCTCTCTCTCTCTCTCTCTCTCTCACTGGACTGACTGACCTGGTCCTCCAAAAGCTGTCTGTTTTTGAGGAGTCTCAGAAACTACCTTAATTTCAGCATTCCTTTGTATCAAGTGCTTGAATTAATTCCATTGATACGGATCAGTGTTCAGGGGAAGGGATTGATAGTGTCTACTGTTACAAGGTCTCTCTCTTACAGGGAAGCATTCCATTAATGGGCAAGCTCAGGCTCCCAATAAACCCGTATGTGATACCTAGAAAATGTTTGTCTTCCTTTCGCTTCCCTAGTTTGAGGTCTGTCTTCTGACCATAGGATCTTTTCCCCATCCCCAACTGAAGAAGAGGTAACTCATCTCAGGGAAGTCAATGCTTTGACTATGCCCCATCAAAGCATATCAAACTCCCTAGGTGTCCTTCCTAACTCTTGTCGTATTTCTGGATTAATAACGTAAGCTGGAGCTGGCTGAGGGTTGCTGCCAGGGTGTCTGGACTGTGCAGTGGGTCTGGGGCTATCAACAGAACCTGTTTCTGTTCAGTGGCACCTGCTTTGGACTGGCAAGCCTGAACGTAGCAATGTTAACATGGGAAAAGTCCTTTATGTACATGCTTTCTGAACTTAACATGATGAGGACTTCAAATCACTTTTGAAACTTGACTCTGAAAGAGTTTTAGCCTCTTTCCACTTTTCTTTTCAAACCTAGATGCCCCCTAATCCCCAGAGCAGTGCATTAAAGTGAAATGTTTGGTTCAGCGCAGGAGAAGCTGGTTTAAGATGCTCCTTCAGGACCTTGCAGAATGCCTGCAGTTCTTCCTTCTCCAGTTAGGCCACACCCCCATTCTTCTGCATATTTTAACTATTCTGGAATAGACTGAGTTGCCTTAAGGCAGAATCTCAAACAATTTGCTTAGGTTATGATAGCTTTTGGCTAATTTCCATAACATCAAGTGAAGCTGTGATGTGTTTAGGTTTCTGAAGTTGATAGAAGCAGATATCTCAGAGGTCTGGTCACTTGCTTGGGTCCTGGAACCCCTGGGTCAGGAATGGAGAGGTATGTAGCACTGACTCAGGGCAAGGCACTGCCTGGTAGCATCTGTATGAAACTGGCTACAGACTACTTGGAACCAGCCTCTGTCACAGGTGCGAGTGAGTGGTGGGACCATCAGAATTGTCTTGACATGGGAGGCACCCAGTACAATTTGCTACACCTCCCTCCACACAGCACTGAGGTCTACTCATGTAAGCACCAGAGGCCTCTCAAAGTAGTAGTCAGTTACACTTCCCAAATGACTCCTTCCAATTAGGCTAGCAGAGGAACTATAGTTCTCACTGCTGAGTCCACTTTAGTGACTGCAATGGGAAGCCCTAGGTCATCTGCAGTGTTCATTCTCGTTGGCATCATTGCCGATAGTCCACCTGACTGGTGATCTGCTGATTCAGGCTCACTGTTGGGGCAGAGGTAGGGGCAGTGTGTTCCTTTTCCTGTTTGCTAGGATTGGTTGGTGTAAAGACCTGATCACTGTTAAAAAACGTTAAGGAGAGTGTGTGTTTCTCTAGAGAGCAGGATCCTCCTTTTGTCTTCTTATTGACCAACATGAAGAGACATAATGTCTAGGGAGGAATTGCAGCTTTTTATTCAGTGGAACTTTCCTACATCTTCTTGTGGAAAGATCATCATAGATCCAAGAACATTATGAAGCTAAGCTTCAGGCTGAAGGACTGGAAAGCACAAATTCCCCAAGTGCTTTTCCAGACTGGTGAATACCAAGGTCAATCCTGCTTCAATTGGACCTGGCTCCTAGGGATGTATTTCAGCTACTGGGGATGTAACACTATGTATTAGGTATTGGTTTCTTCCAAATACTGCACTCAGGAGGACACAGCCTGTGTAGTAAAGGCCCACTGGCAGGACTATTAGTTCATGAACACCTCAGATTCCCCACACATTAGGCTTTAATCCAATTGATATTGTTGAGTGTCTTAGAAGAAAATGCTGTGCATATGAAGATGTGATCACTTGTTCTCCATTGTCCAAGACTCCAGAGTAAGTTTTCCTGAATAATTAATCTGTGTCTTTGCTCATAGCCTCATGGACTTAGTGGAAAGAGGTTTGTTCAAGCTGTTTTCAATCACTGAGCTGAATTACTAAAAGGTTTGTCTGTTTACCCATAATTCCTTTCCCTACAGGCTTCAACACTGCCACCATATAGTCTATCTAATCTTAATAGCAGAAAAGTCACAAGTGTTTCCAACATACGGCATTTCCCTACCTGGTGAGGTTGGGTGGGTTACAATTCAGAAGGCTTTTGATTTATTTGCAGTACCACAGTCAATTTTTATGACTTGCCTTGGTGTCTGTGATTGAAACTTGATTCTGAACTTGAGACAAGGACTCATTGACCTTAGATTGGCATTTCAGAGGTCCATTACTGTATTACTTTGCTTTCTATTGCTGTAATAGAAACACTGACCAAGGGGACTTATAAAAGGAAGAGTTTATTTAGCTTACAGTTCCAAAGGGGCCTGAGTCCATTGTGGTGGGGAGGCATGACAGCAGAGGTGGCTGAGGAGACCCAGAAGCTAAGTGCTCACATCTTCAAGCAGGTACAGGAAGCAGAGAGCAGATGGTGATTCATCAAGGCTTAAGAACTCTCTAAGCCCACCCTCAGTGATGTGCTTCCTTTAGCATAGTCACACTTTCTAAGACCTCCCAAAACAATGCCACCTTCTGGGGACAAAATATCCCAGTACTTAGAGCCTATAGGGGACATTCTCATTCAAACCACCACAATTACCTTTGCCCATGGCTGATGGAAATGTCAACCACATTTCTACTGCAAATTAGAAAAAGGCTCTTCAGGCCATCACTGAACTGAGATTCTCATCAGGATCCACTCCAATCCATATGCTATGGTTTGAATATTAGTGTTCTTCATAGATTTGTATGTTACAATGAGACTCTTCATGATAGAACTAAGAGGTGGTCCTTCAGAATGTGATTAAGTCAACAGGACTCCTCTTTAGGAATGAGATAAGTGCCAGCATAACAGGGTCTAGGGAACTAGTTAGGGCTTTCTTTTCTTTACCTGCCACTACATGTGAACACAATAAAAAAGGCTTCACCAGATCTAGAATGCACTGATCTTGGGTTTTCTAGTTTCTGGAGTTGTGAGAAGTGGATCAGCGTTGCTTTTTAATTATCCAGTCTCAGTTATGTGATTCTAACACCCGAACAGGCTAAGATGACATCTCCTGGCTTGGCCTGTAATTATAAAGCAAATTGGTTCCCTTTCTACTTTGTTAATGGTTTCTACAATCTCATTCTATTTTTAGGCATTTTCTAAATCTCCTGGCCTTCTCTTACCCTACCATTCTTGACAGGCAGTCACAAGCTTGGCCTGTACTACTTGCCCCTCAAAGATTGTTACTCAACGTTTGTATCTTCTGTGACTCTACAGCTCTCTGTACTTTCTCTCTCTTCTGACCTTGAATTTCATCACATCTCCTCCGTGTAGGGATAGTTTAATATGCTTGTCCACTGGTACAGGTATCCTGCTTCAGGCACGACATCTAAGTTTGTAGTAGTTGATATAATCCGGTCTTTTTTGCTTGTCACTTGTCTGATGTCAGCATCTTGGTATCCTCGCACAGCTAGAGGACCAGTCAGCCACACTGACCAACAATGACCACTGGGTCCACTTGCTTCTTTGAGAGATGACCTGACTTCGACACAGAATTCTGATCAGAAAACTAGGTCTTTGATATTTGTCTCTTGCTTTCCTCTTTGCTTATGTGCCATCTGCTTTCCAAGGATCCAAAGTTATTAATCAGAACCATCTTGAGAAAAGCGCCAGTCTTCTACACAGGAAACATGCTTTCAAAACTTATGCCAGCATCGAGAAGGGGAAACACTATGACAAGCACTGCAAGGGACTTCAACGATGTATGTGTAGCTTCCCTGAGTTGTGCAAAATGCATATTCACAGATAGGCTCAGGATTATTCATTAGCTAAGCCCAAATCATGCTAAAGAATGTTAGAAATTTAGGACTGGGAGGGAAAAAAACCATTTTATTCTGTCTTGGTCTTGTTATATTTGATGCCCAGCTGATAATTGGCATAGGATGTGCAAATCACAAAAGAGATAAGAATTTAATACTTAGATTTGGGAGCTTTTAGTGTAGATGTGATCACCAATAGAGAATGGATGGTGTTATTCAGAAAGAACAATTCAGAGAGGAAAGGTACAGGACTGAAGGTAGAACCCAGGCACGGGAACACAAGAGGGAAGCATGAATGTTAGCAGCTCTTGAATATAAAATTTTAAGAGAGAAATAAAGTCAAGTGAAACAGGGAAGTATTCACACAGAGGTGATTTCATGAGAATCATGAAAATAGAAACTAGGTTTGGGTGGGGTGAGCAGTGACTAAGAAACTGAGATGGGGAATGTCAGTCAGCTTTAAGATAAGTTTAGCTGACAAGATAATGTGAGAGAAAAGGGGAGAGGCTAGAGAGGGGCAGTTAGAAGAAGAGGCATCCAGTGTGCAGGGAGCCAGAGGCTGCATAGTGCTCCTCCCTGAACAGGACACCTACCTCAAGCTTCTGTCTCCCAAGGCTCAGGGATTATTGCAGAAGAGAGGGCAGGAAGATTGGAGGATCCAGAGGTAGTGGATCACCAAAGGGGAACAGAGGTTTCCGGATAGCTGGTCAGTTACGCATTTGAATTCACAGCAATGGTGCCAGCGTGCACAAATCCTACGTAAGGTCAAAAGTCCGCCGTAGACACGGGGAAGTGGGTAAGAAACCTCAGCTCAACCTAAGGAAACTGTCACAATGGATGGCTGCTGGGACGGGGCGAGGCAATCTCTTTCAAGGGTGAGATTCTTGGTAGGTTGATCAGGCTCCAGTGAATGGACCCACACTCAAGGACATTAGGGGACACAATTAGACTTTAATTTGGGGGAGGCAATAAGGAGAGATGCAGAGAGGGGAAGGAATTTAATCACCATCAAATTACATTGTATGAAAATCACAGCAATTCAATAAACACTTCGTAACTGAAAAACGATTTTAAAAATGAGGCATAAAACTTTTATGGGAAGTATGAGGTGTTGAAGAGAAATGGAAGATAATGGGAAGATGAGGCTCGAGAGAAAAAACTAAGAAGTGTGAAAGGTTCACAGGTAAACTGGTTGTGACAAGAGGAACTCTCCTTTGCTGAGCGGTGTAAGTGAACATAGACAGACACAGATGAGCTCCCAGGGATGAAGCAATGGCAGGAGCCTGAGGGAGTTCATTTTTGATGACCTCAGTTTCCTTTCTGAAGAAGGAGTGAGGTCCAGGAAATAATGAGGTGGGGTTAGGAAGAGACCTCATTAAGGCCCTTTGGAATGGACCTCACCAAGAACACAGACAAAAGTCATCAAGTTCTGACCACAGTACTCAGCAGCGCCGATGTGTGTATTTTGGCAATGTCCCATAAGAAGGGAAGGCGGGTGGTCAGAGGGATCCAGAGAAGAAGTAGGAGAGGGAAGTTAGGCAGAGGAATAGTATTTTGGTGAATCTGTAGGAAGTTTTGAGGATATGCTTCAGGCATTTTATTGCATTAACTATATAAATAGGTTCATGGACTAGAAATGGGTAAATTATATGGAGAAATAAGTGAAAGTGATATGGGAAATAAGTAACCCCTCACCCAAGCTCCAGGACATAACCCTAATACATTCATTGATTCACCGAGCTAGACTTGAGCTGGACTCATTTCTTCAGCCTGTTGTTGCTGAATAGATATTTGATCTTGTTTTCTCAGGAAAGGCTATACCATGATACATGGTCATGGACCTGGAATGGGATTTGCTGGGGATTTTCTTTGTGGTCATTCGTTGCCTCTGGCTTTTACAGTCTTTTTACCCTGTCTTGCACAGTGATCCCTGAGTTTTGTGGGAGGGGTGTGATATAGATATCTCATTTAGAGCTCCGCATTCCACTGTCTGTTATTCTTGACATGTTGACCAGCTGTGGGTTTCTGTGTCAATAAGGAAGTAAAGGAAATATAAGCATTTTTTAAAAGGTCATAGAGAAGAGGTATTTCCTTTTAATCCTGCTTGTGATCTAATGTTTATGTCAGCATTTCCGTGTAAGAAAAATTGGCAATGTAGAAATGGATAGGTATCAAATTGACTCATACTTAAATCACAATATGAAGACAAAACTAAAAAAGAGGAACAGTTTGAACTGTTTACATAAGAATAATTAAGATCAGAATGAATTTAAGGGAACACGTGATTAGAAACCCCTCGGGAACTCTGCTTTTCAGGTACTATGCCTTAGAAAAGTCATAATCCAGTGGGGCATATGATACTGTGAAATTGATTTGTATGGGCAGTTTGAAAAGCTAAATTAGATCTTTATAAAGAGAAGCCCATGAAATAAATGTGAGGCTGTTCAAATCTGTAAAGTAAATTTCAGCTTAATTTAAATTCTCTAAAAATATCATAGGTACATTGAAACTTTTGACCTGATAAGCCATCAAATGATGGACTAAAAGTTCTAAAGATATCAAAACTGCAAA
The DNA here is from genome assembly GCA_035773235.1 of Eospalax fontanierii. Classification (NCBI taxonomy): domain Eukaryota; kingdom Metazoa; phylum Chordata; class Mammalia; order Rodentia; family Spalacidae; genus Eospalax; species Eospalax fontanierii. The sequence continues at coordinate 26,041,601 of CM069538.1, read as the reverse complement.
CATTCTATTGTTTTGAATGTTTGAAATAGCTTTTGATATGTTAATTTCAGGTGTGAGACTCATTCAAGTAAAAAACGTTAAAAACATGCTACTTCTAAGTGCCAGGATAGTTTCATGTGCGATTGATCACTTAAATGGCAATAAAATGTGGGCCAAGTGTAATTATTTCTACTTTGGCAGTGATTTTCTGTAAAAAGTGATAAGATAAATCAGTGCTTACAGTTCACATTGACTCTTTTGGGGGAGAAAAAGATAAGTCTGTTTATTGCTATTGATATTTTTACTTATTTGGATGAAATATCTCCCACACTATCAAGTGCTCTCAGATATAAATTCTGAGAAAAGCTTGTTAGTTCGTGTAAAGATTAATCCATTTTTCAAATTTATACAGTATCCATACATTTAACAACAGATCCCAAACAAAGTAAATAAGCCTGAACAATGGAAATCTTCATATATTTTCATTTAAAATCAGAGGAATAGGCATCTCATTTTCTCCTGTTCTGCTCACACAGGATACTCGATTAAACCCTGCTTAGCGAACTGAGGTTGGTATCTATCATTTAAAAATGCATTAGCATATGCAATATGCATTCCTGTTGCTAAGCGTTCAGACAATATCTATGAATCTAAATGTCCATTGACACAATCAATCTCATTCCTCCTTGCAGAGATAAGCATGTGTAATCTGCCGTGTAACCAGTTCCCACACACTTAGCCGCTGTGAACAGTATATGCATTATTTCGGTTCCAAAGGGCGGAAGGCTTGGGTTCAGTTCTCTCTGATCAACTGCTAGCGGGCCTGAAATCAAAGATGAGTTTGAGAGGGAGGCAGAAGGACCTGGAAGGAGAGGGGTGGAAATGTAAATATAGTACTCGCATATGAATTCTCAAAAAATTAAAACATTTTAAGTGACAAAACTGGATAAGAAAAACTGTTTTCAGTTAATGAATGAAAAAAAAAAAAAGCATGACTGGGCCCATTTCACGTCTGGATCTAGGCTGGCTTTCTACTCTCAAATACCTTGTGAGGTATTGAGAGCAAAACTCCGTTCTCAATGCTTTTCTTTTTCTCTGCTGTAGAAAATATGATTTATTTGTAGCCTCGCCCCATTTACTTCGTGACATAAACTGTTCAACAGGGTTCATGTTGGCAGCGCTGACCGCCCTGTGTCTCACAACTGAGGAGGCAGAAGAGATCTGGCTCTTGGCCTGAGCACGGGTTCGGTTGTGGGTTGCTTGTCCCGGGCACTGCAGGTGTCCAGCGTGCTTGAGTCCGGTAGGTAGTGAGCTTCCTCCAGCGTGTCCTCCTCCCCCCTCGGACTTCCCCATGTCTCACTGTAAGTCAAAGAAAAGACGCTATTATGAGCCGTGTTTATATTGGGACTTGGGGAGAGGCTAGAGAGGCGTTTGGAAGTTTTAGGATGTCCGTTCTTGGTGTGAGTTTTATTTTGTAGAAATATCCTCCCAGACTTGATTTGTCTTTTGTAGTGTAGATTAACGTTTTCATGTAGTTATATTTTTCCATCTTTTTCCTTTATTGTTCCTCTGCTTTGTGTCTTGTTTAAGAAAGCTTCACATCTCTCCCTAAGGTTGTCAACATTTCTCTTGCCCTCCCGTGCCACTACTAGAGTTTTGTTTTTCTTACTGAGTCTTTTAGTGCATTGAGAATTGATGTGTGTGATTAATGGGATCTAGGATTCTAAACTTACTTAAAAAAATTTATAGCCAATTCTTCAAACACTGCATGGGCAAACTGAATAGTTCATCCTTCCTGCTGCTTTGACATGCTGTCTCTCAATATTTTTAGCTCCACACACCTAGGACTGTATCTGAATTCTCAGTTTTGTCTCATGGATCTAGTTATCATCTGTAGGGCCGTTATCTGCACTGTTTAACTTCCTGCAGGTCTATCAGGCTTCTGCTTCCTCTTTTCCTTTCCTCAAAATGGCCCTTCCCATCACATTTCTTTTACGTGAACTTTAGGATTAACCTTATAAATTCTGTAAGGTTCTTTAAAATTAGAACATTTGCCGAGACGTCACTGAGTATATAAATTCTTTTAAGGACAGCCATCCTCTATACTGGCATCCAGTCACCTCCCACAAGAATGGATTTCTTTCTCCACTCCTTCATCTTGTCATTTAGGCCTGTTTCAGAATATTTATCTGTATCTTACATCTTCCTCCAAAGGTTTATTTATAAGTGCTTTATAGTTTAAAAACACTATCATTTGGTGTATGGAAGTTTTTTGTTATAGTGTTCATTTTGTTTACCCCTGCATATAGAGAAGTGAATTTTTTTAAAGTTAATTTTGTGTGAGCTCCATTTTATCGACTACTTTTGGTACATTAGACAGCTAGCATATTTCCTGCCACCTCTCAGTATCTTTCTCATTCTTCAGAGTGGAGTTGGAGTCCCAGATGACTTCATATATGCCTTCCTTGAAAACTTCTTTCCTTAGCCACCTCCCTCTTCTCTAAAAATAAACTTTCAGTTTATTGATACAAGTAAGGTGTTTATATTATCTGTATTGTTTCATGAATATCTCTTCCTACAGGTTATATATTGCATGAATATTATTACCAACTTTTAGGTCATTCCTTGTATCCACAGGATTTAGTTGTGAGATGCTATTTTCTTCCAGTAAACATTTGATGTTCTATTCATTTCTAGACCCACAGCCTAGAACTATTTTTTAGTACTTTGTCACATGACTTGGTTTTAGTAATTTTAAAAAGATTAATAAACAACCTTTGATTTTCAGGGCTGAGGAGATGGCTCAGTGGGTAAAGTACTTGCTGAACTGAATTCAAATCCACAGATGTGCTAGTGTGAGTCTATCCCCAGCTCCAAAGGGACAGAGACAAGAGGGTTCCTAGGGATTGTTGGATAGCCAGTCTGGCTGAGATCATGAATTCTAGGTTTAGTGAGAGATACTATCACAAAACACATAAGGTATAGGATAACAGAGGGGGACATTGATGGTGACCTCTGAGCATGTATGCATAGGCAAGCGCACCCACAACTACACAAATGTTCGTGAACATACAAGTATGTGATTGCCAAAAGAATCTACTTTTCTAGTTTTTTAAACAAAAATCAATCAACAATCATTGTTTAGACCATTGCTATGCAAGAAAGAATCTGAAATGAGTACAAAATTCTGAGAACAGAGTCTTAGAGTCATGCATTCTCATCTGTAAAGAATGCCTAAGAATCATGGATGGGAAATCGTTCCACTCTGAATGCAATTTCATTGGTTCTGGGTATCACTGTACGCTGGAGCATTTGCCACCATAAGCAGGATAGTTTTATAAGTTTGAGACCCATGGGGTCAGATACCTTGTGTGGCCACATTTCCTATTACTGTTATTTACATTCACACTGCGACTGAATTGGTTTCTTGTTTCTTTTCATTTAATAATGTTTACATTGTGGAAATAAGATGGCAATAAAATTTCTTGGACATTTTTAATCTAGCTAGTGAATTCTGTTGTCTCCTGAAACACAAGTGTTGCTTGGTTGATTTTGTAGCCTGCCCGCTTCCTCTCCCAAGGCCTATCCCTCACCCCAATTTTCCAATCAGATTGTAGACGCTGATGTGTTTACCTGCACCACCTCCTCAGCTGAATGCTTCTAGGAGCCTGGGTATATTTGTATTAGCCAAGCTTTACAGTACACTTAAGGGATTAATTACCAAGTATAGGCATATAAAGAAATCTGAAAGAATTTAAAATACTTTGATGCAAGCTTAGTGGAAGGTAAGTTTTAATCAGCTTGTAGTCATTAAATTGGTGAGGTTAGAAATCACACTTTATGTGAGGCTGTGACTTTAAGATGAGCTTTCATTATTTCTTATGCAGGGATCATGAATATCTCATTGTAATTTTGTTTATAGGCATAAGGAATGTATAATTAAATCCTTCAAATTAGGTTTCATGTGTCTATGGAACCCCTTCATCTTAAACAATCCATGTCCTAATTTTATAGTTCGGAAGCATTTTTCTTAGTGCTAGCATGAGCTAATAACAAACCACTGGAAGGTGGAGGGTGAGGAGGTGCTGAGGGCACCTGGCATGTTCTTCCCAGAAAAAAGAGAATATCATTCATCTTAAAAGAGAAGAAGGAAATAAATGCCTATTTCATATTTCTTCCAATCCTCTATTAATGATCAGGGAACTGTTCACATGGGTAATCTCTCTTTTTCTTTCTCCCCTCAAAATTTCCCCAGAGGAGCCATAGGAGTATGTGAGTAATTGAAATATTTTGTATAATATTTTCATTATAGAATTTGACTCTGGTGTGAATTTTATGCCCTTAGCATATTTTTAGATGTTCATGCTGAGCCTTGGAACTGAGATTTACAAATATTCCTTTTCAGCTAGGCAGCCAGAAACACACACCCCTGGAACTGTAGCTTTTGAAAAAAAAATCCTACAGGATACACGATGATAAGACCTCTCACCTTTTTCTTTAACAGCTGCTCGAAGCAGAATTTTGAATTCCAGTCAGGTTAAATGGAAACCAAAACAAACGAGTGAACACAGCACACAGGCTAATTAGTAATTCTCTCATATCAGAACTCCTGGCAGAACCCTGGCCTTGAACTGCATGCAACTTTGCCACACAGCTCTCCCTCTTAATTGTCATGATTTATTTTCCCACAGTAGTTCAACTTCATTCCTATGAAGCTTCTTATTATATAATCACTGAGATTAAAGACTACTATCATAATGCATATCTCAGCTATGTGCAGAAAGATTATACATGCATGCACACATACACACATACGCGCGCACACACACACACACACACACACATATCCATGGGTACAAATTGATACAGAGAAGCAATCTTTTTTTTTTTTGTTCAAATAGGAGAATAATTAAGGTATGATATGGAGGAAGAAATATTTCTCATTTTAAATTGGAAATAGTAGACCTAAGTCTTTTTAAGCCACAGCACATGTACCACGGCTGAGTCCTCACAGTAGTGTTTGCTTTTCTTGTGGAGTTAACCTGGACAAAGGCTGCCGGGGAGAGTGAAGGGAAAATTGTGTCCTCTAGAGGGAGCCAGCACTGTTCACCAGGTAGATGGGAATCATTATAGGTACGAAATGATTTTTCTCTTCTCTGTATAATTTTTGAGTTTGTGTTTATGTGCGTATGTGTGTGTGTGTGTGTGTGTGTGTGTAGGGGTAGTAGGTACTAGCCTGTATGTGCATATCCGGAGGCTAGAAGTCAACTTTGGTTATTTTCTTCTATTATTCCTTACCTTATTTTTTGAGACAGGTTCTCTAATTTAACCTAGAGGTCAGCAGTAGACAGCAAAAGTACCTAGCCCCTGGAATCCTTTCTCTGCCTTCCAGATAGGATCAAAGCTATACGCTGCTGTTCCTTAATTTTTTACATCGATGCTGGGAATCTGAACTTAGGTCTTCATGCTTGCTTGGCAAGTACCTTACCCATTGAGGATGTCTGGAACTTTGTTGCTAACTCACATGAATGCTACACACACTAAAAAATGATGGTTCCTGCTGAGGATGAGGTGAGCCCTGTACTTACCGATGGTCTGTTTTCTATTGCCTTGGCCTTCTGAGTACTATTATGGGAAAGTCATTGTATGGTTTTTCTGGTCATCAGGATGGCTACGTGGTATTGATCTTTCTGAATCACTTCTCCAGGAGGGGGCTGAGAGAAAATGAGGTGACTTTCCTTCCCTCTTCTTCTCTTTGTACTAAAGTTGACACATAAAGGCAGTAAGTTGATGCTGGGCCACTAATTGAAATAAAGGATAGATCATAAAGCTGCTGTCTTTGAGTTAGATTGTAGCATCTGTTTAGTATCAAAGTTTACTGATATCCATATATTTCCAGGTACCCATCACAGAGTAAGTAGTCCATAAATATGAGTCCATCAATGTATATCCCATCATGTAATTGAAAGCAATTATGTTAAGATCATAACCATTAGCATGATTTTAACCAAAGAGATGTTCCAAATTAGCTTTACATTTCTAGGAGTAACAAAATAGAAAATGTGGTATGATTTTTAGGTTTTATGTCCTCTGTTAAAGTTAGGCTCTTCCAGCATCATTGAAAACTGAGTGTGTATATAAGTAAAGCCACTCAGATCTGAAGAATCAGAGATTCTTTGGTGCTTTCTCTAGGAAGGGAGTCAGCCATAATTAGTCACGTTTGCCAGAGCCCCAGCAGTCAGAACAGTGGAAAGTACTGGAGTAGCAATACAGATGCTCCAGGGTGGCCCTAACTGGGGTCTACTTGGATGGGGAACATGTAGGTGGAAAAAGTGGAGGCCGGACATTCTATGTGACCACCTCACACGAGTTTCCAAGTTGGAGGTGAAGCAAACAATAGGGAAGATGTCAATTGTTAATGAAGACATTTTGGATCAATTCTTACATGGGTTGTTGTTTGGCTTCCTGGACTGCTGCTGGAGACACTGGTCTGGATTGCTACAAACCCATCTAGTTGATAATAGGTTGATTTCCTGGTCTGGTTGTGCAGACTGTGGGTCAGAGTTCTGTTTTATATGTGGTCTGTCCATTCTACACTTTGTATTTACTCTCTCATAGTCCTCAGGATGGTGATGCTGACAGTTAAAATACTCAAATGCCCGAGAAAAACAAATCCCTTTCTGCCATAGGAGTAGACTTAGCCAAAGCTTTATTTAAACATGAAAGATTCCTTTTGTGCTTGTAGTACTTTACAATACTCTTGGAATGGAATAACTATGATCTCAGTTTTTAGGATTAAGCTAGGCCATAATTAGAAAGGGTTATCTGAAAATGAAATTTCCAAAGTGATGGCGAAGGAATCCAGTTTATTTAGATTTATAATAAGAACAAAACTGATTTGTGAAGACAATGTGAAGGGTAGATCATTTTAGAGCACAATGTGGAGAGATGTGGAAACCAAGGATGAGAAGATTCTGGAAGTGAAAGTCAGGAGATAAACAGGTTCCCGAGGTCCCTGCTGAATTAATGGATGCCTTAAAGGCCAGGCGTGCAGTCAACCTACACGCAGAATGGAATTAAAAAGACCAGTGGAAAATTACAGCACAAAAAAATAATTGTGGGAAGCAGAGATGAAATTAAAAAGTATGTGAGGAAATAGTTTGAAGTCTAAGGCAAATCATAAAGAAAGTATCTTATCAGGGAAGACGCTTCACAGAAAATATGGGTTTTGATGCTAATAATTTGACTGAAAGTTGAGTGACTTTCATTATGGAACAGATTTTTCCCCTCTGGTGAGAGCTTTGAAAAAGTAAAGTGACTACAGGTTCAATAATAATCAAAATAGAAAAAAAGAAAAATAATTATGGAGGCACAGAAAATACCCCGTCTGTTCTTTAAGTTTTGATCCACAAAACAAAAGCTCAAGTGAACCAGTGTACGCTTTTGCTTCTGTGAGCACTCTAGATGTTTTTGTGAAATTTTTGGATTGAAATTAATTAGACTGGTGATATGTGTGTGTGTGTGTGTGTGTGTGTGTGTGTATGTGGTATATGTACACATATGTGTATGTGTCATCCATATGGAGGCCAGAAGAAAGTGTTACCTGTCTTCCTCTATTGCTATACACCTTATTGTTTGAGTCAGGGTCACTCACTGAAGCCTGTTATTTTTCTGCTAGGCTGACTGACTAGTGAGTGCTCAGGATCTGCCCATCTCTGCCCACTAAAGCTGGGGTTACAGCCACCACCCTTTTACGTAGGTGCTGCGGATCCTAGTTCAGGCTGCTATGCTTGTATAGCAAGTATTTTACCCACTGAGTCAGCTCTCCAGCCCAAATCTCAGTTTTTTTCTTTTCTGTTTTTTTTTCTTTTCTGTGCTAGATTAACGTGACATAAATTGCCAATTTATCTATTTAAAATTACTGAGTTACAGAAGCCAGTCACAGAAGCACAAGCATTTTGTGTGTCTACCTATATGTACTGAGACAGATGTTAGAATGGCTGTTGCTAGGACCTGAGCAACAGTCACTAGGACTATTTTGTTTGTGTCTAGAATCACTGTCTAAGTTCTAGAGATAGATGACGGGAGATGCTGTTCAGCACTGTGAATACATCTTACCTTGAGACTTCTTTTTCAGTGTTAATCACTTGTGGACATTCTTGCTTTTTGTGTTGTTACTTTTAGTTCTGGGTTTGGGATATTTGGGATAATGTTCCCTTTCTATATTTCTGCAGTGAATTTTGTGAGCCCTGTTGGTATTCTCTGCCATATCCATTTGCTTTTTAATTTACTTTCTATGGCTAGGACAACTTTCTGATATGTTTGAACTTGACATTTGGGGCCTGGCTTCAGCCCATATTTATTTGTGCTACTTACTGAATCCCCTTCTCACACTGTGAGCTAGATAATAGATTTAGATGTATGTTTCTAAGCCCAACACCTGAATTGAATAGAGTTTTATCTACGATAATTTTCATGAGCTAGGTGGTATGTGCTGACCTGATATCCTCTTGCTTTCTGATGCTTTATATACTGAATCTTTGTGACATATACAAAGCATATAAAATTTTTAAATGAAAGCATACATTGCCGCATAGTTTTTCCTTGCTAAACTTACAAAGAATCTTGTTTAAGATGTGCTTTTTAGAATCAGATTTATGATTACAAGTTATTTTTTTTTCTTTGCTCCAGCTGCTGTCCAGATGTAGCCTTGTCTCACAGAAGAAAAAATATTAATGGAGAAGGAGGAACAGAATACTGTTTCTTTAAAAAACCAAAAAAATAAAAACCCAAAATTAAAGTAGTCATACACTAAGAGATTTAGACAAAGAGGAAAATAGTACAACTTGGTGAAGTATTCTAGGCTGGGTTTTAGGGTCACAGAATGTCATGCCTCAATAAAGGATCATCTCGTGCTCAGCTCCAACAAAGATTGTCATATCTGTTGAAGTTTTTAATGAGAAGTCAGAAATTTAGATTTTTTTTCATGAAATAATTCAATTATTCAAGCATTAAAATAGCTAAACCAAAACTATACACAAAGTAGTTATTTGTGCCCTGTAAAGCCTGGTCTGCGGGATAGCGGTACCTGTCCTTTGTGTGGACTGCCATGTAACTGTATATCTGAATTCTGATATTTTCCAGAGAAAGAAAGAGCATTATCAGTTACATTGGGATGCTTTTTTTAAAAGCACCATGCAATTATCAATGCCTTAATCTGTGACTTGCTATTGAATTCTATTTCCTGTTATTTCTTGTATTTTCAACTAAATGCATCAGCAAAATCAAACATTTCTTTTTTGTCCATAAACAGCTTCCTCCTTTATCTCAGAATAAGTAGGTAATAAAAAATAATTGACTCTGGAAACTTTAGATTTAGGTGAAATGAGACATTCTGAATTCCTTCAATATTCTTGTCTCTTCCAATAATGGATTTCATGTGTAAAATAACTCTTTCTGTCCCTGAATTTTATACACCTGTGTTTTGTGACTTTCTGCTTTATCAAGAAGTATTAAGCTCAAAACAAACTAGATTAGTTGGCACGTTTATTCTGTTTTCTTCCTTACATAAACAAAAGAGTCAAGTACAAACTAAAAGACTGTATTTTGCTCCGGTCTATGCTACTTTCAGTGTGTTTCTGCTGGATGTGGAAGCTAGGCTTCCATGTCTGTCTTCCTTCTACGACATGGATCTTCATCATTCTCTCCACAGGAATCTGCAACCAAAACTCTCCTCTCTTCTGGATGCAAGGCCCTCTTGCATCAGCCAGCTCCAGCTTACAGGACGAAACAACAGGCTGGAAGGCTTAAGTGTTAACAATAATTTCTAATTTGGCAGACTGGAAGATCAAGGCATGGCAGGATGGGGTGATGAGGGCTTTCTTGCTGATTGTGGAAAGGATTGCTTTCTTACCATGTCCTCATGTAGTCTCTCCTCTCTGCCTTTGAGGAAGGGCAGGGAAAGTCTTGTGACCTTGTCCTGTGGAGCTCACCAGACATATCAGATCAAGGTCTACTCTTACAACTTATTTTGCTGTAATTATCTCCAATAGTCCTGCCTCTAAATAAAGTCACATTGGGGGTTAACACGACAACATATGAATTTTGTGGGGGACATGATTCAGTGTAATAAAGCTACCAAATAGGCAGTACTGTTTAAGGAATCCCATTGTTTCTACAGTGAAAGAACTCTTCTTGTCTAGGAATAGACTGTGTACTGGAAACACAGGAATGGCTGTATAAATGGCAGGGGAGCAGAGATCAGATATTCTTTAGACATTTCTTAACAAGAGACACAAAAATTAATATATTTAAAAAACATGTTGTTTATTATTTTTATTTTATGCATACAAGTGTATTGCTTGCACATAGGTAGGTGAAACCATGTTGTGCAATGCCTACAGAGGTCAGGAGGGGGTGTCAGATCCCCTGAAACTGAAGTTATAAATGGTTAGTCACCATGTGGGTGCTGGGAATCAAACCCTGGGTACTCTGCAAGCGCAGTCAGTGCTCTTAGCCACTGAGCCATCTCTCCAGTTCCAAATTAATATATTTGAAAATGACTAAAATTTCATTGTCAGCATATGGGTATATTGCGGGGGGAGGAGGGAAGGAGTGCTATCAGCTATCTAATTGACATTCTGAAATTTAATTTTGCATATTGCTTAACCCAAGAGATGCTTCATGATGCGCTTATTTTGAAAGTAATTACAATAGAGAAGATGGCTTTTTAATTGGGAGAGAAAAGCTTATGGAATGAAGAAAACAAATTAGTAAAATAGTTGACATTGTACATTTTCCTATTATAAATGGAAAACTCTTCCTTGCCAGAAAATGACAGGGCCTCAGTACATAGTCTTGGCTAACACAAGCAGAAACTTCCAGACCAGCACTTTCCAGAGGAAAGTTCTTATCTCTAGGTAATTGGGTAGTTAACTGTCTTCTGCAGGCTAATTTATTAAGTCGTTCATCATCTAGCTTTTGAATGTGTTGGGTTTGGGGCCAAATACTAAGTTCTCAGATATGTCAGCTTTGCTCATTATTAGGAAGAGGTATCTGACTTGTCAGCCAATTTACCTTAAATGTTCAATTAGGGCAGCAGAGATCTGTAAATACTGAGAGTATGTTAGTCTCCATTTGTAGCGCTTAACCTTGACTCCACTTAGATATGTCAGGACCATAATCAGAAAGTCCCCGTCAACTACAATGATGGTCCGTTAATCTTGGGGCTGCCTACCAGAAGTCTGTGGGGAGAAAAGAAGGAGAAACAGAGCACAGGTATCCTGAACACCTGGGGAATATTCTTAACATTATGGTCAGAGTTCTTCATATTGTCTACTAGATCTGGGAAAGATGTCAGTATAGTGTGGTTTCTATTCTCTAAAAGCAAGAATTGTGACTGAAAAATCTACAAAAATGTCAGCTACATCATGGTGATTAACAAATAAATGTCTCCAAAAAGTACACACAATATTAAAAGCAAGTTTGAAGATATCAAGTAAGCCAGGTCTCTGGTAGGTGTTGCTATCTGGATTTCTGTGCATCTCTGAGAGCACTTGTGTCAGTTGGTACAAAATGCATTCATTCACCATTCTTGCTGTGATAAATTTTTCAGTGGATTTTACAGCTTATTTCCTAACAGACTGCCTTATTTTACTTAATTTGACTGTACTATTTCTTTTACTAAAAGTTTATTTTCACTCAGGATTATATGAGCAAGGCATTTCTATTCTGGGAGGTAAATTAATAAGCGGAGGGGAATGGAGGCCATGTGAAAGCCTGGCGAGGGGAGGGGTGACATGTGGTCTGTGGATCAGTCTCACAGGAAAAGAAGCAGGTGAACTTTTCTATGCATGGAGGATTCTGACAGAGGTCCTTTCTCTGCTTAATTATGATTTCTTTTCTCAGCATAGGAGAATGCTCTTCATGAGGTTCTGCTGACAAAGCTCCTATCTCCTTCCAGTGAGGCTCAATGTTGTTTATTTATGTGACTGCTGTAAAAGCAGGCATGGGGTGATCTGAAAAAAACAAGAACAAAAACACACATCTCCACAAGATGAAAATAATGAAAGAACCAGAAGATTTCTGTGTATGTGTATGAAGGAAAAAAAAAAAGTATGATAAACGGACTTTCAGTGTTCTAAGTCTGCAGCTGAGACATATATACAATTGAATGATCAAGTTTTCACATTTTTAAAAGAAAGCATACTGCAGTACAATGTGTCTTCCTTTTGGAGGTCATTTAGCATATTTAATATTGAATACATAAAAATCTCACTTAGATTACTGAGATACTGACACGAATATAGACTGTGCTTTTTCTATTCTCAGCTTGTAGCAAGATAACGAGAGGCAAAGGTTTCTATGATATGTAGGCCAGGAAAAGAGGAAGTTTGTGGGGATGAGGAGGAAACAGAAAGTTTCCACTGGTTGTCTGGCTCCAGTGCAGTGAATTCTAAGGGAATACCGTCATACCCAAGAATATTTTTCTGAAAGACTGTAATGTGTGGCAGGTATTTCTGTTTACTTTTACCTCTTCCAATTGTGTGCTTTGTGAAAAACCTTAGTTTTTCAACAAAAGTTAAATAGTACTATGTAGACCAGTTCAAGAGGTAAGTGTAAGTAGGCTAATTATTCGTAAGTGGTGTGACTTGAGACACAGATTGACAATAGCAATCCAGGTAATATATGTATGTGTATGTATATGTATATGTATGCATATGTATATTTATATTTTATAGATTGGCTTATCATGTACAAGATGAGATGAAAATATGGCTAAAAGTGGTTATGATTTAAATGGTCATCTCTCCCTTTGAATGCATGCATTGAGACATATTGTGATCACATTAGGAGGTGAGGTGTTCTGGGAGGGAATTAGGTGATGAAGGCAGTAGCTTCATAAATGGGGTTAGCCTCCTTCCACCATGTGAAGAGAGTTAAAACAGGCCATCTGTGAAGTAGAAACAGGCTCCCATCAGGCAATGAGTCTTCTGACATATTAATTTGGGATTTTGTAAACTCCAAGGAGTTTAAGAATGAGTTCTTGTTGCTTACAAGCCAATCCAGACTACAGTAATTTTAAATGACAGCCCAAGTGGTCGATAAAAGTGATCAATATGGAAGGTACTGTCCATGATTTCCTAGAAACGCAGGCTTTAAGTATTTTTCTCTTATGACTTGCAATTCCCTTTGACTTGCATTTTCTCAAGTTGAGCTTCCATGCACTCCCACTGTGCACTAATTTAGAGCTTTGTTGAACGGATTTCTCTTTTGGCTAAAAGTCAGGGAAGATAAAGAGTAAGAAAGGGTCCAGCTGCAACAAAACATTTTCTCTTTTTTCTAATAGTTTAAGATATGTTATTGCTGTTGTGCAGCTGTTTCCACTGTATGGAAACATTTCCTCATGGAAGAGTGAAGGCCCAGAAATGCACAGGAACTCATAAGAAATCTACGAGACTCATAAGGCTCCTGAAGTTATAGAAGGGGTAAGCAGTTGCTGGTGGAGAGGAGACTCCTTGGCGGAGCTGCCTGCAAGTTGGACAGGGAACTCTAGGAATGCAAATCTTGAGTTCTCCTTTATGCTTCTATAAGTCACCTTAATAACCAGTCCACTAGGCTATACTGAGTGGAATTATTTCTTTTTTTTTTTTTTTTTGTCAGTGAGCTAGCATCTGTAGACAAGCAGCATACATTTGTTCATGTCTCTCCAGGAAAAGTCACACAACAGTTGCCAGCATCAAGCAAGTGTTTATGGGTTATCCTGAACACATAGTCCCTCAGTTCGGAAGGCCCCTCCATGGCCCTGGCTTGTTTCAGTTCAGCTCATAGTATTGCTCATCCCCCTTTTAATGAAGAAGAAGGTGGCTTCTTTGGTGCATGCTTACACATGGTCTCTTTAAAAATAAGTATTTTATTTATTGTTTTTACTTTAATGTGTATGAGTGTATTGCCTGCATGTATCTAAGTGCACCCATGTTAAGCAATGCTTGCAGAGGTCAGAAGAAGGTGCTGAATTCCCCTGGAGTTAGAATTACAGATGGTTAGCTGCCGTGTGAGAACTGAATACGAGCATTCTGCAGGGGCAGTCAGTGCTCTTAACCACTGAGGCATATCTCCAGCGCCACATTGTCACTTTGAAAATAAGAGTAGTGATAAACATTTCTTAGTGAACAAAATAGACACTTGGGGGCTTTCCCATGTAGGAGACTAGACGAGATTTTTAAGGTAGAGGACTTTTAGTAAACAAAATAAATCAGATGATTATTGCCTCTGGGCAAGTTTATACGTATATGTATAGAGTAAGCACATATGTGTTTTCTATTGTTTTTTAAATCATGTAATATGTACAAACTCTTAATTTCTTTACTTTGATTATGTATTGATAGGAGTATCACTCCTTTAAAAATACATGTTTTATTTATTTATTCTTTGAGAATTTCATAATACATACATACATACAATGTATTTTGACTGTATTCACCCCTCATACCCCGACTCCCTCAACTCCTCCAGGACTTCCACATTCCTTTTCCAACTTCATGTTCTTTTTCATTTTCCATAGCCCACTGAGTCTAACTGGTGCTTTCAGCATGTGCATGACTATAGAGCGGAGCATGGGCTACCGACCTCGGGCCACACCCATGAAGAAAACCCGACTCTCCCTTTCTCCACAGTTACCAACTGACAATAATTCCTCAGCAAGGCTTGTATATTTGTCAACATGCCACAGTGTTGACTGGCTTGATCTTGTTCAGGTCTTGTACTGGTAGCCATAGCTGCTGTGAGCTCATGAGTGTAATGATTCCGTCCTGTCCAGAAGACACTGTTTTGCCCCAGCCCTCCCTGATCTCTTGCTCTTAAAATCTTTCCACCTACTTTTCTGTGATGTTCCTTGAGCCTTGGGAGTAGGGAGTATGATAGATGTCCCACTTGTGGCTGAGCACTTCATAGGCATTTGTTGTCTGCATCTTGATCAGCTGTGTGTCTCTGTATTGACCACTGTCTACTGCACAAAGATGAGAGGCACTCTTCTTAAAAAGATATTTCTTAGGCACATCTCTAGGAAATTTGAACACTGGCAAGTTTGTAGTTTTACACCCCTCATCCCCGCATCAGGAATTCGATATAATCAGATCTCTAGTAAGTCAACTGAAGTGTCATTTGTTGGCTGTGTAAAGCTGATTATGATGGATCAGTTCACCTAGTAGTAGCTCATAATATTTAGTGAGCCAAAACATGAACATTCTCCCTATAATCAACTGGGAGATTTATTAGTGTGGTTTATGGTGGTACCTGCTCAGGCCTAAGGCAGAGAAGTAAATGAAGTCTCCTAAATGCAGTTTCTTTGAGAAAACAGAGTCTAGGCTGGTGACCCAAACTCAAGGCATGGACCACAGAGTTCAGAGAATGATGTGACCCCTACATAAATGATGCAAAAATGTTCTCTCACCTCAGGTATCTTAACAGAGTGGTTGCACTCTGGAGCATCACTGAGCAGAAGAATGTGAAAGAAAAAGTACAGTTTCAACATTCAACATGGGCTTCTACGGCAGCTTGTGCTGAGACCTAACAAGAAAGATGTCTTAGCATCAGTAGTCAAGCACCATGCATCAAATGGTGGAGAGTCACTTAATAGCTACACAAGGTTGCAAAGTGATGTGATGATCATAAGTCCCAAGCTGTGTATTTATGCCTGAGCACAGGAATGAGATCTCACTGTTCTAAGACCTTGTAGTTCTCTGATGACTTCTGTACCTATTCAAGTGATTTATTTGCTTTGGAAAAAAAGAAGGAAATCAAGTCATGCCTGTTTTAAAAAATATTGTGTTTATTGTTTTTAATTTTTTTTATGTGTATGAGTGTATTGCACTCCTGAAGTATGTAAGTGCACTCAAGTTGTGCAATGCCCTCAGAGGTCAGAAGAAGGTGTTGGATTCCTCAGCAACTAGAGTCATGATGGTTGTTAGCTGCCAGGTAGGTGGTGTGAATTGAACCCTGGTACCCTGGAAGAGCAGCCAGTGCTCTTAACCCCTGAGCCGTCACTCCAGCCCTCAAATGTCTGTTAAACCTCTTTGGGGAACCGTGCTCTTTCAGTTTTTGAGTCTGCAATTATTTAGTAAAGAATGTTTAGGTCGGTGTGGCGAGCACATCTTTAATCCCAGCATTTTGGAGGCAGAGACAGGTGGATCCATGTGACATTAAGATCGAGGCCAGCCTCCTGATCTACCCAATTGAGTTTCGGGCTAGTTGTGGCTGCAGGAAGACACTGTCTCAAAAAAAAAAAAAAAAAGAATGCTTAAATCAGAACGCAGTTTTCCACCACTTTTTAAAAATCAAAACTCCCTTTATCTTTCTCCATTGAGGCAGCTATGAATCCTGTTTGCATTTGCTGTTCACTGAACAGTGGTACCACAAAAACATAAAGAGAAGGAATTTCTTAGCTTTCATGTTTCAAAATAGACTTTTGGAGTTCATAGGAGAAGTAACAGCTTTGAGAGAAAATGTTTAAGACCCAAGGGCCTGGTTAGTTTTAGAGAATAAAATAAATTTGCAGTCTACCAAATGTCAAGCATTAGAAGAAGAAACAGGCATGATACAGATTGTACTGGAAAATCCTCAATTCAAGAATGAATTTGATTTTCCTTTTTACATTTTAGTTGGAGAATCTGTTTCAAGGAGTTTGAGCAGATCAGGATTTCATTTGCAAAGGACTGTGTATTGGTAAAGGCATTATAGAACAAATAGAGGCATATGCTTACGTTGTTCTGCAGCACACCTATTCTTTACCAGATGCACAAGAGGACTTTGAGATCTTCTTGAGTTGGGAGAGAGGGAGCACAGTGGATGGGAATTAGATATCCATGAGTGTACCTGAATGGGACATCAACAATAGACTCTGATACTGCGATCTGAAGCTTCACCTCAGAATTGTGCCTGGTGGTATATGAGAAATGTAGACTAGAGACTTTATTTAATAACCTGTGTCATTTCAACACTATAGAAGTGGAATCATTTTATATTTAGACAAAGAGGGATGGAGAAAGATCTCTTAGTCTCCCATGACCCAATTATGGGAGAAGGAAATTACTGGTAAAGACTCGGAGATACTTGGGGGATTTTTACTTGGAAAAATGTGGAACGGAGAGAGATGGATGGAACTATGGGCCTTAGAGGACGAGTGGCATGGGTTGAAATGTGTGAATATCAGAAAATGCGAAAGAGAAGTATGGGCTAAAAATATTGACGATTAAGGGTGTGTCTCCTGGTTTGTCAACTATGCTCCAGTGGATTGTGACACTCTCAACAACATTGGGGGCAGTTTTATTTATTTTTCTTATAAAAGATAACATGAAGTTGGAGGCAGTATAAGGAGAAGGAGTGGATCTGGGCGGAGTTATAGGGAGGAGGAGTTGGACCCAACTTTATTGCATGACATTCTCAAAGAATTTGTCAGAGTTATATATTTATGTGTTTGTATTTATTGATATTGATAAAAATATATTTTTTAAATATATAAATCTGACCAATTTCTGCTTGTGTCATTCTGGCTAGTTCTCTTATTTGTCTTGTTGCTACAGGATGGAGGAATCTGAGTTCCTTTGTGAAACAGGACTGTTCACATTTTAGTTTATTTACTGATAGTAGAATGTGTGGTCTTGAAGTTGAGGATACTACCTAAGACCTCAGATTTGAAAATTGTAAACAGATGAGTGCTTTGTGTCGTGATGAAAAGACTGAAGAAATAGGAGGGTGCTGATGAAGTAGATGAACAGGACAGAACTGGATGGTCAGAAGTATCTTCATATTAAGAACAGTCTTGGTAGCAGCTATTCTACTCAAGTGGCAAACCAGCACAGTCATGGTTGGTGTAGAACTGCTATTGTGTTTTCCTTGGTATATGTGGTATTTTGGGGATTGGCTCCAGGACCCTCAGGGTACCAAAATCTGTGGTGCTGAAATTAATTTTATAAAATGTAGTATTTATATATGACCTGTTTGCATATTTTTCCACATTCTTTAAAACATTTGTAGACAACTGATAAAACTTACAATATAAATGCTATGTAAATATTTGTTATATTGTATAGTATAGGAAATAATGATAAGAAAAACATCTGTATAGATGACTGTATATTCAGTATTGATGGTCTGGGTAGCTGTAGTTTCAACCTGACAGACCTGAGTAGAGCACAGGTCAGAGGAGCAGTCAGTAAGCAGTGTTCCTTCACGGTCTGTGTTTCAACTCCTGCCTTCAAGTTCCAGCCCTGAGTTCCTAACCTAATTTCACTCAGAGGTGAACTATGACCTGGGAAATGTAAGGTAAAATAAACTTTTTCCTTCCCAAATTGGTTTTGGTCAGTGTATTTATCCCAGCAATTGAAAGTAACTAAGACAGGTATAGTTACTTTCTGTTTCTTTTTGGTTGAATCTATGAGATGTGGAGTTTGTGAATACTGACTGTATTGATATATTATGAACGAATTGTCTCTTTGACGTTATGTACCATGCACATTGAGTCAGGATTTACTTGAAGGTTGTACTATTTCATTGAAGGCCATAAAAAAATGTAGGATAGGCACACAAAGAGATGTCTTTGTTTTGGGGTAGTACTGTAATTTCTATCAGGAACCACAGCTGGCTTTGGCCTAGCTTTCGTATTTCTTTCCTCAACAGAATGACAACATTGTTGTCAAAGGAACAATCCATCAGATAAGCTTTGATATATTAGCCCAAGTGTCCATAAGCTGTGTACAAAAGAAAACCAGAGTATAGGAAGGCTCTTAAGTACAGTGTTTCCAGCGCTGTGTATGAAAGTCTCTCCTTCCAGGACACAATTTCTTCTGGGCTACTTTATTATGTTTTGTGAAAACCTCAATTTGAAGGCTCAATAAAAGCTTATTTGTTTTGGTCCCCTGTTGTGAATCTATCTTATGTCTGAGAGTTATTTGCTCAATTAGGCCTTTGAACATGAATATATTGCAGAGCTTAAATCCTACCCACATTAAGCTTTTCCATTCAATTCACAACTTTCAGTATGTATGATTCATGACAGATATTTTGCATTTGCTTTTCTCCCCTAAAATCTGGGGAATTGTTATGTAAGTTATAAGTAATGTGTCTGCAAGAACAAAGCAATGTGGCTTAAACAACTGAAAATCATTTTATGAGCCCCCCCATTCTGTTTAAATTGTATACTGCCTAACAATCCTTGTTTCCCTTGAGAAATTGTGAACTACAGTGCTCTATAGAGTCATAGGTAGTTAATTTAACTGTTTGTTCTTTCCGAAATTTGCTTGAGAGAAAGCAGAAGGAACAATGGCCTGAGGTAGAAGATGGGAGTTCGGAGCACAGTTCCACTGCTTTTATTGGGATCACCTCAGCTAAGCTAGGACTTCTTTGAAGCTAAATTTTCTCCTTGAATTGGGAAAGCATGCATCTTTCAACATTTTACAAATATCAGGTTGGACCATTTTGAAAATGGACCTATAGACATAATGAGAGGTTAAGGTGTCATTTTAAAGTAGTGTGTGGATTGTAGTGAGTGAATGCCCATTATTGTACATGAAGTAGTGTGTGAATTGTAGTGGTTGAATGGCCATTATTGCACATGCACCAGCCCCTCCTCTGGGCTGATACTGTGGTTTGTGTACCCATCTTCCTCCAGAGCTTAGTTTTCTGAAGATCTCAGGATCACTTGATACGCCAGATGGAGCCTACTTGTCAAAACTGCAACCACTAAAAATTGGAAATCCATGATTCTTGCATGTAGCATTTCCTATAGTGAATATTTTATTATATCCAAGGTCTAATACTGAAGGTGAGACTGAGTCATAGATCTTCCTATCCCGCTTGATGGTGGAATTCTCTCAAAGCTCTACCTTTGAGCACAGCATTGGTCTGAATTAGAATATTTCATCTTGTACCATTCCTTTTGGAACTGAGGTTTTTGTTTTATCTGATTCTCTCACTGAAAGTTTTTAGACTTTTTGTTTATTTTCTTCAGTAAACAAGTCTTTCTTTACCTGACAAAAGCAAATAGCTGGAGCTATATTTTCACAAAACTCCCAGTGATATTCTCCTGACATGTGCTGTCCCCATTTTATAAATTAGAAACCTGGCCATCACGGCACCGTCTCTAAGCAGTACCAGCTGTCTTCTCTTTCCAGCACTGCAAAGATGCTTTGAAGCGACTTCTGCATTGTTGGCAACATGAGCACAGAAAGATGTGAAGACCATAATACCTGGCAAAGGTTACCCAGCCTCACCTAATTGACTATGGCAATATAAAATATTGCATGCTCTGTTTGCTAACAAAGCAGATATTGCTTTCTTCTCTCTCTGAAGGGGAAGAAAGCAAAATAGAATTGCCTTTGCTGTTAAGTTACCAGGTTAAAAGCTGAAACTCTGGATTGTAAAGTATGCCTTCATGGGCTGTGTGCAGGGAACTGTCATTCCATCCAGCTGTATGGACAATGTTTCCAGTCTAATGAATCTAGCACTTTGTATTTTCTCCAGCTATTTAATGTAGAGCTAAGGGGGCCTTTAAAGGAAGAGACCAGGGATGACAGACACCAGCCATTTTAATGTGTTTGTGTCTACATAGCTGTCAGGTGAAATCGTTATGTTGACTTTTTTTTTTTAACCTCAAGAGATAAAGTCTAAATAGCTTGGATTTTCTTTTCTTATTATAAACAAAAATTCAAAATGAATCACAACCAAGCGTTACTTTGTATTATGGCAGAAATTCTTAGTCATGTGCTAACCCTGCTCGGAAAGCTCAGGTCTAAAAGTAAGTTTTTAGTGAAAAGAAAAATTTCTTTGTTCCTGCCACTATTGCATTATTTGAAATCAAAGGGCAAGTTAGACTTAATCTTGCTTTTACTTTGTGTGGTCTCAGGCTTATTTGCCTGCTGGAGTCTGACAGGCATCTAGGAAAACATCTGTGAAAGGACCAGCTTTGTTCTCTCCATATTCATTACTCCACCTTTAAAAATGAATGTGACAAGACACCCTTAAACAACAAGGCCATTATGGGAGCTCCTCTGAGGAGCTGTTAATAATTCAAACCTTAGTCAAACAGTTTTCACAAGACAAAACCACTCTGGAGCACTTTGGAACCAGACAGAGGGACAAAATAAAAATCCCCCTGTATTTATATGTTAAACCAAGAACGGCAAACTCAAATTCATTCTAAGCTGGAAGATAAGTGCATGCTAATGGCTATGGCTACTACCAGGCTTTACAAAGGCAGAGAACAATGAAAACAATCTCTCAGGCACACCTAGAGGAAACAGACATAAGCCTCCAACGAGAAGCATGAAATATTTATTGAGGAGTACACAGCACACTCCAGAATTACACAGGGCCATGACAGTGATTAAATGTGGGGCGGCTGCGAAGAGAGATGCTGAGGTTTTAATGTACAAGGTATCGATTAACTGATGAATCTCAACAGTTTGTTTCCTGCAGTTGCTTGCAACATGGGGAGAGATGAAAATAACGCGGGCATTTTTGCAGGCCGCATTTCATGCAAAAGGGAGCTTGTGATGAACTAAATGAATGATGATTTTCCCTCTCCCGCTCCTAAATGTGAGCGCTACATAATGGATCGATCTGTTTGAAATGAGAAAATATAGCTACAGAATGTGATTATTAAAAATGCCAATGAAAAACGAGAATTTGGGGGTTGACTTCCAAGACTGCCCTTTTTATTTTGCGTTCATCTGACATCTCCATGTGAAATGGTACCCAGAAGGATTGCCCCAGAGGCAGCATTCCAGAGCAACTTAGAGCAAATCAGAGAAAAATAGGAAATAAATTACATATTTCAAATGATTTAGTGGTATTTATGATTTTAGAGATTCTATATAGCCAGGTATCATGTAAACTCTATTAAATTTTAGTTACTTTCCTGTTTGTCTCATCACCTTTCATGTTCTCTATTGCTTAGTATATAAAATGTGGTTTTGAACATGGTCATACCAATGTAAGCAAATATTTACAAAAGAGAGTTGGGCCCCCAGGGTCAGCAGTAGGGCTGTGAGAACGGAGTCCATCGCTTAAAGGTGATTGGACTAAGTTTCTCGTCTGTGCTCCATCAGCTCACTGAGTCTGACATGCTCAGGTGTTCAGATTCCACACTGACCAAAGGTAATGCGTTCAGGAGTGAAGACAGATTCCTAGGCCTGTCTCTGTGAAGTTTTTTTTCGTAGTCCTAGGAAAACAAGCAGTCAAGTGCCAAAGGAAACATCAAAGTTGAATCATAGAGTAAAATGAGATCTGGAAGAAAGTTCTTGATGATACACTGTTGTCTCTTTTGTTTTTTAAAGATTTATTTTATCTCATTTGAAAATTGTGTGTGTGTGTGTGTGTGTGTGTGTGTGTGTGTGTGTGTGTGTGTGTCCACAGAGGCTACGAGGCTAGAAAAGGGTCTCACATATCCCGGAGCTGGAGTTACAGGTGATTGTAAGCCACCAAGCATGGTTGCTGGGAACTGAACTCATGTCTTCTAGGAGAGTGGCAAGTGCTCTTAATCACTGAGCCATTGCTCAAGACCCTTTTCTCCATAGTCTCTTTTAAAAGCAACAGCTTAGGCTCAGGGAACATCGTGGAAGAGGGTGTGGAAAGAACTTAAGAGCCTGAAGGGAGGGAGAGGGTTGTAAAATGCCATCTTCTGGGCTGGATATAGCCATTAGAACAATATCACAGAGGCTGTGGCATCTGCACTTGACCTGGGAAAGACTAGGCCTGTCCACAGTCAAGAATGGATTGGGGAGGGGCTCATGAGATCCACCTATCTTTGCTCAACCGTTGGATAATGATAGATTCTGAGGGAGGGGAAGTCACTATCTTCAGTTGTGCACCTACTGGTGAGCCCACCAATCTGTAGTGGATATATGCAAGGCCATGTTCACCCAGATGTCCCTGGTTTTACTCTGTGGATCAAAAAGCAAAATAAAAAGACAGGAATGTGGGGAAGGGACTTGTAGGAAGAGAGGGAGGAAGACTGAAGAGAGTGGCAAATGAGGGTAACCAGAATTATACACATGCATAAAATTGTTTAAAAACTTTAATTAAAAAAAGCATCACCCTGATGAATGATAAAACAAAAGGGCAAAGTTCAGGAGTGAGACATTCCAGTCAGTGGGTTTTGTATAGATTTGTGTTCCAGGGACAATAGTTATGTATTAAACATTTTCTTTTAGTGAATTTTTGTGGATTTCATACAATGTATCTTAATCCTACTTAGCTCCCCCCCCATTAAAAAATAGCCACGTATTCTTTTAAAAACTAAATTTTTATTGAATTTTTGTGGATTTCATGCAATATGTCTTAAATCCTATTTAGTCCTTCTTTCCCTGTCTGCACCCCCTATAGACCACCCTCAGGACTTCATGCTTTTTGTCATATCAAGTCAAACTTGTGCATCCAGATGTCCTTCAGGATGAGTTCATCTGCTGGAGCCTGTTCAGTCTGTCTAGCATCATTCCCTTAAAGAAGATCAAATCTCCCTCATCCAGCAGTGATCAGCAGCCAATAGTTCCTAGCCAAAGTTGTGGCCTCCTGCCCATGTCCCTGGTTCCATTCTGGTTTTAGTCTGACTGAGTTTGCATGGGTCTTGTGCAGGCTGACACCATTGCTATAAGTTCACATGAGCAAGATTTCAGGAGCCTTTAAGACTGTTCTCTTACAGTCATACACTTCCTCTACTGGCTCTTATAGTCTTTCTGCCCCCTCTTCCACAATGGTCCCTGAACCCTGGATGGATGAGGTTTAACATAGGAGCCCTGTCCAGGGACCCACACTCTGCAATCTCTTATTCTCTACACTTTGGCCTGTTGTGATTTTTTTTTGTTCATTGCACACTGTTGCATGAGAAAGCCTCACTGATGAGAATTAAGAGATGTATTAATATTCTCTCTACCCCTTGTTCCATTATGTTTCATGAGCTTTAGATGTAGAGGTTCCACCGTAGATGTGTCACTTAGGGTTTTCCATTTCAACCTACTCTGTGTGTGTGACTAGTTGTGGAACTCTATAATAGTTTCCATCTGTTGCAAAAGAAGCCTCTTTGGTGAGCCTCTATGGTGACTAACGTATTTGTCTGTAAGTATAAGAATCTATACTTAGCACATAGTAAGAAATTACATTTTTTCTAGGGATATGACAGCCTTGTGGTTTTCCCTAAGATCTATGACTTTTCCAGTCATGTGTATTTGGCTATGTTCATAGTGTCACACATGAATTTTTCTCCCATTGAGTGGGCTTTAAGTTCAATTTGGTAGCTGTTGATTTCTCCCTAAATAAAAGTGCCACCAGGATACCAGTATAGTTTTCTGTGCTGGTTACTGTTTTGGTTTTTAGGGTTTAAAGCTGGGGCTGGACCATTGATTGCTTTTCTCCCTTAGCAGTTTGCCTAATGTCCTCCAATACTATGAGAACTAATCTTTAGGAAAGAGGTTTCCCGGTCAGTTACGGCTCCACCGGTCCAAATCCTGTGTCTACAGTATGTTTTTTTCTTCAGCAATAGCATTTATCTTCAAGTCCTGGGAGATAACAATGGAGAGAAACCATGGAGGCAACGGGAAGAGGGAGCCTGAGAGAGATGAACAGTAGGAGACAGGTGTTACCAAGGGCGAAATGGATAAAACCGGGTGTTAAACTAGGAAGGTTATACAAGGAACCACGTAAAAGGGAAGAGTGATCTCAAGAGTGGGGATCATAGGAGACACATGTTTTCAAGGGGTACTTTGTGAAGGGAGGAGGAAGGGCCGGACAGGGAGAGGGAGATGATAGATAAATAATGCTTAACTGGTGTGAAAAACCAAAAGGAGATGTATTAGCTCAAAAGCCTACTGAAAAGATACACATACAATATCTGTGCATGTGCGTGCATGTGTACAGCTATAGAACAAGAGAAACAGTGCCAGATGAGGGAAGTCTCTCTTCGACTTGTTGGTCTGGGTAGTCCAAGAGACCGGCATGTATTTTTTAGTATCAAGGCATGAATCTATGTTTTTAGAGATCATAAAATACATCTATCTCTATATGTCTTTACAGAATATATATCACAATATATTTGTGATTCCTAGTGTATGAAACATAGTATATATAATAATATACTGCAGTTTATGATAAACTATATACTTGCAGCTACCTTTTAGAGTAGATTATGAGAAAATGTCAGATTTTTATTGGTGTATATTAATCACAAAATAATGTGTTTGTGATGACGTTTTCATGCGTGCATATGATGCATTCTGATGATTTTCGTTCCCCTTACTCTCATCGTCCCCCTCTGATTCTCTCCCTCTTCTATAATAGTTCCTCTTTTATGCCTTCTTCTCTGGTTGTTGTAGATGCCATCTATGAGAAAAACATGTGACATTTGCTTTTAGTGTCTGGGTTTATTTAGATTAATGTTACACCCATTTTCCTACAAGTGACACCATTTTGTTCATCATATTCCACTGTGTGTATATACTTCCTTTTCCTAGGCTGATTCCATAACTTGGTTGTTGTGGGTAGTGCTGTGATAAACAGGGGTATGTGCGTATCTCTATTGTATGCTGACTTGATCCTTTCTAGTACAGACCAGTAGTATCATTCTTCACAAGGAATCCAAATTTCTCAAATTTCAAACCATATATTATATTATATTATATGTGTGTGTGCATATTCTGATTTCATCCATATGCTCTGTAATGTTACTGCACAGTACAAGAGTCAATGTGCTCATCCATGTGCTATGTCTTTGCATCTTTTTTACATCATTGCTTCTGCACACTGAGGTTTAATTAAATAACGAAGGATTGCTTGAATACAGAGGGTGGAATACCTCAACAGTCAACCTGATAATCATTTGACAACTACAAAGTGACTAACAGGTGAATAGTACGTACAGTGTGGAGCTGTTAAACCAAAATGACTCATGCCCCAAGCATAAATTTGAGATTTCACCAACCTCTTCAGCATTGTGTACAGTTTAAGCATGAGATTTGTTTATTTCTGGAATTCTCCATTTAACATATTCAGATTGTGATTGATTATTATCAGCTTAAACCATAGAAACAAAACTGGAAATGAACTGGGCAGTACTGTAAAAATTTTTATTAGTAAAGCTTCCAAAAATATCTATATTTGAGACCATAGTGTGGTAAACTTTTACTTGGAGTCACTCAGCTTCAGTGATTGTCAATTTATGACCAATTTTGAGCTATCTAAAACTCTAAATATTTTCCTCTTGTTTTCACACAGGTATTTTGAAGCGGATCTTAGACATAGTAGCATATATTAATAAATATTTTTATCTATATTTCTAAGGGCAAATTATGTTTAAAAATAAATCTGGGGCTGGAGAGATGACTCAGTGGTAAAGAGCACTGACTGCTCCTGCAGAAGACCCTCATTCAGTTCATAGCACACACATGGTGACTAACAACTGTCTGTAACTCCAGCTCCAGGGCATCCAGTGTCCTCTTTTGGTTGCTGTTGGCATGACATGACAAAGGTGCAGTTACATACATGCAAGCAGAACCATCATACATATAAATAAACATAAAAAGTAAAGTAAATCTACAATGGAAATTAACAACAGTTCCTTAACATGGAAACAACAACTCCATGTTTTCATTAAGCATCAGTGTTCAGATTTCTCTCAGATGTCTGTATATGTGCTTTAGAGTGTGTTTGAACAAGGACCAAACAAGCTCACACCTGTGAGGACTCTTTTTCATGACAATAACTCCTGTTAGTAGAGATAGTGGTTTTTGGATTATAGAAATTTACTTCTATAAAAATACTTGTGATGTTTCAGTTTTCTCTTTATAGATTTGGTTACCTTTCATGAAACTATGAGCCTCTTCTCTATTTTTTCCACTCCAAGGAATCTTTTGAGGCTGGCTTTCTTGCAAAAGAAACACAATTGTCTAAATAAACAGTGACCCAAGTGTCCGATGACATTTAATTTGAGCACTTAACGTTTCTGTGGTGACCACAGCTTCCATGGGTCTGCAGTGTGTTCTTTCATCTATCTTTCCTTGTCAGAAATCTCAGTTTGACCTTTTCTTTCCCCACAATCCACACATACATAGTAGAATTTTGAAAGTATTTTTGGCAATCAAGATTTTCTTCTGATCCTTGTGTGAAAAAAGAAACATTTATGATCTTGAAAAAGCATATGTTAACTTCCTTTGAATTCTTTAGATCAGCTAAAAGATAAATTTGCCATTTTAAGAGTATAATATTGAAAAGATCTATCTTCAAAGGGAACCCAGGCAGAAGTGCTTTTTTATCTTAGGGAATTTATATTTTTTAAAGGAAACAGCAACCAAATTTGAAAACCAGGGTGCACTCAATGGATCAACATTTCAAAGAACCATGTCTCAAAAAATAGAGCTTTTGATTCCTCAAAATGATCTCTGAAGTCCCATCTTGAAATACATAAATCAACAAATTGAATTTTAATGGAAAATCAAGGGTATTTTTAAAGGCTCTTACATGAGGCTTTGAACAATACCAAGGCAGGGAGTTATCAGCTTGTAAAACAGCGTTGACTTCACCCCAACAACTTCATTTTTAAGTAAGAGAATAAAATATCAAGGACAAATAAAGGCAGAAGCTCGTTTAAAATAACAGAGCTGAACATCCCATCTTTCCCTTCCTGTGGCTTAGTTATCTGTCTGCTCAGCCCTCTGGCTTTCCATCAGTCACTAGAATCTTAACCACATGCTCGACATCGACAGATGTCTCTGTAATTGTCATAGTATATTTGCCTTTTGGCGATAAAAGTAATGAAAAGATCAGACCACCACGTTGTATCCAATAATCCAATAAATTCTCAATAGATATTTCCTCACACCCATTTACTTATATAACTCAAATTATACAAACACATGGGTTTTATGCATATTAAATCTTTTTGCAGTAATTCTGAGACCTGTATTATGTTCATGTGTAGATGTGGAGTCTCTAAACATAGAGTTAGATGGTCTAGGCCTAAGTACCCAGAAACCAGCAGGACATTCTGTTCTTGACAGTACTGGGGCCTCCAACATGCTAGGTGACCACTCTATAACTGAATTATAGTTCCAGCCTTTGGAGTATCCTTTTGGTTTGGGATTTGGAATTTTGTCTATGCATTCCATTTCACTGGACTGATTTTCCCATGAATTATGTCAAAAAAGGCCAAGCTAAAAAAGTGAGTAAAGTAAGAGTTTCTGGCCAGGAAGAGCTTCCCTTTGAGAAAAATTTTTTAAAAAATAGTAAATGCTCAGGAGCAAATAAAGTGGTCATCAAAAGTGCAAGAAAATCCTTTTGAGAGTATGATAAAGGCCCTGAGCCGTCTGCATCTTTCTGTACCACGTGTTCAGAAGGGGGTCAAAGGGAATCACTTTCACTGTCTGCTAACATTCCTATACATGATATTTACAACTAATAAGTAGCCTTTGAGAAATGAGGTTTTATTTTTCCATCTAAAGCTATACTAATATGCCATCATGAATAAATAAGCTTATCAAATCTTAAATTCAAATACATGAAGATAATTGAACAATATGTCACATATTATGTATTATTTTTGAGTATTATAAACTTTATGATTCATTGGGAATATTTAAGTTCTATACAGAAATGATTCAGAAGAAGCACACTGTTTTGCCATGTGTACAATCTGCTCCTGACTGTTTAGCTTGGTTTTATCCAGTCCTGACATCCCTTCTTTTTATTATCAGAATAGTTTTATCTTAGGGTGGTATGTGTTTATACCAAGACCTTAAAACGCTCTCTCGATTTGGGTGTTATGGAGTAGAGATTTCATTTTATAAAGAGAAGGTCTTTTCATAGGACCTCCTTCTAATGTTATTGAAACAAAATGTTTCATATATTTACTTCAATGATATTTATGCTACTTGCTATGAGCTAAAAAAACAACAAAAAGAAAGTTCTTGATAGTTTGAACATAACCATGAATGTCTCAAGCCCTTGGTAGAGTTTTGTGTGAAAACATCACTGCCCTGGGTTGTCAACAGATAATTGTTTCTGTGAATATATGTGTTTAGAATCCTATGTTCTGCATGATGATTGATCTTGACTGTTAGTTGATTGGGTCTGGAATCGACTAAGAGACATGGATGGGCTTGTGAGGGAACTTATGTTAAGGGTTAACTGAGGGGAGAAGACCCTCCCATAGAGTCCCAGAGCGGGCAGCACCTTCCTGCCAGTTGCTCAGATATAAGGAGGCAGAAGAAAAAGTGTGATGCTTGTCTATCTGCCCTCACTTCAGGCTGGTGAGTACTTCGATCCTTCTGGCTACTGTTGCTGCTGCCATTCTCTAGTAACAGACTCCAAATAGGTCTTCCAATGTGGAGTGAAGACCAGTGGCTCTCAGGGAATCTTCTGGACCTTCAGTGACAGAGTGAAGCTGCTGAGGTTTCCATCTTCTTAGAATAAACAGCTATAGGGTTCTCAGCATGTCCACAGGCCCTAAGCCATTCTACTAAATTTCTAACTTTGTTCCTCTGGAGAACTATGCCCAAACACTCATATGTTTACTTACCATTTGGCCTCAGATGTGAGGTGTGAAATGTGTTTTCTAACCCACGGGAGTGGTGGGTGCAGTGTGTGTCTTCGGGAGAAGGGGAAATCAAAGCTTTGTGCTTCACTCTCCCCAGCGCTGCCTGCAAGAAGTCTATGTCCTGGAAGGAGGCTGTCTGCATGCAGGGCATCCTCTTAACAGGTGTCCAGCTTCCCCATCTTTCCGAAATGCCCTTGTCTCCTTTCTCTATGGTTTCTCTATGTCATCTCATTTAAAATCTTTTGGTTAGTGTGCAGTTTAATTTTCCATTGAGATTACTGTAAACCCCCATTTTTAATATATCTACCTTATTCAATTTACCACTAGACATTTGGCTTCCACTTGTCCTTTTTTCTATAGCTGACTGCCACTGATTTCTTCTACAAGTGTTTAGATACTTTAATCCTTTTCTACTTCTTGCTTTAATTTTTAGGTATTTAACTTGCTTTCCTGTTCCATCCTTTTAAGGTTTTAAATATTTTTGATTTTGGTCATTTTAAAGATATGTATAATTTATGTCAAGGTAGTGTTCCCAAATGTTCCTCAGTGCAGGTTCATCCACTGATGTTTAGTCAGCCTATCTGGAGTCCCTTGCTTTAGGAAGATTAGCTCATCATCACCCAAGAGTAATCAGTTGCCAATGTTTCTTCAGCAAATATTGGGGTTTACTACCCATTTCTCTAGTCCCATGCTGGGTTTTTGTCTGCTTGACATAATAGACATTAACACAGATTAAAAGAATGTGTGGATTCCAGTTGTGAGGCTGTGGAGGGTGCCAGTGGGGAAGGCAGCATAAAGATGATTAAGATCGATTGAGATCTTATGAATTCTGTATGAAATACACAATGATCCAATTAAAAAGATATGTATGGTTTTTATCTATCTATCATTTATTGATTATCATTTATTATGTATCTATGTGAGTGTGTGTGCCACAGCACATATGTAGAGGTCAGAAAACAACTTTCAGGGCTCATTTCTCTCCTTCCACCATGTGGGCTCTGGGGACCAAACTCAAGTCATTAGGGTTGAAGTGATTTGTCCACTGAGCCATCTCGCTGGTTTTTTAAAGGTATTTTAAGTGTTCATAACTCTTCATATTTAAGGTTGGCTTTAAATATTCTTCATTTATGTTCCAAATCTTGTGGTCTTTCTTCCAGTACTTTCATGTTCTAGTCACGGTGCTTATCTTGAGCCATTTATTTCCTTTTTGTTAAACTGCAGTTCTGTTATTTTGTGTTTGTGTATGCAGGTGCATGTGCATGTATTGCTCATGCATGTGGAAGCCATATTGCTGTCCATGTTGGTGGACGACTCCATATTGGTGTTGGCCTCAAGAGTTGTCTACCTCTTTCGTGATTTATTGTTTTCTTTTAAATGTTTTATTTAATATTTATATATGTACATGCATATGATGTGTTTAGATAGAATCATCCCCGTTATCTCCATCCAGTTCCCCTTTTGGCCATTTTTCTCTCATGACTTCTTATGTTTTATCTTCTTTAAAAAATTTAATACACAATTGAGTCCACTTAGTACATGCTTTTTTCAGTCCATTAGTGTATGCTTGGGTGTAGGACCA
Source organism: Eospalax fontanierii (assembly GCA_035773235.1). NCBI lineage: Eukaryota > Metazoa > Chordata > Mammalia > Rodentia > Spalacidae > Eospalax > Eospalax fontanierii. The sequence goes on along the minus strand of CM069538.1, from coordinate 26,010,465 downwards.
TCTACTGGGGCATGGCCTCTCAGGCCCTGCATCCTTGAAGAAAATGTACTCTTTCTTTCCCAGTAGTGACCAAAGCTTCCCATATAGGATTGGGGTTTCATCAGCACCTCCCCCATCAATGCTGGGATTTGATTGGACTTGACCTTGTGCAAGTCTTGTGAACACAGCCCCAGCTGTTGTGAGTGATGGAACAGAGTCTCCTACCTGGATCTGGGGCTTCCCAAAGAGGCTGACCTGGCTGGCCAGGGAGCCACACCTCTTTCTGCCTCACTAGTGGTGGTATTACAAGAATGTGCCAACGTGCCTGACATTTTACATGGGTGCTGGGGATCAAATTCCAGTCTCTGCTCACTTTATCAACTCAGTTGTCTCCTCAGTATCTATAAATCTGTTTTTGAATGAAGCTTGAGGTCATATCAATAAAGATGGTGCGCTGGGTGGTTTTTGTTAGCTTGACCCCAAAACCATCACCTTCTGGAAGGAGAGAACTTCCACTGAGGAATTTTTTCTCTATTGGATTGGCTCGTAGGCATGTTTGTAGGGCATTTTCTTGATTGTTGAATGATGTGAGAGGGCCTAGGCCACTGTGGGTAGTGCCAACCCTGGGGAGGTGGTCCTGAGTTGTACGAAAAAGCAGACTGAGCACAGGCCAGAGGAGCAAACTAGTAGGCAGTGTTCCCCTACCATCTGGGCTTCAGCTCTTGCCTCCAGGTTCCTACTGCAACTTCCTTCAGTAGTGAACTATGACCTGGGAAATGTAAGGTAAAATAAACCCTTTCGTGTTTTCTCTTGATGATGTACTATGATCAGAATGTATCAATCTAATAAAACCATCCCCACCCCGGGTTGGTTTTCGTTAGAGCATTTTATCTCAGCAATAGAATTAACTAGGTCAAAAGTATAGCGACCGCAAAGCTAACTCCTGTGAGACTGCACTGCAAGAAGGGACCAAGGCACAGTTCTCTGTTTGCCCCAAAGCCAGCCACCCTATTCAGTCTCATAAGTTTTCTCTTTGTTTATATCAATGATCAAACATTTCCTTGGCTACTTAAGTAGAGTGTACATTCATCCTGTTTAGGATAATCATAATGTTTATTAATAGAACTTACATTACAGTCTATTCCTTTAATTTGAGCATGATTCTATGTGTGGGCAAAAAGGTGTTGAAAGGCTTTGTATCATGATATAAAATAAATGATAGGTATTTGGGGAAAATCCTATTAATTTTAGGAGTGGCAAGAAATGAAATTAAGTGAGATCCAAACTTGTCAGTAAGACACTGAAAGAGTTTGCAAAACCATCAAGGGATGCTGGGATTCTTGACTCATGTACTGAAGGCTCAAGGAACCTAGCTGTCTTCCTTTTCGCACTAACTCAAGGGCTCCTGGTAACTTTGTAGCAGTACATATACATGAACAATGAGAGCTGACTCCTTGAGAAGAGATGGGACTCTAGCAGGCCTCTGCAATGAGTCTGAGTCTGGTCTAGCAATCTCTGCAGTGATCTGTCTCTCATATGCGTGTCCTGATTCTACCCGCATTATTTTTTTCAGTCCATCTTAACAAGTTCCATCCTACATGTGGCTGCCTTCTAGCTCATGGAATTGTTTAGTGCAAACAAAAGCAAGCTTGGATGAGAGTCATCGAGTGATAATTTTTGCCATGTTTCTATTGAGTAGTTAAGTTTTATAAAGTAATTGCTATCAACAAAACCCTACATACCACCAAAAAAGAGGGATAAAGGATATAGTCCTATTGACCGATTGCTGGCTCTGTCTTTGAGAGAAATCCAAGAGAGGCTGCAAAGGACATTGTGTTCCACTAGTTTGCCCAGAATTAGAAGAGAGAAAAGAGAAACATTTTCATTTCTGTGTGTGTGTGTGTGTGTGTGTGTGTGTGTGTATGCATGCCACTGTGGGAGTGTGGAGGTCAGAGGACAACCAGCAGGAGGTAGTTTTCTGCTTCTATTGTGTGGGTTCCTAGTATCTAATTCAGGTCATCAGACTTGACAAGAATGTTCCTTTACCTACTGAGCCTTTTCAGCAATTCCAGAGACCATTTCATAATTCGTAGCGATGATCATTCAGGTTGTGGTGCACATAAATGTTTAGCCCTTTCCTTTTCTCGATTGGATAATCTTTGCTAAGTTCTCCTCTGAAGCTTATTTGACTTTCAAGTCTTAAGGAAGGGAAAACATGTATCTCAGCAAGGTACTGATCCCCGAAAGTCACACAAATGCTGAACAGTGCTGTGCCTGCCCCTCATCTGCTTGGAGCCTTCACTCACTCTGTCCCCGGTAGCTTTCTCCTTCCACTTGACCTGGTGATCATTCATGAGAGTTTCAAGTACCACTGAGCTTGAAATGATGAACCAAATGATGTCTTGGTTCATACATCATCTAGAGTGTCCTACTTGAAAGTGTCTGATTAATAATCTCTTATTTTACAGATGTAAACTGAGTTATTCACATAATACAAACAAGACTAGTCATGAAGTTCTCCCTCAGTGTTAGGTTTCCTAGAGTGGATCTTTCAATGACTGTTACTCTTCTAGAATTATAGAGATTGTACTACCCAACAGAAAGGCAACCCAGAGAATTAGACTGAAAAGAGTCAGAAAAATTTGATCTTACATATTCAAGGCTCTAGGATGAGGTCACTATCTCCATTTGTGACCCCCCCCAGTTATTTGAGAAGCAATCATAAATTGTGTTACTGGTGATTCTGCACTCTCAGACATCAAGATTCCTGGGTCTTAATAAATATCTGTCTCTTCTGGTCTTGTGACCATTTTCTGAAGACTGTTTCAATATTTACAATATTTCTGGTTCTTGGGATTTCTGGACACAATAGAATGGTCTTTCCAATATTCACTATTTAGTGTATTTGAGGACTAGAATTAGCAGTGTGGTGAGTAACACTTCCCTCCAAGCTTTGAGTACTGCTCCCTTGAGGGCTAGTCTCAATAATAAATGCCAGTTGTACATTTTTATTCATGGTGAATTTCAGTTCTTGGAGGTCACAGGGATATATAGGGGAAGAAAAGCCTTTAGTTGGGTAAGTAGTACTTTCTGTTGCCTTCCTGTTAAATTGGAGAAACAAATGAGGATCTCTCACATATACAGGAGGACTCTAGAGACTGAAGCTCTGGAAATCCTTGTGGTTTGAATCTCTTCTAGAGTTCCATTGTAAAGTATGGCAAGAAACAGTTTTCACTTTCCATCTGCGTCCTCATCTCCTTCTCTCTTTCCAGTCACTCTTCTCTCATCCTTCTCCTTCTCTCCTTTTCTTCCCCCTTCTCCTCCCCTTCCCTCTCTTTCTTTAATCATCTGATTCCCCACCCCCACCCCCACTCTATGTTGGGGATTGAACCAAGGGCCTTGTTATCTGCTAGTCAAGTGCTACCACTCAGCTGCCTTCCAACCTAGTGAATGTGTTCCTCCTCCCCCACTTTAAAAAAAACATCAGTGCTCTATGATACAAAAGGATAGCAACATCTCTTTGTATTAGATGAGTACAAATTACAAAATAATTTGTTTTGCTGACTTGAATTTTGATTTACTTTTAAAGATATTTAAGAATGTCATTAAAGAAATTCAAAGTGTAGTTTTCAAATTTATTTGAACACTTCAAGAATATAAACGTTACGAATAATGACTAGTGAATAAAACTAGAATTTGCAAAATTGTTTTCATAAGTATCAAAAGTATCAGAGCAACTCCCACCTGAGGTCCTGATCTCTGGATAATAACTATCTTGCAAGCAGAAATAGGTTTCTTGTTTTTATAACTGCTTTAAAATGAACAAAATTGCACAGCTCTATTCTTTTGACATTTTCAGTATTTTAATATGATTGCTCTATACAATCAGCTGCTTCTCTAATATTCTGTCTTGGCAAATTAAAGTGAGAAAACCCCAAATGAGTTACAGTCTGAATTGTAATAGGAATTCCAGCAGAATGACTGGTTGTTCTCTAGACTTATAGGTCCATGTGAATAGAGGCACTGGGTCACTGAGTTATGCAATCTGCTTCAGTATTGATTTCTTACATTTATGTTTTCAGAGAAACTAATTTTCAAGAGAACATTACTAAAGCATATAGGCTTGTATGTGCCTCTGTGTGTATGCATAGGTGCATGTCTGTGTGCATATGTATATAATAATTTGACATATTAGTTTTTGTGAACCTTGCAAAATTAATGCAGTTGAAGATAACGTTAAAGGGTCACCTGTTTTCAAATGGTCAATTTAGGAGTGAAATGTAATATGAAATGAAGCCTTAGTAAAAGTTTAGCAAGCAGTCAGTGACTGAAAATAATACACAGGTGCATCCTAAGAGCTTTGTAACGATATTGTGCTAGAATTCTCTCAGATCCTTCATGTTAACAGCATTTTCACATGGACATTGTCAGTGGACAGGAATGGTCAGCTGATATAACTATATTCTTGTTACTTGGATGACTTGGATAGCCTTCATGTGTTTATTTCTCTTTCTTTTTGGGGAGCGAGGGACTTTTTGGTTCATTGTATGTGTATGGGTTTTAAAAAAATTTTATTTATTATTTTTTATGTGTATGAGTGTAATATCTGCATGTATATAAGTGCACCTGTGTCATGCAGTGCCTAAGAAAGTCTTAAGAGGGTGTCAGATCCTTTGGACCTGGAGTTATAGATGATTGTTAACTACCATAAGGTGCTGGAATTCGAACCTGGGTCCTCTGCAAGAGCAGCCAGTGCTCTTAACCAGTAAGCCATTTTTCCACCCTCTATGAGTATTTTACCTGTCTGTATGTATGTAAGTCAATGCATTTTGTACAATGACCATGGTAGCTAGACAGGACTTCAGATCTCCTTGGAACTAGAGTTACATGAGAACTAGAGTTAGCCACCATGTGAGCACTGGGAACCAACCCCAGGTCCTCTGCCAGAGTAGCCGGTTCTCTTAACCACTGAACTATCTTTCTACCTCAGTAGGAGGAGATTTTTAAGAGATTTTATAAATATGATATTATTCATGCTAAAGGAATATTAAAATACTCTGAATTTTATAGCATTTGAGACAGTACCATAGAGAAATAGTGCATCTAATTTTATTTTTCCAACAAAGCTCTTCAGAAAGTAGGTCAGGAGTTAGCGTTTTATTTTAGGCTATCATTTAAATATTTAAATAGTACTCATGTGAACCTGACAGCTCATGTTGTGGATTGCTTCTAAACTCAGATTCTCCGTAATTTGATGCTCTTAATGGTTTGCTGTAATTCATTTCATAGAATTTCCAAAATCTATATTAATTATGGATCTACATGTTCACAAGGGAATATATATTTGCACAAATATTTGCATATATTCTAATCCATATAGGTTGCTTTATTTCTTTGTTTATCTACATACTTGTACTGTGCTATTAAATTTTGTTTTACAATTTGCCCCTTCACTTGACTTGCAAAGACCAATTATGTAATTTGAAACATATAGATATCAAGAGATATAATTTAATTTTTAAAGATTTCCGGGTTTTGCACAGAGTTCTTAATTTTTTAATTTTGCTAATTGCTTTCCTACTGATCAACGCTTAGACATATCTTCTTAACTCATTTTGTATTAATCTACATATATTTTGTGGCCTACATTTACTAGGAGTTCTGTGAGACAAGTTTCTCAGACATCTTTGAGTTCTAAAGGTTTGTACATTCAAAATTTGGCAGTTACTGTGAGCTGCTTGTCTCTAACTCATGCATCATTTTCTGTACAAGGTTTATATCATGTTACTATTGACAATTACTGTAAACAATCTGCCGAGTTTTATCCTATCTGTATTTGTTTGTTTTAAAGTATTTTTGGTAGTGCGTGTGTGTGTGTGGTGTGTGTCTGTGTATTTACATGTGCATGTGCTTGTGGAGTCCAGTGGTTGACTTTGGGTGCCTTAGTCCATCGTGCTCCACCTTGTATTTTTTAAGACAGAGTCCCTCACTGAGCCTGGAGCACCGATTCCGTAAGACCAGCTGGCCAGCAAGGCCCAGAAATCCTCTGGTCTCCTGGTACCTGAGCCCAGAACTGAGGTTACAGAATTTGCCACTGTGCCTGACTTTCTGCATGGATGCTGTTGATCTGAACTCAGGTCTTTATGCTTAAATGGCAAGCACTTTACCAACTGAGCTATTAGTCTCTCTAGCCTCTATATGCATTTGTTTTACCTGGATTTTCTCTGTCACTCATGATGTTTAGCAGCTTTTCAAAGTTTTAGTCATCATTTAGATTTTTACTTTTAGAATCACCTGTGAATAGTTTTGGATTTTATTTTGTTATCTTTTTTTCTTTTAGAAATTTGTTATATTTTTAAATATTATGATCTTATTTCTTTTATGTAGACCAGAGATATTTTTTTCTCTTCTTTCACTTATTTAACTTTGCTCATGATACATTACTGTACTAAAGCTTATAAAATATACAACCAGTTTTCATTTTTCCCTAAAAAGTCTTTGTGCTTTGTCACACTGACTCTATTACACAAGATATGAAATTTATTTATATTTATTATCTATGTTTTATTGTACAAGTTTTATAGCTTTATTTTTCAAAGTATTTGGCATGGGTATTTTTGTGTTTAGCATGAGGTAGTGATCCAACATTATCCCAAAAAGGTACCCTCTTGCCATTTTTTTTCTGTTTTCTTATACAATTTATTCTTTCAAGTAATTATTATCAACAGTCAGTTGTAAATGTAATTTTATCTTTTTACTCTAAATCTTGCTGAGATTCTGACTGAAATTGCCTAAAGCATATAAAACCGTTTTGTAACATGTGACTTCTTTTTTTCCTTAAGGGTACATTGATAGATGACATATTTTGAGTTGTTGAAAGCCAAAAGCATGTTAACACTGAGTTCTGAGATGGCAGATATGGAGATGGCAGGGGTGGAGCAAATGATTTCAGGAAGTATTTGAAATGTTGGCTTATAGCTCTAGATTTTTGTTAGAGAACTCTGATGAGAATTCATCTTTGGATGACGCCATGTTCTTGCCAGCAAATGCTTGAGTTCCTTTTCTCTGTGGTTGGCATATGTTATCAAGATTAATCCTGCTGTTTCTCCCTGCTTCTCTTTTCTCTTCCTGTCCCTTCCTTCCTTAGTAAGGATCCTTGATTCTTGATCCTTAGTAAGACTTTAAAAAATATTTTAAAAAATTTTTATTATATGTGTAGAGGTGTTTTGCCTGCATGTATGTAAGTGCACCCAGATCATGCAATACCTACAGAGGCCAGAGAAGGGGGTTGCATATCCTGAAACTGGAGTTACAGACTGTTGTTAGCTGTCATGTGGGTGCTGTGAACCAAACCTTGGTTCTGTGCAAGAACCAAGTGCTCTTGTTCAGCGAGTTCTCTCTCCAGTCCAAGTAAAACTTTTACCTCGAACCATCTTGTTTTTCTTTCAGTGAAGGGGGTCTTGTTTTATTTCTTCCATTATTAATTGCTTTCTTTTGAAGCACAACTACCTTTGTGTGGCTAATGTATCCCTGACAAAGTTTAGGGTCTCTTACTTTTATCAGTTTCAGTTTTCCCATTCTCTATTATGTGACAGCCTTGAAGTTGATGTTCTATATAATTGAGTTTTCTATTTTTTTCACTGAGCAACTGAACATTAATTTCTGAAATCTTGTTTTGTGTTTTTCAAGTTATTTATTCTAATTCTCAAATTGCTTCTTTACTCTGTCAGTCTGTTTTGAGATATTAATGCAGCATCTACTTGTGTCTAATTAGATACTTGAATATAGGTTTCTGCCATTCTTTTTCTCTCCCCACAGAGAAATAAGAATAGATTCTTATTTATCAATGAATGGTTCATACTAATCCACTTGAAAAGTGATTTTTTTTGTTGTTGTTGGTGGTAATGTTGTGATGGCCTGAGTTTCTCCATTTTGTATAAGGTCACCACCTTGATGAGCTTCCCCTAACTTTGCCAAGCAGCTCCAGGAAAAGTTTGACCACAGGGCTGTTACAGGAAGAATTAACCACAGAAAATAACCCCCACCCCCAGAATCTGGAAGGTCTCAGTTAATGTCTTCCAGCTTTTGTAACCACTTGCTCAATGCTTTTCTTGCCTAATGCTTATCTGGCTTTTGTAATGTTGCTTTCTTAATGCTTGTCTGGCTTGCTTAATGCTTATTTGGCTTCTGTAATCACTTGCTTGCCTGCTCCAGGAACAAATACCTCATGCCTACTATAGGAACAAATATGTCATGCCTTCTGCAGGAACAAATACATCATACCTACTGCAGGAATAAACATGTGATACCTGTGTAATCTTGTATAACCACTTAGCCCATCAGGATGCTTTATGTGCTTTGCTTCCCTCTGAATCAGGACTGTGCTCTTTAAATCTTGACCCAGAGAATATAGTCCATGGCCAGTTAATACATTCAGCTGATTCAGAACTTCTGGAGTCTGAGGGGGTCTTGGCACCATAACAGTTTGCTGCAGTTTTGTGTGTATCCTGTGCTTGAATACATTTTTATAAGAGTTGTCATTGTGGACTGGAGAATTGGCTCAGCAGTTAAGGGAACTGGCTGCTCTTGTAGAGGATCCCAGTTTGGATCCCAACACTCACGTGGTGGCTAAAAACTATCAGTAAGTTCAGTTCCAGGGGATATGATGTACTCTTCTGGGCCTCAGTGGGCATTTCATGTACTTATATACACACAGACATAACAATCAAAAGATAAAATAAATAAAAAGTCATTGTTGGAAATTCCTAAATAACATTGATTTAAATACAAAACAACTAATGGATTCTATGAAATGAGAAAGGAATTTATTTTTCTTCTATTCAGCTTATTTCAAAAGTATGAAACTGTCCTTGTTTCTTGTAGTGTCATCTGGTGTGACCTACTCGCACTGTGCATCATTGCTTACCCTGGCCACATGCAGGCACTGGTATTGCTAGGAGATGTAAGCAAATGTCCTCAGTTTCCAAGTAGCTCCTAAGGTCCAATTTGGTTTTCCAAAGATTGGTGGGGTACTAGTCTCCAGTGACAGTGTGAGAAGACTATGTACTCTTGATTCCCTACAGCCATTGGCCCAGGCTCCTGTGAGCATTTCAAGTACGCAGCTTGATATGTAAATCTCCCAAGTGGAGACTCCAGACATCATTAGAGCTTTGCAAAGTAGCAATTCCAGTAGTTCAAGAAATCAGGGACTCCAGCTTCTCAGGGTGTACTGTATTTTGTATGTCTTCCTCTCTGTGTTTGGATTATTCAGTCATTTTGGTAGCTCTAAAAGAGTTGTAAGTGTATCAAGTTCCCCCTATGAATATGTTAGAGAAGGTCCATACACTTACCGCTGTTGTTGTTTTATTATTTTATTTTATTTGTGTGTGTGCATGTGTGTGTAGTGTGTTTGGTAAAGGGCAGAGCAGGACATAGGGCGGCTTCCTCTATTTCTCTCTGCCTTATTGCCTTGATACAGAGTTTCTCGCTGAACCAGAAGTTTGCTGTTTAGACTAGAATGGCTTAGAATCTGTCTGTCTCCATTCTCCGATGTCTAGGTTATAGGAATACACAGCCATGCCTGAAGTTTTATGTGGATGCCTGGGATTTGAACATAGGTCCTCATGCTTGTAGAGCAAGTGCACTTACCTACTGAGTCATCGTCCTGATTGAGTCAGCACCTGTATTTGCTAATTTTAGATGGACATGGTAGGTAGGGACAATCCATAAAGCCCATTCTGAGAAATATATTCAGCATCATTCTCTAGAAAACAGAAAGTAAAGATTTCCATTCTGAATTATGGGCAGAACAGATTAATAGCACTTAATACCTCATATAACCACTAGGGGGCAGTGCAATTAAAAAACCATTTATTTCATTTATACTGTAGGCTCCCCCCCAACTGTTTTAAATTAGGAAGGATGCTGGATGGTAACACTTATGCTTGAAATAGTCCCTAGTAAAATATTAATATTTCATGTTATATGGAAATAAGATCTCTAGGATTTTGAAATAAGTATTGTCTAAGTAAAAGTGAGACAAATCCCAATGGGAGGATTTTTGATTTGTCAGATGGAAAAACTCCATTTTATATATTAAGAAAAATTGAGATGAAACATACGTACTTGAATCCTTCTATAAAACAAAGGAAGTCTCATCTATTTCATGTATTTGAATTATAAAGAAGAGAATAGCACATACATATAATAACAGAGAGTTTTAAAATTCTACTCCATATGAAAGAATAATTCAAGGGCTGCAACAAGATGAAAACCAACCAGGTAAAAAGCCAAGTTTTCAGGAACAGCAGTAGTACAGAATGAGTGAAGACAAATGGGTTTTAACAGAAGCTGCGGGCATTACAGATATTCCAGAGGAAGTGGAGCCATGAAGAGGCCTGGCTGGCCTCTGAGGACTGGCTCCATGGCTCAGGGCTTTAACAAAAATCCTCAGAACGCATTTCCTCAGCCACACGAACATGCTCCTGCATCTCTACATGTGTATCATTATAAAATGAGACTAAATTCACAGTAAATTCTGAAACAATTGTCTGTGATTATTAGGTAGCTAGTTAATTAGAGGTTAGAGGCTTAGGTCATTAGAACTGGACAGATACCTTACAATCAGCAGAAAACAAGGGCTGGAACTGCAGTGTTCTTGTTACTGGTCAGAAAAGAAGGAATCTAAGTCATTTCTCATGCTAGAATCCGAACATGGACATCTTCAATTGCCTTCAATCATTAATGGATTATCTAAATGTGGCTCCAGGAGCCTTAACCTTGTAAGACAACTATATATCAGAAGATTTTCTGATAAAGAGGAGTGACATACTGCTGCCCCCTCCCACACAAATCAATCCAAACAGAGCATTCGATTACCTGGACAGGAGAAAATCTCTCAAGACAACTTGTCTGTTTTAGAGACTTGAGGAATAATGTAAAGCCTGTGCAAAATTTATACTGGTATAAGTGTCCCTTTGGCCATTGTCAGCTCTTACCCCTCGAGAGTGTGCTCCACTTTACTGGCAATAAACACAGATTGCCTTTTATACTACTCTGTGTCTACTGTGAATTCTTTGAGCAGAGATCACAAGGATTAATGCTCTAGTTTCATTTCTGCTGTTGCAATAAAACATCCTGACAAAATTCAGCTTGGTGGAGAAAGGAATCGTTTTTAGCCCACAATTCTTGTTTATAGTTCATTATTGTGGGGAAGTCAAGGAAGTAGGAACTTAAGACAGCTGGTCACATCACATTCAAAGTCAAGAGCAGAGAAAAGTAAATGCTTGCATACTTATCTGCTGTACTCAGCTCAGTTCTCCATGCTTACACAGCTCAGTATTCCTTGCCTGAGGGGATGGTGCCACCCATCCTGGGCTGGGTCTTCCCACATCAATTCACTTAAGATAATCCTCACCAGACATAATCACAGGCCAATCTGATATAGATATTCCTTCCATGAGATTCTGCCCAAGTGATTCCAGATTGTGTCAAGATGACAATTAGAAATGATCATCACAACTAGGGACCTCAAGAACTCCCATCTATGAGTCCAGGGACATAATCAGTTGCTCCGTTTCTTTCTTCTCAGTTCTGGTCAGATGTCAATGCTGCCACTACTGCTCCTGTGAAGACTTCTTGACCGCCATGTTTTTACCAAGCATTCCATTATTATTTTCAGATTCCTGGGTTAGAGCATCATTTTACACAGATGGTCCTTTTCTGGACCTCCAAACATTAACTTTATTTGGCTTCAAATGCTATTTTGCCCTTTCTTGGGGCCATTCCTTCTCAGTCTCATTTGTTGTCTCATGTTGCCCAATCCTGCATGATAGGGTACCAGGTCCGGTGTTTGACACTCTCACTGACCCACTATTCCCAAATTAATGTTGTTGTTTGACTCAAGAAGGTAAATATTATTTATGGGCTCCAAATGAAATGCGCACTCTCCAACCTGAACTCTTTCTCCCAAGGCCTCAATTGGAAGTCCCATATTTTTGATCACTTCACTTGGGAAAGCACCTAAAGTTCAATTTGTTAAAACTGTAGTACTTGATATGACTCCAGTAAATCTGTTCTTCCTTCAGCTTAGGAAAAGACAGCCTCATCTTTCCAGCTGTTTGGAACAGCTTGAGGTTTATTCTTCTTCTTGTAGGGGTAAGGTTTCATCTATTAGGAGGTTCTAATGGCTTCACCTGAAGTCACCTTCTGAATCTAACCATTTGCCATCTCCTCTGCCAATGCCCTTCTTCAAACTCGGTATTACTGAGTTCATTTTCTGAAGATCTAGGATTCCTTAGGATCTCCTGTCCATTTTAATTTTTAAAATTTGTTTTATGTGTGTGAGTGTTTTTCCTGTATGTATGTAAATGCACTGTGCACGTGCAGGGCCAGAATAGGACAGAAGAAGGTGTCAAACAACCCTCCAAGACTGGAGTTACAGGGAGTTGTCAGACTCCATGTGGGTCCTGGGAACAGAACCTGGATCCTCTGCAAGAGCAATAAGTGCTGAACCATTTCTCCATTCCCAAATGTGTGGTCAGCGGAGTAACCAGAATGATCCTCTCAGAGGGATTAGTTTATGTTACTCATTTTCCCCAGTCCTCGGCTTTCATCATTTAGAATCATGTCTACTCATTATTATGACTCATAAAGTCGTACACATCCAAAGTTCCCTCACCTCCTGTGGGCTCAATCTCTGGCCTTATCACTCACTCAACTCTGACATTGGCCAAATTGGTACTCAGCAAACATAGCAGGCAGATTCTTATATTAAGGCCATTTCTTTTTCTCCTCCATATCCTAGGGTGCTTCCATCTCTGAAATTGTTTCTAAACACGGTTGGTACTTAGCTGGACTGTGTGTGGGAATTCAGATACCCATAACGGCAGCCGACTGCTGATATGTAAATCCCTTCCTGTTTCTAAGACCTTAACTTTACTAACAAGTGGAATGAATTCATTGTATACTATATGACATTTATTGTGTTCCCAATGGGTCCTGAATAGTTCAGTTGTGACAGGTTAAAATGAGAATATTTCTTCTTTATACAAGTTCTTTATATAAAACCTTTTAAGAGTGAATACATTTTACTCATGAACTTTAGTTGATACTTAATCTGCAGTGCAGAAAATCAACCCAAGTTCACTGGGGATGAAGAAAGATTGATAAACATCTGTCTGTTCAAAGCATTATGCAGAAAGGGAGTCATTCTGTTTAGAGAATTCCTGTAGGGATTGTTTGCCAGAAGTTTTAACCATCTCCCATAGAGTTCTTTGGGTAAGGCAAAGCAGGGAACTTCCCTTAGTTCACTCTTACTGTTTGTTCTTGCTATACTTCTTGAAGATATTATTCTGTCTGAATGTTAAATGAAACACAATTAGACAGCTAAAAGTCTAGGTATTTCTGGGGCAAAGATTACTTCTAGTTCAGCTTCAGGTGAGTGGTACTTTTCCTAAATTTGGGAATGAAATATAATTATTCATTCTCTTAACAAAGATTATTTTTGAATTTTTTGAGAATCTTGAGTGTTATATTTGCATCATTTACACTCTTTCCACTCCCCTCTAACTTCTCCCACGCCTCCTCTAACAAGTTCTTTTCTTCTTTGATTATTATTGCTACATATACATATATACATTTATATCTACAGTGCAACTTATACATACAAGATTCAGGTAATATTCAGAGGGGTGGGGGCAGAAAGATTGTAAGAGCCAGAAGGTAAGAAAAATAACATCTTTAAAGAGTAGGAATCAACTATTGTTACATAGGTATAATATTCTCCAGACAGGACTTTAGAGGCCAGAGTGTTGGTCCTTTTGGCCTATGGGAAATGGCTGGGGGCTTCCTTTATTCTAGAGTAGCATACTCCTAGAACCTTCGGATCATTTGTGGTTTTGGTGTGATGGATGTATTGGTTGTCACCTTGACAGGATCTGGAATCACCCAAGTGATATGCTAATCGGTACACCTGTGAGGGATTATATAGGTTAGGTTAACCTCTGGGCATGTCTGTGAGTAATGACCTTGATTAAGTAAGAAGATTAGCCCTAAAGGAGGATAGCACTGTTCCGTGGGTTCGGGGTCTTGACTGCATGAAAAGGAGAAAGCTAACTAAGCAGGAGCATTCATTTCTCTCTGCTTCCTGACTGCAGGTATAATGTGACCAGCTGCCTCCAGTTCCTGCTGACAGGACTTCCCAACCATGATGTATCTTCTACCTTTGAGCCCCACTACACCCCCTTTCCCTTATTTTGCTTTTATCAGGGTCTTTTATCACAGTAAGAAGAAAAGCAACTAAGACATCGAGGGACATTCGTAATAGCATAGCTTTATTTCAAGAGGACTATAGGAAAGGAGAAACATTTTGATGCTGTCTTTCAGTAAAAGGGGGAAACAAGTTCAAAGCTGTTTAGTCTCTGGACATCTCAGTAACTACAGAATTTTACAAGCTTTGCCTAGAAGAGCTGATTTATATGATGAACAATCACTGAACAGTGATATTTCATCCTTTTCAATTGATCTAAAACAGTACAGTTTTGTATTTGTAGCAGAATAGTGATGGTCAAGTAACAATCTTGAGGATACAATCATTTCTTAAAACTCCTGGCCTTGAGACTTTCCTTCCACCCTTGTCAAACAATGGTTACCCTGGTCAATGTCCTGTCTCTATTAATTGGAAACTGTTTATTCTCCAGTTAATTTGTCACTGTGCAAAACTCCTATGGAGGGGCTCAGGACAGCCAATGCCATCGCTCAAAAGAGAACAAAAGTCAGTTTTCAAAGGACCCAAACACACTAAGTGGTGACCCAAGTCTTGCTCCCTCCATTATTGCTGCTAAACTAGAAAACTAATTAAAAAGTCTCTGCTGGCTGGTACAAATGTGTGTTTGGTGCTCTGAAATCTGTCCTCTCTAAAAGATTGACGGATCTAAACTACAGAGGCAAACTTTTGACTGTACTTTGCCTTTATGTATTCATTGATGCTGACCTTAAAAATGTCAACATTCCGTCCTCACAAGACGTGAATATTGCCTAAGAAAGCTGCTGTTAACCTGAAAACATTTCTAACTAAGTGGATAAAGCCAAGAGGGTGGTTATTTCTAGTCTCATTAACGAGCAAAGAAAAAAACTGAAACCATCATCATGATTTATTTGGTTATTTAATTATCTATTTTCAAATCCTATTTTCCTGGAGCCTCAGCACAAAACTCTTTAATCATCTTATCTTTTGAAGATAACTTAGTGGTCCATAAATGAAACAATGATGACCAAGACACTGTGGTTTGATTAATATCTATGAGATGGTAATGAAAATGAGGGGAGTTAATAAGACATGGCTGAGATACAAAAGTTACTTTACAAAAGTAACACCACTCTGCGTTCTGTATACATCACAAATATAAGACAAGTAGATTATAAGTACTAATTTTAATGAATGAATCTATGCTCGTATTTCTTCTACAATGGCCTGAGTAATTTTCAAGACAAAAATAGGTATGTTAGATGATATTGAGGATCCTTGCATGGCTCACAAGAACATCTGGAGTATGTAATTATATATGGAGATCTTTGGTGTTACACATGAACACTCTTGCTTCATATGAAGATGTTAGCAAAAGGAATTACCTTCATAGCCCCTTCAGAGCACTGCATGTGGCAGCTAGGGGCATATCATTCCAGAACAGGAGAATGGTTAGATGTTTTAAACTACAGGGGATAAGAAAATGACTTTGTAGATGGCTGGTGAAGATTCATGACACTAATACACAAGCAACAGGGACCTTGGAAAGAAATATTAGGCTTTGAATTTGTATCTTATTTGCAAGAAATTTGGAAAATAAATGGTGGAGCAAAGGAAGTATCCTCCATTTAAACTGAAACGAAAGTGAGGAATACTTTTCTTTAGAAACTGAGCTTTAAAGTATATGCAGTGGAGCTAAAGACAACTGGGAAAAATCAATTTACATGTATGTGTGGTGCATGATAGCTGTGTGAATGCAAACACTTTGCAGTGATCATGAAACGAGACTATGATGGACATCTCATGTTTTGAATAATATTTTTTATTATTTCCTCTAAGATAATAACACATATGGAGGAGCCAGGCATCCTACAGGCTGTCATAAATTTTAGTTCATTTGGGCAAACAGAATAGAATATAGGCTCACTTATTCTATATCTTACGTAAGTAAAGGCAATGCTCTATGTTCTGTGCTCTAGTGTAAGTGGTGATGTTCATTATTTTGTTTGTTTTTATTCTTCACCTACAAGCTGCAGTGACATGTGCTCTCCTTTCCCTTTAATGGTGGCTAAACTTTGTCTGCTTTTTTCTCAGGTTGCATCACAGATGGCATTCTGTCCACTAAGAACATTAGTCTATGAACTGCCTCTCTGCTATTTCTCCTACTTTCTCGTATCTCTTCCATGTTGTCTCTCTTCCGTCACAGCGAAGGCATCATCCTTAGAGTGATACTTTAGTTCCTTTATTATGCCCAATATTCTGGGACTTTCTTCCCTGATATCGACCCCCTTCTTTGCCCTGGTGGTAATTCATTGACTTAACTATGCCCATTTCAGAGAGTGTGCACTTGAGTGTCTTGTGCCCTGAATGATCATCCTCCATGATCTGCCAGCCAGCTTGCTCTTGCACCCTCTTCAGCTGTTGCTCAAATGCCACCTTCTCACTGAGGCGTATTATACTTCCTCCTGGTGAAAACTGCAACCTTCCTGCCCCATCTTTGTAAATTTTTTTCTTCCCGTTGCCTATTTAATTTTCTCCCCAGCCATGGCGACCACTCATTATGTTAGAAGTACTTACTTTGCTTCTTGCATCCCAACGTCTGTCCCTCCACTCCCAGCAGTCATCTAGAGTCATCTGATGAGCAGTGCTCTGTCTGTTCCTTTCACAGCTCTCACCAACGCCCACAACAGTACCTGATGCATAGGAGACACAATAAACATTCAGTAATTAGAAATGGATGTGACTCAGTGAGTTGCAGGTTAAAGAAAAATGCTGATTTCTGTGATTGTCAATTTAGTACTTTTTGCATGTCTTATGTTTGTGTTTTTCAGTTCTGAATAACCTGTTCTTTTGGACTTGTTTTTAAAATGCAGGATCATAAGCTCTTTATAGTAAATGAAAACTTCCTATCATATTTTATTTGTTCGGTATATTTATTATTCAGTAAATATTTATAATTTTAAATGTCAGCATTTTAACGAGATACCTATTTACAAGGTTTTTATTTTTATGTTATTGAGATAACAAACCCTACAATGAAATATATCTTCTAGACATATTTTTTTTAGTGTGTACAATACAGGAATGTTAAATATGAGCGCAATGTTAGAGATGATTTCTAGAACTTATTGAAATATTTGTTAGGCATTGTAGGAAGTTTTTTTATTTTTTTGAAAAATATAAATTCCCAAAGAAACAAATAAAAGAGCTAAAAGTGGAAAAGAGCTTAGTGAGTAATTGGGATCAATTAATGAGGCTCATGGCTCTCAGCACCCTCCTTGCTCCCTGCTGCAGTCTGACGCTGTGGGAGGAACAGCAACCTTCGCTAACAGGCCTGGTGACTTGTAGACTGCAACAAGCTTCCAGGGAAAGGCAGGGAGCAGAAGCGCTTATCTAGGTACTCAGGTGAACTGAACCCAAATTACCTTTACACCCTGCTCATTTCTTTCTGCAAGGAAATACAATGAACACTGGTTAGTTAACCAAGGTGAGCGCGCACACGCACACGCACACACACACACACACACACACACACACACACACACACACACAGAGTTATCAGTGGCAACAAGGTAAACCAGAGCAGTGTGATTATTCTTTCCTGCATACCAGGCCCAAGCCGAGTCCTTAATTTTTGTGCAGGGACAGCTTTGGGTGATGATAACACATATTTTGGGGTTGTTCAGATGTGCCAGATATTGACTTATGGATGATGGTGAACAGCTGTTACTTTTCCCATTTCCAAAGGAAGCAAGCAGACCTGGAGCAGGTAGGAGGTTTTTTTCTCTTTCCTGAAGCTGGAAGCATCAGTGGGCTTGACCTGAGTTGACTGGTTCTTGCCCAGGCTATCTACTGCCTCCCTTTTTGCTCTCTGGCATTGTCCCCAACCTTTGTGTGACCTTGCCACACCTATTGAAGCATCTTGCTGAGTTCACCTGCTCACATTGGGCCTCATGGTCTTTTTTCCATCTTTTGCTTACATGTTCTTTTTGGATGTGGCTCTCAAAACAACAACAACAACAACAACAACAACAAAGCCCCACGAAGCACAAAACAAAATAATACAAAACTAAAAACAACTCAAGCTAATGTATTTGATATGTTACACGATAACTTACTTATCCATGAAAGTGGTTGTTTGGTTGTTTCAACAGGCACATTTTCACATGGCACGGTATTCCAAGGAGGGGATCTGATAATTAAAAGTAAAGATGTGAAGGTCAGACAGAACCACCCTGACCTAAATTCTCAGAGTCAGATGGGATAGTCTAATTGATTTTCCTAATTCATCACCTTGTACTTTCTTTGCTGTGGACATGCAAGCAATTGCAAGGGAGTTATTTTTCCAAGTTACTCAACAGTGTGAAGCATCTCATGACTGCCTTTCTAGAACCCTAAAAATATACCTGCAGTATTGACTTTTTGTGAAAATGAATAATAGGGTCCTATTCCTTATGCTTGGGTTTTTTAATATACCAAGATATTCAGAGGCTTAATTTGACCTATTGGTTGATAATCTGAAATATATATTGTACTTAAAGGAAAGAAAAATAGCAGGTGAAGCACCAGGTCCTATAAATTGGTAGGGCTAAGATAAATCACAGAGTTTTATGGAATGAGTCCATTGTGCCATTTTCATAAGAAGAACTGGGACATGTATGATGCTGATAAACCCTTAAATTCAAAACAGTAAAAATCTCTTCCTTAACAGGCCTGTAACAGGTATTCGGCTGCCACTATTGCCCTGAGCTTTTTCTTCTCTATTGCAATTTCCCTAGGGGTTGGAGGACAGCATACAAAATACTAAAAAAAGACAGCTATCATCCTGGTATATATATGAACTTTTATTAAATTCTAGATAAAATTGTTCTCCATTTTAAAATACACTGTAAGGTTTATGTCAAAATAAATTAAAAGGCTGATCCTATGAAGCATGTGGATATAATCAATTTTCTCAATTGCCTGTGACAATGAAGGAACATTTACTAACCAGAAATTGCTCTCTATTGTTCTACCTGACCTTTCCAAAGGCTCTACTGTAATAATATGCTAAATTACAAAAGCTGTGATCCTAAGTAAAAATTATGGATTTTTGTATGGATTCATCTGAACTGTAATTGATTGTCTAACATGGAAACCATGCTATGTGAATTATTTGGCACAGTGCTAATATTGGCTAATTTAGAATGTAATTATAATCAGCACGGATCCTTTCAAATGCACTTATGAACTTAGCCACAGTGGGAAAGCTTATCGGACTCCCTGCCATGCAGGAATCACTTGGGTTCTTAGGAGATATATAGTCCAAGTTTTTAATTATATTCCGCTGGAGTTCTGTTTTAATTTTATCTTCCTAACAAGGAATGGATTTTAATATGACAAAGGTGATGCTTATGTTATAAAGGAAGCACATTAAATAGAGTTTATGATACTTCCCACTGAGATAAGTTTTAAAGTTTAAAATGAGGAAAAAGGCAACTCTTTACATTCCAGTTTTGATGAATTCAAATGATAACCAGAGTAAGAATTAAATGTCATCTCCATAGGATAAGCTTAGCGTATATCAGCTATGTAAAATACTCATCTATTTATATATAAATTTTGTAGCACCTAGAGAAATTCCTGTCCTGAGTTGAAGGAAAGCAGTAAACATACTTCTCCCTTAACTCATGGACAAGCGGGTCTGTTTGACTTTTCCATGTCTTCTCCAAAGAATCAATATCTTAGTATTTCCTTGTCTAATTTCAGCATCAGGAAAAAAAATTACCTGGACATATAATATGTGTATGATGTAATAACATATTAATATTCAGATATGTATATGTATTTTATTTTTATGGCATGTTAAGTATATGACTAACTGAATTTTGCATTTTAACAAATTTAAAAACCTTTTTCTTCACATATAATTAGGTTTTTCATAAAACTGAGAAACTGTTTTGTAACAAGACCCTTATTTGCAAGCTCTAATATGATCCCTGAAAGGAGTATGGATTTGGGAGGATAGTATTTATTTGACTTTTCATATTCTCCTTGGAGATTATCATGACAAAGGGAGTTTGACTCTGAGAAGTGGTGGCTCAAGAGCTACTGTGGACAAGCCCGTGAGCCCCAGTACAGTAGATGCTCAAAAGTCAGCCAGCTACACTTATCATGCAACTTCACCCTCTAGAACAGTGCATTTCATAGACACTATTCATCAGAATACCTGGAGGGTATGTTAATATACAGATTTCAGGGTGATATCCTCATGTTTTCTGATTCATTTAGTCTCTCGTAGAGTATGAGATGCTGTTTGTCTAAAAACTGAATGCTGCCCAATTTGCACTCACTTTTGGAAATCATTCTTTGTTATGTGTTACCACAATGATTGGCCTAGCAAGATATACCCCCTAGTACAATAATGGCATGAATGTTATGGGGCTAACCAACCACCCTCTGATTGTATCTAAGGCCTGCACCATGAGAAAAAACTCATAATTGAGCATTGTTATTGGTGCCAGGAACCTGTGGATTGACAGGTCATGAGCCCTAGAGGAGAACCTGGTTCTGATGGTCTACTAAGTAAAGTACTGAAATGACTCCTGATGATTTGTTGCTATATCTGGAGATTAATGCATCTCTCAACCCTCATCAGAGAAGCTTCTTCCACTAGAGACCATTAATTCAGAGACTCACAACTGGTCAATATGCAGAGAACAACAGACTGCAAAGTGTTCATCCCTGAATGGGACATCTATATCACTTCTCTTCACACAAGACTGAGGGATCTTTATGGAAAAGCAGGTGAAATGATTGTAAAAGCCAGAGATGTTGGATGACTACATAAAAAGTGTTTGCACATATAAGTTTACAGAATTTGTGACACGATGCACAAGATCTGCTCAAGCTCAAGCCAAACACAATCCCGGCATGTAGGGGAAGAGAGGGGCAGCTTGAGGGGTTGGACACATCTGTAGCTGAGAAGCAATTGACATTTAATAACTTCTGGGAGAGGAAGAGTCAGTTTTCTTTAAGGATGTGATCCTTGGTAGGGCGATCACATTTGAGGGCAAGTTCCACACCCAAAAACATTTTGGCAACACATATTGAACTTGATGGTGGAAAAAATAGTAAAAGAACATAAAATTGATTGTGTTGAGAGGTAGGGGTGGATCTGGGAGGAGCTGGAGAATGGGGAGAATATGATCAAAACACATTGTATGAAGTTCTCAAAGAATTAACAAAAATATTTTTAAAATGGAGAAAAAAATTCAAAAAGTGAAAATAAATAAATAAAACTTTTGGAATCCACTGAATTCTATAAAAAAATTAAGGGTAACATTTTGATATTTGTGTGTGTGTGTGCGTGTGTGTGTGTGTGTATGTAGGTATGATACAGGGCAAACATAAATGCTTACTTAAAGAAATTAATGGCTGAAAGAATCTCACATCCAGGAAGATATATGGCCACCTAGGTTTATGAAAGTCAAAAGTTAACTCAGTTCAAAGACGACATCATCTATATACATTATAACAAATGGTCAAGCTCAGATATGAAGAAAGAATTGAAAGCTGCTAGAGAACAGAGGCTTGTTACATGTATGAAACCCTCTAAACCTATCAGCAGTTTTCTCAGAAGAAGCTTTGCAGTTCAGAAGAAAGTGTCTGATGTATTCAAAGTACTAAAAGTAATATACTGTCAAATAATAATATTTTCCTTAAAAGTTCTCTTTTCAGAATTGAGGAGAGACACCTTTCTAGCTCCCCTTTGCCCTATTTAAGAAAGACCTGAGATAGTTCATCAACATGAGATCTTCTTACAAGAAATTCTAAGTGAAATTCTTTAAGTGGAAATCAAAGGATGCTAGTTAATGACACTAAGACATTACTGATACAAGTAAGTATACAATCAAATTTAAAATAGTGTCATGCTGAAATGTTGGTGTGCAAAACATATATAATTCTAATATAATGATTAAAGGAAAAGTATTAAAATTACTGTAGCTATTATAATTTATTAATAGATATAACATAAAAAGATATTAATCTTAACACCAAAAATATAACACACAAGAATGAGATGAAAACTAGAGGTTTCCAATGCATTTAAAGCTAAGTACTCAGTTTAAAATAGATTTATAACTATAAGATGTTTAATGTGTATCATGGAAACCATAAAATAAGTAGTAAATAGTAAATATATAAATATTCTGAAAGGAGTGGAATGAGATGTTCACAGAGTTGAAAGAACACTTCCTATCGAAAAAATATCCAGCAAACCTAAACTTCAAAAATAAAAGAGAATTTGACAGAAAAATAAACTAAAAATCTCTTAGAAGTTATCTCAAAGATAAATTTCTCTTTTATTTTTGTTGTGTCAAAAGTCTCTCTTCATCTTTAATTTTTATTTTGATTATAAACTGTCTTGATTTGGGTATCGTTGGATTTAGTTTACTGGGTGTTCAAACGTGGACTCCCAGAATCAGGATTTCCATTTCATTTCCTGGATTTAGGATCTTTGTAACCATTTGACTAATCCTTTTATTCCTCTGTCTCCCTTTATTATTATTTCTTTTCATCTTGCAATTCTCATAATGGGCATATTACTCCCTTTGACACTATACCTAATTTCATTTAAAAATTACTTTTATTTATAGGTATGTATGTGGTACCCAGGAAGGATGGAAAATGGTGTCACATTCCATAGATTAGGAGTTACCAGTGCTTGCGAGTCACCTGACCTGGGTGCTGGAACTGATATCAGGTTCTCTTGAAGATCAGAAACCACTCTTAACCACTGACCCATCTACGCCACCTCCATAATTCTTTTAAGCTATATTGACTCTTTTTTCATTTTACTCTTCTGACTGGATGAATGACAATGATTTTTTTCCTCAGATTTACTAATCTTTTTCTCCTCCTTTGTCCACTATCAAATTTTGTCTATTGAACCTCTTGGTTGAATTTTTTAGTTCAATTATGTATTTTTCAATTCTATGATTTCTGTTAAAAAGGAGCCTGGTTAACCTATCTAGCATCACACCCTTAAAGAAAACTAATTCTCCCTCTCCCAGTAGTTATTGGTTGCCAATAGTTCTCTGCTAAGTTTGGGGCTTCTTATCCATTTCTCTACTTCTATACACCGATTTTGTCTGACTTGAGCTTGCATGGGTCTTGTTTAAGTTGTTACCATTGCTATAAGTTCATATGAAGAACTAACCAGCTGTCTGGAAAACTGTTTCCTTGTGGTCATCTACTACCCTTGGCTCTTACAATCTTTCTACTCCCTCTTCCACAATGTTCCCTGAGCTTTGGGTAGCAGAGGTTTGATATATACGTCCTACGTAGAGACAAGCACTCTGTGGTCTGTTATGGCCAGTTTGGCCAGTTGTGGCTTTCTGTGTTGATCACCATCTGTTGCATGAAGAAGCTTCACTGGTGATAGTGAGAGATGCATTAATATTCCTTCTGCCCCCTGTTGCACTATGTTCCCTGAGCCTCATGTCTAAAAGTTGCATTATAGATACGTTACTTGGGGCTGGGCGCCTCATAGACACTTATTCTCTGCATTTGACAAGTTGTGAGCATAAGCCTAGTTGTGAAGCAGGAAGATGGTGACTAAATAGGTAGGTTCTGACCTCTTTCATTACCTTTTAAAATTATTATTATTATTGATTGCTGTTGTTGTTGAGAGAGTCCATGTAACCCAGCCTGCTCAATGTAGCCTAGGGTGACCATGAACTTTCTACTTCTACCTCCAGAGTGCTACTTTTATTCATCCTGAGATGCTTCATTTCCTATGTTTTCAAAAAAAAAAAATTTGAAACCTACATCCTTCAAATATCCATCTCTTGTTTTCAAATGATAATTAAAATTTAAACTCAGTGCTTATTACATTAGACACTCTTGAGGAAGAAAAATAAAATTAGTTGGGGGAAAATTAATCGAGGAAAATGCAGAGCAAGTTCCCTTAAAATAATCCCCTGTTTGCCTGCAAAAACAACCCTTGCTTATATGAAGAAACAGCCTTTTTTTGTCTAACAAAATAACTTTGTGTCCTACCTTTCCTTCTGCAGTTCCAACTCATGGTTTCCCCTTGGCCCGAAGGGAGGAGATCCCTGTAATTAGTCCCAGACTCATAGACTAGAGACACCTATGCCTGGTCCACAGTCAGGTAGGCAGGAATTCAAGCTCACCAATGCCAGAGTGGGTCTGGAAAGATATTGGATGGTCTATAAATGCTGTGAAAAATCTTCTGCCCACCCAGTGCTCAGGCCTTGGAAAGAACTCCCCCAGATCCCTGGCAGCAGGAATGAAAGCTGTGAGCTTCTACTCTGTCCCTGATGCTTGATTTGAATTCAGTGTTTCCTCTTACACCTTAACTTAGTACAAAATGAATTTCAAATGTATTCCATTTACATGGAACATAGCATATTTGATATTTTGGTCAAAACAATGAGATAAAGGTGTTCAGTGTAGAATTGTGGGGCTGGAGAGATGGCTCAGCGGTTAAGAGTGCATATATACAACTGTTTCAGAGGACCTAAATTTGTTTCCCAGCACCCATGTCAGGAGGCACAACCACCTTTAACTTTAGCTTCAGGGTGTTCTGAGGCACATGAGCTCATGTATACACAAAGTTTAAAAATAATAAAATAAATTTCTTACATAAAGTAAATTTTAAGATTGAAAATTCCTGAATCTCGGTGATGAAAAATGCTAAAATAATTGGGTAATGAAGTATTAAATGTTGGGAGTGAGTCAAAGGGATTCATTATACAATTTCCTCCTGTATTTGCACTGGACAAAAATTTTTATAGTACAGTTTAAAAAAACCATATTTATGCATATTTTGTCTTTAAAACTGATTTAAAGAGTGGTGGGTTTTATATTATTAATTTTGAAAATATTTTAAAATATCTTTTTATGATTTCTGGAAGATCTTAATAAGAGGGAATAAGTAAACACCACCTTCTTTTTGGTCAATTTAAGGACCGATATGAGAAATGCTTTGATTCATATTCATTATAGACTTATTCTTATATACTATTTATACTTATTTAAATGTACATATAAGTACATACCACTGATAGAGTTCATGGTTCTGCATAATTTTCTTTATTAGAAACTTTCCAGTGATATATACTCTGAACATATTGATTTTTATAGCAGTTTCATGTAGCAACAATGCTAGAAGTTGTGAACACTGATAATAATGAAAATATGCTTCACCTGGGTCACTTAAAATCATTAATATTTGAAAGTCTCTCTGGGTGACAAAAATTGCTTTGTAGATTTCAGAACATTAGACCATTGGCTTACCTGGTGCATTAAGACATACTTGGTGCATAAGGGATTCATTATTCCCTCATATCAAGTGGCTTACCTTGAGTCTACCGAATGAGCATGTTGTTTGCTTTACTAGGATTTTTTTTTGTTTGCTAATTAGGTGTCAGCAGATTGTCAAAAGTGCAATTATTGAATGCTAGTATGATAGTTAGAAAAAAATAGCCCAACTGCCATGTAATTATCTTCAAGTTGTAGAGGGCATAAATATAAATTATTATGTCCTTAGGGCTCAGGTGGCAGGTTTTGAACATAAATGCCTTGAGAGTTTTAAAAGGTACTGTGAATACATGATCATAAGAACTTCTGAATATTGAATGTCAAAATTTCAAAGAGAATGGGAACAAATGCCACAGAATGTCATTGCAGAATTTTATGTTCAAATATTGATGCAATATTGCATTGCGTGGACATAACGTATATGCTCAGTCAAGAGAAAGACAGAGTCTCCCAAGTTGGGCTGCCACCAGCTGGAAGACCTGGAGAAAGGTCTTTTAATAGTCCTCAGATTTCAACTCATGAAATGGAAGTGATGGCTGTCTCACAAATGGATGACCTCTGAATCTGAGGACACATATTTAATATCAAAGTGATTTCCATATTTGAAATTGGTACATTAATCATAACAGTATTGCAGCATAGTAACAAACATGCCTACTTAATTATTGAGAATAGAGATTCGTTAAATCAGGAAATCTTTGCTAAAATTGCATTTTATACATTCTGCTTATTTTTGATTAGAAAAAAAAAACTCATGGAAGACCAAGATACTTCTTCAACAAAAAGCAATAGAAAAACGGTTTGGTAACAGATAACTTAGAAAGTCTAAAAGCAAAGAATTAAAGGACTGGGGAAATAGCTCAGTGATCAAAGTGCTTGCCATAGAAGCATGAGGACTTGAGTTCAGATTCTTTGTACATTCCAGAGACAGGGAATCTCCAGAGCAAGCTGGCTGGGGAGAGTAGCCAAATCTATAAGCCCTGGGTTTGACTGAGAAAGCCTGTCTCAAGGAATAAGGTGGAGAGATAGAGGATGATTCTTGACAACAACAACATTGGGCTTTCACATGTATCTATACACATACTCACATGCACATTCACACATACGTGCCCACATATGCAAGAACATGTATACACACATATCACACATACACATATGAAAAAAGAGAAAAAGAGAAAAATAAAAAGAACTAAAGTTTGTGTCTCCAGTAACATGGAAAGATTGTTGCTGAGGCAGATTAAAGATGGCCTCACATTTTTTGTTGCTTCTCCTAGAAGGTAAAGTTGATATTCCTCCTCTTGAACGTAACTGGACACTAATAGTATTTTGACCAAGGTAATATGGTAGGAATGATCCTGTATCGGGTATAGCATCTATATCTTAAGAAAACGATAGCTTCTACCTTCTGTTTCTTGGAAAAATTTCCAAAAACTCTGGCTACTGTACAAGAGGGATGAACATTGTAGACCTTCAAGTCTCTCAATGAGATTTCCAGTGGAAGTCAGACACATATACATCCTGGAAAGGTCACAGTGAACAAAGATGTCTTAGACACTCAGGAGAAGTTTCTCTGCCAAGTGACTACCATCACGTGAGGGACTGTGAGAACTGAGTCCATTTCTGATCTGCACCATGAGTTGAGATAAGATATTTAATAATAGGAGTGAAGGTTCAGGACAATATGTTATGGGATAAACTTGTCATGTAGAAACAGGAAAAACAGGATGCCTATAAATAAATATGAAGAAGCCAAGAAGTCATCAATAGAGAAAATGGTGCTAAAATTGCAAAGATCGTCTCTTTATCTCTTTATTATAAAATGTGAAAGTTATTCTTTAAGAGATCAGTCTACTTAATATAAATTAAACTGAACATTAAGTCAAACCACTAGTATTTGAAAGAAGAGGAAATTTACCTATGTCCTCTTTAGGCACACATTTTATTATATTACCAACGCTTTTGATCCCTGTAAAAATGCCTGTAAATTTTGATTATTAGTAGCGAAAAAAAAACCCTGTTATTTCTGCATACTCTACAGGAATCTACAAGGCATTATCAGATTCAGATGTAAGACATGAAATTATCCTGTGGAGGTAAAGGAGATATTAGATCAGTGAACACATGCCAGTGAAACTAACCAGGATGGCTTGGATCTGAGATCTACCTGTCTCTGTTCCCCAAGTGCTTGGATTAAAGGCATGTGCCACCACGCCTAGCAGAATTGGTAGACTACTCTTTTTAATGTATCTTTTCATTGAGTTTTGTGCATTTCGTATAATAGATCTTAATCAAATTTAGACCCTCTCTCCCATTAGCACCCACCTATACCCCCCATCAGATTTCATGCATTTTATCATATATGTCAGGCTTATCAGGCCATGCATTTGTAGGTAGATGTCCTTTGGTGCAAGTTCATCTACTGGAGTCTAGTCAGCCTATCTAGATTAACTCCCTTAAAGAAGACCAACACTTCCTCACCCAGCAGTAACAAGTTGCCAATTGTTCCTAGATTAGAATTGAGGCCTGCTGACCACTTCCCCATTTCTATGCTAGATTTTTGTCTGATTGAGTCAGCATGTGTCTTGTACATGCTGTCAACATTGTTGCAAATTCATAATAAAAAGTTCCCAGAGGTCTGGAAGACTATTTCCTTGTGTTCATGTACCAACCCTGGCTCTTACAATCTTTCCACGCCCTCTTCCACAATCCCTGAGCCATGGGTGAGTGAGTTTTAATATGGAAATCCTATCCAGGGACATACACTCTGCAGTCCCTTATTCTTTAAAACTTGACCAGTTGTGGCCTTCTGTATGCATCACACTATGTTGTATGAGGAAACTTCATTGGTGAGAGTTGAGAGATATATTAGTATTCTTTCTACCCCCTTATCATTTATGTTCCATGACCCTTAGGTGTAGAGGTTCCAGTGTAGATGTGTCAATTTGGCCTGGGCATCTCTCAAACATGTATTTTCTGTGTGTGTGTGTGTGTGTTTGTGTGTGTGTGACCAGTTGTGGAATTCTATTGTAGTCTCCATCTGTTGCACAAAGAAGCTTCTTTGAGTGGTGACAGTTATACTTGTCTGTAAATATAAGCATCCGTATTTAGCATATAGTACAAAATTTCACTTGTCTAGAGAGATGACAGATATAAGGTTTTCTCTAGAACCATGGCCTCTCCAACCATCTATGTTTGGCTATATTCACAGTTCCACCCTCTCCTCCCAGGGAGAGGACTTTAGGTTCAATTGCATGGCTGTTGATTATCCCCTAGATTTGTGTTTCACTACTGTAACAATACACATAGTTTGCTGCGCCAGTCATTGTGATTATTAGGCTTTACAGGCGGGTTGGACCACTGACTGATTTTTTTTTCCCCTTAGCAGCTTGTTTAGTGTCCTCTAGAATTATGAGAGCTAGTCTTCAGAGAGGTGACTTCCAGATTGATTACTCTAAGTCCTGTGTCTGAAGTATTTTCTGTCTTCAGCAGCAGGATCTTATATTCAGGCTCTGGGAGGCAATCAAGCACTGGGACAAATAGCCAATGTTATTTTAAAGTCTCTTGGACTACCCGGACCAAAAACTTGAAAGGGAGGTTTCTTCTGTGTGGCACTGCGTTTCTTGTCATATAACCTTCAGACAAACACATGCACGCTTGTTGAGATATTGTGTATATTATCCAGAGGGTGTTTGCGTTAATACATTTCATTCGGGTTTTTCACACCACCGAAGCTTTAATTATCTTTCCCCTCCTTCTCCCTGTCTAGCCTTCCTCCTCTCTCCCCAGTTTAAGCACCCTTATTTTCTCCTTGAGAATACCTGTCTCCTATATCTCCCCACTTGAGTTCCTTCTTCCTCTTTGTACCATAGTCTTCCCTCCTTCCTCCCCGGTTCAATTCCCTCATTTTCCGCCTTTCCTCCTTGGTAACATCTGCTTCCTACTATCCCCTCTCTTGGACTCTTTCTATCCCTTTACCTCTGTGGTGGCATTCAATTTTCCAGGCTCTAGCAGTTTTATCAGAATATATACTCACGTATAAGGGCTGGGTTTTAAGATTCACCGTAGAGGGAGAACATACACTGCTTGTTTTTCCGAGTCAGTGTTACTTCACTTAGCACTATAGTTTCTAGTTCCACCCGTTTACCTGGATATTTCATAGTATTGTCTTTCCTTACTGCTTAGCAGAACTCTGTTGTATTAATGTACCACATTTTCATTATCCATTCATCAGCTGAGGGACATTTAGGTTGTGAGAAGAGCAGCAACAAACACAGATGTATAAGTACCTCCACAGTAGGATGAGCGCTTTGGGTATACATCAAAGAGAGGTATATCTGGATTATATGGGAGACTTATTTTTAGTTTTTTAAGAGTTCTCCACACTGTTTTCCAAAATGGTTGCATGAGTTTATAATCCCACCAGCAGTGAATGAGCATTTGTCTTTCCATACATCCTTGACAGCATTTGGTCTCTTTTGTTCTCTTGATCTTAGCCAGTCTGACTGGGGTAAGATGGGATCTTAAAGAGATTTTGAGTGCCATCTCTTTAATTACTAAGGCTGTTGAACACTTTCTAAGGTTATCCATGGCTATTATTTTTATTCTTGCTCCACCATTTATTTATTTGTTTAGGTTACTGAATATTCTTATTGAATTTTTGTGTCTGTCATACAGAACATCTCAAACAACCTTAACCACTTTTATACCCCTTCCTCATTGGCTGCTTCTCCCAGCCCTCCCCGACCTTGAATTCATGCACTCTGTCATTTGTATTAAGTCCTATTGTATCAAATTAGTGTCCCCAGACAATCCTCAGTGCAAGTTCATCCACTGAGAGCTAGTCAGCCTATCCAGAGACCCTTGTTTTAAGAAGATTAGCTCTTCTTCACCCAATAGTAATCAGCCACCAATATTTCTTGAACTAAGATTGGAGTCTGCTGCCCATTTCCCCAGTCCCATGCTGGGTTTTTGTCTGCTTGAGTTTGCACGGGTCTTGAGCGTGCTGACACCATTGCTGTAAGTTCATATGAGCAGGGTCCCAGGAGCTTGTAAGATGCTATTTCCTATGACCATGCACCTCCTCCCTGGATCTTACAATCTTTCTGCCTCCTTTTCTGCAATGGTCCCTGAGACCTGGGTGAGTGAAAGTATAGAAGTCCTATTCAGGGACCCGCATTCCAGAACCCTGATTGCTATTCTTTGGTCATTGGTGACTCTTTCTCTTCCTGGCCCTCTGTTGCATCAGGGCGCTTCATTAATTGAGAAATTCGTCAGTGTCCTCTTTATCCCTTGTTTTACCTTTATGCTGCCTGAGCCTTAGGTGTAGAGGTTGTATTGTAGCTGTACCACTTAGGCTTGGACAATTCAGACAATGTCTATGTGTGACCAGTTGTGGTACTCTGTAATAGTCTCATCTGGTGCAAAAGAAATTTCTTTGATGAGTGGGATAGGTGACTGTAAATATGAGAATACACATTTTGCACTTAATAAGACGTTACATTAGTCTAGGGATGTGACAGCCTTGGGGATTTCTCTAAGATCTCTGACCTCTTTATCCATGAGTATTTGGCTATGTTTATAGTACCACACATGAGATTCTTCCATTGAGTGCATTTTAAGTCCAATTAGGTAGCCATTGATTGTCCTCAAGACAAAAAATGCCACTATTGCAATACAGTGTTGTATTCTGTGCCACTTACTGATGTGGTTAATTGGCCATGAAGCTGGTGTTGGATCATTGATTGACTGATGGTCTCCCTTAGCAGTTTGTGTATTGCTCTCCAGAACAATGAGAGCTAGCCTCCAGGGGAAGTGGCTTTCAGGGCAGTTCCAGCTCGATTGCTCCAAATCCCATCTCCAAAGTATGTCCTGTCTTGAGCTATAAGGTCTTACCTTCAATTTCTTGGAGGCACTCAAGGGCTGTGAAAATAGCTGGTGTAATTTAGGGAGTCTCTTGAGGTTGGTTTCTCCTGTCTGGCACTATTTCTTCCTATGTGGCCTTCAGCTGTGCACACGGGCTCATGTAGAGATTTTGTATGGGGAATTTGTCACTAGGTTGTTAGACTAATATGATCCCCTCTGGTGTTTTACACTGGCTAGGCATTATTCATCTTTCCTTTCTCTCCCCCTGTCTAACCCTCCTTCCATGCCTCCTCCATTTAAAGTGTCCCCATTTTTCCCATTTCTCCCTTGATAATACCAGTCTCCTAAGACCCCATCTCTCTTGAGCTCCTTCTTTCACTTTATCCTCACAGTTCCTTGTATAACCCTCACTCCGACCTCCCATTTAAATATCCCCATTTTATTTGTTTCTCCTTTGGTAACACCTGTCTCCTACTATTCTCTCTCAGATTCCTTTTTTCTCTTTACCTCGTTTCCTTTCCATTTTCCTGGGGTAAGATGAAAGCTTAAAGTGCTTTTAATTTGCATTTCTCTAATTACTAATGATGTTGAACACCTTTAAAGATGTTTCTTAGCCATTTCTATTTCTTTTCTTGAGAACTCTTTGCTCAGATCCATGCCCATCATTTAAATGGGTCACCTGCTTTCTTGATTCTTGGTTTTTTGAGATCTTTATGCATTCTGATGTTAAATCTTTCAGTTGTGATGCTGGTGAAGATTTTCTCTCACTCTGGGTTTTCTCTTCATTTCCTTGTTTTCTTTGCTGTGCAGAAGTTTTTTAGTTCAATGAGGTCCCACTTGTTCATTGTTGACCTTAATTCCTGAGTAGCTGATGTCTGATTTGGAAAGCCCTTTCTTACATGTGTATGTTGTAGGTGATTGCCTACATTTTCTTCTAACAGTGTCAGAGTTTCAGGTTTCACATGAGATCTTTGATCCATTTGACTGAGTTTCTAGTTTTTCTCCATTTAGAATTACGTTAGCAGTGTGTTTGTTGTATATAGCTTTATTCATGTTGAGGTCAGTTCAGTTCCCCCTAGGACTTTTAATATATGAATGCATGTCAGATTTTAAAGTCCTTTTTTGAATCAATTGACATGATCATATGATTTTTGTCTTTAAGTGCATTTATATAACATTTAATGACTGTCATATATTGAACCATCCCTACATCTCTGGGATACTGCTGATCTGAGCATGGTGGATTATTTTTTTGATATATGTCTGTATGTATTTTATAATTATTTGTTCAGAATTTTTCTTTCTATGTTCATTTTGGATATTGACTGACAGTTTTCTTATTTTTGTTGTTGTGTCCTTTCCTGGTTTTGATATTAGAGTGATGCTGGCTCTGCAGAAGGAATTTCAGAGTTCCCCTTCTATTTATATATTTTTGAATAATCTAGAACTTATTTATTGTAGATCTTCTTTGACTGTCTGGTAGAATTCTGCTGTGGATCAATCTGGGCCTGGGCTTTTTTTGGTTGGGAGGTTTTATATTGGTGTTTCAGTTTCCTTATTTGTTATGTGCCTGCTTTTACTGTTGACCTCTTCTTGGTTTAAGTTTGGTGGTTTCCATGATTTTAGAAATTCATCTATTTCTTTTAGATTTTCAAAATTAGTATATATTTTAAAAGTACTCCTTTATAATGATCTGGAATTTGTTGGTGTCTGTTGTGATATTTCCCTTTTCATCTCTGATTTTGTTAATTAAGATTTGATCTTTTCTTTTTTTTTTTGGTTAACTGGGATAAGAGTTTGTTTATCTTGTTAATTTTAGTATAAGCACTTAGAAACATAAAGTTCCCTCTTACGACTGTTTTTAAAGTGTCCCAGGACTTTTGTTGTGTTGTATTATTTTCATTTAGTTCCTAGAATACTTTTATTTCTTTCTTAATTTCTTCTTTGCCCCATTCATCTTTCAGAAGTCTATTGTTTAATCTCTATGAGCCCTTGTAGTTACTAGAGTATCTTTTGTTTTTAATGTAAAGCTTTCTTGTATTGTGGTCTGAAAGAATCCATGAAATTATGTCAGTTTTTTTGTATTTGTTGGTTTGTTTTGTGCCCCATTATGTGGTTAATTTTAGAGAAACTTCCATGGGCTACTGAATAGAAAGTGTACTTTTTGGTGCGTGGGTGACTCATCAGTCAGTATCTGTTAGGTTCATTTGATGTATGATGTCATTTAATTCAGAATTCTCTCTGTTAATTCTTTGTCCAATTGAACTGTCTATTGGAGATAATGGGGTACTGAAGTTCCATACTATTTCTGGGTTGGGGTTAATCTGTGTTTTATAGTCCCTGTAGTACTGTTTTTATGAAACTGGTTACAACAGAGTTTGGTGCATATATTCATGATTGTAATATCTTTCCTCATTTAATTTATTTTATTTTACATGTATGAGTGTTATGCCTTCATGTCATACAGTGCCCATGGAGGACAGAGGAGGGCATCAGATCCCCTGGAACAGGATTTAGAGATGGTTGTTAACCACCATGTGGGTGCTGGGATTTGAACCTAGTTCTTCTACGAGAACAGCCACTGCTCTTAATCTCTGAGCCATCTCTCTAGCCCCGATCTGATGGTGTTAATTTTTTGGTAGTTGTTCCTTTAATTGGAATGAACTGACCCTTTTTATCTGTTATGAGTACGTGTTTAGTTTATTATTTTTATTTTATGAGTATGAATGACTTGCTTGCGTGGGTGTAAGTGCTCCAGTGCCATGCAGCGTTGCAGAAGGTCAGAAGAGGGCATCAGAGACCCTGGAACTTGAGTTAAGGATGTTTTGTTTTCAGTCCATTCCATTAGCCTGTACCTTTTGACTGGGGAGTTGAGGCTATTGATATTGAAAGTTATTATTGAAAGATGTGTTTTGGTTACTGTCATCTTAATTTTTTGTGTTCTCGGTCCTATTTTTGCATTTCCATAAATTATAAATTATATCTTTCTCTTTTTTCCTCTTTGTAACCTCTTGGATATAGTCATTTCTGTCTTTGGTTCTTTGTATTGCTTTGATTATTCTCTACAGGGCTGGTTTGGTGGACATGAATTCTTTCAGTATATTTGTATCATGGAAAAATTTCCATTCCCCTTCAACTATGAGTATAATATTGCTGGGTAAAATATTTTGGGTTAGCATTCATGGTCATTTAGAACTAAGAATATTTTGGTCCAGGCTCATCTAGCTTTCACGATTTGCACTGAAAAGTCAGCTGTAATTCTGATTTGTTTTCCTTTATATGTAACTTGTTTTTCTTTAGCAGATTTCAGTACCCTCTGTTTGCTCTATATATTTAGTGTTTTTACTATGATATGCTGTAGGAAACTGCTGTTCTGGTCATGTTTAATTGGTGTTCTTTGTGCTTCTTGTATCTGTATAGGTATGTTTTCCTTCAATTTGGGGAAGTTTTCTTCTTTAATCCTATTAAAAATCTGGTCAATGCCATTGACTTGAGGTGCTTCTCCTTCCTGTATTCATATGATGAACAGATTTGATCTTTTCATGGTCTATTCCACACTTCCTCTATATTCCATTCCTGCGGTTTTTTTTTTTTAAACATTTTTCATAGTCTTTGCTTGAACAGTAAAGTTCTTCAACTTTGTCATCCACTATTGTTTTCCATTTCATTCATTCTGCTTGTCAGGTTTTCTGTCATTTCATGTTGACCTACTGAGTTTTTCAATTCCATCTTCATCTTGGCTTGGGTTTTCTCTTGTTTCTATCTCTTTTGTGAATTCCCATTTCAAGTAATGAATTATTTTTGTTATTTCATTCAGCCACATATTTATATTTTCTTGAACTTCAGTCAGGAGTTTATGCCTATCTTCTTTGAGTTGAGTTGTTTGTCTGTGTGATCATGCTTATGATTGTCCTTTAAATTTTGGGTGCTCTGGGTAATTCTCATTGTATTATACTTCTGTAGAACTGGTGAGTTTTGTTGGAGACATAGTCTCTTAGTTTTTTGTATTATTTCTGTTTTGCATTGTTGTTTGGGCATATGGATGTCTTTTGTTGTTTGTATGTCTGATAGGAAATTCTATTCTGCCTTTGTTCAGGTGAAGTTTGGTTTTGTTTATATTGTTTATGTAGTTTTGTTGCCTTTTGCTCATGTACGAAAAGTTACTTGGTGTGTGCTTCAGGTTCTCACAGGATAGTAGGAAGGTCTGTGCCAGGCAGTTCAGAAGTGGGGCCAAGGGCAGGTCAGGGATGGGTACAGCCTGTGGAGGGTCTAACAAACTAGGTAGGGTAGATGTGAATCCTGAAGCTGGAGAATACAGCTAGTCTGGGTGCAGGGCATCAGGTTGCAGTGGGTGGGTCAGGGTTAGAAAGCTTGTCTAGAGGTCTGAGGCAGAACAGGAACAGGCCTAGGCCCAAGGTTAGAAGGAAGACAGAGTATGGGGAGAGAGTGGAGCTGCTCAGAGTGTAGGGGAATCAAGGCACAGTCTAGACTGTTCTTAAGGGTTACATTCCAGCACTATTTGAAGAGCCCACTAATGGCAGCCTTATGGTCTCTCTTACCTTTGAAATCAAAGGGGATTGTGGGCTTTGGCAATGAGCAGTGCTGTTTAGATCTTTTGTGGGATAAGATCTTTTGCAGAAAAGGGATATTGTGCCATAATCCAATGATGCTCCTCTCAAAGTGCTAACCAAATCACACAGGTTCTGAATCAGGAAAAGAGAAACATTTTTGTTTATAAAGAAGAACCTGTGTTTTCAAGTTAAAATAATGCTCTGTCTAAAATGTTTCCTGGCTTAAAGCTTCTACATTATTGATCTTGAAATGTTGCAATGTACCTCAATGTTCATAAAAGTGTCTCAATGAGCTGGTTGAGAGGTGGTCCTCATTCTATCTAAAGTATTGAGAGTCTTCATTTTGTTCGTTTTTTGTTCTTCACCTCTACCCTGCTAATTTTTGGATTATTTTTCAGTTCTCTGTGCACTTACTGGACAGTGGTTAGAGAGAATAATAAATAGCAAAACACAGTGCCATGAAATTGAACTTTTCCACTGAAACATCTTTAATGGAGTACAATGTTGACACCAACAAAAATCCCTCACTATCATAATTCACTTTTTATATGCAGAGAAGTTGTCTAGTTATATTAATTTCCCTTAAATTTCTTAGCTTATAAGAAGGAAAGCATTTCTTGACAATACACAATAGATTATGTCATTCTTTGTATTATTGCGATCTAACGTACCAACGCTGTGACAGATACTTAGTTACATTTGGTGAATCAAAGGATTAAATTAAAAAGTCCCTTTTCTGTTAAAATGTTTTAGATTGGTCAAAGGAGAAATAACATATGAAAAATAAAGGAAGCTTAAATATTGAGTGAAATTATTACTACTGAGGCATGGAGAATTCAAATATATTAGTTTCAAGGATATGATCCTAAAATTCGGAATTTCATCTTTTTATGTTGTTTTTTGGGACAGGGTCTCCTTGTAATCCCAGATGGCCTGAAACTTACCTCCATCTCACAAAGATCTGTCTCTATCTCCCAAATATTGGAGTTAAATATGTGTGTCACCACAACCAGTAAATCTCATCATTTTTTTGAAATGCTAACTTAATAGACATTTGAAATGTTCTAAGTATGCATCATTCTCTAAAAACTAATAACATCCTGACAAACGCAGATTTTTATTATCACCGACATGGAGAAAATATCCACAATAGAATATTCTGCAAATGAGAAACTCTGTTTTTAAGCACTCAGTTCTTTTGTCATGAATGTTACCAAATTTTGTGCTTAGGGAATCTTTTGGAATTAAGTTGGTTTGAGTCTGTCTCACAGGTTAGTTAACACAGTGAGAAAGTGACAAGGAATTCTTTAACCATTGCAAAGAATATGTATTTAATTAGGATACTGATAAAGTGCTATAAATGACTGTTTAGTCAAAATTGACTCAAATGCTTATGTTTTTTGAGGAATTTTTTAGCCACTTTTTCTGCATCTTTTTATCTGGAGAAACAATGGGCAACTGCAGAAAACAAAATTAACGGAATACAATTTAGAGACAGAGAAGAAATTGTTCAGTAACATAATTTAATGATGCACAGAAAAGTAAAAATGTGAATAAGTTTACAGTGTTGTGTAGCAATTCCCCCAGAACTGAAACATTCATCTGCAATAGGGGAGGCTCGTGAGGCTCAGGGAGTAACCCAGCCTCACACCTCTGGGTAGGCTGAAATTTACAAGATGTACAAGGGCCTTCCATAAGGCTATAACAATTGCTGGACAGGAGACTGAGCCGTCTCAATTAAACTCCCTGTTTCTATGGAACTGCAAAGAGCTCTAGGGATGCAGCTTTTCAAAGTTGTCACCTGGCTGGGGCCTGCGATGAACTTTTCATGGATTCAGTAGCCTTTGAATCATCCAATCATCCATCCTCACTCACACTCTTGTAATTAATCACAGTAAATTTACTAGTGTGTCAAGTTGGACTTTGGTGGAATCCTATTTCAGTCTGTTGTGGATTTCCTATTTGGGGTGAATAGGCATTTGTTTGTGTCTTCTTAAGAAAAATGAGCAGAACAGGTATCCTGTAGCTCTATCTGACAGATTTGAGGTTGATCATTTTAAGTATTTTTAAGCAGTAAGTACATTCACACTAAGTACATTTAAGCATTAAGTACATTCACATCTTGTGGTACTATCAACATTAATATGTTCAAAACGTGTTCATCTTTCCAAACAGAAACTCTATATACATTTAATAGTAACTTGCCATTTCTTTTATGCCCAGTCCATGGTAACTTTAATCCCTGTGTATTTGGCTGTTAAAGATAAGTCATTCAAGAGGAAGCATACAGCATTCCAGATAAGATGGCAAATTAGAAGTCACTTTTATGTGACCCGGTGAAAGAGAAGAATAAAATTTAAAAGCAACATACTCTATCCTTAGAAAGAGCTAAAGAAAAAAAAAAAACACCAAGAGAGAGCTAGGTAACATCTCCACAAAGAAGCAGCCATGAGCTGCCGCCAATAGATGCTCAGCTACACTGTGTGTTTGCTCTGTGACAGAGTCAGCCATATCTGCCAAGGTGCTGCTTTCCACTCCTAGACACAGGTGCCAGGAGGGCAAGCTGGAGAGAAACTGGCTGGGCTGTGGAGAGGCAATCAGTGGATGGATACCATGAGCAGAGAGACAGCCGAAGCTCTGCAGAAAGAGGCAGAAGCGTGATGTGGGTGTTTAAAGTCGAGGTTTTACACCAGCACCCTGGAGTGAATGTCCCCCAAAGGCATCACCTCTGTCACTGCCTGGGCGAGGTGTGCTGCTCCACTTGCTTCAGCTTGGGTGGGAAGAGACCACTCGATGAAAAAGTAAGCACAAGCAGGGCCAGCCATTCACATCATCTTAATTCCATTTTATTTATTAATAAATATTTTCATTTTCTTAATTAAAAAAATTTGCATCTCCCCTAATGTTCGTTTATCATTGTCCTCCTGTATCTCCGCGTCTGTCTATGATATGGTCTCTGCTGTTTCTTAAACCTTTAACATACATGCTTAACCATCTTCTGTACTCTTTAGTCCCTCTTTTCTCTCTTTCTTGTTCCCTCATTTTTTTCACTACTTAATTATAAATACCATTTTCTCTAAAAGCTATAAAATATGTTTCTAGTTAGTACCCCAGTGCCACTATCTCTGAACCTTTTTTGGAATATAAAGGAAATATGCATTTGTATATATTTTTGTTATACATTTATTTTTATTGTACATTTGTTACTTTGGTCAGAATTGTGTCTGTTGGTGAAGTAGGTGATTTACCTTAAACAGGAGTGGAGAACACAAACCTAACTAAATATAATTCACTAGGAAGACTCACATGAAAGAGGGATTTAGAACTCCAAATAGAGATGGCTAGAGAAATAGATCTTGATGATATACACTGTTTTGGTTGATAGATTTGGATTATGTAACCCATTCACTGCACGACTCCTTTCCCATTACAATTGATTGCGATAATATGCATGCCTAATTATGAGAAATACAGGTTTTCCATGAAAATTTACTGTTTGCTTTACTGGAGTATGTACCCCAAACTGGTCCAGACTGGATTAGCATACTTTCTTTAGTTCTTGTTTGTGTTCAAGGATGTTGCAGACCATAAAAGAGGGTTGCTAATGGGTTGCTAAAGAGTTATTAGAGCACAATGACCAGTTACTTTGGAGAAGTGTGTGTGCAACTCAGCACAGGTGAGAATCCTGAGTTGCTAAGCACTTTGGTACCAAGGAGTGTGTGAAGCTCAAGCCAAATTGGGTCTCAGGCTGTTAAGCCATTCCTGCAAAGTACCTGCCTCAATGGGAGTCTTCTTGTGTTTACAGGAGATGAAAACACCAACAATTTTGTCAATTAGGGGAATAAAGATTTCATCCTCAACATATATACTTATTTGAACGTGTCCTTAATTAATACAGTAACATTTCCAATGAATATACATGATGAAATTTAAAAAACATTAAAAATAAGAAAAACATAAAAATTAAAAAAAAAGATTTCAGTTCATGGATGTTTTCTCCAACTGTCTATCTAGTAACACAATTATCCCACCATGAGTCTGGTCATAGTTATTGAATGTTGAAAGAACTTCTGGGTGTCTATCGAACTTGTTTTGCTTCCATACATCCTCCCATTTGTGGCCAACTGAAAAGAATAAATGGAACTGGACAGATGGCTCAGCAGGTAAAGGCACTTGCCAATTGAACCTGAAGACTTGAGTTCAATCCCTGAAACCCATAGTGGAAGGAAAGAAATGACTGTTGAAGTTGTCTTCTGACTTGCACAAAATAATGGATGAATGTACCATTAGCCAGGAGCCCCACTGTGTTGGGAAAATATAGCCCACCCTAAGAGATACTAAGTTTATCTTTATATTATTACAGTGTACCTCCTTTAGCATTAGAAACTGACATGGCTCTTGTTTCAATACACTAAACCAATAAAATAAGTTTTAACTTAAAAATTGGACTTCAGAGGCGAAGAAGAGTGACTGGAAAATACTAACCAGCACTAGAATGGCCTTCCTACAGCCTTGCTGATCTTGACCATTTTTCCTCATTTCTTTTATGTTTCCTTCTTTATAAATATTTAATCTCGAATTTGTTTCTGATAACTTTTCAAAAGCTATTAGAGTGAACAATCTTATTAATACTTGGGTAATTATATAATTTGTTAATTTAAAATTATTCCAGTTTAAAAGCGTTCCTGCTTTTCAGCCCTCGTTCCTCTGTTCTGAGAGAAGACAAACATGGTCTCTAATTATTCCAAATAAATACACAGTGTGCCTTCTGTATGAGTTCATATCATTTATATCTTTCACTGGCTGACCCTGTCTTCTGTTTACAGCACCAGGCTTAAAGCATGTGAGGGAGGGCCTGAGGATTCCCGTCTTCTTTTAGGAGAGTTACTGTTTAGTTTTGTCCGAGAATAATAAATTTAACAGATGAAAAGATGGAAAAATATTCTCCATCTGTGACTTTTAAATGGTTTTGACCTCTGGAGAAAGGACAAGTTAGAAGCTGTTTGTCTCTTGAGGATTGGGATTTGAATGTAGTGAAGAGTCTACCAGGAAGATGACACTAGAAACGCTCCTTACTGAACATCTACCCTAAAAATGTGGTGCTTCCAGACTCATCACTTAAGACTTTGCTTTATCATTGAATTTTCTCAGGAAAACAAAACAAATTAGAGAACTTATTGTTTCTGGAAAACAATTACATGGAAAAGCGTAAACTTTAAGGAGACAAATGCATCTTTGGTGGCTTGGTGGACTAGAGTCATGTGCAGTTCACTCATGCTGGTGAATATCAGACACTGATGTTTAAAATGAACCACGTCAGAGACAATGGTAAGTACAGTTATGTCTTCCAAAACAAAATAAAGGTTTTTAGAAATGGGCAGTGGGTTATACCATACTGACAGCATAAAAAAAACATGATTTTTAATAAATTCATAAAGAAGTATTTCATTGAATGGTCTTTCCTTACACCCCACAAAAAAACCATAAAGAACCAATCTCCCAAACTCCCAAAACTAATTATCAAAGGAATAAAGAAGAATAGAAAGGATTTTCCCAATAGGATGAAGTCGAACAAGAGAGATGGCCAGCACCACACTCCGGGGAATCTGACACCCTCTTCTGGCCTCCCCAGGTATTTGCTCTTATCCCTTTATTCAAACATTTCATTTCACAGGAGATATTAGTCAATGAAGAGAGAAAAAGCAGTTGAATGTAACACTGGTCCTGGGATCCTAGCAAGTTTGGAGACAGTGTGGGCTATATAGTGAGACCATGTCTCAAAAATAAACAAGAAAATAAAGGTTTAGAACAGAGCAAGTAAATGATTTTCTTTGCCAATGATGATTTTCTCCATAAAAATTCACAGAAATTACCAACTCCCCCCCCCCAAAAAAAATCACAGCAGAGCAAACAAAATGATCCGAGAATAGAAGCTCAATATACAAAATCGATTTATTTCTCTCTATAATGATGGAGGGTAAATATCAAAACACTATTTTGAATGTTAAAAATCCAAAATACACTAAAGAATAAAGGCACTAAAAAGTTACTGTGAGGAGTTCATCTTGAGTAAAATTGAAAAGAAGACTTCCTGCTCTGTAAGGTTACACAGCTCTCTTCCCAAGGTGT
Source organism: Eospalax fontanierii (assembly GCA_035773235.1). Classification (NCBI taxonomy): domain Eukaryota; kingdom Metazoa; phylum Chordata; class Mammalia; order Rodentia; family Spalacidae; genus Eospalax; species Eospalax fontanierii. The sequence goes on along the minus strand of CM069538.1, from coordinate 25,968,351 downwards.
TAAACTGAAATTTCTTCAGCATCCTGTGTTCAAAATAGCTGCAATTTCCTTTAAACAATTCATGGCCATGAAAATTACAGTTTGTTCTTCTGTTCCCTTAGTGGCACCAAGCGGTACTCTGCATGTCATTAATATGCTATGCAAATGATGTGTTTGGCTCCTGCTCCTCAGTTTGGGGTAACCTTGTCAATCAGTGTGTTGGCAGCAGTGAGCTATCTGATGAAAATTAGCCCAGCTGTTGTGAAGGTCATGGAGAATCTTCACCTCCCCTTTCTTGTCTAGACCTGTATTACACTGTTTGATGGAAAAGGAAACAGCTTTGATTGATGTGTATCTGAAGTCACCTGAGTGTTAATTAAGGATTTGTTGAGATCTTTCTGGAATGTTTTCTCAAGGACAAAGAAAACCCTTTTCTTTTCAAATGAGATCACTGCCTGCCCACTTACTAGTATACTGTGTTGAAACAACTTTAGAACCATCTTGAGGTGGGAATGAGGAGGCATGGTAGGTTATATAGTTTTGTGTAACTCATCTGCTTAATTGTTAGACGCATTATTTTCATATGACATGGAACACTACTATATGATGATCGTTTTGGTAGTTATTTTCTGTTACTCTCCCTGTTTTCTGAGAAACTTTTGGTGTACTTAGGGAGAAACTTTCAGTTCATTTAGGAAACCAATTACTAAGTGAGAAGAAAGGGAAAAACTTCATTTAAATATCACCGAAGACTTATCAAGAGTAGAAATAAAAGCATCATGAAAGTACCATCTGTTTGAATGTTTATTTGACACTTTTAAGGAAATTTCTTCCCATAAGACTTATTGTGCATAGAAAGCTTCCCAACAGAAAGAACTTGTGAAACAGGGAGTTAACATGGACCTCAGAGGTCTGACATGAAAATAAAAAAAAACACTTTAATAGTTGCAGAATACGAATTAAACGTGGAGAGGACTCAGTCTGGCTGTGTAGTATGTATTTTCATCTAGGTGGCATAGCTGATCTAAGAAGTCTTCCTGAAGATGTGTGCTTGGGTTTGTGACGTTGCACCCTAAATGTCAGTGGGTTCAATTAATGTGGCCAGCACATCAGATCTCAATGGATTTATCTGATCAATTTTAGAAACAGAGATACTGATAACTGGTCAAGAAATAAAACTTATCCAACCCAAGTGCCTTTTGTGTATGGACTTAATGGGGAAAAATATCCTAAATTCCCTTAATATCAATTTCTCTATGAGCATTAGTATGAATTCTTGTTTCTGCTTGCCTACGCTTGTTAATGACATCGCTATCCTTTCATAGTCACGATACTTTTAACAGTAATAATTTCTAGGCATACTTTACTATAAACATATTCCAAACTCAATGCTTTATTTCTTCCTTTTTCCCCTGTGTATATTGTAGCCAAGACAATCCTACCCTGATGATTATAATAATTCCTTAATCCTCAGCACTCCCCAAACACATACACACCATTTTTATAGTCCATCTTGTTGCTTTACTAATCATTCACATAGACACTTTGATGAAAGAAATCTAAACTCTGCTTAGATTTCAAAAGATACCTTAGAAATCCACTCTCACGTTCAGCAGTATGGTATCTTTATATTAGTGACCATCTGCTCCCAGTGTCTCTCCCAAATCTCATGTCTAGTCTAACTTTACTAGCCTTTGTTTTCCAGGGACACTTGGGTAGGACTATACCTTTTACTCTTTGACTGAGTTTTTTCTCTCTGAGAAACCATGCCTCAAGATCATAGTCCATATTGACCTATTTTTTACCTTTCGATTTATACTTTTGATTTTTATTCATTTAATTTTTATTTGTTTACTTTTTATTTGATGTGTACGAGTGCTTTGCCTGTCTGTATGTTAGTGCATCCATGTCATGAAAGGCCCTTAGAGACCATAAGAGGGTCTCATATCTCTGAAACTGGAGTTTAGGACTGTTGTTAGCTTTCTTCCTGGTGCTGGGATATGAAACCAGGTCCTCCACAAGAGAAGCCAGTGCTCTTAGCCACTGAGCCATCTCTCCAGCCCCTCTGACTGCTTTAAATAATTACTTTTACCTACTAATTTGACATTAGGAATAAAGAAACAAATTCACTAAAAAATACATATATCTGCCTTATCCTTGAAACTTACCTCATTACCCAGGACACTATCATTCCAAACATTGTTCTTGTAACCAAATGTTTTCCTTAAAATTACATTTATCTATCTTAATTATTTTTAGCTTGACAACAGTATGTAATTTTTGTTATTTTGTGCATATATGTGTTTGTGTGGTTTGGTACATGTGTGTATATATGTATATATGTACGTAGGCCAAACTTGGATGTCTTTTAAAGGTACAATATACCTTCTTTTGAGACAGGGCCTCTCACTGGCCTGGAACACAGTGAGTGGGCTAAGTTGTTTGGCCAGTGAGCCCCAATAATCTGCTTATTTCTGCCTAACCAGCACTGAGTTTACAAGGGTGTGTCACCACCACATCTGGTTTTGTTTAGAATCTGGGGATTGAACTCAGGTCTTCATGCTTTGCAGAACCAGCACCTTGACACTAAGCAACCTCCCCGGGCCTCTTTTTTCTTTTCCTTTTTCTGGATATTTTAGATATTTTGGTTGAATCCATACATGTGAAACACACAGACATGGACAAACTATAATTCCATTCTAAAATTCATTCTGTAGCAGAATTTGATGACAAGAAATATCAAATTAAGATTTACAGCTTGATTATGATTTTCAGTTACAGTTCTGATGAATTATAGTTTTAAGTATTGTTTTAAAATAGATCACAATATTTAATTTCTTGTTTACAACTTTCAGCATGTTGCTGGATTTCAGCCCATTGGTTTGGAATGGTTACTTGAACGACTGCATACTGGTCTTGCTTTCCCAGTTGATCAACAATTGAATTATGTCTAGATTTTTCTGTTTGGAACTTGTCTTCTGTTACCAGTCTTGTACCTGTCTCTTATGTTTTATGTGCAAGAATTTCTTAGCTGTAAAGGTAGAGGTAAAATTGTTGGGTTATTGCATTTGTGACTGTCCAAATTTATTAAATAATGTAAAAGTCTGTTCTAAAGTAGGTGCTAGTTTCTGTTGCCAGGAGCAGTGTATGAGAGATCCCTATGGGAGCTGGAAAATTGGCTGAGTGAGTAAAATGTGTGCCAGGAAAACATCTTCACTGTGTTAGTTTTCCAGCACTCATGTAAAAAAATCCTGTGATGGAGATGGGGTATTTTTATAGTTCCAGTGCCGAGAAATGGAGGCAGAAGAATCCCTGGAGCTCACTTGTCAGTCAGGTGAGCAGAATTGGTGAGCTCCAGAGATTGGTGAGAGATACTGTCTCAAAAAATAAGGTGAAAAGGAATTAAGGAAGGCTCTTGATGTTGACATGTGGCCTTTCCCACTTATGCACACATGATGCACACGCAACCACATGCAATGCACATACATCTCAAACATCATACACACATTCACACACAGAAATGCGAAACAGAAATGTGTACACTCCTTCCCATACAGCCTTGGGGTGGATGTTCTCTCAAAAATCTCATATTCTCAAACATCATTTATTCTCTGAATTTCCCAGAACTTATGGTTTATTTTGACCCTGATTTGCTATTTCCTGAATTTCTAATGGAACTCTTTTAATAGCTTAATGGATATAAATGTTTTATCTCTGAAAATCCACTTGAAGTATTTTCTTTTTTTTTTTCTTTTAGTGTTATTTGGAATTTTGTGATATATTTTAAAGAATTAGTTACTACAAATGCATTACTTATTAATGTGTAATTATTGATCAGTTGCTTGTATTATGAATATAATCGCTCATCTTGACACCAGTCTTTTTAACCTCTTAAAATTATCTTTGGATCTGTTTTAATTATTTATGTGACTCTGATGTTTCTCTTGGGACCATTGCTTTACATAGGGCATGTTCTTCTGTTAATGTGAAACCTTGACAACCAACATGCAGGCAACTTGTAAGTATTACACAGAAAGGACAGGAATGTGACTGATAACTTTCTGGCTGCCTGCTTTAGTTGAGCACCAACACCTGGATTTTGAATTCTTCTAAATTTGCTCTGCAACAAGCTAATGACTTAAATAATTGAGATGAGGCAGGAGAGCCTCTCCAGTGAATGCACTTAGGAATCTCTGGCTTAAGAGTCTTCACAGCTAGTGCAGGTCACCACTGCCTCTTGCTCCTGCTCTGGAAGTCTGGTGTTCTATTGAGAATGACCCTCAATTGGGAATCCTGGGCATCAAAGGACTTGGGTCACCAACTGCTCAAAGCTGTGATTTCTTTAAAAACATATGACTTACCCGCATCATAACTTTCCAATTCTTTGTGAACTAGTACCCATCTTAGCATCCTATGGAATGCCAATGGGAAGCACACACTGGAGATACGACTTAACAGAAAAATACTAAATAAATAAAGTCCAAAGCCATTTAGAGTACACCGCGGATGTGTCTGATTAGGATTCAACTGACTTCACTTCTGCAGCAATGATGGAGATCCTCCTGCAGCTGGTCATGATTTAAAGTGACTCTTAGGAACATTATAGATCAACTTGGTCTCTGAATAGAAGGAATCCTGTGAGTGTAGAGGAAACCTTTTTATATTTCTTTTTCTGGCTCTTTCATTCTAATACCAAATGTCATTGTAAAAACAAATGAAATGCCATTCTAAAATATTTATTAGATTCTCAAAGTGAAATACTGGTTGTGCTTCAGGAATAAGCTTGATGGAATCTTTCAGACACCACTAAAATGGTCCAGCATTCTTACACTTTCTGATAGCGTAAGCCTTTTCTTTACTGTAAAACATAGGGATGCTAATTGACATATTAAACCTATGTATCAAAATTAATTACAGGGTGTGCACAGCTGTAGCAAAAATACTGTGTATTAAGTCATAGGAAGTTAAGCTCCATTTGCATTTTTGCCTCTGCTTTCCCAGAGTTTTGCTTCTCTGAGGACCCAGGGAGTCTTCAGAGTTATGAAAAGAGAGGCCTTCACACAAGACTTTGTTGACAGTATGCTAGTAGGAACATGAAGTTGTTTAACACTAAGTCTCTCTTAATTTCATGTGGTAACAATGGTTTTGTATAAAGACATTTTATTCATTCATGCATTGAATATTATTAACCTAATCTTGAGAAATGCAATGAAGAAGTTTAGGTGGACACACCAATATCCTTCCTGTCTTGGACAGGCTACCCTCTTGCTGGTGACAGAGGAAATAGCCTCTGAGCGGTGACAGCTGATAGATGTGCATGATGTTCTGTATCATGGAGACAGTATGGCCTGAGTCCAGTGTGTTTCTCCATCCTGAGCCTTCTTATTCCATTATAATTCCTTCCCAGTAGAAATGGAGAGCAAACATGGTTCAAAAGGGAAGAAGCTGCAAGGTCTATTACCCAGAACTGCCTGTGAAGCAGGAAGTACAGGAAGAGTAGAAATGGGTAGAAAAGAGGTATATATGTATAGCTTGCCCCCCATGAAGATATGTTTAAAATGGCAAAATTTCCTGTCACATTCCAAACAGAAAAATGCACATCATATGCTTTACAGAGGAGACTTAAGGTACGGAAGTTATAAAAGTGTTGAATGGATCAAAGATCAGAACAAAGCAGGTGATATAATCCAGTGATGAATGTAATGAGTTCATGGAAAATAAAAAGGAAGAAAATTGTTTTACTGACTTGAAAGGCACACTTGTGTTGCTGGTGACAGAGGCAGACTGAAGCTGGCAGCCAATACTGGAACCTGCTGGGTCAGTGAGGCATCATAGGACAGAGGTGTGTATTGAGCAATGATAGATAGAGCGGCTTGCTGCTCATGCTGGGGATGGATCTTGTCCTCAGGCTCATGTGGCTCATGTGTACATATCAAAATTTCATGATAGCAGAATACACAAAATTAGCCTCTTTACTCTGTACAGGGAAGAAAGTAATAAAGTGCATTCAAAATTCACCTTGACCAAAAAAGCAACGATTTCTTATGGAAAAATCACACATAGGAGGACCACGTACACACACACACACACACACACACACACACACACACACACAATTGCATGTGCACAGGCTTATAATGTATAGGTATTTATAGCTATCTGAACACACACACCAAGTCTAATATTCACAGTATTATCTATAGTAAGGGATTAACTCTAACAGTTTTAAACAGTCACATTCAATATTCAAGGAAGTAGAGGATGGAGCAGCAGGTTATACTCCACTGGGCTCTAGAGAAGGTTGAGAGATGATTACAACTTTAATATGTAACAGAAGTTCCATGTACATGGATGTAGATGTCCTCTTGGCTCAGAACACCCTCCCACAACTTGTGTTCCCACACCCCTTTGTTTTGTTGGTGCTCTCTCCCCTCTGTTTGGGTTTAGTCTGAGACAGCTGTTCAGGTTTCTGGTTTCTACCTAGTAAAGTGGTGGACAGGAAGACAGCATGTTCCAGGCTTTAGGAGGAGGGGCTGGATGTGTGGAGCCATTCTCCTCTGCATTTGCTCACCTCAAGGACTGTTCATCACCCATCCCAGCACCCAAAAAGCCTCCACCAGCAGTCAGAGGTGGTGACATCTTGCCATCCTGGGCCAGTTCTCTGACAAGCTCACAGCTACAGTGGTGTCTCTGAGACACACTGCACCAGCTCGAGTAGGACTCAGCCTCAAAAACCTGTAGGAGAGTCTTAGGTATCAGAGAAGGCTAAGGGCTCTCAACCTCCTGTCAGCTACAAAAGGTGTCATCGCCATGTTCTCAGGGGCTACACACAGCAAATACGCATTCCTGGCCTTTCCCCTTTACCACCAGGGAGAGGGGACCAGGTGACTTTTGCCTCAGTTCGTGCTGAGGCCATGGTCACGTCACAGAGCAGGAGCCAGAGGCAGTCAAGTAATATGACACTCGGGCAGGAGCCCAGCGTCTGTACTAGGCCCAAGCATGGTGCCGCTACTGTCTTTTTGTATTCTGTCTCCTACTAGCCTTACAGATAGCAAAATTCATATGAAGGTAGTGGGTTCGTCTGGAACGGCAATTCTCAGACATTTAGTAGTAGTGTCAGAATAGAGCCGGTCATGTCAGACATAAAGTAACAAGATTTGCTTGCTATAACCCAACACAAGAGAGGAGCACCCTAAGGCGATGACTATTTCAGTACAGTTTCACAGGAAGCAGAGAAGGGGGATTTGGGTGCTAGCAGGCTCTCTTCTTTCCCCTTATTCCATCTTCCTCGGCATCGGGGATGGCGCCTCTCTCTGTTGTATAAGTCTGTTTTCCTCCAGGCAGACAGCGAGCAGTGCTTTCTTTCCAGCCTTGGTCACACCCACTTGCCTAAGATCATCACAGCCACGATTGTTGGCTGTCAGACTCTGCAAGGAAGGACGAGCATGGAAAGTGTCCTACCTCCCCACAAATGAGCCCTAGTTGCACGAGGGTCTAAGTGTATATAAATGGAGGAGATGGAGCAGAGGCTCTCTCCATTTTGTGCAGCTGTGGGAGTCATAATCCTCAGCTGCATGGAGACGAGATGTTCCAGTGTGGTCTTGGTTGGGGGAGTGGCACCCACATTCATGGAAGTAAATCCTCACCCGTTGCTCAAAAACTCACTGGGGTCTCAGAGTGCAGTCTGGTGTCACTGGACCTCTCTTTGTTGTAGGGAACAAGGGAGGAGGGGGCTGGTTGCCCTCTGTGCCTACCAGAGGGATCTTAGCTACACTCTCCTTTATCCTCCTTTACTTTCTTCTTTATTAATTCCTCATCCACACACATACTCAGAGGCGTGCTTTATTGGTCAGCTAGTTGTTTCTCAATCCAATCCAGTTGCCATTCAACTATCACAGAGCACATACAGTTTAAAAGCCAATAAGTAAATACTAAAACAACCTGTATGTCTGTCTGTCAGGATCCCATATACAACCTTTGATCCACAGCCCTTAGAACTACCATTATTGGAGGTTACATGAAGTTAAATGAAATTGCCACTTGATTTCCCAAAGTCATCCTTCAATGGAAGTTTTATCTCAGGCTTCCAGAGGTGAATTAAGTAATTGTAAGGTCGCTTGAAGCTGCAGCTTACTAAATACCTGTTTTCCACTCTTAATAAAGAAATAACTGTCTTCAAGTTTAGAGATCAACAGATCAATACTGAAATGCCAGCTTTGAGGATGTTTCCTAGGACAACACACCTGGCCTCAAATGCTGTATAAGTCAGTATATAAAATAAAGGTATAGATATTCCACCAAGGCAAGACTAAAGGAAAAGCACATATATATATATGTGTGTGTGTGTGTGTGTGTGTGTGTGTGTGTGTGTCTGTCTGTCTGTGTGTGTGTCTGTGTGTGTGTGTGTGTGTGTGTGTGTGTGTGTATGCTTATGTATGAGTCCTATCCAGGGAAGAAGGGGCAGAAATATTGTAAGACCCAGGGTTGGTACATGAACAGAATCTTCCAGGCCTCTGGGAACTTGTACATATTGTACATATGAACTTATAGCAATGGTGACTGGATGCACAAGACCCATGCAAACAGAATCAGGCAAAAACCCAGCACAGAACTGGGGAAATGGGCAGCTGATCCCAGTCTTAGCTGAGGAACTATTGGCAGATAATCAGTGCTGGGTGAAGTAGAGATGATCTTCTTTAAAGGAGATTCTAGATAGCCCATCTAGACCCCAGTGGATGAACTTGCACAGAGGACATCTGGGTACACACACATGACTTAATAGGCCTTAAGTCCCAGAATGCATGAGATCTGGTAGAGGAGCTGAGGGGTTGTTGGTGGGGGAGGGGTTCTAAATATGATTAAGATGTAGTGTATGGCATTCACAGAAATTCAATAAAAATATACATGTGATAAAAGAGACAGAAATGAAAGAGCAAAGTCTGGGTGGTGATTCTAATGACCAATGTTCTTCTTTTGGAAATAAAGAGAGCAAGGAGATCATGCTAAGAAAGTCATTCCTTTTAAAAATTCAACTCATATGTTCTTTGGGGGATATAGAATTTTTAAATTTTTACATTTTAATTGAACTTTTGCAAATTTCATGCATTATATTTGATCACATTTATATCCTCTCCCACCTGTACCTCCACCTAGATGTTCCTATACAGTCAGATTAGTGTCTGCAAATGCCCTTTGGTTGGTTCGTTGACTGGAAACTGGTTAGCCTACCAAGAGTTTCATCTAGCGAGACTGACTCTGTCCCTCACAGCAGCTATCAGTTTTCCAATAGTTCCTCGAGTGAGTTTGGAGTTTCTTATCCACTTCCCCATGTCTTCACTGGGATTTTGTCTGACTTGAATTATATGGGATTTGTGCATGCTGTCCCCATTGCTGTGAGTTCATATGAGTAACTGACCAGCTGCATCAAGAACTGTTTGCCTGTCGTCATTCACCACCTCTGGCTCTTACATTCTTCCCACCCCCTCTTCTGCAATAATCCTTGGGAGGCTGGTGTTTGGTATAGGTGTTCTATTCGGGGATATGCAGTCTGCAGTCTTTTACTCTCTGCACACTTGTCAATGTGGGTCTTTGTGTTAATCATCATCTACTGCCTAAGGAATCATAGTTTGAAGTGAATCATGTAGCGTTGGAAATGTGTAGAGCCCCTGATACCCGAGACTGTTATCCCACATCATTTTGGGAAAAATCTCACTTTGGAGATAATATAAATCCCACATCTATGGAGACTTTTCTCCAGATGGAAATGATTGCTACATAGGTTGGATATGCGAACCTTCTAGCAGTCTTATCGTATAGTCAGTAACACACACTATTGCGGGATGAGGGGCCTTAAAGAGAACACATGCTTCTCTGAGGACACACTATGAAGACGCTCTGGGAACATGCAGACAGGCTTTGTTAAGGATCCTATGCTGGTGTCTGTTTCTCTGCTGTCTGAATCCACAGCGCCCTTTGCTCTATAACACTGGCTGCCTTAGTCAGGCTGCCTTCACATTTGTCTTGACTGCTGCAGAGCTTCTAAATGATTTACTCTACTTTTAGCTGTGAATGATGCAGTGATCTCATTATGCAGTGATCTCGAAGAATGGGGTGCCCCATCTGTATGTACATATTTTCTAACCCATCTACATTCCTGGTCCTCCCACAGTCTAATGAACTCTTCCTCTGGAAAGCAGCAGACTGTCACCTCATTCTGGGACATGGCGACCCTCTACCCTTTCACACCTGACTGGACAACTGTGCTCATTTTGCCATTTTCCACTCAGGGAGCGTTTCCTCCTTGTCACCTCTCAGACTTCTTCAGGCAGAGTTTGGGCACTGAATATTACTGTCGCAGCCTGTATCAGAACGCTTGCTCTGTGTTTAAACTTTAGCTTTAGAACACTAGGAAATAGCAATGGGTGAGGATTAACATTCACTCTTTATCATGTGTCCCATGTTCCCTTGTCTTACCTGTGTCTGTTCATTTCATTCTCACAAAGGCTTCCGGAGGAGCTAATGCAATCACTTAAAGTTCATGAGTTACTTTAGTCCATCCTCAAAACTGCCCTTCTCTGGCATAGAAACTGTTAGTGTGGATGTTACACAGGAGAGGGAAGAAGCACAGAGAGGTGAATCATTTGCCCAGGGTGACATAGCCACTGACTTGTGGAGTTGGGGCTAGACAGCCACCTTAAGAGTCTCTCTGGGGGTCTCTGGCTTACTTATTTATGAGTCCTTAGTACCTGCTCAGTTAACAGTGGCTGGTTGGAATTCAGTGAAAATTAAACACGAGTATTTGTGATATTGTGCATACTGGAACATTTTCTTGAGTCCAGATGGTAGCGACAGAACTCTGAAGAACAGACATACATTCAGGGTTGCAGGGCCACACCACACTGCACTGACACTTTTCCTCATACTGGCCAATTGCTGGGCCACTGGTTCCAGGCGATGAAAAACAGGTGCTTACGGAGGATCATTTGATCTTTTTTGACAATAGTGTAGCAGCGTCTTATTCTATGCTCTCTTGTGAATGGACTCTAATCTATGAGTGAATTAGAATACTTCCTTCTCCTGGCAACCTCTGCTCTTTGTTTCCTATATAATACCACATATTTGGACAGAACTCTTGATTTTACGGTCAGGAAAAAAAGACATAGACTGTTGAAGCATATAGTCCACATAAAAAACTTCAGAGAAACTAGACTATTTCTCCCATCTATGAGCCCTTAATAATTTTTATTTAAAAATAGACATTGTGTTTGGTAACAGAAATATAATCTTGAAACTTGTGCAACTGGCCTTTTGTTGCTTCTATGTTGACTAAGTTTCAGTCATTACTAGTTCCCTGGAGGCAAAAGCAAAGTAACACATATGGGGAGCTAATCATTTGGGTATACGGTCCTGTGAAAAATGACAACCCCATTCTTTTTCCTAAAAAAATCTATGTCATTGGAAGATAAAGATGCAGTCCTAGAATCAGATGAAAGATGAGCTGTCAAGAAAGATTTGATTTTCAAATACACAGAGGTGATAGCAGATGAAATCAAGGATGGACTTTCTTACATGTATAAAAAGAGAGTGAGATGAAAGATTAGATTTAGGGGAAATGCACAGGTGGGGACTGGCAAAAGGAGTGAGGTCCCTGTGCAGCGTTGGGAGGGAAGCAGCTGTGCTTTGGAGACAGAGAAGTCTGGTGATCGCAAACAAGTCAAAGGGGATGCTTCAGCAGGGAGAGGGTGATAAACAGACTGATGTGGGAAAAAAGTCAAGGAGAACGAGAATCACAAAACATAGCATTGAATTTGGTGAGAAGTAGGTCACTCCATTATTTCCCAGGGCATTGTGGGGGTGAACCTGCTTTCTGTTTCACTCCAGGTAAGCACTGAAGGCCAGTTATGATTTAATCTGACTTTTCCAGGATACACTGAAAAGCAGGAAACATAGGATTCAATCGGATAATGTGAACAAGAATGAAGTGGATAAGTGTGCCATCACCACATTAGTATCAAGGTGCAGTTTGCAATAATGACTTGATGCCATCCTCATCTGAAGATGAGGAGGTAATGAGACCAGCCAGGGCAATCAGTTTTACACAGGTATGTATAACCCATTACTATGAGAATGTTGACAGATGTCGGTCAGCATATAAAGGGATAATGAAAATGTGACACATAGATGCAATGGAACTTTACTCCACTGTAAAAAAATGAAATTTGGAAATTTGCAGGAAAATGGATAGATCTAAAAATTATTTAAGGTGACCCTGACTCAGAAAGACAAATACCACAGGTTCTCTCTGATATGCAGATTCCGGCTTTTAATGTATATATGTGGTTGTAAGTGTGAGCCATGAAACTAGAAAGGGGAGCGTGAAGAGGGCGGGGAGAGATGGGGAAGGATCATGTGCGACTCGAGAACCAGACACTAAAGAGTTCAAGGAGGAGGGCAGGAGGATGAGGAGGAGGAACAGAAAGGAGACTCAACATAAGTGAAGTATATTCAAAGTTGCCGCAGTGAGACTTAATGTTTTGTGCACTGATTTTAAAAGGTAAAAATTTATAAAGAAAATGATGAGAAGCAAATTTAATGGTGTTTAAAAAGACACTGAATTTCCTTATCTGTTGTCTATGCTTGAAGATAGAAGAGGCCCAAATGAACTACTGGTGAAGGCTTCCATTGGAAACAAACAAGCAGCTGGGCCTGGTGGCCACATCTTTAATCCCAGAATTCTGGAGGCAGAGACAGGTGACCTCTGTGAGACGGAGGTCAGTCTGGTCTATGTAGCAAGTTCTAGGCCAGGTGGTGCTAGAGGGAGACACTGTCTCAAAAAATAAAAGAATAAAATCCCAAACAAATAAGCAAACAGAAAAGATCCTCCCCTAAAATAAAATAAAATAACACACACACACACACACACACACACACACACACACACACGGTGCTGTGTGTCCAAAGTATGAGTTATTTCCTTTAAAATTTCTTTTGACTAAATCAATCCCTTCAATATTCCTCAAAAAGAAAAATCACATTTTATTTTTCAAAGTCATAATAAAGGAAGCAGCTCCTTGTTTCCCTCTGCAGAGTGTGCACAGCTAATGAGCTCCTGGAAGCTTTGCTGACATTTAATCAACTTGTTTCCAAGGGAGCTGCATGAGAACATATCACTGTGACTGACCCGAGAGGTCACCTATGCCTCCTCTGTCCCCACCTCTGGAAACTGCTTCCACCGTGGCCTCATCCATATCCCATTTCCTATTCATATCAAGTTGGTTTAGCTTGCATTGTCTCTACTGGAATTAAAACTATAAACAATCTGCATCTTTGCTTGTTAAGGTGACTGTTATTAATAACCATGAATAATGTCATTTCACATGATCTAAATCGCATTGTGGATGCCACATGGGGCAATCCTGAGTGAAGATAAACTTGATAATCCTATAGAAATTTTCATTTTTAAAGAAATAATTGGAATACATGAGAATAGCAAATAATTGTCCTATTAAAAAGCACAGCTGGCTAGAGACAAAAAGGAAAACAATATGAGGGATTCATGCGAAAATTAACAGTGAATATTGAATTTCCTGAATTTCCTTCCACACTGCCTGGCATGCTGTTTTCTTTTGGTCTTCTTATTTCCCACCTGGGGTTAGTCTTTTCACTGTGAATGGTAGTTTGCTCCTAGTCTTGCAGCTAATCATTTCTGTAGAAATTTGAATATTAGGATTGGTAGAACAAAGATTCAAAGTAGGACAAGAGTGTGTTCAACTTTTCAACATTCACTTTCATAGTCCTTCCTCCAACTACCATATACTCTCTGAACCTACACTGGCTGTTCAGGCTCTCTGGATGCTTCCTACTTAACAAACTGAACTGTAAAAATCTGGAAACCTTGTCTCATGAGAACATGTGCCTGTCTAGTTTCTGATGTGCTGAATCTCAGCAAGACATTATCTGTTCATGTGGTCTAGCTTGGTTCATCGTGAATCACACACACATATGTAGCCACTGTAGAGACTTAAGCCTTACATTAGAAGGATGGCTTGTTTCCTGAGAATAAGTGACGACTGAGTACTCAATATTAAACAGAACATCTATGTCACCCCCTCCAATGTCTGAGGAACCTCAAAGAATGTAATAGTAAGAGCCAGATGTGAGTGCTGTCTTCTGGATGTGGCATGATCACTGACAGCATAAACACACAGCAGCATGTACCTACACAAGACCTGCACAGAAAAAGACATGGAGGTAGGAGGGGACGGGGAGAGTTGGGAAGGACAAGGGGGCTGACAGGAGTTGGAAGGCGATAAGAGAGAATAATAGGGTGTGAGCATGACCCATAATAAATTGTGCACACATATGAAATTATAACAATATCAAAAATTTTAAAGTACATAAAATAAATACAAAATATAAAGTAAATTAAAAATGACTTGTATAAGAGTCCTAGGCCTATAGCTTGTGGAAGAAAGTTCATTTTATCGTGTACAAACCATGGCACATCACATGTACTGGCAAGTGCCTTCTCCCTTATGAAGCCCATTGTGGACAAATGGAGAGCTTTTTGGAAGATGGGTTGTTTAGCCTTTTATCCTTTTGCAACCCCTGTGTGGAATATAATAGTATTTTGGCTCCAATCACTGGCAAACAATAAATGTTTGCTCCAGGAAGTTAGACATCCTAATGAAAAACATTCCAACATTTGAATTATAAATTGGTAGCCTGCCTGTCATGGTTGATACTGCCAGCTGGCTTATCTTGAGCCCATGACATTTGAATGCCTTTTGGTTTTCTTTGGACAAGTTATCTCTTAGCTGTCTGTCTTATAAAGTGAAAATAAATAGCTGCTGTTCAATCTTGCACTGTAATGTATTGTTTTTCTCAGTCATCAGGTCATAATGAAACTTCTGAGTGATGAGAGGATGTGCATGATATAGGTGCAGGGCAAGATGTCTGACAGGCCTTTTAAAGTGTTAAACTTGCAGATGATTTACCGAGACTAAGTAATACCTTGTATTAACTTTCTGTTTTCTAGAACCTTCAATATCCTCTTGTCTAACAAGAAAGTGGTTTCTGTTCATTGCACCTGAGTTTTCCTCCATAGCCTCAGAGCTCACTTTCAAATAGAACAAGAGCCCTGTGTAGCTAGAGGAAGACGGATAGCAAGTCAAGTGCAGGCTGTGGAATGGGAGACTTCGTCAGGTCACCCATTTGCTTGTTTAGTACAGTTGCTTTTACTGAAGATGGAATGGAAGGGCATTCCAGTGTCAGATAACCACTCTTCAGCTTCACAATTCAGGCAGGAAGGAAAGGATATATATGTCCCTGAAATCAATTCAATGTGATTATTTGCTAAGTTTTCATGAATACTAAAAGGAAAAGGTCGGCTCACATAAAAAATGCAGTGCAATGGTCCCCTCAGGGGCTGGGCACTGGTGAGGTCTGCATTATTGCTTTTTGATCTTCCATTTATCCTTTTCTGAATATGAATAAAATATACTTTGAGATTTAGCTTTAAATTAAGGAAAATTAATGATCTGCTTTGAAAAGCAGGCTCCGGTATGCTATTAATCTCTAAGAAAGTTAAGAAACCCTTCAAATTTTAATTAGGACTCCACAATTCTATGTCCTTCTCACTCTTAAATCATTGTTTAGACTTTTCAAGGGAGAGTAGTACCAGAATTACCTTGACTGTTGAGTTCTAGTAGTATTATGCTTGCAGAATTGACTTGATATGATCATACCTGATTTTAGGTAGAATATTGATTTTGCTTGATGGGCCAAGATCAGAGATCTTCATGGGCAAATCGGAGATTCAGAGTGTGCTGGGTGAGTCTTTCAGAAATCCGAGTTTGTCATTTTGCAAAGTAACAGTGACTTGAGGGCCTCTTAACTGCTACTTCTGGGAACTGTAGTATATTGACTAGTTAATGGAAGACAATACAATTAAATGAAGTCCCTTTATGCGCATGAGATAATAACTGAACAGGTAGAAATGTACTTACTATCTTCAAGTATTTATTTTAAAATGCAGTGATGATAGGCCTGTGAAACTTTTATTTCCCCCAAATGATAGGACCGATGGCCATCTAGCCTCTTGTTGAGAATGCCATGAATGTGTCTAGTAAAGTTTCCCAAAGAGACGAATGTAGTGATAATGCTGAGAGGAAAGTCTGGAAGCCTAACTTTTTTACTTAATTGGCTGTGCAGTGAATTAGGATGATTAATTCATCTCTGCAGTAGAGCCACGGATGATGTAAATTCAGGAAGAACTTTCAGGAAAGAGCAATTGACTTTACCAGCTAGTATTATCCAAATCCAAGATTTTTACTGAAAATGATAAAATTCATGGCTGAGTATGCATGGTGTCCCAAGACAAGGTTTAAAAAGTTTGCCTTGGATAGGATTGGTGGTATACGACTATAATCCCAGCCATTCAGAGTCTCAGGCAGGAGGATAACAAGTTTAAGGCCTTTCTGGGCTACAGATCATCATTACAACTGAGCAAGACCTGTCTCCAAATAAAAATTATATAAGATCTGAAGGCATAGTTTAGTGGTAAAGCATTTGCATTTCACATTCAAGGGCCTATGTTCAATCTCCAATATAAAAAAAGACAAAACCAAAATCCTTGCCTTGATTAATGATAGCAGGACGATCAAGGATAAGGAATACCACCAAGTGTTCTCATCAGCCAAGGAGAGATGCTAACCTGAGCCTGATGTGGGTTAAATATGACATTTAAATTTGTTTATTGAGAGCATGAAAATGTTTCTGAGATATCTGGGTAACACTGCAGGATACTTCAAAAGGGGCTCCATGCAGTAATAAGTTGGCATTACTGCAGATGATGGAAGTGTCTCTGACATTTCTCTCCCACAATTCCCTTCTCTTCAGGACTAATGAGCAGGGTAGGGCTTGCTCTGCATGAGGTCTTCACTATGCTGCCCTGCTATACTGTGAAGATTCTGAAATATAGAAATATGATCTAAGGACAATAACCGTCTTGTATATGTTTCCTTACCTGAACGTGTTTACATTTCTGGAAGGAAATGACACTCAGTACAGAACACTTGGAAAGAAGGCTGATAAAACTCAATGACTAAGAATGTTTAACAAAATCATTCCCTTTGACCAAATTGGCTCACTGTCTTCTAAATATAACAAACACACACAAGCCATTTCTGCTTCTGGTCTTCTTGATATATATTTTGTATAGAATGTCTCATATCTCTAGTATTCTCTGTGATTTAGCACCAAATTATGTACACTTTCTAAAACAGAAAAAAAATTTCCCTGGTTACTTTGACTCCACAGAAAGCATGACTGTAGGCAGTCTTTGGTGACTGCACAGTTAGTGATCTCTCTGGCCCTATTTACCATGTGTATATGCCTTACTTCTTAAATGAATTCTGAATCTGGGAAAGAATATGTCTTCTTGCATATCCTATGAGGACAGGATGAGTCAATAAGACCACCAACTATGGTAGAAGCTCTTTGGGAAGACAGCAGTTAATGTGCCAGAAGAAGAAAGCATAAAAGAAGCCTGAGTTACTTATGGAAAAAGTTTTGAAAATCAAAGTTTGGTGAACTTGACATTAAGGAGGTAAAGTATTGACTGAATACTATTTGATGTAAGGCCAAGAACTTTTAGAGGAGAGGAAATAATATTAAGTATTTTTAATTTGCAAAAAGAAAAACATGGGAGTAAAATTAGATATATTAATAGACATCTGATGGAATTCTTTTAACTGTCCCTCATTTATCTTGGATGCAAGTAACTTCGGTTATTTTTTTTTTTCAGGTAGAAAAGCTAATGTACATTCTACCTCTTGCTAACTACATACTGATCTTTCTTTACAAAGGAATCTTATCCCTGGATATTCTCCTGTTGATAGCTTCATTTTATGTAATTTTATGAGGTTCAAGGAAGAAAAGAAATGGGTGATTGTTACATTATTTTATTTCATATTTAAATCGGTAGTCTTCTTTTCTTAACCTCTTTGAATCAAAGTAGAAATAAGGCTGAACAGAGACCATTAGGACCCACAGCTCCTGTCTGAAAGTCTTTAATGGCACTCACTTCTGATTGGTATTTTTTTTTTTTATTTCTCCAAGATTTTTTAGACAATGCAGGCGATTTGCCTTTTCATGGTTTAGAGATGCATAACATAGAATGAAATGACTGACATTATTCTTTCTGCAGACTTTTGCTATCGCTTTACTGCTTTAGGTTGACTTGTGCTTTTTTTCCTCAGTGGATTTTTCCATTACAGTATATTTTTCAAAAGAGAATGGCCTTTTAGTACTCAGACAACAGTGGTCACTGCTCACGGCAACTCAACTTTAGACCACTGAGTGGACAGTAGTTGGTATGGGTATGTAAATTTCCTCTACAGACCAGGAAACAATGTTTAGTAGCATTGGCCTTTGAGGGTTCAGCATTTGAAGGAACTTTTCTGTCTTTAGAGTCTTGGTAGCCTTTGCACTTTGCCTTCTCCACCCTGCTTTCTCCTGCTGTACTCCAGTAACTCACCTCCATTCTGAATCTGGATGTAGTCACCAGGAACCAGATTTTCAAAGATCTGGGTATGACTTTAGATCAAATTTCTCATCCTCTTACTCTTGATATTGTTTTGCCCTGGTGCTCCTTCAGCTGGAATTCTGGCAAGTTTGTTTGTCTAGAATCCTCTTTACCACCTTTGTTCCCTGTGAGCTATTTTCCATCCAGTGACCATCTTGCTTCTTTGATATACATCTCCACTGATCCATGCTATACTGAGAACTGATCTATATTTGCACTAAGGGATCTTTTCTCTGCTACATAAATTTCTAATTAAAGTCTGTTTTCTCTGTTTTGCTATCCAGCATTGATTTTCTTCGATTTGACAAGGGCTAATCCTATTTTTAGGATCTCCGCTTAGTGTGCAAGCTTGGGGACATGGGTGACTGTTTTGTGATCCTTTCACACTATCTTTGAGGAAAAATATGAAAGTTTTTCTGAGAATGTAACATTTACAGAGCTTTTACTATAAGACCAAGGAAAAATAAGACAGAGAAAAGAGGAATCAGTAATGAGAAATGTATATCCTAGTGATGATTACTTTGTTGTACTTAAGATGTGCTACTAAAGTAAAAACATTTCTCCCATATTAATTTCATTTTACATGAAAATCTAAATACTTTGTGAAGAGAGAAGCCTATTTTTGCATCCCCAGTATTCCAGTAAAAAGCACATTGATAAGAAAATACTTTTCCATTTTTAAAGAATTGTTTTTTAATTGTTTTGCTCTAATCTGCGTGTCCTTTCACTGTCCTTCCCAGTGCCCTTTGCCCTCCTCTGGCTGGTCTTCTTTCCCCCTATAGCCCCTTCTCAGATTTTATGACACACAAATCCCATTACCCTCTCTTTTTGCCCTCTGCTTTCGATGTCTCCCTCTGCCCTTCATGTTCAGAGTTTATAGTTTCAAGGCCACATACCACACACACACACACACACACACCTATACACACAAACAAATACACACAAACACATACCCTCCCAACCCCCCCGCATATACACACATACAGATATATACACACTGGTACACATATGCACCCATATGCACACAGACACACATACATAGTCATTCACATGCCCACCCCCTCATATACACAAAAATAGATGCACACACATAGACACACACATACATACACATACTCATATACACAAACACAAATGCATAATATACATCCCACCCACACACATGTACACATATATACACATGCATACACACAAACACATACACATCACACCCCCACACATACAAAAGCAAGTCTACACATGCACATACACATATACATCCACATATACACATACACACAGGCACACATACATATATGTACATACAGTCTATAAGCACATACACACATATATACACGCATACACAGACATACAGACACAAACACATGCACATCATAGTCTCCATACACACGCATACACATATACACATGCATATAAACATATACACACTCACATATACAGACACACAGGCATATACACACACATACACACATATACCACCCCCAACAGAGGCAGAGACAGACACACACATACACATGCATACACACACACCCATATATATACACAGAATTTTCAATGTACGCTATGCATGGAGAGAAAATACGCAGTATTTGCCTTTCTGAGTCTGGCTTGTTTCACTTATGACAACATTTCCCACTTCGCCATTTCTCTTGGAAAATGTTATTCCATTAAGAAAATATTTTCTCATTAAATGAATGAATAAAAATGGAAGGAAAATCTTATTCTATGAACAATTTTAAAATTAACTTTGAGTTTAGTTCTTAGTTAACCAACTCAAGTGCTTATTTCTATTACCACATTAAACAAAATATCAAAACCCCCAGAAATAGCCATCAAAGCAAACCCAAAGGAAAAGAAAATTTAGAACTGAAATGCAGTCTCAAAGGGCTTGCTACTAGCATGCACCCAGAGTGAGATCCCCAGTACCATGGAATGACTCCGTTCCACACAACTTTAACTCTAGCAGTTTACTAAACAGATGATGGCAGATTCACAATTAACTGATGGTAAATGCTCAATCCTATGTGGGACAACTAACTCAAACCCTTTCCCACCAAGGATCAGGGAACATCTTGGAAGAGTGGGCAGAAAGGCAATGAGGAAGTCTGTGAAAGGCCGTCCTCTGGACATAACATGGTGGTAATGCATGAACTCACAGTGGCTGTGATTACCTACACAAGACCTGCACAAGATCAGGCCTGTTAAAAATTCCAGCCTGAAGTGGGGAGGGGATCCTGAGTCACACCCCTTGCTGAGGGCCTATTGGTGGTTGATGGTTGCTCTGGGAGTCAGAGCCACTTTTCTTTGAGAATGTGGACACTTGTAGGTTCCCCATGCCCCAGTGTATGACCATGTATGTGAGTGCATATAGACATTATCACTTGGACTCAGTGGGCCAAACAAATAGATCAGAAGTCCCATGTGGAATTGGTGGGAGGGGTGTGGGTAGATATGATGAAGACATGTTATATAAATGTATTTTCTTCCTCATGCAACATAGTGCGATGTACACAACTTGCTAAAGTGTAGAGAATAAGAGACTGAAGAGTATGTGTCCTGGGATAGGACACCTATATTAAACTTAGTCCCGTGGCTAAGGACTATTACAAAACGCAGAGGTGTAAGGATTGTGAGAGCCAGGGTTGGTGGATGATCATAAGGAAACAGAGTCTTCCAAGCCTCGGGGAACTTGCCCATATGAACTTATAGCAATGGCGGTCAGCATGCACAAGTCCCAGGCAAACTCAACCAGACAAAAACCCAGCAAAGAACTGGGGAAATGTGAAGTAGTCCCCAGCCTTCACTGAGAAGCAATTGACAACTGGTTACTGGTGAGGGAGAGTAGATCTCTAAGGGAGAGACCTCTAGGTAGGCTAACTAGACTCCAGTGAATGAACTTCACTAAGGGATATCGGGTTACACAAATTTGACTTGATAGGCCTTAACATACATGACAGAATGCACAAAATCTGGAAAAGGGTTATGGGGGACTGCAGATTGGGGAGGGGTGTAAAGATGATTAAAATGTTTTGTATGATGTGCACAAAAATTTAATAAAAATATACATTGAAAAGAATCTCCTAAAGCAAAAAAGAATCTTACTCTGAGCTTAGCAGAATAATTTTAATTAATAAAATAGTGCTAACTTCTAGAAAGCTAACTCCTTCCTTCTTCCGGCATAATCTAGATTTAAAAGTAAAGGTTTGCAAGGTTTACTCTGTCACACATTGATGATGGTCGCATCATTGAGGGTTACAGAATGATGACTTCATTTACAATGGCTTTAACTTCATATGTGCTATTGTTTCTTTGCCTGTACTACATAGTTTCCACTGTTGGCCTTTGTATGGAGGTTGGTAGTTCCAGTAGAATGTTCTGTGATGAGTGAGGTGTCCTGTATACCCACTGTTCAATAGGGTAGCCACAACCTCTTGTGGCTTTTTGAAGTACTGAAGTCCAAATGATGAATTTGAGTTTTTCATTTAACTCAGTACAACCTAAATTTAAATGGGTGCTTTGTTATGGACTCCCATATGGGATGGGGTGGTTCCACGATATAGTCCTTATTCTGAAGTGGTCAGAGCATACATGTGGGGTCAGATGCCATCAGGGTGGTACTGGTCACTCATTTTCCAGATCAATGAATTCCTCCAGGTAAAATGATTACTCACTAATTCTTTTCAATACTGTTTGTAATCAGTGTGTGTGTGTGTGTGTGTGTGTGTGTATGTGTGTATGTGTGTGTTTAAAATGTCTAGAAGAACTACAATAGAATGTATGATCATTGAAGTTCTCTCATTTTCTGGATATATTCTAGATAACAATGTTTACAATTTATTAAGAAATTATTTTGTTCCAGATATTATTATAATTTATACTTTAAGACAAAGCAAAGTCAATCAGGAAACTAGTAGATCCTTGATTTTGAGCACAAGGCCAAATCAAAACCCAAAAGTTCATGTTATCTGTGTATTTCATTATTTGTGATGATTACTCTGGATTGTCAGGTTGATAGGATGGATCCAAAATCTACTAAGAGACACACCTCTGGGGCGTTTGTGAAGGTGCCTCCAGAAGTATTAATGGAAATTATACTGAATGGCACCTCTTAAGAGGTGGCCCAGATATAAAGAAGCTCAGGGAAGTGCTACTTGTCTGCCTTCACCTCTAGCTGCTGAAAGCCCATCCCGTTGCTTCTGGTGTTCCTGCTGCCATCTTTCCCTGACACCTGAAGCCAGCTTCCTCAACCTTTCAGCGTGGATTTAAGATAAACAGGGCCTTAACTGCCTGACTGGGAGTTCAGAGGCATCTAGCCCCATAAGCTGGGCTTCTGCTGGGCTCTCAGACTTTCCAGAGTACAAGCAGCCATTGTTGGACTACCTCCTCTCTCCTGCAAGCCAATCTAATGAATCTCTTTTTTGTAATATATATTAATTCTATCAGCTCTCTTCCTCTAAAGAACCCTAAGTAATACATTACCACCACATTGCCTTAAGCTCCTTGAGTTTGGGAAAAATGGTTCATGCTTCTGTTTACTTCTGCTTGTTAAATTACCTTTAATATAACTAGAGCTTATTGTGTGTATGGCTTCATCATTCGATTTTTTTTTTCTCAGAATTCACCAGTAAGTAATAAGGGAGATAGTATGTAAGGTGGGACAATTCACTGTCTAGAAAGTCTTCATAGAATAGTGTATCTTTTTAAGAAGGCCAGAGAATTCAGAGTATCATACATGTACCATGTAGAGAGGTGTTAGAAGATTGAAATCTAGACCTCTCTATCCTGCAAAACTATTCAGAGTACACTGGCCAGACCAGTATGTGTACTTGATTCAAGAAAAACCTTGATTTATTTCAGTGGATCATCTGGCAAAAGAAAGACACAGATGTTGCTCCCCCAATATTTCTGAATACCAATCTTATTGTCTTTGCCTACAGAAGTTTATAATAGTTTGGATGAGGCTATTTTTCTTGTCACTTTTTGATTTCTAATGTTATGGTACAGGTATCTTTTTGTCAGCATTGGCAGGTACAGAGGTAGGCAAGGACTGCCCATGGTTCACGGTTCTGTCTTATTGGATGCACCTGACCTCAGACTCCAGTCTGACCTGGGGACACCATCTCCTACTGTATACAATGTAATTGGAGCCAACTTCAGTCTCTTTTCTTTTCATCTTATTTCTTATTGATGTGACATAACTCTGGATGCTGCATAGTCTGCTGATATGAAAATATAAGCAGAACTTCCCCCAGCGCTGAGGACAAGGCTTTCCTGTCAAAACTGGACATGTCTCATTATAGATGAGTGGTCCTTCTCTTAGCGTTGGAGCAATAAGAATTGCTTATGATGGACTCTCCTGAAAACCTAGTCATTATTTTTGGCAGGAATTCTCCAAGTATAATTGGCATATAGTTAAAACACTCTATGCAACAGGTCAACTCATTTAGTTACATGAGATTACATTTTTTAATCAAATTTATTTTAAAGGTGAACCAAGAACATGCCTTCATTAAAATGAGATGTCCTTTGAGTACAATATTGGAAAGACCTAGAAATGTGTAAAGTGGGTAATTTATAATAGGTTCTTTAAAAGTTCTCCAGTAGAAAATGCTTATTTATATAATTCACAGTGCAGAGCTTGAGATTACTTTTGTTTGAGTGCACCTGGCACTATTTGCTGAAAGAACGTGACCCTTTCTGCCAACTTTCTTGTTATCAACCTGCATGTATAAATCACAGAGCTTTCTAGCATAAATCTTTAACTTTTATTGGAGGATTAAAATGATAGTCTTTTTCTTTGTTTATCTACAAGATAAATCAATCTGTGCCTAATAGGCAGTGTAGATTATTTGCAATTATTTTTACAAGGAACTTTAACCCTTAGCTTGGCCAGAGAAATTGAGTCTCTGTACATAAGCCAAGAATACTTCAGCAAGATTATTAAGGCTATGCAATAATCTACCTTTCTTACTGTTGTAAATTTTATTCTTGGCTCAAGTTGGACTGCTTGAAAGCCACATATTTAGAAAATCAGACTGTAACTTTGATCTTTCTTGTTTAAATTACAGATTTTCTGCAGCTGGGTACACAGGCTTATATCTGAAATATATAAGGCCAGTCTTTCAGAGTATCAATAAAATATCAAAGTAATGATAAACAAATTGGGAATTTGAAGAAAGTAGAAATTAAGGAATGCAAATAAAATGAGGTGAATAAAATGTTATGAACATAATCATAACATACACTCCCGAACTTGATAAGGTCCTACAGCTGAAGGAACCACCTAACTGGATCATATGACATGGAAAAATCAATCTGGTATTGACCTAGAGCTTTATCCCTAATGCATAGCTTTCATGGAACTAGAAGGTGCTATGCAAGCCACTAGGGAAAAAGTATTTAACACTCTAACCCAACTATAAGCCTGTAAGCTACAATAGTGACTGGCTTGGCAAGATATGTCCAATGGAATAATAGTGTCCCTAATGTTAAGGGAGTAATCAATCACTTCAAAAGACAGAACTCATGTCTAGTACTATTAACTAGAACAAAAACGCATGACTGGCTAGATCGTGGGCTCTAGGTAAGAATCTAATACCATTATTCTGCTAAATGGACATAGTATAAAATGATTCCTAATGATTTATAGCTATACCCATAGGTTACTCCCTCTTTCTGCATTCATCAGAGAAACTTCGTTTTGTATGAGGTGATGTGCAGAGAATAAAATACTATGGCATGCTCAGCTCTAAATGTAACAGCTACATCTTATCCTCTTCCCCCTTCTTGGGAGAGGGGGTGGAAAAATTGTGCAACCAGAAGTAGTGAATATCTGCCACAGAATACTTGTAGAGTGGATTGATTCTCTGAGGGAAAAGGTGGACAAACACCCCTCTCAGAGTGGTATCACCCCAGGACCACCTTGAGTGGAAAGACGAGGCGCTGGGAAAGTCCTATGCCCCCCCCATCCTGTCTATTGCCCCTGGATGTGAGAAGAGGAGGGGTTAAAAGTATTTAAACTGGGGGCGCCAGGAGGCTGGCCCTTTTTCTCCCCTCCTCCATGGGCCATTTGGATCTGAGATCCCAGCAACGTGGATTTACTAAAGTACCTTGTGGAGGGGAGGGTGGGCACCCGTGTTCTGTAAGTAACCTCTTACCCATTGCTCTGTTAGTAAGCCCAAGTAAACTAGCTAGAATCTGTTTAACTGTGAGTGGAGAAATTTGTGTGTTTGTTGCGAGGCCTGGGGAGACTTTTTGGGTTGCAAGGCAGGGAGAGAGAGGCAGGTTAAGTTGGTCTGCCTCTCCCAAAGAGAAATTTTAATAACAATACTATTTGCTGGACGTGACAGGATCATTGTACATATGAACTCACAGAAGCTATGACTGAATGCACAAGACCTGTATAAGACCAAGCCAGACAAAATCCTACATGGGCAGGGAGGGACTCATGAAGTCCCACCCCTAGCTGAGAATGTACTGACAACTGATCCCTGCTGTAGAAGGGATAGGCAGTTTGCTTCAGGGATGAGGGTTCTCTGAAAGCCTACCCATGTTCCAGTAGATTTTCTTACCCCAAAGCACATACAAGCACACTAGGAGGGTTTAAAGTGAGAGAGAGAGAGAGAGAGAGAGAGAGAGAGAGAGAGAGAGAGAGAGAGAGAGAGAGAGAGAGATATATGAAGGATGAAGTTGGGAGAGAAAAGTGGTGGTTGGGAGACCAGAAGAGTTGGGGTGAGAGAAACTTGGGAATGATTTTGACCAAAATATATTATGTGCACTATGAAATTCTCAAACAATAAAAAGATGCATGACATGGTATCTGTGCAGTGAAGATCAGCTGTCTGGGGCACATTAGAAGATTTTGGATAGTAAAGCTATAGAAATAGAATCAAATACGAGGTAGGTTTGTAAGTCTACAGCTCTATCTTTACTGTGGGTCTTTGAAAGATCTGAGCTGAAAATAAAACATAAATGAGTTCAATGCCCAGTAAGTTAGAAAGAAGTAAGTAGTTAATTAAAATTTTAGATTAGTGTAGAGTCTATAGCCAGGAGTATGCACAGGCAATACTAGAGACCCCAGGGGCAGCATGGCTTTGCCTCTCTTCCAGGCCAGTGGGATTGGGTAGAATGTAGAATATGAACATTCAGAAATATGTCTATGGCTACATTCTGCAGTCCTCAGAAGAGGGAACTAAAGCTTAAAACTGAAAGCATGCACCAGTCCCATGCAAGCTCAAACCAGAAAAAATATACCAGCACAGACCTGGGGAAGTGGGTAAGAAGCTCAAACCACACCTATAAAAATTGTGGCAACAGATGGCTACTTGGGGAAGTAGAGACAGTCTATTTCAAGCATGGTACACTCTTGGTAGGTTAACCAGGCTCCAATGGATCCATACTAAAGGACATTTGGAGACACAAATTAGACTCTTACGTGTTTTATTAAATGTATAGTACAGTGTATTTAATTGGACAAGAGGCAATACGTGAGGTACAGATTGAAAATATATATAGATACCTTCAAATTATATTGTATGTAAATCACAAGAAGTCAAGAAAAAAAGTATAAATGACATAATTTATATCATAGTAGAAAACAAAATGTCAATCACTATTGTTAAGTCAAATCCATTTTTGCATAAATATTTGTATCTTTTGTAAATATCATATATGAGTTAATACATGTATTCTAATATATGTATATCAAAATTCATGTATTTTAAAGAACATGAATATTAACTATAACTTTTATACTAGTAGTTAAATTTTAAAAATAATGAGTACATTTATGTTTATTCAAAAGCAAAAGCATTTTAAAAAATTTGAAATCTTCATTTTAAGTCTCTCTGCAATCAAAACCAAAAGAAAACATGCCATTTCTATTGTATT
This sequence comes from Eospalax fontanierii, assembly GCA_035773235.1. Taxonomy (NCBI): domain Eukaryota; kingdom Metazoa; phylum Chordata; class Mammalia; order Rodentia; family Spalacidae; genus Eospalax; species Eospalax fontanierii. The sequence continues at coordinate 25,940,897 of CM069538.1, read as the reverse complement.
CCTCCATCTCAGACCTGTTTAAAGCTGTTCAATTATATCTTAATTGATCTAAATAACTTTCAAACACACACATATAAAGTATGAATATATTGGCAAGTGCATATGTAAAACAAAGTTAATGCTTGTTTCCTTTTCACTTGATGACATCTACATCAAGTAGATGGACAACTTTAGCCTTACGGAACTTGTCTTCCTTGACACTTGACTGACCTTTCATGACACAGTTTGAGACAGAACGACTTGTAAGACTGAACATTTTTCTCAGACATTAGAGATCTCTACCCTGTGGATGTCCACAAGGATTTGTGCATATGGAGCACAAATGTCAGCACTACTGCCATCAACTCCAGAAATGTCCTGGCAGCCTTACTTTCACCATATTTCAGATATAAGCATGTGTACCCATGTGCAGATGATCTGTAATTTAAACTAAAAAGATCAAAGTTACTCTCCCTCCCCCTGCATAGCACTCCCTATCCCCGATCCAATTAAAGTTATCACCCATTTTCTCCATTTTCCCCTTGATAACAACCTGACTTCTATTATCCCCTGTCTGCAGCTCCTTCTCCTTCACTCACATGACTACTTTTCATTTTCCTGGCTCCTGTGGTTACGTCAGAGCATTATAGTGACATGTAAGGATTTGGATTTGGAATCAACAAATGAGAGAGAACATATGCTTCTTGTTTATCTGGGTTTGTGTAAGTTCACTTGGTATCACAATTTCTAATTCCATCCATTTTCTTGAAGTTTTCATGTTTCTTTATTGATGAGTGACACGCCACTGTGTAAATGCATAACATTTTCATTATCCATTCATCAGTCTGGGAACATTTAGGTTGTTTCTGTTTCATAGCTATTGTGAAAAGAGCAGCTTGAAACATAGCTGAGCAAGAATCTCTGAAGTAGACTATGGAGTCTTTGGACATATGCTCAGGACTGGTATAGCTGGATCATGTGGTAGCTCTATTTTTAGTTTTTGAAGCATTCTCACACTGATTTCTGTTACCACACCAGTTTGCCAACCACCAGCGGTGAATGAGGATTTCTTTTTCTCCACGTCCTACACAGCATTTGGTGCCATTTGTTTTCTTGATGTTAGCCATCGTGACTGGAGAAAGATGAAATTTTAAAGTAGATTTAATTTGTATTCCTCTGATTACTAATGATGTTGAACACTTTTTAAGGTATTTCTTTATTGGCCATTTTTATTTATTATTTTGAGAACTCTATGTTCAGATTCATATCCCATTTTTTATTGAGTCATTTGTTTTCTTTGTTCTTTGATTTTTGAGTTCCTTGTAATTCTGGATATTTGTCCTCTGCCAGAGGTATAGCTGGACGATTTTTCTCCCATTCTGTGGCCTTTCTTTTAACTCTATTGGTTGTATCCTTTGCTGTTTCTGAAGCTTTTAAGTTTAATGAGGTCCCATTTGTCAACTGAGAACATTTAATCCCAAGCAACTAAAGTCTGACTTAGTCATTTCCTTTCCTAAACCTATATCTTGTAGGGTAATGTTTTCTTGTGATAGTTTCACCTTCTCAGGTTTCATATTAAGGTCTTTGATCCATTTGGAGTTGACTCTTATGCAGGGTGATAGACCTGGATCTAATTTCATTCTTCAAACATGGAAATCTAGTTTTCCCAAACCATCTGTTGAAGATCCTGTCTTTCCTCTAGTGTGTATTCTTGGCACCTTTGTCAAATATCAGGTGACTGAAATTTTATGCACTCATATTTGGGTCTTATGTTTGATTCCATTGACCTGTATGTATGCTTTTGTTCCAATACTATGCTGTTTTTATTATTGTAGCTTGGCAATATAATTTGAAATAATTTATGGCGATCCCTCCAGCATCCCCCTTTGTTCTTAGCATTGTTTTGGCTCCAAGGATCTTTTTGCTGTTCCCTATGAATCTTAGGAATTCTTTTCTATTTCGGTGTTGAATGTCATGGGAATTTTGACTGGGTTTACATTGAATTGATAAATTTCTTTAAGTAGGATGGTCATTTTCACTATATTAATTCTACCAATCCATAAGCATGGGAGAGCTTTCTTTCTTTTTTAATATTTTATTTATTATTTTTATTTTATATGCCTGAGTATACTGCCTGCATGTGTTTAAGTGCACCCATGTCATGCAGTGCCCTTGGAACTCAGAAAAGAGTGTTGGATCTACTGGAACTGAAGTTACAGACAGTTGTTAGCTGCCTTATGTGTGCTGGAAATTGAACCTGGGTCCTCTGCAAGAACTGTCAGTGCTCTTAACTGCTGAGCCATCTCTCTAGCTCTGGCAAGTTTTTCTTTAAAGATTCAATTTTTTTTTGTAGAGATCTTTAATATCTTTGATTAAGTTTACTCCTAGATATTTTTTGAGGCTATTGTAAATGGGAATGTTTCCCTTATCTCTTCTTCTGTTTGCTGTTAATGGTATATAGAAAGGCTAGTGACTTTTGCTAATTGGTATTGTATTGTGTCACTTTGTTCAAAGTGCTGATCATTTCTAGTTTTCTGGAGGAATTTTTAGAATCTCTTGTGTATATCATATCATCTACAAACAGAGATAATTTGACCTGTTGTTTTCCAATTAGTATCCCTAGCTAGAGTTTTAATCACTGTATTGAAAAGGAGTGGGTATAGTGAACAACCTTGTCTGGTTCTTGATTTTAATAGAAATGTCAAGTTTTTCTTCATTTAGAATGATGTTGGTTTGGGATTTGCTTCATGTAGCCTTAATTATATTGAGGTATGTTCCTTCTAGTCCAATTTCCTCTAAGATGTGTATTATATTTTGCCAAAGACTTTTTCTGTGTCTATTGGGCTGATTATGTGAATTTTTACTCTAAGTTCATTTATAAGATTTGATACATTTATTGACATGCATATCGAACCATCTCTGCATCTTTGTAATAAAGTCAACTTGATTATGATGGATGATCTTTTTATGTGTCTGTATGGGGTTTTGCAAGTATTTTGTTGAGAATTTTTGCTTCTGTGTTAATTAGGGATATGGTTCTATAGTTTTCATTGTGTGTTTGCCTGGATTTGGTCTTACAGTAACCCTGGCTTCAGGAACTTTGGAATTCTACCTCTGTTTCCATATTTTTTTGGATAATTTAAGTGTCATGGTTGCAATTCTCTGAAGGCTGGTAGAATTCTGCTGTGAATCCATCTGGACCTGGGCTCTCGTATTCGGAGACTTTTTATTTCTGTTTTGATTTCCCTATTTGTTATGGCTCTGCTTAAGTTGTTGATCTCTTCTTGGTTTAATTTTGATGGTTTCAAGGAGTTTGGAAATGTGTCCACTTTCTTGGAGATTTTCCAAATTAATAGAGTACAGTGTTTCTTTATAATATTCTGGAATTCCTTACTGTCTTTTGTGACACTTCCTCTTTTGTCTCTGATCTGATTTTGTTGTGTATTTGCTTTCTTTCAGTTAGCTGGGCTAGGGTCTACTTGTTTTATCTTTTCAAAAAATCAGCTCATAGATTTATTGATTTTGGGGGGTATTGTTTTATTTGTTTCTATTTCATTGATTTCTGCTCTGATTTTTGTTTATTCTCCTCTTCTGAGTTTGAGTTTGGTTTATTCATGTTCACCCATATTCTTGAGTTGTATCATTAAGTAATTTCTTTCTGAATATTTTGATGTAGGTGCTTAGAGCTATGAGCTTCCCTCTTGGGACTGCTTTTAATGAGTTCCAGGGGTATTGAGTTATGCTTTCATTTTCACTGTGTTCCAGAAATACTTTTCTTTGTTTTTTGATTTCTTCTTTTAGCCATTCATCATTCATTGGTGTGTTGTTCAATCTCCTTAAGTTCATGGAGTTACTAGAGCTTCTTTTGTTTTTCACTTTAATCTTTTTTTTTTGTGTTGTGATCTGATAGTATGTGTGAAGTTTTTTCCATTTTTTTGTATTTCTGAGATTTATTTTGAGGCCTAGCATGTGATCTATTTTAGAGAAACTTCCGTGGTCTGTTGAGCAGAATGTATATTATTTAGTGCTCGGCTGGAATATTGGTAGATATTTCTTAGGTTCATTTGATGTATGATATAATTTGATTCAGATGTTTCTGTTTATTCTTTGTCCAGTTCACCTATGTATTGGAGATGGTGAGGTACTGAAGTCACCTACTATTACTGAGTTGGGGATAATCTGTGTCTTGAAATCTTCCTCACACAAATTATTTGAGCTTTTATTTTATATGTTTGCTTTGAACATGTTACAGTACAGTTCCTCATAGTACACAATGATAATAGTGGCGATAATAGTAGTGACATTAGGAATTGTGAAAATCATGGTGACCCCACTGCAGCATTTGTATGGCAGGCTGCTTTAGTAGCTTTGTTCTTGCTGTAATAAAATACCCAGACAAAATCAACTTGAAGGAGATAGCATTTATTCTGGCTCATATTTTAAGATAGGGAAGTCAAAGTGGCAGCGCCTTGAGGCAGTAAGTCACCTCGCAAGCACAATCAGGAACAAAGAGCCATGAAGGCATGCCAGTGCTCATCTTGCTGTCTCCACTTACACATGCAAGATCCCAGTTAGGGCGTGCTGCCATCCACAGCGGGGGCATTCTGACTTCCATTAACATAGTCAAGGTAATCTCCCACAGAAATGGGAGATCCGTCTCTCAGGTGATGTACGGTTCTCTCAAGTTGACAGTTAAGAATAACCATCACAAATGACTTTCTTCCTGTCTTAATATTTATCATTTGTCTTTCTTTCATGTCTTTTTCACTTATCCTAAAGTCATCTCAGGGTTCTCTCAGATCCTTTCTGTTTCTTAAGCTTGCTGGGCAACTGGCTGTAATGGGTTCTTCTCTAACTCCTTCCTGTTCAGTCATTGGGACAACACATCTGTTGTGACATCTGCATGTATTCACTTTTTTTTCTTGTGACAAGGAAGTTCTTCATTTGTAAGAGTAACTGAAGTGCATTTTTTTGAAATACAAAAGATGATTCCTTCAGATATGTTGTGAAATATGTGTATTATATGAAGGAAATTAAAGTTTGGTATACTCCCTACATACATGTGCACACATACTTAAGGAAATAAGGACCATCAAGAGGAACAAGTGCACTTGTAAACAAATGGCAAGTAGTTAGGCTAAGTGATCTTCATCTTCTGTCACTCAGGGGATTTCTTGCTTCTCTTTTCCTCTTTTACTTCTTGCTCACAAATCTCCGAGTTGATGACTGTCATATTTGAAGGTAAAATGGGTACTTTAAACTAAGGTGTATTAATTTAATTAAATTTAATTAATCCCAATTAAAAAGAGATATAGGTTCACATTTAATTTACTGCGTAAGCTTACAAGAGGCAGAATTTATGTCCAAGAGTCGTTATTGCAAATTTCTTCTTTTAATTTTAGAAAAGGTTTGTATTTAATCTTAAGCTTTTTCTTCAACATGTTCTAGCAAAATTCTGCCGGTATTATACTAATTATGATAGTGAAATCAGTGGTGACGTATTAAAGCCACAAACAAGAAGTTTTTAATCAATTAGATAATTTGATGATTCATATTAAAATTGCAGTGAGATGAAGAGAAATTTGTTACCTTCTAAATTTTAACTGTTTGCCTCATATTTTATCTGAAAAGAGGCTATGGCAGGTTTCTTTTGAGGGGAGCTTGGGAGTTCTTGGTATGGTGTAGAGGAAAACTTGGCATATGGACCTGTGGGACTGGCTGTCTCAGCAAGATACCCTCTCCCTCAGGCATTAGCCCATCTGCACATTATCAATTTGGGAAAAACATGGATCTCACCTTGGGATTCAATCTACTTCTTGTTTATGGAAAATCTCCAAATGGCATTCTTAAAATAATTGTTGCCTAATTATCACAATGCATTTATTTTCCTTGACCATCCTTGGTCTGCACTATTTTTTTCTTTCTTAGATAACTTTTATGTGCTGCGTGGTGTGTGTATGTGTGTAACTGAGTAGGCTAACAGGCATTTGCTTATGCCCATATGCTAGTGAAGAAATAAGAGTCAGTGTAGACAATTAACGATCAGTACATGCACAGGTCCCTTTTCTCTAGATAGGATTATTAATCAGGGCAGGTGGTACTCTGGTGCATTTTGAATTTTACTATTTACTGCAACAGCTGCAGCTTGTCCTTGTGCACCTGAAAGCCCTTCAGAAGCAATGATTTCAGTGTGTGATGCTCATGCTGTGCCTTTGTGCTTTGCCTCAAGGAAGGAAAAATAAATCAATAGTATTTAGACAGAGGCTCAGGCTAGGCCAGGATAGAGGAGGAAAAGACCCTATAGACATACCCATACTATCTGTCTTTATTATTATTTTAATTTAAAATCTTATTTATTTATTTATTTATTCATTTAGTGTGTGTATAGGCACCTATGTTGAAGTCAGAGGACATCTTCCAAGAATCAGTTATCTCTTTCTACTCCGCAAGTCCCAGGGACTGAACTCAGGTAGTCAGGCTTGATGGCAAAATCCTTTTCCTTCTGAGTCATCTCAGTGACTCCTGTTTATTATTTTATAATCATATGCTTGTTATTATTTTTCACGGACATCAGGGTATTTCACTGAGATTAATGATACAAGTGTTGGTGAGATGAGACCCTTCTAGGTCATCCTTATTGGGAGACAGCTGCTTTTTGGTTATTTTTCTTTTCTCCTTTAGACTCCCTGGTTAGCTTGACAGTAATGGAAGGATAATCAATACCATATTGATGAACAGACTTCTTTGATGAGTGGTGTGTGGTATTCTTCTCTGTAAAATAAGGATCCGCATTTAGCATATGGTAAGAAATTTCGCTTGACTAGAGCTATGACAGAGAAAGGATTTTCTCTAGGATCTCTGACCTCTACAGCTGTGTGCATTTGGCCGTGCTTACAGTACCCCCTATGAGTTCACTCCCATTGAGAAGGCTTCAAATCCAGTTAGGTAGCTGTTGATTGCCTCCCAGATAGCAGTGTCTCTGCTGCACCAACAGAGACAGTTTGCTGTGCCAGTTGTTACAGTTATTTGGCTTTAAGGCTATGTTGGACCATTGACTGATTTCTCCCTTAGCAGCTTGCATAATGTCCCTTTGTGGCTATGAGAGCTAAACTTCAGGTAGAAGGCTTCCACGTTAGTTCTTGCTCCATTGCTTTAAGTCCTGTGTCCCAAGCATGTCCCGTCTTCAGCATTAGGATCTTTCTTCCAGTTAGAAGCTTCTTTTTGCCACAGATGAAGGCTGCTGCATTATCCTGGTCATACACAGAGAATAAATGTCTGAGAGGTGCTCATGCCTGTGATATATCTACAGTTGAACCTCTACTCCTAAGACCCATGTAACATAGCAGAACGAGGTAGGGGGTGTAGGGAGAAAACTAATGTATCTGTCAACTCTCACCAGTGAAGTCTCCTTATACAACAGAGTATGATGCACACAAAAGGCTACAATTGGTCAAGTTTTAAAGGATAAGAGTGTATACCCCTGGACAGGACCCTTATATTAAACCCACCCAAGACTTAGGGACTATTCAGGAAAACGGGGTAATAAGAACAAGGGTTGGTCCATGAACATAGGGAAACAGAGGCTTTCAGACCACTAGAACCTTGCACATGTGAACTTGCAGCAATGATGCCATTGAGCACAGGACCCATGCCAACTCAATCAAGACAAGGGCCCAGAGTGAAGCAAAGGAAATGGCAGCAGGCCCACCCTAGTCATATCATTTTTGGGGATTCAGTGTGAATCTTACCTTTTTTTGTAACTGTTTTTTTTTAAAAAAAATTAAATCCATTTATGACACATAAACCTCACAATGGTAGCTTAGTAGCACATTTTTGGTTTCATTCCCACTTTCTGTGAAAACTTATGTTGACACATTGCACTGATAGGGTGTGAATCCAGGTAGGAAACCTGAGAGACGAGAATTGTCAGATGAAGTCCTTGCATGGGACGGACTTTTGGGGAGCTGAAATCAAATACAGACACTCAATTTTCAGAGGTCCACGTGTACTTACTTTTTACATTTGACTCAATGTATTTGAGCAGTGTCCTATATGCAGATTAGCATCTTGCATTTTCTCATCACATGCTAGGCGTTTATTTTTTTGTTCGTATGTTTAAGTCTTCTGTCAAAATACTTTGTATGAAATTCTCAAAAAATAAAAACTATTAAAATGTCTTCATCAGAAAATTAAAATTCTTTGGACCATTATTATTTTAATATTTTAAGGAATTAACTAGATTTCTTTTTAAAACTTTAATCTTTTAAAAACATTTAAATTGATTTCATTTCATGTATATGAATGTTATACTTGCATGTATGTAAGTGCACACGTGTCATGCAATGCCTGAGGAGAACAGAAAAGGACATCGAATCCCCTGGAACTGGAGTTGCTAGTGGTTGTGAGCCACCATGTGGTGCTGGGATTTGAAACTAGGTCTACTGCAAGAACAGCCAGTGCTGGATTTAATTTTATGCACAAGGAGATGTTATTACTATAACTGAGATGATCTTGAAAGCTAAGCAAAACTAAAATGTCCCAAACCTATAAATGATTAAATAAGTTAAAATATATCCATATTATTAAAATGATAAAGCCATAACAAATTAAACTCATCAAGAGTCTTTAACTTTTTATCATAGAGGTGTTTAAATATGTGCCATATATATAGAGTTGTATAACTAATCTCCAAGTATCCATCATCTAACATCAGTTAATATCAACACTTTGTTAAGCTTGCTTCATTTACACACACCATTTATTTCATCACACTCACATGCATATTCTGAAGGAAAACTAACATCATATCCTTGCTCCATCAATTCTTCAGTCTGTGTACTTTCAAGACAAGGACTTCTCCAATACTATCACAGCATTGATAATAGACTTCAAACCTAGTAAATTCCTAGGGCTGGAGAGATGGCTCAATGGTTAAGCACTTGCCTGCTGTGCAATCACAATGATCATCTTGAATCCTAGCACTCATGTTACAAGATGGGCATCCTGTGCACACCCTTAACTCCAGATCTGAAGGGGACAGAGATGGGAGGATCACTGAGGCTTGCTCACATCCATCCTAGCCAAGAGAACATAAGCCGCACATTCAGGGCAAGAGACTGTCTCAAAAGAACAGGCAGAGAGTAATAAAGGAAGGCACTCAATATCCTCTTCTGACTTCTGCACCATAGGCGTACACATTCGAAAATTAGTAAATAAAATTAATTAATTAAATTTTTTAAAAAAGGCAATATACTAATTTTCCTCCAGGTGGACTCAATTTATTTGCCATTCTCAAGAATGTAGCAGAGTCTGCATATTCTTCTGATCGCTAGTTGTCATTTAAACTATGTCCTAAACTGATATATCATTTTATTAAGAATATTAGAATAATAGGTCATTCTTGAAATGAAAGACTTTTTGTCAGCTGTAGAAAATTCAGGAAGTTCAGAATCATCCATACTTTAAGACAAAAAACAGTATTGCAGTGTGGTTATTTCATAACACTCTCTTCCGAAATATTGTCAAGTGTTCTCTGCTCTTCAGTTATAATGATAGCTGGAGGCATCATACAACTTTATTTTGTAACTTTTTTTCAGTATGGATGTGAAGAATTTCACATCTATTATTTAGTACTGCAATGTCAAATAAAGTTAGAGAGAAGTCTGAGGGGAAAAAAAAAACACATTTGCAGAAGACTATAGTCACGGAGATGGAAGGTGACAAGGATAGTGTCCCACACGGTAGCAGTTGAGAAGGAAAGTACAGAGTCAGTGGAGTACCAGGGTCTTCTAGTAAACCATCCTATGTACTCCTTCACTGTCTCCTCTCCACATCCAAGTAGAGATTAAATTATGCAGCTAGAGGAGCTCAACCTTGATGGCTGTGATGGTTAGTCTTCAGTGTCCACTTGGTTGAATTGAGACCACCTGAGAGATTAGTAACTACATTTCTAGATATGTCTCTGTGAGTATTTTCAGAGGGAATTAATCAAATTGAGAGGATACACCCTGAATATATATATATATATATTTTTTTTCTACTAATAGAGTTAATTAGAAATTGTTCTTGAGGGCCAGAGAGATGATCCAGTGCTTAAGAGCACTGGCTGCTCTTGCTGAGGACCTGGGGTTGATTCCCAACACCCACATGGTAGTTAACAACTGCCTAGAACTCCAGTTATACAGGATCTGATGCCCTCTTCTGGCTTCTTCCAGCATTGCATGCACTTGATGCACTTATATACATGTAGGTAAAACACTCATCTACATAAAAAAGCCCCCCTCCCAATTGTTGTTGAATGGTAGAACATTCAAATTGCAATTTGATAATCCTGAATAAAAAACAAAATTTGCTTATTTTCTATAGTAAGAGTAACCAAATGTCTATTTAAAACATTCATATCACAGGTATCTTCCTACTGGATTGGAAATTAAAAGATGAAGTTATTTTCCCATGAATTTTCCAGAATGTCTTCTGAAAGTGCTTCCACTGAGCTACAGAACGAAATAAATTAATCCAAATGCTTCCTCAGTTTTAGAGTTCCAGTGACAAGTTTATTTTATCCTTATGTGTCACACTTGAAAATATACCTGAATAAACAGAGCAGTCAGATTGGCTCTTTTCTGTAAGATACTAATTTAGCCAATAGGTCGTAGAATCCCAGTCCTCTGCCAAAGTCTTCCAAGTAGGTGGTCGATGTGATAAGTATTATTGTTTTTTTTGGACATTTTACTGACTCATTGAAAAGATTCTGCTTTTTTCAGCAGTCAACAAGTGCACAACCCATATTTTTTTAATAAAAAGCTGCAGCCATGTCTCATCACTCTGGCAGATGTAACAATTTTTTTATTAGCATGTTCTGAGGCATAGCCCCTATTCCCAAGTTTGCCCAAGGTTGAGAAGTTGCATAGTTGAGTTTTGTTTCAGGAAGCACCAGCAACTTGGATTCCTCTGGAATTGACACTGGCTCCTGGATTGTGAGGACTCCTTGCATGGACCAGACATTGTTTTCCTTTCTCTTTCTTTCTTTCTTTCTTTCTTTCTTTCTTTCTTTCTTTCTTTCTTTCTTTCTTTCTTCCTTCCTTCCTTCCTTCCTTCCTTCCTTCCTTCCTTTCTGTCTTTCTTTCTTTCTCTCTTCTTTCTACCCCCTTCTTCCTCTCCCCTCTCCTTTCCTTTCTTTCTAGCTAAGTAGTTTAAGCTAGCCTTGAACTTGGGATCCTCACATTTAAGATTGCTAAGTGCTGGGATTCAGACTTGTGCCACCTTTTCTCTACTGAAATCTTTTTTTCTCTCTATCTCCTACCTTTTAATTTTTACAAAATACTCAGAATCAACTATTTTGACACATCAATAGAAAGATTCAGATAATACTGTTAAAGAACTTGGGCTTTTGTAAAGGTTTAAAAAAAAGAATACAATTTCAAAAGTATACTCTACTTACAAAATTTACACTATTAGAGACTAAGGATATAGCTCAATGGTAGAACACTTGCCTACTATGTGTGAGTCTCTGTGTTTAAACTCTAGTACCACAAAATTGAAGAATTTAAGATGTGGGTAAAATCTTAGCTCCTTTCCATAGTACTTGAGTTGATGTGGTGAATACTATGCCAGCCTGAGGGTACTTAGAGATACATTTACTTCCTTTAGTAGACAGTATTTATTTTCTTATATTCCAGAATTGGCATAACAGTGCATGTGCTTTTTTATGAATTAATGAGTTCTTTGTGTATGTGTATGCATCAAATCCCATCTGTTAATTTATGGGAGAGTTCTGTCCATTCCTTCAGACACTGGAGTCCTTTACTGTAAAGTGGCCTGTGTGTGAGTTCATGTATGTTTGTTCACATATGTGTGTTTCTCTATTTCATTCCTTCCACCTGCTCTTTCTTTGCAATAGTGTTGCAAAGGTGTCTAGATATTGTCAATACTTGATATAACTATTATTTTAGTAGATGACACTATCTGATCACGTGTGTCCTTCATGATTATGCAATACTGGAGTGGCAACCAAAGCAAAGACTAAGGCATGATTTGGTTATCAAATCTGTTTATGCTGACAAATAAAATATTTGTCCTGTATTCTTAACAGGCAATTTCCCTCGCTGTTAAAAAAGAAGGAACTTATACAACATTTTCATCAAAATTTATCCCAAGTACTAATTTTATTTCTTTGTCTGGAAAATAATTTCCTAATTAAGGGGGACTTATGATAACAAAGGGCTAAGCCAATGCATTTATTAGTATAGATATTTTTGTTAAAATTTATGTTAACAATTACATAATGCAGTAAATTAAATCTAAAGATAAGGAAGATAAGGCATATTATATTTTCTGGTGAGGAATACTGGTAACTGAAGCAGGTTGCTTAATGGATGGACTCCTATTAACACTAATCAAAAACAACTTTGTGCCTTGCATTTTTTTGTCTTAAACAGTATACTGCTGGTCATACTCTAAAAATTAGCCCAACTTGTCCAGGGGCAGATAGTTGCAGATGACTGTGTATAAATATTAACCACTTTGGTATTATATAAATGACAGTCTCTCCTCCAAAGTGGTAGAAATGCCTCTGGCAATGAGAAGAAAACTGCCTGTGTAGAAAATTTTCCTCTTGGAGTTGTCTCCTGTAGATTAAAAGGCCAAAGAAAAGCAAAGTCTCTCTGGTTGCTCTCATTCTTCATGTTATTTGATGGGTTTTGTAGATATCCAAGTCTCGAGGACCTTCAGCCATTTCTAATCTAAATGCAAACAGGACTCATTAAAATCTGATGTTTCTTACCTGATGTCTGTGTCTCAGGTTAGAGGGAGCTCACGCAGCTTCCACCATCACCAGGAGTGTGAGTTCTCCCCTAGAGAAGGATGTGGTTTCAGTTTCCAGTTCTGCCACCTAGCATCTTTATGAATCTTGATAATTAGTCCATCTTTTGTCCACCTCTATTTTCTCCTCTGAAAAGATGGAAGAATAACTCCAGCATATTTTATAAAGTGGTCTTGTGACTACTATGGTGGCCATTATTGACTGATTTGGGCCATATCCTTCTCCTTTTTGAAGCCTGTTTGTGGAGAGTGTTAGTCTGATGGGTTTTCAAGTTGTCTTGGCTGTTCTCTGATCAGTTGTGGCTCTGTATCTTCTCACTCTTCATCCTTTACTTGGCACTGTTTCCTGAGCCTGCCCTTCCTTGGTGGCATCAGGAGATGCTACTACCTCTGACTCTGGTAGACTTGGTTAGGGAGCAACCTGGAAGGTGCTAGAGATCCAGATTGAAAGTATTCCTTGTAGCAGACACTTTGGTGGGAGAGTAGGGAGTAGAATGCACCAGGCCCCTGGTCCCACTTCTTTCTGTCTCTCAGTCTCTCTCTATCTCTCTATGTCTCTTTGTCTCTGTCTCTGTTTTTCTCTCGTCTTTGAACAATGTTCCCTTTACCTGCTGCACTTTTTCCTAGTGGTGGATGTCATATTGACTTTAGCATCGCTTGTCAGTTTTTCATCCCATGGAGGCCTGACCCATTTGTGGCTGAGGGTGGGAAGAGCTGAAGGGATGCTCTTAAGGTATCACACCTACAGGAAGTATCAAATAGCTGTTTGTTGTTATGGAGTTTAACACGGTTTAGCAGCCTAGAACTGCAGAGGAATTTGATTTTTAAGATGCCCATGCAGTTGGTTAGTTTATTTGTTTCTGAGAAGTTTGTCAAAAAAATTGAGGAGAACACTATGTAACATTTTTGAGCATGGAGCTCAATAAGTGTTATCAAAAGCAAAAAGAACATGACACCAGAAGTGGTGAATAAACTGAACACTCTGATAATATTCCTATGTGTTCACCAGCTAATGTTATAGTAAAAACTTGCCATATTAAGTGAGTCAACCCAGGCTCACAAAGATCAAGGCAGCATGTTCCCTCTCGTGTGAACATTCTAGTTTCCAACTTGTATATGTATGTATTCATGTGGGAGGGAGTGTGGGTAGAAGTCAGGAAGGAAGGGGCCGTGAGAGAGGAAAAGGATGCTTTAAGAATGGAGAAGATAATATAACACATGTGATGAGAAAGCGGAAAGAGAATCACAGTTGGAAGCGTACAAGAGAGGAAGATGAGGGGGAGGGGTCAGTCAAAACTGAGTATGTATGGAAATGCCACAAGGAGACGTGTGTGTGTGGGGGGGAGTAATTACTACCCTTAAACCACCCAGTAACCACAAAATCCTCGACTGAGTAGCTCTGACTGTAGAATAAACGCCGATTCCATTTCCATTGTTCAAGAGGAGAACCTGTCTCCCTCTGGATAGGTTCTGGACCAAGTACACTTATGCCTCAATTGCCTTCTCACCTTGCGTATGGCTAAAACCTGTTTCTTCATCAACACAGTGGTGGAATGACTGTTAGTAGTGCCGCCTCCTAAATGCCAGACAGGACTGCAAGTCTTCTAGTACCTTCTAAAACACTTCCTTCTGCTGTGGAGGCACTATGTCCAAACCGTTCCTTCTGAACGACAGCAGAGCATTTTCATTCACGATGGGGGAAAATGAATGAAGAAGAACCACCCCACTTTACCTATGTTTGCAGTATTTTTCTTAAAATGAGGAATGGAACTTGCCCTATACACACAATGTAGATACAAGTCACAGGTGAGTTTTGATAAGTGAATAAGGAATTTTTCCTGTGAGATTAATTGTAACAAAAATAGAAATTCTTTCAGCTTATGGTAAATACACTGGTTCTCGCTGAGGTTTTTTTTTTTTTTTTTTTTACTATTGGTTCATTCAGTGGCAAGTCCTGCCCTCTGACCAATAAGGGAGCAGGAAGACGGGGAGAAGGGAGAGGAAACATGGCAGCGAGCCCTGGGGCATGGAGAATACTCAAAGACACTTGGGAGGAAAAGTGCTCAGGTCCAGGGCCCATGTGGAAGGCCAAGACTCGGGAGGCAGCGTTTCCAAGTCTCCGCAGTCCTAAGAATCATGTGGATGGAAGTGAAATTCAGGCCGGGAGTGGACAAAGAGCCCTGTGCCACCACTGAGGCTGCTCCAGACCCGCAGGCAGCCGGTACCAATGACTTTGTGGGTCGCCCAAAATAAACTAATCTTTCTAAAGAACATTATCTATTCGTTCAGTTGGTTCAAACCTGGGGATGGGGTGAAGCCGAATGCTGGGTCCCACCATGAGAGAATTCATGCGATAAATGGTCATGATACAATGAGCCAGTGTTAAATTTGTATCCTCTATTCTGTAAGGATTTTCAACTGTATGTAAAACTTTCTCTTCTAATGGTTTGTAAAATGTATGCATACCTAGAAAACATTTATTATATTAGTACCATATACAAAACACTGAATATTGTAGTTTTCAGTGGACTTTGGAATCTACAGTTTGAAGGAAATCTTCCATCTAATTTTGAAGACAAGAGAAGAAGTGATTTGAGAATTCAATAGCAAACTAGGAGTAGAGGTAGAACCACATCTGAGAACTCCTGTGGCTCAGACCACTGGTGTTTGTGTACTCTAGATCGCCTCCCTCCCTCCCTCCCTCCCTCCCTCCCTCCCTCCCTCCCTCCCTCCCTCCCTCCCTCCTTTCCTCCCTCCCTTTCTCTCTCCCTCCCTCTCTCTCTCCCTCCCTCCCTCTCTCCCTTTTTCCCCTCCTTCCTTCCTCTTTCCTTTTCTCTTCTCATTTTTTCTCTGTTTCTTCCTTTACTTTCATTCTTTCTGTGAGTTCATCAATTATTTCATTTAATTTCTCACAGTACAAACACATTAAAGATGTATTATTTCTGCAGATAGGGGCAAAGAGTTTAAACAAATTCATTGGAATTAAAAGTTAGCAATTTTCCGAGATTTTCTATTTTCAAACTAACAATTTTTCTTTATTCTGGCATAATTAACTTAGCCTGTCTAATTCGATGACTACTATGTGGGAAGTTTCAATCTTTTAAAGGGTAGTTTTAAAATTCTACATTATAGTTTTGGTAATTCTATACATTCATCTGTTTATATCCCAAGAAAGCATGGAGGGTACAATTCAATAGACACAAATTAGACAAAGCAATATCGCATGCCAAGAAGCCAAGATAAAGATGTATGAATTAAATCTATTTTTATTTCTTCTATTCCTTAAAACATTAAGCTTATAAACACTTCACTGAAATTATTTCACCCCTCCTGCTCCTACCAAATCTCACCAGTCCTATAATAGTGTTCTAAAATGAGACTATCCAGAGGAATCCTAGGACACAGGTTAAAAGAACAATCATAAACATGAACAAAGAATTCAAGGATTTTAAAGAACACACAAACAAACATCTCGAGGAACTCAGGGAAGATAGCAGTGAACTCCTGACTGAAACGCAAGAAAATACAAACATAAGGCTGAGTGATATGACAAATACAACTCAAGATTTGAAATGTGAGTTCACTAAAGAGACATAAATGCTGAGAAAACTCAAGCTGAGATGAAGATGGAAAGGAAAAACTCAATAACCCAATTAGCAAAAACAAGGAAAGCCTTAAGAGCAGATGATTCAAATGAGAAACAGAATATAAAGATTTGGAGATAAAGTAGGAAAATTGGAAAGCTAAAACAAAGAATAAGGAAATTAAAAAAAAAACCACAGAAATGGAAATATTAAGGACACATGTAAAGACCAAATCAATGAATTATAGGCATAGAGAAAGGAGAAAAATCTCAAGTCAATAACATTGACCAGATCTGAAACAAGATTAAAGAATAAAACTTGCTTAAATTAAAGAAAGATATATCCACACAGATAAAAGAAACACACAGAATTCTAAAGAGATAGGACCAATAAAGAAACTCTCAATAGAATATCACAGTAAAAACACTAAATATACTGAACAAAGAGGAAATACTGAAAGCTGAAAGACAAAAACAAGCTGCATATAAAGGAAACTCCATCAAATAATTGTTGAATTTTCAATGCAAAATTTAAAAGCTAAAGGAGCCTAGAATAATGTATTCCAAGTTCTAAATGATGATAGATACCAACCCAGACTACTTTACCTGCCAAAACTCTCTGTCAGTCAAAGAAGCAAGAAAAGTCTTCCATGACACAAATAGGCTGAAAGAATTCATGTCCATTAAACCAATCTGACAGAGAATACTGGAAAGTTTATGACAGACTGAAAGAAGGAATAAAAATACTCAAGAAGCTGGTGAAAGAAAACAAATAAAGCTATAATGATAGAAACAAGAAACAGGACTAAGAGCACAAACAAAAAATTGAATGGCAGTAACCAACACATACCTTTCAATAATAACATTAAGTATGAATGACCTCAACTCACAATCAGAAGATACAGACTAACTGAATGGATTAGGAATCTTCTTTATTTAGGGTTTCAAGTCCAATTAAAGCTTCTCAATGGAAGTTAACTCATGGGTGGCACTGTAAACACAGCCAAATACACTGGTAAGGCCATAGATACTAGAGCAATCCCTATCTCTGTCATATCTCTAGACAAATGAAACTTCTTGCCATATGTTAAATGTGGATATATTTACAGTCAAGTATACCATACACCACTCATCAAAGGAGTCTCTTTTTGTAATAGATGGAAGCTTCTGTTGAGTTTCACAGCTGGTCACATGCAGAGAATATATCTGAGAGATGCTCAGTCCTAGATAATATATCTATAGTGGACTCTCTATACCTAAGGCTCATGGAACATAGTGGAACATGGGGCAGAGACAAAATTAGTGCATCCCTCAACTCTTACCAATGAAGTTTCCTTATATAGCAGAATGCAATGCACACAGAATGTCACAAGTGGCCAGGTTTTAGAGAACAAGAGATTTTTAGAGTGTGTGTCCCTGGATAGGACGCCTATATTAAACCTCACCCACCCATGGCTCAGGGATCATTGTGGAAGAGGGAGCAGAAAGATTGTAAGAGCAAGGGTTTGTTCATGAATGTAGGGAAACAGAGTTTTTCAGACTACTTGAAATTTGCAAATGTGAACTTGTAGTAGCTATGGTGGCATCAAGTATAAGACCCATGACAATACAATCAATCAAGGGCCCAGAGTGGAATGAGGGGCCTGGGCAGTGGGCTGGCCCTAGCCTGGGGACTGCTGGAGACTGATTACTACTGGGTGAGGGAACGTAAAATTTACTTATTATCTCTAGATAGGTAGGTTGACTAGAATCCAGCAGATGGATTTGCACAGAAGGACATGTGTGTACAAATGCTTGACTGAATAGGACTTAACATGTACAGCCAAATGCATGAGGTCTGACTGTGGCTGTCCTGAACAAGGATTTCCTGTTTAAGTAACTTTTCTGACTATGAATCATCATTCCTTCCATGGCAGAGTTTTACAGTTCCTCTAATGCATTTGGGATGGCTATCTCAAAGTCAACCTGCAGCTTTCCTGACAACTTCTCCCTCTCTCTTCTGCTAAGAATTGTAGCCCTTTTCTATTGTTTTTAAAATCTTCTGCTACCGTATTCACCAGATCCGTAACCACCACCATAGGGACTGAGCTGCTTCCACTGAAACTTGCCCCACTTCCTGGATCCATAATTTAATGGCTGTTGTCCTCTATAATTTCCAAAATCATTGTAGTTCCCACCAGCCCCACAGTTACCGTCACCAAAATTCCCTCTTCATTGTAACCATCATATCCTCTGCCGCCTCGACCATGTCCACCACCTTTGTTGCTATATTGTGGTCCACTACCACCACCAGCCTCTTCTACTGCTGTAACCAGGACCACCACCATAGTACTTTTCAAAGTTGTCTCTCAAGTGATATTCTTCTGCAACTTCTTTAATACCACCAACAATAATTTTCTTCACTGTTAAATGAACACCAAGTTTTACAGAATCCTCTCTAGAAACAGCTCTCTTTGGTTCCACTACATTTCCATCAACCTTGTGTAGTTGAGCACACATTGCTGCATTCACCTCTTCACACAGGTTAAGTTACAAAACCAAAGCCCTTGGATCGTTTTGTTTGGAGGTCTCGCATTACATCACAATCTATAAGTGTGCCCCATTTCTCAAAATGTTCTCTTAAACTATCATCTGTAGCTAAAAAGCTCAGACTACCAAACTTTAAAAAATATTTTATGCATTTATTTTATTTTATTTATATTCAAAAAATATTTTTATTGAATCATTGTATGTTTCATATAGAACAACTCAGTCAATCTTAATCATCTTTATATCAATTTCCTCACCAGAAACATCCCATAGCCTCCCCACTAGAATCCACGCATTCTTTCATGTGTTTTAAAGTCTGTTTTGTAAAGATAGAATCTCTGAGTGACCTCAGTGTAGGTTCATCCACTGAGGCCCAATCAGCCTACCCAGAGTCCCTTGCTTTAAGAAGACCAGCTCATCAGTTACCAATAATTCTTCAGCAAAGAAGAATTCTCTACTTTCATGATGGGTTTTGGTCTGCTTGAGTTTGTATGGGTCTTTAGAATGCCAACATCATTGCTGTAGGTTCATATGAACTGGGCCTTGGAGCTTTTAGTAATCTATTTCCATATGGTCACGCCTCTCCTCTCTGGTTCTTACAATCTTTCGATCCCTTCTTCTGCAGTGGTTCCTGAGCCCTGAGTGAGCATGACTTAATATAATCCTCTTCAGGAACCACTCTGCAGATTCCTAGTCTCCAGGATTTACCCATTTGAGACCTTTTGTGTTGTTATCCCTTTGTTGCATGCAGGAGCTTCATTACTGAGAGTTGAGAGATTCATTAGTGTCTTCTTTACTCTTTGTTCTGTATTGTATGACCCTTGTAGAGGCTGCATTGGACATGTGCTGCTTATGCATGGGCAGTTCACAGACAAGGTCTGCGTGACTAGCTAGTGTAGTACTCTGTAGTAGTCTCCAAAAGAAGCTTCTTTAATGAGTGGTGACTGGGATACTTGACTGTGAATATAAGGCTATATATTTTGCATTTAGTAAGTAGTTGTAGCAGCCTAGGGATATGACAGCTCTGGGATCTCTCTAGGATCTATGACTTCTTCAACCATGTATATTTGGCTATGATTACAGTACCACACATGAGTTTCCTCCCACTGAATGGGCTCTAAGATCAATTAGGTAGGTATTGATTGGCACCAAGATAAAATACCACTACAGCACTAGTGTTTAATACTGTGTCAGTCATTGATGTGGTTATTTGCTTATGAAGCTGGGGTTGGGCCATCAATTGATGTTCTTCCCTGGATACCTATATAGTGCTCTCCAGAGCTATGAGAGCTAGCCTTCAGAAGAAGTGGCTTCTGAGTCAGTTCCAGCTCCACTGCACCAGATCTGGTCTCCAGAGTATGTCCTGTCTTCAGCAATGGGGTTTTTCCTTCAAGCTCTGGGAGCAATCAAGGTCTATAGCAATAATCAGTGTATTTGGGGGAGTCTCTTGAACCACCCTGATCAACAATTCAAAGGAAGCTTTCTCCTGTCTGGTAGTTTCTTCCTATGTAGCCTTCAGCTACGCATGTGGTTCATGTAGAGATATTGTATAGGGAATCTGTCATTAGCTTTTAAGACTAGTATGATTCCCTCTGGTGTTTTACACTAGTGAGGCATTATTTCTCTCTCTCTCTCTCTCTCTCTCTCATCTCTCTCTTTCTCTCTTTCCCTCTGTCTACTTCTCCCTCTATACCTGAAGGTCCTGCCTCTCTTGACCTTCTTCTTTCCCTTTATTTCCATATTTTCTTGTATAACCATCCCTCTCCAGTTAAGTACCCCTTCTTATCTAATTATGCTTTAGTAACACCTGTCTCCTATTATTCTTTTCTCTTAGGTTCCTTTTTACTCTTTACTTCCTTGTTTCCGTTCCATTCTCATGGTTCCTACAGTTACATCAGGATATATACTTACATATCAGGGTTTGGTGCTAGGATCCACAAATGAGAGAGAACATATGTTGTTTGTTTTTTTGATTCTGTGTTACTTCACTTAGCATATCGATTTCTAGTTCCATCCATTTACCTGCAAATGTCATGATTTTGGCTTTTTTTTAAAACACTATGTAGAATACCATTGTATAAATATACTACATTTTGACTATCTACTTAATCAGTTGAGGGACAAGGTTGCTTCTAGCTTTTAGCTATTTTGAAAAGAGCAGCCGAAAACATGGATGTATAAATATACTACGGTAGGATGGGTCCTTTGGAAATATGCCAAGGAGTGGTATAACTGCGTCAAGTAGGTTCATTTTATTTTTTTTAAGAGTTCTTCACACTGCTTTTATTAGGGTAGCACGAATTTACCATCCCACCAGCAGTGAAGGAGCATTCATCTTTCCCCACATCCTCTCCAGCATTTGGTATCTTTTGTTCTCTTGAGGTTAGCCAGAGTGACTGGGGTAAGATGAAATCTTAAAGTGGTTTTAATTTGCATTTCTCTAATTATCAACAATGTTGAACACGTTTTAAAATGTTTCTCAGGCATCTTTTGATGAATTCTCTGCTCAAATCCTTAGCCCATCTTTTAATTGTATCACTTGTTTTCTTGATTCTTTTTTTTTGAGTTCTTTATATATTCTGAATGTTAAACCCCTGCCATATATCTCAATTATGAAGACTTTCTCCCATTCTGTGTGTTTTCTCTTCACTTCCTTGTACAGAGCTTTTTAGCTTTCTTGTTGATTATTAACATTAATTCTTGCACAACTGCTGTCTGATTTAGAAAGTCCTTACGAACACCTATATTTTGTAGGTTACTGCCACTGCTTTCTTCTAACAGTTTAAGGTTTTCCATTGAGGTCTTTGACACATTTGGAATTGATTTTTTTTTACAAGGTGAAAGATAAGGGTCTAGTTTCATTCTTGTAGAGGCGGAGATCCAGTTTTGACAGCACCATTTGATGAAGGTACTGCCTTTACTCCAGTGAGTGCTCTTGACCCCTTTGTCAAATATTGGATGACTGGAGAATCTTGAAACTTTCTGAGTTTTGTAAATTTCATTAGCTTCCAGATCCTTATAAGTTTTATTAGCTTTCTGAGTGAGTCTTAAGAGTCTCCCCACTTTCTGCAGAAAACAAGTTCAAATCAGAGGAAATGGCTTTACAGCCTGCCCATGCCTATCAGAGTTCTTTTGAATCAAGGAGAGTTTTGAACCAGTCTTGGAAAGCAGCCTCTCAGGGGAGCACTTTTGCCAACTGAGGCTTCAGCTACGTGGAAGAAGAAGAGCCCTAAGATACCCTTTCAATTCGCTTCATTTATTTTAATGTGGGCAGCATGGTTTGCATACTTAGATGGTCTATGTTTATTTATTGGGCTGCTCTGTGATTAGATTTCAGTCATAGGTTCTTGGCTAATATCTCCTTAGGTTATTAATACAGACCTTGTACTAAGCTCACAGAGCAACGTATCAAGTATTTTATATTTTCATGTAAGAAATGACCTTTTCCACCAAGGTCAATGGCTTCAGTATTTATGGCTTGGCTTTAAACTTGTATGTAATTTGGAGATTAAAAAATTAATTTAAAGTAGTGGTATGGAATAGTGTATGCATCCAAAATGTGTTCATGAATCTTCTTTATAGTTCTTCCTAGAAGGAAATGTAAAGTGGAAATATGGTGTGTATCAATTTAGCATTGTGATATTCCCTGTTGTATTACTTCTCTGATTTAAAATGACTTAGTATATCAGGGAAAGGGGTTAGAGTCTCATTTATAGCTTTTCTCAGATTACAGAATAACAATAATAACAACATTGCAATGCTAACGTACATACACACCAAGCTCACTATGTTAGGCAATTCTATAGACTCTGGTGTTACAGAAAAACAGGATGTCAAAGAAAGGCAGTGAGATTTTGAAAAAAATTCAGTGTTTTGAATTAAGATCTAAGCAAAAACAGTGAACTACTTACTAGCATTTATTCCCCTTTAAAACAGAGTGAACATGTTGGCCTAGCTTATCTCTCCAGCACTGCACAGTTTTGCACTTCCCAGCTCACCAGAAACAACATAAAAATGTCTAGTGGAAGAGTGGGTGAAGGAACACAGGTGATCTCTCCAATAAACTGGAAATTGGCCATTGCTTTTGATGAAAGCTTTTGTGACTCTTTGGAGTTCTGTGCCCACACATTGAAGGGCATTATGACTTTATATAATGCCAGAGCAATACCTTCAAAGGAGGTAAAATCCATTTAAAATAAGCCTTCTGAAAATACCACGGCCTGCATCCTCAACCTGCACACTGTCGCACAGATGTGGCAGGGTCTTCTAGAAAGTGCCTCTAGCAAAGCATAGCAGCCCTACAGCGGGCACCATCTCCTTACAGCACCTTAATGAGACAGGACCTTGCACACCCAGCCACGCACAAGGAATAGCAGCACCATGCACGTAGCTCTCACCAACCTGCCTCTACTAGTGGCAGCTGTGACTGTTGCTTGCAGCAGATTCTCTAAGCGTACACCAGCTGCAGCAAGGACAGAGCTCTCTGTTTCGACAGTTGGTTTGGCATAAGGGATTATTCTTGGAAAGCATGTCTTCCTTTTTTAACTAAAATATGACAACTGGATCCACTATTTTTTCACTTTAGGATATTTCCAGCTTCTGCCTCTGGTATGCATTGCGGAACAATGCAGAGCTTGCTGTGCTACCAAACTACACAACCCTTAACTTCATAGGGATGATATCATAAATACCTGCAAGTTTAAAATAGGAGCCGTAAAATGAAGTTCTGGCTGCTCAGAACAAGAACAAGAACCTCTGTCAAGGGTGCTGTTCACTGCTGACCTTCTGATCATCATCCTCAGTGGTAGTAAAATTGCCCGGATGTGACTTCCAAACAGAGTCATAGGTCTCGGTTGCTGCTGATAGTCTGTCTGTAAAGAGGCAACATCTCCAATGTGTGCCAGCAAGTTAGGTGACAGAGTGCTGCTGCATGATGTGGTGAGGGGACCATCGGGGGTGTGCTGCAGGATGGAGATGCTCAGAAACAGATCCTTGCATGTTCCAGGCATAGAGTGCCAATAAGAGTATGGTTATGAATGCCCATGGCAGTCATCATCAGTTCTGGGTGCTTCTTGGGTAAATTTAGAAACAACTTCCTTTATGAATAATATTTAGGTTAGTATACAATATAATGCATTTCATCATGGCATCTCAAAACCATACATAATACTTTTTAAATCCTTCTTCCACACTGCCTTCCATTTCTCCTGCCCCACCTCTACCTGGAGCCCCCTTTTCTCACCCATTGATCCCTCCTTTCTGATTTCTTAACACATGTATTCTATTCTGTCCCCATTTCTAACCTCCCTCAAAATCTTTTTTCTCCTCTCCTGACCTCTTTTCTAGTTTTATGACTACACACACACACACATACAAATATACACACATATATTAAATTATATATATATATATATAAAAATTTTGAATCTAGAGACATATAAAAATATGCTGTATTGTTAAAAGTATTTTAGGATGTTTTTCTTAAACTTATTATAGTTACATGGGAAGTTTTTGGGATATGAAGGTTGGAAAAATCAGAGTGAGCAAATCCCTATTTTTGAATTGTGATTACTAAGGAAAGAACCCTCGGAAATGATCAATTTGGTAACATGATTTTGAGACTTGCCAGCACAAAGTGAAGGTTTTATTTTTTGGAGTATTGGGATCAGGTGAACAGAGTTGGAGACTCTATTAGGATGATTATAATGAAAGCCCCTTAATACTTTTGTTCAATTGTATTTGGTTTGGCTATGTTCTTTGCTCTGGAATACACATGCAGAAAACTTTGCCCTTTGGGCTTATTAGCTTTTGTAATTTTCCATAAAATACCTTGTGCTACATTACTGATCTTCAGTAATTCTTTAAAAATATTTTCTCTCAAAAATATTTTCTCTTGAATTACAAATCTTACTTTAACTGAGTCCATATGTTCTCGCTCATTTGCATCATCTTCCTTGAAAATTGAATTTGCTTCATGCCCATGGTTGTGATTTCTGAATTGGCCAGAGATCATTCCTCCAGGCCTGCCTTTCTTTAAAAGTCCTTGCATGAACATCAATCTCCAGTCTCTCCCACCTATCCTAAATTTTGTTTCGTTTCTGGATTCTGCCTTACTAAAAATTCTATGTATCTTTAGGGATGACAATCTATAGTACCTCATCATCAGGTAAGGCGACCTACAGGGTGTGACTTAATTGATGTGACCATCGCAAGCTGGAGACAGTGTACTCTGCTGTCCTTTAGTCTGCTCTGATACTTAGCTGAAGTATCATAGCTCTGCATGATACACTCCTGACTTTTATGCTTTCAGATCTGGCTGTCTCACCGTACTTGCTGAACTGGAAGTTCCTGATATCTAAGCTCTGGCCATCTGTTGAATTTCTTTTAAATATTTTATTGTTTTTATTTTATTTTATGTGTAAAAGTGTATGTAAGTGCACCTGTGTGATGCAGTGGCCACGGAGATCAGAAGAGACTGTCACATACCCAGGAACTGGAGTTGCATACAGTTGTTAGCCACCATGTGGGTTCTGGGACCCAAACCTGGGTCTCCTATGGGAACAGTCAGTGCTCTCCGAGTCATCTTTCCTGGCCTTAAATGCCTTTGCTTTGTTTTGACAAGGTCTCCCTAGTTCCAGCCCACCTGGAACTCACTATGTAGACTAGGCTGGCTTCAGTCTCTCAGAGATAGGCCAATCTCTGCCTCATGAGTGCTGGAATTTAAGGAATGTGCCACCACATCCAGCATTTAAATGGCTTTTAATCTTAGTGACTAAATGATGAGTTTTAATTTCTTGTTTTGTGTCCCCCCAACCCATCCTAATGTCACATTTACTATTTAATAATACATACAGTCCTTCCTCTGTTGACTTTTATTTGGCTCTTCACTGTATAGACTGATGTCAAGTGGTCTCTCTAATTTAGCACTTTATTGATATATATTTCACACCTAGTCAAGGTTGAAAGAATGATATTGAAAGATAATTAAATGGTCAACTGGCTACCCCTTCTGAAATCTGTTGCATTTGAATTCTAGTAAAAAACATAACCTTTTCCATCTCTATGGAAAAGGGGAGACAAACAAATAAGGATAGGGTTCTGGAGAACTTTATAAACACTTTCTTACTCCTAAAAGATTGCCACATCACTTCATTGAGGAACATTTTTTGTAATGGGCTATATTTTCAGCCATAGGTATGGTTACCTTACTGTTTCTAGTCTGCGTTTGTCTATAACAATTATATATTCAAATCTTGAGTCTATAAAATCAGTTGTAATAAAAACACAGAGGGAGTCTTTGATAACTCAGCCCTGGTGGACAAAAGTTGCCCTCTATAGGGCTCTTCCAGTTTAGTAGGTCTGGTCGTATTTCCCTGGGTTCCTTATTAGGGTTTCCAGAGAAGCCCATGAGGAAATTTGTATAGGAATTTACTGTTGCTATTCTCCAGGCTGAGAAGCTCCAGGATCTGCCATCTGCGGCTGGAGAGTTAGGAAATGGGTGGTGTGATTCAGCCTGATCTAAAGGCCTGAGAACCAGACTCTCAGACTGATAATAAAAGTTTGGGAATTGGATAGGCGGACTTGTGAAGTGGGTTGGGCATCTAAGATACGGTGGCTCAACACCATGAGTTCCGATGTCTGAGAGCAGGTGCAGATGGATGTCCCAGCTCAAAAGCATGAATATACCCTTCTCTCCTTGCTTATTCTGTTCTGCCCTTAGCAGATCTATATGGGTGATGGTAAATCTCTTATTTACCAAGCCTACTGAGGTAAACTCTTCCAGAAATGGCGTCCCAGACACAGAAATAATGCTTTACCAGCATTTTGGGCATCTCTTTGCTCAGTCAAATTAGCGCATAAAATTGACCCTTTTCAACACATGCCTTAGTTTCCTCTGTTTCTAGACATGTTTTCCGAAGGTCATGGCACTGTTTTTGAGGATCATATTTAAAGTCCTTTCCTAGTATCATGATGATAAGTCCACTACTAGCGCATTGACCTCCACCCCCAATGTACCATGATAAATATTTAAAGTGTCTATTGCATGTAAGAGTTAATGATGACAAGATGAACACTAGAAGGGGTGATTAGGATTGAGCACAGATGGAGCTGTTTTAAAGACACGCTGAGACAGTTCATTCGCAGCTGGGTCACGTGAGATGCTGCTGGTATCATTTCCTGCTTTGCTAACACCTTCTCATGACGTAACTTTTCTCTAATGGGCAATCTGTGATTCTCCAATCCAGCCAAAAATGGGCATTTGAACAATGGGATTTTGATGTCTCCCCATAAAAATCATAAAAGATGCTCAAACCTTACATATCATCTCTCTCAGGCCTGTATACTATGCCTGTGTATAAATTCCACCTTGGAACTTTGAGAGTCCCCCTGTGCCTACCTACCGTAGCCCATTCACACTGCCTCGCCCCCATGCTTTACACAAGAATTTCAGAATGAAGGAGCCACACCTGTTTAGTAAGTTCTAATGTGTCACACCGAATTTTCAGCTAGGACTGCTTTATTTGATTTCATTCTTGATACTAAAAAGGGACCTTAAAGATGACCTTAAAAAAGTGCCACAACCTTTGGAAAACCTGTCTAGAGCTAGAGGAAATTAAGGCATCCACTGGATTCCCCTGAGCAACAACAGAAGCCTCAGCTGTGAAAACTCTGACAGCTCTTCCTGGTTACCATGGTGAAAGAGGCCTTCTTGTTTATAGACTGCTAATGGAATACTTATGTCCCTCAAGGCTTTCAATTAATTGTTTGGTGCACATGTCTTTCCTCCTACATAATGCAGATGTGTTGAACCAGTGAATAAACCTTACCTAAGGACAGGTGGGCTGAGCTTTTAAGATGAGCCAGTGCTGTCTTTCCACTTATCTAAATTCTGTGTGTACAGTAAATGTGATATGCATCATTATTTTGTCTCCAGTATATGTTTGCAAGCTCCCTCAACCATTTCCAATATTTCCTTGTAAAATAATATGTATCCTGTGGTTTGACTTGCAATACAAAAGTGTAGAATTAATGCCACCCGACCGCGGAAGCTTTGTGTGTGATGAATAGGGCACTTAGAGTTGATGTACCTTGTACCTTCATTTCAAAGCAACACTTCTGTACCATAAAACACATTTACTATGCAAAACCAGTTTTTACATCCTGATTTTTCATTGCTATTTGGGATAGCCTTATGAACATTAAACAACTCCTGCTCTTCTTTGTTCTCAGCTACTGATAATTATTTCATGTTCTCTCCCTAGAGCAGATTTTAACATCTTTTGAATAAGTGGTTCTTCCTCAATATCACCTTTGTATGAGGACATGAGAAAAGCCCTAATCACACCCCATATTAGTTTCTTTTCCTGTATTCTTATCATTTGTTAACTGAAAAACAAGAGAGCATTGATAATAAAGGAAATACAGAACCAAATGTGCTATAATTACACTGTTATCAAACATTGTACTCTCTCTGTTTTCCCACAGAGGCACACATAAGTAGTTATGAAGACAAAATGAAACAAAACTTCATGGAATTTGCAGGTGTCTGTTTTAACTTCTGGATTCCAAAGATGAGGATTACTTACACAGAATGATCTGTTCAATTAATGAGAAAAAGGCCTAAATTTTCCACCTCCTGGGAACACCTGGGCAGTTGATTAAGATAACTGTGAGAGAAAGTCCAAACCATAGAAAGTGTTTGCTAGTGACTAAAGGAAATGTAGTGGCAAAACCTTATCTTAAACTAGGATTCATAACAGCTAATGACCTGTTGTATGACTAAGGATAAACTTTTATTGCATGTAGAGTATCTTATAATTTCATAAAGCTTATTAAGCATGTACCCAATGACATAGCACAGAGCAAAGAAAGAGTGCTGAGACTCCACGCTGTCCTTGCTAACTTTTTCTGTCTGGTCCTATTAAAATGGAACTTCTGGTTGCAGAAGCTGAGAATAAGGTAATAAAATCTATATTAATTTGCAGAAAATTGTAGCTAGATCCTGCATGTGGGATTTGAGTTGAAAGGATGTAACCTGTATCCCTCCCCATTTTCTGTCCTCCTTTGGAGTAAGAGATGTGAGGTTGAGTCACCTGAGACCACAAGGTTGGCACAATCCTTTAAGGATGGCAGGTCAATGGCACTGAAAGATGTTCCTATATCCCTGACACCCCTGAACCACCATGGAAACCCTGGACCCTTTACAAAAGACTATTACGTGTGTGAGAAAAAGAAAATGATTCAATAACATTTAAACTTTTGCTATTTGGGTTCTCTATTGTTCTATTGTGGCAGATATATATATATATATATATATACAATCTATCTATCTATCTATCTATCTATCTATCTATCTATCTATAATCTTGATCAAGGTAGAAGATTCAGAGAAATCCACCCTCCCACAAATAGTTGAAGTAGTTTATAAAGAATTGGAGTTAGCCTATAGGACTGATATTAAGAAAGAATGCATTTGTTGAGACAAAAGTGAGGTGTGCTTTTTTCAGCTTTGTTTTCCACAAGGCTAAAGGCAGATGATGGAAGAAAACAGGGATTGCCTAATGACTTTTTCAGCTTATGTTAATGATAATTCATGAGAGGGGGCCTACAAAACCTTCAAATCCCAGCCAAGTTAAATGCCTAGAGTTAAAGATCATACTGCTATTAATGCTTCTGTGGAATACTGTTCCCCAGTATTTTGAGAAAACAAAAACAAAAATAAGCAAACAGAAAAATGCACAAAGATTGATGTGTATATTCTCCATATTTTAGGAGAGCTTAAGTCCAAAAATTGAATACTGTAACAGATACCACTACTGAGGCAGCCACAAAATAACATAAATTAACTCAACAAATCAGGAAGAGTAGAGAGTGTATTTGTTTCCTTAGAGAAATGGAGGGGGGGGGAAGCTTTCCTTGTAGAATAGAAAGCACAGAAGGCCTGTTAATCTTGATAATCTGCTCAAAGGAAACTGGTCTTTAGAGACTAATATTTCAAACTAAGGGAAAGCAGGCTGCCAGAAGCAGGGGCAGAGGAAATCCCTCAACATGAGACGCAATTTAGAACACAATTTATGTAAAACATCTTAAGATGTCTATGCTGTTTGAGTTATACTGGATGAATTTTAATAGGAGATGGAGCAATTAATTATGATCAATAAGCTCTATAATGCATTATCTGCTAAGATATCAAAGAACTAATTTTATTTGGCAAAAATTTATGAAGCACATGGCTAAGATTCCTGATGGACACAAATAAGGGAACATATTACTTCACTTATTCAAATAACTCTGGGGGGAAAAAGCCTGCTGTACACACAAACACAAACCCTAAAGGAAACAGAAAGGAGCCAGACAGGAAGGTTCATTATTACTCATTTCTACATGAATAGAAGGCCAGTGCTAAATGGAGACATATCCAATTATGCTTGGCATCATTTGGGTAAGTGTTAACTATATGTCATTGATACTTTGCTAATAAAAAAAGCGTTTATACTGTAGAGCTTTCTTAGTTGCCTGAGACAGAAAGTTGACTCCAGCTCTGTCTGGGCAGAAAGGGTATGGGCGTAATGATTGAAGAAAATGAAATAACTTGTGTTTCTTAAATCCTATAGTTTCAGGAGAGCCCCGGCTCTCATCACTCTATTCCCCTCTCTTGTCCTTTCCTCTTTTTCTTTCTTCCTTCCGTCATTCTCTTTATTCCCCACTTTCTCTTCCTCCTCCTCCTCCTTCTTCCATCTTCTCCTTTCTTTTTCCGGCTGCAATATTTCCATGTGTGTCATTTATAAGTAAGGTATAATACTCATGTCTTGCTGTCTCTTAGGGCGGGCTAGCCCAGATCAAACCTAATATGCTGAGCAGTTTTATTTTCTTTCTTTCTTTCTTTATCTTTTTGAATGAGAATAAAATTGCTTCTAAACTATGTCTACATCAGTGCAACAAAGTTTAGCTGACTAACAGAAGAAAGTAAAGACACAGCATATTTCTTTTACTAAGAAGATGATTAAATGAACCATAAGCAAGGAGAATAAAAAAATTGTGTGCTGTGTATGTGGTGTGTGTGTATGTGCACATGTGCTCCATGTATGTGAGTCTGCATGCATATTCATGTGAAGGCCTGAATGCCTTCCTCTATTACTTCCTTTCATTATTTCTTTGAGATGAAAGTCTTTCACTGAACTAGAGTTGTTGGCCAGCCAGTTCCTAGGACATATCTGTCTCTGACCCACCAGAGCCAGCATGGGTGCTGGGAATTTGAACTTAGGTTCCCATGCTTGCATAGCAAGTGTGATTAACTAATGAGCCATCTCCCCATTTCCAAGGATGATACGTAAATATCGAATTTGGTTTGAAGGCCAAAATACTTAACAGAAAATCATGAAAATTAAATATCTGGATATACAGATGTTTCTGAGAAATGGTATTTTATTTACTTTTTTGTTTATTAAAGGTCAGCAAGTCAGCTTCTTGTGTAATATGAAATGATGAAATAATTTCATGAGGGAAACAAATCTGTCCAAGAGTATACATTCTGTCCTTCACTTCATGCTTTACCATGTGTGTCAGAGTACAGAATGTTTTAGCTTAATTAATATCATTTTTCTGGGACTGGAGAGATGGCTCAGGGGTTAAGATCCTTGGCTGGCTGCTCTTGGTTAGTAACAAGTAATTATAATGCTAGTTAAGAGATCCTGGGGGCTAGAGAGATGGCTCAGTGGGGAAGGGCACCTGTCTTTAAACCTGATGATCTGAGTTCAATCCTTGGGATCCAGATGATGGGGGAGACCTGATTCTAATATAAATTGTCATCTTACCCCAAAGGTGTGCCATGTGGATGCATGCATGTGTGTACATACATACATATATGTGCACATCCATGCACACAAATAAGTAAACAATTAAATAAATGCAATAAATCTTTTAAGAAAAAAAGAGAGAGCCTGAAATTGAATTTGGAGGGAAAGGAGAGATGATTAAAATACTATATAAAACCAGGTATGAGAATGTAAGGAAAAATCACCAACTTTTAGAAAGTGGCAATGTGGAATTGAAAGGCACTTGATTATCTTTGGAAACTGCCAGATATTCATATATAAATGAACAGGGTATGAATAATAATCAAACAAGGTTATAAGTATGATCACAAGCTGACTATAAGACATGGGGTTTCTGTGCATGTGTGCATTCTCTGAAGCACACTTGGAAGTCAACCTCCCCTGCCTGAGAATGTGACCTGACTTGGGAATAGAGTCTTTAGTGGTTAATATGAGCTGTATGCCAAGGCAGACTTATATATAGAGAAGATTACATGCAGGTACAGAGGGAAGCTGGCGAGGACTGGAGTGAGACACCTACAAACCACCCAAGGAACAAGCACTGTCTGCAACCAGAAGCTAACAGAAGCAAGGAAGGAGTCTACCCTGGATCTGTTGAGAGAGAGAGAGAGAGAGAGAAAGGCTCTGCCAGCATTGAAATTTTAGATTTTTGGTAATTTTGTTAATTAAATTTATTTTGTTTTAATCACTCAGTTCTTTTGTTACAGCAAATGGGAAGCTAATATAATATGTAATAATGCAGTAATATGGTAATATTAGAATCTTCCATCCATGGGTTAACAGGCAGACAGTGTATTTTCAAGTCCTTCTCCTATGCCCACTACCGCACAGCTCCAGAACACGGTAATTACCGCTACCAGCATCTGAAAAGTTTTCTCTTTGTCTTTATAACACTATTGGAGGTCTTCAGTGCCTAATCCACACCTACCGTTTCTTGTTCCCCTGACCAAATTTTCACAAACTCTTGCCTCCACTTGCCTTGGTATGTCTAGCTAAATATAATAATTGTGTGTCATCTCAGAAATGATGTCACATCAATTTGCTTAGGTTGTGAATAGAGTCTTCAAAATGTACTTGATATGCTGGAAAACTATCCCAAACAAGTGGTATTAAATTTAATAGGAGTGAATATGAAGACCATTGTATGAGTTCAAAGTACACCGTAATAGCACCTCTCAAACGTTGCTTTATTTCATTCTCTGCGGAAAAAACCTAGTTGTCTTTGAAGACACGTGGCTTCTGACTTCGTCCTCTTTGGAGCCATGCTGGCTCCTCAGATGGAAGTGCTCTCACCCCTTTGAGCAAATGGGGCCCGTTAAACACATCCACCACTACAGTAAACATGCAGTCACTGCATCATGTGACTGCTTTCCTCACACTGCTGTACCTGACCTTTCTACTGCACATCCTGTGGGGTCACAGGAGGTACAGTGTCTGTGTAACAATGAGCTCCTTGAGCCCAACATGGGGAGGTTTGGGGACATAGGCAATTTTATTACGTGCATTTCAAGTAATTAGCAGTATTTTACCCTAAGTACTTGCAAACACTTAAGGGGAAAAAAGAATGAAGACCATGATAATAAGCCAAGAAAAGCTCAAGTCAAGTTTAAATGAACTGAGCTCCTTAAAAATATTATTTATATGACAGAGGTGCGTCAGTTTTCAGGTCTTATTAAAGCAGTACTTGGTTGCTTTAGTGGCATTTCACTGCTTTATCTATTCTTATTCTATTTTTCTTGGGCAAGTAACTATAGAGTGTTGTTATGCACAAGAAATCTCATTTATTAACAGTGGACACTGATGTCCAGGAATTCTCTTTGTTGTGAATAGATCATTTTCTGTGCTATTGACATTTATTGGGATCCTCTTAATGCAAAACACAAGTGATGGAAATATATGTTTAGCCCACTGGAGGATCCACAATTTAGATTGGCAAATACTATATACCTTATTTTAAAAGTACAATGTAGTAAATAAATTACATGCTATGGGAAACATAGGCAGTAGATGTGACTCTAAGGAGTGACTGTGGTATAGGGTCACAGATGCTCATTTTTTAAAGCAGAATTCTTAAAATTAAAAAAAAAACATAAGCAAGAGGCTTTTTCATAGGTAGAGATAAAACCCCCACTTTCCATCAGTTCATTGTTATCATTGTTAATAAATTCTGCCATTCTTTTTTTTTAATTCACAGAAGATTATGCCATTCATTCTATGAGATGAGAAGCTCCAGAGATTTCAAGACTTACTAGAAGGCTACATCAATTGAACTTATATGATCAGCATGAGATTAAATATACACATAATAGAACACAATAGAAAATCCAGAAATATACTCAGATACATAAGGTCAAGGCTGATTTTTAAAAAGGACAAATGATAAAGTAATTCAAGTAGGGAATAATCAGTGCTAAAAAGTGTCGTAACTAATTATGTATGAGGCAAATGAATATCAATCCTCACTTCACACCAATTTCCACAGCTCTATACTGGTATTTATCTTCACGGGTCTTGTGCCTGCTATCACCATTTCTGGAAGTTCATATGAGAAAATCCCCAGAAGCCTGGAGGACTCTGTTTCCTTATGGTCATGCACTAATCTTGGCTTTTGCTATCTTTCTGCCCTTTCTTCTGTAATGATTCCTAGGTCTTGGGTGGGTAAGGTTTAATATAGGAGTCCTTTCTGGGGCATACATTCTTCTGTCTCTTATTCTCTACATTTTGAATCATAAGAATTTTTAAAAGATTTATTTACACTTGTGGGTGTGCATGTGTGTGTCTGTGTGTGTATGCATGTGTGTGTGTGTGTGTCTATGTCTGTGTGTATATGTGTCTCTGTGTACAGATGCTTATGGAAGACAGAAGAAGGTGTCATATTCCCTGGAGCTGGAGCTACAGGCAGTTGTGAGCCTCTTGAAGTGGTTGCTGAGAACCGAAATCAGGTCCTCTATCAGAGCATCATTAACCACTGAGCCATTTCTCCAGCACCTGCTCACAAGAATTATTAAAAGTCAAAGGAGATGTGATGAAGGAACTGTAGTCAGATAGGTGTCATCCTATCCTGTTGGCTTAGTGATGGAAGAAACAAATCAGGAGCTTCAGTGTGGCTGCTCTTGGAAGGCTGGAAAAGGCTCTACTCCTATAGAGCCTTGAGAATAGTGTGATTGTCCAAAACTTTAAGTTTCTAGTACTAAGACTATGTCAGATCTATTTAGTCTCTTCTCTGTAGATACATTGTAATACCCTAGGTTGGGAAACTTACAAAGAAGATAAGTTTATTAGTTCATGGTTCTGGAGGCTGAAATTCCAACTATAAAGTGGATTCATCAATGCAGGCTTTGGTGAGGGAGCCCTTGGGTATACCACATCATGACAGGTGGCCTCATAGTAAGAAGCACTAGCAAGAGAAATGTCATGCATGTCAGAGGTAGACAGAAAGCCAGAGTGACCTCAGAGGATAGTCTTTTGTTTTCCAACAATATTCTCTCAGAATTAATTAGGATCCATGAGAACCACACTCATTCCTTCTGAAGAAGAAGCATCCAATGAACTCTCACTAGGCTCCACCCTTTAAAGGTCCTATGACCCTTGATATTACCACATTGGGGATAAAGTTTCCAACACATGAACCAATGGAGGACCTTAAACCACATCCAAACAGCCAATATTTAACATACAGACCAGTAATATAATGATTTTTGTGTTCTTATGAGCCATTAAGGGTATCAGAGTTTTGCTACAGCAGCAAAAGTAAAGTAATAAAATTAGCCTTTATCAAAATTATAGACTTCACTTTGGAGGATATTATTAAAACAATGGAAAAACAAATTATAGACTGGAAGAAAACATCTGGAAGACACTGATCTAAGGATTTTATTCTGGACTACATCTCTATACTGCTGTATCTAAATGTTTTAGAGCTGATTTCTTCCAACTGAAACACTCTGTCTTGGTGTGAGGGGGAAGGCTAATAAGACAAAGAAGCAAATGAACCATACAAGACCCAGAAAGAAAGAGAAACTTACAAGGCTCTGGAAGCTCCCAAAAGTTACAAGGTTCACAAGGCATCTCCCTGAAGATTATATAAACAGCAACAGTTGTTGGGGAAAATGAGTCACAGCCTAGCTGCCTGCAAACTGTGCATAGATCTCCAAGAGATGCAGTTCTGTGCATTGTTGGAGTGGTGCTTTTGTTGATGCTGTTGCCTTTGAGTCACCATGCTCCTGCAAGGAACCCCTCACCCATGTCTCTTTAAGTAGCTCCAATAGCCTCACTGATTCACTGTGCTAGACTTGAGTATAATCTTTACTTTGGTCTGTCATTGGTGCTCTGTCTTGACTGAAAAGTCATTAGTTTACATCTTCCCAGGAAAAGACATGTGGTGCTATGCCATCTGTATATTCATAATTTTTTTAGCTTGCTATTTTTATTTTATGTGTACAAGTGTAATGCCAGCATGTATATAGGTGCACCCATCTGATGCAATGCCCATGGAAACCAGAAGAGGGCGTCAGATCCCAGTTGCCATGTGGGTGCTGGTAATTGAACTCAGGTCCTCTGCAAGAGTAGCCAGTGCTCTTAATTGCTGAGACATCTCTCTGGGCCCCTGAATATCTATACTTGTATCTCTGTATCTCCTTTCAGAAGTCAACAATATGCACATAGCACAATGGAAAATAAACAAAAAATTTGAATGATTCATAAGATAAAATATCCAGTAAGTATGTGAAAGATAGGATCATTGTATTATTAGGGAAATAAAAATAAACAAATATAATTCAGTCTTCACACATTACTCATTTACTAGTTACAGTTCTAAAATTCAAACTGTTGCTAAGAATATGAAACAGATGAAACTCTTATTTCTTGGTGACAATAACAGATACATTCTAGTATCTATCACTTGATTAGTAAGACCACAAGTGATGGTACATTCATGCAATGAAAAACTACTCAGCAACAAAAAAAATCAACTATATACACCTATATGGATGAATTTCAGAAACTATGCAGCATAAGATGCAAAGAGTTAAATTTTACATTGCTTGCCTTATACGAAACTGCAGAGAGAAGATAAAATCTGTAATTACAGAACTCCAGTGTTTTCCTGGGGTCCGTTTCATATTTTGAGTGTTCTTATTGCCTAAACCAGTTCATCAACTGTCAAATTCATATTTGATTGACAGGAGACATAATAGCTCAGATTACACAAACCTACTAGTGGAAATTTGTTAGTAAATCTCTGATTCTTTTGTTCCTTCCAGAATAAAGAACTTAGTACTTTGATTTATGCAGCAATTGGCTATTTTAAGCATTGTGTATTTAAGGGGAGTCTTTGCGTTCAGGGTGGATCCCTGGTCAGCAAGTCTAGTCCAAAGGGTAAGATCCAGGTTCAATGAAATTCTCTCTGTCTCCTTTTTCATCGCTGTACCTTATTCAGTCTCTACAGAGACACTGTTTACAAAGGGTATGCCATTAGTCTTCCTTAGCTCTCTGTCCCAGTGCTCCTTCTAAGCAGCTTAGATATTGCCTCCATTTGTAAGCACATCCAAAGAATTCTCTGTATTTTTATTTTACCACTTATCAGGGAAATTTCTTCAAAACACTCTTACTTTGACTTGAGTATTATAAAGTCAAATTCAGTAGGAGTTATATAAATATTACTGCTTTTTGTTTTACTGGTGGACAGTCATTGCCTGCAGTGATGGGTCTAATAAAGATCTTTTCTTTCAAGTAAATTGCCTGCATTTTATTAATACGCTCAATGACTCTGAATGCCACTATTTCTGAATTCTCATTTATTCTTTAGTTTAGGTAGCTGGTCCATCCTTGTATGTAGTTTTCCCAAGAATGTAAACAGGTATTTAAAAGAAACTTATGCTACCCAGAAAATTTTCAAAATTCACTAAAGCTCAAAAAAATGTGGAAATATTAACAATCATAGAATCTCAACATTTCAAAGACTTTGAGTGAGCCAGAAGAACACACCAATACCTGGGTGTTTACTAAACTTTTTTTTCACTCAATTTTCTTAGAATGAGTACTTGGAAGACTACTGGTATCTTGAAGCACCTGGGAATTTTGAAAGCTAGCTACTTACGTGTTAAAGTCATATTGTGACAAAATTCTAAGCATGCCAGACATATGACTGCCAAGTCACAGACAGTGATTTGCAACAACAAAAGGCGGAGCAGGCTTTTAGCAGAACAAAACACTGGGCTGCAAAGCGTCCAACACTGGGAAGTTTTGGCTGGAATCTTTTCCAAGTTGAGATTCCCTTAGTTTGAGGACTTTGCTGTATTCATAGATAAGTCTTGTGATCTTTCTAAAAGGAATGGCTTCAATAGCTGAGCAAGCAGCAGGTGAGCATGGAACAGCTCTCTTGACCACTTTGTTGGAAGGATTGGTTAATTATGGCCTATTTCTGGCTTTCTCACAATGTCTTTTTGTCAGTTAGCTTTTACATGGCTCTGTGTAGGTGAATTCATGGCTTTGGGGTATTATATGCATTGATATATTTAGCCAGGGTTTAATCCATACAGTCTGGACTTCTTATATTTGACTGGACTAGTGTGCTTCTTTGAAACTCTAAATGACCCAACTCACTGTCATCATTTGTCTTAGTGCATTTCCAGTGCTGTAACAAAGTTCTGGAAGCTTAGAAGTCTTAAGGGCATAAGCACTGGCCTCTGGTGTTTGGTGATGGACTTCTTGCTACATCCTAATGTGCACAGGTGATCTCACCTATGGTGAGACAGAGTAAGTATGCTACTGAAAGTCTCTCTTTCACCAAATATCTCTGTTGTTTCTTACCATAGGTGATATTAGCCTATGTTGGTTCACATAAACAGATTGGACACAGAGACATCTACAACCTTTTGAAGCACCCAGACTAATAGTAATAACTGTATTCCTTAATTGAAAGATCCTTTAAAACAAAATAGTTAGAATTAGAGAAACATATTTGGATTAAGGTTGGCCTTGTTTTGTGATCAAAGAAAATGTTTATATTTCCACATATTTATCTATCATTTGTCACTGACTGTTAAACTCAAAAAACTTTATGCTAAATAATTCATCGAATATCAAATAATCCAAATATCATGAAAGCATGAAGAAATCAGAGCTGCCATTTGTTCAAAAGGGGTGATGATCAACATTTTAGAATTATGTAGAAATAGTAGCTTTTAGATTGGCATGCTTTGGTGAACCGTATAACAGAACAAAGAAAAAGAGCTCTTAACCTCGAAATGTGGCCTGTATTATGTTAAAATTTTAATTTTAAAGATATGATTTTAACCATGTCATCGTATGGGCACAATCATGGTACAGGAGTCAAGAACATATAATAGAGCCTATATGTGTTCCACGTTTCACTACCATAATTTTGATAATTTGAAGAGAGGTTCAAATCTCACAGAATCATAGAGCACCAAATATGCTTAATCAATTCAATATTATTTTTAATGGGACTCAGAGTATGTTTTCATCAATCAAGACCCGTTACTGAAACATAAAATCCTGTGTGTAAATGTACACATATGTGCATTTGTCCATTTGGGTTATATGTTTAGGAATTCAGAATTTGGGTAGAGAAACTTAATGTATGAGAAAGCAGCTTTTAGTAAAGCATGTCTCTTCTATTTTTTTTACCGTGTGTATGTATGTAATGTATGTCTACATATGTGTGTGACTGCGGGTGTGGCAATGTCATGTGAATATACGGACAGGAGAGGACAACCTCTGGTGCTGAACTGTAGTGCTCATCTTCAGCCTTGTTTAAGCACTGCTGCTTTTTTGTTGCCATGGTGCACTCCAGGCCAGCTGCCTGTGAACTTCTAGGGATTCTCCCCTTTCTGCCTCGCATCTCTGTAGAAGAGCTGTGTGGGTGTTTGAATGAGAACATCCTCCGTAGTCTCAAAATATTTGGACATTTTGCCCCAGTGCTGGGGCTGTTTTGGAAGGTTTTAGAAGGTGTGGCCTTGCTGGAGGGAGAATGTTGCTGAAGGGTGGACTTTGAGTGTTCTTAAGCATTGCCAGATCTCCAGTCACTC
Source organism: Eospalax fontanierii (assembly GCA_035773235.1). Lineage (NCBI taxonomy): Eukaryota > Metazoa > Chordata > Mammalia > Rodentia > Spalacidae > Eospalax > Eospalax fontanierii. The sequence goes on along the minus strand of CM069538.1, from coordinate 25,901,097 downwards.
TCTGCTTCCTGTGTCTGCTGGAAGATGAGTGCTTAGCTTTCTGCTCAGATCACCTCACCGTGCCTCCATGACAAAGTCTAATCTGTCAGGAACCTGGAACTATCAGCTCAAATAACCTCTTCTTATGTTTCCCTTGGTCATGGTGTTTTATCTCAGCAGCAGAAAAGTAACTACACACTAGGATTACAGACATCTGACATGAGAGCCACTCTTCCATGGGTTCTGAGGATTCAAATTCAAGTCCTCACACTTGTCTGACAAGTGCTTTACCCACTGAGGCATTCCCTCAACCCTTAATTTTGTTTGAATATAATACAATAATTGCACATGCAAATCAATTAAGGAAACACATGGAGAAGATAACTGAGCTAATAAAATTTTTAATTAAGCTAAATTTCACATGGCTTTAATGATTGAAAACTCAAATGAACACTGAAGTTGCATAGCGCTGGGGATTATTGTCTGGTTCATGTTTTTTTTTTTTCCTTTCCTCTAGACAACACAGCCATTCATCTGTCATCCTGTATTTCACTGATTCTGTTTCTGAGCCCTTGCTGTAGACTGTTCTTCACTCACAGAGGTACTTTTAATTCACATTTTTTATCTTCTGTATGCAGTTCTCCACATTATCATGAAAATCCTTCTGTAAGGCTCAAAGCATTTAGACATGCTTTGAATTAAGGATCCCAAACATGACACTAATCTATTCTCAGAAGTTCTTAATACATTAGGCACAGGGAGGATCCTTTTTGTTATGGGCAGCATGCTGGTTTTGTTTTCCAAATGGAACCCTAGAAAGAAAAAATGCTAACTTAAATAAAAGTGGCCAACAACTGCTGTTCCCATTTATACAGAATTTTTCTTAATTTATAATGATGGGTTTGAAATATTTTTTATTTAATGATTTTCAATGTATGAGATTCAGTCAGAGCATAGATGCTTTATATCCATAGAATAATATATCTAGGGATATCTATCTCTTAATAAAGCATGTATTTTAATAATTCAAAGATTGAACAGTAATGTGAAATTCTGTGTAAAAGTTGTCAATCTTTATTGTTATATGTTGCAATAAAGGTTGCCACACCAATGGAAGGGCATGCTGAAAAGTTTATTTAACGGCCAGGCTCCCTCTGGGTTCGGGTACCCAGTGAGAAGCAACAGGCTTAGTTCAGCAAGGCTTTTATAGCACTCTAGATGGAGTTTCCAGTGACTTTGAAACGAGCAAGTCAGGGATCAACACAACTGTGTACACAAGCAAAGATGACAGAAGCAAGACTTGGTGTTTAGTTATGGCAGCCATTGATTATAAAACAATTACAGAACATTCTATGGGTTTTGTGATCAGCTAGTTCCGGGGGGCGGGGGGCTGCTGAATGCAAGTACAAGGGAGCAAGTACACATACAAGTTCACACAATGGTCAGCAAAATTGGTACAAATCTAACCATGGCAACCAGGTGCATGCTGACTAGGTTACTGGGTTCCTATAACAATTTACATTGTACAAAGGCTAGCCAAACAGAAAGTACTGAAACAAATCTGGCAGTTAGTAGGTACAGGTGCTCTTAGATTTTTATATTCTTTTCAGAATTGTTTGTGATAAGTTTAGGTTTTGGTTTCCCAGAATGCCGTCTGGGATAAAGGAACTCTACTTGGGTCAGCTTTGAATCATCATGGAGTTTTGTTTAGCACTCTGGTTAATAGCAGTTTGGTATCACTTAACATTTTCTATAAAATCCCTTTCTTTTTCTCTGTCTGTCTCTCAACAAGATTTCTTATAGCTCAGACTGGCCTCAAACTCTGTATAGCTGAGGATGACCTTGAAACTTTTAGTACCCGCTCCCAAATCTAAGTATTTTGATTAAAGTTGTACTCTCCATGCCTGTTTCTTTGTTTATTTGTTTTCAGACTGGGCATCTCACAGGCCTGGAAATCAGCATGTAGACCAGGCTGGCCTCAGTCTCACCGAGATCTGCATGCTTCTGTACCCAGAGTTAAAGGATTAAAGGCATATGCCACCACACCCAGCTCTGGTTCCTGCTTGTTCTGTTAAAGTGCTGGGGGCTCAAATTCAGGACTTGGTGCATGTTAAGCAAGGGTGCCAGCTAGTTTCTGTCAAGCTGACACAAATAGGTGTCCTCTGGGAAGAGGGACCCTCAACTGAGTAATTGCTTCCATGAGATGGGCCTGTGGGGACCTGTGGGAGGCAATTTTTTTTATTAATAATTGGCACTGGGGAGCCCAGCCCACGACAGTGGAGCCGCCTCTGGGAAGGTGGGTCTGGGATATATAAGAAAATAGCTGAGCTAGCCAGAGGGAGCAAAACAGTAACCAGCGTGCCTGCATGATTTCTGCTTCGCTTCCTGCCTTCAGGTTCCTGCCTTTGAGTTCCTGCCTAGATTTCCCTCAAGGATGGACCCCAATTTGTAAGCTTAAATAAACCCTTCCCTCCCCAGGGTACTTTTTGTCATTGTGTTTATCACAGAAACAGAAGGCAAAGTAGACTAGCCAGCTGAGCCTGCTCTACCCCTAGTCCTCAAGATCCTCTTTCATTCTTTTTTGATGCTGTTTTCCAGGATAGATGTGGAAAATCAACCAGGCAACTTCTCGATGATCCTCCCTTGCTCACCTAACTCAGCCAGTACTGTCCACATGTGTTTCCATGCAGGACTGACTTTATGGCTCTGGTGAAGCAGTTTTTCCACTTGTGACTCTTCACAAGTCTTTGATATAACAGTATCCCTTTGCTTTGAATTCCATGGAACTTACAACAGTTTCAGTTGGTTCCATTTATCTGGGTATAATAATACTTTGCATGGTATTTCCTTTTTATAAAGTAACATTTCTTTCATTCTTAGAGTATGTGTAGTCCTGCAGAGCGATGCCATTCTAAGCATGATTCGAGAAAAAAAGAAAGGGTGGCACATCTATTAAAGTACTGGCTTACATATTTCCTGTCACATAATTGCCTTTCACTCATATTTATTTTGAGATATTAAGAAAGTGGAAACTTAATCATATTATATTATTGGAATGGGCGGTAATTAAAGTTCATAAGTTACATGAAGCCGTAAGGGTGGGGTGGGGTTGTGGCTTTCTGAGGAGGGGAGATGTTTTATCTCACCAAGTGATACCTGTGCTATCTAAAGACTTTCCAGAGTCTCCACGAGCATGACCTCACTAGAAGTATCCTCACAATGTTGACCTTCCCAGCCTTTAAAATAAGTCACATAAACTTTTATTCTTCATAGATTTCTCAATCTGTGGGATTGAATTGTAGCCAGAGAAAATGAGCTAAGCTTTTCTACAGGGGACCTAATTCAGCATAAACTGCCGCCTCCGTGTTGTTGATGTACAGATCTTCCCCATCTTTTGAACTCATTATTATGAATGGCTTTACAAGAATAACTAGATAGACCTTGTTCTTAATACCTTCAAACCTGAAATCATCTGTACCATCATCTCTCTCCAAACTGCTATTTCTTCAATAATTCCTACTTACCTCTTTACACAGCCTACAAAAAATGGTCTAGGAGTTATTCTAAATTCTTTTTCCTCTAGTTTTCTGTGGTGATTAATATTAATTGCTAATATGATAGTGCACAGAAAACCTAGGAGATTAACCTGGGCTTGTTTATGGGGGAGTTTCTGGATTGAAGTGGGAAGATCTATTCTAACTGTGGGCAGCACCATTCCATGAGGTAAGGTGCTGAAATGAAAAACAAAAAGGAGAAAGCAGGTTGAACAGTATTATTCACGCCTCTGTTTCCTGGTTGCAGGTGCAATGTGACCATCTGCCTAATGTTCTTGCTGCCATGATTTATTTACCGTAAAATGGTGTACTCTCCAAAGGTTAGCCAAAATAAACCTTTCCTTTCTTACGTTGCTTTTGTCAGGTAGCTATTGCGTCTGTTTCTCCTGTTAACCTGTGGGCACCATGGGTCTTTATCCATGTCACCTTGCTTGCCTTATTTCACAGTCAATCATTATGAAAACTTCAAACTTGGTCTCTTTGTCATCAAGTTCACATTCCTAAAATTGATATCCCACACTTTTAAATAGATTGTGTTTTTAATTATGGGTGTGTTTGTGTGTGGCATTCTGCACATGAGTGCAGATGTTCCCCTTAACCTGGAGTTACCTCCAGTGTTTATGAGACACCTGACATTGATGCTTGGAACCAAACTCAGGTCCTCTGCAAGAGCAGTATGTGCTCTTTACTAATCCATCTTTCCATGCCCTAGAGCCCATATTTTGTAAAGAAAGAGAACAGTGTTTAGTTGGCACTCAGAATCTTCATGCTAGAATTATTTTTGGAAAAAGACAATCAGAATATGTGATTTCCTGGCTTAAGTTGATGAAATATCTGTACCATTTTTGTTGTTTCCTGTTCTGTAAGACAAGGATATTATTAGAATCCATCTCTGTGTTGGTTGTGGGCATTTTATTAGATAGAGATAGATGATACTGTTTGTCAAGAAGTGAAAACACACCATTTCTAATATGCCAAAGTCTCAGATATGCCATGGCCACCATTGAAAATGTATCACTTCACCTATGGGTGTTCCACGTTATCCTTGAATCCATAAACATATTGTGCCAAGTAAAGTTGAACATCAATATTACTATTCTTTGAAATATCTCATAGGCAAAGGCATTCTCTTCCTTCTTATGGCTCATTAAGTACGGTGAGGCTGTCTTGTGAATATCTGAAATTGGAAGGATGAAGTTCTGAGCGCTAGACTTGAATCAAGAAAGGAGCTTCTTCCATGGATCACATGTGTTACCTGTATCTCTGTACCTGTCTGTATCTACACACATGCCTAATGATCCACACCATTAATAGAATGAATCATCTATAGCATCTACGTTGCTATGGCCCTTTCCCACTTAATAATTCTTAAGTATTTCTTTGGAGTCTAGAGGACAAAATTCATAATCTGATAGGAGTGTATTATCCATCTTCTGTGGATCTTGACCCAGCCATCCTATCCCCAACAGCCTGAAGGATGGGCTTCTCCACACTCTTCACCTGGATCACCTGCTTTTCTCCTTCCTGACAGATTTCAGGTTTCAGATTAGAGAAGAAGTAGGTTCTGGGCACTTAATCTGTAATTCCTCATTTCATTCTCATCTCAACTTCATGGAAGTAATTATCACTATAGTTCCCAGCATATAGTTGAAGCAAATGAACCATGAATGTATAAAAATTGCCTAGGGTCATATAGCAGTTTTCTCTTCTGCATTTGAAATCTTGAAGTAAGTAACTTTCCTCTGTTAAAGTTTAATAGTTGAATTAGGTGTGGCTCAGATATTTGCTGAACAAATGAAACCTTCAAGCTAATATACCATCTGATACCCACTTCATCCTCCTAACTTTTTTGCAGTCAGTGAAGATTGCTGCTACCTAAACTGTACATTGGGTTTGTCAGATGGTGCCAAGGTTGCAAAACACCTGCTTCTCTGCCACAGTGTGACTGGAGCCTTAGCCGTCAGTGGTGTCAAGTTTCAGCTTGAAAGTTTTCTACTCTAAGAGCTGAGCATAGGAGTCCTTAGACGGAGGTGTGCTTCCTGTTATCTTCTCTTAGAAGCTATCAGCATGATTAATTCATATGACAGCTGTTAACTACCAAGAAGAAAATACAGGTCCAAGAAGGTGAATCTGAAAGCTGTTTTAGAGACATATATTAAAAGAATTGGATTTTGAGTCAAAAGATCTAAGTATGCAGCTACAGGGGATATTATTGTATGGTTATATTGAGTATCATCTTCTATAGAACAGTTCCAAGTTCTGCACATAGTTTTAAGGTAAGATTTCATGAAATGCACTGTCAAGCTGGTCCTGGGAGTTGGACATCAATCACCAAGGGTAAGAAGCAGCATTTCTAGGTAAAGGTAGTAACACTCAGAACCCCCAAACCAGTTCGCTGAGTGACTGGGTTGTCAAATGACAAAAGCAATACATTTTCAAACTGCAGTGACCTCACAGAAGTTCATCTTTAAATGGTTTTAATAGGACTGTTACCAAACTTTAAAACAAAGCTTTAACAGAGTTGATAAGAAGTTCAATTTACTGAATGTGTACATTCTTGACAACTCAGTGAATTGGTGAATTCAGCAAATTACTCCTACTGCTGAGAAACCTCTTTGAACACCAGCAGGTTTGTGAATTTAAGCTCTGGAAGGATACAGAGCACGTGTGTCTTGTTTAATGTTGTTTTCATAATGCTCAGCAGTGTGCCTCTAACATAATTAATTGAATAAATCTTCATTGAATAAATTAATAAATATGTGCGTATAGCATTGTGGATGGCTCTTGAACAGAAACAAACTTTAATGTGATTATTGATTATGCCAGTTTTTAAGCTTGTGAAAGTTTTGGTTAGAACTATCATTTTATATTGTTATTTGTTAGGCTATATAGACTGTATTTGAAGTAGGTGACAGATAGCTCCTTAGAAGAATGTGTGAAAACATAAACATAGGTTTCTCAATTTAAGTAGATTTGATCTTGACTAATAGATTATTTTTACAGTTTCAATTCAGCAGTAATATTTACCTAGAAAACCAGGTGCAACTATCCTAAATTTAAAGAAAAATGATCAATTTTAATATACATATTTGATCCATTTACTTAGTTGGCTTAATGGTTTAATCAGCAGGTGGCTGGAAATCATGAAAACAAAATAAACGTTATTAATGGGTTCCATAATTTGTCTCATTTCCTTGTGAAAAGCTGAATCTATGCCCGGACTTTTTAAGACATTCAAGCAAGGTGACTATAATTGATGACACAATTAGGTCTATTACCAAGACAAACAGTGGGCTTCTGACAATGTGCTTTGTTTTAGATAACAGAAGCTTATTTCAATCTAAAGAAAGTGGTTGAATAATGCAATGCCAAGCTGACTTATTTTCTGTAAGATCTAATTGAACTACTGTGAAACATGAGAATATCATTTCCTGTTCTTCACCCTTTGGTGAAGTAAAAAATGCTTCATCAAATTGCCTGGCTTAGACAATGAGATAGCTTATTATGACATTAAAATGGATGCTTGGCTGTCTTACTGCTCTTAGACCCAGGTTTTTATTATTTAAAACCTAGAATCCTATTTCTTTATCTGACTTTGGTATATATGAACAATTTCATACTTCTTTGCAGAAAAAAGATGAGCCAAATCCATGAAAGAAATATGTTGGGAGTGTGAATGAAGCGTGTGATGATGAACAATGGAAATTTCAAGGACAGGACCCACCAGTGAAGTGTGTATATGTTCATCACAATGAAGTGTGTATATGTTCATCACTGTGTCCACCATCTTACTTGCTCATACCCATCTGTTTTGATTTTTTCCGTTGGCTTAAATATGTGAATCTGGTCTTGAAATTTCTGTTGAAAAATCTTGCTTTTGGATATAAATCGCAGTTTGTAAAAATGCCCATTAAAATGATGCCAACTTTAACGAAGGTAAGTCATTGTATTTTTAGCACTCTACAGCTCTCTCATGAGAATATGTATTTATATGTAAATATAAAAGTGCATGTAAACATATACACTACATTTTATATTAGGCAATTAATGCGTTTTAATAATGTATCATAAACAATGATAATTTATAAGTATAAACTGGCATGTATTTGTATATGTATTACATATGTATAATAATATGCTATCTGTAATATATGCAGATGAGTATATCTAAATTTATATAAGAAATGCAATTCATATATGTTTCTACTGTAGATTCAGAAAAAATTCCATATTTAATAATAAAGTACATGACATAACCCTAAAAGAGTGCTTCATGAGTTAGTGGTGGGAGCCAATAATTCACACAGGAACTGGATTTCAGCTAAATTCTCTGTAAGTAATTTCTGTCTCTTCATGGTCTCCTAGATATTTACTGGAGAGCACTTTGCCAGGAGTATTCATCACCCTGTGTTTCCCACGATTTGCTCTCAAGTCAGTCCTCCTGAGGAATTCTACTCCTGAAAAATCATTTATTTATCTACCTGTTTACTTTCTCAAAGACCTTGAATATTCTGCTGACTTCTGGTTGTTTGCCCCTTTTAATCCTGGCGTCACCTTTTACTTAGGTCTTACTGAAAATTTTATATGCTATTTTACACTGTTACTTTACACACTTTATACACTACTTTTACACTTACTTCTTATGGAAGCAGCCATTGGATAGACTGAGATAAACTAGGTAAAAAGCCTTTTATTTTCATTCAATAAATACTAGATCAGAACTGGTGAAGTGTGTGTGTGTGTGTGTGTGTGTGTGTGTGTGTGTGTGTGTGCCTCCCTATAGCTTACTGGGAAGACCTGTTTTCCAGAGGCCAGCTTTTACATTGACCTGGAAGGTGTCTTCAAAGACTGTGAGTCACCAGTGATAAAGTAGGGCCCTAATGGTCAAGGGCTACAGTCCTGAGGGAGAAAGTTAAAGATGACTTAAGGACCTTCTTTGAGCTCAATGTCCCAACATGCAAAGTTGCAACTTGTTGGGTTTTATAACTTTATAGGGTGTCCATAGTGTCAGCATATGCTCTGTAAGTGCCTGCTGTGCCATAGCTATCATACGTCTACTACTATTACATGATAATGGTTATTACTACCACCACCATCACTTTAATGTATATTTTTATTGATTTTTGTGCACTTCATATAATACATCTTAATTATATTTCAGCACCCTCCTGTATCTTCTCCCTGTTCATAGCTCCCCCATCAAATTTCATGCATTCTGACATATATGCCATATATAAACTCTTTATATTTTAATTCTTTAGAATGAAGTTTATGTCCCTAGATGTCCCCAGTGTGAGTTCAGTCACTGGGGCATGGTCAGCCTATCTAGTGCCACTCCCTTAAAGACTATCAGCTCTTCCTCACCCAGCAGTGACCAGCTGACAATTCCACAGTTAAGTTTGGAGCCTCCTCCCCATTTCCCCAATTCTATGCTGATTTTTGTCTCATTGAGTTTGCATGGGTCTTGAGCATGCTGTCACCATTGCTGTAGGTTCATAATAGCAAATTCCCAGAAATCTTAGACTCTGTTTCCTTGTGATCATGCACCATCCCTAACACCTGCAATCTTTCTGCCCTGTCTTTTACAATGGTCCCTGAGTCATGGATGGGTGAGGTTTAACATAGGAGTCCTGTCAAGGAATCCACACTCTGCGGTCAGTCTCTTATTCTCTACACTTTGACCTGCTGTGGCCTTCTCTGTTCATAGCCCTCTATTGCATGATGAAAGTATCACTTGTGAGAGCTGGGAGATTCAGTAACATTTCTCTCTATTCTCTCTTTCATTATGTTCCCTGAGTTTTGGGTGTGGAGGTTCCATTGTAGATGTGCTACTTAAGGCTGGGCATCTAACAGTCATCATCAAAACTTTTATCTGCATCAACTGATATAATGATTTTGACAAACTTCAACGTCAGAATTCCATTACTTCTTCAAAGCTTTATCTATTACACTGCCCCAGACATTTACTGTCAACAGGAAGTCACCAGGGAAATTTTATCAATAACCTCAGTGCCTGGATTTCACTCCTAGAACACTTAAAATCAGAAATCCTGGAGGTGGGACCTGGGAATTGATACCAGTTACCCATCATGCATAGTGACTTCTGATCCACTGGAAACTTGGCCTCACGTGCTCTTGATATCTAACATCTATGGCTTTCTGCTTCCTTCAGTAACACAATCCAGAACCACGCCTTGAATTATTTAATTCTAAAGTTCTAGGGTTCAAGATAGATTTGTTGAATACTAAATCAGTTTTTCTAATTTAAATATGTATAAAATCTTAAATACACCCCAGTGATGGGCCCTCTTGTGGCCTCTCTTGCTGTTCTACCTTCTGAGAGCTTCATGGCTCATAAACTAGAGACTTCTTTCCAACTTTCCCACTCTCTTTGGTTTTAACTTTCCCACTCTCTTTGTTTTTTTTTTTTTTTTTATTGCATCGTATCTAATTCCAGCCCTGTATCATCCTAACCCATTCCCTTTCGTGTTGCTGCCTTCTCTTAGTTGAGAAATCACACATTTAAACCTCCTTTCAAGATCAACATTAAGCTTTCCAGTCTATCATTTCATGTTTCTTTAGGACAGTCAGCTTTTCTATGTACCTAGCCACCTTTCCAGATTTCATCATTTCCCACACACCGCTTCCTTTAAAACATCACACTCTCACAGAAAAATATGGTTCATGTACCTCTTGCTAGGAAAAAGTAACAATAGTTTCCATTGGAAACTTACTTAGTATGTAATAAAAAAATCATGTATTTCAGTTACTCTTCTCATGATCATGACTGAACACCTGACTGAAATAACCTATAGAAGAAAGAATTCTGGAGGAAGGCACCATCCTGCACAGTTTAAGGATATACAGGCCATCATGGCAGGAGGCAGGGTACCTAAGGTTCTATCTGAGGTGGCGGGAGGTTGCAGTCTGACTTGTTTTATCTGCATGGGAGGCAGAGAGAGCTCAGGTAGGAAAGGGGGTTAGGCTAAAAAACCATCAAAGCTCATCCCCCAGCAAACCATTTCCTACAACTAGGCACCACTTCCTAAAGTTTCAACAGCCTCCCAAATGGCCCCACCAGCTGTGGACCAAGTGTTCAAACACATGAGCACAGCTCTGGTAAACATTTAATATCCAAGTGTAACTTGAATCTACTTTTTAACTTGTATCACAAAACCATGATGTATTATTATTGCTTTTTGTAAGAAACTAAGATATCCACTCACCTTGCAGAGTCCACTAGTTGCCTTCATTGGGGATGTTTCGTTAGTCCTGGCCTCTGCTCTCTTATTTCCTTTCTTGAACTGGCTCATACCTTAATGTTGATGTTTCTCCTTTATTGACAATTACCTTGTCTTATGCTCATGACTATTCTTCCTCAGTTTTCTCCATATGTGTTGATATCCCTTAAAATTACTGTGTTGGTTCCTCTCTCACTCTACACTCCATCCCTGATGATCCTATCTACTGACATATATACTCAATATTTAACCAAGAAATTAATTTTCTTAATTAAGATTTATCTCACTGCTGGATAGGGTCCTATAAATACTCTCAATGAATTCTGAGTTTGAATTCTCATCACGTCATTAGGTTCCTTTCTGCTTATGGAAAATGATACAGTTGCCCTCTTGTCATGGCAACAGTTCATGCATTGACTCTATTTCTAGGAAGAATCTTCTCTCAGGGTCTGTAAACTCTATATTCTGTCCATTCCCATCTGTTTGCTAAGACAGATACGGCTCTTTGATGATGAACTTTGCCTGTCTTTCTAAATGTATTTCCTAGCACCAGTCTATATATACTATGCCTCAGGTAAAGATCATTCCATGTAATGATGCATTTAACTATTATGTATATTTTTTCTCTTTACTGTTTCTGATTAAAACTGCTCATCTTTGAGATAGTTTATATACTGCTCCAACCATAAAGTTTCCTTATTCCCTGAGTCTGACATTTCCATAAAAACATTTAAAATTTAAGTTAGCATGTATTTATGTGTATCTAACTTCTGGTTTATTTGACTGTTTCCAATCTGATCCAAACTCTTGAATCTTGGAGGGCAAGGTTCTCTTTGATGACTTCTGCTCTCTCCAACACATCTTACAATGTGCTAAAATGAGATGTTCGGTCTACAATGAAATGTCCATTGAGTGCTATTTGAAAGATTAAATGATTTTCAGCTGACAGCTAGCCTAAAGGGGAAAGAGATTAAATTCATTTTCACTATAACAACATAATGCTAATTGGTAAAACTCATTCGCTATGTGGAAGGGCAAGTGCTTCCCATGATTTCGTCTGCACCATCCAGGTAGGGAATAGAAGTTAAGAGTGAGTGTTCAGAGAGAAAATTGAGCAAATCAGCTTCTGGTCAAGAATTTGGATTCTGTTCTCTGTTTTGCCAAATCCCATATTCTTCCCATGCCTTCTTCTGTCTGTACACTGTGACCGGATATAATGAGGATAACATTCTCAGCATAGGAGTCATGGTTATTAAAATGCCTCATTATAGCTGTGTATCTAGGTTGATAAAACTGATGGTTTTCTTCTGTCCTTAGACTTGGTTTAGTTCAAATTTGTACTTTGCATACACTCTAAGATTACAGAGATGGGGCACATGTGACAAAATGAGAGTTCCCAATTCCTTTATAATTTCTCTAGTTCCTTAGGTTTTTTCTTTTTTAGCAGTCTGTGTACCACCTGATCATCAGACTGCATCAAAATGAAAAACCCTTTAAGAATAACATAATTTACCATTATTACTTTACATTGGAAGAAACTCTGTTCCATTGCATTGGGTTAAAGGGTTTTCATGACAAATACAATAAAGTTCATGAATTACAAACTTAAAAAAATTGTACTCTCAAATATCTGGATGCCAGAGTCTGAGGTTATATCCACAGTCATGACCCTGCTAGAGGCTGTAGGGAGACTCTTGCCTTGCCTTTTCTAGTTTCCCATTCCTACTACTTTTGTTTGGCTTACAGGCACATCACCTTGACTCCTGCCTTGTCTTCATGTGACCTTTTCCTGGTTTCTCTCTGTTCTTTCTCCTCTTGTACATTACAAGCTCACATGCCATTGGACACAATGGATGATCTCATCATAAGCTATTAAATAAAATTACACTTAAAAACAAACTGTCCTAGTAATTTCACAATAAGAAGTTCTGGGTGGACAGTTCTGTTGTGATCCACCATTTAACCCGAAGTCACCACCTCTCCAAATATCTAGAACTGGGCAATGGTAGTTTCATTAGACTGTTTCTTGTACTCAAAATGATCACACCTAAAGACTTCCTGAACACTATACAGGATATACTCTAGTATACAGAAGCAGCTTTGCCTGTGATTTATATTCTCCACTATGTAATGTTCTGCTAAAGTCTAGATATTTGTGTCCTCAGCTTTTCCCAAATCATATATTGACACCCTTCATGAATATGATGATTTTAGGAAATGAGACCTTTAAAAAGTGACTAAATTATGAGAGCAGAACCATTATGAAAGGGGCCCATAGAGCTGCCTTTCCCCCTCCTACCATGTGAAGAAGCAACAAAGAGATACTGCCTAGAGAATGTGGCCCTCCCTAGACACTGAGCTTACCAGTACCATGATCTTGGACTTCCCAGACTTCAGTACTATGAGAAATACATTTTTTTTATAAGCTGTACATTCTCATACATTTTCATAAGCTATCCTCCTATAGTATTTTGTTGTGGCATCTTAAAGTGAGTGAAGATACACACACAATTGGAAACACAGACGTTTCCAATAAAGATGGTTGAGGATCTATCCTGAGCAATGCTCCCGTCTATTCTGTTGTACTTGACTCAATTATCTTTGTAGATATATTTCTTCCCAGGAAAGAATCAATAGTTATTTCACTTTCTTCTGTATTATCTATGTACTTGCCTTCTATGTACAAAATACAAGGTTGGATTTTATAAAATATTTATTTTCATGAGAATCCATTTCTCTGTTCCACTGACACAGGTCTGAAAGCATTCTCAGGCAGATGTTGCCAGCGCAACTCAGTACAAAAGCATAGTTAGGATTCCGGGGTGTGACGCAGTGGCCACTATGCGGAAGGGCAGGTGCTTCCCATGATTTCGTCTCCACCATCCAGGTAGGGAATAGAAGTTAAGAGTGAGTGTTCAGAGAGAAAACTGAGCAAATCAGCTTCTGGTCAAGGATTTGGATTCTGTTCTCTGTTTTTCCAAATCCCATATTCTTCCCGTGCCTTCTTCTGTCTGTACACTGTGACTGGATATAATAAATGAGACAGAAGTAGAAATGGCACCACATAGATACAGATCTGGGGACTGTCTTCTTCAAATTCCTTCTGGGAAGTGCGAGCAGTGTCCAGATCCCCCCCTCCTCTCTAGGACCCTAATGATAAAGTGAGGTATAATTTCTCCAAACTACAGTTTTGGAAAACAGAGTTTATTTAGGCTTGCTTACAGAGCAATGGGCTAGGGTGAGGAGTGAGGGAGGCTCCCCTACTCAGTCCGTACAGCAAATTCTATATCCTGGAAGGGAGTCTGTGGACTCCTGGCAGCTGCCCAATATGGTCGAGGGACTGGTATCCATCCAGCTTCCTCTGCTTATCCCCTGAGTCCTGTCCCCACTTATAACTCAGGTACTGGGTGGTTGGAAGTCATCACTGATTCTCTGCCCCTCCCTTCCTACAGAGTGCCAACACTCCAGTTTGTGATGATCTGAACAGGTAGATGCAACTGAACTTGGAAAGAAGGAATCTGTCCAATAAAGCTTGCCAGGTGGAGGACAAGTTCATGCAACAGGCTGTTCAAATCCATCCACATAGCCCATGATTTTCATTTTCATTTTATAATACACTATATTGTGGGGTGGGAGACTCCAAGTCAGGAAGGCAAAGAAGATGTCTATGAAGAACAACAGTGTGGTAGCCAATTGCAGCTAAGTATTAACTAGTAATCATTTGAGAACACACAGAAAATTAGCAAATGTGCACATTTAGCTATATTGAGTTCTTTTCTATATATTTGTAAATTTGATTGAATGGCTGTTAAACAGGCTATCATCTTCTTGTAGGTGTGTTCTTTTAAACTTTTCATTTTATTTTTCATTTGTGTGAGTGTGTGTGTGTGTGTGTGTGTGTGTGTATGTGTATGTATGCGTAGAGGTCAGAGGACCATTTTTATGAGTTCATTCTTTTCTTTCACTGTGAATTCTGGAGCTCAAGCTCAAGTCATCAGGCTTGTGCAGCAAGTGCTTTTATCCACTGAGCCCTTTCACTACCCCATGGCTATTTTAAATAACTAGGTTTTGAACTTTATAAATACTTGTACCAAAGATTAGATTTTGAGAGAGCAGTCAAGAAAGGGGAACCAAGCTTCCCTTCACTTAACAGAAGCATGGAGTGGTTGATGAGGGGCAAGATTTCAGAAGCAACTTTCTAATAAAGGTCTCATCTATACTCCATTCTGCATTGTTTAAAAACAATTAGGGCAGTATTTTCTTTGTATCGCATTCATCACAATTACATTAGCTTTTTAGTGCACAGTCTGTCAATGAATATGCTGAATTCCAATATTGTATATAGTATCTTAGACTCTTATTGACTCTCTAATGTTGAAGTATTGCAAAAGCAGTTATGGCTTAAGGTCACTTATATTTTTCATATCTGAATCACATAAAACTCTTTGAGCACTGAAAATTTAACAAGTTTCCTTAAAACACTCTGGCCATTTTAAACAACTTCTTAGTAGTCACACATGGAAGTAATGTGTGGCTACTAGAAAGATAAAATATGCTTGCTTATGTTAATGAAGTGTTAACCATGTTTCTCTCAAAGATTAATTGTTCTGGTCAGTTACATTTATTGGGTACTCCTTGTTAGAATGTGTATGATGTCTATTCCCCTAGGAGTGGATGCCTTGCATTTCCATATCTGGGATCTGTAAATCTTTCTTCCCAAATTGTATCTCTGATGTAAAAAGTGATCTCTCTCCACTACTCAATACTCATCAAATATCCTTGATCATTGCCCTTCTCCGATCTTTCATGCTCTCTCTTTCCCTCCTCTTCCATCTCTTGCTTAATTTTTCCAATAAATATTAAGAATTTATTGTGGGGAGGGGGGTGGCTGGGGAGATGGCTCAGCGATTAAGAGCACTGACTTCTCTTTCAGACCTGGGTTTGATTCCCAGCACTCACATGGTGGGTAACAACTGTCTGTAACTCCAGTTTGAGGGAATTTGACACCTTCTTTGTACAATACGGGTGCACCTACCTACATGCAAGTAATATACTCATACATATAAAAAATAATGTATAACATTTTTAAAGAAGAATTTATTGTGGACCAATTTTGGGATATATGCTAGGGATACAGGACAATTACAGCTCTTGTCAGGAAGCTTCCCTATTCATCAGAGTGAAGAATGCCAATGATGACCATGGTTAAGAAAAGTTGATGTGCCAGATGTGAATAAAACTCAGTAGAAGCTCACCTTAGCAGAGACTCCAGGGAAGCAACCCCTGGAAAAGTGACACTTAAGAAGCATGATGGACAAGTCACCGAGTGTTCCATCTAGAACAGCGCCTGGGAAAGGTGGTGATGCAACAGAACAAACTTGAGGAACAGAAAGAATGACAGCTTGATAAAGGCAGAGATGAGGATCACATGTGGTGAAGGCCAAACAGCTCATGAAAACTGTGTTGGTCTTGGCAGCAGGAACTCACTGGATCATTTCAAAGCAGGCAGAGGCATCGCCAGCCAGACATCCATTGTGCTTGTTCTAAGCTCCCAGGCTCATGTCTACTTCTAGGCGCAATCGGTTTCATTCTTAGCCTGCCTGGAAATTTTGGGTGTTACCGTTTTGGTGTCAGCAGTATTTAGTCATCAAATTTGGGGGCATTTTATGCTCTAACCATGAATTTTCAACCAAGAAGTCAGTGGAGTTTTTCATCTTTCAGTGGGGAAAATTGAGACATTTGTACTCGGTCTTTTGTAAAGTCCTTTAGGCACTCTGCTCTTGTGTACTCCCAGGAGAACCTTGTTTATCAAATTTTCTCTTTCTCTGATACATTTTCTCTACTGTTTCTTTTAGTTTTCATGAACTGGATCCCAAGCAAAATACCCTTGCAGCAGCCTTGATTACCCAGTTTCATTTAAAGGCCTCAAACTAATTATACTAAAAACTGACTCTGAAAGTAGAGTTCTAACTGGGACATACATTGGTATTGTGGATTTTGATCTCCTTGATTCTCTGCAGAATATCATGGTGGCTTATTACACTGATGTTATTATTCTGCAGAATATCATGGTGGCTTATTACACTGATGTTATTATCCCAATAGCTGTGGAGAATGAAGAGGCAAACACTTGGCATGCATGGCAGCCAGTGGAAGACAAAATATAAAAATTTCAAATTTTCCAGGCATGGTGGCAACAGGACTTTAATCACAGCACTTGGGAGGCAGAGGCAGGTATATCTCTGTGAGTTCAAGGCCAGTCTAGTCTACATAGTGAGTTCCAGGCCAGCTGGGACTACAGGGAGATCTTGTCTCAATAAACAAACAAACAAATAAACAAACATTTCAAATGTGACTTTTTGGCTTCATGATATGCTGGTGCAAGTGTGTCTACACTGCTGCTGCTGCCGTTGCCATGCTGCCATCTTTCACTGACTTCAGAAACCAGCTTCTCCAGTCTTCCAGTGTACACTGAAGAATAGTGACTCTCCAGGAATCCTTCAGGCTCCAGTGTAAGATTAGGAATGCTGAGGCATCCATCTCCATGGATACTGGTTACCAGTTCCTCAGCCTTGCATGAGAGAAGGCAGCTACTATTTTATACTCAGATCATACTGAAGAGCTTGGAATACATCTACTTTAAAATTTTTGATTAACTAATTAATTATTTATTTTTATGTATGTGAGTGTTACGCTTTCATGTATCTAAGTGCTCCTGTGTTGTACAAAGCCCATGGAGGTCAGAAAAGGGTGTTGGATCCCCCGGAACTAGGGAACCATAGATGGTGGTTTGCTGCCTTGTGTCTGCTGGGATTCAAACTCGGGTCTCCTGGAAGAGCTTCAAGTACTCTTAACTTCTGAGCTATCTCTCCAGCTCCACTATACATCTGCTTCTAAAGTTAGCTCTTATACTAGACTATGAAGTCAATGAGTGCAGTTGCAACAGCAGTTTTATGGAACATAATTATACCACATATGTAGCATATTGCACAGCCAACTGTAGTGTATTGGAAAAGATATTTGTAAAACAATTGATTCTCTTCAAAAAATTAAAATTTAACTTATAGTTTCATGTAGTAAATTGATAAAATCCATTAATTTAAGAAATAAGGAAAACACTGGCAAATAGGGTGAGAAGGTCATTAGAAGCTGAGTGGTCATTCGTCTCTGTCATATTACGAATGATAGCAAGACAGATTCTTTTGGAGAGCTGTGCTTCCCAGTAGCAATGGAGATAAGGTATTGGTAAGATAAGAGAGCATTCAGGGTGTCTAAGTAAGGTAGAAGTAACCACAGCACCAATCAACAAGCCTGCAGAGGCAGCAATTACAGTTGAATGCAAATTTGTAGACAGAATAGCCCATGGTGCTTCTAGAAAAAGCTTACGTGGACAGTCTGCAAAGTTATTTAAGTGAAAGATATTACATGCTCCAGAAGAGACAGAAGAGATAATCAGAAGTCAGGAGAGTGTTCTAACAACAGTTGAAATCACCTTTCCAGTTTCTCTGTCCTGTCCTAGAGCTTGGAACTTATCCACTGAAGATCAAGTCTTATGAGAAAACACCCGGAAAGCCAGTTTACTCCCCAGATCTTCTCCAAAGGGGCTTACATGCAGACGACAGTTACTAAAGAAGATTTAACCAAATAGGAACCCTCCCCATATATAAACACAGCCTATTCCTGTATCATATGGCTATTGATCTAGAAACATATGTTATTTTTAAAAATCATTTACTCTTGGCAATTTCATATATGAGCCCTGCGTTTATATCTCCCCCACACTGCCTTCCCCTTCTAATTTCTCCGCAGTCCTCCACTCTCTTTTAATTTGTGGTCTCTTTTTTGTTTTACACATAAATGTAATATATATATATATATATATATATTATGTGTGTGTGTGTGAGTGTGTGTGTGAAATGTAATGAGTCCATTTAGTGGTGCTTACACATACATGTATTTATGAATGACCACTTGGGATTGGTTAACCCATCAAAATCCATCACAGGATTCTCCCTGGAGTAAACTGATTCATTCCCTCTCCTTGTCGCTTTCCTGAACCAATATAACTTCTTCTTATAGTACATATCCTTTTGTTTATGTCCCCAGATAAATGTAGCTTTTATCACTCATCAAGGAAGCTTTTTTTTTTTTTGGCAACAGATGGTGACTACAATAAATTTCACAGTTTGTCATAAGGTAAAGAATAAGTGACCATGGCATGATTTGCTACAATTGGAGCAAAATTATCCTATTAGAGAATGTATTTAATATAGATGCTTATCTGGTGCTTATGACAGAACCCAGTAAGGAAGTGCAGCATTGGTGCATGGTTCTGGGGACAGCCCATGTCACAAGCAGCATTTGGACACTCTTCATCCCAGTAGACTTGGAGTAGCTGCCCATGGAGTATTATGTAATCATGTTGATGCAGGGGGAAATGGAGTCCCCTTTTAGGGTTCTTAGTTTCATTCATAAAGGATTTAAAATGAACTCAAATGGAAGGTTTAGTACAATTTTATTGGAATACAAAAATAAAATCCTCAGGGCAAGAAAACTAAAACTCAACAGCTGCCTTTAAGAGGTGAATGAAAGAGAGAGAAATTAAAAAGAAAACAAACCGTAAAGCCATGGCTTTTAGAGCCTCCATGGAGGTCAGATAAGTGTCAGACTAGCAGGCATATGGAGGGGAAGGTAGCTTACTAGGAAGTGTAAAGACATACAAGATGTTGGGGTAGTCCATAAGAAATGCATGGTTAGAAAAGACATAGAAAGAAGAAATGGAGAGGTTATGGTTTTCTGAAGAATTCAGAAAACTGGGCAGATTTATCAAAATGACTTGTCTGTCTATAAACACTGAAGTAGGGTGGGGATTCTGGGCAGGAAAATCTACCACTTCATTAGTCCACTAGATAGTTTGCCTATCTCTTTGCACAACTTAAGGTGCACCTGCTTTCCTTTGGGCGGTCCTGTGACCAGATGACTGACTGGTACAGCTGTAAAGTTGGGTCTTTTTCCAAGCCAGAGATTTTACCCTGTTGTCCAGCTTTCTCTTCAGTGCATCAGTGTTTCTTGGAGACAACATACAGACAACAAGAAGTGGATTTTCTTGTTGATTTGGGTCCTAGAAAGTAAAATCCTGAAACATCAAACACAACACTGTTTGGGTAACAGAAATATGCATGAACAATGGGAATAGGCACAAAGTCTTTGGGTCTCATGTCCTGTTAATGCCCATGAGACTAAATAATGTAGCTGATGAGATGATTCATCCAACCGCTGTTAATGGCTTCTACCCGTAGTTTATCCAGAGCCTGCCCAATGTGCTCGTGGACAGAGGGGCCGTGGAGGCAAGGATGGGGTTTCCCACAGGCCAGCAGCCATTTTAATACAGTCCTTCATAGTGAGAAGCTATAGCTACCTCCAGAGGTCTAGCTTGTTAATAGTGAAGACTGATGTGGGTTTTCCATGGAATTTCACCTTTAAAAGGCAAACCAACCACGAGTAAAAACGGTCCCTCTCCCCTTAGAAAGGAGAAAACTCATTCCTAATGGAAATTGATATTTATTTTGAACACAAGTTTGTCTTTTATGCCTTCACCTCCCTCCCTTTCATCAGTATTATTCAAGGAATGGTGTATGAATCCATAAAAGACAGTAATTTTAAACAGCATTCTAATTCTAATGTGAAAAGTCAATTTTAAGGTAGTTAGGCGTAAATGAAAGAAAATAGGAGGCTATATAACATTCCAGGGGGAAGCAAGTAGTGGCTTACACTGGAAGGCTGGACCAACTCTGAAGGCGGAGTCTGCAATAATGTTGACAGGATGTGAAGGGAAATTAGACCAGTTGTTTCCCTGTCTGTAACGGTTCTTCCACTTGCCACCTTAGGGCACATGCCTGTTACATAACTAACTTTTAGAACTGACTTTTCCAACATTTTGGACAGGATCTTTTGCCTCTGAACACACGTCTGTTTGGGACATGGCTATTTCCAGATTTATCTTGAAATCATTCACTATGCACACTTGCAAAGACCCATATCACCATACACCAGGTTTCAGTTTGGTCAGATTTCCCTTTTCAACCTTTTAAAATCTCCTGTTACTGGGCTCATCCTCAGATGTCTGCTTAAGTATAATGTTTTTCTTCATGCTTCTTAGTCTAGCTATATATGATCAGGGATCCCCTATCTGAATGGACTTACCTCAAGAAATGGATCAGCAAACATCTATTTCCTCAATCAAGTTGCATCAATTCATACAACTCTTCAAGCTACTCAGCAAGGACTTGGTGTATTCTCCAGAATCGCATGCTTCTTGGCGAAAATAGTTATTTCTCTCTACAGAGGAGACTTTAGCATGACAATGTGGGTGTGCCTGCCTCCTCTCTTAGCTCTCCCCACCTGCCAGTGTGGATGAACCTTCTGTCTCACTGAGAACTTAACATTTCTAGCATTGTGGCAGTTCTGTTCCCTCACAGCAACTGCCTAAAGCATATGGTCCTTACACTTTGCTGTATCTCAGAATATCTGCATTTAAACGTCCTCGTTGGTGAGTTCAGTAAGGAACTGAATACATTATAGGCTCAGGAAAACTCTGGTATTTGAAAGGAATTGTGAGTTTAAGCAAGGAAGAGATGAATGTGTAAATGTTAAGTAGTAAAATGATATAGTTAAAGGAGAATTGTCCCAGGCACATGAATGACTTGATCCTCTTCCTGTGGCATAGAAACCTCCCTGCTTAGAAATTCACCTGTCCTTTTCTTCCCAGCTTCAGGTCTGAATGACAGACTTTAGTTTCCCATGATGTAGAGAAAAGCACATGAACTGGTTCTAACCTACGGACATATGCGTAAGCAAGAATCTCATTCTCCGTCACTCTTTCTCGTACCCTTCTTTCCTTCCTCCCTTCTGCCTCCGTCCTCTACCATCCTCTCCTCCCCTCCATTCCTCTCCCATCTTATCCCTTCCATTCTTCTCTTACCCTCCTTCTTTATATATATATATATATATATATAATATTATATTCATTTTTAATTTAATATTTACAAATTCCACACAATATATTTTGTTAATATTTAGGCCTCCCTCCCCTATCTGTACCTTTTTCTTAATACCCCCACCCAATTTCATGTACTCTATTACATATATATTAAAGCTTATGGAGTAATATTTGTTCTCCAAATGCCCTTTAGTGTGGGTCTATCCAGTGGAACCAGTTAACTTATTAACTGTCACACCTGTAATGAAAGCCAGCTCTTCCTCTCTCAGTAGTTATCAGTTTCCAATAGTTCCTCAACTAGGGTTGGGCTTTCTTACTTCCAAAATTTTATGCTGGGATTTTTGTCGGTCTTGGGAGCTCTAGCAGCAGCTGGAGTGGTAAGATATGCCTACTGGTGCAAGAGTAGAATAGCTGTTATGGAGTAGTCAACCACTTTTTGATTGGATTTATGGTCTGCTTCACAAGATGTAGTCCAGAGCCGACAATGATATCAGGCCTATGAAACTGTGCCCAGATAGGACACAGGCTATTGAGGAGAGTCTACTACCACTATTCTGCTGGATATAAATAGTATTAACTGATTCCTAATGACTTATTACGATACAATAGATTAATGCATCTCTCAACTCTCATAAAAGAAGCTTCCTCATTCAGCAGATGGTGATAAGCCCAAAGATCCATGACTGGCCAGTATGCAGAGAATAAGGGACTTCTGAATGCTTATCCATGAGTAGGACACCTATCTAAAACCTCTGTCACTCAAGGCTCAAGGATCATTGTAGAAGAATGGACATAAAGAAGGTTAAGAACCAGAGGTGGTGGTATATGATTATAAGGAGACAGATGTTTATTTTTTTAGACAGCTGGGCAGTTACTCAAAGGAGCTCACAACAATGGTGACAGCATGCTCCAACTCGATGTAGGCTTAAGCCAGAGAAAATCTTTCTTTCATATTTTTGATTCAGGATCTTATTATGTATTTGAGGCTGTCCTTGAATGTGCCACCTCCTGCCTCTACTTCCCATGTACTTGGATTCTTCTTTTTCTCAGGGTCTGGCTAGGTCTCCTGTTAGTATTTCTCTGTTTTGGGTACTTTCTGGAAGACTGGAATGGTGACACTTCTAGGACTACCTTGAAAGCCACAGGCTAAAGATGGCATGCATTTTATTTGTTAAGTGACAAGGGACGTGTTGAAACTTGTGAAATCTATGCACCTGGTCATTGAAAAGAAATGCATTATGTTTAAACCACAATGCACTTTTACAGATGATAGTTTACATCTTTAACATAGTACCCAAATTAATAAAAGTTAGAAAAAGTGTTTGTTTCGGGCTGAATATTCTAAAGCAGAGGCATAACCACATATTTAAGATATATAACAAGGCAAGGCATACACAAAAGATAAATTTTTGTACAAATATTATGCAAGGGGAAAAACATCAATTTGATGAAAGTAGAAACATTTTTAACACTGATTCCAAGCAAGTGTGGAAAATAAGATTGATTTAGATTGTGCGGTGTCTCTCTTATCAGGATTTTTGTTTTATAATGTTGAAGGTATGAATATTTGAAAAAAAAGAACATTGTGTTGACACATAACAGTGGTATTCTAAGATGATTTATGTTGAAAACAGATTTTGAGGCCATAATGAACTTATTGTGCTAAATAAGATGTCTCCATAATAGTTTCATACTAATTACTAAACTACAATGTCACACTAAGAGTAGAAAGGCTATTCTAGGTGAGGAAGAGACTTTTACCTCATACAGTCAAATATAAATGCATTTTTTCTTGTGTTTTATAAATGAAAGTTTAAAAATCCAATCAGTTTGAATAGCATCTCTGCAAGTCCAGAGATCTCTGTACTATTTTTAGGAAGAATGTACTTTTTATTTGGCATTATAGGGCTATATAACTGGACTCCGGTGCTTCCTTTACTCATAATATTCTCAGTCAGATGGGAGAGAAAAAAATTTTAAGAGCAATTATATAATTCCAGTCTTGCCCAAGGACTTACAAGTCAGGTCATCAAGTGGCACTGTGAGGCATAGCATGGGGTCCTAGTGTGTGAAGAAAGGAGTGGTGTAGAGGGAAAGTTTCTTGATCTGGGGGAATTAGTCAAAACAAGGAATAATCAAATAGTTCTAAAGATAATTAGGTCAATAAAGGTTGGAGGCTGGGAAATTTCAAGGAGCCAGACACATAAAGGGGCAGGTGAAATATTATGAAGGAAACATTAAGCATAGATAGCTCAGGAAGAAATGAATGATTCAGTAATGACCCAGCTCACTGAGTGTTTTTAATGTGAGAATGAAGATTTGATATAAAAGTAAGAATAACAAAGGGCCAGAACTCACAAAACTAAGTTTCAGCTGTACTTATTTTAGTGTTTCCTTATTTGCAAAACTGCTCAAAACAGTGGTTAGAGAAGTGGGATAAATAGCCCTGGTCTCTTCCTCGACGTATTTAAACATTCAAATGTTTCCTACCAGGTTGAATTCATTAGAATTGCATATGACCCAGATGATGCCCCGTACATCAGTCTGAATAGAGAGGACAGGTAAATATTTAGAAAGTAGAGCTTATGTTTAACAGGGTAGGATTAGATATGACTTCTAGTTATCCAGGTCCAGAAGTAAACAGATAAGGCTTACATTTTTAAAACAGGGACACTCAAGGGGATGAAAAAGTTTGATTGGGTAAATTATTGACTCTATCTTGAAGTAGTATGATATCTAAGTAAAGCTTTTCTATGTATAGATGTTTTTCATCTCTATTGAATTCATTCAGAAGGAAAAAAAGAATCTTGTACTACGCTATTGTACCTTGCCTTAATTTGCTTCTATATCCTTTCCTCTCTGTTCAACTTGTCTGCATGCCCTCATTCAATTCTCACATGTTATTGTTGACCCTTCTTCAAAACAGATTGCTTTTAGCATAATCACCTAGAATCAACTTAAACAAGATGTTTGTATGAAAGCCCAGCTCTCTGATTTCCAAGGACTCTGAAAGTGATTCATGTTGGCCAGTTAAATATTGCACTAGTCAATAATGGAAAGGAGACTTGAGCAGAGCAAATAAACATCCCATTCTCCTTCCTAGGACAGTGATGAGGGATCTGTGCAGAGCAGCCCCTTTCTATCAGGGTGGCATCTCAGGCCAATTTTCCATCTTGACTTATACTATAAGTGCCTTTTATTGTATTTCACTGATTATGTGGTGTTTTTAATGAACTTTATGTTAAGATCAAAGAATAAGAAAGACAGATGTGATTTGCTGTATTTCTTATTATATTTAAGTTAAATATGAAGGTGGCTAATCCACATCAATCCACATCATGTAGTAACTGCAGTAGAAAGATGCCCATAATCTCTTTTACCATGGTGATGATGTTGCAGGGAGGGAGTAGATGCTAAGTAAGTAACTGAAATAAACTGGAATATAAGTTATAATGGGAGGATGTAGGTAGGGTGTTATTTAGGCATATAGTAGGGATGTTATGATGATTAATAGGCTAGAGAATTTCTTCCTGAGAAGCTTATGCTTAAACTGAGATTTTGAAGAACAGAGGAAAGGTGTTGGGCAAAGGAGGGTTCTTGGCAGAAAGACTGTTCATCAGGAGCACAGACAGTTTAGTGAAATGGAACAAAAGAATTTCAGTACATTTTGAGAATGAAATGTCTCAGGGTACCTAGAAGTCAACTTGAATTTGTAAGCATAACCCACATCGTAAAGTCAAGATTTATGTTGGATTGTATCTTAGTTACAATGACAATCCACTGAAGGGTTTGATTCAGTGAATGGCATTATGTCACAGGGTAGAGATTGGATTAGCAGCAAGCAAGATGGGAGACCAGGATACCTGGCAGCAATCATTGCATATGACCCATATGATGCCCTGAGCATCAGTCTGAATAGAGAGGACAGGGTAAATTCAAGTACTATTTAGAAAATAGAGCTTATGTTTAACAGGGTAGGATTAGATATGACTTCTAGTTATCCAGGTCCAGAAGTAAACAGATAAGGCTTACATTTTTAAAACAGGGACACTCAAGGGGATGAAAAAGTTTGATTGGGTAAATTATTGACTCTATCTTGAAGTAGTATGATATCTAAGTAAAGCTTTTCTATGTATAGATGTTTTTTCATCTCTAGAACTCAAAAGGGACAGTTGGAATGGTGTGTGTGGTATGTGTATGTGTGTGTGTGTGTATGTATGATGCATACATATGGAAAATATTCACATACCCAAAATTACCAAAATCTCACTCATCAACTGAAGCCTTATCTCAGTGGTAGGAGCAGTTGCTTAGTTCAGTGCTTACCTTGCACTCAAGGCTGCTGGTCACCTACCGCAAAACAGAAAGACAAACAAAATATTAAGCAAACAACAACAAAAAAACTCTTTCATAATAAATTGTATTACTGAAATTGTGCCTTACTAATATGTTGGTTGTTGTTCTTCAAGACTTTTCTGAGGGTAAATAACACATTCCTGATTTATGAACAACAAACACTTCTCGTTCTCTACCTTCATAGTCTTGTGTCAATTTTAAATTTTTCACCAGGCCAGTCATTCAAAGTAGTCTCTTACTTTTTTTTTTCTTCTTCTCTTTGGGGTATTCGAGGTCAATTGTATGTGTTTAGAGGCCACAATGAACCAAACAACATGAAGTAAAATAAGGTGCAGAAGAAAATGATGTAATCAAGAAACACAGTAGATAGGGCCTGTATCCAGCCACTATCATCCACACTGCTTGGTCGGAAGAAATTTTTTCTGGTATCTCTCTTCTTTTTTTAAAAAAATATGCACATTGTACATTTCACATAAGAGTTCTTAATAGAATTTAGATCTCTTCCCCTATTCTTGCCTCCACTGCCCCTGCTGAACCTCTTGCATTCCACCACGCATGTTAAGTCCTATCCAGTCATACATTTGCACCTAGGTGTCCTTTGGTGCATTTTTTTTTAATTAGTGGGAGTAACTCTAAAATAGTGATTAAAAAGAATGACATGGTGAATACATAAAAGAGTGCCGTTTGTTGTCATAACTATTATGGATTATATGTAATTATAAATACATTACTTTCATATGACTGTAGATTGGTTTATGTCAGTATCAGACAGTCATGTGAGAAATGTGCTGTGCTATAAGGTGTTGTGGGGGTTAATATTGATTAGATTTAAAGGTACTCCTGAAACAGCAAATTGCAGCTCTGAATGAGTCTGTGAGAGCATTCCAGGGGATGCACACCCAGCCAGAATGCAGGAGGCACTGCCCATGTGCAGGAGACACCGCCCTATGGGCAGTGCCCCAGAAGAATGAAAAGGAGAAAGCCTACTAGAGCAGGCATGGCCTCTCTCTGTGCATCCTGACTGCCATGTTGTGAGTAACTCTGCTTTGCTGTCTCCCTTTCTACCACGATGCACTGTGAGCCCCAGTAAGTCTTTCTTCCCTTAAGTTTGTTTTCTCATGTATTTGGCCACAACATTGTGATCTTATAGAGCTGCTGTCACCTTTGGGGATTCCTCACTGATTGAAATGTCATTGCATGACACATGAATGTATTAAGAACCAACCTTCAAACTTAGAAGACTCAGACAAATGATTCACTAGATTACAAATAATCAGGATGTAAGTTAATTGATTGATTTGTAAGTTGTCGGTAGTACTTAACTAAGACTTACTATGTATTAGAGTTACCTTAGGTTTTATGTACAGGTATGTGCTGAATTGTTAATCATGATCAAACAGGCCTGGCTGCATTCCTGTATTCATGATATTTTGTCTTTTAGAGGCAGTGAAGAACATCAGTGCTCTCCAATGTATTTCTTTTTAAAAATTTTATTTATTATTTTTATTTCATGTGTATGGGTGTATTGTGCCCGTGTCATGCAGTATCCAAGGAGGTCAGACGATGGTGTGAGATTCCATGGAACCAGAGTTATGGATGGTTGCTAGTCAGCATGCCAGGAATCAAACATGGGTCCTCTATAGGAGCAGCAAGTGCTCTTAACTGCTGAGCCATTTCTCCAGTCTTTCCAAATGTGTTTCTATATTTAAGGTCAATTTGCCTTTTCTTTTGTACAGTGTTCAATAGTTGACCCCATCTTTTCTCACTCTTTTTTACCTGAGACAAATCTTAGTATCTTATTTATTAGTGAAGCTATATCCTGTCTATCAAATGTCTTATACCTATAAAACTGTCTTGTGCTTACGATGATCATCATTGGTGGTAAGGCAGGATCCCTGCTTAGCTAACTTTCATTCTGCTGCTCTGATGATTCAGGCTATGTTCTCATTTATCCAGGAAACACCATCTTTTTTCAAGTTTGCAGTTAAGAGATTACCAATGCTAGGACGGACCAAGAACTTCAGTGGGCTGCTTTCCATCATGAAGTACCAAGGACAATGTCTTCCTCTAGTGCTGCATCTCATAACAGGAGCACCCTGAATCCATTTTCTTGTTTTTCAATGATGTATGACTATTTCAATCCAAGTTAAAGTGAACTCATGGGTGAGAATGACAATATTTTAAAATTTTGTGTAGCTTGGAATATTTTTTCCCGTGGGGGAGACTGTACACAAGGAGACTTTTAGAGGTAAAATAGAAAAGAAAATTCTTCACAGGTTTTTTATTGCCATCTCTCTGGGGGTCAGGAGACATACTCAAAGCAGCTCTTTTATGTTGTGTGCCAGAATTTCTACTGTATTCTGATGTAAAGATATGTTCTTGCGATATGTCTTTCTAGAAGAAAGCAACAGACCAGAATATCCAAAAAGCCTGCTTTAGTGTGATTTAAACAATATCCCTAAGAAAGTAAATGACAAATTTGACATTCCAATGCCTTATAGATTTATAAAAGAATAATACTTTCAAATTTTGTCTTGTCAAAATTTTAATGTGTATCATTTTGCCTGTTTTCAATGCAGTTAGTGCCCTCTGCATGTTACACTGATATTTATTTTGCACGTTGTAGGCCATCCTGTCCTGTAAGAGCACTGTTAGACAAAACAGAGGCTTTTATTTCGTGTTCACCAAAACCTGGGACAAGATTTTCATATTTGCAGTGGGTCTGGCTCCTGTGAAACTCAGGAAAGAGGTCAGGCTTCATACCAGTCCCCACCTGCCTGACTAGTTCTTTATTTAGCTAGCATCAGCAAAATCAGGGTCTTGAGGGAGTGTGACCCACTGCAGAGGGTGCAGGGCTTTGGGGCAGTAAACTGCGTATTTTCCAGTGGGTCAAGTTCCAGTGTCCTTAACCACATGCTAGCGCATGATGCACATGTTTAAAGATTCCTCCCTCTGCCTCGCTTTATTCCATCGATGTTACTTGAAAGGCAGGAAAATATAAACATAGATGGACACATCATTTTGGAAAATGAACTCAGTTTTCTGTGGGGAAGGGCTTGTTTAGTACATACCGAAACTTAAAATATTTTACTATAAGTGTTCCAGTTACAATTTAATGTTTCTGATATCTAAGTTGAAATTCTCAAGGACCTAATAAACTAGACAGGAGGAACAGATTTTTAAATTGAAGAAGATACAGGGTCAGGGCTGAAACAAGTCAAACATTATCATGGATTTGAAGCATATGCATTCTACTCCACAGTTAGCATGTGGGTCTATTCTGGGATGTGAAGACTATCATTTTTTAAAAACATTATGTTTGAACTCTAAGCTCAGAAAATTTGAAAAATAGCTTTAGCATTGATATGTTACTGCAAAATTTGACTACAAGCATTTAGCACCTTAGAACCTTGTTAAGTTTCCTGATTGAGCTTCTCAGAAACAATTCCCTCTCAACCTTTCTTCTGAAGTCTCTGGCAACAATCTGATCAGTGTCCTTCCGATTCCGATTCTTCCTTCTGAGTTCTTCATTGCTTAGCATCCTGGCTTGCTTCTTGGTACCTAAAAGGTGTAATTGAATATTTCATCTTCCATCTGTAATGCTTTTACTTGTGTTTTCTTTTTCAATTCACATTTATATTATCAGCAGATACTGCTCGTTCTACATTATGTCAAGTTCTGAATTCAGCCACTCCCTACCACCTCAGATACCACATTCTCTGAAGCCAACATTATCTCATCAACCTACTTTCTTACTGGCCACCCTGATTCTCCTCTTCTGTCCTCTCAGATCTCAAGTCTAATCTTGGCTCACAGCACGAGTATCCGTTTTATGGGAAAACCACATCCCTTCTTGAAGCTCTTTCAGAAAGTTCCAGACATATTCCTATTTTAGTGACTAATTTGTTGGCATAAGTGAAATGTCACTTCCACAGCAGAATAGGTGACAAGAAGTTGGTTGTCCCTAGATATTCACGGTTTTCAATGATGTAACAACATAATATGAGCTCAGTAAGTTCTTGGTGAATGAATGTGTCACTACTGCTGTGAAGACTGATAGAGTCCTCAAGGCAGCCTTTGTATGAAGACTCCACTTTTTCACTGAGGAATGGTAAGTAGTGAGCTTCACGGTAACACCTAAGAAGAAATATAGTAATGTGAACACATCTTTACTCAGAGTCCTCTCACTGTCATCATGGAAAGAACATTTGATAACAAATTTTAGGACAGAATTATTTACAGGAGTTTATATTGATAATTTTCTCCCCTGTAAATAATTCTGTCCTACCATTTGTTATCAAGTGTTCATTTCTTGAGGACAGTGAGAGGACTCTGGGGAGAGATGGGTTTCCAAAATCAGGTTGAAGATCAAGCTCATTATTCCTTGAGACTTCAAAGGAAATCTCAGAGAATCTCTCGTCACTGTCCCTGAGTTGGACAGACCATCTGACCCCGTCTAAGTGTTACAGCTTGGATGTGCTTTTCTCATTTAGGCTCACCTGTTTCAATCCTTAGCTCCAAGCTGGTGGCACCATTTGGGGAGATTGTAGAAACTTCAGGAGGTGGAGCCTAGTTGGAGGAAATAGGTCACTGGGAAGTGAGCCTTGGTTTATAGCCTTGCCCAACTTCCTGATCTTTCTGATCTCTTCTTCCTGATCCACCTGGGTATAAGCCAGCAGCCTTATGCTCCTGCTGCCTTAGAAGGCCACATCATCACCATTTGTTCCACTCTGTGATGGACTCTGCATTTAAGCCAGGAGCCAAACATAAACCCTGCCTTCTTCAGGTTGCTTCTTATCAGGTATTTTGCCACTGAAAAGAAAAGTAACTAATACAACAAGGATCAAAGAATCTTGTTAATGCCAAGACTTCAGGGAAAAACTGAAAGTAGGTATAGATTACAGAACTCTGTAAATTGGGTTTTAAAAGATGTATTGTAACGGGATGGTGGCACACAGTGTTCATCTCAGAACTCTGAAGGCAGGGACAGGTGGATCTCTATAAGGTCCATCACAGTCTGGTCTCCAGAGTGAGCTGCACCCCAGCTGTGTCTACAGGATGATTCTATCTCAAAAAAACAAGGCAAGCAAAACAAACAACACACTGCACGTGGGGAGAGCTTTTGCTCTTTTGCTTACTTAAGTGATGAACAGTTGGGTGAAAGTGAGCTAACGTCTTTCTGGCTTCTGGCTTGTCCCTGACATAGTCAGGATGTTAAACTAGAACATGACCAGAACATGGATTCTGGAGAGGGATTGAAATTGGAAGACATACACAAACTATTACACACACACACACACACACACACACGCACACACACACACTAAACCAGGAAATTCTTCTTGAATAAAGCTCTACTGTTCAGTGCTGTGATTCTAGTATCTAATAACATCGCTGAATAGATGTTAGATCACATCCCTTCCACACCTCCAACTCTGCATCTTTCACAATAAAGACTACCTGCTGTCAAAATTTACAGTCTACTGTAAACAGTTCACTTGGTTTTTGTATTCATATTATACTTGGATAAAGTCAATTAAAAATTTTTTTTTCTAAACTGACTAGATGTTTTCTGAGAAATAGACATAGTTTCATAATTATCCAGTAAGTAAGATATTTAGCAATTAGAAACTTGCTCCCAGTCTTTAAAATATGAGAACAATTTCTGTTAATAATTGAAATTTCTTCCTGTGTGCTCTGTGCTTTCACTTTATATTTTCTTCTAAATAATTTTTTGATTGATCGATTTCTATTTTGTGTGTATGTTTGTTATGCCTGCATGTATGTAAGTGCACCCATGTTGTGTAGTGCCCTTGGAGGCCAGAAGGCACCAGATCCTCTGGACCTGGAGATTTGGACAGTTGTTATCTACCATGTAGCTGGGCCTTCTGCAAAACAGCCAGTATTATTAACCACTGTGCCATCTCTTTAGCTCCTCAGTTTATATTTTCTTAACAGTCTTTCCATATCAGTTGGGATTTCAATCAGTTCATTTTCTAACATAATAATTCATGTGAATCAAATATTTTTGAGATCAACAAAATAGCAAAATGCTCACTTAATATTTATTTCTTGGATTGAATTTGGTTTATGAGGAAAATAACAGAGTTAAGATAGATGATGTTAAACCTCTGTCAGATGTATTGCTGGTGAAGATTTCTCCCACTCTGTGGGTTTTCTCTTGACTTCCTTGGTTGTTTCTTTGGCTATACAGAAGTTTTTTAGTTTAATGAGGTCTCACTTGCTAATTATTGGCCTTAATTACTGAGCACCTGCTGTGTGATTTAGAAGTCCTTTCCTATACCTGTATCTTGTAGGTTACTGCCTGTGTTTTCTTCTAACAGTTCAAGGTTTTACACTGAGGTCTTTGATCCATTTGGAGTTGACTTTTGTACAAAGTGAAAGATAAGGATCTAGTTTCATTCTTCCACAGGTAGAGATCTAGTTTTGCCAGCACCATCTGCTGAAGATGCTAGCTTTCCTCCAGTGAGTGTTCTTGGCCCCTTTGTCAATCATCAGGCAGTTGATATTGCCTTTAGCCATACTGTATTCTATTTGCCTTTGGGTCTATTTTTGCGCCAGTACTGTACTGTACTGTTTTTATGACTCTAGCTATGGAATTTACTTTAAATCTAGTATAGTAATCTCCCTGTGTTACTGTTTGTGCTCAGGGTTGCTTTGGCTATCCAGGGTCTTTTGTACTAAAGGAATATTTACAGCTGATTACTGCTGTTTGAAGATGAGCTAATCTTCCTAAAGCGAGGGACTCCAGATAGGCTGACTAGATCTTAATGAATGAACCTGCACCGAGGAACTTTTGGCAACACTTTTAGACCTTAACACAGATAAAATAATGTATGGATTCCAGTTGGGGGGCTACGGAGGGGTGCTGGTAGGGAAAGGAACATAAACATGTTCAAGATTGATTGAGATATTCTGTATGAAATACACAATGATTCAATAAAAATATATATGAGTGCATATATTTGTAACTAATAATACACAAGCAGCACACAGATTCTATTATTCTGATCATGTGAGTGTTTGCTGACGTTTGCTCATTTTTTTGCCACTTAAGAATGGGCTTAAGAGATGGCTCAGCAGTTTAGCACATTGATGGCTCTTGCTGAGGAACCAGGCTTAGTTCCCAGCACCCACAGAGTTGCTCAAAACCATCTGTAATTCCAGTTCCCAAGGATCTAGTCACCTCTTCTGGCTTCTGCAGGAACCAGGTATGGACTCAGTGCACATATATACATACATACATACATGAAGGCAAGCATCATCTAAATATATTAAAGAAAATAAACTAAAGATTGAGTAACTTATAATTTTCAGAGTCTATTGACATCCGGTTTGGAGACTGGGAAGGCCAAGATTGAGGGACCAATCAAAATGATTCTTTCTGTGTTATCCTATCATCTCATGCAGGAGGCAGAAAAGTAAAAAGAGCAAGGGACACAATAAGAGATGAGTGTAAGGGGAGGGAGGGAGAAAGAAAGGTGATGGCAGCATTGATCCAGGCATTAGGGCAGAGCCTTCCTGGCCGAGACACAGCGTTTTAGACCCTACCTCCCAACACTGAGTCTAGACAAATTTCTAGCACATGTTTCATAGGGGACACCTTAAGACCATGCCACATACCAACCTGCTGTCCTGCCTTTTGAGAAGCATAGAACACCTCATGTAAGACTCTATTTTGTTCTTTTCCTTCTTGTTATCTGCACCCCACGCTCTCCCTTTCACATTCCAGTACAGATTTCTTGGCACCTTCAAGGCAAAGGTCCTGGGAGTAATGAGATGGTTTTTTTCTGTTGTCTGCTGTGAGTATAACAGTTCTGTAGCTAACCCCTTTGTGCTTTTATGATGATCATGGATCAGCACTTTTCTGTGGGCAGTGATATAGTTTTGTGACCTTGGGTGACTCTGGAACACAGGGTGATTTGGGCAGTTTTTGTCTTCTGGGTGGTAGGGTACTTCTTATTTGAACACTCATATGAGATCTGACTCTAAAATTACACCACCTAATCTATCATTTTATATGGCTGAGATCTGAGTTTAAAAATAATTTAACAAAGCTACTATAAAGAAAAATGCAATTTTTCTGAAATTTCATTTTATCACAGCTTATTAGAAAGCACATGGGTTCTGGGTCCACAAAGGCCTGTGCTTCGTTACATACACTAAGATCAAGGGCAAGGTGCTTATTCTCTGTATTGCGGCCTCCTCAAACTGATCAGGTGGCATACTAGTTACTGTGGCTGTGGAGCTACTTTGCTACAATTCCTCATGGATGGAGGGGTTCACTCAGGAGGCCTCAGGATGGAGGTTTATGAAGAAACTCCTCAGAATCATGAAGCATGTTCTTGGGATTATCTAAGTACTAAACAGCTTCAGGAGGAGAGGAAACTTGGTGGTGGTGAAGCTGCCTGAAAGCTGTGCAGGGCACTCCAATAAGCAACTTTTGTGAATCCTTACCCTTGTCAGCATGGGATTTTCCCATACAGGTGACCAAGAAATCTCCTGTCAGTAATCCCTCACACATACTTCTGTAATCCAAATAAACTCAGAGGGTCATTAGCTGCACCTAGAAGGAATCTCTCATCTGTGAGGTCCTTTCTATCTGTGATGAATTCAAGCAGACTTTCTAGGAAGAATATCCCAACATCTATCCTCTCCAGGGAAAAGTCCCCATTGCTCTCGATCATGTGATCCACTAACATAAAGATCCTATGTTGGAAGTTGGAGGACATATTGGACTAAAATGACTTTTTACTTTAAAGAAAGATAATTTCCTCTCTATTATTTATCACTAAACTTATTTATCTGTATAAACTACCTAATTGTTTGCAAATCTTTAAAGAGAAAATGTCTGAAGTTTCAGTTACAGAAAAGAAAATGATCCCATGATCAGAGATATCCAGGCAGCTATTTATTCTAGAGACCATTACATTAACATAGGAGACAATTTAGCATGTACTTTGAATCTCCATACACTCAACTTTACATAGCAACTCTGGCTCTTGATGACTGAGGGATAATGAAGGTATTAGCAGCATCTCTGATTATTAGTTTTTCCCCATCTGCAAAGTACAGAGAGTAACAGACTAGATTCATTGTAAGGCACTCAGCATTGCATTTAACCTTGGGAAGCAATACAAACACAGTAATTACTGTTTTAATGCATCATCTTTTAAATGATAACTAATTATTTTCTTACATTATATGAACATTTGTTTCACAAGTTTTTATTAAATGTTTTATCATATGTGTCAAAAATTAAACCTTAAGAGAAAGCTAAAATAAAATTAGAGACAATGATTACCTTATTGAGATATATACTTTGTAGGAGGAAGTGGGAGGTTCTTCTGCAGCATTAAGCATGAGTTGCTTAAGAAAGTGAATCTACAGGCTAGATATTACCATCCCCTTCAGTTTTGTAAAGCATCTCTGGCCTCCTTACAGACCACAATGAACTGGATTGACTTCGTCCGAATTCATTAAATATATCTTTTGGATTGATTTTTTTTTTTGTATCTCGTACACAAGATCTTAATCATCTTTATACCCTCTGCCCCATTGGCACACTTCCACAGCGCCCCATCCCACTGGATTTCATGCATTCTGTCATTTATGTTAAGGCCTATCAAGTCAACTTAGTATCCTCTGGTATCTATCCTACGGTGCACATTCATCCACTGGAAATCTAGTCAGTCTATCTTGAGTCATTCCTTTAAAGAACAGCTCTTCCTCATTTAACAAGTAATCAGCTGCCCAATAGTTCTTCAGCAGAGACTGGAGCCTGCTACCCATTTCCACAGTTCTGTACTGGGTTTTTTTTGTTGTTGTTGTTTTGTTTTGTTTTGCATGTGTTCGCATGGGTCTTGAGCATTCTATCACAATTGCTATAAGTGCATATGTACAAGGTCCCAGGAGGCTGTAAGACTTTGTATCCATGTAGTTATGCACCTCATCCTGTGACTCTTAGAATCTTTCTGTCCCCTCTGTCTCTGAGCCCTGAGAGAATGAAGTTAAATATGAGAGTCCCGTCTAAGAACCCACACTCTGCAGACTCTCATTCTCTATGCTTTGCCTCTGTGTTCATTGCCCTCTGTTACATGAGGCAGCTTCATTGATGAGAGGTGAAAGATACATTTTTATTCTCTCTACCCCTTGTCCCACTGGGTTTTGTAAGCCTTAAGTATAGAGGTTGCATTGTAGATGTGTAATTAGGGATGAACATTTCATAGACTTAATCTTTGTGTGTGACCAATTATGGAACTTTGTGAATGTCTCTGTCTGTTGCGAAAGAAGTTTCTCTGATGCGTGGTGACTGGCATACTTGTTCATAAATACAAGGGCTCATATTTAACACATACTAAGAAATTCCATTTGTCTAGGAATGTGAGATAGCCTTGGAGATTATCTCTCAGATCCAGGACCTCTCTAGGCATGCGTATTTGACAATGTTTACAATTCCACACCTGAGTTCTCTTCCACTGAGTGGGTTTTAGGTCCAATTAGATAGCTGTTGATTACCCCCAAGATAAAAGTACAATCACTGCCTCAATATAGCTTGCTGTGCCAGTCATTGTTGCGGTTATTAGGCATTAATGCTGGGGTTAAAACAGCTTTTAAAGTGTAATCTGAACCCATTGTTGATGCCCTGGTTACAGGCCTGTAAGTCTCCCTTAATAGACAGCTGTTTCTAGCCATATCCCAGCCAGTTCTCCTACTGGGCCATCATACACTGCTATCTGACTACTCATTTTAGAATCAGATAATAAACTAGGGATAAACTCTTTGGCCCAGGGTCCACTGATATTATTTAAAGTAGTCACTCTAAAGTGTATTTACTTTACATCACCTGTTCCTTTCCATGAAAACCAAGCAAAGGGGATTTTCTACATCCACTTCATTTGTCTCATCATCATGAAGGATTCTGAAGATCTGGTTACTCCCAGTAATATGACATGTATACCTTTTGAGGGCATGTGAGTACAGTAAATTATCTTTTCAGTGGAAGTTAACTCCTGATCTGGTGGACTTACATTAAAATATCTTAGTCTTGTAGAATTGATGTGAAAGTCATTTAAAGTTTTCTCATCATTTTGATATAAAACTGTTTTTCTGATGTAAATAGATACTGATTGAAAAACGGAGCGAGCATATACACAATATATATGCATGTTCTGCTTTCTAAAGACTAGATTCAGCATTTTGATTTATTCATTATTTCGAAATGCTGTTTCTGGGAACTAGAGTTTACTTCAAAGTAAAAAAGACAATTTTAAAAATCAGGATCCTGAAGGCTCCTGATGTTTCACTCTCTGCCATTCTCTCCTTATAATAATTGTTATATCATGTCAAGAGTCACACCAACACCACTGAGAATATTGTGCTCACCTGAAATGGCACATGTGTGTGAAAACATGTAAATTATGATTTATAGGGAAAATGGAATTTTGAGCATTATTCTTTGACTGAGTTAAATTTTTGTACGTGAAACTATGTAAATTTTGATTTCTAGGGAAAATGAAATTTTGAGAATTATTCTTTCACTGAGTTTAAAATTTTCATTTCTAATATAGAATTAAAATGACTTGATATGTCTGCCTTGGATTAATACAGAAGCAATTTGGGGAATGAAAATCTAAATAGACACATTTACTTGGCTGGGACTGTTTTCCTCTGCCAAAGTTGTATAATTCAGATGTTTTCATTTTGTGATTGGAGCATTCATAACCTACCTATTAATGATTCATATGATGGTAGCTACTTTTGATCTTGAATTTTCATCCTCAAAGCAATTCTTTAAGTGAAGCTATAACGCAAATGCTTATGCCTTTATATGTCTATTATGTTTTGCATGTAAAATTTTCCCGCAAGCTATGTGTTTCAAGACATGGTCATTAATGAACTGGCCATGATGATTTAAGAGATTGCTCAACTTTTGGAATGAGGCTTACCTGAAAAAGAAAGTGAATCATTAGGAAGTTATTCCTGAGGCATATAACCTAGAACATCTTTTGTTTCACTCTTTGCTTTTTGTTCTGCCAAGAATATGAGAAAGTACTCTCAAATTTCTGCTGCCACAGCTGCAAAAAGAACTCCTGTCAAAATGCCTTACCTGCTACAACATACTATAACTTCAAACACGGAACCAAAATAATCCTTACCTTCAAGAAGTTGGTTCTTCTCAGATATTTGTTCACAGCAATAAAACTAACCTAAAGAGGATATTGATACCAGGAGTCGGGTTTTGCTGTGAAAAATCTAATCGTATTTTTTGTAGACTTTAGAACTAGTTTGCAGTAGGGATGTAGAAGAACATGGAGTTGTGGACTAGAGAAACCCTAGAATGCTGTAAATCAGAGCTTAACTTAAGTGCAGTTCTTGTAGGTGTATCAAAGACGAGGACATTAATAAAAATGCAGAGAGTAAAGGCTGTACTAATGGGATTTCAGAGATGAATGTCTAGGATCATGTGTAGGATCAGAGTTCATCAATTGTAACACAGGATGTAGGTATAACTAGTGGTTTGCTACATTTACTATTTTTCCTGAATATTGCCATGGTTCCCAGAAAATTTAGTATGTTCTCTTCTGGAGAAAATTATACAAATCTGCCAGTACTTCAGTTTCTAGATGAAATTTGATGCCAAATAAGTTTTTCAATCACTTATTTTCTTTGTGATATTTCAGTACTTGTTTTTATTACTTAAATTTAGGCAGAGGGATTTTTATTTTTAAAGAAAAATGTCACAGCAAGGTTTTATTTAAGTGAATTTATACAGCATATCAAAGGCTAAAATAATTAGATCCTATTTAAAATATAATTCATTCTAAAACAAAAACATATAATCTTTGGAGGCATTCATTTTACTGATGAGCTCTTTCATTTATGCCTCTTGAACAAGCTGAACATTGTAATGATGCACATTTACAAAGGTAGAAACTGAGTCAGAAAGGGTGGGTTGATCATCACCAGACCACACATAGAACAGCTAATATATCCTTGTTTTAAATTCAGTATGTCTAAGTAAGCTTTATAGTCATGCCCCTGAAGTCCTGAAGACCACACATTAAACATAAGTCAGTTCTAAATACATTTAATAATGACATTTGCCCTCAAGCTTCTAGAAGTTCTTATGCCCTCAGACATGTAGGGGAACTAAAGATATTTTAACCTCAGGACTTGTCTTTAACGTTCTTGGAATTTGAGACTCTATGCCACACATATTTTAACATATTAGTGAAATAATACACCTTATATCCTTTATAAGATATGAAAGACATAGTCTCTTCCTCTGTGTGACGTACAGCCCAGAAGAAAACAACATTAAAATATGATTATTTTTTTTCCTGATAGTAACTTAATGGAAGAACAACTTCCTCACTGGTTTCTGGAAACTTCTGGGTCAGGCATGGAGGAGCAAATCTCGTGAGGGTAGGAGCAGGTGGGAGAATCTAGTAGTTGTCTCATGAAGCTTAAAGAACATGACCAAAAGCAGGACCAGGCTATAACCATGTCTGCTCCCAGTGATTCTTCTTTACCGGACATGCCCGACAGCTTTCCCAAACAGCGCCACCAGCTGGGGATCACATGGTAGAGAACATGAAGATAAGGGGCATTTTACATTCTAACTGCAACGTGTCCACTAATTATCCCCCATTACCATCTAACTGGAAATAGTAAATTTACATAGACAGTTTTGTAACTTGATTTGGATGGTCTCTTAAGATTCTTAGTAAGCTGTGAATACAGAACGTTCAAAACTCTAGATGGCTGTTGGAAGAAGAGAAGTTGATTTTGATTGTCAGGGCTGATGTGCTTCTTCTCTGGGGTATTGACCCTAGGCAGCCAGGACATCTAGAATTTGAGAGGATGTGAGTATGAGGTGCCAGGTGGATCTCTACTCAAACTGAAAACGTTCTATATTTTTTCTTCAAAACTTTTCTAGGACAATGCTCTGATTTAGATATGGCAAAATTGACTTTTGTCAAACAGTAACAGTTGGATTTTTTTGTGATTTTCTCCTCCTTATGTTCTTGTGAAGATTAATATTGATAAATGTATTATTTAAATTCGTTTAGCAGAAAACAGGTTTGGCATTAAATAATACTGAAGGAAAAACTTTTTGGAAAATAAATCATTATTTTGATTATAGTTCAGATTTCCTGATGGGAACACAATTACTTGGAAGTGCCCAATATGTTAAAAAGGAATGAAAATGATTACTTTGAGCATTCCATTACACTCGCAATTTCCTGCCAGTGTCACTGTTCTTGAGGGGATTCCATATGTAAGAAGAACAGTATGATTTCAAAGATTTATCAAGACCTTTGTTCTGAAAATCATGAAATGATTTTTTCTTCAGTAAATAATTCAAGGAATAGCTAATAAAAAACCACTGGAAAATACTAACTAATACAGAATCCACACTGCCCTTGTAGCTACCCCCACTGAGGTTTGCTTTTGCAGAGGTTATTTTGTAGGATTTGTATTTCCATCAGGTGCTATTTCCTATGCAGTTTCCATATCATAGCCATTTCTGTACAGCTGTGACAGAACACAGTGTCGCACTCAACTGACGGTTTTAGGGTCCCCATAGGCTTGCGCATAGAGAGGAAAGACATACATTTCTGTGTCAGAAGTAATGAGCATCTTTCTTTCTACCTGCCTTTCTACTGCAGGTCTTTGTTTGCCTCTTGATCCTGCACAATTCCTTCCTCATGACATTCTCTCTCTTTCACAGGGTTTTTTTATTTCTCCCCCCAACTTTGCAACCCAGGATAGGTATGGAAATTCAAAACGAACACAAAAATAGGACTTCAACTTGGTGACATAGAAAAATAATGATGAGGGAAAATGATGAGCCTTGTTTTGATGTATTATTTAGAAACCTCAAGAGAGATGGCATGAACTGTTCCCCTGAGCAATGACAGAGTATGACAACAAGAAACCAGTGATGGGCAGGTGGGAGCAAACCTTTCTCCTATGCCTTTGTGTACTTACTCAAGGGTCAAGATAGGAAAAAAAAAGACCCTCTCATGAGAGTGACTTAAATTCATTACACTGCTCTGGATAACTGTACCTTGTTGGCAGTCAAATGTTAATTGTTTGTCTATTTGTAAGGAATCATTGCTACATGCTTGCTGTTTCAGCTGCCTCTGTGCATACATACTATATTTTATTTCATTAATAATGCTTTTCTTTATGCTAAGACTGGAGACCTAGAAACAAGAATGCGTGTTTATACAGCAGGCAGGTCTGGTTCTCACTGCTAAGATAACAGAGAACATGCACAGGGATTGTAAAACCAGAGTTAATTCATTTCAACTGTAGAAATCCCATGTAATTCTGCAGTATAATTAGAGCCTTTTCAAAAAATCTTTTATTGTTCCCATACAGCCATATCATTTATAGAAAGCTTGTAAAATGTACATTTTTAATTAAACAATGGGAATAGGTTATCCCAAGGTAAAGCTACCTTCACCTTTATTATATAGAATTACTTGCATCTCATTACCATTTTATTTTCATTAAAAAAATAACCAGTGACTCATTTACTCAAGAATTTCCTCTGAGAAATGGGAGATTGTTCTAATTTAGCTTTGTACCAGCTAAATATTTGAGTGATCCCTTCTGTTAATGCCTGCACCTTGGTCTGAAAGGATTTGTCCACTAGTTCCTCATGGATTTCAATGTGGAATATCAGGACCCTCATGAGGCATGAGCCTACTGGAAGTGGGCGCTTGCAATCACCCTGCTCTGAGAGAAACTATCATCAAAGTGATGACTCATCAGGTATTGGAGGTGGTCTATATTTAATACCAGATAATAACTTTAAGTGATAAAAGTGGGCATATTAAAGAATACAGCACCTTGGTAATGATGCATGGGCAATCCAGACAAGATCAGAGTCTTGGTGAAGGCTAGACTGACCAAATGATGAAGTGAAATTAGGACAGTAATAACCAAAAGGGAATGCAAGGGTATGGTGCTGCTTACACTGCATGTTCAGATGCAAACATAAATTGAGAGGTAAGAACATCCTCATAAGAGTTGTGTTAAGAAGCAACCTCTAGGACTGGGGAGCTGTCTCAGCCATTATGGACGTGTTCTGCTCTTGCAAAAGACCTGGGTTTGGTTCCTAGCACCAATATAACAGCTAACAATTGCTCTATCTCCAGTTCCAGAGGATCTGATGCCCTTTTCTGAACTCCAGAGGCAGCAGGCAAGCATACATATACATACATGTAGGAACTCACACATACACTCAAAATAAAATGAATAAAAAACTTAAAACTAAAAACAACATATAAGAATATTTTAAGTGCTATATAAATTTTCTGATGCATCAAATCTGGGACTAAGAAATCCTTTGTAATCGATAATAATGATTATTTACTCAGTTATACTGATATTTTATATAAAACTGAGACATGTAAAAGGAATTGGATATAGCGACACATTCTTGAAATCCCAAAATTCAGTGGACTAAGGCAGGGGAATCATGAGTTTGAGGGTAATTTTGACTACATAGACTGTCTCTCAAAAAGCAAAGAAGGAAAGAAGGAAGGAAGGAAGGAAAAAACCTATAAATTCTAAAAGGAAAATGAGGTTTGGGCCATTCTCTGGTTTCATGGGAGATATTGCATAAAAGACACAAAAGCTTAAATCCATGTCTATCCCCACTGCAGCTAGAAATGCTCTACAAGAAGGCATAATATAGTCAGGAGTGGTGATGGAACAGTTTATTTAAGTATAGCTGCCAGATATCTGACTTGGGGGTTATGGATGACACGAGTAAGGGACACTGGGCCATCTGGGCTGATGCTGTGATTAGTAATTACTGGTACACACAATTCTAAGCCAAAAACCTTAGAAATTTTTCTATAGAGACAAGTGCTTTTCTTTTCACAGCATAGAGAAACAGGTGGGATCTTGTAACTTGTTCCTTGGCCAAAGTAGGTCTCGTTCCCAGACTCACAGCTTTTTTATTTCCTGGAAACCTAAAATCACTACAATAATCACTGTGATAAACCAGACTGAGATGCGTACTTTAATGTAATTCCAAGTTCTTCAGAGTTAAAATTTTGTGCCTAAGATGTACAAATTATAGTTTTATGTTACATGAAATGGCTTTTGAAAAATTTGGTTTTGATTTTGTAGGAAAATATGAATTGATGTATTTATGCATTATAAGAACTTTAGCATTTAATTTTATTTACTTCTTTG
Organism: Eospalax fontanierii; assembly: GCA_035773235.1. Classification (NCBI taxonomy): domain Eukaryota; kingdom Metazoa; phylum Chordata; class Mammalia; order Rodentia; family Spalacidae; genus Eospalax; species Eospalax fontanierii. The sequence goes on along the minus strand of CM069538.1, from coordinate 25,857,724 downwards.
GGTTTTGAAGCATAATCCTTGTGATAATATTTGTTTGTTAGAAGTAATATGGTAAATGTTTTCTTCCTGAATTTCTTTTATCATTTGTTGCTTTTACTAATTATATAGCTGGAATTCATGGTTCATATTTTTTCATATCATATACAAACAATCTTCAAATCATGATGGTTTGATTTACAATTTTTCAACTTAATGATGGTACAAAAGGAATATATATTCTTTAGAGACTATACATTGAATTTTTGAATTATGGTCTTCCCTGGACTGCAATTATGCTACAGTGCCCTCTCCTAAAGCTGGGCTATAAAGCAATAACTTAGGTATATCATGAATTTTACACTTAGGCTATATTCTTGTTACAATGAGGATATTTGGCCAGAGTACCATCTTAAGTCAAGGAGCCTCCATTTATTTATTGAAGGAATACCTGCTAAGTACCACTGTTTCAGGCTCTGGGATGTAGAGACGATGGTAATAGCCAAGTCTTCCAGAAGAATGGAACACTGTTGCAGGTCAGACAAGCTGACACCAGGAGATCCAGGAAGTAGGTTTATTTAGGCTTCAGTCTTGACCAAAAGGAACTCCTGTTGCCAAGTTCAGAGCCTGGATTAATGAGAGTGCACATGTTTTATAGGGTTCTATATTCATAAGCATTATGCATATTCAAAAGAGTCACAGTTAAGGTTCCATTCATCAAAATAGTTTAAAAGTTGGCAAACAAGGGTGGGGAATTACAAGTGCTTACCACAGTTGTCTAGGGCTGGGCTGTGAGGCCAAAGGTGTTATCACATCAGATTTTTTTTCTAAAACCATAGTCCTGTCTAGCTATGCCAGGGTACTAACCATAACTTATAGCTGAACTCTACTGACAGAGGCAAGGATTAAAATCTGTATTTTCTTAAATATTTTATCAGGCCCTGCATCACAACCAGAAAACAAATAAACACATAATATAATTCCTGTAAGAATCGGTACAAGAAAGAAAAAGTGGAGCACAGTGATTGACAGTGGAGGAGCTATACTTGAGATGCTTATCTGGTCAGACCTCCATGAGCCATGACATGGTTGTTTTCAGGAGAAAGAGTGAGTTAAGAAGGCTGAGAAGAAGCAGTGATATAGCCCTCTGGTAGATGTATCATCATTCATTAAGTCTTATTTTTGGAGGAACTCTAAGCCCTTGAAAAACACTGTAGTCATGGGAACATTAGTGTTCTAAGTGTTTGAAATCTTTAAAATGGTTCCACTGTAAAAACATGTGCAGCCTGGCTCAATGGTGGACAACAGAACTATCAGTACATTTACACGTATTCATATATTCAGAAAGAAATGTCCATGAAGTACTATACTTGAGGTTGTTGTTAGAAATGGTTAAACACTTATGAGAAAATAGACCAGTATGACACATTCCATGTATTCAAGATATACAAGGCAAGAGGGACCTGTGGGCCATGAGTGAGCCTCATGATACACTATTCATTTCTATTTAACTGAGATAGTGCTTGTTATTTTACATGTGTGGTGCTATGCAGATTTTTAAAAGTCCCATTGGTGTTAAAGTTGAGGAACTTTTTATATTCCCATTGTCAGAAAATTTAAAATGTGCATCTGTTAGCTCCTGTAGTTCTGTCCCATTGAATATAATCTCTAAAATTAAAAATGAGCTCCTCATGAAAATAGAGTCCCAGTGCAGAAGTTGAACTTCGTACCTTTGATAGTTAAGGCAAGTCACTTCATCAAATGGATTATGATCTCTAGCTACAGCCTATGGGAACTCACAGGTGTTAAATTAGCTTCAGAAGGACTCTTCTATTGTTTCTTAATGGACATATGGATGTTAGTATGTGAAAAATAAACATATATCAAGTATAAGAGATACTAAATGCAGCTTAAATCTGAGCTTTTGGTTTTCTGGGCATGTCCAGTTCTGTGCCAGTTGAGCTGATGGGATTGCTGTTCATTTCAAAATAATAATGCAGCAGTTTCAACATTTTAGCTTTCACCTTCTCCATAACTAGTGGAACTATTCAAATGCTTTTGATGTGGTAGCAGAATGATTCTTTCTTTTGAGAGCGATGATCAGGGCCTTTGTGATTTCGTGGTATAAAGTATTTGAAAGGTAGAAATGAGGAAGTGAGTAGTCTGTGATGATATTGAATTGCCTGGGTATGTTTCTGAACAGCCAGGAACAGAGGAAATACAAAGCCAAACTAGAAAGAGTTCTTTGTACCCCAGGGACTTTTAGAGGTTCTCGGTGCATATAGATTTGGGAACATTTTCTCATTTGGGTTGGATTTATTCTTTTGACCTTGACAGTATGGAATGAAATGCAGTTTTTTGGTGTTCACGGAGCAAGATTCCACATTAAAAGCTTATGCTCATGCACTGTCCACAGATGCCACATTTTATTGGTTATTTGTAGACAAGTGATTCAGTAAAGCCTTTCAAATCTGTTGTTATTCCGTGAAGCCAAAATGTCTGACCTGAAACCATAGCATTGGTTTATGTTTTCAATGGAACTATGGAAAGCAAAGTATGATAGTTTCAGTGCTATTGTTTCAAAGACCTATTTCAGCATCTCCCTATATTCTCTGATTAGCAGCACCATAAAAGCCATTGTCTTTGCAGCATGTAAAGTGGAAATCATTCAGGAATGCTCTCTCTTGTGTTGCACACAGCCACAGAATACAAATGTAAATGAATGAATGAATACGTGCGTAAGCTCTTTTGTATGAGTCTGAGGGACTGTGAGGTTGAAATGTATTTCAGAAAATCCTTATTGTATGCATTTGCATGGTGACCCCAAATTTAAACCTCCATTGAAAAGTGTGGTACTTTAATGTACAGTAGAAAATCTCACTTGTTTCATGTCAGTTGTATCTTTCGTTTGCTAATTAGTAATTTTCTGTACTTTAATGCTATTGCTGTTTTCATAATTCTTATTTGTCACCAGTTTATACCTAACTGCTTTTTGAAAAGTTTTATATTAGATTGACAAATAATAATTGTGTGTGTGCATAGATTTGAACCAATGCTTCAGGACTTGTATACATAACAGAATGATCAAGCCAAGCCAGTTAGTATATTCATAACCTTAAATACTATGTTTTTTTTGTGGCAATGGTTTCCTTTAGGAGAAATAAATCAATCAGGCAACACCTGTACATGATAGGGTCAGCTACCACCTTTGTGTCTCCTTTGTAAGAGTCTGAAGTTTTCCCTAGGAATAGGGGTCCTGTACTGGTATGGACTGAAGGCATGGATTGTAGTCAAACATAAGACTTCTATCTTTCTAATGTCTTATTCGGTTTATAAGTGTCTTATTTCCTGCTATATGAGATGTAGATGAAGATATCATGGTTTTTCTGGGGGTTAGAAGCACAAGTTAAAAAGACATCAGAACAGAATTCTCAAATGAATGTTCAGTGAATGTACTGACAGTCTCAGAAATTTGAACTTTAGCAAATATAATGTTCTTTTTAATTAATGTCAAAACACCAGCTAGCTTGTAGGCCTGCTGTATTTATGTGATATGCGCATTCTTTGGTTTCCAGCATGGCCCTGTTTGTTGGCGGCAAACTTTAATTGTAGTCAGCTTTTTTTTGAATATCTGTTGAATAATTTCCAGAACATTTTCTTGACCATTTTACTTGCCTTGTCTGGAGTCTTCTGTTTCTGATTTATAATATGCTAAAACTGCATCTAATGTTGACTTAGTAAGTGATTTAGAAAAATCTTTCCTAAAGAAAATGCATGTTTCACATTCATTGTTGGGAGTTTGAAGGAGATGTGTGTTCTTAGGAAAACATTTGGAATTTGGGTCTTTCTTACTCTAATATGTTTCTTAGTATAGAATAGCTTGCATAATTCACAAGTTCTGAAAAACGTTATAGGATGAAAGACTGAAAATAGCATCTTTTTTGTTCCTCCTGTGGTTTTAGTAGTTTCAGTTTATGAACTCTCAGAGCCTAGCAGTGTCTAGTCCATATAAGATGAACAGTGGCACTGTATGCATGAAAACATGGAGGAATTAATACACCAGTGAAAGAAAGGAACTTCATAGTATCATTGTTTTAATGATTTGCAAACTGTTCATGATTTCTGAGTTCAGGCCTTGGAATAACTTGATGACTAAGATAGAAAGAGAAATAGTACAATCAATAAATGAAGACATAAATTACATAGAAGAAAATTTTTGAATATCTTCATCTCTCCAACTGTGAATGTATCACCTATTAGGTGATATTTGAAGGACAATAAATATAAGAATATACAAATGTACCATAATGTAGTCTATTTAAGGAGCATCTTATATTCCTATCTTGTAAAGGTAATTTTCAATTTGGATAATCGGATTATGCTGTATTTTGTACTTTTACATTTGATAGAATATATTTGATGACTTAAAGGTAGATCTCCTGTCCGCAGTCAGCACTGAGGTATCTGTGAAACACATCACTATGGGTCATAATGATACTGACCTTGGATGATCCTCTCTGGATTCAACATCAACTTGATGTCAAGACTAGACTTCCCCTAGATTCTCCAAATATATGTCCAATTTTGGTGAAAATCATAAGAGAATAATTGTGATATGAAAATGTGCTGAGGCTCTGGCTGTCCTGAATCCCGACAGCACTCTTCTAGAGCATTCTTTCCATCACTCTTACTGCTCCATGCTCCTTCTTTGTTCCTCTCCCGCTGTGGATATCCAATTGGAATTTGTTTCCTGAAGGTTCTCCTTACTCTCTCCTGCTCCTTTCTTCAGTGCATCTTTAATGTGTGTAAAACCACCTTGTCTCAGCTTTTCATAAAGACCAATGAAAATAAGACTAAGAGTCAACTAGAAACCTGGAAGAAAATTTGAATGTAGCAGTGGCTCATTCTATAATGAACTGGTGAAGAGCACACCATCCTGTGGAGTAATCAGAGCACAGTCATAACTGGTGTCTTGCATATGCAGTAATGCAGGCATATAGAAGGCATGGGCGTGGTGCTCAGCTAACAAAGACTAGTAGGATCAGATGACTCAGGGTAATTATGTGCCCTGCTGAAGCAGACAGAAAACATCTGGGTCATTAACAAGCACATAACAGCTGGTGGTGAAAGCCTCTGTGGTGCTTTACAGAGCTCCATTCCTCTTTCAGTGGAACTCAGTAGTAGACTCAACATTTTGGTGTCAAAGTGGATTTTCAAGCATCGGAGGGTCATTAAAAGAAGTTCTATAAGGCTAAGGTTAAAGTCATAATTAGGAATATAAAGGACCCTGAAACAGGAGCTGGGGCTAACTGGTGGTAGACTTCATAATTTCAAGTTTGCAGAGGTGTCTAATTTTCCCTATAGGAGCTGGTAGAAGATGCTCCTGTGGCCTCTTCTTTACCTCATGAGCTTTCCCTGCTGACTCTCATGGGTATCTGCCTTAACCATGTTTCTAATTCCTGCATCAGATAAATCTGAAACTCCTAAATAGGGCTCAGGAAACAATTTATTCAATTAAGATGTTAGTCTGTGGCAGTAGGGCTATCAACTTCATATCAGCTCAGTCGTGGTTGTCTTCTGCAACCCAAGTCTGGCTAAAGTGGTGGCCATAGCAGTATGTTAATGTCTATGGAATGAGAGGGCGCTAGCTAGAGTTATAGGCACCAGATAGTAAACTGTTGCGATAGACTTACTTGGTAAATGAGTCCTATTATTTAATGTGATCCAGATGGGTTACAGCTAAAACTCTCAGAGTACAAAGTCTAGATTGCACTCTAAAAACATCTCAACTTGATTTCTCCTTAATAATGACTTTTCTATAGTCATTGAAAAGACTTTGAAAATACCCTTGAGAACTCCTTGATCAAAGAGAGTTCATGTGCACAATATTTAAAGGATGCCAAATTCCTGACTATCTGAATAAATGTGGTGATGTTATTACTGAAACTGCCCAGAACCTACTGAAGAAAAGAGGCCAGAGGAAGACAACGAGCTATTATCTGCATACCTCCGGACGGGACTTAGTATCCCTATACTTGTTCCTGCTATTTCCCTGTTCTGTTTGTCACAAAAACAAATAGGTGTGGCTATTACTTATGTATGAGTTAAAGACCATTAACAAGATCTTACTTTCCTCATTCCCTGGTATGTCAGCTCTAATACTATCCTTTTCTCAAGGCCAGTGCCAGTGATAGATCCATGATCAGTATTCCTTAATATATCCTTTCTTAATATATCTGTTTGCACATACTTAGAAAATGAACAGCATATTTGGATAGTTATGACCAATGGTTTACAGAAACATCCACACTAGCTACATCTGAACCATTAATCACATCCATTGCCCCCAGGACTTCACTCCAATGTAGTATATGGATGGGTTTCTGTTTATTCTTCAAATTGAGAGTCTTACAAAATTGATTTTTTTTTTTCTCTTGCTGATGATGTTAGTGTAAAGGGACCCAAAGTCTCTGAAGATAAATTCCAATTTTATCAGACTTTAGTGTCTTTTTTTGGCTATGACATCAAACAAAAATTATGAATCTCTTTCTCTACAGAGATGGTATGTTATTCATGACTTTCCTGGCCAGTTACCAAAACACAAATTAGAGGGTCTCTTGTTCCCTTAGAATATCACAGACACTGGATTTCTGACTTTTCTGGACCAACTTTCTGCTTCTATTATTTAATGAAAGCTGACACTCCAGAGCCCTTGCATTATACAGATTCAGCAGAGAACATTTTTTGCAGTCTAATGAAGAAGTCACCAATGACCATAAAAATTTGTATTTGTACATTGAGACAAGGTTTGTGGGCACTGATTTTCCCAAGATACAGGCATTAGACTCTCATTACTTATATCTTCACATTGATTTCCTGATGAAAGTCTCTCCTTGTTTACACATTGGCAGAAGTTCAAGGTCAAATGAGGCTTCTGTCAATTTAGTCCTGGGATTTCCATTTGACCTCGTGGTCCCTGATATCATTCAGACCTTTGTTTGGACTGAAAATCCCAGGTAATTTTTTGTTACTAGTCCTACTTCCTTTGAAGTCTTATATCATACACAGGTACATTTATTGCTTTGATTGTGGTGATGGCATCATGGGTGTGAGTGCATGTGTTCAAAGTAACCATTTTTTATATATTACACATGTTTTTATATGCCACTTATTACTCAGTAAAGCTGTAAAGAAAGAAATATTTTTATCCATTGCTTAAAAATCTGAGCATTACTGCTTCTCTTCCTCTCCTCCAGGAAAGAAGATTCATGGCTCTTGTATCCTCCTTGGGAGTTTTCCTTCTTTTTACCTCCCCTCTGTAGACAGAAAAAAGTGTGAATCATTTCTTGATGAGACCTTTCTGAAAACTGAAGAAGGAAGCTGAAAATTTGGATCTGCAGCCAAACCTTACGAAGATTCAAATCCAACTCTTTTAAAAGATTTTTTTTTTGTTTTATGATCTTTTTGAGATAGGGATTCCCTGTAGCCACAGTAGACCTAGAATTCACCATGTAGACCAGGCTGGCCTACATTTCACCAAGATTTTCCTGTCTCTGTTTCTGGGGTGATGGGATTAAAGGCAGGTACCACTGTACTAGGTCTCAAGTCTAACACTTTCCAAGATGCTATGTCAACACATTACCACTACTGAGATTCCAAATGCCTCATATTTAGCTAGACATGAGAGAGCAGTGTCTACATAGAATCACTTATGTGTTGCTGCAATATTTTGACATGCTTCTGAAGAAACATCATTTCTTAATCGGAGCTGATACACTCCAATTGAATTATGCAACCAAAACAATTTCAAGAGGCAAATATTCTTATTTTAGCTGATAAATATATTAAACTCATCTTCATTGTCTGGAAAGTCTAAAATTTAATGCCAACAACTAACTCCTCACAATTGACTTTGGATGTTTGTTCAGTTCCATAATCAAGACCCTGAATCTGAAATAACATAAAGAAACGATGAGATTTTTCTCATCCAAATGACATCTGGCAGTAACTTCACAGTTGTTTAGTATCTAGTGATATGATAAAATACATTTTTTCAAAAGACAAATTGTCACTATGAATGGAAGGAAAAAAAAATCGATGGGAAAACTCCAGAGAGATTGAAGAGCTTATCTTGGAGGGTGTTTTACTTACTTAATTGTTGCTATGACAAAACACCATGACCAAGACCACTTATCTAAGGAAGAGTTTATTTAGCTTGGGATTTCAGAGGAGGAGTCCATAATGGAGGGAAGGCATGGTGGCAGGAGGCAGCTGGAGCTGAAAGCTGAGTGCTCAGGTCTCAAGCAGGCTCATGAAGGAGAGAGCAAGACTGGAAGTGGGCGAGCTATATATTCTCAAATCCTTACAGAGTGACATGCTTCCTCCAGCATGATCACACCTCCAAAAGGTTCCATGACCCTCCCCTGAATAGTAACATGAACTGGAGACCAAATGTCCAAATACTGGGAGCCTATGGGGAAACATTCTCAATCAAACCATCACAGAGAGTGATGTAGCTGTCAAATCCAAAACCTCATTGCAAACACAAAAGCTAGGCATTGGCCTGAGCTCATATTTTTAGGTCATATGGTATATCTTCAATAGAGTTCATCTTTAGTTTTTAGTTCATCATTCATGTTTAGGAACTTGTGTGTGTGTGTGGTGCTAGAACTGAACCCAAGACTTCACTATGAGATGTAGTCACCCCACCTTTGATCTGCATTCCTGACTTGTCAATATGTTATTTTTTTACTGTCTGCTTCACGCAAAATAACTCTCCTAACAGTAGTAAAGCAACCCTCATACTGTGTGTCTGTTTTGTGTCCTATTCATCTGACTTGTGGTTTGGGGTACCCATGCCACTGGGGCAGCGATTAAAGAACTCTGAAGCCTTAGTGCTCCAATTACCACTGTGCTCAGGAGTAGCATCAGGACCCGTGAATATCATATTAAATAGAAACTTGCAAATCACTCTGAGTAACTTCAATTTATGTAACCAAAAGGTATCACTCTTAGTTAACTTATGTCACTATGACAGGAAATATAGGTTGTGCCCATATGGACTGACCACTGATGCTTATCCACATGCAGATGGCACTAGTCTATCTTTCATAGGATAGACTACTTAAACCAAATATCATAGAACCATAACATAAATCTTATTTTAGAGCCTATGTGGCCTTATACCCCAAGAGAAATCAAGCACAGGAAGTACTGCATGACCCTATCCTGCAGATCACTCAAATTGTAGAACAAACTTGCATCCTGAGCCACAAAGCCTGAGTTTAGCTCCAGGGAACTTCTCCTGGGATCCAAGTCTCGTTTCAAAGAGAAGATAGGCACCCGCCTCCCAGACATCCCTGTCAGAAAAAGCACTCAATCTGGGAATCTCAGATTCTCTAGAAGCAGGTGGAGTCAGCAAGCACAGAACTCCAGATCAAAGCCTATTTCTACTCGGAGAAATGGACTGCTACTGTGCCGTTATGATTAGTTTTCTTGCTGTAACTTCTTTTATTCGCTGTTAATTTAATGATTTTGATAGAAAACCTGAGATTCTTTTAAAGTTATACTATTTTAGGTAAATTGGTACTAAATAAACCTCTTGATGTCAGATCTCTCTTTGGGTAGGGATGGAGATTTTCCAGGGATCCGGGTTCTAACCACAGAATATACCCTGAAGGCCTTTCTGGTAATTTTCATTTTAATTCTTGTTCCATGGTATTTTGCTCTGTTTTATCCAGAACTTTAAAAGCTTTTATGCAGGTATTCAATGAAAAAGTGATTAAAAATCCCTGAACTACGAAGAAGTCAGATGCTGTGACCATCAAGGATAAGGCTGCTAGTGAGGAGTGGCATATGTAAATCAGTAGTTCTGAAAATCATCATAAATACAGAGTCAAGCATGGGACTCAGACTCCCTGGGAATGAAATCAGAAAGAGACCGAGCCACCCTGAACATCTGAAAATTTCCACATTGACAGTGGCATTATGTCAGCTTTCACAGCCATACATTCTCTCTTTTCTTGCAGCCTTGTCAATATACTCAGTGTCTGTTTGTACTGATACACTCAACTTTTAAAACAAAGGTTCCCAAATGATTCCTTCCTTGTCTAAGACAAGTTTCCTATGAAACTTTCCTGTAAATAAGAAATTCAGTGTTTTCCTCTTTTCAAAGATTTTATAATGTGGCTTCTCTCTGTCCCTTTCTGCCCACTCCCTTCTTGAAAAGCATGTATACTCACACACACACACACAGTATACATATAGTCTTCTTCATATAACACATACTGTAATTTTCAGATTTCTTTCAGGGCGATTATTTAATGAGTCTCTTACCTAGTGAGCTATATACTTCATGAGGCTAAAGACTCAATCTGATTTCTCCCATTTTAGTCCCAGCTTACCCAACTGTAGTATTTGGTATACAATAACCTTAAGTAAAGCACTTGTCAAAAGGTGTTAAATGTAGAACTGATTTGGCTTAGTTCATTTGTATCAGTAGGCAGCAATGATTCCATCTATAAAACCCGTTCCTAATCTCTGGAGTAACATTTATGCTGTGTCTCTATGTCATGGGTGCTGTGACATCGAGCTTGGTTTCACAGGTAGTAGAACTTACTGGATATTTCGCTTTTTTCCTTATCCCGAAATGCTGTTTTTTCTTGTGTGTGTGTATTAGTAAATATAATCAGACAACCATCAGGTCTGTTGATCTGTTGATCTGTTGATCTGAGAGCTCAGATTGTTTTCTTGACGGAAGGAGGAGAAAGGAAGAGGAAGAAAGAGAATAAGGAGAGGAAAAGGAAATTAGAAATGAGAATTGCAGTACAATGCGTATTTCGTCACTGTATTATTTTGGGAGCTAATTTACATACTTCGCTTATGCATTTGCTATTCCCATAAGCTACAGTTTGACCAAAAGAGGTCTGATTTTTGCCTGATCAGGCAGCTCCTCAATTAGTGTGATGTGTTTTTCATGCCCTTTTAGAAAGAAAATTGTAAACTGTCATAACATGGTTCTAAATGGAAAGATAATGTCAAAACTTCTTATAAAACACTGTAGGATATATCAGTTCTCTTAGCAAGAAAGAGCACAAATTTAATTATGGATCAAAATGTCTTCTGCATCAAGTGGAGAGATGTGGATATTGGAATTCCTGTGGTGCTACTTATTTTTTCAATATGACAAGAAACTAGAGACTTAAATATCCAAGTGATCCAATTTATATTTGTTCCCATGGCTTCTAATATGTACGAATAGTTCACACAGCTCTATTTGAAATCAGGAAAGGTTAATGAATTTCTTGACAGTATGCAAATATATTTAAACTTATTTCAGAGCCAGGACAACAATCAGAAGCGCATGTTTGTAACTGGGGGTGCTGGTAATTTTCTGCCAGTATGGCATTTACTAACAGTGTCACATATTACTTGATTACATAGTTCCTGGAGCTTAAGAGACAGGCAATAGAAACTTCCATAATAGCATGGCATGATAATTTAACATTTATTGTAGTGTGTGTGTGTGTGTGTGTGTGTGTGTACATATCATGGCATGTATGTGGAGGTCAGAAGAAGAGTGAGAATTGGTCCTTCGTGCAACAGGTGGATCCAGGGGCCCAGGGGCCTAGGGGCCCAGGAATAGAACTCAGGTTGTCATGTGTGGCACCAGACCCTTTTACCAGCTGAGCATCACTCCAGTCCTCTTGTCATTCCTCTTAAGTGAACATACTCTCAATTTATGGAGCGAAACTTAGTCACATTATTACTGTCACCCACTTCTTTCCTATAGCCAAGCTTTAATTAATATGTCATGTTCAATGCTTTTAACATTTTCTATTTTGGATAACCAAATAAAATGTCAAAAGTCAACTTTCACATTAATCAATATTAAATAATCTATCAGAGGACCAAGGCAGAGGGTCCTCCTTCAAATCCTGATGACTGAAGTGCCATTCAACTTCTGTCTGCATCAGAGTTAGATGAGGAAGCCCCAAGGTCTTCAGGGACCAAAGTAAATTATATAAGATAGTTACATATATAGGATATATATATAATTATAAAGATAGTAAAATAGTGTGTTATCATTAGTTTAATGAGCAAATATTTGATCTGAAAGCGAGACTGTTGCTTTACTCATGATTTTCTTCTCATGATCAGATACTTATATCTGATAAATATATTTATGAAAATATTATAATCATTAACTTGCCAAGTGTAAAATAAATACCCCATATCAACTATTTCTAACAGCTATACAACAGGTAGGATGCCTTTCTAAAATTTCCTCGTCATATTGTCTGCAGCTTGTGAATATGTTATACAACAAGCTAACAGATGTTTTTCAGATGGACTTGTTTATGGACTTTAAGATGCAGAAAGAATTATTATTTGAGTGGGTTCAATTTAATCACTTAGGTCTTTGAAAGGACATTGCAAGGCTTTTCTACCTGAAGGCAGAAAATAAATACAACAGAGGGAAAGGCAGGAGAATAGAGGAGAGCATAGAAAGACTGGCCCTCTACTGCTTGCCTGTGGTCAGGTTGGTGGGGTAAGGAGGAATTCAGGGGTATGAGGAGCTGGAGAGATTCTTGCAGAGAGTTTCGTGGAACTGAGTCAAACTGCCTCACCACTGTGGAAACTCAGATCTGCCAATAGCTTGTATGAACTGGGATGCAGAACCTTCCACAGAGCCTCTGGAGAGGGACAACACCATCTACAGCTTGAAGTTTTTTCAAGTTCTTCAAGTAGAGAGCCATTCTGAGCTTTAGCTGGACTTGTTTTAGACAAGAATGGAGAGCCAGTCATCTGTGCTTATTGTTAGGCCATCAGTAACAAGTACCACGTTATAGCTAAGAAGGAGAAAGAAGGCCAGTCCTGGTGGTTCCACACCTGTCATCCCAGTCTTTGGGAGATAAAGGCCAGAAGATCAGTACTTCAAGGACATTTGCAGCTATATAGAAAGTTCAAGGCCAGCCTGGCCTCCATGAGACTCTCATTCAAGAAAACAACAAACAAAGGAAAAACAAGCAATAACCCAAAAAATCAGAGACACAAGTTTCAGTGTTCTGTTCACAGTAAGGTTGTGATAGGTAATCATGTGTCATAGCTTAAAAAGTCTGGCAGAAAGGACATGAATGTTTTCACTAAAGTGCAATGATAATTTTTTTATTAAACTAGCTACCCTGATTTGATGTCGTCACATTTTATGCAAACATAGAAAAAGAACAAATGGGTCCCTAGAGATGTAAACAATTTTAAATTATCAAAATTTAAAAAAGGTTTTTTATTTACTATTTTTGAGATACTCTTGTGTTCCAGGCTGACCTCAAACTCACTGTATAGCCAAAAATGAAGCTGAACTTCTGATCCTACTTCCTCCACTTTCTGAGTGCTTGCATATACCGCCCACCTAGTTTTGGCAAAGCTAAGGATGGAACCCAAGGCCTTGATCAAGCTGGGCAACCCTCTCAGCTGAGTTATATTCCAAGATCAAAATAAACATTTACTTGATTAATTAACTGAGCTATACTCCAAGATCAAAATAAACATTTAATTGAATAACTCTCTGACTAAAATTATTGGCTTTTAAAGTATATTGTGGAGTGCATCTCTCCACATCTTCTCCACTCACTCCCTGTGGTCTACAAAATCCTGCAATTTCTAAGTAGAAAAACCTCTTAGAAACTAACTGCTTGAGATGCACTAAAATTTTTGAAGAAATGTATTCTGAGACACTTTTAAACTTGGCAGAATGTGCCCTTCCATCCTTTGCATGTACTTTCTTGCCTAACCAGCTAGAAAAATCCTCCCTGGAACAGTGGAAGCCGTAGGTAACGCTGTGGTGCTTCCGTTCATTTAGCACCTGCCGCAGAGCCCTTCATCCTGATTATCTCAGCAACAGATTTTGCCCTTGAACACTTTGTTCAATGAAAGTATGAAAATAGGCAGGCTGTTGACAAAATGGGATTATTGTTTTTCTTATGAATTGAGCCTTTAATTTAAAATGGAGCTTCAGAGAGCAGAGGGATTCCTCTGCCAGGTTTTCTTTCAGTCTGTGGAGGATGGAGAATGGCGAAGCTAAGACGAGGGTGCATCACCCGTGGATGCCAGTTCCTTCGGCTCTGCAGCTCACGGGTCCTTCATGCTCCATGAAGGTCTGTGGCATGAATGGCTGCTGCACAAGTTGCCATTTATTGCATGCTTGGGGACCTCCCTGTGCCACCGAATGGTTAAGTCTAATGGCTGTGTCCTTTTTACTGCCTCACGTACTTTGGATGTGCTATCTGCACCAGCTGGGAGACAGGGCGTCTGTGCGTCTTACATAGTGCAGTTTCTGATCAGCTTGTAAAACTGGCAGAAAGCTTGTGAAGTACAGTGACCACTCTAAAGCTGAAAGGGCTAGAGATGCCCAGGCCATCTTCAGTTTCTTAAACAGGAGGTGTTAATCAGTGAATTACTTCCCCTGGGAGATTTGCACTGGGCTAGTGCTTAGAGGACACTTGAGTCCTTGGGTCTGCCCAGGGGTAGATAGAGTGATAACCATGAAACTTAAGAATCCCACCATCTCCAAAGCCCAGAAAGATGTGCAATAGATATTCTTTTGTGCAGGAAGTGTTTTAGTAACAGATATATCTATCACATAAATGTTCCCAGCTATGAAGGAAACTGATACTATTCAGGGGAATTCTCAAGGGAAAATTCTAATATTTGAGTAATAATTACTGTGAAACTTGGCTTTCTAATTTTGCCAGATGAGTGGCTGCTTTGGGTGGTTGCATTAATATTATCCAGACTAGGTATGGTGTGGTCAAGGCCAACATGATTATATGTGAGACTCTGCTTCATACAAACAAGAACTGAGGATGAAGATAAGGAATAGAGTGCTTTCTTTCCATGCACAAGGCCCTGCATTTGATCTACATGCAGTATACACAACAGAGAAAATCATTAAGGACATATCTGGATACATGTATCTCCATAGTCTGTGACCTTTCTGTATTTCTATACTCTTTACTTGGGCTTCTTCTTTAGACCTAGAAAGACTGAGAATATATAACTGAAGAGACTCATATTATTCATATTTTGTTTCTAATTAAAAAATTGAAAACATCATTTATTAGTTTATTGTGGATTGCAGCTTCTCTCATGTAAAAATTTCCTTTGAGTCAAAACATTCCTTCTAATGCAGATGAGGGAAGCTCATGAGACTCCAAAAGCAAACGATTCTCAGATTCTCACAAGTCCAAGAAAGCTTAAACTTACAAGATTCATAAGACCCCTGGTCAAGTCTTACTGTGCTGTGGAAAGGAGAATCTCTGAGCAGTAGAGCTGCCTGCAGGAGACTCTGCCAGCTGTCAAGTTGCTTGCAAGTCATGCAGGGAGCTCTGGATGTTCAGTCCTTGTGAATATTTACCCAGGGAGGGGTGGGCTTCAGTTATGAAGCTGCCTTTGAGTAATCCATGCTTTCTTAAGGAAGGCCTCATCTATACTTCTGTGAGTAGCCCCAATAAACTCATTTCTTTACCAACTTGGACTTTGATGGAATCAATGCTTTGGTTCACTATCCGGGGTGAAGAGATGTGTGTTCCTATTTCCTATTTCCCCAGGAAAAGTCTCAAAGTCTCATATAGCACCTTCCCATCAAAATACCTTAGCCCACTTCTGTTCCTCATAATTACCTCATAATGTGAAATGGCATCATTATAAATGATGCATGCCTAGAAAGCATGGTCCTATTGGATTAGATTGGGTCTTTAATCCAAAATGACTAGTATCTTTATCAGAAATGGATATTTAAATATAAGCAAACACTGTGGAATGCCTTGTGAATATGAAAACATCTCCTATAGACCAAGCCTTTGGAATGTATCTACCTCTCACAGCTGTCAGCTAGAACTGAGCCTAACACAATTTCAGACTCCTTTGTGATGTGTGTGTGTGTGTGTGTGTGTGTGTGTGTGGTATTGGGGATCCAATCCAGGGCCTCATGCCTCTTGGGAAGTCACTGAGCTGTACCCCTAGACTCTACTTCAGACTTCTAACTTTAACTTCTGCAAAGACTAGATAAAATTGTTGTATAACCCACCCAGTGTATATCACTTTGCTATGGTAGCCCTAGAACATTCAGGCATTATTTCCACCTATGACTTATCCTATTTACCTTTTTGCTATTCACATCTATTTTTGGAATAGGCAGAGTAGTCTCCTAGAGATTTCCACACAGTACTACCAGGGCCTATGAATTGACTATGCTATGCCACAGAGAAGATGCAATTATGATTCTGTACTTTAAGACAGGGATATAATTCTAATTACCTGGGACTTGCATAATATATGCAATGAAAAGAATGTCATAGAACAAGCTCTAATACATCAAGTAGAGTTGTGTTATAACTTTACATATCTTCTGAGGTAGAAATTTGGGAAGTCCAGGAAACCCCTGGCTAGCATTCAATTCAGAATATTGATGCTGTCTTCCAGTTCCAAATGAGAATTCTATATTCTATTATAATCATTTAAATGGACTAAAAAATCAGGGCTCATTTTTATGTAAAATTTCAAAGCTAATTCAGGACAGTGAAAAATTTTTACATCGATCAACTACAGGTCAAAAAAGTTGAGGGCCTCTTCTGAGAGCTGCTGGCCTTTCATGTTTCAAAAGGATTGTGCATATACAGCAAAGCAGGTCCACTTTTCCTTGGAGACCTTACTTCCCAATATGAAATGAAATTACACAGGAGAAGAGACCTGCATTGCTTTCATGAAAGGAAATAGTATTTTACTGTTGTTATCCATTTAGAAACTTTTCAAAGTGATTGATTTTTCTTAATACCTGTATTTTGTTTATTTTCTGCATTGATTTTTCAATTCTTCTAAAATTCTGCAGTTTGCTTCATATTCTGAGCCAGCAATTGTCTGTTGTTCTCCCCGCCCCCTCTCTAATTGTCTGTTATTTTTCAAGTCACTAACTCTCACACTTACAGAATATCTTTCATAGCACACTAAATATGTTTTCTTGCCCGGAGACTGGCTTAATGTCTGTATCTTTGGCATAACAGAATGCTAATGGAGATCTCTGTAAGTGTGCACATGTGTAAGTGCAGGTGTGTGAGGCTGGACACAAGATGGGAATAGAGTATCCCTTTACTGACAGCTGTGTTCAGGACTTTGCCCTTTGTGAGAAATGACTGGATGTAATAATTTGAAAAGTATTGATCACTGACTGGTTCTTTTAAAAATCTGAACATGTGTCGCAGAGAAACTGCATTAGGCTTCTAAAGAGTCAATATTTGTACGGTGGTTTATGACTAAAGCAACTAGAAGCCTGCATGGTAGAAAACAAACCACTCTCTTGGTTTTGAGGTTATTTTTTCTGACATGCTAAAGCCTGGTTGTGAAGAGTTGTCCCAGTACCAGGAGAGTGAGCACCGAGAAGAGGAAGTCTTCTTGCTGACTGCAGTCTCCATATAACTGCTCCCTGCTGTAATTTATGGGGGCAAAGGCCAGGAGAAGAGGGTGCTGCACAATACAGAAATGGCTTTATTTGCTAGGTGGTGGTCAATTAATATTTCTGGAGTCGTATAGAGCAGTTTTATGGATATACCGCTGATAGGAGAATTAGTTCATCACCTGTGGATTATAAATGCTTGCTCAACTAATGGACTTTTTAAAGATTTGTTAAAGAGGAAATAAATTGGCTAATTAAATTTCCTATTTACTTTTAAGATTTAATCTGTAGCATTCAAAATGTGTGCTTTTGGATCTCCTCCTCTTCCTCCTCCTC
The DNA here is from genome assembly GCA_035773235.1 of Eospalax fontanierii. Classification (NCBI taxonomy): domain Eukaryota; kingdom Metazoa; phylum Chordata; class Mammalia; order Rodentia; family Spalacidae; genus Eospalax; species Eospalax fontanierii. The sequence continues at coordinate 25,839,963 of CM069538.1, read as the reverse complement.
TTCTTCCTCTTCCTCCTCTTCTTATTCCTCCTCTTCCTCTTCCCCCTCTATTTTTCTCCTTTTCCTTCTTCTGTAGAATAAATTGAAAGCTTCATTGTTATAGTACTGTTGAAACCTGAAAGTCAGATTTCAATTTTCTTTGTGCTATCATAAACCAAGGAAACAGAAAAATCTGCTGCAATTTCTCCAGTTTTGTAAATGTCTCATTTAAAAATCTAACATCTCACTTTACACAAGGAATAAAAGTCATTGTTCCTATGCAAGTAAAAGTGTGGAAATATTTGGTATAAATTTACTTAGTCTGATCCAAAACTAATTTATATTTCATCCCTGTTTAGAATTTGAGGGTTTAACTCGCATCTTTGTCATTTGTTCCATTGAGGTTGCATCAAGCCTACTGGTCCACAGGTAGTCTATAAGGTTTCTTTCTATAAATTAGAAAAGAGTCTTTTAGAGTGGCTCCAACCCTGCAGTAGGAGCTGGGACTTTGCTGAGAAAACATTCCAGTATGAGGGAGTGGCTTTTCTTCCAGAATGATGTGTGATTGGCCCTGCTCATCCTTCAGTGTTTCCCTCCTGGGAACTGGTGCCAATATACCATGAGTTAGAATATTTGTTATATCATTTGCAGAACTAATCTCACGTGTTGCTGACAACTTAATTATCCTTAAGAATTTTCCACAGTTTTCCATAATGGTCGTATGGGTTTTCAATCTCACCAACAGTGAATGAGCTGCCCTCTTTCTCCACATCCTCTTTAGGGTTTGGTGTCCTTTGTTCTCTTGATCTTAGTCAGTCTGACTGGGGTAAGATGAAATCTTCAAGTGGTTTTGATTTGAATTTCCCCAAGTACTAAAGATGTTGAGCATTTTTTAAGGTGTTTCTTAGCCATTTTTTTATTGCTTCATTTGAGAATCTCTGTTCAGGTACTTCGCCTTTTTATTGGGTTGTTTACTTTCTTTTTTATTCGTTTTTTTTTAGTTCTTTATATATTCTAGATATTAATCCTCTGTCAGATGTGTAGCTGGTGAAGATTTTCTTCACATAGAGGGCAAGAGAGAACTCAAGAAAGGGTGGACAATAGAAGACAACTATTATAAAGGGGAGAAGGGGATAATGGGGGTACTTTAACTGGAGATGGAGGAAGGAAGTGCGTTAGGGAGAGAGAGAGGAGAGATAAAGGTTTGGTGTCTTGAAAAACCAGAGCAAAATGTGTTAGTTCAAAACCTACTAAAAAAACATATACAATATCTGAACATGACTACATTTGTATACCTGAAGACTATAACAAGAAACACAGTGCCAGACAGGAGAAACCTCCCTTTGAGTTGTTGGTCAGGATAGACCAAGAAACTACCAAAATAGCACAGGCTATTGCCATAGCCCTTGATTATCTCCAAAAGCTTGAAGGTAAGACCCTATTGCTGAAGACAGGATGTGCTTCAGACACAGGACTTGGATCAATGGAGCTGGAACTGACTTGGAAGCCTCCTTCCTAAGACTAGATCTCATACTTCTAGAGCATATTATGCAAGCTGCTAAGGGAAAAAGTCAGTCAATAGTCCAACCCCAGCTTCAAAGCCTAATAACAACAATGATGGAGGCTATTACAGTCCCACAGCTGGTCACACACAGAGACTATGTGTCTGAGAGATGCCCAGCCCTAAGTGACACATCCACACTGAAACCTCTATACCTAAACCTCATGGAACATAGCAGAACAAGAGGTAGGGAGTTTCTTCATACAACAGAGTGCAAAACATATAGAAGGCCACAACTGGCTAAGTCATTGAGTATGGTGACAGTATGCACAAGACCCATGCTGACTCAATCAGACAAACCTCAACATAAAATGGGGGAAATAGGCAGCAGGCCCCAACCTTAGCCAAGGAACTATTTGCAACTGATTACTGCTGGGTGAGGAAGAATTGATCTTCTTTAAGGAAGTAGCTCTAGGTAAGTTGACTAGACTCCACTGTATGAACTTGCAGCAAGTGACTTCTGGTTACAAAAGCTTGATCAGATAGGTCTCAACATATATGACAGAATGCCTGAAATATGATGGGGATAGGCCATAGGAGGGTGCAGACGGGACAGGAGATTCTAAATATGAATAAGATTTATTGAATGAAGTGCGCAAAAACTCAAAAAATATACATGACAAAAGATAAGAAAATTAGATCATGGTAAGTAGAAACTATCTTATTGATATTGTTTAAGTGTTTTACAATGTCAAATAGTTTGTTTCTTCATCTTTTTCCATTTTCATATCTTGGTGGTGTTGTATGTTTTTCCATGGCTATAGACAGACATATGTGTATGTATGATGGTATTTTCCTACGTGTGTGGGCTAAGGTTGATAACAAGAATCATCATCCATTGTTCTTCCGCAATATTCATTGAGGCATGGTCTTTCAATGAAATCAAGAGTTCACAGATATGGCTGGCTTGCTCTGAGGATCCCTGTCTCTATCTTCTGAGGCTATGATTACAGATGGACCCCTCTGTCTACCCACATCTACATGAGAGTTCTAGGGATCATAACCCCCATCCTCAAGCCTGTGAGGCAAGTGCTTAACCACTAAGCCACCTTTGCAGGCTCTATTTGGTTACATTTTACATTCTTGGATTTACATCGTTCTGTTGGATCATTTGATTTATTTCTTGTTTTCTGAAGTCCTTAAATAACTTTTAAAGAAAGGCATGGGGGTGATAAATGTTTGAGCATTCAAATATTTGAGGTCTGTGACAACAGTGTTCTAATTTGTTTTGGAGTGGGGAAAGTTTAAGAAAAACAATTTGTCAAAACTGACACAGACAGAAAGTGTGAACATTTTGATACCTATTTTAAGTACTAATTTATTTATAAGTGAACAGAGGGATGTTTTCATGTGTTCTGGAAAATGAGCATTTTTGACTACATGTTCATAATATTTCCTCCCCACTTATACAGCTTATGTTACCCTCTGGAATACTGATGTTTTACAGTTTTAAGTATATTGCATAAGATATTCCCAACTTCCCTGACGTACTGGATTTCCTTCTGGGAAAACAGGAATGGTATGGCTCCCTTTTAGACTGTGTAACTGTCTTTGCTCAATGACACATAAAGAGAACTGACCTGTTGCTTCTGGATGAGAGAATGTAAGAAGTTGTTTACAATTCTCCATACCACCTTTCCATGGAGCATTTACCAGAGTCATCGTGGGCTTTGAACTATACTAAATGGCAAACAAACTGGGACAAATTGAAAGCAAATGGTAAGAATATATATTTCAACCCAGTTAGATTTTTACATATAAACAAATTTTTAAAAACATTACTCTGGATAAAAATGAAAATCTGTCTATATGCTCTCCACTATGGATATTTTAAATATAGGAACTCAGAAAGGTTAAAAATGAAAGAGGGAAAATAATATTTTAAAAATCTAATAAAACATATCTAGTGTGCACATGTGCAGTATTAAGTCTGGATTAAGGAGAGTAGTATTACTAGAGATAAAGGTTGACATTTCATCATGATTAAAGTGTCATGTGGCCAAGAAGATTGGTGTGTGTATGTGTGTGTGTGTGTGTGTGTGTGTGTGTGTGTGTGTGCGTGTGTGTGTATTCATTGCTGAGGGTGGAACTCAGCATCTCATGCATGCTATGCAAAGATTATACCACTGCTCTGCATCTCCAAACTGATAATTTATTTATACTTAAATCTAATTGAATAGCTCAAACCATGTAAGAATATAAAGAAAAGTAGATAAAGCCCAAACTGAACAAAATAAAAGAAGAGTTCACAAACTTAAACTTATATCCAAAAGTGATAAGGAGATGATGCTGTACTAAGGCTAAATAAAGATCCCAACATTTTGACCGACAGTACATTCACATGTGAAACAGTTTACACAACAATAAAATTACATACTCCTTTCAAAGGTTCTGATAAATCAGTTAGCTAAACGGACAGTGTTTGTCCATACAGTAAATAAACAGAGTAGAAATAATGAAAAATTTTCAGAGTAGTCACACACCTATATGCATATGTACACCACAAATTAAACTCAGGGGTTATTAATAACAAAATAAAAAGACTAAATAAATCTAAGAATCACTAATTGAACTCAGGGGTAATTAATAACAAAATAAAATTAAATAACTAATTAAAACTAATAGGGAAGATGGACTGGTGAGCACTAGGAGAAGGACACAGTGGTGAAGGATGTGATCAATACATACCTTATAAATGTATGGGACTTTCACAGAATAAAATCTGTTGTTCAAAAATTAAAAAAAGTTTTCAGAGGATGTTTATTGACCAGATTTGGGGTAATATAGACATAAAAACAAAATACTTAAGGGCTATATTATGAAACCCTGACTCAAAAAATTACTAGGTAGAAAATAGCAATAAAAGAAATTTAATTAGACATCTTATCCTTAAACAACCCAAGACTAATGGAATGACAATTAAAAAATAGTCTGAAACAAATGCCATGAAAATGTGGCACATTCAAACTTGTGGTATTTAGCTGTGGTTTTACTTGGAGAGGAATTAATCCCTTAATTATATGAGAGAAAAGCTGAAAATTGGTGACATCAAAATTTATTTAAAAAGTTAGAAAAAGAGGAGCAAATGAAGTTAAATCCAAGTATAGGGGAGAAAATAAAAATGAGATAAAATTTAGTGAAACAGGAAAGAATGCTAAAAGAACCAAAATGTGTGTTTTCAAAGACAATTCAAATTGATTATTATTATTTCATCTCTATAAAATCCAGAAAAGATATATGATCTGGGAGATGGCTCAGTCAGTAAAGCTCTTGCCATGCAAACATGAGGACCTGAGTTCAGAACCCACATAAAGGGCTATACTACAGTCACCTGATTCTGGAAAAAGAGGCAAACACCACACATTGACAAAGGATATCATCTTCAACATTGGTGCTGGTCAAACTAGATAACTATGTGCAGAAGTAGAAATCCCCATCTCTCGTACTATACAAAACTTGACTCCAAATAGATCAAGGAGTTCAGTATAAAACTTGATATCCTTGGTACTGGAGAGATGTCTCAATGGTTGAGAGCACTGACTGGTCTTGCAGAGGTCTGGAGTTTCATTCCCAACATCCACATGGTGGCTTAAAATTGTCCATAACTCCAGTTCCAGGGGATCCCGAAGCCTTCTTTGAACCTCCATGGGCATTGCACAACACAGGTACACTTACATACATACAGGCAATACACTCATACATAAAATTAAAATAACAAATAAAATATTTTTTAAAACGATACCCTGATAGAGAAGAAAGTAAGGCAGACTCTGAAATTTATAGGTTCAGGAAATATTTTTCTGAACAGAACCCTAGTAGTAAAAGCATTAAGGTCAACAATAAACAAATGGGACCTTATGAAACTGAAAAAATTCAGTACAGCAAATATTCCTAAGATTCCTTCTGGAGGGTGCTAAATTTAGTCCCTTCCTCCCCTGGTCCTACAACAAACGAGACAAAAATCCCCCAACTCACAGTTAGGCAGATTCTAGCGAATTTACTTGGACTTACTAACAGCACAGTGGTAAAAGGGTTACTTACAGAAGAGGGGCACCCTTTTCTTTTCCATAAATTACACCAGTAAGTCTTCAGCCAGGCTTGGATCTTGCAACTTCCTGGGCAGTCAGACCCAAAATGGCAAGGAGGGGCAAGAAAGAGGGCAGACCTCATGGCACCGTCGGCTTAAATGCCTTTAGCCCCTCCCTGTCTTACATCCAAGGCTAATGGACTGATTAGGAGGGGTGTAGGACTTTCCCAGCTCCTGTTTTTTCTAGTGCAAGGTAGTTCTGAGTAAGGACCACCCGCCTGGAGAGGGAGGTGTTTGTCCACACTTTGTCCATCTGGATCACCCTTGGCAAATCAATCCACTCTACAGCAGAGGACACCATCATTCAAGTGAGGAGGCAATTTACAGAATAAGGAAAAAAAAATACGGCCAGCTATACATCTGACAGAGTTAATATCTAGAATATGCAAAGAACTAAAAAAAACTGAACATCATGGAAACAGACAACCCAAATAAAATATGGGACTTGTAATTAAATATATGGAATCTAAAAAAAAAAAAGAAACACAAATGGTTGAGAAATATTAAGACGGTTCAATATCTTTAGCAATCAGAGAAATGCAACTTAAAACTGCTTTGAGATTTCATCTTATCCCAATCAGAATGGCTAAGATCAAAAGAAAACAAACAAAACAAGGGGAAAACCAAGCAAAACAAATGCTCGCATGGGTGTGGGGAATGAGGAACACTCGTTCTTGAACCGTTGATGGGAGTGCACACTGGTACAGCCACTGTGGAAGTCAGTGTGGAGGTTCCTCAGAACACCAGAAATACGTCTTGTACATAATCTAGCTACGCCACTGTTGGCACTTACCCAGTGGACTCTATATCCAACTACAGAGATACTTATTCATGTTCACAACAGCTATAGAAACAGCCTAAACCCCCATGACCTGATGAACGGATAATGAAAATGTGGTATGTTTACATGGAGTATTACGTAGCAATTAAGAAAAAATATGAAATTCACAGGTAAACGGGTACAGCTGCTACTGCACGAGTAAAGTAATGAATTTCAGATGTCCCTATTTAAGATTCAGGAATAGCTGTTGGAAAGATGGCTCCCTGATGAAGAACACTGGCTGCTCTTGCAGAGCACCTGGATTCAGCTCCTAGCACCCACAGTGGTTTACAACCATTGGTTACTCCAGTTCCAGAGGGCCCAATGCCCTCTTCTGGCCTCAAAGGACATTACACACACATGGCGCACTTATACGCATGTAGACAAACTGTCATACACCTATACATAAAAATAAATATCAAAAAGTTTTGAGAAGAATATGTTCTCCCAAAAAAAGTGCTTTTATTTGAACATATATATTTTAGAAATTAAGTATGCTCCATGCCAGAATATGACTCTGTGCCCGTATTGCCGTGTATCACAGAACATTTGTCTGTGGCATAAACCAAAGACCTAGAAGCCATATTCAAAGCACCAGACATCGTATTTCATTGGAAATTTCTGGCTGTCTATATCTTTGCAGTTATTGGTATAGCCGAGCATGATGCCTCAATTTTGCTTGGGCTTCCCTGTGAGGATTTAGTTTCTGAAGAGCCTTGTGAGAAGAGAGACAAACAAATGTCCAAGCACAGGGTAATTAATGGTAGAAGACAAGCGTGTATAGAAAGAGCGTGAACAAGGTGAAAAAATAAACTGTGGGCAGGGGGTGTTACTCACAGGATAAGAGACGAAAACAACAAAACAAGGCAGGGGCTTGACAAAGGGCTCTGAGGGAGTGGTGTCACAGGCACTTGCTGCAGAGACCTTTGGAACTGCAGAGAGAATGAAGCGGCAACTCTCTGGGGCTGTTTTGTAGGGAAACTGAGGCTGGTGAAGAAGCCAGTGGAGCAATACAAATGAAAAATGATGATGGCATAACTGGTGAAATGGTGCCAGGGATGCTGGAAATGAACGTTTTTGAGAAATAGTTAAGAGGAAAATGTTTAGAACTTGCTGATTAATACAGTAGGAAGCTTTGGGCTGGGGATGGGTTCTGAGTTGGGGGCAAGGCTCTTAGCTTGACTGGCAGATGTGCTGCTTGGCTGTGGCATGGCAGTGCAGGTAGAGACCCAGGATCAGGAGGCCATTCCACCCAGGATGGAATGAGTTATTATTATTATTATTATTACATCATTTTCCTCATTTTCTAACATAATCATGATTATGGTTTGAAGAGACAGAAATGCACATTACTCCCTTGTGATTACTGTGCATTCTATACATATGTTGAACCATCACATTTTACCTTATACATATGTACGAATATTGTCTCAACAACAACAGCCAAAAAAGCAATGTTTATTTACAGTGTTATGGTTTAAACTCAGAGCCTAGAACATGATATTTATTTAAGTATATTTCTTCTGAACTGCGGATGATTTCTTTTTAAATTGTGGAAAACTTGAGGTGTCTCTTGGGTAAGGAAAGCTGATAAGATGTGACAACCCTTCAAGCCTGGAGAAGTGCAGGACTGAGGCCTATAGCACAGGGGTAGGAGCCACCTGCATGCAGGTCACAGATGAACTTTGGGACTAGATGAGGTACCCGCAAAAAGGAACAGAATAAATAGGTCTCATGTACTGTCAGGCTAGTTCAAGTGCATTTATCACTAGTCAGAACTCTGTAGTCAAATAAGGTAAAATTATTGTGAGCCTGTATGCTTAGACAATGTACAGGATTGGTCGTGGTAGGGTGATTTGAGAGTCAGCAAATTAACATAATGTGATATTTTCTAGTCTCCACAAGAGGTAATTCATAGCAGGTAGAAGGATTACGCACTATTATTTGAGGTCAGTATTCTAAGGAATAAAAACACCTGTCTGTAAATCATATTACTCTTTTCTCTCCTCTCTTAGCTTCCTCCCATCCCTATCCTTATGCCTCCTTTCCCGGCTTCAGGATTTTCGAGCACTAGTTTTGTAGCCTATCTAGTTTAGCAGTATCTTCTGCATTACCACTGGACTGGAACTATCCATTGGATCCTGGAGGATCATCAGAGGGTACAGAACTTAAGACAGGAATTCCTCCTCTCCCTGAATTTATCCTGGACAAGACATAGCCATTGAAATCACAAATGCATAGAAGTTTTGAGTGCCTGTGCTGGGTCTGCAAATGAATGGGCCTATCAATAGTCAGGCCTGGATGGAGGTGGGAATCAGGTAGTCCTATGACTCCTTGATGAATTATTTGATATTGATAGAATCATACTAATCTTTACACCTTACTTATCATGTGCTCACTGAGCAACCAATAGCTGTTTTAACAAGGCAACTGAGAGAATGTTAAGTCCTCCATGCTTTTTTGGAAGGGGTAGACCTGTCTAGCAGCTAAATGTTAAATATTTTTACCATTAATATTAATAACAAGACTGGAATACAAATATATCTTTCATGTGATTTCTTTGTTGATGAGTAGAGATGATAGATGATTGCTCAGTTTATTAAACTCAGTGTAATATTGGATTCTCATCAAATTTTCATTATCAGGGTGATAATGTTTCCATAATACAACACTATTCATTTATCATTTCATTTTCATTTTTTGAGCTTTCCTTTTCATGTATATTCTACAGTGAATAAGCTCAAGGAAAGCCTCCTGTGACTGAAGATTTCTCATACTTCAACCTTTTGAAAATTTACATAAACATTACATCTCATCCCATTATGAGGTTGGCACATGGGATTTTATTCTCATTTTGGAAATAGGTTGTCACAACAAGAAACTATCTACTTTCTTTCCCTTTGTATCTAATTTTTTTTTGCCAGAGATGATGAGAATGTAGCACACAAATGAACAGTTCTACTATAGAGAGAAATGAATATCAGAATTAATAAGCTCAGAATGCTGGAATCAAGATATTAAACAGGGAAGAACATTTTAATTATAATGAATTTTATTATAATTTCTCTTACAGTGGGAACTTGATTTTCAGTTTTTCATTTTATATATTAGTATTTCCTTGGTTGATATATTCGGGGTGGTATCTTGCTTTTTCACAGAGATATTTATGGTTTAAGTCTCAATTGCTCTGCGTTATTGAGACCTTTCTCCTTGGGTATAAAATTTCTCTTCATTTAAAACTCAAGTGGCTTCAATGCAGTATTATAATGACTTATTACTGAACAACAGTGTTTTGAATAAAATGTTAATTATACCATGAAACTTTAATTATCAAGATGATGGGGATGCTGCTTGGATTTTCATTTTTTAAATTCCTTCAGTAAGTTAATTTTTTTCTCATCACATTATAATAGAACATGACTGGCTTTGGAAACATAAAGCATCATTCTGACAAGTGAGCTCTTTGACTGGGGTCTTTCCTGGAAACTGTACAGGTCTCAGTTCACTCTTGCAATTAAGGAGTTTAAATAACTTTTAGAAATAAATCTCCGATACTGGTTTTCCTATTTGTTTTTGTTTTACCTCTTTAACCTCCAACCCACTTCTTACTTCTCCCTCAGTGGTTTTGCATGGTCTTGCTAAGACCTTGTCTAGGGACCAGCATATTTTCTGAAAACACTGGTACATTTGCTATCAGAGACTCAATGACCCCTTTGGGAATGTGTACTCATGGTACTGTGAGCTGTAAGAAGGAATGCCAGACCAGCAACTATAAAAATACATGTTGTAAGCCTAGGACAAAAATATTGTTTGTAGTATTAAATATTAAAAATCTCTAGATTTATTGTGCCTTTGAACTGAGTGAGTTTGTGTGGCCTGGTTCTATATGGAATAGTGTTGTTTCGGTCAGTCGACAGAACGTGGTAACATCTTTTGATTGAAGACCCATGCAACTGTGTCTTAGAAGCCTTTGGGGGTCACCCACAGAAATATAGTCCTTTAAATGTCAACAAAATGAAAGGACACTGTCATTTTCTATTGGTATTTGGATTTCTAGCTGTACTTGGGGGAGACTTTCCTAAGCCTCCTCATTCTTCCTTGAGATATTTCTGTAAAAATAGAAATAAACTTGAAGCCTGAGGAACATGCCTGTAGACCTATTTGTATAACACTGATGCAAATACCAGAAATAGAAGCAAATACAAGAAAAAAGCCAAAAAAATTACAGCTATTGGAAAGTTTATTCTTATAAAGAAAGAATTAAAAAGAAGAAAATCCAACCTGATAGGTCAGTGCTGAGGAGAAGATAGCTGCCTGGCTATTGCTTTATATTGAAAAGAAAAAAAAAGTGAAATATAAAAACTATTCAACATGTAGTTTCTAATCTCTTTAACTTGTAGGAATTGAGAGGCATCAAATACAATATGAAGAATTTTGTTTGAATAAGATGGCCAGTGAGAATTTACACATACTGGTTATGGTGAGAAATTAAATCTGAACCTACAATCATTAGCTATGAAAGTCAGGAGATCTCAATTGTTTTGTGTAATTTGAAGATAAAAGGGCACATAAAAATGGATCTTTAAACATGAAAGTATAGGAATAGATTGCAAACTATGTAATATATCAACTTATTAATTGAATGATTAATAAAGTATCAATTTATAATAATTTAATATTTTTTAGACAATTCATCTTTGCAATTCCAAATAGCTGTTACAACTATTTGGCCTCTATATATAACTTTGAATTCAACATACATTTATGGAATATTTATATTTATATTTATTTATTTACTTTTCCATACTGAGGATTGAATTTAGAGCCTTACCCATGCTAAGTAATCACTTTGTCTCTGAACTAAATCCCTAGCCCATATAGTGCTTCAGAAGACAATTGTAATAAACACACTGGAATAAAATTATGATGCTTAAAAATGCAAATCAAAGTAGGAAGTATCTTTCAAGGGAAAATTTAACCCTAACTCTGAGGCAGTAGATGTCTAATAATTGCTATAGTTGAGGCACAAATTTGTTTCTGAGTTTATTGTAGACATAACAGAAGAGAGTTAGTTAATATAGTATTTCTAAGGTATATCACGCCTCACTGACGATAAACTTAGATTTCTTTTCCTGATATGTGCAACATAAACGTTTTGTTTGGAACTCAGCAAAAGAGAAGCTAAGCAATTCTAGGATGATGTCTTAAAACAAAAACTGAACAGTATAAGCATAGCACAAAGCCAAAAGGCAATAAGACAGGGTTTAGGCATCACGATGCCACAAGGCAGTTTCTTTTATTACTCTCCAAAATGAACACAAGGCTAAGGCCTGTCAACAGTCAGGCACGGAAGGAGAGAGGGCTCAGGGTCCTCACCCATCACTGCTTCTGACCTATTTACTGCAGACAGATTCACAGAGAGAAGGATTATTGCCTTTCAGTTGTGTACCCACTGGTGACCCCACAGAGTCCAAAGGATAGCTCTAATCCACAGTTCATACAGATGAACCTGGTTAAGCTAAAGTGACCACAGAACAAAATCATAAGTCATCCACCTGGAAAAGAGACTCAGAGGGTTGGGAGTGAGGCTGATAGAAATGGAAGGAAGATAAGAGAGGGTTGGGAAAGGAAAGGAGAGAGAAAGAGACAGACAGAGAGATGTCAGAATATACATGTGTGAAGTTCCCAAAGAACAAAATCAATACAAGAAATGCAAAGCTGTACTAGTATGTTTCTGTTTGTGGAAAAAAAAAAGGAAAACACTAAATCAACATGGATCTTATGACTTTTGCAGTCAGCAATGAATTAACTTAGAGTCTAACCAGCTTTAAACTACATCGGTGTGGCATTCTTAGGAAGAAACACATCCACTTCCTAAATATGTATTGAACAAACGTTTATATATATAGCATTCTGAACTACTATATGCAGTATTCCTGGTAAAAGATGTGTTCACTCAGAATGTTAACTAATGTCGACTCTTAGAAACTTGTTTTCCCCTTCTCACTCCTTGGACTTCCCCTGCTCCATGCTAATCCTTAACTGATACCCTTGTATCTTTCGCTTCATGTCAAGCATTTCCTCGTGTGTTTCCCTTAACCTGCCAGAGATCTACTCCACAGTCTCTCCATTCGCCTTCTGGCATGTGATCTATCACTGGGTCACCCAAGTCCATAATTTTTTCAAGCACATCTTTACAGCAATTGTTATACACTTAGCTTTTACATTGTCATTGTTTTCCCTTTCCTGAGTTATTCTTGTAAATATATAGACTGCTGTCATCCCCACCACCCCATACTTTGTTTTGATGCTAAACCTTTCTTTCATTGTCATCCCATTCCCTTACTTTATTTTATTTTTTAATATTTTATATTTTATTTACTATTTACATTTTATGTGCATGAGTGTATTGCTTGCATACACGTAAGTACATCTGTGTCATGTGTCATGCAGTGCTCATGGACGTCAGAAGAGGGCTTCGAATTCCCTGGAACTGGAGATATGAATGGTTGTTAGCCAGCATTTGGGTGCTGGGAATTAAACTTGGTTCCTCTGTAAGAGCAGCCAGGGTTCTTAACTGCTGAATCATCTGTTCAGCCCCCATGACTACGTATGCAACGTGAGAAGTAGCCTTAGACCCTGCTACTTCGACTTCCACCCTGGACTGTTCCCTGAAGCACCCTTCCTTCCTTAAGTTGTTTTTGTCAAGTGTTTTGTTACAGCAAGAAATGTAACTAACTCAACTGTTTTACACAATGTGGAAAAACTTAGAACAGATCGTATCCTGGTTGCAACATTTTCACCACAACTTGCTTATATGTGTTAGCGTAGAAATAATCTTTTAATGAAAAATTATTTTTATTTTATGCGTCTGAGCGTTTTGCCTGCATGAATACACATGCATCACATGTGTGGCGTGCCAATGCAGGTCAAAAGAGGGATTTGATACCCTGGAATGGGAATTATGGATGATTGTTAGCCACTATGTGGGTGCTGGGACCTGAACCTCGGGCCGTCTGTAAGAGCAGTCAGTACTCTAAACTGCTGAGCCATCTCTCCATACCCAGTCTATAAAAATTTATAATAATTTCCTATGAAATTTGTTTCCAATAATTAAAATTTTTTAATTCATAAAGTTAAGTCAGGTATGCTGGCATGCACTTTTAATCCCATCACTTGAGAGGCTGGGACGGTCTACATATTGAGTTCCAGGATACTTGGGGCTATATAATAAGACCCTGTGTCAAAAAGAAAACAGCAGCAACAACAATAAATTAAGTCAAAACAGTAACAACTAATCTCAAAAATAAAATAAAATAAAAACTGTAAAATAAGGAACAGATTTAAAAATATCTACATGGATTATTTTAGAATTTTATATGCTGTATTTTGATAATATTCAGACCTTTTCTTGCTCTTCTCTTAGATTAACTGTTAGATTTTAGGAAAGGAAAAAGGAGTAGATTTTATGGTTAAAAAATAAAAACCAGAGTCAGACCTGAAACGGACAAGAAATATGTACTTTACTATAAGCAAAAAGCCATGATAGATTCTTCTCCACGCAAGACGGCTCTACAAACTAACGAGGGAGGGGAGAAGTTTTATCTCTTTGGGCCCAGCTGGAATGTGTTTGGAGCCAAGGTTGGGTGTCCTTGAATGACTGAAACCCGTCTTTCAAGATTCCCCTTCCAGGGGAGCAGGCTAGTGTCTCAAGGGAGACAGTTGGTTCCACAAACAACTTCCCTTAGTTCCTGGAGTGACAGCTCATAAGACTCAGAGTGAAGCCAGACTTGCCAATTTAGGGCTAGTTAGTCACTTTAAAGAACTTTTGACTATATGGGCTCCTCTAGCGGAGCCCTTAGGTCTTCTGCAATTTACATATTCTATCATTAATACTCACCTTCCTACCCACCTTTATATCCTCTATTATTTTTTTAAGGTCTATGGAATCTAGTTTTTGTTCTCCAAATGCTTTTAGATGTGGTTGCGTCACCTGCAGCCTGGTCAACCAATCTAGCATGCCACCCTTAAGGAAAACTGACTTTCCTCCCAGCGACTATGAATTACGAGCTAGGGATAGAGCCGCTTTCCCACGTCCCCCATCTGTTTTTGTCTGTCTTGTGAATGCATAGATCTCGTGCACACTGTCACAAACACTAGAGGTTCATAAGTACAACTCTCCTGTTGTGTGGTTTCCTTATATTCATTCGCCACCTCTGACTCTTTACAATTTTTCTGACTCCTCTTCCACAGTGATTCCTGAGCTTTGGGAGTATTATGTAGCAATTTCTTCCAAGATAAAACCTTCCATGTGAGAGGAAGGTGGGTCCACAGCAGTATGTTCTAAAGGAACGTAAGCAACAGATTGTCCTGAAGAGAAGTGAACAACAGGTTGTCTAAAGAAGATGAACAACTGATGTTTTGAGGAGGTGATGAAACACTCATTCTGCAGGGAAAGTCCCTTAAGATCAGGAAGTGAACAACTTAATAGCTTCTGGGAGTCTCTGAAATTGAGGAGACTCCCTTTCCAAGCATATATAACCCCTAAGGACTGCTGAGAGACACTCTGAGGCAAACCAAGCTTCCTTAGAAGAGACAAACTACCTGAAAGAGACAGATAAGCAGAGCTGACTGGAAGAGGATCAGACTGGCTGAGCCATCTGGAGAAGTCATGCTCCAGACTGCTGAGCTGCCTGCAGGTTGTAGAGTGTCTTCCAGGTTTCTTGCTTTCCCACAGCATCACTGAAGTTGGGGTGGGCTTTTGGTGATGCAGCTGTCTTTGAGTCATATCTGCTTCTGTAAGTAACCCCTCACTTCTACTTTTGTAAGTAACCCCTGTTAAACTCATTGTTTCATCAAATCAGAATTTGATAGTATCCTTCCTTTGGTCTGTCTTGATTCCTTATCTAGGGTGAGTAGATATGTGTTGACCTCTCCTCAGGAATGGTGTCACACAGCAAGAAGGGGATATAGATGTGATATAGGTGTCCCATTTAGGGCTGAGTGTTTTGCCGTCACTTATTTTCTGCAAGCTGATCTGTTGTTGGTCTCTGTGTTAATCACCATCTTCTGAAAGAAGAAATTTCTCTGTTGACAGTTGAATGATGCACTAATAATGATGTCGTTAGGCATCTGTTCTATGCTGTGTAAATTTAGCAGAATAATAGTAGCAGCTTCTCCCTGTGGCCTGTGTTTTGTCTAGTCACTGGTACTTGGCCCTGATAACAGTGCTAGGTATGAGCTCCATCTGGGAAGCAGGCTTACAACACAAAGTAGTTGGTGACTCCCATGACATTCAGGGAACTATTGTACCTATGGGCATATCTTGCCAGGTTGGTCATTATTGTATCTCAGAGGATTCACAGCTGGGTAACGTGGTATTTTTTCCTTCCAGTAGCAAGCATAGCACCTTCTAGTACTCATGATAGTTATGCAGTAGAGATGAAGCTTTTTGGTCAGTACCAGTTTGATCTCAACATGCTCGTTCTGCAAGTTGAATATGTAGTGTCCTTAACAATAGCTTCATTTGTCAACTTGACACACCTGGGTGGAAGAAACCTCAAACTGAGGAATCTCCTCCATTGGATAGGCCTATGATCATATCGTGGGAAATGTTTTTTGTTTCTTGGGTGATGTGGAGGGCTCAGCCCATTGTGGGTGGTGCCACTCCTAGGCAGGTGGTCCTGTATTATGTAAGAAAGCAGGCTGAGCACAGGCCAGGAGAGCAAGCCAGTGAATAGCATACCATCATGGCCTATATTCTAGCTTCCTTTCCTGAATTCCTGCCTTGATGTCCTTCAGTGGTGAACTGTGACCTGGGAGATGTAAAATAAAATAAACCCTTTCCTCCCTAAATTGGTTTTGGTCAGTGATTTATCACGGCAATTGAAGGCAAACTAAAAACAGGGTCTTACCATCAGACTGTGGAGGACAACCAAGAGGCAGTGGTAATAGCCAGCACTCATTGAGGGTTTATGGAACCTCCCTGGTTACCAACACACACACACATACACACACACACATGCACACAAAACACACTCTCTCTTTCTCTCTCTGTTTCTCCCTCTCTCTTTCTCTCTCTCTCTCTCTCTCACACACACACACACGAGTCTATTCCTGGCATTGAACTTTTTATTTGTGGCATCATTCCTGTGTTATAGGGTAACTACATTAAGTCTCTTATATGTATATATGTATGACTTTTTCAAAAGGTCTTTAGTGTCAGCCATCCATCTCTTCCTATACGCCTTTCTGTACTCTGCCTTCCCATCCCCCATCCCATTTAACTCTTCCTGTTTAATTATTCTGTGATGATTTCCAGGGGAAGAGGGGAAGAAAGAATATAGTTTTAAAATATTTTACTTATTATTATTTTTATTGTTATTTATGTGTATGAGTACATTGCCTGCTTGTATCCAAGTGTACCTCTGTCGTGCAATGCCCACGGAGGTCAGAAGAGGGTGTTGGATATCCAGGAACTGGAGTTAAGGACAGTTGTTAGCAACCACATGAGTGCTGGGAATTGAATCTGGGTCTTCTGCCATGAGCAGTCAGTGCTCTTAACCACTGAGCCATCTCTCCAGCCCAAGAACATAAGTTTACAAGAGCAAAATAGCTTGTAAGAGTGCAAGAGCAAGCGTGAGGAAGGAGAGGGACATTAGAGTGAATGGGGCGAATCTGGACTGAGCATGCTTGTGCTTGTATCAAAGAGTCACATGGAAGCTCACTAGTTTGTACAATTAATAGATGCTAATAAAAAGTTAAAAATCATAGTGCCTGAGCAGTATGATTCAGTAACACATGTATAGGTGTGTCAGTTTATTATTATTTTTTTGTACTAGACTTGTAGTTATGTATATATTTTCATTCAGTAGACTATAAATTTGAAACCCAAAACCTGACAATGTCTAAATACATTTTAAAACCCAAATTTCCCAACATATTGCTAGAAATACACTCATATATTTATAAATTTTTTTATTCAATGATTTTTAATGATAATACATTTATGTGCTCTATATATTAGTAAAATGCGACATAAACAAAAATATGAAAATTCTCTGGGTGAAAACTCCAATTTAATGGCACAAATTAGAATGTAACAAGCTATCTATATAAGACAATTATTTTTTTAAAGAACTTTAAATGGAATCATACCTCTTATGGTAAGAGCAGCAAGCAGCTCTATGTGCATTTTCAGTAGCAATCATTGCACTTTCACTAAAACGCATCTTTTCTATTCCTAGTAAAGTCAAATCATTTAAGTAATTAATTGTGAAACTCTGAGTTTTACGAAATGCAGAAAAACTGGGCTTTCAATAGCCACTTTGACCTTAAGAAAGTAATATTTATGTCTCCTATTATCTGAACGTTTTACTTGACAGTAGGATAACTTAGGAAGTAGTTATTTTAAGAATCAAGATTAGGCTGTTCTGAATGAAATATCAGAGAATCTTGTTAGTGACTCCAACAATACTGAAATTATCATTTGTTAGAACTATGCACCAATGGTACTTAGAGTGAAAAAAAGGATCAACTAGATTTTGCCTTTAAAAATAATGCTTCTCTTTTGACAGTCTCACATGTCTTTAAGATCACCTATTCACTAGGGTATTGTTTTGACAATATGGATTTGTTGGAGAGCACTGTGGAGGACTTACAGTTCTCTGTACTTCAAAACCATGCCAGGTCTTTGTTTTCACTTACCATATCCTCAAGGTGGCCAGACATTTCCTTAAATAGTAAACTGACAAAAGGAAACACTATGTACTAAGTGAAAACACTCAGTACTGGATTAGTAATTAGTGTCAAAACTCAGTAGCTACAGCTTTAAACTATAACATTTTTACACATTATTAATATTTATTTCTTGTGGTTTGTCTGCTTATAAGGAGTTCACATCCACATGCCTGTGATTCTGCATTTTGGCCACAGGGTGGTGATGCAGAGTTCATCAAACAATGGTTTCATGCTGTGGTCTCAAAGTCTGCTTGATGACACCTGGACCTGCACTTTCCACTTTGTGTGCTATAGAAAAGAGAACATTCATACTGCGCAGTCCAAGTGCTATACATTTGTCTGTTAGTGACATGCTGCTTTCAGTACTATGCCAGGTACTGCTTCTGTCTTGCAGTTTTGACAAGGAAATATGGATGTAGGTATATTCCAAGCAAGACTGTGTCTATAGTTTTAATGGTAATAGTTATAAAGACTTGGTGCTTAATTTTCACTAATGTTGGTTTACTGATGGACTCTGAAGACAATGAAGCTGTTATTTATGAAAAAGGAAAATCTCTGATAATTTTTACAAGTACAGTATGTGATATGTTGCTGTCTATACACAATGAAAATTCCTTTCATAGGGATTTGAAAGGAAAGAGGCATATTGACCCTACAATTTTCTGCCTTACATATTTCTCTTTAGCAATTTTAAGGAGAGAGAAGAAAGCCGTATTTCTTTTAGAAATATGTGTTCACTGTACTTTGACATGACTGTACCTGGAATACGAAGTGTTTCTGAGCTGCCCTGAGCTGCCCTGTCTCCTCATAATTACTAGCACTCAAATCTTTGTTCCCCCTGCCCTCTCTGTTTCCTCTCCACCTTTTCTTCTCTTCTCTGTCGTTACTTCTAGTGAACCTGGATTACAGACAGGGATCTAAACTCTGGTTCATTTTACCCTAAGAACTCTCTCTCTAGTCTTGACCATTTCAGTAAGATGAAAATATTTAAAATGTTTTTCAAGCTAGCAAATGTAGCAATATAATTGATACACTCATGTTTGTAAACCATCTTGAATTTTTTTTTCTTTTATCTATAGGCACATGAAAGATTGACAATGAAAAGATTGCTTGAGGTATCTCATGCCTGTCTGGAACTAATAATATAACCCTACTTTATCCTCAGAAAGGCCCTGAAGTGGAATCTAGCAGTATGTCTAAGAAAAAGAAAGGGGTAAGGTAAGCATTTGTCTTGATTTTACAAAACTGAACAACGGGCATTCATTTAGCTCACAAAATCTCATTTTTTGTTTTATTGGAAAAGACCCAGTATTACCATTTTAATCATTTATGCATTTAACAATGATTCACATTTTGAAAGTTCCCAAATTTAAACCATGTTTTTATGTGCTTTACCTTTCTATTTATGTATTCATAAACCAATTCTATCAATGGTTTGCTGTTATTAAGCCTGTCTTAGGTCCCAGGGATACAAAAACCTTACAAAATACATGCTACGCCTTGCATATATCCCAAGGTTAGTGGCATAGTTACACACTTTCTGAATTAAAGTTCTTTGATACTTTTGATGCTTTCAAAAATGACCTCATTCCACTTTTTCGAATGACTTGTTGTACGGTACTATTGCTGTGGAAGATACAAATAAACTGCTTACCCCAGATAGGAACCAAGGACAGACCACAGTCAGGACACCACCAGCATCCAACTTGGTTTAACAGTGAGTTTTATTGAGCTTACTTACAGGAGTAGGGGTTGAGGTATTACTTACAGGAGCAGAAATGACTCAAAGACATCTGCATCACCAAAAGTCCACCCAGCATGGATGACAGTTCACAAAAACAAGAAACCTAGAGGGTGCTGTATAACCTGCACGCTGCTCAGCAGACTGGAGGAGGGTGTCCTTTCCAGGCAGCTCAGCTGGTTTTGGAGATAGACCATCAGACTAGATTCTCACTTTGAAATGTTGAAAACATTATCAGTTTTTGTTTTGATCTAAGCCTTAGGGCCCCATATTAGTCACTTTCTCATGGCTATGATGAAATACCTGACAGAGCAGTTCAGGGAAGAAAGGTTCATTTGGGCTCACAGTTCAAGTTTATAGGCCATCAAAGTACTTTGTTTATAATTTGTTTTTCTATTAATTCTAATGGATTTATTTGTTAGCCATCCTTTATAACCCAAAGGAAGCTACAAACGGAACAGGATTCTAGGAAAGAACATGTAATAACCTCAGAATTAATAACTGACAGCAAGTCTTTCCCAAAGTCAATATGTCATCTACCCTTTTGATCATAAGATTAATATAAAATATAAATACCATTGTGTTTCAGATTTAATAAAGAGGTTTGAAAATGCAGTTCCCAGGAGTGGCCGTTGACCTTAAAATTGGACCAAATAAATAAATCACATTGTTGTGGCAGGGGTTATGTAAGATAAATTGTTGAACTTTAAAGGACCAATGGATCATTTAGTGTTTAATTGTGATGTCTTTTGTCAACAATGAAAGGGTTGTATTGAAATTAAGTGTTTGGATTATTTTGAGGGAAAACAGGCATCTGCATATGAAATTAATCAAGAGATGCTCCTTCTTACAGAGCCTTGCTTTAAAACAAAACAAAGACATGAAAGACAGGAATGTGGCAGGAATGAGGACACTCTTAGCCCCTTGATTCCCAGCACTCTGAGCTGGGCTTTTATCTAAGCACAACATGTTGATTTAAAAAAAATAATAAGCCTGTTTCTAATTTGCAGTCACCCTCTGCCTTGGCTTCTGAGGGTTAGTCTGCTCTGAAGCTAGAATGTCATTTGATGATGTACTCTGCAAACGGGAAGAGTTAATGAGATCTTTTATCACATGATTATTGTCTCCTTTTCTCATCTAATTTTCTGTAAGGTAATTCAACCTGTGTTTCCCAGTCTCTTAATGAAAATGAATCTCTGCACATGCTGTGTTAGGGGCTTTAATTGTTCTCTAGACATGAAGATCTTTTCCAGTTGCGTTTCTGATGCTTGAGTTGGTGCCTGCATTCTCGAAGAGGTTCTGCCAATATGAACTTTTAAATAAAGGTGTAATGGCCATATTGTGGAGAAGACACTTAGGAGGATGCCATCAGGGTCTTAGACATGAATGATTGGCAGTAGGAGAATGTCTGGGGCAGCGAAAGAGGAAGACAGAGCTGACAGCAGTGCTAACCAAATCTTTCAGGCTCTTAACTATAATGAAACAAAGTTGCTTTTTCTTAAACTGCTCTAGTTAAGATCCATGAACAAACTACTAAATTTTTTTCCCTTATGACATTTTTTTGTCTTTCTGTGGAACCAGCATTCACTTCCTCCATCTGGCCTAAAAGTTTACAGCTTGTTTTCTCAGTAAGATGGCATTTTCTCCCTTCATCACTTTTTTGGAAGAACATCAGGAACCTTTTGCCATATGTAGGCACATTTCAATTGCCTGTTCCCAATCCTGAACGTCCCTGTGCCCAGCATATCCAAGAATGGGGATTCCGGGAAATGTACCCTGTTCAATTTGGCATAGTACAAGACAACTGCAGGTTGTACTATCAGATGATCCTGGAAGCAGCTGATGGTTACTGACTGAAGCTTACCTAGCTGTTCGTGTGATTACTGCCATCTCCCACAGAGGTAGAGAACCTGGGGCTCATGGGCATCCTATAATTAGTTAAAAATCACTGGGTTACCAGATTAAGAAGCGGCAAAGCCATAGGCAGAACCCAGGTGGTTTCTCAGAAACTGTTTGCAACATACATTTAGTGTGGTTTATTTTCTTGCTCCTTAAAATGTTGCATGTGTACTGAATGGAGAGACAGAAAGAGAGAGAGGGAGAGAGAGAATATTAAATAACAGGTGGGAACTGGGAAGTAAATTCACACAGCCACTTGTTTTCACATGCATTCTCTCTCTCTCTCTCTCTCTCTCTCTCTCTCTCTCTCTCTCTGAAGATATCATTAAATTTGGAACACCAGAATTTGATGAACAGTTATGTCATTTATTCCAAGAAAAGTCATGAATTTCTAGTGGCACAAAAGAGTTTCACGCAGTCTCTCTCCGTGTGGATGTTGTCATGATTCTAATATACTTTAACTGTGCCATTTGTATACAATTATCTGTGTCCACAAAGTCCTGTAACAGACTACATATTTTGCTGCTTTTGCTTACTTATGAATAATGTAGTGAAACAAATTCACTTGTGGTGCTAACTCATCGTCTCACTCTGCAGTTCTTTATTCCAGCTGGAGCAGCTGTTCCATCAATGATTGTTTGCACAATTTTCCCACTAAACATTGTTTTCTTATAAGAAATAATTTAGCATTGACGCTCGATCTCCTCTGCTACTGCTTTCTTCTCTTGGCTCACAAAAAGTAGCTTTTCAGTGTGCTTTGTTATTAAAAGAAAATCTATGATATATGAAAACACTCTAAGCTCTATGCATTTACATCTGTCTTTTCATCCAACTGTGTCACAGTTTTTCCATACTGAGTATTATTTCTAGGATTGTTTTCTGGGTTTTCAGCAATGTTTCCACATACTGTAGCAGTATTTGCTGACAAAGGAATGCATGTCCTTTTGCTGCTGTATGATCCTTCAGGCCTTATTTCAGTCATTTTTCCTATATCAAATAGCAAATGTTTCTCAAATTTGTGAAACCTTGCTTTCCCTTTTAAGTGAGAAACTAACCTCAAAAGAAACTTCTGAGCATACTGTTACACTCAATGAGGTTTTGAAAACTGTGTTATCACTATCTAAACACTTGGGAAGTCAGGCTTTCATGTTCCTGATAATTCTAAAATTAATTACTAATTATTAATGCCTCACAGTATACACTTACAGTAATATAATGCAAGTGATAAATAGTTTTGGGATGTATTTTTGGTACAATTAAAAAAAGAATCAGTAGAGAAAGGTGGCTCAATGTGAGGTCAAGGTCAGCCTGGTCTACATAGCGAGTTCCAGGCCAACTGGGGCTACAGGGAGATCCTGTCTCAAAAACACTAAAACATATCAGATCTAATGGTTTTGCCATTGTTTTTAAACACATAAAATGGCATAAACATATTTTATACTAATAAAATTCTCACATATAATATTTTTTACCATGAAAGTATGCCTGTGTCTTTAATTTTTTTCAATATTGATTCATTTGTAGATGTCTTTTAGAGTGGGCTGCCCTTTTCTTATGTAATTTACAAAGTATGAAACATAGTGTATAACTTCACAAAACTGGCCGATACAAGCTGTTGTATGTTGCAGTTTATCCAGCAGGGACAACCGAGAGATGGCACCACATGTAAATGACATGAGTGCAGAGTGAACACTCTTCACGTGGCATGCATCCTGGTGGGAAGAATCTTCACTTTCAACCTAGTTGGTTCATACTGGTTGAATTTATTTTTCCCATAAATTTCAGATAGAGGAAGCCCTAACCATAACTGCTAGGATGAAAGTTTTGAGGATATTTTCAATCATTCCTCTTCCTGGTTTTATTTACATTAGTATACAAGCCATAGACCTCGCCATGACACTTTTATACATTCTTTGCTCTTCCTGCTCTTCTTCTCTCACTTCCTTTCCCGTCTCCATGTCTCCTGTGGTACTCTAATGTCCTCTTTTTCTCACACTCACTGTCAGCTCTTTTCTTCCCTTAACTTGGTCCTTTTTATTGTTTCTTGACATAAACATGAATGTGTTTACATATATACAAAAATTAAAATTAGGATCCACATAGGAGAGGAAGCAAGTGTGTTTGACTTCTTGATTCTGACCTGTTTTGTGCAATTTTACTAATCCACATTATGGTTGTGCCTCAAAAAATAATCAGCCTGGCTTTTAGCATTAATCACTAACACTCATGTATGACTCAGGAATTCCCCTTTTCCTCAGGATTTCTCCATGTATCTACCCATGAGTTAGCACTCTGCCTGAGACCTTGTGCTCTGTGTCATACAACATACAACATATGACAGATGTTCCATGTTTTCCCTTTGTCTTTAGGAGTTCTCCAGCTGCTGACTTGTGAGTTCTGTGTAGAGGGGTCTCTTCCTCACACAGAGCAATGCAATGTGGTGTCACTACTGGACCTGAATAATAAGCCTGCCTCTCAGCATTAAGTTTTAGTAGCCAAGAGTGGAACCAAACTGTGAGAGCTTGGTCCTTCAGATCTCTAAAGAAACTTCTCCAGAGCCAGGCCTCACCCATCCTTTTATTCAAACTGGTTCTCCCCAATCCGTTGAGGGAACAAGCATAATTTTACTCTTCCATGGTCAGAGAATCTTGCTCTCTGATCATTAGGCCTAAATAGTTCATACACAATGTCAATCATGCTCTTTGTTTCCAATGAGGGCAGTCATAAGGCCATGTTGCCTTCAGCACCTTGATATGCTAGTTCAAGCATATTCATATTCATTCACTGTCTTGGGTGGAAGGCAAAGTTTGATCCCAGGGATCAAGGTTAGGGGTCTAGGTCCAAGATCACATGGCTCAGAGAGCTGGTTTACATTATAAACAGTAGCTTTTAGGTGTAAGGTTGTATAAAAGTCATTAGTTGAGATTCTATCCATTTTGCAAGTCATTCCTACAATTTTGATTAATAAACTGATTTGTAGTTCCTTTAGTTTTCCTGAAAATATGGTTTCATCTTTCTTTTTGGGTGAACAACATTTCTATGTATATACCTATCATAATTTCTTTATTCATCTTCTGACAGACAAGTATGTTGGCTCCATTTCTTAACCATTGTGTAAAGCGATAGTTAAGCAATAAGCATGGATGTGCAACCATCTCTGCATAGAAAATGTTTTCTAATGAGAGCAACACTAGTGGTGTGAACAGGGCTGAGTGGCTGCACCCACCATGGTTCTTGATACTTATCATTCGCAGAGCTGACTGGCTGATTTTCAGATCATAACAATGACTTGAAGCAAGCGCTTCCTAAACATTAACGGAATGCAGTGTGACCAACCTCCATGCACACATAGCTGTGAATTGTCAAGGAAGCACAAGGAGAGGAACAGCTCTATTGGGACAAGGTGTGATTTAGAAATCTATGCACAGGACTATTGTTGTTGGGTTTTATGTGTTCCCTAAAAGCATGGGTGAAAGAATTTGATGCTAGCCTCAGATGCTATAGAGAGGTAGCAGAGTATTTACAAGGTGGGACCCAGTTGAAGAAAACGCTGAAGGCTCATTTCTAGGTATTAGCCAGATTTCTTCCTCAGTTACACACAGAGGAATCAGGCAACATAACAGTGGCTTCTGTTGTAAAGATAAAGCTTTGTTTTAAAAAATATGACTGTATAATACCTAAATCAGTCTTATAGACTTTAGATTCTTAGGTACTCCACAGATTCAAAGAATTCTTTATATGACACTGAAGTTTCTGACTTTCTCTTTTTTAAAAGAAATATTCTGGGTGATTTCAGGCTGAAGTTTGAGAACTATGAGAGTCTACAGACAATTGATGGAACCAGCTCTTAGGATGGCATCTAACAGAAGCTGCTGACAGAACTTTAGGAAATGTGACCATTACCTACAAGGGTGCATTACAGCTAGGGAAGAGGAACTCGAGAGCAACCAGGCTGTTTGGCTCTGCTATATAATAGCAGATTTTAAAAGCAAAAGGAAAAAAATTCAGCTACAGTTTAAGGTCCAATTCTTTGGAGAGCTTTTCTTGAAATGTAACTCAATGTACAATTATTTAACTCCCATAGATAAGTGGGTAAGGAATGAAAAGATGCAAGGCAAAAATTGTCAGGTCTGGGTTTTCAGGGGGAATCAAGGATTTCATTCCAACTTTCTCAGTATCATTGTCCTGAAGAGACTTTGTTCCTGCTAAGACTGATCTCCAGTCCATAATGCCCTGAGCTTGCAGGAAAGGGCTCTAGATAAATTGTAAACCTTATGGTAGGTTCTCCCAAGCTCAAAATGGTCTTTTGGAGGTTGAAATATTCATGTAAGGACTTCTTTAACAAATAAAAAACCCAGAATAATACTGACATTAATTACTGTGTTGATTCAATTTTGGAGAATGCTGACACTCAATATTAGAGTTCAGAGAAACAATGAACAAAAATACGTAAAGTATTTGTGATTATCTCAAATTCAGAGATAAACTTTTAAACTTAACAGTCTATTTACTTGGCCTAATTAATAAGCTGGGATTTGATCCAAATCTCATGCTTCTAGAGGTAATGACTAATAATAGTAAATACAGTATAAACAGCATATTGGTTGAACTGAAAATAATTGAAAAAAATTTATGTGTAGGAATGTATTGCCTGCATGCATGTTAAGTGCACCTGTGTCATGCAATTCCCACAGAAATCAGAAGAAGGTATCAGATCCCAGAACTGGAGTTATGGATGGTGGTTAGCTTCCATGGGGGTGCTGGGAACTGAACCTAACCTGAGTCCTCTGCAGGAGCAGCCAGCGCTCTTAACTTTTGACCCATCTTTCCAGCCCCTGAACATAATTTTAAATACACCAGAAACACAAACCAATATAAGTAAAATATCCATTTGTTGTCATTTTTCTGTCCAGGATTAAATATCTTTGCTAAACTTGCAATTATGGTGACTATTGATTTTTAAAGTTATTATTTAGATTTCAATTTAATCAAAAAGCTGTTACTAACATGTTTATTCATTTGATTTCAGTATTTTCTAAGGAAAACTCCATAAACAGAAATGTTAATTGAAGAGGAATAGACATGTTTTCTGTTATAAATTGACAAATTGATTTTCAAATGTACCAATTAGCATTAACCTCATAAACAAAAGGTGTGATGTGGTAACTTTCTCATCATTATTCACCTTTATAACCTTTGTTAATGAGTTCACATTACTGCTCTTTGTTTGTCTTAAAGAATAAGGTATTGACAATGTGGACATGGGCAATGATGCAATTGATAGAGTGTATATTGCATAAGGCTGAAGACTTGAACTGATCACTGTCACCTCATAGAAAGCTGGGCATGGTGGAATGTGCTTATAGAACCAGCACTTAGGAGGATGAGACACGGGGGTTCCTCAGACTTTCTGGACAGCCAGCCTAGCCTATTATGGTGGTTTGGTTGAGAATTGCCCCTATAGGCTCCAAGTATTTGAACATTTCTTCTCCAGTCTGTGGTGCTGTTTGGGGAGAGTCATAGAACCTTTAGGAGGTGTGGGCTTGCTGAAGGAAGCTTGCCACTGAGAGCAGATTTTGAGGGTATCTAACCAAGCACTCTTTCAGTCTGTTTCTCTCTGCTTCCTGTGCCCACTTGCAGATGTGATTGTTTGGCTTTGTGCTCCAGTCACCATCTACTGTGTGCCTCCCCCGCCATTATGGGATTTTACCAGTGTGGAACCATAAGCCAAATAAGCTTTTCATTCTAAAAGCTCCCTTGGTCATTGTGTCTCATTATGGAAACAGAGAAGTAATTAATATACCTACTTACTGAGCTTCAGGACAATGAAGGACTTTATCTTTAAAATAGAGCAGGTGGTGGCTGAGCAAAATGGCAGCTAGGTGGACCTCTGTCTTCAACACACACTCACATGATCATGCACATACACGTACAAAAAAAATGTGGAAGATGAAGTTTAATGATTATTATAATTAAAGGACAAAATATCTTTTTAGTAATTTAAGTCTATTATATGGAAGAGGA
The DNA here is from genome assembly GCA_035773235.1 of Eospalax fontanierii. Taxonomy (NCBI): domain Eukaryota; kingdom Metazoa; phylum Chordata; class Mammalia; order Rodentia; family Spalacidae; genus Eospalax; species Eospalax fontanierii. Next base: position 25,812,113 of record CM069538.1, on the reverse strand, counting down.
GTTCAAAGAGCTAGTGGAAGGATAATATAATCCTTAGCTCCATTATAGAACTTACTTCAGATAACATAAGTTCTTAATTTATTCAGTCATGTCCAGAACACCAACTTCGATACCTGGTTTCAGATAATTATTAATTTGATGAGGATAAAATTAAATGTTGGTTTCAATTTTCAATATAATTGTTTTAAAACTATAACTATGTTCAGATGAACGGCATGAACTTTGAAGGGCTTAACACTTTGGCACGTTAACAGTCAAAAATAAGCTATACGTTGTCAGAGAAGAAAATAAGAGGACATGATGCCTTTAAAAAGTAAAAGACATGTTATCCAGCCCCAAGCCGTAGAATTAGAAATAGTGCAGGTTGAAGTTCAAGCAAGTTGAAGGCAATATGAAGGGAAACTTTCTAACTAGTTAGCCACAGCAAAAAATGTTTATGTGAGCTGATCAACTGTTGGCCATTTTGGTGGATGTTCAACAGGGTTCCTGAGGAGACATGGCTGGAGCAGGAGAAGAAGCTATGTGCTCACGTCTTCAAGCAGTACAGAAAGCAGGGAGTGACTGAAGACCTGACATGGCTTAAGAACTCTCTGAACCCTGTCCGGAGTGACATGTTTCCTCCAGCATGGCCATAACGTCTAAGACCTCCCAAAATAGTGCCACCAACTTGGAACAAAACGTCCAAATACTTAGAGCCTACGAGGGCATTCTCATTTAAACTACAACACTGCTCTGCAAAATTACATTTCAATAATAGACATAACTGACTGCATCCTTTTTTTTTGGAATCACTACAAGTTAAGGGTTTAACAACTTTGGGTTAAAAACAAAGTAAGTGAAGAAATATTGGCATGGGTTTTGGATTTTACATAGCTAGAAAAAAAGGAAAGGAATAGTCTTAGAAGAGATGTGCTGTGTTTGAGTTGATTTCTCCTAACGAAGGATTCCATTGGTTTCCAGTGATTCAATAAACAGTGGATTGAAATTATCATTTTGAAACATCTGTCTTTGCTGAATATATAATTTTTTCTCATTTCATTATTCTCTAAAGAACACAATGTAACAACCATTAGCATTTATACTGCAGGTATTATATATAATCTGGGTATAGGAATATGTGTGCTTATAGCCACATAGTTGGGTGTGTCAATATGTGTGATTTGACTCAAAGTTATTTTTAGACATTGCAATTTTGAGACATTATAATCATAGATTTCTTTAAATTCAGAGACTACAAAAGAATATTTCAAAATTGATAAATATTTTTTCTAGAGAAAATCATGCATTTGCCTTGTTATAAATCATAGCTATCTATGGTTTATTAAAAGAAGTTGTTACTATTATAGATCAATTATGTCACTTATTTTGATAGATTATTTTATATGCTGTTCTCATGGGCAATTAGTTATTAAAGTAGGAAGCCAGCAAGGTGTGTGTATAGATTTTTTAAACCCTGGATAGGAAAAAAGAGAATGGAATTGATGTTCTTTTAGTAGGCTGGCTGGAGGCAAGGGGACCAAATACTATTAATATATGTTTTAAAGTTTACTGCACTTTGAATAACTGACTTTGAAAAATTGCTCTCAGGGGCTTGGAGTATGTTGTGTGTTAGACAGATGCAGCCATTGCAGGTACAGGTGGAAAGTTCATGGCACTTATCAGTGAGAAAGCAAATTTAGTTCCACTGGCGCTATAAATCATAGCAAACAAAGTGAGGGATTGAGGGATTTATTTTTATTATAGATCACTTTATAGGGAGGAACTGCTTCAGTTTTCCCATAATGCTTTAGGTGTATAAATTGAAAAGCCTTAAACTAATGGAATAGCCAGTAGAAAGAAGCAACCTATCAAACCACACACTCATCTTACACTGGTTATCGCCAATACATTCCTAACTCGTTGGCTAAACAACAAACCACAGACAAATTTGTATCTTTGATTTTATTAACTGCATTTTCCTTAAAAATTTCTTCATGTATCCTTTCCCCAGCAGCAGTGTCTAATCCACAGGCCTTCTGGGTAACGAGGATGGTAGACTTTTATGACTGCCAGCTCTATTCCCAGTGTGGTCATAATCTTATTTCCATTTATCCTTTGTTTTCTATCATGAATCAGTTTTTCACCACCTTTATTTATTTACATGTGTGTGTGTTTGTGTGTGTGTGTGTGTGTGCATGTGTGTGTTGGAGTGTACACACAAGTGCCACAGCAAGAGTATATAAATCAGAAGACAACTTGTGAGAGTTGGTTCTCCGTTTCCACCGTATGGGATCTAAGATCAAACACAGATTATTAGGCTTGGTGGCAAGTGCCTTTGAGCCTTCTCATCAGCCCATGAATCTAGTTTTTGAAAGAAGTGATTTTACTCACATTTATTCATTTTTTGAGCTTGCTTTAGTTATTGTATGCACATTGATTATCAAATTCTCCAAAGTCTTTCTATCTTAAGCCATCTGGATGAAATAAGAACTCTTTTCTCAAATAGAAGAGCAAAAACAGTGAATTACATGGGTCCTCCTGTCCCCTCCACCCCTGATCTTGCTTTACCAAGGACTTGGGTCCTCTAGGAATTTAAAAGGAAGCGTACATTCTCAAATGTATGTAGATTCCAAATATCTAATTTTAAAATGAGGCTTTCAAAAAGTGAAGACACACACACACACACATACACACAAAGAGGACAGAGACAGAGAGACACACAGAGAGAATATTTCTTCTCTTATAATTTCTATCAGCTTTATTTCTAAGTTTCATAGCCAAATAAGTTTTCTAAGTCCATTTTGAGTATGTCTTGTAGATGAAATGAGTCTATGTGTGTGTGTGTGTGTTCTGTACGCTCACTATTAGACACTTGATATGTCCCAAAGTTTCTTATTTTGTTTTGGTAACTGATAGCATGACAGCCAGCTTTTCAAATAGATACATTGTGAGAACATTTAACCCTTAGTATTTTTTCAGGAATAGAGCAAATTATCATTAATTACAGTCTTCCATCATGTTAAAAGTTCTCATCACCAAACAATAACTGTATGGGTTAATGCATAATTTAGTTAGCTATATTTAACTATTCCATGACGTATACACACTTCAGAACATCATGTCGTACATAAAAACACATAAATTTCATCTACTGATTAAAAAATAATCAGTTGTAAATAATTGGATGGGTAGATCGTTATATCTTCAAAGCAGCTTAGAATGACTATAAACGTCTATTTTAGCTACACAAGTAAGGATTTTATTTTTTTGTGTATTCCACTTTTGCCCTTCATAAAATCCTTCCATGCCTTTTCATCCCTTAATAAACAATGGCTTAAATCAGTGATACCAAGACTCAGTAGGGGTCAGAATCAATTGGAGAGCTTTGAAAATGCAGCTCCTTGAATTCCATCCTGTGAGGTCGGATCTGAGAATATGTATGTCTAAAACATTGCCCAGGTGATGCTGCTGGTGCAGGGACCACATATGAGGGGTGGCCAAGGGAAGCCCACCCCGGGCCACTTCTCATGTTATGTAGTGGATATTGGTAAATTCAGCACTCTCCTTCCTCTCTGGTCCATCACCTGCTTTTCAGTGTCCTTCAGCTGATGTTCCCTGTGAAAAATTGTTCTTGTCCTCTGGAGATGCGATATTACAGTCTCTTGCTATTCCCTCACCCTCCAATGTGGGTCTTTTAGTAGATAGCTACTTATGAGATTGAAAGCTCCATTTCATTCTGCTCATTTTTGCTGTTGCTGTTATTTTGTTTCCTTATTTCCTATGACTAAGTTTTGGGCTTTCTTGTATGAAATCACTTGTTACAGTCATAATTTTCACCTGCCATTATATGATGGTTATAACCAAATATTATTTAGAACCAAATGAACTTGGTTCAAATTTCAGTCTTACAGTTTTCTGTCTGTATAATGGTGGGCACATTATTTAGCTTTTGTTAGTATCTACATCTGTATGATACTACAACTAACCATTTGTTCGTTGCAGTTTTGCTGTACTGAGTTAATACACAGAAGATAAGAGAATCTTAGACTTACACTAAAATAATAATAATTGGATCTATGTGAATGCATCTTAAGTAGTTCAGGACTCATGATAGGATCAATATAATCATGCTTTTCTTGGTGAATATACAGTCTTGACATTTAAAAATTATTTTTTTTAAAATTTTATGTGTATGAGTGTATTGCCTGTTTGCATGTGAGTGCACTTATGTTATGCAATGCTGGTAGTGGTCAGAAGAGGACATTAGATCTCCTGGAACTGGAGTTAGGGACAGTTGTTGGCTGCTATGTGAGTGATAGGACTCAAACCTGGGTCCTCTCCAAGAACATTCAGTGTTCTTAACCACTAGGCATCTCTCCAGCTGCCAATCTTTGACTATTTTCCTTCTGGAGGAGTTTCATGCTCACAGAAAACTTTAGAAGTACAGTTCCCCCTACACCCATCCTCTAGCATATAGATTCTTCCATTATTAATATCTTTTCATTCCGATGATATACGTTACAAATGATGGCATAATATTAATACACCTCATCTTCAGTCTATAGTTTATATTAAAGCTCACTGTTGTTAGGTTACATGAATTTGGGCAAATGCATCATGTCGTGAAACTGGTGTTATAGTTCTATACATAATAATTTTATCTCTCTAAAAATTCCTTTTATTCTCTATTTTTTATCTCTTCCCACTTTGACCTCAATCTCCCTGACAGTCACTGATATTTTAACTGTGTCTATAGCATTGTCTTTCTAAAATTTCATTTCGTCAGAATCAGAGTATGTAGCCTTCTGAAACTGGCTGCTTTTATTCAGCAATGTGAATTCAAGGTTTTCACAGTGAATTTCATGTGGCTGGATAATAACTCTTTTCTTTTTATTGCATTAGGTAGCATTCCATTATATAGCTGTACCATAGCTTCCTTATATATTCACCTATTGGTAATCATATTGACTGCTTTCAGTTGTTGGTAGTTATTAATAAATCTGTTATAGGCTCTTGTGTGATTGTTTTAACTCATTTGGATAACTGGACTCACAGTTGCTGAATCATCAGGCAAGAACATATTTAGCTGTCTGTGGACTTGCTTCATTGTTTTCCAAAGTGCTAGGATAATTTACTTTCCCATTAGTAACAGGTAAGTACTGTTCCTCCATGGCCTCCACAGTGTTTGGCGGGGGTAAATATTTTGAATTTAAGTACTTTAACAGGTGCATATATTTCATTGTTATTCTCATAAAATAACTTCTTGATTCATTATTGGCCACGTGTTAGCAGGTAGTAAACTGATGATCTGCTGGAGTATCTGGTGCTGGATATTTTCTTATGCTTCTAGCTGAAAGCAAAATTCAAAGGAAGTACAATAATATGACTGCTTCAAGTAAGGTATGTGACATTGCTATCCCAGAGCTACATGAGAAATGCCCTCACTATTTTGGGAAGAGGACAGCATAGGCAAAGGGCTGATCTTTGTCCTAATCTTTTTTTTTTTTATCCTAAACAACCTTTTTCATGTTCACAGGGAGAAGAACGAGGCCCAGGAGTAGAGAGTCTTGGGTTAATGTATCTGATCTGTCACTACTTAATCTGATGACCTCAAGCAAGTCATTTAACCTCTAGACCCCAGAGAGAGTTGTACTATATGTTTTTAAAGATCCTTTTAAGCTCCCACATCCTATGGTTGTAAGATCAATCTTGTCCCTGCTACCTCAGCACAGAACAAGGGAAAGAGAGCCCACATGATCTGCACTTTGAGGCAGACATTATGTTTTATCAAGCAGAAAACCCTCTTGAGTACTCAGTAGACTTTGAAACAGCTGAGGTTTGTGACAGGGTGGCCTCAGGTAAAGTTCTGTGGGGAGATGCTGAAGATTTCAAACGAGGGAGCAATGCATTGTGATGACCCAGTCATGAGGATCATAGGCAAGGAAGTATCTTTGACTGGCTTTGAGAATTTGTCATTAGCAGTCACAGTGGTAGCATGGATTTAGAAACAGAGTGAAACACACCCATTTTAAGAGCTCTGGTTTACAGTGATCCTTTGGCACACTGAGAAGCTTTTGAAATTTTTTTCATTTTAGATAAGTTTAGAAGGATTGTCTCACAAGCAAATTAAAAACACAATAGAGTGAAGAGGAATGCAGAGAATGACAGAAAGAAGTCTCCTCAGGCATGGAGATTATATAACCTGTTAGCTAAGCATGTTTTTCAGGGGCCAGTGAAATCCCCTCTCTCCATTTGAGTCCAAATGGTTAGAATGGAATTGCTGGGAATAAAGAGACAGTGAGATTTAAGGAAATCAAAGTCATCCCTCCAATGTTTCTGTCATGCTCATATCTTGGTGTTCAGTTACATTCCCACAGAGCTAATTGGCTGCTCTGAACAGCCACTGGGGAGCAGGAAGCCAAACAGTTATAAGCGAAGCCTGGATGATTTTTACCAACTCCCTTGGGTCAGAACTGTCTTTAATGATAATCGCTACTTTTAATAACTGTCCTGTGAGGTAGTAAGAGAAGAGAGTAGCTGCTCATCTGCTAGGCTATTTCAATCATTCTGAAATGACCCTCCTGAGCTTTTCTCCATTCCTTCATTACATTATCATCTCTTACTACCTGTGCTGCTGGCTGAACAGGTGTGGCCTCATCATGAAGGAAATGAGCCCCAGTGGGAACAGCTGTTTTCCCTGTTGTACCCAGAGTTCAGGTGTGGTCTATATGCATCAGGATGTTAGACCATTGGAAGTGTTTCTATTGTGGCCACTGGGGGAGACACACATACATTAAGAAACTATCCTACGAGTGCTGAATTGTTCAAATATACAATCAGTTTTTGTACAGTTAAAATAGTGGGATCTACAATAAGGTTATGAAGGTAGTATTTTTCACACAGGGGGTCTTGGCTCTGGTGTCCAGGGAATTGATAATCTTCAAAAGATGGTTTCTAAGGTCTGGTGAAATAGGAGAAATAACAGCTCAAGCCAGAGCAGACAACATGGAGCAAGGGTAAGTGGGGGTATATTTATTGGACAGATATGATGAAACTTGACAAAGTGGCCAATCTCTAAAAAAGAAAGCCGGAACCTCACTCAAAAATGATTAGGCCCATAAATAGTGTTATACCAATTAAATACATTGTGTATAAAGACACAAATCACTCAGAAAAGAAAACTTTAGACCCAGATAATTTCTCTGTGAATTTTACCTAACTCTCTAACATGAATGTGATAAGCATGTTCATACACACTTTTAATCCCAGGGCTTCAGGAGGCTGAGGAGAGCGGATCACTGAGTTGGAGGCCAGCCTAAGGTACATAGCAGAGTCCTATGACAAAAAGAAAGGCTGGTTGTAGGGCCTGATGCATGCCTTTAATCCCAACACTCAGGAGCCAGATGCAGGTGAATCTGTGTGAGATCAAGGGCAGCCTGATACACATATCTAGTTCTAGGCCAGTTGGGCTACAGGGAGACCCCTCGTCACAAAAAACTAACATCAAACAACGAAAGCTAAAAAGAACACAAAAGTAACAGCAGCAACAACAAATCCCAAGAATTCGAGTTATATATGGTTTCTAGAAAATGGAAGTGTGACATTGCCAGCTAATTCTCTGAGGCCAGGTTTACCACAATTCCAAGATCAGATAAAGATATTAGAAGGAAAAAAAAAGACATATTGCACTGTCTCACAAACCTAAATAAATAAAAACCCTGAAACATACCACATTATAAAATCAAATGTAAAAAGATGGCACAACTTTATGGAGCGAAGCAAAGGAAAATGGAAGGCTGGCTTAATGTTTTAGTTTGGTTTTTAATGTTTAAAGAATTTCATGTACTAAGGTTTCATCACTTCTGCTCCTCCCTCTCCTCCCTCTGAATCCTCTCATTCACACCCACTCCTTTTCAAACTCATGAGCTTTTTTTTTCTTTCTGTAGCCCCAGCCGTCCTGGAACGTGCTATGCAGACCAGGTTGTCCTTGAACACACAGAGATCCACCTACTTCTGTCTCCTGAGTGCTGAGATTAAAGGCTTGAGCCATCACGCCAGACAAGTTCTCCTTTTAGTAATTACTATTAATTGTATATATATATATATATATACATACATATATATACATATATATATGTATGTATATATATATATGGATATCTATGGATAGATAAAACCTACCGATTCCATTTAGTGTTGCTACTACGTAAATGTGTTTAGTGCTGACCACTTGTGATTAGAAAACCCTGTCAGAGGGCTTGCTCCTCTCAATACCCACTGATTACCTGTAACTCCTCATTTAGGGGTGGGGGCTTGTGAAATTTTCCCTGTCCATATTGATCTGTCAACTGTTTTTGTCATTATGCTGATCTTGTTTAGGTAACTATGTTGCTGAGGCTTCATGGGTACACCATGCCTGTTATGTTTAGAGGATATTATCTCCCAGCAGATTTCTTGGTTCTTTGGCTCATACAATGTTCTACTCACCCTTCTGCTATGATCTCTGAGCCTTAGGGTTGTGCTGCAGGTGTACCAGTTTGGGTTGAGCATCCCATGGTAACTTATTCTCTGCATTTTGACCCGTTGTGGATCTTTTTAGTAGTCTATGTCTGTTGTAAAAAGTAGCTTCTTTGATGAGGGGTAAGAGGCACAATTATCTGTGGGTATAAGTAAGCGTTTAGAAGACAGTTAGAAATTATATTTGTTTAGGAAAGTGGCAATAGTGGGTTCTTCTTTAGGGTCTATGACATCTGTAGTCTTTGGCATTTGACTAAGTTTACAGTACCAGACAAGAATTCCCTCTTGTTGAGCTTGTCTTAAGTTTTATTAGACTGTTGTTGACTCCCTCAAGGTAAAAGTGCAGCTATTGCACCATTAAAGGATATTGTGCTGGTTTGGTTATTGTTGTGGTTCATAAGCTTTACAGCTGGGTAGAGCTATGGTTATTTTTCTCCCTTGTCACCTTACATGGCATCTTCTGATACTGTGAGAGTTCATCTTCAGGGGGAAGGCTTCCAGGTTAGTTCTAGTTCAATTCCTCCAAGTCCTGTGTTCAATATATGTCTTGTCTTCCACAATAGGGACTTGCCTGTAAATTCTGTGAAGCAATCAGGTACAATGACAATAGCCTATATTGTTTTAGGAGATCTCCCTCCCCCTCAATCAATAAGTGTGAAGGAAGCTTCCCATCCTTGGCACTTGGTGTTTTGTTAGTCTTGGGAGAATGCTTACTCCATGTGGTGTAACTCCATTTAATATGCATATGCACACATATGCACGCAAACACACATATTGCATATATATTTTAACTAAGTTTATAAGATAACATTTCCTTATGACTTTCTCAACATTTTAGTGTTATTTATCTCTCCTTCCTCTCTCACCTTCCCCAGGTAGAGGCCCCTGCTGTGTTTTGTTTTTCTTCTTAATGTTCAGAGCATCTGTGTCCTATTAGGTTCCTTTCTAGAGTTTTTTCTTCCCCCAATGATCCATTGGGGGGAAGTAACCATTTTGTGGTTACTTCAGGTTATGTACTCAAATCTAAAATTTCAGAGCTAGGATCAACAAATAAAAGACAACATGAGATATTTATCTTTCTAGGCCTACATTATGTCACTCAGTGTAATATTGTTCAATTCCATTCATTTATGTGTAAAAACACAATAGAATTCTTTCCAGGTGTAAAGACAAATAAGATCATGAAACTCAGTGGTTTAATGTTTAAAATTATTCCTTACTCTATATGAACTACCCTATAAGAGACAGTTCTAAGGAATAAAAGAAATAAAGTCAACATTTATTTGATATTTACAAACAAACCTCTAGACAAACAAAATTTTGAAAATAATTCCCTTAAAGTAAAAAGTTATTAAAAATCTGACATTTGAACCTGGGGAGATGGTTCAGCCAATCAAGTACTTCCTGTATAAGCATGAGGACTTGAGTTTGGGTCTGCAGCACTCACATAAAACACTGGGTCCCCAGCACTTGTCTGAGTCTCAACACTAGAAGGGTGGATCCAGGAGGAGCTCTGGGTTGTGTTATCTATCCAGTTCAGCCAAATTAGTGAACTCCAGGTTCAGTGAGAGATTCTGATCTCAAATCCAAGATGAGGCATGATGAAGAAAGACACTGGATATAGACTTCTGGTCTGCACATGAACATACACACATGTTCATGCACCCTTGCACACATACACAGGCACCCACATGAAGATGAGCACAGAAAAACACTATCCCCCAACACGCAAATAATCCTACAATTAACATCATGCAAAATGGTGGGTGATAGAATGATCTCTTTCCCTCTATAATTGACAGTAAGGTAAAGATCTCTGTTATAATACTTGATGATTTGGGCTGTTGGAAAATGACAGCTACATTTTAATCTTGATGCAAACATGGTTCTTTTTTCCTCCAGGTTTTCCCTTGCCTTTCTTTTCCTCATGCCTTAAGGAACTTAAGTGCATCCTTGGTCAGTCACATTACCTTAGGGTTTCTGATCTCAGAGTCTGCTTCAGTACAGTAGGACCTGATATCGATGCTCAGATCACACTGTCACACTTTAAAAAATATTAATCTTCTGTGTATTTTTAAGGGGTATGTATGTTTTAATTTGACATTTTCTTGAGTTTTCACAGTGTATTAGTTCCCTTCTAATGTGGTGAAGAATGTCATAGCAACAGGAGTTGAGATTCATGTTGCTCATGGTTTCAGAGAATTTAGTCTATGGACACTTGGTCCCATGCACTTGAGAAAAGCACAAAGTGAGGCTTGAACAGAGAGGGGAGGAATTGTAACCAGCATTCTAGAAATGAAGATATTCTAAAGAGGCACTGTCTCTCAGTCTGAAGATAAGATTATTGAAATAATCCCAAAGAAAAGACAATTTTCCAAGGAACCTCACGTTTGGAGAATATGTTAGTTTGACTAAGAAATATCACCCACTGCCTCAGGTATTTGAACACTTGATCCTTGCTGGTAGTAGTGTTTGGGGTTATTTAGGAGGTATGACCTTGCTGTAGGAAGTCACAGGGTGGCTTCTGAGTGTTCATAGCCTTGTCCCACTCTGATTGTGTTCTCTCTCTGATTTCATGTTTGTGGTTGAAGATGTGACTTCCTATGCAAATCCTGCTGCTTCCTCTTATGACTCCCTACCATGACATATTCTACTCTCTGGAACCGTAAACCCAAATAAACTCTTCCTTATATAAGTTGTCTCGGTCATAGTATTTTATCACAGCAACAGAGAAGTACCTCATACAGAGAAATAGAAAGTGCCAGCCAGAAGGGGAATTTGTCAGACTATACCACAGGAAGGAGACAGAAACTCAGACCATGGTAGATCAGTGGTGGATGAGAACACACCTTGATCACAGCTGTTGAGGTTTACATGTCCTCAGTCTTCTAAACTTTAATCTCACTTTAGGACCCAGAGATAGACTTGGGAGGGAGGTCACTGGACCCCCTTGTCTATCTTCCCAATGTGGCCACATTGAATAAATCTTTTTCTGTTTTCCTCCCTCTCTTTCTCCCTCCCTCCCTCCCTCCCTCCCTCCCTCCCTCCCTCTCTCCCTTCCTTCTTTCTTCCTTCTTTCTGAGACAAGGTCTTCCTGTAGGCACAGCTGGCAAGGGCTCACTATGGAGACCTGGGTGCAGTCCGTCAGAGATCTGCCTGCCTCTGCATCCGGATTGCTGAAAGAAAACATGTGAGCCACCACACTGGGCTTACTTTGGCTTTTTAAATTGGATTATTGAAGTTGGGTGGCAGAACCTGGTTTAGGGCATAAGATGTGAGTTCCAAGTTCAGTCAAAACAAAAGCTTCTCACAGATTGGACAGGAAGCTGAGGAAAAAAAACAAAACCAAAAAAAAAAAAAAAAAAAAAAAAAACTCATGAAGTAGCCAGGGCTAAATGTAATCCCCACTGATTTACCCCTAGAAAGCTACTTCCTGAAACTAAGCCCGCCCCACGACATTTTATCACTTCCTCATAATGCCATGATAGTGTGAATACATTGCTTAGTTCAGAGTCCTCATTATCAAACGCCTTCCAGATACAGCAGAGCTGTGCCTCACTAATTTCATAGGTTTTTCTCGATAAAATCATGTTGAGGATAAAGTCTAAATATAGCACAAAATGTATGTCCTTGTTTGGTACTTCTTTTTCTTCCTGACCCCTTTCTCCTTAAGCTGGATATATTCATAATCTTTCTTTTCGCTGTCAGTTGCACATTCTTTTTCTTCCTCCCATGATTCCATAATGCATATTAATCACTAGCTATTACTTGAAAATTACAAATAACACTGCAGTTTTTCATATGTGTCTTTTTTGGACATATCCCCAAAATTTATTGAAATATTGGATCTATATAGTTATTTGGTTTTGATTTATGTGTATGTTTAATTTGACTGGTGTTAGAGAATGCTCCAAGATGACTCATCTAGTCTACTTCTCAGATAGTCCATGAAAGTTACTATTGCTTATATCTACACATAACTGTATTTTGCTTTATGTATTTTTCAGTTGTTTTAAGAGTCAGATGGTGTATAAGGCTATACAAAAATTGTCAATTAAATGGCATGGTAAAATGAAATATATTGAATCTGAAATTATAAATTATATTTATGTACTAAATCCTGAAGCAAAAACAGAAGCAAAATATTGAGAAAGCAATATCCTATGAAATGAGAGAAAATAATTTATCAGGGGATACAGTAAAGGTACCTGTAAAAAGAATGGCACTTTGAAGCCAGCCATATTTGAATAAAACAAGTGTTTACTGACACTCTATGTAGCTTATTTCAGTTACTAAGAAAAGATTTGTACAGCAGTCTAAGTGGAATAGAAAAAAAATGTAATTAAAAGCTCTAGATGAATTTAGCAAACTTTCACGACGCCAATCAAAACGTGTGTGTGTGTGTGTGTGTGTGTGTGTGTGTGTTGACTTTCGATGGTGATCAATTTTCAAAATTAGTGGTAAGATGCATTTTAAAATTCAATAGATAAAAGATTATGGAAAATAAAAACCAGACATTTATTGAAATAGTGAGAAAACATTAAAATAAAATTAAGTAAATGTAAGTGAGAAAACATTAAAATAAAATTAATTTAAGTAAATGTAAGGTGTCTGGAGAAGAGGAAACAAAAGAAACAGGATTAACCATGAATAATAACATACACATATACTTAATTCTATGTGTATGAGTGTTTTCCTACATGTATGTAAGTGCACCAGTGCCTGCAGCACCCATGGAAGCTAGAAGAGGGTGACAGATAATTTAGAACTGAAGTCAAGAATGGTCATTAGCTGCCAGCAGATGTTGGGAACTGAACTCTGGTTCTCTGCAAGAGCAGCCAGTACTTGCAGACACCGAGCCATCTTTCAAGCACATCCTTTAGAAAAATATTAGCTATATTTTACTTTATGTGTGTGAATATTTTGCATGTACGTATATAAATGTACCACATACTATCTGTTTTCCACAGACACTAGAAGAGGATGTCAGATCCCCTGAAACTGGAGTGTTAGCCATCATGTGGATTCTGAGAACTGAACCTGGGTCCTCTGGAACAGCAGCCAGTGCCAAAAGATTCTTTAAATGACAAAGGTGCTCAGAAGTTAAAAAAATTAGAGCCAAAACAGCTTCCATCTTGCTTATGGCATTTATCACCTCATTGTTAGGCAAACCCATACAAGACTATTGATAGCATGCTTTCACTAAGAGAACACACCAAGTAGACTGTGTTCATTAGTGTGGTTCATCAGCAAAAGAGGAGAATGCTCAGAGAGAACTTAGAATCAACTACATAAAATAACACTACAGCTCAACTGCTCTAAAAAGTGAGGAGGCGCATAATCTAAATAAAGCAACAAAAAGGTTAATTTGCTTGTTTTTTAAAAGAATAATGTACTGTAAGTAACTGAGATGGATCTCAAGAGTACAATGATAATTCAGTGCTCAGAAAGCTATTGTAACTATTAATAGAATTCATTATATTAACAGAATTGAGCAAAGTGTCATATCATTTCAATGACCAAGATAAACATCTGAGGAACCATTATTGTCAAAAGCTGAGAAGTCTCTGAACAACAGAAAGTATCTGAATAAAGGTCAAGCTGGCAGGTGTCTAGAGAGCCAGCTAAAGAAGGTCACAGTCTACTTGGTGTATTCTCTTAGTGAAAGCATGCTATCAATAGTCTTGTATGGGTTTGCCTAACAATGAGGTGATAAATGCCATAAGCAAGATGGAAGCTGTTTTGGCTCTAATTTTTTAAATTTCTGAGCACCTTTGTCATTTAAAGAATCTTTTGGCACTGGCTGCTGTTCCAGAGGACCCAGGTTCAGTTCTCAGAATCCACATGATGGCTAACACTCCAGTTTCAGGGGATCTGACATCCTCTTCTAGTGTCTGTGGAAAACAGATAGTATGTGGTACATTTATATACATACATGCAAAATATTCACACACATAAAATAAAATATAGCTAATATTTTTCTAAAGGATGTGCTTGAGAGATGGCTCGGTGTCTGCAAGTATTGGCTGCTCTAGCAGAGAACCAGAGTTCAGTTCCCAACATCTGCTGGCAGCTAACGACCATTCTTGACTTCAGTTCTAAATTATCTGGCACCCTCTTCTAGCTTCCATGGGTGTTGCAGGCACTGGTGCACTTACATACATGTAGGAAAACACTCATACACATAGAATTAAGTATATGTGTATGTTATTATTCATGGTTAATCCTGTTTCTTTTGTTTCCTCTTGTTGGCTTAGTATGAGCAGCATGCTGGAAGGAAGTGGTTGGTCCTCAATCCCTTACTTCTCTTGGAAGAGCCATAGTGTTTGCATCAGATGCTTGAATACATTCCAGTGTCCTCTCATTGCTGAGGGAGCCCCAAAGCAAAGAGCCAATTATATTATAGACCAACAGGTGGAAGAAACAGAAAGAATAAGAAGAGGAAGATAACACAGGGGAAAGGGACTTTAAGACCTTTGTTCTATCAGAGCACCCAAGAAAATTTTTCACCAAAAGCCAACTTTTGAAAAGAGTTCCACATCCTGTGGATTGGCCTGAGTCTTGGCCCCTCCACACTCCATCTCATAGATGACAGCCCACGGCTGCACTGTCCCCTACTGAGGTTGACCAAGGACAGGTTAGAAATTGCCCATGAATAGATCTGAAAAAAGACTCATACAGTTATGTTCTAGAGAGGGGTCCTCAGTTATCTACTGAGAAATTTAAAATAATAAAAGAGCCACAGAAGACAATTTTCTAGGTTGGAGAAAGAGAAAATTCTCTCAAAAACCTAAAAATGGATCTACCATATGATCCAGTTACACTACTCTTCGGCATATACCAAAAGGACTCATCCTGTTTTAGAGATACCTGTACATCCATGTTTATTGAAGCTTTCTTCACAGTAGCTAAGAAATGAAAATAACTTAAATGCCCCTCAACTCATGATTGGATCATGCAAATGTGTTACATTTACACAAAGGAGTTCTTCACAACATTAAGAAAGATGAAGTAATGAAAGTTGCAGGTAAGTGGATGGAATTAAAGAGGAATAGATCCTAGAGAGAACTGTATCTCTGTCATATCTTTACAGAAATGAAATTTCTTACCATATGCTAAATATGGATCCTTATATTTACAGACAAACATTATTATTGTTGGTCTGAGAATATCTCTCTCTGTATCTTCTACACACCTTCCTGTTTTTGTTTTTTCCTTTTAGTTTTTGAAACAGGATTTCATAGCCCAGGCTAGCCTAGAACTTCTGTTCTTACTAACTTTCACCTCCCAAGTTTTGGGATTGCAGGTGTGCAGCGCCATACCCAGCACACCTCAACTTATGAGATCACTAGTCTTGTTGATCCCTAATGGTCTCATTTTAGCTTCATTTTTTCTGCAAAACCTTCATTCTAAATTATGTCATAATCACAGATATGGTTTAACACAGTAACTTTTTCTTTTGAGAGTCACAAATTAACGCAAAGCACTATCTCCTATACTTAGATCTCATGATTAATTTGTTGCCTTTCCTAAGTGATACAGAAATAAACTAAGATAAAATGAATTAAACTATTCCTTTTTAGATAATTCACTGTGTTTTCCTAAAAAAAGTCAGTATGTTTGCAAAGTATAAATGTAAATGTGCAAAAATGTCCATAATATTTTTAAATAAATTTAAATAATCTTTATCATCTAGACTATGGGAAGTGGTTATTTGGGAAAAGATTACATTAGTACGCAGAAAAAGTATCATTGCCAACTTAGATTACAAAATTTTAACAGGTTTTATTTTACTGTAAGTCTCCAATTTTCTTAAATTGTTAAGAAAATTATTGTGTGGGTATATTTATTGATATTTCTTTAAAAATATTTTATCATATTTATTTTATGTTTATGACTGTATTACCTGCATGTACATAAGTGCACCAATGTCATGCAATACCCATGGAGGTTAGAAGAGGGAATCAATTTCCCCTGGAACTGTTATGGATGGTTATTAAGCATGTGGGTACTGGGTATTGAACCCCAGTCTTCTGTAAGAGCAGCCAGTACTCTTAACCACTGAGACATCTCTCCAGCCCCCTACATTTTTATTTCAATTCTAGTGCCATGATACATTTGGAGAGTTCTAGAAATAGATAAAAAATGAGCTACAGAATTACTAACAGCCAGCTTTGAATTTAGGGGAGGAATAACATAAATATATTTTTGTCGTTTGCAATTTGTTTACCAAATTGCATAATTTCTGCCACTTACTCCTATCAAAAGTAAAATTGCACTAAGATATGATGATTACTGATAATTTTCATGAGTTATTTGGACAGCCACTATCATCACATAAACAGTGATAACTTGACAGTCCAACACGTTTCTGACAACTGGATAGATGTCAGTTCTCAGGGTTTCCCTCAAGTTTAAAATAAGAAATGTTAGAAGATTGCCACTAAAATGAAAAGGGCTGGAAGAGGCAAATCTAAAGCATCATTTTTTTGAATGTTCTGACTATTGGATAACTCAAAAGCCATATCTGTGGACATGTTCATTATTTCCCACCTTTAGCACTTCAGTGTAAAAGGAACTTAAAGATTATGACATTAAAGTTGCAGGTATTGGTTTTAAAATCTCATGTGAAATCCTACAATCTGCAAAAATGGCATTAAATCTGAAGAAATTAGATTTATCTCGTGACGTCATTAAGCCTCTTCTTTGCTAACAGGAGGATACTTGAACTTGTTTTATTTTCATGAACCATTAAAAGTTTTTTTTTTTTCTTTCTGAGATTGTTAGAAGTACTTAGAGTAAACTGCACTCCCGTGTGCTTGTTATTTCACATACTGCCCTGCAGTAGTGTCACCTCCCAGGACGCCCTGGAAGACTTGCTGGGCTTAGCTGAAACAAAATCTTATTGCTTTGACGCAGAACATCTGGAAGGTTATTTACTTGTCATTTGGCATTTTTACATGAATGTGCAACATCACCTGTTTCAGAAAAATTAGTTTCCTAGCTATAAGTGCCTAAGCTAATTTGATAACCAATTTAGCACTTTCTTAATTGTAAATGAACTTCATTTGGCTTTTAATCTGTGCATTATTTTAAAAGGTAACAAAGATCTTAAAAAGAGATTGTATCTAGAAAAATACTAATTAATCAGATTGAAAACATGAGACATTAAACCAAGAATTTATTTTCCACGTTATAACAAAGAAATAAAGTTTAAATATAAACAAAATACGCTAGTTACTTTCTTTAAAAATAAACTCTCATGGAATTAGTTGAAACACACTTGAAAAAAAAAATCATCCATCATTGTTTTCTGGCCTTCTACCATGAATCACTGATACTCAGGTATGAAATCTGTAAGAGGTGCAGTCATCATAAAAGATGGTTAACAGACTTGGGAGACATCTCTATTGATGGCTAGTTCTCATAGTTTTGGAGAGCATTATATAAGCTGTTAAGGAAGAATATCAATCAATGGTCCACTCCAGCTTTAAGGCCTAATAACCACATCAGTGACTGGCACAAAAAACTATATTGGGCCGGTAGTGGCACTTTTATCTTGGGGAGAACCAACAGCTACCTAATTGGACTTAAAGCCCACTCAATGGGAGGAAACTCATGTGTGGTTCTGTAAACATTGCCAAATACACATGACTGGAGAGGTCATAGATCTTAGAGAAAACCTCAGGGTAGTCAAATTAATTTATCACTATGTGCAAAGTGTGGATTCTCAAATCTACAGACAAGTATCCCAGTCATCACTCATCAAAGAAGCTTGTTTTGCAACAGATGACCATTGATACAGAGTTCCATAACTGGTCATACACAGAGGTTGTCTATAAATTGCCCAAGCCTAAACAACACATCTACAATGCAATCTTTATACCTGAGGCTCACAAAACATAGTGGAACAAGGGGTAGAGAGAACACTAATGCATCTCTCAACTATAATCAATGAAGGGCCATGTACACAAAAGGACACAAATGGCCAAAGCGCAGGAAATGAGTCTACAGAGTGTGGGTCCTTGGATGGGACTCCTGTATTAAATTCTACACATGCAGAGTTCAGGGACTATTGAGGAAGAGGAGGCAGAAAGATTGTAAGAGCCAGAGATGAGCTTCATGACCATATGGAAAGAGAGTCCTACAGGTTCTTGGGACCTCACTCATATGAACTGATAGCAATGGTAACAGCAAGGATAAGACCCATGAAAACTCAAGTAGAGAAAAACCCAGCTCAGAACTATGGAAATGTGAAGCAAACCCCACTATTAGTCAAAGAACTATTGACAGCTGGTTACTGTTGGGTGAGGAAGATTGATCTTTTTAAAGGGAAAGACTCTCAATAGGCTGACTAGACCTCAGTGGATGAGCTTGCACTGAGGAATGTCTGGGGACACTAAGATGACTCAATAGACTTTAACTCAAATGACAGAATGTGTGAATTCCAGTGGGGGGCGCACCATGAGAGGGCACCAGTGGGGAGAGGGATGTGAAGATGATTAAGATGTTCTGTATGGAGTACACACAAATTCAATTAAAAAGTTTATAAAAAAATTTTTTAAAGATGAAGATTTCTCCTCTTAAGAATATCCTAAGGAATCTGATACAAATGTTTCAAAGCATTATTCTAGATACTTTAAGAAGAAGTCAGGGGAATAAGAACATATTCTAGAAACCATTCTGACCATTTTTAGGAGAAAGTACCCCTTTTTAACTTAAGATTTCATATATTTATCTTTTCAAAAAAAGTGTGCACTAGCTTCTTATGTTGAAACTATTAAATGAAATATTTTAATAACCTATTAATATAGTGTCATTGGTAAAAACTGCTCATATAATTTTAAACTAACATGAACCACAATGATCATTCACATAAGTTGAATTTATACATCTCTTTTTGGAAATATCAACCTGAAAATAAATAATACTATCTGCATTCATTTCTTTAACCATGACCACTTGTGTAAAAATTAAGCCATGAATTTATGTAAATCTAACTTGTCTTTTATGTAGATACGTAGGCAATGTAATCATGATTATCCCTTCTTTGCAAGTTATTGTTTTTATTGATTTTACTGTACTTTGTTCTGCCATAATCAAGATGCTTAAAGTATAATCTCAAAAGAAAGATGATATACGTTTTAATGATTTTTCTCCTCTGGACTAACTTGGAATCAAATGTAGAATTGTCTTAAATTTATAAAATGACATATATTGTTAAATCAAAACCACATGAGAAAAGAAAGAAATTCTTCTGTCACTGTTTGTCTCTTTAGTCTGCCGTTACCTAAACCTTGTGCTTTGATGCTCTTTTCTTTACTTTCATCTCCATCTCCACTTTTTAGCACTGAATTTAGTCTTCTAGCAATACTGAACAACAAAATGCTTGGCAGATTTAGATTGTCTTCCTAATCCACCACCTTCGAAGCTAACTTCTCTTGGATTACATATCACTTCTTCCAGAAAGCCTACTAGAAACACTCCCCAAAAGATGAGTTTCCAAAGACTACACTTTTTAGATTCTGCTCTTCACATTTTCACATTACTGTGTTGTCATTATTTACTATATATACTTCTTCACTAAACTTAAACACCTTCTGGGGAGCAGTTGGCAGTATAGTGTCTTGTAGTGCAAACAGGTAGGTACCTTTCATGATATAATGAACTGATCCAAAATGATGAGAAAATCAAACAAAGCAACAGAAGATAGCAGCATCCTTTATGCCTCCAAGATGGGTGGAGGTTGGCATCCTTCATGAAAAGTTTCTTTATAAACTTATGGTAGAGTGCAATCAAAGAAGTAAAAAAGAAAACATGGTATGGATTATTGACGCATGGTTTGGAAATTAACCCACACCAATGGTATGGACGGTAGATGTCTTTACATTATTTAAAAAATTACTTTATTCTTTGACAATTTCATACATGTGTATAATACTCTAGTCACATTCATCCCTTTCACTGTTTTTGAAATATGTATACAATTGAGAAAGTGGATATGAGATGCACCATCAGACCATGATGAGACCAAATAGCCTAGCGAGTTTCAGGGCACTGGCTTTTTTTGCCTTCATTGTCCTTAGGCTTTGTAACCACAGAGGAATGTTTGAATTAAAGGACCACACAAACATTTCGTTTACCAGATCATTCTGTAACATGAATTAAAGAATGCATACATATCTATACTTGCATACATTTGTATATGAAGGGCTAACAATGTCTGTTTTGCATTTTAAAACTTCATTAGAATTTGGAAACTGTGTTACTTGAAAAAGACTTTAGTCTTTTAGTTCTCTTTCAGGGCCTAAATTGTTAAGAATTTAGGAGGACAGCATTAGGGAAGACTCCTGGTGGGACTTCCTCTCTGGGTTGAAGGTTGCCTCTTTCCAGCTCTCATTCTGCATAACTCCAACAAGTCAGGTCCGGGGACTTTCCTGACTTGCTTTCCTCTGTTTTTGCCTTACATGGTTGGAAGCTTAGCTGTTTCTCATGTGCCTTAGATGTGTGTTATCTTCACTTCTAGGACCTTTGTTGACATGCACTGAGTCACATTTGCACTCCACAGTGTTCCAAGGACTGCTTTTTGCTTAGTACTGACGCAGTGACGGTCTCTGATTCACAACACCTGGCACATCTTCTTTGTTAATTTCCTGATCACTACATCTGTCTTAACAGCTTTTACTGGAGCCCCACTTCCATCACTTCTTCCACAGCCTCCTTGCTTGGCTTCTTGCCTTGGCTCAGCAGCGTGCAGAGGCCGGGTCAGGATGATTTATCTGTGAGAAAAGATTTTCTGGGAAATAGAAATTGAAAGGCACAGATGGAGACAGAGTTAACAATACTGTTTTTTTTTTAATCAATTACTTCTAATTTTTCATCCCTTTCATATTTTTTCTAGTTTTATTTTATGAGTTATTTTTACAAATCTTTTTAGTGACATTATTTTGTTCTTCTAAACATTATTGAATATTTTTGTTTCATAAATGTCTTGTAAACATTATGAGGATTGAATTATTATAATTTATAAATGATCAGCTGACAGAGAATGAAATGTGGAGGTTACTTTATATAATATTCATATATTGTCTGACAAATTTGAAAGCTGGCACAACAATTTATTTCTGAGGACTTCTGAAAGCATCCCTTTCTCCTTAAATATATTGTTGGACTGAATATAAAAAGTCTTGACTTAAGAAAATTATACTCACATAAGATATGACTATTTTAATTTCTGTTCCATGGATTCTGATTTTTAGTTTGAGACTAGAAGGACATAAAGTTAAATAGAATTATTTTAATGATATCTTCAAGAAAGGAAATTTAAATTATTGAAAAAGATGACTAATTTTATATGTGAATATGTTGCATAGCAAGGAGAAATAATAAATAATGATATTTTGTACCTAAGCAACATAATTACATTTTTTTTCCCTGAAGGAAGGATTTGCCTCTTGACATTTTGTAATCATTAGATATTTCCCATTTCTATATCAAGTAATCTACTTTTGCACATTTTAACACAAGAATGCCTACTTTAATGTGAGAATCAAATTAAGTTAATTATAAGTAAATAAGTACGCAGAACCATAGTTGTTTAATAACCTGTGTGCAGAAAACAAAGCAAAATATGTAAGTTACCCGTGTTTAATGCAAATAAGAAGAGTGAATACCCGTCTTCAGAAAAATTACTCACCTATACAATATATGAATGAACCCTTTAACACTAATAGTTCCTCAAATTAAAAAAAGACATGAAAAATAGTGAAGAGCATACACTTCATCTATAATTTTTATAAAAATGATTTGATTTTCTATTACAATAAAATGTTAGCTTCTCCGTTAAAGTTCAGATATGAAAATCTCTACTTTTCCACTTGGGAATGAATCATTTTACACCCTAACCAAAAGCTAGAACTCCAGAGCAACACCTGTTAATTGAATCCTGGAGCCAGCTGTGTCCATGGCCCAACACCACTGGCAACCAATATGGTACCTACTGAGATACTAACCCATCCACTGTTGGCATAAGGCTCTGCGAGAAAAGAAGGCAGTCACCAGGGGGCATCCATCATCTTTCTGGTGTGTTTTGGTTTGTTTCATGTTTTGACTTGATCATTGAACTTGTTTGCTATTTATTTATTCACTTATTATTTATTTATTTCAGTATAGTATTGTTTGAATGAAGTTAGATTTGTATAACAATTGAAAATATAGTACAGAGAATGACTTCCTAGTTCTTCCTCATCTCCCCCCCATCATTAGTATCTTATACTAATCTGATACACATACCACCTCTACTCCTTGCTACTAGTCTGTTATGCTCATTGCTACTGGAATGTAGCTTCAGTACCCTTTGTTATCAGAGAAAAGAAATGTGAATGCATACCTATCAACCCAGATTATGTGTGCGCATACTTACACATATATTTTATATCCTTTTTTTGTACACAATTCTCATACTACATCAAATATTTCAGCCTCTTTCCCTTGTAAATTTTCTGCCCAACATTGAAAATCCCAGCACTTATCTTTTAATACCTATTTACTTAGTTCCTAGGTTTCAGTATTCAAGTTAAGGAAGACATGCAGGCAGCGCCCCATGGGAAATCATACTGCTTGAGGATGCTGCGTTTGTCCTGTTCCTTCTTCTTTTTGTATTAGAGAATCTAGTCATTTTCAAAGGCATTTAAATCATTGCTTCTCCTCTCTACTTCTTTCTATGCGTCTTTTCATATGCATGCAAGGCTGTTAAAAGCTCTTCTTATTCTACATTCCTTTCTGGAAATCATTAAATTCATAAAGGACTTCTTTTTAAATTTGACTTCATTGAGATATTCTCTTTAGTCCTTAAAGTACTATGGATTTTTGAAAGTGCAATATGTGCTATATGTATTTTTACAGTATAAATAATAGTTTCATCACCCTAAAAACATCCTATGTTTCAGTTATCCTCCTTCCTTTTCCCAAATGCTGGGGTCACGTAATCTTTCCCTTTTAACTTCCCTATGGTTGTGACTCTTGCCAAGTGTGTAAGTGGAGTCATAGAATATGTGACTTTTTGAGAGTAGCTACTCAGTTTAGAAGTACACATTTAGGGTTCATTAATGACTTTTGTAACTTAGTAATGCATGCATTTTTACTGCTGAATAAATATTCCAGTTTATGGTTGTACCACAGGCTGCTCATCCATTAATCTTTTCTTATTGCTGTGACAAAGTCCCTGACAAAGGCAACATACCATCTTGATTGTTTCCAGTTTTGGACACACAGGGATTTGGGACGGTTATTCCTTTTAAAATTCATAAACAGTTAGTAGTGATGAAAGTTTATATGTAGTTTTGAAATAAATTACCAAAATATATTAATTTTTATGTGTGCAGAAATGTAACTTCTAATTGTTATTAAGAGGTGGAATAGCTATAATTTTTCCATTGGGCATGGTGATGTAAGGTGTGTGAGGGACTTTCGCCTCTTACAAGGTTTACCTGAAGGATTTTAACTTATTTCTTTACAAAGTATTGGTAGCACAGCATGCAGTGTTATGTCATTGCTCTTGGTAAAATAAATGAGCTGCTGTTGAGGCCATATGGCTTGGGAGAGGAGGCCAGTAGAAATGCTAAATAAAAATATAGAACCTCCATAAAATCCAAGGAATCATTGAGTGCGAACTTTGTGGACTCTACATGAAGTCACCAGCTGGAAAAGGAAGCAAAGAATAAAGTCAGCCAAAGTCTAGAAATGACTGTATGAAACAACGTAAGTATGCTTAAGCAGGCAGGAATACTTAGAAATAAACCAACATGAAGATGGCCAAATGCCATCTCTCCAACTAAGGAATTTGGAAATTTCCCATATAAAATAGTGAGTTTGGTCATTCTCAATGCAACTTTTAGAAGTCACAAAGAAGGGGGTAGAATTAGAGACTACTAGAGATTAGAGTTTTGTTAGGAATGTGCTAGTCAACAAGACAGAAAGCAAAAGCATATAGAAGGCAAGACTCAGGATTGCATGATGGGCTAAAAAGCCTGGTAAAATCCATGCACACTTCACAGGGAGTTCATGGGACCTCACAATGATGTCAATATACAGATGGAATTGTGAGGAAAATGCAAGGATACCTAATTTAGATAGGTGGAGGTCTAGTGAACAAAGAAGACAAAGGACAAGTCTTTTATAATGCATATTTTGAAGTTTTTGATGATTATAGATTTAATCTGTGTCATAAAATTTGATACATTTAACGTTCTATTTATATCCAAGTTTTTCCCTCCAGTGATAATAATTTCCCACCCTAGGAGGACAGTGTGAACTTGGATTTGATATGGTTAGATAGCAGTGTTCTGCTGTCACTAAGACTGCCCACTTTGTTCTGTTGTGATCTTCACTTGTCTTCTGACATCACTCTGTCTTTCTATCATCAAACTGTTATTCATTTTCATAGCCTTGTCATTCAAATATTATTATACAAAATGAAATGGTAGTGTCATATATTATGTGATTTTTCAAGGTTGGCTTTTTTCCCTTGCTAATATTTTACTGACTGAGCTATGCTCCCATCCTCAACGTTTTTACTATGAATCATATTTTTGGTATTAAGTCTTAGAAAACATGCCTGATGCTAACCCTTGAAGATTTGTTTCTTTTTTCCATGTTATATTAAACATGTCTCATAGGTGTGAAGATATTCAAGATCTAATTACACACAGTTATATGATATTTGAAGACTGGAAATTGACACAGTAAAGATACATGTTTGCATATTCCCAAGAAAGAAAGCAGTTCTAAATGCTTAACAGCAGTTTGTGATGGCCAGCTTGGTTGTCATCTTAACGCATCTGGGAGGAGGGAATCCCAGTCGAAGACCTTGCTCTACCAGATTGACCAGTGACCATGTGTGTGAAGCATTATCTTAATTCCTTATTGATGTAGGAGGGCCCAAGCCACTGTGGATGGTGCCATCTCTAAGCAGCTGGGACGGAACTCTATAATAAACGTAGCTGAACAAGCCAGAGGAAGCAAGCCTCCGCTGTCCCTGCTTCAGTTCTCACCTCCAGCTCCTGCTCTGAATGTCTGCCTTGACTTCCCTGCATGTTAGAATATGAACTATAAGCTAAATAAAAGCTTTCCCCCTCATATTGCTTCTCATCAGAGCATTTTATTACAGCAGCAGAACATGGTATGATATATATTACAAATTAAGCACAGTTCCAAAAATTATAATTTTCAGAAAATGCATATATCTCAAAAATAAAACAATGTGAAATGCCACATTTTTCAATTATTTAAATAATAACAATCAGCTTTCATATTATGAGATCATTACAGGCTTTAAAACTATGATTTAAATTATTACCTTTTTAGGCTTGAGAATAAGACACACCCACATTAAAACTCTGTTTCCTTTTACTTACTCGTATTTGAAAATAACTGATCACAAAATGCTCTAACTACTTAGTTTTTACCAATTTTAAGAGAACAGTAAGTTTCTTTCTCAAGAGACAAGGCAACTCCCTGGTAACAATTTCATCTAACATAATCTACGATATTGATTTAATTTTTAATCATTTTCCATTGTCCTTGTACAAGACTCAACTGGCAAATATGTAGATGATTACTTAGTTCTTCGTTATTTTCTAGCGGTTAGATGCATAAGTGGATGTCAAGGCACTACATGGGGAAATAGGGCTTGATAATGAGAATGAGAGATTGTGTTTGAACTCAGCATCATTTCCTGACTGAGAGAAGTGAATGGCGATAGGTCAGTGTGCAGTTAGGGAGAGGGGGCCTCATAACAGAAACAAAGGAGCAGAAGGCTCCCACTTGCATTTCCAAAGGTAATAAAGAAAATGGAGGATGCATGAAACCAATATGCTTGGATTAAGCTTTGAAATTCAAAGTTAATTTTTACTTCTTAAATGTTTACATTTGAAAAGTTTTCTAAGCTCTAAGACCATATATATATCATATACTGACCAAGGAAGATGTCAGCTTTAATTCCACCAACTTTAGAGTAGGTTCCCCTTTGGAAACAGTGTTATCACAGATCTAATTAGTTAAAATAAGGTTCACTGTGGCTTGGGGTGTACTTCTTCTCTGCTGTCATTGGTGTCCATCTAAGAAGACTGCTCTTTCTTGCCATCATGTCCTTCAGATTTAACAAGCAGCAAAGATTTCCAGCAAATCACTAACAACTAAGAATAATCATGGATGTATTCTTTTGCACGTGAAAGTGTAATGTAGCTCACATTTCAGGGGTCTGGGTGGAAGGGTGAGGGAACTGATGCTGTATTACTTCATGTAAAGATTTTATCTATTCTCTGAGAATTCCATACATGTATACAATGTATTTTGGCCATATTCGCTCCTGCCCCCTCCAATGTACTCCAGACCTTCCTGTCCCATTTCTCAACTTCATATCCCCCCCTTTCTTTCTTATAACCCACTGAGTCCAGTTAGTACCGCCCATAGAGCAAGTATGGGGGCCATCCACCAGAGCATGGGCAATGTACAAGAGGCCACAACCCTGAAGAAAACTGACACTCCCTTCCCTGTGAGCTGTCGGCTGCCATCAGCGCTCAGCCAGGGTGGGACCTCTTGATCGCCTCTCTTACCCATGCTGGAAGACTGACTAACTGGATCATGTGTGGGATTTATGCAGCAAAAAGAGCTACTGTGGGTTCTCTGTCAGTTAAGAGTAACAGTCAGCTATAGTTAGGGTTTGTTCTCATGAAAACTGGAAGAATCAGTGAGAGAATGCTGGTCATCAAATACAAGTACATTTAGAAAAGTTACATGTGCTGCATACAATCTTTCCAAAGTCTTAATCAGATCAAAATTACTGAATTAAATAATAAATTGTATCTTCAAGCTTAAGAAGGAATGCAAATCATTTTATTAATTTCTTTTTGAAATTTTGTTTCAGAATAGCAAAAGAAAATCACTCAGCATCTGAGAATCCAAAGAAAAGCAAATGATGAAAGAAAGCACAAATTACCTTGAATATCATTTTCCTCAGGCAAATTTTTTTTTTAATTTTGCAGACAACAAAGATGAGAGAAAGCTGGAAAGTTTATAATGTGTATTTGTTATGAATGTATGCTTGAAATATTGTTACTTTTGTGACTACATTCATAAAGTGTGATAGAGGAAGGTATGGCTATTATATATGTATGCTTACATATACGTAGAGTATGTATGTATCTTATCTATATCTCTATTTATATCCCTATCTATATATGTTGCAACTATTACCAGTTACCAGACACTTGGTGGATTAAAGCACTCATTATACTTTCCTTTCTTTGTTTTTTTGGTGTGTATGTGTGGGAGTACATTCACTGGTACAGGTGGCTATGGAGGTCAATATCAGATGTCTTTAATTATTTGTTCACCTTATTTTCTGAAACAGCGTCTCTCACTACCCTAGAGCTTATTGCTTTGACTAGGCTGGTTGGCTCAAAAGCCCCAGGATCTGACTGTCTCTACCAAGAAATGTTGGAGGTATAGGCACATACAGCTGCTCTTGGCTTTTTCTTAGTGCTAATGTTCAGAACTCAGGCTCTCATGCTTGTGTGGAGAAGCTTTTCACGCAGTGAACCATCTCTCCAACTCTACAATTTAATTTCTGAGAGTCAGAAATTTCTTATTGGCTTTATAGAGCAGGAATCTATTTCTCTTTCTGAAACCTGGAAGCTGTCACTCTGGAATTGACTCATAAACGAGGAGAGAAGATGCTGTGGTTTGTCTCTAAAGTGACCTCTAAGGTCTGTCCATATGTTAAACAAAAGCTTTATCTTGAGCTTGGTGCTGTTACAATGTAATGGAACCTTTAAGAGATGGTCCTAAAAGGAGGGCTTCAGGTCATTCGTCTCTTCTTTCAATCACCTCCTGGCTAGAAGGGGAGCCATTCTCCTGTCGCACATGCTTCTCACACTGTTACTCTGCTCTTCATGAAGCCTGAAACTATGGACCCAACTGACTGTGATCCAAAACATCAAACACTGTGAGATGGACCAAAGAGTTCCCCTCAGTACATTGATTATCTTTGGTATTTGTTGTATTGATGTAATGTTAGTCCACATAAGGCCTCATCTCCCCTACGCTTGAGTAGGTACCTAACTTTCATAAGCATCAATTAGCAAACATAGACAGGCCCAACTGCACTTTCAGACTCTTCCCTGCTGTCTTCAATTCCTTTCTCACTAACTTATCCACCATTTAAAACCTTTTCTGCTACAATGTCAGTAGACAAGTGTTCAAATCCTTTATCTTCAGGCAATAGTTTTTTGAAGTCTTCTTCATCATTTCATTTTATTAGGTATAATTCTTTCCTTAACAAAAGGAGAAAGAGTTCTTAAATTCCATTCCAGTGGACCTGGAACTCCAAATCTTTCATTGGGAGACAAGAAATATAAAGTCTAAGGGTCTGTAAGTCATTCAAATGAATCAATAGTATTGAAATGGAAAATTAAGTGCTCTAGAGATGCAGAAGCTTCAAGGCTTAATGTAAACTAGTGAAAAATATCTCTTGAGTTTTGAAAGGATAGAATAAAATCATGAAATGTTTTGTAGTTGAGTAATTAGTGCTTGAACATTTTAAAAAACAAAGATTCTTGTTAGGAGGCAGCCTTTTAAGATCCTTTTGCTAATAAGACTTTTTTTTAAAGCTTTTGTAATTTCTCAGACAGCCTTGGGCCACTGGTGTTACCAAGATACAGTTAAAGAAGAAGAAAAGCCCGACTCTTGAAGAAGGTTAGTTCAACACTACAGGGAGGCTAGTTCCTAGTTTCATTACAGAATTAAATTAGATTGAAATTGTTGCCTCTCTCTGTTGTTCCCGCCTCTGAACATAGAGGAAGAATGCTAATCTGAGTCTGGTGCTGTTCCCGTCTGGCAATGTGCTGCCTCATCTTAGCAGGAAGGAGGGCAGAGGTCCAGACAGTGACATTCTGATAGGACAGACAGAGAAACTGCAAGTCCCCACACAGTCCCTACCACTCTGATTAGAGTTTGGTATTTGTTTTCCTGCTCTTTGGAGAGGACAGCATGCTGCCTGGAATTAGAGATATGAAAGACAGTGGAACTTCATGCTGTGCAGAGAATGTTCTCTGCTCTCCTATCTTCAAAAGGCAGATGAGTTGCCAAAGCTTTCTTTAAAATCTTGGATACTGAAACAAAAGTGTAAATCTGCTTGCAGTTAGCTTTCTTTTAGCTTCCTACTGAAGCTTTGCTGTGGCTTCAGTTATATTACACTCTTTCAGTTCTGTTTAACCAAGGAACAGCTCAGTTGTACAAAGCATTAACCACGGGTTTTTGTCAGCCTGTGCAGTTACAGGTTCACAGTCCATTTGCAAGTTTTATGACTACGTTGTGATTTGAGATGATGTTCTGTTGCTTAAAGACAACACAAAAAAGTGGGCTTGCACTGAAGGGGGATCACTTGTGAGATGGTGGATCACTGTGTGAAGTGGTACATTATACTGATCATGTTACTGATGTGTGCATCTTACAACACCTTGTTGTACACCTTTGTTAAACCTAAGCTCCAGAGAACCCAGGATCCCTGAAATAAAGGGGTTTATTCAACAACCACAGAAACTGGCTAGACAAAAAAGGACCAGTTCATGAGACAATCAGCAGGAGCAAGGATCCATTTGGAAATTTTCCCTAGACCAGAGTAAAGAACTTCATGATTCTTGTATGTTGTGCCATTTTGTTTTATTTTTATTTACTTTACTTTTTGTGGTCTTGAGATTGAACACAGGGCTTCTTGTGTGTTATACACAGACTCTGCTACTGATCAAGGCCTCTATCTTATTTAAAAATAAACATTGAGGAAGGGAAGCACTACCACCCATACTGGATGGAGGCAGATAAAGACAAGATGAGTCAGGGGCTTTGTGACAAAAAGCTTATCTGAAAACTGTATGCTTTGTAACGGGTAAACTGAGATAGAAGTCAGGATTGAAGCATTAAGTCTTTCTGGTGATTTTGTCTGTCGTTGTTAACTGATCACGTTCACTTAACTTTCCTTCCCTTCATATCCTGGCTTTTGTCATTATGTTTGCCACTTGGCACTTTTTTTTCTTCTAACATTCAACACGTCTAGCACAATTATTTATGGAGCAATATTTTTTTATGATACTTTGTGTCTGTAGTACACAGTCAGCTCTCTACCATACAGGCAGTGGGTTTAAACACTATCAGTGATTTCTTACCACATAAAATATTGGACGTGTCTGATAACATCTCTTTATACAAAAATTCAGTGTAAGAAGACTGAGTTCTGGAGGCTGCATGCCAGTCTAACTAAATTCATCACGTGAACACCCGTGATTGTACTTTTCATATAATTCCTGTCATGGGTCTGGTGAAGCTAGCTGGGCATTAACAAGCAAAATAAAATAAAGATATCTGCAGCAGAATCAGGGTTGAGTGCTGACATTTGTACTGGTGACTCTTCATTGCTGAGAACAAATATCTGACAGAGATCAACCAGTGGAGAAGTAGTTTATTTTGACTCATGATGTCAGAAGAAACAGTCCATCATGGGACAGTAGCGTGGTCTGTGGTGGTAGGAACATAAGAAGGGATTTGTTTACAGCCTGGTAATCAGGAAGCAGAGGGCTAGGCAGAAATCAGAGGCAGACTAACCTGTGAAAGCTGTCCCCAGTAGCCTATGCTAGCTCTATGTCCTAAAGCAGATTCACCTGTTAGGGAGAAAGTGTTCAAATACACAACCTTGTGGGGGACACTACATTTAAACCATGGCAACCCCTTCTAACTGTAGGAGCCCCTGGTTCCTAAGAAACTTATTTAACATTCTTTTAGATGTTTCTTTGTAATACTTGTCAATTTTTAAAGGCATATTGGAATGCAAGTGAGTAAAGGTAGTACCATTTTAGAGACAGTTTTTAACTCAGTTCAATTTACATACCAATAAATCCTTCATAAGCTATTTCATAATTGTAGATTCTGGCAACACAGGATTTGCCCCAGCGGGCGGGAACACTATTTACGTGGGCAGTCCTGGAGGGGAACAATGGAATGGAGGGCGGGAGACACAGAGAAATGAGGGCAAGACAACATGGCTGATCAAACCCCGTCTTTATTCAGCACACCAGGGATATATATAGAAACGGAGGCTCAGCAGGAAGCTCGGCAGGAGGGGGCAGGGAAATGGCAGGAAGCTGATGCAAGAATGCCACAGTATTGCATCTGTAAAGTACACGTGCTCATATCAGCCAGGCTTACAGGGATGGAATTCTCATATGAAATGGCTGTGGTTCACAAAATGGTTCCTGGCAAGGACTGACATGAAGAACTTCAAATGAACAAGAATATGACCCTTGTCTCCAGGATGGAGCTGATTGTGGTGTTTATTCGTTTCTTTGGGGCCGGGGGAGGGCAGCCTTCTGGATGATCTCACGCCACTCTGGTATTCAATCTACTTTGTTGTTCCTGATTTAAGTATTCTTGGAGTTCCTCTAATCTGGCAGGGGAAGTACTAGGGAGAGATAGAGAATCACCATGGACTTCTAACTAGCTTCTAGTTTCTTGTCACTATCAGAGGGAAAAAAAAATCAGAAACCAAATTAAGGAATTGGGAGAAAATTTCATTATAGAGTGAAAGTATACATTCAAGGATGAGTGTGGGTGATGTCAGGATGAATGAGTCTAAACAAGGCTTATAGTAAACATTTTGATGGATAAACTTCATGAAGGGAAAGGGTGTCCCTGGGAAGATGGGAAAAGATAGAAATTCCTGAATGGGTTAAGGGATTCTCAGAATCACATTGCTCTCTTCCCTAACTTTACTTGGGGTTTTATGTATTTGAATTTTTCTTTTTGTTGTTATTTGAGACTAAATTGGATAAAGTGCTCATTGACCTTGACTCCTGATCTGTAGAAATGACTTTTACAATATTCCCACAATGTGGACTAAAGAGTTTTACCTAAGTTTGCAACCTGCAAGTTACTGTTTATAATGTTAACAAGCTTACTGAGTCAAGAGTTCCTGGGATCCCTCAGGACACCTCCTTTCTTCCACCCAAGATAGTGAATGAATGTGGGTATGCATGCCTTACACATCAAAGCACTGAAAGCCACCTGCTTTTCTCATTGCAAACAATGAGAGAAATATGTTTTCTGCTGAGTGTGTGATATTCTAGGTCAATCAAAGGGCAAGATTTTCTAGTAAGATAAGAATGAGTTTTAATAAAAGAATATGCAAGGAGCTCAGGAGCACAGTTGCAAGGGACATTTGAAGGAATGGTTCTCAACAGTTTGAATCTCTTCTTGGCCTTGTGAATGCTAAGAACCATGCTTTGTCTTTTTCAGTATCACTGTAATGTGTCCTTTAGCCTAAAACACTGCATGTGTTGGAGTTTTAGGCATGGGCTGCTATGCAGGGCTAGTTTTCTGAATATGTCCTAGCATCAGGTACTATAAAGAAACGGTCAAAATTATGAGACTATTATTGAGGAAACACCATTATAATGATGGGCAGGCCAATTAGGGACACCTTCATTGGCCATGTTGGTCCTATAGGGCTCTGGCAAAATCTTATTGCTCACTGAGCAGTTTTGTGACACCTGTTGATAATACAGCTCACAGGTTGCATCAACCTTTAGTGGCCAGGCAGTTTCTGGCGTCCTTGTGCTATCTGATCTGCCTCATTCTAGTACAACTTAACTGAGACTATTTCAGGGATATCTGGTGTCAGTTTACTTCATCCTATCACTATAATCACAGCCATTGTCACTGATTGCTCTTGCAGAGGACCTGGGTTCGATTCCCAGCACCCACAGAGTGACTAACAATTGTCCATAACTCCTGTTCCAGGGGATCTGATGCCTTCTTCTGACCTCTGTAGGCATTGCATAATATAAGTCCACTTGTACACTCATACACATAAAATAAAAATAACAAAATATTAAAAAATAATTAATTTTTAGTATAGCTCTTGATGTAGCTTTGTGGTTCTGACCAAACAGAAAGCTGTGTATTAGGGAATCAAGCAGACCATATCTTAGTTGTTAGTTTTTGTCCCATCTTATTTCCCCCTCAGTTTAGCTCCTTAGAATCCAAGGGTATAGTTTTGGCTGCCTGAATTAAAATCTGACTTGCTACATGAATGATTTGATTCCTACTTGCTTAACACGGGGAGTGATAAGATTAAACTTTCCTGAATTCATTACCATACAAAGAAAATCCAGTCTAATGAACTCATTTTGTGTAGGGCTTTGGCCCCCCTGCATGCCCTTCTCTTAGTGCTAGGCTCAAGTTGTTTACTTCAGAACTGCAACGGACAAGATCCGGCTAGCTCTTGGCCAAGTGCCTAGCACTAAGAGAGAAGGGCATGCAGGGGGGCCAAAGCCCCATAATTTTGTTCATAGAGAATCTCAATTATTAACATAGTGTTCTACCTGTATTTATAAAAAGGCACTGATAGAGCCTGGAGAAAACAAGTTTATTATTTTCTTCTGCATACTGTCTTAGCATCTTGTAAACTTTATCAATTGCCCCACTGAGTCTCTCTGAACCTGGAAATTTTAAAGAACATATACATGGAATTCAAGTGGCTTGCAGCCTTTATCAAATGACATGAAGGGTATTGTTCTATGTGTGGTCTTCTGTAGATGAGTTCAATGGCTTCTGTTAGATTCAACGACTACATTGATTAATGCCTAAAACTAAGGATCTGGATATGAGAGATTACAAATAGCACTTCAGGTCAGATAGGAGCAGTTCAAGTTATATCACACACGTATCCCTAAGCTCTCAAGAGGTTGTAGTTCTTCCATTTTCAGAGTTTTTCTCACTAAGGACTCTGAAGTGCACTCCCATTACAACATGATTAGCTCGCTAATGCACTGCAAAGACACTCTGTAGAGTATACAAAGTTCATAAAGAAGTAAAGTGAGTGTCCAGAGGGGATGAGAGAAAAGGCAGCAGCAACAGGAGAAACTGCAGTGGAGCAGAAAGTAGTGACTAAATGCTGAGGAGGAAAACCTGGCCTTTGGGGTATGAATCAGTTTCAGCTCCCAGATGAAAACATTACATCTGAGGCTTGCAGCAATGTTAGCTTGGCAGTGTGGGTTGAATTTTGCGTGCTTTTCATTTGCACATTGAAGCTCTAACTCCCAATGTGAAGGCATATGGGTAAAGGACCATTAGCAGGTAATTAGGATGAAATGAGGTGGTAAGGGTGGCTCTTGGCCCCACAGCTTTAGCATCATCACTGTAAGAAGACTTGGATGAGTATACAGATCTCCACCACTCTCATCTCTACTACTATGAAGAGGTGGGAGTCTATGGCTAAGAAATGAGTTCACGTCAGGCATGAATCCTGCCAGGTCATGGACTTTAGCCTTCAGCACAAGAACTCTGAGAAAATGAACTTTAGTTATGTAGATCCCATGTCTTTGGAATTGTGTTAAAGGCAGAATGAAAAGACTCATGCAGTTGGTGTTTTGAGAACAATAATCCTCATATTGAAAAGTTAAAAGGAGATACTATAACACCAAGTCAATCAAATGCCAAGTACCTTATAGAAACACAGAATTCATTTTTAAGAAGTGAACAACTTCGTTTTATTCTACAGTGTTTTTATTTGATTTCATGTGTATGAATGCTTTGCCTTCCTATATGAAAATGCACCATTTTACGTGCAATGCCAGCGGAGACAAGAAGTCAGTGTCAGATCCCCTGGAACTGAAGTTATCCATGAGTGTTAGCTACCACATGAGTGCTGGGAATCAAAGCCCAGTTCTCTGGAAGAACAACACTGAGCCATCTCTTTAGTCCTTGTTCCACAAGGACTTGTTCCACAAGCAATGATGGGTTACACTAAAGTCAGTTATTTTTATGATGATTATTATTATCATTTCTCTGTTTTCTTGAGACAGGTTCTCCTTACAGCCCTAGCTGGCTTGGAACTGGCTTTCCAGGCCAGCATGGCCTCAATCTCATAGAGATCTACCTGCTTCTGCCTCCTGAGTGCTGGGATTAAAGGTGTGAGTCACCTCAACAGGCAAAATCAATTATTGTAGCATTGATATCGACATTAGTTTTCCTTTAGTACTTAAGAGCTACCATCAAAGCACTGAATTAGTTATAATCTGTGTAGTCATTTCTACATTACATTTTTCAAAATTATTACTTTATTTATTTAGTGTCTATGTGTATGTGTGTAAAAGCTAACACAAGAGTAAGGAGAGGGAGGGAATGCACATGCACAAGGACCACCAAGGAGTGGTCAAAGTCAACTTGCAGGAGTTGATTTTCTGCTTCTTGCTTGTGAGTCCCAGAAATTCAACTCTGGTTCTCAGTCAGACCTGGCACCAACTACCTTAATCCACTGAGCCGTTTTGCCAGCTTATTACATTTTTTCTTAATCAGTAAGTTTTTAAATCTTTCATCTAAAATATATGGCATAATTATAATATTATAATAATAATGGATTCTAATACAGAAGTAGATGATAAAAATGTATCTTGGTCTTGGTAACAAAATGCAAGGCTAACTTGTTAAACATTGCCTTAACTCATTAAAATGGGCATATTCTCATTCATCCATTATAAAGATGTGTATGTCTATTAATACAGGTTTGCTTCTTCATTGTTCAGATATCCTGACAAATGTGACAGTTTTCTGTGGATCTGTGGCTTTCTTAGTTTCTTTTATTTTCACATCAACAGAGATAGACTTCATATTGTTCTTGAAGATTAGTAGTAGTTTTATCAGTAAACAAATTTTCACAAATTATACTAGACATAATTGTGAATTTATAATTTAAATACAATTACATAATTTTAATTTGAGAATTAGGTCCATTTAGTTAATCCAGGACTTTCTATTTCTTTTATTATTTTTTTTAATATCCCAGACTGTGCTTTCTTTTTCTAAACTTCAATTAGGCATTTTATATTATCTGAAAGGAAGATAGGTAAAGGCACACTAGGGCTGAAGCAGAGCAAGAGAAAAATCCATGGAGAACAACATAGTACCTGGGAGTAGGAGAGGTCTAACAACAAGGCCTGGATGCCCAGGATCACTCTCGTGGTCAAGATCACAGATAGCCCTCAGGGGAGGTGAGAAATCTGTTCTAGAGATTCCATCCTCCCGGGGCCAGAATCTTCAAAAGATAGAGATCTCCCCTGTCCCCAGGATAAGCCCAACACAAAGGTAAAACCACAGTCACGGACAACCTGAAACCCAGAGGAGAGAGTGCGGGAAATGCAGCCACTCAAAGGCCAAAACTGCTGCCCAGCATTAGGAAGTCTTCCATCTTCCACTCTGCTCCACCATCTGCCTACCACCAGAGTAATGTGGAGCCATGGCTGATGGTAGGGGACTAAAGCTATAAACTCATGTGAGAGAATCACACTTCCAACTCATGAGAGGGGACCACAGTTCCAGGTTAGTGGAAGGGAACCACAACTCTGGCTCAAGAGAAGGGACCACAACTCCACCTTCAGTTCTGGTTTCACAGGGTGAGCCCACAACTCCAGACCACAGGAGGGAACACAGAGCCAGGATCACAGGAGGGGACCACAGTGCCGCTCACAGGAGGGGATCGCAGCTCCAGGCTGGCTGGAGAAGACCACAGATCTAACTTGCCTGAGAGGACTACAGCTCCAGCTCAAAGAAGGGGACCACGACTCTGGCCCATGGGAAGGGACCATAGCCCCAGTTTAATGGGAGGTGACTCTAGTATCGAGTTCAT
The DNA here is from genome assembly GCA_035773235.1 of Eospalax fontanierii. NCBI lineage: Eukaryota > Metazoa > Chordata > Mammalia > Rodentia > Spalacidae > Eospalax > Eospalax fontanierii. The sequence goes on along the minus strand of CM069538.1, from coordinate 25,774,885 downwards.
GGGAGATGGTCACCGTTCCAGGCTCATGGAAGGTGTCGTAATTTCAATTTAGCAGGCTCCTACTATTTTCCTGTTGCCATTCCTCTGTCCACGTTACTATACTTGAATGTACTTGTGTTTAAGGTACTCATTTTGGCTTCTGTGCAGCAAACAGAGGAAAAGGTTAACTTACCAACTTAAATTTCTCACTAGAATGACATTATGACATTAATATTGGGGAAAACCACCTTTTGCTTTTGCTCAAAGAGACAGATGAATCCCTTGTTTTTCACGGTCAAGGTTCTTGTTGACTCTTTTCCTTGTTTTCAGCCTTCATGTCTTCCTCCCTGGTCATGGGGAGCCAGTGATGAAATATCTTCTTATCAGAGTCTCTGAGGGCTGCCTCTTCTCCCATCTTGCCTCTTAGGCCATTTTCTTTCTTACTTGCCAAGTCCTTTCTTGTGTGGGTGATCAACCCACATCCTCCTTGGAGTCTATCACCTGGATGATGATTGTCAGGTGACCAAGGATGCAAGGGTCATTGCTGCCACAGACTCAGCCCTTCCATAGGGCCATGCCAGGGGGGAGGGCTCAGCAGTGGGGTGCCCACGACTGCCTCCTGGATGCACATGGGCCCTGAGAGAGGTGATTGGGGCCAATATCAGGGGCAGCATGGGCCCTGCAAGTCCACTCTGAGTTTCTTTATTTTCTTAACTGGTGCTTATCCTGCGCTCTGCATAGGATGACTGCCTGTTTCTACAGCTCGATGCTTTCCCCTCTCTAAGGCGTTTTCCATTGTTAGTGATTCTGGTTTTCATTTATGTTGTCGGTTTAAAATTTTCAATCATGCCAACTCTCACTTTTTAAAAAATATCATTTTAAAATTCATTTTTGAAAACTTCATAAGTGAACATTGAATTTTCATTATTTCCATGCTGCCCAGACCCTCCATCTCCTCCCACGTCTCACAAACACCCCTATAATTTCTTGTCCTCCTCTTTATTATTACATCTATACATAGACACATACATAGTTACATACACACACATACATGTAATGCACCATTTAGTGGTGCTTATGTGTACATGCTTAAGGCTGATTCTCTTTTTCCTCATCCTGGTACTATGTAACTGTCCCACTATTTCATTCTTCCTGCTGGATTTTTTCTTTCTTATTCATTTACACACACACACACACACACACACACACACACACACAAACACACACACACAAATAATATAACAGCCCATTTTTTGAGTGGAATTTCTTTTTCTGCTCACATTGTAACAGAATTCTTTCATTTTATTTATTGCTTTTGCAACTTTGGAGTCCTGTGTCTTTTTGTCACTTTAGCTGGTAAAGTCACTTTGCTCTTTAATTCACTTTTCTGAACTTGTCTAGTCTTTCTAGGCATTTGTTCAGTCAGTCATACTGCCAGATTATTCCCCAACAGTCTCTTCAGTGCCCATTGCCCAAGGCAGACATTAATAGAGCTTCTAATCTCAAAGGCACTCTTGCTCTGAATATACGTTGCGTGGATATCTGTGGATTTACACTTGTTCCTTTCCTCTTTCAGAGTGCAGAACCATATTTTATTTCTGTATTATAAGGAAAGAACAACACGATGTCACTCTCCCTCTTGCCCCTCAGACTGGAAAGGCAGTTCCTCTATAATGAGATCACCTCCTCACTCATGTTTGTTTCCTACCCCGTGAAATCTTGGAGATGCTTTTACTTCTTCCTTTTCACTAAAGCTGTAAACCTGTTTTTTTTTCCTTTGATGTTTTAGTTCATTTAATTCCAGAATATTTTAAATCATGCAAATCAGGTATATGTGTGTGTGTTTGTGTGTGTGTGTGTGTGTGTGTGTGTGTGTGTGTGTGTGTGTGTAGGAATCCTTATTCAGCGTTTATATTAACTTCCATCATCATCCCTTTTGATGTCACCCATCACGGTTTGCTCACTGATTTCTCCTGAAAATTTCATGTTTCTGTAGTGATCTTTTGATATTTGAATCTTTCTCAGTTGTTTTCTCAGTGGAGTTTTGTGAGTAGCAGGAGCACTGATTCTTCTCTATCTTCTCCTAATGTGCAGAGCATCACTGACTCCTCAGAGGCCGCGGGACATTAAGCGGCTGTCTTCCCACAGGATCACTTTCACTCTCTAGTTTTTCCTTTGCTTTGCTCTCTCTCAGACAGCAAGGCACATTGATTCAATATCCCTTTCTTCCTCTCTTCCTATCTCCCTCCCTCCCTCCTTCCCTCCTTGTCTCTCTCCCTCCCTCTCCATTTGTCCTTGGGAGGCAAAGTTACAGAAACAGAATCCCATGAAAATAATCTGCTGCTAGGGTAGCACTTTCAGGTCCTCTGCAGAGACATCAGGAGCCTGTCACAAAGTGCAAAGGGCATTTGTCCACTATCTCCTTAACTCAGTGAGAGCCAGGAATGGAACAAACTAAGAGCATATTTTCATCTATTTTTAAGCATAAATAATTGCCTGCAGTGAGTTATACTCAAACAGTTGTCACCTCATTGCAAATAGATTCTTGGGCACTTTATAGATATATTTTAGATGGTGAAGAACACTTTTCTGTTTCGATCTCTGTGTTATTATTAATGCTTACAAAAGTGTCTGACATAACTTAATAAATGAATAGATGCCCCTGATAGGTAATACTGAATGGTAGACTGGCACAAGTTTTGAACGTGATTGCTCATAGGAACTTTCCTAGTTTTATATACCTTTTGCAATGAATACTTTTTTCTTCCTTAAAAAAAAGTATGAAAAATTTGCAATTTTTGTTTTTTCACTGAAGAACAAATATAAAATATAAAAACACAGATGATACAGTGACTTTTAAGTAAATTTAAATTCATAAAAATAACTTTTACTAAGTGTTTTCCGAACCATTGATATCCTCAAAGATACTCAGCTTGTGCTACTAAATATTAGGAAAAGCGTATTTGTAAGTATGAGTGTATGATTGCAGTGTCTGGCTCTTTTCTATGGTATGTGCAGATGGTCAAACTATGGCCATGGCTCAAGGGCAGGAGCAAAATCATCATCTTCGTACATGGCTGAGAAGAACAGTGATGAGTGGGCATTCATGCTGGACAAGTGATGTCCTCATAAGGAGGCTAAAAACACTGTGATAAGGACTTGCAACAGTGCCATGCTCAAAGGCATGTTTCCTCTTTTTTATTTTCTTATTCTGTACTTCTACCCTAGACTTATTGTTTCTAATGATGTTCTCTTGTGCTCTGTACAACTACTCTAAAATTAAACTCATAAAGAACAATAGATTGCCACTATTAGCCCATGTGAAAGTAAGACAGACCACGGTTTTACTACAGGAGGTCTGGAAAATTAAGCAATGGATTGCATGGTGGTGTAACTCATCCCTCTCTCCTTGATGTCTTGGTCTTATTATTAGGGACTGTGGGTACATTCCAAGTTTATCTTAATTGTTAAAAGGAGCATTTTCCACTTTCAGGAGGACTAAATCTTAGCTCCTTAAGCAATTAAGAACACTGACTGCTCTTGCAGAAGAGCTGGGTTCGATTTCCAGCACATACATGGTGGCTAACAACTATCTATAATGCCAGTTACAGGGGATTCAATGCTTTCTTCTGACCTCCACGGGCATTACATGACATGGGTGTACATACACTCTTGTAGGCAATACACTCATACACATAATTTTTTTTTAAAAAAGAAGGTCACTGTTATTTCTGTGCTGAGACCACAGGAATGGACCAAAGGCAAACAGAGCAGCCAGTGGAAGACTCAACACAAGAGAAAATGGTCACATTAAACTATAGTGACAGAAGGGACAGAATGAATAGTGAATAAAGTCTGAAGGTAGATTCAGTTGGGGTTTCCAGTACAGCTGGTCAATGACTCACAAATCAGGAAGGAGAATAGTTAACTCCAATGTTTCATTGTGATCTTAAGATTGGAATTGCTCCTCATAAGGCATTACAAGAAAGGGAAGGTACAGAATACAGTCAAAGGCCCATGGATTAAGCCTGGGAATCTCAAATGCCTGAAGTCAGAAAGATGAGGAGAATCAGTAAAGAACACAGAGAAGGAGCAGCTAGCAAACTGAGAGGCATTTTGGGACAATGTGATGTCCTCTCATGTAGATTTTTCCATTAATTCTCAAGAGTATAGCTGAGATGGAGTCTTAATGTGTGTAAAGTGCAATAGTAACAGAATTCAGGTTTTCACCAAGCATAGAATAAGCATTAATATTGACTGATATGTAGAGTGAATTAATTATCCTAGGGACAAGCCAAATGAGCTGTGGACAACCCCCCCCTCCCCCCCGCCCCTTCCAGACTAGGTTGTATTTATCCAGGACTTCCTTGCCAGAGGAAAGAGGAGGAGCAGGGGAAGTCCTCTGTGTACCTCCCAGCCAGTCTCTTGGCTTTGGATGTAAGAAGGAGAGGGACTAAAGGTATTTAAGCTGAAGGCACCTCGAGGCGGGCCCTTTTTCTTCCACTCCTTAACATTTTGGATCAGACCACTGGGAAAACAAAAGATCCAAGCCTGGTTGTGGATTTACTACTATAACTTATGGGGAGGGGGCGCCCATGCTCTGTAAGTAACCCCCTTCCCATTGTTCTGTTAGTAAGTCCAAGGAAATTAGCTAGAATTTGCCTAACTGAGTTGGGGACTTTGTGTCTTGTTTGTTGTAGGACCTGGGGAGGGAGGAACTAAACTTAGCCCCTTCCAGTAGGAATTTTAGCTAAACTGATAGGTGGACATGACCCCCATTTTGAAGTCACTATCACAGAGCAGTCAGTGTTCTTAATTGCTGAGCATCTAGCCAAGCCCACAAAGATGACCTTCTTAAGGTAAAACTAAGCAAAAGCCACTTCTTTGAAGAAGCTTCTCCAATATCCATATTTCATCTAGACAGAAGCCTTATTCTCCATGGCAGCTTACAGAATTGCAGAATATCTTTACCACCTATACATTTGACAGAGGGTTAATGCTAGAATATACAAAGAATGCGAAAATTAAACATAAGAACAAAAAAAAAACCAAAACCAATTAAAAAACAGGGCAAGTATCTAATCAGACAGGTCTCAAAAATTGAAATGCATATAGCTAAGAAATATTTAAGAAATAGTTCAATATCTTTAGCCATCAGGGAAATAAGTGGAAACCACAGTTTCTTTGGGATTTCATCTTACTCCCATCATAATGTTTAAGGTAAAACAAAAGCAAAATACAATACAAATGATGCCAAATACTGATGAGGGTGTGGGGAAAGGACAACATTTACTCAGTGCTGGTGAGTGTGCAAACTGGTGTAGCCACTGTGGAAATTCACGTGGAGATTCCCTAAACAACTAGAAATGCATCCACCACAGGTATGCTTGTCTTAGGCATAAAGTCAAATGACTCTGTGTCCTATTACAGAGGTATTTGCTCATCTTTGTTCCTTACTGCTCTATTCCTAATAGCAGAGGCATTGGGAACAGTCTAAATGGGTATCAGTCGATGAATGGATAATGAACATTTGGTCCATTTACAAATGGAATATTATTCAACTGTTAAGAAAAATGAAATCATGAAATTCATAGACAGGTGGATGCTGATGGCAATAATCACTCTGAGAAGCATAGCTCAGATACAGAAAAATATCAGATATTCTTTCATATGTGGATATTAGCTTTGAAATCGTAGAGATGTGAATTTCATTCGGAAAACCTACAGAGGTTAGGAGACTAGTATTGGGCCATGAAATTGGCCTTCAAAACAGAGAAGAGTGAATGCAATATTATAAAGGAGGAGGGAGGGTAATAATGGAACAGGAAGTGTTAAGTGAGGTTTGGGATGGAAGGGCAGGGTAGAAGAGACATAACTAACACTAAATCCCTTCTAAAAAAGTCATACGGAAGTCTAGTAAAAGCTTCCTAACACACACACACACACACACACACAAACACACACACACACACACACCGAGGGAGAGACCGAGACAGAGATAAAGAGACAGAGAGAATGTAAATGGTGTCACTTTAAGTAATTTTGGCCTTATCTTTTCCAGTTCATTACACACACACACACACACACACACACACACACACACAATCCTGTTCTTGAACCCAATACACTCACTTCATACTAAACTCTCCACTCTTGTGCTTTATATCCTTGTGCTAAGATGTGTGCATTCCTCAAGGCTTTTACTCACATCTCATGTTGGTGTGATCTTCCTCGCTTTCCTTACTTACGGTTGCATTAACCCTAGTGCCAGCCTTCCCACCATACCTCCACGCGTTACATATTTACCTCTGTAGCACTTGTTACTAGTTCACCTGGTATCTTTTAAAGATGTATTATCAGCTCTTATACTTCAACAGAATGTGTGCCCATGACACAACAGGCGTCGTGTCTACTTCGTTCAGTACTGCATCCTCAGCATTTGGAAAGGCATAGTAGGAGCTGAATACATGCCTATTGAATGAACGAGTCTTTTCTGACAGCATGACAGAGAACTATATTCTGCAGGTGAGCAAAGGACAAGATAGTGACAATGGCTAAACATACATCTTGTGACACAAACATGCAGGGACCGCAGAGATAATGGAGTAAGAAGAATCTCCCCAAACCGCCAGGTCCTGAAAGAAGATATTTTGCTTATAACAAAGTGCAATTCGATCTTCTGCAGAAATTCGACATTTTTATACCCACAGGGTCAGATGACGGTTAATCCCTATTGTCAAATTGATTGTAATTAAAAGCATCTAAGGAAACTGGTAAATCACAGCTGTACGTATATCTCTGAGAACACTGATAGAGAGAAATGGTTAAAAGGGATCTGATTAATAAATGCATCAGTCCTTTGATGGAGCCACAATATGATAGCACAGTGAATGGTATCCAGATGGAGGAAAGCAGACACTGACAGCACGCCCCTGAGTTTACATGTTGCACTAGTCCCTTCCTGAATTCCTGTTCACCTGATTTCTGGTCACCATTATATGAAGTGCTCAGTATTGTTAACCTTCCTGTAAAGAAGGACTGAAACGTCTTAAACCAGGAGTCAAAATAAATATTTCTTTTCTTAAATTGTTTCTCTCAAGTATTGGGTCACAGTTTGGCAAACGTAGCTACTATAGTGAGTAAAAACTGATTCACTTAGTGCTTATGTGTATATGTTTGGTAACATTTATGTATGCCAAAATATTTGAATGTGTGTGTATGCTTGTTGAAGGCCAAGATAGCTAAATGTCAGCAGATATTGTGTGCTATACCAAGTTCAAACTTCGAAAGAATTCAGAGTTGGCTCCAATGATTACTTTTGCATTCAGCAAATGATGTCCCTACTAATTTGTCTATTATATACATTGATGATTATTTTCTTATGAAAATGAAGGTTCCCATGTCATCATTTTTCTTTTATAACTCTTTCTTGAATAATTTCATGTGTTAGGTATTTGGTTAAAATCATGACTCTACCTATATTACTTATAATTCATCCTTAATAAATATATCTTATATGAAATAAAATTCTTTCTTTTAAAAAATTACATAAAAGTAGTATTTTTGTGCCTTTTGGATCCTAGTAGAAATGCATTATCTAATTATAATTAAATTGATAAAGCAATATTCATTTTATTTGTATTTTTATTGAGATGTAATAAATAAAACTGTAAATTTATAGAATATAGGGTTGATATATATAGTATATATATAAATAAATATATAATATATATATTCATTGTAAAATAATTACTACAAACAATTTTATTGACACAAATGTCACCTTTTGTAGTTATATGTGTGTATGTGTGTGTGTTAGGAGAATCCTTATCATTCACTGTCTTGGCAAATTTTAAGTGGACATTAGAGCATTATAACTTTAACCAGTACACTGTATATTAACTGCTAAGAATTTAATTTTATTTATAACTAAGTTGGAAAACTTGTCACTCTACAAATGTGAGATGAACATGATATTTAAAATATCCTTACAATAAAGCACTTATAGATAAAGTGGTTTGTCCCAGCCTTGTTTGCTGAAGAGATGGTCATTTTGTAGTTGGCCCTTGCATGGTTTCTGTGGATTCTGTCAGGTTATTGAAATTTAAGTTTTTCAGGTTGTACATCTCATATAGAAGGACTTTCACCATGGCCCTATCTTGGGTCCATCCTCTTCTGGCTCAGATGTGGCCAAGTTAAAGAGCAATGAGTTAGTACACCACTAATATCCTATCTCACTATTAAGTGTGTACACAGTTTGCATGGTTTCCTTTTCTTCTTCTTTAAATCTAGGTTCTTATAATAATTAAATGGTTCTGACCTTCATCTCTGAAATAAGAGATGTTAGATTAGATAATATTGAGCTCTATAGAAACACTGACAGTGCTTGTTCTTTGACTATTTTCTGTCTCTTTGGAGAATATCCTTGACCTATTCTTGAAAGATAGAACTGCTAATAATTGTGAATTTTTTTTTCTTCTTTTTTAGCTTTCCTTTATCTCAAATATGTTTTCCTTCATTCTTATAGGACGATTCCATAAACAGGAGATCCCTGGTCATTTAGCACTTGAAAATGGTTGTGCCATTCTCTGCAGTCCTTGGTTTCATGTCCTTCCTGCGGTCATTTAGACTGATGACAGCCCCCACCTTACTCTTGCAGGTGATATGCACATCTCTAGTTGTTTTCTCTGGTTTTTGGAAGTTTTGTGCTGAACTTAATATAATAATTTATTGATTTTATCCTCTGAAGAGATGCTTAACTTAGTGAGTCTATAGAATTTTGATTTTGGCGGGTTTGAGAATCATCCATTGTTTCTGTGACTGTTTTTTAAACCCGTAATGAATGTTTTCTTGGTGTCATTCCACAGGTTTCTGAGGGTGTTATTTTTCAAGTATGTTTATTACATTACTTGGATTAGAATTCTCGTAATGTGGCCTCATGTTTGTCAATTATATTTTGTAATTTCCATTCTGCTACTGAGCTTATACAATAAATTTAATTTTTATTGCTGTTTAGTATTTTTAAGTTCTAAAATATCAATTTAGTTCATTCTACATATCTTTCTGATAATTTCCTTTATTTGTTTCTGAAGAGTTTGCCATTGATGATCAGCTATGTTCAACCTTTTCTTTATGTACTTAGTAGATAATTCTAACATCTCATTCAACTGTTCACATTCATTTCTTCTCTTAATTCAATTTGTACTTTTCTTACCTCTTAGTATATCATGTGATTTTTCATTATATCCTGAATATTTTGATGGTACTTGGGATCATATTTGTTCATTTATTTATTTTGGTTTTACTTTGCAGCCATTTGCAGGCCCTGTACCTGGGCCCTTACCTGAGTTTATTGGCTGTGATTGTGAGGGCATTAATCTTTAAAATATCTTTATTGAATTTTTGTGTATTTTATACAATAGTTCTTAATCAAATTTAGAGCCCTCCTCCATCCATATGCCCCAGTTACTCCCCTATGAACCTCATGCATTCTGACAAAGAAGTCCTATCCAGTCAAGCTGATTGAGTTGGCACTGGACTTGTGCAGGGCAACAACCACAAGTTCACATGTGCAAGCTTCCAGTGGCCTGAAAGCCTCTGTTTCCCTATGCTCATGAACCAACCCTGGTGCTTATAATCTTTCTGCCCCTTCTTCAACAACTTGTTACACTGTTTAGGTCTGATGATCTCATATTATAACTTTAGGTCTCCCATTAGACCTTCATAGTAGTGCTTGAAAAATATTCAAGTGAGATTTTCAGTCTTTGATGCCTGAAGATGGGATGTCTCTGGTACTGAGGAAAAGGGTATTTCCTAACCAGATGTTTTTCTTGTTGTTGTAGAATTTTCTGCCTGTGGGATATATAAGGACTTCCTAAAGGTAAGCAATTATCATCCTAGAAACTTCCTGGCAGGTGTTCTAGACTCCTGATTTCATTAGTATGGGAGTCAGTCTCAAGATGAGAGAAAAATGGAGAGAGAAAGGATATCTTGCTAGGCCTATCCTTCTTATCAATTGTTTTATTTTTGCCTTGAGGTGGAAGACTCTTTAAACTTCAAAAGAATGAGTATTCTTGGGCTGCCTCCTGCGGATGGCTTTAGTATTGTGGATGAGGTTGTGTGAAAGCTCCTAGGGTGTCCTGTATGATCCCTCCATTGCTGAATTCCTAACAATTTGTCTTCATCGTTCTACTTCTGCATTTTCTCTCTCAGTTGTCATATACATCGTTTTAGAGTTTATTTTGTAATTAATAACGATGGGCAACAGGAGCCAGTTCAGATGCTAATGTCTAATGACAAATCAGTGAGGAAAGAACCCTGGCATCCCCCGTGTGCTGGGATTGAAAGATTTGCCAAGCATTTAGTAAGATCTTTCTTCAGATCTCATTTCCTCTCCCTCCTTCTCCTCCACTCTCTTTCTTTCTCTATCCCACACCACCTTCTTTCTCATAAATTCACCACCTAACATGAAAATCTGAAAACTGTTTGAAGTCCAAGCACAGGAGGCTTTTGAGGTGGAATTAGTAAGAGCCACGGGGTTTTAGAGCTAGACAGTTTAGATGAATTTGTAAGTTCTGTGTTCAGCGAAAGATCCTGTCTCAAAAGACAGGAAAGCCTAGAGAAAGGTCCCTGGCATCAACCTCTGGCCTCACCCTATGCAGACATGGCTAAGCAACATGCATGTATGGATCTGGAAATTAACTAAGATATACCTCTGGACTGCTCTTTGAAGATAATTTCAAAAAGGATTAACTGATTCTCCTGCATAGTGGGTATCACTTCCAAATGGAGATCCATATATAAAACAGTCTGAGGAAAAAGTAGTTTTATTTTGCCTGCCCCCTCATATCTTCCTGGTGAATGGATCTATTCTGTTGCTATAAGCAATCTTTGCTATTACAGGAACCTAGCATCTTTGGTCTTCCAACCTTGGACTAGAGACTAGCAACTCTAGAGGAATCCTCGCAGCCTTCAGCACCAGATTGGAATTGCTGAAGTATCTACCCCCTGAACAGAGTAGCTGTTGGACTCTCATCCTCACCAGTATACAGAGCATTCTGTTAAAGTGCCCAGCTTCTATAATATACACCATTCTACTCACTCTCCTTTCATAACATATATTCATCCAATCGATTCTGTTCCTCTAGGAGACCGTGAATAAGACTGGGTGATTATTTGTTTAGTTTTCCTTCCACTCATTTCATGAATTATCCTGGGAAATACAACATGTTAAATGGCTACTTTATACCATAGAAGTCTTCATTACGATGGGTTTAGTTTTGTTTCTGTTTGAGAGAATCTCTAATTTTATCTTGTTGAATTTGAGGTAGTTATAATTTTTTAATTTTTTAACTTTTCCAAAAATTAGTCTCAGCATGTTCTAATTTTTGCTGATTATTTTCTTATCAGTGCAATAAATATAATTTAGAGCTTTAAAAATAGACTGATGGAATTAAAATAGAAACACAATTCACACTAAATAACCAGAGCTCATGGCTATGCTACAACAAATACTAGTTATATTTTTACGTATTCCAAATGAAAATTAATGTTGTACTTGGAACATGTGCCTTGTAACATGGGATCTTTAATGCAACCATCTTGCTCTCCATTTAAAGTGGTGGGAGTTGGAAGAATTGTGGATTTCTGCCCGATAGCACAGACTTTATAATCATGACAGAACAATACGAGTCACATTTATTTCTCCTGGAGAAAGGATGATCATTTTGTTAAGCTTTGTGTAGTCTTTATGTGAAAGTTTCTACTTAGCTAGTACTAGTTCTATAGCAAAGATCACTTCTGGCTAATGTCTTTAGAAGGAAATCAGGAGTGTTGACCTCAACTGTCAGGATACAGGAAGTATTGAAAGGCTCTCTAACAATAGAAAAACTCTGTTAAAAATCTCAGTTGGTAACTGAAATTCTCATCTGTGGAAAAAATTTTCCATGAAGAAAATGTTTCACCCTCGAAATTGTCTCCTGGGCCTGAATTTGTTTTTAGCATTTTGTACTCTGTCTCTCCTGAATGATTATAACCCTTGCATTTCTTCATCAACTTGAGGCACCACAATGAGCATAATAACTGAGAAATACGCCCTGGTATTCTTTGTCCTACCATCTTCCTTCACTTCTATGTCTCTCATCACAGACACTGTTATAATCAACATCGCTATTCTCACTGACCCATCATTGGCTGATAAATTACTATGTCAAGGACAGTTTTAGTGCACTAGATAACTATTGACATAAAATATCATACATTATAGATATATTCAATAAAGTATAACTGAAAATCTTTGGGGGAATCTAATAAAACACTAACTTTTAAAACTCATTTTGATTGTGAATAAAGCAGAGTTTTACTAGATGCCTCATTAAGTTTTTTATCACTATAATTCTCACTAATTGACTATAATAATGTAGATATTTGAAATGTACAGTACATCAATACATTAATAAACAATGTATATACTCCATCATAACAACATTTCTAGTGTTGGTCCCTTTGTCAAGCAAACTTTATGAATTACCTCAATTAAGTTTTAAAATGTCTATGCAGTTCCAAATATTATTATTACTTCTCCTGTAGTGGGCAGAAATAGGAGTATTAAATGATGCTTTATGATTATACAGCTAGTATGAGGTGAGGCTGGACTTGAAGTCAGTGTCTGTGTCAGGGAAGTAGGAACTTAGTGGACATATATTTAGTATAGATTGGTGAGTTTTAAACACTTGCTTTAGAAGTCATTTTGAATTGTTTAATCTGTTCAGTTGTCTAAGTAAAGAAGATGACATTTTTTTCTTTTGCCTTTACTTGATGATGTTTTCTCTTTAAAGCAGTTTGGGCAATTTAATAGGCTAGTTTTCATTCTCATGTTTCTATATTTAATGGATATGATTTTTGATATTTTTATTACACATCAATGTCTCTGGATATTATGAAGAATGAGAGTCAAAATAATCCTAGTTCTCTATGTGTCTTAAACCTGCCTTCATTATCATCACCAGTTCCTAGAATTCACCCCTGCATTAACAATAGGTGTTTCCTCTTTTGCTTGCAATAAGCATCTGCAGAGACCCCTCTGACGTTACTGAAAGTGCTAGCACGAATGTCCACCACGATTCCTGTTCGAGGACATACAGATTCAGAAAAGTCTGGAGTATAACTTGTAGCTATTCTGATCAATCCAGTAACTGTTCTAATCTGCTCTTTCTTTCAAAATAGTCCACATCCAGCATACCATACCACTTATGCCAATTCATTGGATAAAATTTCAATCTTCAGTTTGACTTAGACATTCTATGTCATCATTCTTAGGTAATTTTATTTGTTTTTTGTTTTGTTTTGTTTTGTTTTGTTTTGTCACTTGACTTCAGGCCAGAAACTATCTTGGAATGGTCTGTTGATGAAGTGGAAATCACTCCACCCACTGTTGCATGTATTCAGGATCTATGTCCCCCATTTCTATTGAAGGTCCTCATCTCTCTTGGGACCTTACATATCCAAAGTCACTCCTGCTAACGCTGAAGATCTCAGGATAACCTACTGTCTGTATCTTTTGTAAATATTTATGTGTTCTATATTGAATATGAGAATAGAAATATTTAATCACATGTCAAATTCAAAAGAGTAAAAATAAATATAACTCTTATTACACTAATGTTGTTTCATAGGTTTTATTTTCTCAGTGAAGAGAAATATCTTAGGAGTCTAAGACCATTCCCTATCACTGTTTAGGTATTAATAGTCTTACGTCTCTTTACATTTTATATTTATTTTAGAGCCTTCAAGGATTTAGCTAATTTTGTGAAGATTAAATAAAGGGATGCCATAAACCTACCCCCTGATTCCCATACGACAGATATTTTACTTTACTAAACCACATTTGTCATGACTAGTAAAAACAATGCAGCTGTCTTGTTATTGCCCAGAGTCTGGACTTCATTTAGGTTTCCTCAACTTCTTTTCTGGCCCTCTTATATTTCAGGATTCCAACACAGTTGTCTAGCGCATTTTCTGGTCTTATTTTCATTGGTACTTCATGACTGTGCTCGTTATTAGACTTTTTGATATTTTCTTATGGATAAATTCACGCTATACACTTTTGGCAAGAATATCATAAAGTGATAATATGTCCTCTGTAAATTGTGTGATGAGACATCTGAGGCTGGTTTATCCAGATAAAGGAGATACTGGTTTGGTTCACTTGCATAAGGTGTTGAACAACTGACTTTCCAGTGAGACATTTGCTTTATTTTTATGAAAATAAAAAAGTGTGTTACATGGGAATTTTTAAAAAACACTAATTGACTTAATCTGAGTATATGAAATGGTTCATATGTCAGGGCCATTTTTTTTATTCATTGATAATACCATTTTGTTTCCGTCCTTTAAAGTTAGTATCTATCAATGACACATGATGGGTTTCATTATGATGTTTTCATTCATGTATATAACATATTTTTTTCTGTTTTTTAACTGAATCATTGTGTATTTCATATAGAATACATCAGTCAATCTTCCTCACAAGTTAGTGTCCCCAAATGAACTCAGTGCAGGTTCATTCATGGAGGTCTAGTCAGCCTACCTGGAGTCTCTCATTTTAGGAGTACAAGCTCATCCTCATTCAACATTAATCTGTTGCCAATATTTCTTAAGCAGAATTGGGGTCTTCTACCCATTTCTCCAGTTCCATGCTGAGATTTTGTCTGCTTGAGTTTGCATGGGTCTTGAAAATCCTGAAAAGACTGATGTAGGAACAGGGTCCCAGGACCTTGTAGGATTCTATTTCCTCATGGTCACTCTTCACTGGCTCTTACAATCTTTTCACTTTCTCTTCCGCAATGTTCCCTGAACCCTGGGTGAGTGAAACTTAATGTAGGTGTCCAGTCCAGGGACCCATCCTCTGCAGATATTTAATCTCCATGCTTGTGACCTTTTGTGTTTCTGGCCCTTTGTTGCATGAGGGAGTTTCATTAATGAGAGCTGAGAGATTCATTAGTGTCTTTTTTTACCTCTTGTTCTGTACTACATGAACCTTAGGTGTAGAGGCTGCATTGTAGATGTGCCACTTAGGCATGGGCAATTCACAATGTCTGTGTGTAACCATCTGTGGTACTCTGTAGTACTCTGTCTGGTGCAACAGAAGCTTCTTTGATGAGTGTCATACTTGACTGTAAATATAAGGATACATATTTTACATTTAATAAGAAATTACATTAGCTTAGGGATGTGACAAACTTGGGGATTTCTCTAAGATCTATAATCTCTTCAGCCATATATATTTGGTAATGATTACAGTCCTACATATGAATCTCCTCCCACTGAATGGGCTGTAAGACCAATTAGGTAGCTGCTCATTGGTCCCAAGAAAAAAGCGCCAGTTCTGCGCCAGTGTTGTATGCTGTAACAGTCATCGATATGGTTATTTTTGTCAAAAAGCTGCTGATTCGTGATTCATGTTTCTCCCTTGACTATTTGAATAATGCTCTCCAGAGTTATGGGACCTAACCTTCAGGGGAAAGTGACTTCCAGATCAGTTCCAGCTCCATTTCCCCAACTCTGGTCTCTGAAGTATGTCCTGTCTTTAGTAATAGGGTCTTACCTTCAGGTTCTGGCAGGCAATCAAGTGTTGTGGCAATATTGTGTATAATTTCAGAAGTCTCTTGGACTATCCTGGCCAAAATCTCAAAGGAAGGTTTCTCCTGTCTGGCACTGTTTCTTGTTATGTAGCCTTCAGCTATGTGCATGGACTCATGTAGAGATATTGTATGTGGAATTTGTCAGTAGGTTGTTGGACGAATTTGATTCCCTCTGGTGTTTTATGCTAGCTAGGCATTGTTTAATCTCCTCTCTCTCTCCTCTCTCTCACTCTCACTCTCTCTCTAACCTTCTCCATGTCTTCCCCATTGAAAATGTCCTCATTTTACCCATTTCTCCCTTGATTATACCAGTCTCCTAAGGCCCCACCTCTCTTGAGCTCCTTCTTTCCCTTTATCCCCATAGTTCCTTGTATAACCCTTCTCCCTCCTCTGGAATGGAAAGGAACGAGTGAGGTAAAGGGAAAGAAGTAACCTCAGAGAAAAGAATAATAGGAGACAGGTGTTACTAAGGGACAAATAGATAAAATGGATTTTTTATGCACATGGAACAACTCTGTTTCCATAAGACTTTAGCTTACTCATTTTATCATTGACTGATAATTTTTGTCCAAAAAATTGTTTCTCTGTCTATTCCCAAATGGTGAATTCCCTAAAACTTTTTTTGTGAACAGCAGTATTTTGAAATTGAAATTTGTTTTGTTTTGCTCTAAGCAGTAGAGCTCCACAGTGGACCTAACATGCTCAGCAAAATAGGATGTAACAGATGTGTCCTTCAGGCTTTATTGTTCCATTAGCAATGTTCAGGTAGCACACCTAAAATTAATTAAAGGCCTTGGGATCTTTAGAAAGGTGAATGAGCATTCTTTCATCTTAGGTATGTGCGTTCATCATGTGCATTGGTGAGCAACAACTGCAAGCCTGCCTTTTGAGCTTTGAAGTGAGGAATTGACTTTTCTTTAGCTATGAAGGAACTAGATGGCAGCTTCTTTCAATATCATGGTGTTTTAATCTACATTGAAAATCGTTAAGTACAGGCATGTTCCTAAGTGATGGTTGCTAGACCTCCTGGAAATGTTTTACAGTTTCACCTTGGCTCTTCTTATGATAAAGACAGATCTTCATGAACCAACCTTTTTTTTTTTCTTCACAGGTTTCTTCTGCATCTTTACTTCTCTCAATCTGTTTAGAACCCAAAAGAGTCTGAGCTCGGCTCTATATTAGATTTTGGCTTAAGAGACTACTATGGTTAGAGGCTCAACAGTTAAGAACACTGGATGTTCTTGCAGGGGAACAGGGTTATATTCCCAGCACCCACATGGCAGCTAACAACTATCTGTAATTCTAGGGCCAAAGGATCTGACACCTTCTTCTAGCCTCCAAAGGTATTGCATGACATGGGTACACTTCACTTACACACATGGAGGCATACCAACTCATATTCATAAAATACAATTAAATAAATAAGTAAATAAGTAAAAAGAGAGCATTGTGGCTGATTTGGTTTTATAAAACCTTCTCCATATCAACAGCAATGCTGGTTTCGTTTCTCACAATTTGTGAGCTTACTGGTATACAACTTTTAATTTCCTTTGAGAGCATTCCTCTTGCATTTGGAGCTTGGCTGAGGGACACAAGAGACTTCACTCAGCTTTAGGCATGCCTACTTCAGCAAGCTTAGTCATTTTTGGTTTTTGATTTAAAACAGGATGTGTGCAACTCTTTATTTCACTTGAAGATTTAGAAATCTTTAGAGGGTTATTAACTGGCCTAATTTCAAAATATGTAATCACAGGAACTGGGAATGTTTCAAGAGATGCGGGGATAGGTGGTTATTGAAACTTTCTGAAGATACACAGCATTTATTGAAAAAATTTGCTGTCTTCTGTAGTTGAAATATGTGATACTTCCAAACAATTACAAGGATAATATCAAAAGTCACTGTTCAAAAATCACCATAATGGAATATTAATAAAATTTGAAAGTTGTTGAGAATTACCAAATTGTGACACAAAGGCATGCAATGGACAAACTTTCTTTGAAACATTAACTTGCTCCATAAAGAGATGCAACCAATTTCACATTGTAAAAAAAAAATCCACAGATGAACAGCAAGCGATGCACAGTTAAGCAAGGTATGCCTGAACTTGATTTTTGCCCTCTTCAAACAAACAACTGAAATGGATTCAGAGGAACAGCTAAGAGAAGCCAATGACGGTAATAATCATCCAGATCACAGCCATTCAGCTGATGTAATAGTCACTCCAGGGCAAACAAACACCAAAACATAAGATTATCAGCCTTAGGTGCATTTGAGAACAGTGGTCATTACAACTCTTCATCTTCCTCTGTTGCAAACCCATCACATATTTTAAAAATTCTAAATGTTAATGATGTTTACATCATTTCTATGGTGATTAGTTTAAGATTGTTTTGAGTCATGAAATTTAATAAGATTCTGATAGATTGGTCTGGATCCACTGAAGCAAACAACTTTAGTATTTCTTTTTGACTCTGGAGAAGCAGTTCTAATACTTGAACCTAGGAAGGAATGTCCTAATGCTTATATCTTTCTGAATTTCATGTACT
This sequence comes from Eospalax fontanierii, assembly GCA_035773235.1. Lineage (NCBI taxonomy): Eukaryota > Metazoa > Chordata > Mammalia > Rodentia > Spalacidae > Eospalax > Eospalax fontanierii. Next base: position 25,756,718 of record CM069538.1, on the reverse strand, counting down.
TCTTATTTATAGTTGTCCTAGTTTGGACTTCAACTACTCTTCCCCTTAATTTTAAAGCACTGATATGTTAGGAAAATGTTCCCTTATGTTGGAAACTCTCAATATCACTTATTTGTGGTGCATCTTGCATCTCTTAGAGTCTCATTTTCAAGTTAATTCAACATCTATAACAAGAAAAACCTATCTTTAATCTGGAATTCTATGTTTGTTTACATTGGATTTTCCAATAATTTATAAAATCTTTTTATTTATTGTTTTTTTAAATTTATGCACATGACTGTATTGCCTGCATGTAAGTGCACTTGTGTAGTACGGTGCATAGGATTCTCTGGGACTGGAGTTACAAGTGGTTGTTAGCTGTCATGTAGGTGTTGGGAACCAAACCCTGGTCTTCTGCAAGAACAGCCATTTCATCTTAACCGATGAGCCATCTCTCCAACCGAAGATTTTCCAATAAGTTTTACCAAATATTATAAATAAAGGCTTTTGATACCAGTGTTATTTTAGACAACAGTCAGGATCAGGAATATTTACTCACATATATTGATTAACTCTGTATAATATTTTTTTGAGATTTTCATTTGTCAAACATGTTATGTTTTATTTAAGAATGTGCTAGGTTAAACCCAAGTGTCTCTAATGATTAGTTATTCTATGTGCTGTTATGAATCAATCTATAAAGAATATTTTTTTACTAAATACATCTGCTTTGGGTCTGGCCTTTATTATCAATAGATGATGAGGGTAAACCAAATAAAAGGGGAAACAGAAAAGTACACTAATGTGAAACTTAAAATGTTGCATGAGAAAGACACATTTGTTGTGTAGTCTAAGCAATGAGATAATAGTCAGTCAGGTAAAATGGTATGCAGGTATCTCCACTGAGGGAAGACTTCCTACTGGGAAGAGATTGCAGGGGGGAAAAACTGCTATTGGGAAAAGAGCTTCTTCTCATCTAAACCCAGGAAACCGTGATGTTGAAGATAACAAGTGGGAAAAAGGTTCATGCTGTGGAGAATAAAGGGAGAAGAGGTTGTCCTAGCCAGGGAGCTCAGGCACTCTCAAGAACGTATGTCCATCCTGTGATGGACATACTGAGAAAAGCTTTTTTCTCAGTATTCATGTGCATACCCATAGACTAATGCTGAGATGATCCTTTTTGCAGTGACTGAAGATTAACGCAGAGATTTATATCTGTCAATATGCTGAGAATAAGTGACCATTGAGTGTTCAGCTATAGATGAGATATCTATGTCACCCAGTTCAAATCCTACTGGACATTTCAGAAAAGGGAAAGAAAGAATGTAAAAACTGGAGGAAGAAGAATACTAAGAAATAGTGGCATCCAAATACAACGTGATTGCTGTAGTGATAAACACACAGAAGTTGTGTGTCTCTGCATAAGGCCTGCATAAGACTGGAATCTGAAACATTCCACCATGGATGGGTAGACACACTTGGGCGCCCATCTCTTCCTGAAGACCTATTGGCAATTAATTTTTGCTAGGGGTATTGATGACATTTTCCTCAGTGGTTAGGGACCCCCTTATGCAAACAGCCTTAACTAAACTCAGTGTATCATAACAAATGTTATGAAAGCAGGAGGGAGATTGAGTGGGAAGATGAGAGAATTCAGAGGGAGGGAGAAGGGTATAATGAATGTAATGGAGAGTAAATGCAGTCACAGCACATTGTGCATATGTATGAAATTGTCAAAAAAAGAACGTGTAATTCTTTCAAACCTTTCGTCTTTGTCCAAGGACAGTAAAGAGACATGGCAGAATTTGAAGTTAGAAGATGACCTTGAGGTCATTTTCATAATTAAAAAAAAGCCATCTAGTTAAACAGAAAATAGGAGGGGCAGGATTCACGGAAAGTTCTGAGTGAAGAGAAGTAAGTGAGCATCAGAGGCAGAGAGCCAAAGCGGGGCCCACATTAAGACACCATTGCTGTCGCTTCTCTCCCAGGTACCATGCACTCACTTTGAATGCTTAATCACTATGATCAGAATTTCAAGCACCTCCTATGCAAAGTAACCACTAAGAGTAAAAAGTGTTGCAATGCATACGTTTCAGGCTAGCACTTGAACTCTTCTACCCAGTGACTCTCCACATGGCTTCACATTGCAATCATCTGCAGAGCTTTTTTTCTGTTACTGACTCCAGAATCCCATCCAAGAAGTTGACCAGCTAGTGAGAGTGTGAAGGCATTTCTAAAGTGGCCCTGCCGGTTTTATCCTGCACCATAGCTGAACGCCCCAGTTGTTGCCTCCTGTACTTTTGCTAGGGAGGATGGCATATAAATCAGCTATGTCTTGAGATGAACATAGAATGGATTACAAATCCAGACTTTAATAATAAGAATATTGGTTTCTTTCAAATCATATGAATTTGTATATGGACCTAGAATACCTGGAGATGACCACACACACAGATGTGGTAGGGTGACTGACATCTAAATACATCCTGAGCCGTTTGACATCTTTTTTGGCGATCATAAAAATATTCTCAGAGCACCATGAGACACAATAAAGAAATGAGGTGTCTGAACTGGATGTGGAGCTGTTCCAGTGATTTCCCCTCTTCCTAAATCAGATTCCTCAGGAGAGCACCTCTTGAAGCAGAATCAACACAAGTATTCACAGCCCGTCTCCTTCAGAAAAATAATTATGCATCACTGTGAGTTCCCTTGCCATCTCTCCTTCATTTCAGTGCTCTAAATTACTGGTTCAAATGTCCTTTCCTCGGCGAGATAGAAAAGAACATGATACCCAGTTTCCTTTCAGCTGAAGGGCTAATAATGAGGAAATATTATGTCTGTCTTTGGCAAGTACATGCCCCTGGAGAAATCTAAAGAGTTGTTTCAACTAGCATCTCATTACAAGTAGAAACCTTTATCATTCCAGCTCATAGAAAATATTTGGGGTTATTTTTGTGGTTGTTGTATAAGATTATTTTTTGCCATTGGAAGTTAAATTTTGTGTGTGTGTGATGTTTGGTTTCAAGGATTATCCCCTGGAGCTTAACAGCCATCAGTGTCTTCTTTGAATGAAATGCGTTTTGTACTTTGATCCAGTTGGGTGAAAAAGTTGCTATCAATCTTTGTATTTAAAAAAAGTCAAGTTCTTTTGGAGACCACAGACAGTACTAGGGCCTAGTTTCTGAAGAAAAATAGTTGTCACCTAGTTTTTCTAACAAGTTGCTTTTAACAAAATTTAATAAAATTACAGAATTCTATACCCCAAGACATTTTGTGCTATCAAAATCAAGTGAGGAAATTAATGCATTTTCTATTTCAGAACAACAGAATCACATTTACCTCCCTACGGTGTTGTAAGTCAGATGCATACTAGTTCACTTATCACACTTTTTTTCTTGTGCATATTTCATCCACAAAAATCCTCTGTATTCAACTCTTACAATGTGATCTCTCATTCTTCCAGGACTACCACTTCTGTGAGTCGGGGTGGCCAGGTTATAGTCTCTAGCTAGTCAATGAAATAGTAGCTTTGGTGTTCATGTGCATACATTGCATAGACATGATGAAAGTCTTCAATTAGTTGACTTTAAGGAAGGGGGATTATTCTTCATATCCCAAATATGTGTGCTTCATTCAGTTCGAAGGATTTAAGAGTGAGACAGGTTCCAGAGCAAAGAGAAATTCTACCTGTGGATAGAAGCTTCAGACACAGAGCCTGAGTCCCAGTATGCCATCCTGGTGGCCTGTGAGCTCCCTGAGTTTATAGGCCAAGCTCTCTCACTGTGTATCTTAGCATATATTTCTTCCTATATCTAGCTCTATTTGTCTTGGTGAACTTGTCTGGTCTGGCTTTTTGGCTTTGGAGAGTTTTCCTAACACATAAACCTGTTCTGCATCAATATTCAATATTTAATTTGCATGAATACAACCTGAAGATCTTTGTAAAATACGGACTCTGTGTAGTATGTCTAGGGTAGGCCCTCAGTATCTGCATTTACAGATTTTCTAGACTGAAGATCAGTAAACTTATTTGTAAAGTACCTTAGTAAATATGAAGCCTTGTGAGCCACGCAGCCTCTTTCCTCAGTGCCCATTTCTGCTCTTGGAATGTAAAAACAGCCATGTATAATATATACACAAATGAATGGCTTGTTCCCATTAACCTTTATTTACAAAAAAATGCTAACATACCAGGGGCATCTGCTAACACCTGTTGTAGATCTTACTTCTGGTTATTGATGTACAGATGACTCTTGAACAGAGGGTTCCAGAGCAGAGGTGCAGAACAAGAATGCACAAGTTCTGTAATGCCTGACAGATACATTGCCATGTTGTATTGGGGGCCTTTAACCATCCCCACCTAGCTACTTGTAAACTTTCAGGATTTGGAGGGGCCAAGTATTAAGCTGTTGCACTGAAAGTGGCACATGACATAGTAATGGAACATACTTCAATTAGAACCCTTTATTTTCCTTCCAATGTGAGGCTTCAGGAATATACAACTATTGTTAACTCGTTTAGCCTTGATCCCAATACACAACTTTCCCAGGTTTAAGAAATTGGAAATACAAGTATGTATTTAAATACATTTACATTTGTATACAATGATACATTCATTATTTAGTCTGATATTCACAAAACATTTTGTTGAAATTTCTTTCTTCATCTGGGTGCTTAGTTCAGTGGTTCAGTGTATGCTTAGCATGCATAAAGTTCTGGGCTCAATGCCCAGCATCAACTAATGATAATAATTAGAATAATTTATCCCTCTGTCAAACTTAAGAGATAAGGTTCAATTGATCTATTTTTGTTAGATGTAGGCAAATATAAAAAATGACCAAAAATCTTCATTGTTGGTAATTGTTTCTCATTTTAACATTGATAAGTTGTTGACAGATATTTAGATGAAAAACAGCTAAGGACCAGAGGTGGTCTCCTTTACTTCCTTCACATACCTTCATGGTCCTTCTTTCTGCCATATATGTTAAGTATGACACTGCACAATAAAGAGGTGGGAGGTGAAGTGATGATTTTCATTAGTTGGTCACGTTATGCCTTGTATATGTATCAGCTTAATTTGAAAGCATTTAAAACTGAAAGTACTCTTTCAAAGCATTCATTTATACCTTCATTTCATAGACAATTCTCAATGGAAGTTATTCTCAAATCATATGTTGAAGTCCAAGCCCCAGTAGATAGGGTTAAGCCGTGAATCTGAGCAGGTCATAAATTGGAGACCTATGAATGGCATTAATACTTTGCCAGTGGCAGAAGATCAGAGTTTCCCTTTTCACCAATTGAAGATGATGAGAAACAGGAGGTGGATCTCCCTAGACACCATGTCTGCTAATGGCTTGATCTTGGCTTGCTCAGCTCTTAGAACTATGATAAATGAATTTATGTTTTATTTTAAATAGTCTTCTTAGCCTATAGTAATCTGTCATAGCAACTCCATCACCTAGGGCAATGGCTGATTAAAATATATCTGGTGAACCACAAGACTTGGTATGGACCTCAGACTTCCTGACTTCCTTGATATGTTGGATTCTGCCACCCAAAATCTTGTTCATGAGGTTCAATGAGTTTCTGTTGTGTTCCAAGTAGTGGAACTTGATGGAACTTGGACAGAGGTGACAGATGCCTCCTGTTCCTACAGAGCTTACAGCCTGCTCAATTTCAGTGTGTTAAAAGTTTTAATGCAGGTTAGTAAAAGGTTCTGTGAGGTGTAGAGGATGAAACAAAGGATGGCAAAGTAAATTGAGAAAAAATTGTAAGTGAAGGAACATTAGCTAGCTCTGTCATAAGATATATGTTGAAAGGGCTGGAGAAATGGCTCACAGTGAAGAGTACTTACTATTCTTGCAGAGAACTTGAGTTTGGTTTCCAGCACCTACATGTTGACTCACAACCATCAGGAACTCCAATTCCAGGGGACCCTATGCTGTCTTCTGTCTTCCAAAGGCACTCACACATACATGTGAAATAGAAATAAGTCTTAAAAATCTGTTGAAATGTTTAATGAGCCCATGAATGTGTGCAGAGTAAACACACGATCAAGGTTAATGCTTAGTCTATTCACTTGCAGTAAAACCCAGTTTATCTTCCCTTGATATATATCGGTTCCTATAGTACACAGTTTCTGGAAGAGATGTCTGCAGAAAGATATATGAACAGTTCAGAAAGAAACCCTCAAAGTCTGCATAACTCCAATAAAAACAAAAACATATTTCCTGATATAACAGCAGTACAGTTTGAAGCTGCGTATTTATCACTCTAATGTTGCACCTGGGTATAGAGACGAAAAAATGGCTCCATGGGGATTCTTCCAGGCTTTCTTGGCACTAAGCTCTTGATGGTTCATTTGTGAACCATTCCTCATCATATGTGGACCTCTGACTCTACTAATATTTAGAGAAGTGCTGCAGCCGACTTGCCCTGGCTCTTAAGAGACAACTGTATGCGTTTCTTCCCAACTCAAAGTTCAAAGTTTAATTTTTTCCCCCTCTCCTGTCCACAGCTATTAAATTCACAGCCTACATTATTCAAGGAGAGACTAGTTAGATCATGAAAAATCAGCAAATTGCACAGACCAGAAGTACTTTTTAAAAGACAGGTTAGTGTTTACCAGTATCTTATTTTATATTTTTCAGCTTCTACAAACTTCTGGTAACAGCATGAAAGAAGTGGTTAGACAGACACAAAGCAAATTCATGGTAGAGCAGCAGGTAGCAATACTAGCCATAGTCAGTCTCAATGCGGGCAGTGGCTTGATGGAATCAAACAGTAGACACTCCCCAAGCAGTGACAACATGAAGTCACAAAGCACAAAGTTTGATGGTGAGTTGTGGGACTGGGCCAATCTTCTGCATATCACCACTTTCATTCTTGAATGCTGACACCTGGGCATAGAGGGAAGGGTGTTCAACATACTGACCATCCTTAAAGGCATTCAACTATCATCAGTACATCAAATTCTGAGAGTCTTAGGTGGGTTTCTTTAGGATGATGACCTGGCCACAACTCAAAGAAAGCCTGTGAGATGAGAAGAACCCCTAACTCTTGCCACAGAGATGTCAATATTGACCCAGTGTGGTGATCTTTAATTTCATTTTTCTCTAGGTCCCCCTGAGAGACAGTATATGGAATGTGAAAATGGTTTGAACTTCTATCACCTACACTGAAGTGCTTTACTTGACAGTCAAGGGTTAGTGCTATTTATCACCGTTTACCTGGTCCTTCCCTGTGCTCCCTCCCCATCTCTTAAAGGCTCTTTTCTCCCTCTTTGTTTGGAAATTATTTTTTCTGTTATGTTGTTATAGCAAAGAACATTTTGCCTCCAGGTGAAATCAATAGCGTTGCCCATAGAGGTCTTTTACTGGCTGGAGAGATTTTGTGCATTCATATCCTGGCATGTCTCTTTTCCTAACTTAATTCCTGTTTTCTGTTTTGCTTAAGGGATTACAACGATGTCGTCTAGAAGATATTAAGGTCTAACTAGACAAGCTTCTGTTTCCTTTCCTTTCATCTTGACAGACACTGCCGGCAGTGAATATTTAACAGTAATGGGAGCAAAAGTCTTGACAGTTCCTCTGTCTTTTGTGCCTCTCCTTAGGGCAGCAGGGCTCAGAGATAGAAATACTGCCTCCAATTGGCCTGGGAGTGAAATCTGCATTTCCTTAACATATTTCAAAAATAACAAAATTGAGCAGACTCAACTTCCAATAGGGTAATTTCATTCAAATGACTAAAAGGGGATTTGCATCTTGGTCACTTAATTAAGCCTCTCATAGCCTTTTTGTCACCATTTTAGCTTAAGTTAGAAATGCCCAAAGCTAATTTTCTTGGCCCTGGAAGATGCCACGACTGCGTGTTTTCAATCTTGACAATTATTTTACTTCCTCGGCTTTGGCCTCATAAGACAGATAATCACAAATGAAACTCTTTGCAAACCAAGTTCCAAATATAGATCTTTGCTGAGTATAATTTCAAAGGTTACTTTCATTAAACTGTTAATGGATCAAATAATTTAAATATATTATTAAAGGGGAACACAAGAAATGTGAATATACTATTATCCTTTACTTTCTAATAATAATCAGAAATATTTTTAAAATAGAAGATGACTTTCCTTACATAAACAAAATATTTGAACTTGCATGCATATTATGAGTGAGTTTCTAATTCTAATTTTATACCTTAGGAGAGTCCTATTTCAAATGATTTTACTATTTGTCTTCTTTGTATTTTATACTGCATAGATAGAAATATATTTAAACAATATTAATGAAGCAGGAGCTCAGTATTAATATATCATCATATTATTCAGTTCAAATGTACAATTGGGTGTTATTAAGAACAGAGTAAAAAGTTATTTTCTTTCAAGTGTCATTTTAGAAGAAAAAAAGGAAAAATATGGCTGTACATAGAGAATTAAAGTAAATTAATCTGATAATATAAGTGAATTGAACAAGCTGTGCAATATAAATATTTTAATCACTTCTTGATCCGGAAGTGCTGCATGTACAAAATGAGCAATTATGTTGTACCTCTTGGGAGTCAACTCTAATTACAAAGCAGTAGGATGTTGCTAAATGTTAATACATGTAAATATCAAGCATCAGGTCCTTAAATTTCCTTGTGATTTTTTAATATATACTTTATGCTTGCATTCTATAAATACGTTTGGCACACACTGCATAATTCTGAGGTCTGAGATGTATTACTCTTCTTGTAAATACATTATCTGCACTGTATTCTACAAACTACGATTTATTGGCAGGATGAGAACTCCTTCTGGAAAGTGTTTGACATGAATGCGTGGGATCTGAGCTTGATCCTCAGAACTCATGTTAAAAAGGTACAATGGCATATACTTGTACTCTGTGTGCTGGGGAAGAAGATACAGATCAATCTCTGGGGTTTGCTGGCCAGATAGTTTAGCAGTAGGGATGGTCCTCAGGCAATGAGATATTCTATCTTAAAAAACACAGATTGGGTGGCTCCAGTGGTAGACACTCAAGGATGTCCTCTGTCCTCTACACATGCATGGACACAAATGCACATGTGACAGTGCAGACATTTATGCACGCCCATGAAGATGTGTGATTAAACACATGCATGCACACACACACACACACACACACACACACACAAGCATTTAGAAAATTAGCACCTTAGGCTTCCCTGTGTTACATGCCCTGGATTTGTTTTTATATAGGACCCAAAAACATATAAATATGTCACCCAGGACATCTGGAGATGTGCATTGAAAAGCTAAAATGAGATGGATTAGACCTTGACAATCATGGTGTTGGCTTTCAGAATTTAGACAAGGAAGGAGGAACTGAAGAACTACTGCTTTTCTGTATAAGGTATTTCAAAATTGTGATTAAATCCTAATTCCACACAGGGTTCCTTTGTTAACAAACTCATAGAGAAAAGGAACTCTCTCAGGATACAACTTTGTGTGTGTGTGTGTGTGTGTGTGTGTGTGTGTGTGTGTGTGTGTATGGAGCATGATTAAAATGGAATTTGGAGCTGGAAGGTGAGCAAAATTCTAAGATGCTCTCTGACTTCCTGACAGTGTTATATACTTATCTACATCATGATTAAAATGGACTGAATTTAGCATATGGACAAAAAAATAATGACTTTAAGCTATACATCTGACAGAAGCCTGTGTCTAGAATATACAAAGAACTCAAGAAAGTAAGTTCCAAGCAAACAAACAATCCTATTAAAACTTAGGGTTTGGAACCAACAGAGATTTCTCAAAAGAAGAAACAGAAATGGACGAGAATTTCTAAAAAGACGTTCAACATCTTTAGCAATCAGGGGAATACAAAACTCCTCTTTGATTTGCCTTACTCCATTGATGTTATGGGAGTAATCAACCATTTTAAGACAGAATTTAAGGCTTGTTTTTCAGGTGGAACTCATGACTGGTATCATTAACTAGGTCAAGAACCTATTGCTGACTAAGTCACAGGTTCTTGGGAGAACCTAATACCATTATTCTGCAAAATGAACATTCTCTTTTACTGGTTTCTGAGTTCTTATCATTATACTCATGGGTTAAGCATCTTCCAGGGATCATCAGAGAAGCTTTCTTTTTGCAGTAGATGGTAACTAATACAGAAACCCATACCTGCTTAACATGCAGAGACTAAGAGACTGTGGAATGTTTATCTTGAAGTTGGACCTCTGTAATATACTCCTTCCTCTCAAGGCTCAGTGATCATCATGCGAAATGGGGGTGGGAAGGTGATAAGAGTCAGAAATAGTGGCTGTCTGTAGTTAAACAATATTTACTGCATGACAAGATCTTTGCGCATATGAACTCACAGTGGTTATGACTGCCAGCGCAAGACTGATCTAAGAACATGGCTGTCAAAATCCCAGACCAGGTTAGGGAAGTGGGAGTCTCATCCCTATCGGAGGAATTGTTGTTAATTGTTGTTTTATAAGTCAGCTTTCTTTAGGGATGTGACCTCTGAGAGGCTAGGCATGTTCCAGTAAATACTTTAAATCCTCATACATACAGGCAGGACTAAGTAGACTCGGTTGGTTTAAAAATAGTAAATAAACTTGGGAGGGGAAAGCAAAAAGATGATAGGGGAGGAACTGTAAAAAGGATGTGGGGATATATTTAATCAAAACACAAATGTATGTATGAAATTCTCAAACAACAACAACAAAAATCCAGAATGGATGAGAATGGTGCCTTACCCTCATCTTTGGAGTTACTGGAAGCTGATGCCTATTGTGCGAAAGATATCCTTTTCTCTGTATGAGAGTGGCCTCTGGTAAATTGCCTATGCCCCAGTGGATGACCCCACACCCACGCATATATGGACAACACTAGTTTTACTCAGTGGGTTGAAAAATAATGAAGAAAATAAATAAACAATATGATAGTATTGGGAGGAAGATGTGTTAGGGTGTCCTGGGGAGTATTGATCTTATCCACTCCCACTCCTCACTCCCAAGACAAAATTGTCAAAGAAAAACTTGAAATACGTTCAACATTCCTTCCTTCAGTAATCAGCTGCCAATACTTCTTTGGCTAAGATTGCTGCCTGCTGCCCATTTCCGCAGTTCTATGTTGAGTTTTTGTCTGCTTGAGATTGTGTGGGTCTTATACGTGCTTATACTCTTACTGTAGGTTCATTTGAGAAAGGTTCAGAAGCCTGAGAGCACTTCCTTCCCTGGCTTCTACAATCTTCCTGCCTACTCTTCCATAATGGTCCCTGAACTCTGGGTAGGTAAAGTTTAATATAGGAACCCTGTCAAAGGACATTCACTCTGCAGATTCTTAGTCATTACATAAAGTTTGGCCATTTGTGGTCTTTTATGTACATTGCCCTCTGTTGCATAAGGGACCTGTGTTGATGAAAGCTGAGAGATGCATTAGTATTCTCTCTACCCCTTGTTTCACTACGGTCCATGTGTCTTAGGTGTAGAGATTCCTTAGATGTGTTACTTAGGGTTGGTCATCTCACAAACAATTATTCTCTGTTTGTAACTCTGTAACAGTCTCCTTTTTTTTTTCAAAAGAAGCTTCTTTGATGAGTGGTGACTGACATACTTGTCTGTAAATATAAGGGTTTATATTTAGCATATAGGAATAAATTACATTTGTCTAGAAATGTGACAGCTATAATGTTTTCTCTAAGAGCTATGACCTCTTCATCAATGTGCATTTGGCCATATTTATAGTACCACATGAGTTCCCTCCCACTGAGTGGACTTTAAGTCCAATTAGGTAGCTGTTGATTACTCCCAAGAAAAGACTTACTACTGCAACAATATTGCTTGCTGTGCCAGTCTTTTTCTTGTTATTAGACCTTAAACCATTAATTGATGTTCTCCATTAGCACCTTACAGAGTGTCCTCCAAAGCTATAAGAGCTAGCCTTATGGGACATGACTTCCAGGTCAGTATCTGCTCCATTGCTCAAAGTAATATGACTGAAGTGTGTCCTGTCTCTAGTAAAAGGGTCTTACCTTCACTTTCTGGGAGGCAATCATGGGTTTTGGCAATGCCTGTGTATTTTGGGAGTACCTTGGATTACCCTGGCCAACAACTCCAAGGTAAGTTTTTCCTGTGTGACACTTTTCTTGTTTTTAGCCTTTCGCTATACACATGGATGTATGTAGACAAACTGCATGTGCAATTTTACTGTAGGCTTTGAGCTAATATATTTCCCTCAGGTTTTTCATCTCAGCTAAGCATTCTCGCCCTCTTTCTCTCCCTCTCCCTCTCTGTCTAAACCTCCTTTCTCCCTCCCCACTTAAAGTACCCCATTTTCCCATTCACTCTTGATAATATCTGCTTTCTATGGCCCCTCTCCTGAATTTCTTCTTTCCCTTTACCCCATGGTTCCTTGTATAATCCTCCCTCTTATCCTCCCAACCAAAAACCCACATTTTATGGATTCCTCCCTTCATAACATTTGTCTCCTACTGTTACTCTCTCTCAGGATCTTTCTTATCCTTTACCTCCCTGGTTCCTTCCTATTTTCATGGGTCCTGAAGTTATAGCAGGATATATACTCACGTATAAGGATTTGTACTAAGATTCTTTTTTAATGAGTCTGTGTTACTTCAGTTAGTATAACAATGTTTTGTTACATCCACTTACCTGCAAATTTCATGGTTTCCTCTTTCTTTGCTGCTGCATAGAACTCCATTGTGTTAATGTACCACACTTTCATTATCCACTCATCAGTTGAGGGACATTGATGTTGCTTCAATTTCTTAGCTATTATGAAAGAGCAGTGACAAACATTGATGTACAAATATCTCTGCAGTAGGATGAGTCTCTTGGGTATATGGATCATATGATAGGCTCATTTTTAGTTTTTTTGAGTTCTGCACACAGCTTTCCATACTTGTTACATGAGTTTGCAATTCCACCAGCAATGGATGAGTATTCCCCTTTGCCCTCATCCTTTCTACCATTTGGTATCATTTGTTCTCTTGATCTTATCCTTCCTGAATGGGATAATATGAAATCTTAAATTAGTTTTAATTTGCATTTCCCTAATTAGTAAAGATGTTGAATAATTTTAAAGAGTTTCTTCTTTAAGGAAATGACTTTAGATAGGCTGACTAGAGCCCAGCAGATGAACTTGTGAAGGAGAGCAGATCAATCTTCTTTAAGTGAGTGACTGAGGAAGAGTTGATCTGTTAGGAAATGGTTCTAGGTAGACTGACTTTGCTCCAGTGAGTGAATGTGCACTGAGGTCTCATTTTGGGTTTTCACAGTAATACCTTCATTTAGTTTCTTTTTGTTCCCTTGGGTATACTTGTACCTTTCTTCAGTCCTTTGAGTATTCTCTGAAGGGCTCGTTTGGTGGACATGAATTCTTTTATCCTTTTCATGTCATGGCAAATTTTTATTTTCTGTTCTACTACAATAGCTTTTTTGGGTAAAATATTCTAGTTTGGCATCTATGGTCATTAGAACTGGGAATACTTTGGTCTAGGGTCTTCTGGCTTTCATAGTTGGCATTGGAAAGTCAACTGTTATTCTGATGGGTTTTCTTTTATATGTGACACGCTGCTTTCAGTCTTTGCTCTTTGTGCTGTGCTCTTGGTGTGTTTGCTATGATATGTCATGGGAAGTTTCTTTTCAGACTCTGTCTATTTGGTGTTCTGTATGCTACTTGTATTGGTACTTATTCCTTAATTTGGGGAGATTTTCTTCTATAATCCTTTTGTAGATCTGGTCAATATCATTTACCTTAGATTCTTCTTCCTCTGTGTCTAAAATACATAAATTTAGTTTTTTCATGGTGTCCCACATTTCCTGTATAGTCTATTTCTGTTCTTTAAAAAGTTTCATATTTTTTTCTTGAGTTCTCCAACGTTATGATCCAATCTTGACATTCTGTTCTCCATTTCATTCATTCCATTGTTGAGGTTTTCTCTTGTAACTTCATATTTACTTATTGTTTCACTTCCTTCTTCTTTTTAGCCTGAGTCAATAATTCTATTTCATTTGTGAATTCAGTCAGACATTTATCCCTAACCTCATTTAGTTCTTTGAGTTGTTTAAATTTGTTGACTCTTTTTATCATGTTTATGATTATTCTCTTAAATTCTGTATTCTTGTTTACTTCTAGGAGGTTCTCATCATAGAACTCTTCTATAAGATTGGCGATGTTTGGTGGAAACATATCATTTTGTTTTTTCATGTTATTAGGTTTCTGTTGTGGTTTTGGCATATGGGTTTCTTTTATTACTTGTGTTGCGGGTAAGAAACTCAAACCTTCCTTTGTTGAGTTGAATTTTGATTCTGTTTGTATTATTGCTGAACCTTGATTGTTTTCTAATTGGGTATGAAAATCTGATTGGTCAAGGCTTCAGGTTCTCTCTTTTTATTTATAGTGGAGAGACCAGACAGCTCCAGCCAGGTTACTTCAGAAGCTGCAGTGAATAGGAATAAGGTCCAAGAAGAAGAGATGCAAGATACATGTATTAGTCTGTACTAGGCAGCAGGAAAACCTAAACCCTGGAGCAGTGGGAAGGACTACAGGTGTTCCTAAAGCATCAGGATGGGCACAGTACTATTTGGCGAGCTCAGTCTAGAGGCTGAGTCATGTACTTTCTGGCAGTCTTGAAAGGTCTGGGCCTCTCCTTAAGTGAGTGTTTCTTCTGGCAGTCAAAGGCCATAGTTTCCAATGCTTATTATGATGTCCAAGAAATAATTAGGTTATATTCTCTAAGTTAATGGCTGCTTAGGTGCTCCATATATAGACAATCCTTAATCTGACTTTCCAGACTTATCATAAAACCAAATGTTGTTGCCACTCAAATTTGTATTGTTAAATGTTCTATCTATAAATAAAGAAGAACCCTTCAGGAAGGCTACAGCATCAGAATAAGCAATGCTGTCTTCTTCTTGAAATTTATAAGTCAGCCAAAAACAGCTTGCTTGAAATCCATTTTTCTATCTAATGTTGCTTTTAAAATAAAAGGTATACAATAAATGAAAATGATATTAAGGAGTTGATGACATTTTCTAAGAAAAACACTCTATTGAAGTTATCCCTTGATTGTGAAGAACGCCTCACTGTTATCCAAATGCTTTTATTTTGTGATTTTGTGCTGGTGTGTCTGTACTTGACAATTTCTGCATTCATGGCTTTGAAGTTTGTTCAGACGTTATTGAACTGGTAGGAAAGAGAAGGAGGGATTTCGATAAGCAGACTTAATTCAACTATAGAATAGCGCTTCAAAAGAAATCGCCAGTTTCCTTTCACACAATGTTATTAAATTCTAAACAAAGAATAAAGACTTTCCATTGTCAGCACATAGAAGCCCTGTCACTTTGTTTTTAAAGTCAGGGTCTCCCCGTAGTACCAGCTGTCTAGATCAGGCTGGCCTCCATCTTACAGAGATCCTCTTGCCTCTGCCTTGAGAGTGATGAGAGGCATGCACCACAATGCTTATACTCATGTCACCTTTTATATTTTGACATTGTGCACCGAAACTTTACCATACTTAAATGTAACTAACTTGTATTTGTGCCTGCATGTGTGTGTATACGTGTGTGTTTGCGTGTGTGTAGTCCTTAAGGTTATCTAAAATCTAGATCCTGTATCCTGTTGAGTGTAAACAGAGACATTCACTTTTTTATTTCTTCTCTTCTGATTTGGATATTTTTAAATTATTGATCTTGTGCAATTTCTTTGGCTAGAATTTTCTAACTCTATGAAATAGAATACATGAGAATAAACATTTCTGTCTCATTCCCAATCTTAGAGAAAATATTTTAGTATTTCATTGAGTACAAAATATTAACTTTGAATATGTCATATTTGACCTATGGCATTGTGGTTCATTTTTCCATATCTCAGAAATATAAAGTAATAAAAATTATAGTAAGTAACACTATAAATAAATTTGACTGATGAGATAAGATGTATACTCAAAAATGTAAAATGCTTATTATCGAAATTGAAAAACAAATAAATGGAACTATTTACTTTTCTATACAGATTGATTGCAATCATTCAAATTTGTAATGACAGTTTCCAAAAAATATTTTAAAAATTCTAAATACACATGGATCCAAATGATGTTAACTACTCAAAACAAGCAAGAGAAGAATGAGCAAAGTTGGAAGTATCTCACTATCTGTTCTGAGATTCTGCTATAAAGTTAAAATAATCAAAACTCTATGGCATTGGTATAAACTTAGACATGAAAATTAGTGAGCCAGAACAGTGCTGAGATAAAAAAAAAGTCCATACATGTATGGTCAATTGGTCTTCAATACTGAGCCAAGGATAATTAATAGGAAAAGAATAATATCTTTGATAATGGTGCTGGGAACTTGAATATCTACTTGCAAAAGAATGAAATTGGATTCTTTCTTTATAATATACACAGAAATCAACTAAAATTGATAGATACTTAAGAATGAGATCCATACCTAGGTGTGGCTAGATTTAGTGGCACAGGACTTTAATCTTAGCTCTCCAGAGGCAGAGATAGACAGTTTCTGGGAGATCCGGGCTAGTCTGTTCTAGATCCTGAGTCAAAAAACCAATATAAACAAGCAAATACTGTTTTAGGTTACCACTTCTAAAGTACAGGCTAGAAGAGTAAAATGACACACAGAATCACATCAAGCCAAGAGGCATCTGCCTAGTAAGGGAAACAGAAGAATCAAGAAGAAATTTTAAGAACGGGAGAAAATGTTTGTGAACTGTGTAGCTAATGGGTTAATATCTGTGCTTTATAAGGAACACAGGAGCACGAAGACAACTTGATGAAGAAGTGGGCAAAGATTAGTATATTTCTCAAGATGACACAAAAAATGGCCAACAGATATGTGAAAATCAAACTCAGCATCATTAATCATCACAGAAATGCAAATTGAAACTACAAGGAGCTATCACTTCACACCTGCTATAATGGTTATTATCAGGTAGATGAAAGGAAAGTGTTGGCAAGGATGTGGGGTAAAGGGAAGCATCGTACACTGTAGGGGAATGCAAATTAGCATAGTCATTATAAAAACAGTATGGGCATTCCTCAAGAAATTAAAGCAGAACCACTGAAGTAGAACAAGGAAGCAGCTAGCAAGTTCATTCAGTGATGCTGTCACCACAGAACACCTACTGACACACCGATGTTAAGGAAGGAAGCCAGAGGAGAGACCAAGAGAAAGAAAAGCTGCATTGACGACACCAGAAAAGAGAAAATAGCCTGTGTCACCCTCCTTCCGACCCCAAAGAGCTGGGATAGAAATATCTTCCTCCTGTGACAGAGACAGGGAGGTCTTAGACCTGAAACCCAGTATCAAAACAATCATATTGGAAACCAAGTGTAGAACAGAGTCAGAGGACCACAAAATCCAGAACTTTACACACAGACCAAGTCAAGTAAACTATTAAACTTGGACCTCATAGTCTTGTATTTACTTTCAAACAGTCTTAGTCCTCAGGGGGTGGGACAAGACTTCTCTTGATATGGAGCAAGCATAAAATATTACAACACTGTACTCTAAATCTGTCAGTCCTACACTTGTTATTCTGAGACAATACCAGGCAGAAATTGAATTCCCATATCAACCAAGAAATCACAGATGCTACCTATAGACCCTCCCTGGAGCCAGGCAGAGACTTGCAGGCTCGTGGGACAGATGGGTTTCAGCCTCCATCATTGCTGGCCATGGAAAGTTTGTAGAGGAACCTTTCCCCCTGATATGTGCAAGCCCATCTAATGTTATGACCTAAATTAGTACCAGCCTTGGTGGCCAAAGCAATGTGTCTGCCTTCTACTCTCCAACCTAGGCAACTTAGCTATTACCAGCCCATTGTTAATAGATGGAGATCTAGATATCGTGGTATCTCATAGAATTCTGTGTCCTAGTTGCATGGACCCATAGTTTGGACCACAGTGACCTGAGTGCACCTTTGAGACTGCTCAAGTCTTTTCAAGTATGAGATTCAGGTACCACTCACTTTATCATTTTCTTTGATGACCAAGAGACTGTCTTCAGTAGGACTGCCTCAAGCTCAGGAAGCATGGAATGGGACAAAGGCAGGTCTTGTGTAGCCCCAGCATTCAGGGGGCTGAGACGGGTAGATCTCTGTAAGTTTGAGGCCAGCCTAGTCTATATAGCGAGTTCCAGGCCAGCCACACTTACTGAGTGAGAACCTGTCTCAAATAAACAGATAAACAAACAGTCCCCAAGCAAAAAACAAATAAACGAAAAGAGCAAGATAGCATGTACTTGAGAAAGGTAGGAGAGAGTAGTAAGCTGGTAAATTTGCGCTGGAGTTCAGTGCCAAGTTGGTGAGTAGATTCTAACATCCCCCATCCCTACCTCTGTCTCAGATGAAGCCTCTGCAAGAGCTCTGATTTCAGGCAGACAGACAGGCCTCATGGATTTGTTGTGCGTGTTTTGTTTTTTGGGCTTCTATTCCAGTGTTGCTTGTGACTAGTTGCACTGATCTTAGGCTATGAGTCTCCTCTTGCAGTAGGTAGCCCATAATAGTGTCACTGATTTCTTATCACCACTCTGCTGCTGTAGACTATAGACTCAGGACATGACACATCTGTGCAGTGCTGGTGCCCACAGATGTGATCTAAGAGGCTAGGACAGTCCCTGCATGATGATTTTGTGGAGAAGAATCTTTCAGTGGCTGACTAATGCAGAACAGTAACTATGGACCTAGTCCTATAATAGCCACATCAGGGGTGTTGGAGAGTTGAAGAACCCTCTGCACATACACTTTAGGTTTAGCTAACACGTCACCAACTCCATATTCAGAACAACCCTGGACTTTGTTTGTCCTCTAGTGTTGCAATAGGTACAACAGAGCAGCAATAAACTTCTACCAGTCCCGGACTTAGGGCTTTGTGTGGGGCTAGAATATAGGACCTGACTTCAGTTTCATTGAAAAGAAGCAGCCTCCTTAGAATTTCTGGAGAACAAGCACATATTTCTTTAATGTTTAGGTGATGTCATACACAGATGATTAATAACACCCGAGATCCCGAAATAATCTAACAGTTAAAAAAAGATTCAGAAACTGACCAGACAGTAAACAACATGGGAAAACACTTGATCTGAAAATTTAATGCAATAATTTTGAAGAAACTCAGTCAGCTTCATGAAGACACAATGAAAGAGTCAATAAGCTTTAACAGAATCAAAACCTCTAGCTAAAGATTGGTTTTAAAATAAAAGATTAAACGTTTGAAATCCTGTGAGTATGCTATGGGGGGGTACAGATAGTGGATTTCTAAATGTGATTAAAATGTGTTATATAAAATCCACAAAATTCAATAAAAAATATACTTTGAAAAAGGCCTAAGCTAAAAAATAGATGTAGTGAGGTTAAAAATGCAATAGAAGGCACCAATAGCAGCACACAATGCAGAAGAGGCAACTACTGACCATGAAAACAAGCTGTTTGGAAACATTTAAGGAGATGAAAAGAGCAAAGAGGAATGAGGAAAGTCCACAGGAACCCTGGAACAGTACTACAAAGAGCAGTGCTCTTTAGTGTTTAAGAGAGACTTGAGACTACCGAAGATGAAGAATGCCTTCCAAGAGGCAATAAAAGACAATTCCACCAATACAGGGAACAAACACAGAAACTAAAACACAAAAACTAAAGGTCACTACTCAGATATTACTCTTTGAAATATACCACCAGCTATACACTAATCAAGTCTTCAAGGGAAAAAGCTAAGGAAAAGTCTTCCTAGGTAATGAGAAAAGAACCAAAGTCAATCTGGTGATCTTCCAGTTCACCTGAGAGCAGGAACCTTCAGTCCAGAAAAACATCAAAGAGATTTCCATGATACTGAAGAAAGAAAAGGTGTCAAGGGTGAGTACTATGCCCAGCAAAACTATCCTTTAGAAACAGAGCTGAGAAAAAGACATTGTCAGACAAACCAAAGGTGAGAGAATATATCACCATTAGCAGTGCCACAGGGAGTTCTTTAAATAGAAAGACATGTTAAAGATTAAAAAGAAGCACCAGAAAGGATGAAATTCAATAGTAACTGGAGCAGACAGACAAATTCAGGGTGCTTTAATATTGGGAACATGTCATGGAAGCCTTTCATGAACGCTTTCCACTAACACCGGTATAATAAAATTTGTGACTCATTTATAAGTTATTTAAAGCACTACCCCTAAAAACTAGGGGCAAAAAAGTAGTTTAGATGTTCTCAGTACTAGCCTTTTGAAAACTATGGCTATTTTGTACTGGAGCCAAAAATATTTTCTTCCAAAATAATGTGATAATAGTTTCTTAATATACCTTGAAAGTGTAATTTGTGTTAATTAGGTGTCAGACATCCACTTAGTATTCATTTACACAGATGGTCTGCTAATATTCTGATAGGCTTTTCATTTCCAAATTTATCCAGACATGTCCAATATAGACAATAATGAAAAAGATCTTTTTGCTGTTGCAAAAGTATAGTGTGTGAGAGATTATCCCAGGAAGTCCAAGTGTCAGTAATCTACTTACATCTGACCACTGAAACAGTTTACACATTATGTGTGGTTCCACAATCTGTGGTTTATGGACTTCACTGGCAATTACTACTTCTCTATCTATCTGCACCCTTAAAATACCCTCTACCTAGTTTCCTGTAAGTTATACAATGATTCTTCAGTGTTTCTATGTTCTCCAACCTACACCCTTGTCATCTTTCCTAGCTCAGTTAACTCCATTTTTGAATTGCAGAAAACTGGAAATTCCGGTTTACTCTTACAAATTAGACAAAACCCAGACAGTGTGTAAATATTTATCCTCATTTGGACTTGAATTTGCTAGAATCATGAAGTCTTGCTAGGTTCCATCTTATGAGAAAGAGCCATTGGTCTACAATAGATAGAAAGCTGTGGAAATAGATGAACAACTACCTTGGCTTCCTGGTTCCCACTTCTATGTCCAGGGTGGTTGTGTACTTTCCTACACTGCATTGCAATGCTTGCTTGAATCAGTTCTTTAAAACAAAGTTGGGACAAAGGAAAAAAGTGATATGATCAATACCAACCCCAAAATTAGACTACTATTCTGTTCAAGTTTCCTATGGGAAAAAAAAAAAACATTTTTCCTCTGAAATTAAATAATATTCAAGTTCCACAGTATATGCTTCTTTCAAGAAACTTAACTAACATCTGAACCAGCATTAAACAAAAGAATGTGTAAATAAATATAACAATAAAGATTCTTGGGGCTGGAGAGATGGCTCAGTGCCCAAGAGCACTGACTGCTCTTGTAGAGGACTGGGATTCTATTTTAGCATCCACATGGGAGCTAACAATTATCTGTTAACTCCAGTTCCTGGGGAATCCGACGCCCTCTTCTGACCTCCTTGGGCACTGCATGATGTAAATTCACTTACATATATGCAGGAAATACATTCATACATATAAAATAAGAATAATAAAAAAAGAATAAAGATTCTTAAGGTGGTATAAATGGAACAAATATATTCCAACTGCTTATTACATAGTTTCCATTACAAATCTGTTAGTAACTGTAAGTGAATTTACATACATGTTTATTTTATTTCTAACAAAGAACCATCTTTTAACTGCTACTACTATACCATTATATTATCACAAAATCTAGGAAACACATACTCTTCCATTTTTCTAACTCCTATAACAGTTTGCCCATGGAGTCATTTTTCCGTAAGGAAGTTTCAAACATGATTTCAGTTACACCTTCCTATTCTTAATGACACAGTTTGAATTTTCTAATTTATGTCATAGTATTTAAATTTTTTTCCTTTCACTAGAAACTTACTTTCTTTGAATTCCATCTTTCCAACTTCTGAGTGGTTTTCTAAAATATGGGATTATGGTCCCTGGCTTCAAATATCCAATGCGAGTAATAGTAATTCTTATGTATCACATAGACAGCGAATGGAGATGGTGCATATATGTCTACATTAACACACAGACCTATATACATCTATACAGTTGTGTAATTTTAGAATGATTATCTGCATACAAATGTACAGTGTTGTTCCATATTCCTATTCATATGTTTACCAAAATTATTCTGTTTAGATGCCTGCTCAAGGCAAGGATTAATAATTTAATTCCTGCTCACCCCCCAATTTCTTACCTGAATTATCAAGTACTACTTTCCTGAGGATTGATCAAGGTATTTTTAATTATATTATTTCTAGTTTTATAAACCTCTAAATTGCAGCCTTACAATGGTCTTTCTCTCTAATGAGAAGTTTTAATGGCAGAAGCTAATACTCTCTAACATCTTTCATGGTATACAACACACAGTAAACTATTAAAGATGTTTCCCACTAAGCTTCTCCTTAATAATACATCCTGGGAAGATTTAAGAAAGAGTCATGCCTATGTAGCCCCCTACATATGTTCATTCAGTCAACACAACATTGAATTACTATTATCAAGCACATTACTAGGCACTGTTGCCAAAGTCATAATTCAATGGCCATTTCTACAGCACTACTGGACTTTAAATATTGAATAGAGAAACTATAGAAAACATAAAAATCAACTAAAATAGTAATATTCACTGAAACAAAGAAATACAGAGCATCAGGAATAGAAGACACCTAATTCTATGAAGGCAGCTGAGCCACACAAGCTAAGAGATAATAGATATCTTCAGTTGTCCCACATTCATATAACAATGATTTTACTATAATTAGACATGGTGCCCAATCAACAAACAGCAGCATGTCTCTTGGGATGCAATTGTGGCAGTCTGTGAGAACAAGCTGTATGCATCTGGGAATACAATGGAGACAGGGTCAATAACAGTGTCTTGAAATAAAGAATTTGCTTATCTTGCAACTATAATTATACACCTAATTCAGTATGCCATATTTATCCATCTAGTTACCTCAGCTACTCCAGAGTCAGCATCATAAACCTTGCCAGTCTTGGCCTTACAGGATCCAACTGGAGAAATGAAGAGTAATAAGTCATTTGCTCCTGATTGTGTGAAACCCCACTAAACACTGTAGTTCAGTACTCACCTCTACTTCCCATTTCTTTACTTAAATCTACCCTGTGATTCAATGAGGAGCATAATACATCCTTTCCTTACAATTGCCTGCGGCATCTCTTCAAGGATAACTGGCTACCTTTGTTCTCTGACAGTCCTGAAGTTAGGCAACATGGCTCAAGTCTTCTTCACATTTGCCTATTTTGCCATGCTTAAAGCCTTCTTAGAAAAAAAAAAAAAACCTTGAATTCTTATTTGATACAGATGGTATAGAGAACAAAACACTTTAGCAACATAAATATTTCTCTGTATGAGCTGTGTATTAAATGGTTGGTCGTTTGCTATCCAAGCGCCTTTCCTTAGGCTGATCTAGCTTGTGAAGCAGGAAAGACATTATGAAGAGATAAGCAGAGACAGAAGCCCATCTGAGGCCAGTTCATGCAAACAAGACTGTATGTCTCCTTACTTTTCAGAACAACCTCTGAATCCTGTTTTGACTGCTGTGTGCACGTGATTACACCAGTCTGAGTGGGTGAGAGAAGCAGTGTGTTGTAGAATTTAAAGTCAACATCTCTAGACCATACTGTGCTGTTTGAGCACTCATTTCACTACATAAGTTCTGGACCTTGGAGATGCTACTGACAGTCACTGGTTCTATAATGTGGTCATAGTAATGGAACATCCCTTACGTACTCATATTAGTGGTAAGTTTATGAATATGCCTTATTTAACTACAATGTTGGCACTTGAGAGCTTGTCCTAAAAAGTATCAGGTATCTTTCAGTTTTAGTTCTGGCAATCAAAGCAACTTGACTATGTCTTCTTTCTAACCTAGTAATAGAAATGAAATGTGAAACGGAAATGTTTTCTTTACAGTCTTGATATATTAGTTCAGTTATTCCTCTGGTATCTGTTTTAGGAATCGTTTAAAAACAAAAGCAAAAGCAGCCATTTACAATGCAGTTAGATTCAGATGATCTGAGTCAAGAGCGACGCAAACCACTTTTGATTTTCTAATGTGAAAAATCAACTCTCACCTCAAAGAGGATAAGAGATAGATTATTTTGGAGATAAATATAAATAACCATGGTCTGGGCACACAGAATCAAGTGACAGCAAATTCCATGTTCCAACATGGTAATAGGTTCATAAAGTTCTTCAGTAATAGAACAAAGACAATCATAAATATGACAGAATAATTTATTTTTATTTATGTCTATATGTTTAAGCTTCTTTGTTTTTATATGTAACATGTCATGCACATGCCAACAGAGGCCAGAGGAGAGTATCTGATCACCTGGAGTTATAGGCAGTTGTGAGACACCTGATGTGGGTGCTGTGAACTGACTCAAAAGTACTCTAGAAAAGTAAGAGCTTTTAAACTGGTAAGACCTCTCTCGGTCCCTTAAAACACACTTTATTGTTTTTATATTTATCATTATTATTATCATCATCATCATCATCATTAGCATCTCACTGTAATTTAAAAAATTTCTCTGTGAATTTTTTAGTTTCATGCAATATACTTTGATCGTATTTAGTCCTTCTTCCTTATCTACACACTTCTTATACACCACAGAGAACATTTATTATTTTTAATATTTCTGTTTATTCTTTAAGTATTTCTTGCAAAGAATTTTGATCATATTCACTCCTCGCTAGTCCCAGATTCAATCTCACCTTCCTAATCCTTCCCAACTTTGTATCTTCTTTTTTTGTTGTTGTTTTGGCATGGAGTCTGTCTGTAGCCTTAGCTGGCTTGGGGCTCCCTATGTACACCAGACTGCCCTCAATCTAAGAGAGATCTGCCTGCCTCTGCCTCCTTTGTTTAGAGATTAAAGGTACGTGTTCCCATGCCTAGCCCCCACCTGTTCTTTGAAAAAAAAATAACCCATGGACTCCAAGTCCAATTTATGCTGTCCATATACTGATGCGTGTGGTGCCAGCCCCTGGAGTTTGGTCTAACCAACAATGGTTGCACACATAAAGCAAACTGATTGTCTCTCTGCTAGAAACTATCAACTGTTAATAGGTCCTAAATCAGGGAAGGGGAGCTGTAAACTCTTTGCCTCCATCCTAGAATATTGACGAGTTCGACCTGCATGTTTGGTGCAGACAGTCATAGCTACTGTGCATTCAGGAGTACAGCTGTCCTATTTCAGTCTAATACTCCTTAATCTCTAGCTCTTATAATCATTCTGCATCCTCTTGCAAGATGAGTCTTGTGGCAGGTTGATATAAATGGCTTTTTCTAAAGAACTTTGGGTTAGTTATACACCAACATATTTTTAAAGTGTCTTGAGGTAGATGAGTACAGCTCTCAGAACCCATCTGAAAAGTTTCTTTGTGCAGTGGGCATTGGTTAATGCAGAAGCTCACAACTGGTCAAAGTGCAGAGAATAAATGTCAGTGGGGTGCTCTAAATGTTATAAAATATAAAAGGAGATTAAAAAGAGTTGCCTTATAACACGGGGACAGTGCCCCTTAATATACACTATAGGATAGAAAAGTAAAAGCCCAATGACAGAAATAGAGCCTCTCTTTGAAGGTGTCCACCAGGGGTTCCACAGACCCTCAGACAATACTGGCCATTGCTCCTGCTCTGGGTTACTCACCAGACTTTGATGGTAAGACTCTATTGCTAAAGATACTATATACATGAACTGTAGAATAAATAAAGAGAAATCAAGCTGGTACTGTCTTCCAAGCCTCCTCTCTACTAGCTAGATTTCATAGTGTTGGAAGGTGCTCTACATGCTATTGGAAGGGAAAATTAATCATCAACGTTACCATCTGTGAAACCCTATAACACCTGGCCTGTCAAGATTTACTCACTGCTACAATAGTGGCGTGGATATTATGGGGCTATCCAATTGTTTTCTAATTGGATCTAAATAAGATCAAATTTTATAAGATGGAGCCTATAACTGACATTTATATCAGGCCTAAGACCTTGTGGCTACAGAGGACACAAACCATGAAAGAAATTAATTCCATTATTCTACTAAATAGATACCCCATTAAAC
This sequence comes from Eospalax fontanierii, assembly GCA_035773235.1. Lineage (NCBI taxonomy): Eukaryota > Metazoa > Chordata > Mammalia > Rodentia > Spalacidae > Eospalax > Eospalax fontanierii. The sequence continues at coordinate 25,730,723 of CM069538.1, read as the reverse complement.
TGACACCTAATGACTTATTGTTATATACATAGATTAATACATTTCTGAAATCTCACTAGAGAAGCTTTTTTAAAAAAAATATCATATTTATTATTTTTATTTTATGTGCATGAGTGTATTGCCTGCATGTGTGTAAGTATCCTGCCATGCAATGCCTGTGGAAGTCAGAAGTCATTGATTCCATAAGGACTGGAGTTGCCATTATTAACCACTGTGGGGTTGCTGGGAACCACACCTAGGTCCTCTGCAAAAGTAAACAGTGTTGTTAACTGCTGGGCCATCTCTCCAGCCCCAAGACAAGTTTCCTTAAGCAGCGGATGGTTATTTACACAGAGACCCACAACTGTCCAACATGAAGAGAATAAGAGGTTGCAGAGTATTTATCCATGAATAGGACACCTATATCAAACTACTGCCTCCCAAGTCTCAGGAAGAAAGGTCAAAAAGATTATAAAAGCCAGAGGGAGTGGAAACAGAAATTCCCAGGCAGCTGGTCACTTTCTTATACTCACCAGCAGCCACTACTCTTTAACTGCTGATAAATCTCTCCAACTCCACATCAACGGAATTTTCCAACTGGTCACTTACTCATATGAGTTCACAGCAGTGGTGACAGGATGCATAAGTTCCATGAAACTCAAGCTAGAAAGTTCCATGTAAACTCAAGCCAGAAAAAAAAAATCCCAGCCTGGACCTCAGTGGTGGGTAGGAAACCTCAACCCTACCTGAGGAAGTATTGCCAACTGATGACTGCTGGGAGAGGAAAAGTCAGTCCCATTAAGGGGGAAATGCTTGTTAGGTTGACCAGACTCCAATGGATGGACCCCTTGAAGGACATTTGCAGACACATTAATGGTGTGTGTGTGTGTGTGTGTATGTGCCTGTGTGTGTGGGTGTGTATAAAATAGAGGACATGAACCTGAGTAGGAGGTTGTGGGTTGCATAAGGGAGAGGGAGTCTAAATTCCATCAAAATATGTTCTTTTTCTAAAACATTTTATTTATTATTTTTGTTTTATTTGTTAGAGTGTATTGCCTGCATGTATGTAAGCATACTCATATTGCACAATGAACATGGAGGTCAGAAGATGGTGTCAGATCCCCTAGAACTGGAGTTATGGATGGTTGTTAGTTGCCATGTGGGTGCTGGGAATTGAACCCGGGTCTTCTGCAAGAGCAGCCACTAATCTTAACTGCTGAGCCATCTCTCCAAGTCCACATCAAAATACCTTCTGTGAAATTTATAATAAAAAGATTTCCTTCTTTATTTAAAATATTTTAATGGAAACATCACGTAGAGGGGAAATTTTTGTTATGGCCTCCAATACCATATGATGACATTCTTAGTCCAAAAACAAGGGCAGCCCAGGTCGTCCTCTGGCCTCTACACATTTGTTACACACAGAGAGACACACGGCACACAGAGACACAGAGACACCAACACAGAAACACAGACACAGACGCAAACAGACCTCACACACCTTCTCTCTCTCTCTCTCTCTCTCTCTCTCTCTCACACACACACACACACACACACACATACACTCACAACTTATAGTGAGTAATGAAAGATAAGACTCTTGAAAGAGATTGTGATGCAGGAATGCCCTGGAAGGCTTTACATTTGGTATAAGCTCCTAACAAGGAGCTCATATCATTTTAGAAGATGGAACGCCATGGATGGAATCCAAGGAGGAAGACAGGGGTGTGTTGTAATTTTACCTGGTGACTCTAGTACAATGTGGTAATACATTATAAAAGGTGTACGCCGTGAACCTAAAATTCATTTTACAAAAAAGCTTAATGCTGTTAACTGCTGTTGAGTTTTCTTTCATAGTTTCTAAGTTTTATTTCATAGCTTGATCATAGCTCCTTAATGATAAGGAGCTTATTTCCAAGCAGATGAACTCAGATGGCTCATTTGCTCCCTTACTTCTAAAAGTTCGCATTGCTGGTATAGTGGCAGCCTATGAGAAGGTGGTCCTACACACTAGGTATTTCTCGTTCTTCCTCCAGGAGATCTGCCATTTTGGCCAATCAATCTCTAAGTACTTATATAGATTCTATAGACTCTAAAGGTATTTTCCTTATACTCATTTAACAAAGGGTATGTTTTAGACATGGTCTCATGCATCCTAACCTGGCTTTAAACTTTGTATATAACCAGGGATGAACCTAAACTCTTGATCCTAATGCATCCGTTTCCAAGTACTGTGACTACATGTGTGCACTATTCTTATTTAATGTGATGAGGCCAAGCTATATCACTAGTTCCTAAGGGCATGTTTTAATTGCCTCTAGGTTACTGTATCAGTGAGAAAGGAATTCTTGTCCCAGACTTGTATGGATGGCTGAATACATGTCATCGAAAAAATGAGATTAATAGCAGATTAGTATTCAAGTATACTTACAGTCTTTACAGGAGAGCATCCCATGCCTTGTGGGATCATAGGAGGGCTATACTTGGGAATGTAATAATCTCCTATAGATTAACAGGATACAGGCCTCAGAGTAGTCATAAAAAGGTGGGTAAGCCTGGCTTCCTTCAGGAGAATTTGACTGGTTTGAACCAACTGATTACAACTTGGAAATAAAGACTATTCTCATTAAGGATCTGCTAAATAGAAGCCTTTTTTTCCTTTTTGCTACTGGTTTAACTAGTACAGTTGGAATACAAATAAACCAAATGTCAATCTCCTTTTAGAAACAAGCATGTGGATTGATTTTACAATTTCATATTCAGTAACAGTAAGTATTAAAATTAAGAATCTTACATGCTACCTTGTTGGGGCCCATGAAAACATGTTTGTATCAAACTAAACTCCCTAGGGCACTGTTTTTAGTAGCAGTATATTACCTTATCAGGAGCTACAAAACATTCTCTAAAATTATATGATTCAAACTTCACAGGATTTATACTTTTGTTAAAGAAACTCAATTGTTTCCTCGGATATTTATGTGGGAGGCAGATTTCTAACTTCCTGCAATAATATCTCATAAGGGTTCTTCTTTATTTTTATGTTTCAATTTCAATATATTTTCTTGAAGAAGCAATATTTTTGAGAGGCACATTTTTCTTATAAAATGCAGAGGAATGACAGATAATATCCTTCGAGGTGCTCTTTGTGACTATGAGAGTTTTCAGGTTCCTTGGTTCTGACTATGTATATTTTAGTTTCTCAGAATATTAGACCAGTAAACTGATTTTCTTACTGATTTAAAAATCTGAGTATCTGGTTTTTAAAAGCTATATTCAGAGCAGTATAAAATCAACACCTCTGCTTTGGGGCTGAATTGCATACCCACAATATGCTGAAGTCTTAATCACCAGTATCTTGAATGTGACCTTATTTGAATGCAATTAAGGTGTACTTTAAAATTTAGTTATACTAGAGTAGAGTAGTTGTTCTTTTATAGAACAGGAGAGAGAGAGAGAGAGAGAGAGAGAGAGAGAGAGAGAGAGAGAGAGAGAGAGAGAGATATGCTATTAATGATATATACAGACCAAGAGTTGTTCTGGTTTCATCTCTATTCTTTTGATAGAAACCCCTGACAAAAATCAGCTTAGTAGAGGAAGGGCTTATTTTAGCTCACAATTCCAGGTCACAGTCTATCAGAGAAGTCAAGGCAGCAGGGCCTTAAAACAACTACTCACATTGAATCCACAGTCAAGAATAGAGAGACATGAATGCTTGCATGCAAGTGCTCAAGTGCTCAGTCTCACCCAGTTCAGGACCTTCTGCTTAGGGAATGCTGCCTCCCACACCAAACTTTGTCTTCCCACTAAATTAACCCAAAATAGACAATACCTAATTGAGACTGTTTTTCCATGTAATTTTAGGTTATGCCAGTTTGATAATTACAGCTAACCATCATAAAGCCAATGAAACGTAAGGATGGTAGATAATCTCAGAATCTGGGAATGTTTTTGAGCAGGCTCTTCCCTAGAACTTTCAAGAGGCTATGACTCTGTCATCATGTTGATTTAGAATCCTAAGCTCCATATTATGAGAAAATACATATCTGTTGCTTTAAATCAGTATTTGATAGTAGTTATTTTCATTGTTCAGCAGCACTGGAATGTCAACACATATCCCTAACAACTTTCTATGCTTCTCTTGTATATATAAGCTTCTACATCTAGTCACTGAAGTTTTGGAACTCAAGATTTTATACGTGATGGTGTTGACTGTCTCACTTTCACAAAGAGACATGCAAAGTTTTAAAATGCTTTTCCAAAATAGCTGACCATCTTATGTTCAGGTCTTCACAAGCATCCTAGTGGCTGGCCTGATATCCATCCATCTCTCATTAGCACTGAAGATTGAGATTGTCTGTTTGCATTGATAACCTACCTCATTGGGAAGCACAGCTTGGGCCTTAAGAGATACATATCTGTGGGCAATAATTCTGGAAGCACGCATAGGTGACAATCCTCTGTGGGACTTCTGAATTTAATTTGTGAACAACATGGAGCTGGAATGTGGTTAGAACTGAGAAGATCACTGTACTGAAGTTAAATACTGTTTTCAAAGACCTACCTGCTTGGATTGAATCAAACGTGAGGTTTTTGTTTTTTTCATGATGGAGAGAAGCCAAACAAGCTGTGCTTGCTTGCTGTGAGATTTGGAATTACATAACACGTTCAGCTTTTAGTTCTCAGGGTAAGTATGGGTTTTGGCTATGAAGGACAAACAAGCTTGGTATCTCACTGTTGATCTGTCCTCCCCACTTATTTTATGCTGCATGCCTTTCATGGTCCAATTTCGATATGTCGTGCCAAAAGGAAGACTGTGTAAACTTAATTTTCATAGTGATCAATTATTATTTAGTACCTGAAATCCATTGTCTAATTTTGTTCAATATTTAACTTAGAGTCCTACTAAAATTTGGTGAATTTAGTACACATTTGAAACAACACCATTTGTATTTTGTTAAATCTTTTAGGATCTTTTGTGTTCTTCTGTCCATATGTTTTAATGACTCCATTGGAACAGGGGAAATCTATCAGTGCTCACCCCCTCTATCATGCTGGGCTTTACCTGTCAACTTGACACACCTGGGAAGATGGACCTTCAGCTGGGGGAATTTCCTCTCTCAGACTGGTTTGTTGGCATGTACTGAGTGCTGAGAGCTGTGGAAGGGTCCAGCTTAGTGTGGGTGGGACCACCAGTGGGCAAGGCTTGTCCTAAGTTGTACGGGAAAGCAGGATGAACTCAGACCAGAGGATCAAGTCAGTAAACATCAGTTCTCCGTGAGCTCTGTTTGAGCTACTGCCCCTAGATTCTTGCTCTGATTTCCCTCAAGCATGAACTGTGATCAGGATGTGTAAGCCAAATAGGCCCTTTCCTTCCCAAGTTGGTTTTGGTCAGAGTATTTTATCATTGTAATAAAAAGTAACTAGGGCACCCTAAAAAAAGAATGATTTCACACTCTGAGCTAATATCTACTGCCAATAGCTCCATTATAAAGGGCTGAGCCTGGGGACCATTTATCCTCTCTGTCAGGACCTAAGTTGTCTTGATTTTGTATAGGTCTTGCATAGTTCTGCTTCATAGGATGGAGTACATAACTAATTTTGAAATCAAGCCTAGGGACTTGATGCTAGCAAGCTAACAGGCCATGAAAGAAAGTTCAGTTTTGTTATTCTGCTAAATAGATACAACATTAAACTGATTCCCAATGACTTATTGTTATGCCAGTAGAGTAATATATCTCTCAGTTATCATCAAAGAAACTTCCTAATATAGCAGATGGTGATTAATATAGAGATCCACACCTGGGCAACATGCAGAAATTAAGAGGCCGCCGAGTGCTTATCTATGAATAGGACATCTATATCAAACTTCTGCCTTCCAAGGCTCATGAATCATTGTGTAAGACAGAGAGGAAAAATCTTAAGAACAGAGGAAGTGGATGACCAGAGAAATCAGAGTTTTCCAAACATTTGTGCAGTTACTCATATCAATTCAGAGCCATGGTAACAGCATCCACAAGTCCCAAGTAAGCCCAAGCAAGACAAAAAAATCAGCATGTTACAGAGAGAATGAAAACAATCATATCAGCCTAAGCTAAGTGGTCTTAAATGAAAAGTGGGGGACTGCAGGTTATTGATTTTATTGGTAAAACTTAAAATAGTGGAGGGCAAACGCTTAATTACAATCTATAGTAACAGAAAAAAAATACTGTAAACCTGGGCATGGTCACACATGACTTTAATCCCAGCACTCACTACAGAAGAAGAGGAGGCAGGAAGATCTCTATTAGATTGAAGCCAGCCTGGCCTACATAAGCAAATCCAGGCCAGCTAGGGCTATATGGAGACCCTGTCTCAAAAGGATAAAAAAATACTGTAGAGAACTATTCAAAATCTACACAATTTACTGCATCATTAATTCCAGTGTTTCACAAATAGTAAAATACACAACTACATATTCCTGTGAGATAAAAATACTTTTCCACCTGAATTACACTGAGTTTAGGGCAGTACCACAAAGTTACTGACTCACCATTAGTTCAAGTGTGTGCAGCAAAGGTCTTTCAAAGACCTGTACAATTAAAAACTGTACAGAGAGTTGAGTGGTTGGAGAAAAATGAAATCAAAACAGTATTGTGCTCATTCAGTACAAGAAAAACCTTGAGAAGAGAGACTGGGTTTTAAAACCACTAAATAGATGCCAAAGGGCTTTATTAACTGGACAGCTTCAAATGGATTTCCTGGAATGATAAACATAATTATGGTAGTTAAGGGTTACCATCAATTTCACAAAATGGTACATCCCAACATCATCTGCAACTACAATTGTATCCAATAGTACAAAATTTGTCCTTTTTAAATTGACAATTACATATCAAAAAGTGATTACCACAACCCTTCTAATACTGAAATTATTTGCACAAAGCTGAAATATGGCATTACAGAACTTTTCAGAAAGGGCACAGTTTCTTTCCATATTTTAATCTGCCTCAGGTTACAGTTCAATATAAGGGTCTTGATTTCTTATCCTTTGAAGTTGCAGTTAAAAATGAATACTTTGTAAAAGTTAAGGTCAGATGTTACAGCAAGTGAAGAACACTTCCTGTTGGAAAGTACACTTAATGATACTCAGACAGAGTGTAAACTACATGGATCTCATTCTACTCAACTAGTATAAATCAACATATCATCATTACAAGGAAGTGTTTCTCAATTACTGTAGTCTATATGAATGAAGACAATATGACAGTTATGTTTTAGGCACAGTTTATTCATTTTAAAAAATAAATACAATTAGAGTTTCATACTTGATTACAAAAGGGTCAAAAACTCTAAGAAAAACATTTTTGAAAAGATAAAGAAAATGGGAAAAAGGAGCGATTTTCAGGTAATGATGTAAGCTGTTTAAATATTTAACAATTAACTTATCTGGATTTTAAGATTAGTTTATTTAAAATATAAGAAATCTGAAAAACGATCAATATAATTATCTTAATGTACAGAGTCATAAGCTGCAGCAGATATTAACAAAAATTTAAAAACTCAGCAAGAGCTGGAGAGATGGTTCAAGATTAAGAGTACTGGCTGTTCTTGCAGAAGACCTGGATTCACCTACACGGTGGCTAACAACTGTTCATAACCCCAGTTTCAGAGGATACTTTTTGTGAAACATAAAAAGGAAGTCAGCCCTTTAGACCAATTTATTTTATATCCTTTTAAAATATCATCCAAAAAAGGACAATAAAGTTCAGGGCTTGGATAAATACACATGCTCAGTAGTCCACTGTGCTCACTGAATAACAGCTTTGTTGCTAAAATTCCTTAAAACTTACCAAACTAAAACAGAAGGCTTACTGATACAAAAGAGAAGTATTTAAGTATAATTGTCAATTATCTTTTTTAAAAAAGGAAACACATCTGTCTCTCCAGAGAGTAGATCAGTAAGTTCTATTAAGACATTTCTCAAGTCTTCTCAAATGAGTCCCTGGTGGGGATGGAATGGGTGACAAATTTAATGGAAAACATTGCTACAGGCACCATAACAAACAATGGGTAACTTAAAACTTTAAAAATGCAAGAGGAAGAATTACAGCAAAAAAATTCTCAACAAAATTTACATATCGAAGGAAATGCAAAAATGTTGGAGTAGCAAGAGGACCAAACTGGGCCAGCAGGTTGAGGAAGGCCTCAAAGGAAATATGGCTCTGTTCTGAATGTGTCACTTTTTAGATGGAAGCAATGTTTCCACGTTGGTAACAGTATCCAGGAGCAGACCACACTGTGTGAACAGCTATAATGTAACTTTTTTTGAAGCCATGGTGCACTGCCTTTGTATCTTGCTAGCTGGGCATGTGCCCGTAACATTTTGTCCATTCCTTAGCTGCCATCTTTGTTTTGCTTGACTTCTCTTCAACTGAATAGTGACATTTTATGAATGGGAAAAATATTTTATTTTTACTATTAGACATGTGGAGAGAAGAGAGTGAATGTGTTGGACTTTGTAAGCCTGAAAAAGAAAAAGAATATTTGGATCCCTCTCATAAGAAAGGACTATATATTATATAGAGTAGTCATGTTAGATACTTGCGTGTTAGAATTCGTCACTCTGTATCTAGGTTGAATGTAACATCTCTTATACTGTATTAATGGGGCTAAGAACGATTTCTGTTTGCCTATGATATACTTGGTTTCTAATAAAGTGGTTTAAGGTCTAGTGAGAACTATCTGCAGTGAATGGGCATTTTCTCCTTTTCTTCATTTGACTGATACACTCTTGGTTAGCTTTTTATAGTTAATGTTTCTCCGTAAAATATCTCACTTCTTTAAATGTGTTCGTTGGGGTATGATCCTTAAAGCCTCGATCAAGAGCACATCCAACCTGCAAAGGGCATCAGCTTCTATTCTGTGTGGATGTCTAGAACTGTTGGAAGATTTTGCCATCTTAAACGTTGAGTTTTACTTTTGAAATGAGGTTCAAAATGTTCTCTGCAACTAAGATTTGTGAGGTTTGTGTGGTTTTCACCATGTAAATCTCAGCACCATGTGTTAGAAATGTGAGTGTTGTGAAAGCAAATCAGGAATCTTTCTGAGACTGTCATTGTCAGAATTAGAGTTATTTTCCACCAGCCTCCAGAAAATTGTGTATGGAGTTGAAGAAATTTAGCAACAGGTATCCAGATATTTAAATGTCATTGTTTTGTAAATGCTCATGTTTGTAAAACACCTCGTTTCTTTGAATGAAAAATCCTATGTTCCCTTGGTGCAAATTAATAAAAAGATAATAGGATGCTTATGAAAAGCTTCCAAGCATTCACATGAGGAAGTGTATAAGAAAACCCAACGCTGCCTGAAGAAATATTGGTAACTAATTGTTGCTGGGAATGGGAGAGTCAGACTTATTTAGTGTGAGATTCTTGGTTCTTGGTAGGATGACCACGCTCCAGTGTATTAACCCATCAGGGAAAAACACCTAACTTTATAGACTATATACATATGTCTATAAAGTATAAAGTATATACATATATATGTGTGTAGGAAGTTGGGTGGAAAGTAGTAAGAAGTGAGAAGATGAGAGAAGGGATCTAAATATGATGAACATATATTGTTTGAAATTTTCAAAATTTCAATTAAAACACACAAAAATATCATATATTTTTTAAACAGAACCAAGTCATTATATGAGTCATTGTTAATATTAAAAAACATTTCTTATCCATGTGTGTGTGTGTGTGTGTGTGTGTGTGTAGGAAACTTCAGGAAGCAAGCAAGAGAGATCTTAAAATAATGAAGTCTATACAAATGATTCTTTCTTTGCCTACATTTTTGAAATTTGTATATATTTGCATATGACTTTATATTTGCAATAAAAATAAAACTTTGATAACCTAAAGTACTAAATTATAGCACAACTTAAATTAATAGTTCTAAGTAAAGCCATGTTGCTCAGCCTTATGCATTAGTGTGTTTGATTTATTATATTTCTTCATTTCACTTACATTGGTGCATTTTAATTTTCTAATTTTTTCCTTCTCTTTTTGTACTTTTCTTCTCAATTTAGACAGAAATGTACTTAATTCATCATTTTCTTTAAAATATACATTTATATAATAATTTGTGAATAGGTAAATATAATTAAATATGCATATAGTTTCACCATCAGCCCAAATATATTATTTCATTAAATTTTGACTGAATTTTTGTTTTGTGGGCCTCTGTTTTCATTATGACTGTAATTTCCTTAAGATCTGTTTTCTCTCTGGGTCTGAAGGTTCATTCATTTTCTTTTCTATTTGAAAGTAAAGTGAGAAATATTTTATATATATTTCTTTTAATTTTGTTTATGTTTTGATAATTTCATATACATTTACATAATTTCCATCTCTCTCCCCTTACAACTCTTCTCATGTCTCTCTTGTATTTATTACCTTTTACTCTGTAATTATTACTGTTTACACACACGCACACGTGCTCGCACACACAAAACCTGCTGTTGCTAAAGAGTAATATTGAAATGACATTAGATAGCAAATAGCATCTCTCATATGACTGCATTCAAAGCAAAAGCTGTGAGGATTTAGAGGCTCTGAAGATTAACATACAGGGGCAAATGGAATGTTAAAAAGATCAATTGTAAAAATCAGAATATAATTTTATACCCACAATTTAAAAAATTACACAAATAGACAAGAAATTAGTAATAATACTAGAGATATGAGTCACAAATAGCACTTTTAAATTACCATTTAGTACCAAGTCCAATTAATGTTGTCTGTGTGCATAGATCACTTGGGATTGGGTATCCTATTAGGGGGTTCCACAGGAAATTGGTTTTCTTTCCCATAGCAGACATTGATTGCCTGTATCATGGACATTTCTTATTTATTTTACTTGGCATACATTATGCTTTCTGTATATTCAGTTGCTTATTTTTCCTTATTTGGTTTAATTTGTTTGCATCTTCTCTCCTAATAATTCCTATCTCATTCTGTCTTTTAAGACTCCATATATATATGCTATATATTTTCCTTTAATCATATCATTTTTAAAGATTTATATTATTGTTAGTTATGTGCATATGTCTGTGCTTCTGTGTAGGTATGTGCATGTGTAGGTACAGGTGCTGGAGGAGCCCAGAAGCAGGCATCAGATCCCCTGGAGCTGGAGTTCCCTGCAGCTGAATGTGCTGGGAATTGAACTCCAGTCCTCTGCAAGAACAGTAAGGTCTTAACTTCTATGCCATACCTCTAGCCCTCTTTGGTCAAGTAGCATAATTTTTTGACTTATGTATTTGTTCTGTGTATGAGTGTTTTGCCTGATGTATGTAAGTGCACCCGTGCGTGCAATGTCCATGGAGGCCAGAACAGAGCACTGGACCCTGGAACTGGAGTTATGCACAGTTGTTAGCCACCATATCAATGCCATGAACCGAATCTGGGTCCAGTGCTCTGAACCAATAGGCCAGCTCTCCAGCCTCTATTCAAGTGTCCTATGCCCTCTTGTATTTCTTACAGGTTTATTTCTCTGCTCTAAAAGTCTATAGTCTTATATGGACCATTCAGTAATGACCTTTTCCTCTATTGCACTTTAACTTTTGATAAACTAAGGTAATATATTTTGAATTCAATAACATATATTCAGGTGTGGCATATACATATTAAAATTATATGAATGACCATTTTATGTGCATTTTGATATTTATTCAAAGATTTTGGCCACGTTGGTTTTGGTTTGTTGCATGACAAATTTCTTATATTTTTGCCTTTCAATATTTTGAATATCAGATTTATTATTGTTATTTTATGTGTATTAGTGTATTGCAAGTGTACCCATGTTGTCCAGAAGAGACCATCTGATCCCCTGGAACTGGAGCTACAGATAATTATTAGCTGCCATATGAGTGCTGGGAAGTGAATCTGGTTTTCCTGCAAGAGCAGTCAGTGCTCTTAACTGTTGAGGCATCTCTCCAGCCTTATCTGTCAACATTTTAATCCCAGAAATGTTTCACGCTGGTAATTTTAAGGTCTAGCATTTTCAGGAGTCTAATTTTGCTCTTTTTCTCTACACATATTTACCGATGCTGCCTACTAACACCTTATTAGATTAGCTTTTTGTAATGGCTCTATAGTGAGTTCACTAAGATAAATTTCAGTTATGGAATCCAGAATATATTGTCTGAGTCTCAGTACCTCCTAAGGGGTTTGCGTTTTTCTTTAATGCTTATTAGCTGATGATGCTGGCTGAATTAGACTCTTTTAATTCTTCATCTGAGTATTTTTTTGTTTACAGGGACATTTCTGAAGTTTTTGATTTTAGACCCAAATGATGTTAAGCCTGTGATTATTAATTATTAAAGAACACTACAATAATTTTGTCCTTATGACTGTTTTCATTGTTGCCATTCTTTAGTAGTAGTAGTAGTAGTAGTAGTAGTAGTAGTAGTAATATCATCATCATCATCGTCATCATCATTATTTCTCCAGAAGAAAAGCAAGAGCAAAAACTAATTTGCCATAGATGCCCTCATCTGGGACCAATCCCTCCAGTCACCTTTTCATTAAATGGTATTCCTAATTTTTTTTCCTTTTTCTGCCTGGTGCACTTGAGGCTATCCTTAAGACATTACCCCCTTCCCTCCCCTTCCCATTCCATCTCTCATTTTCCAGCATTTGAACTTCCATTTGTAACAACTCTTCCAAGCTCAAGTTTGTGCTTGTGCTCTGTTTCATTTTTCTATGGCTTTGGAGTCACTCAACTTTTTTTGAACTCGACATGTGTTAAAATATATATATATATATATATATATATATATATATATATATATATATATCAGTGTGATGAGTTTTAACTTCAGAAATGTTAGGATTATCTCGGTACTATGCTACTCTAATTTTAAAAGACAATATTATGTAGATTTTATTGATTTTGGAGGGTCACATAACATTCGTCTAATTGATTTCATATTTTCATTAGCCAATGCTATTCCCATTGTAGTTAAATACATAACAAAATTTTGTTTTTCATAGGTGCTTAAAGCTAGATTTACAGATCATTTTGTATGTAAGGTTTGAAGAATCTGTATTGATATCTTTCCATGGTAATTAGAAAGTGCTTTCTATTTGTGACTCATTTCTCTAGCATCCTTACTAATTTCTTGTCCACTATACATGTGAAATTTTAAGAACATAAAGCATAAAATGATATTCTGAGTTTTAAAACTTGTCTTTTTATTATCCATTTCCCACCATAGTTAGTTTTCTGAGTCTCTAAATTCTCACAGCTTTTGTTTGGTAGTTATATGACAGATACTATTTACATCTTAATGTCAATTCACTATTATACTTTAGTAATAGAATGCTCATTTTAGCAGGATGCTACCCAGAAGTAATCCAGGTTCTTCTAGCTGAAATCTTATTGTGTCATTGCCATGGCTATGCAAATAAATACAAGTCAATAAATTATATGTAGCATTATGTGAGAGTTCTGATACACTTTATAAGGAGAAGTCAACTTCTATTTTATTTTATTTTTCATCAGGGACTCCCTGTAGCCACAGCTTTCCTGGAACACCTTGATCTCACAGAGACAGATCTGCATCTGCCCCCTGAGTGCTGGGATTAAAGACATGTGCCACCACACATGGTTTAACTACTATTTTTTAAATTTTAATTTTTTATTCTTGAGAATTTCATATATGAGTATTGTCTTTGCATTATTTCCGTCCATCCAAGTCCCCTATCATCTGTTCCCTTGCCTCCCTCTCAGTTTCCTGTCTTCTTTATTATTGCTACATATATGATGCACCGAGCGACCTTAGTGGTGTTCATGTACTTCTATTAGTCACTTCTCTGTTGCTGTAATAGAAACACTGAACAGGAACCTATAAAATGAAGAGTTTATTTAGCTCATGGTTCCAAAGGGGCAAAAGTCCATCATGGCAGGGAGGCATGGCGGCAGAGGTGGCTGGAGCAGACGCAGAAGCTAAGCACTCACATCTGCAAGCAGGCACAGGAAACAGTGCATGACTTGAGATCCTGCACAGCTTAGGAATTCTCTAAACCCACCACCAGTGATGTGCGTCCTCTGGCAGGGCCACACATTCTAAGACCTCTTCAAACACTGCCACCAACTGAGGACAAAATGTCCAAACGCTTAGAGCCTACAGGAGATAGTCCCTTTCAAATCACCACAGGGCTGTGCTCTTGGGATTAGATAACCTCTTAGGGGAATAGTCCCTTGAGAAAACAGAGTCTCCCTAGGCATTAACTATTGATCTTGTGATGGGACCTCATGACTTTTCCTCACCCACTTTGGCATATCAACTGATTTTTATTATGATGATGCAGATCTCATTAGACTACCGTATAGTGGAGATTTCATTAGAGCACCAAAAGAGTTACCCTGCAGCAAAATATCACACCATAATAATTTTGAGATGTTGAGACAGTAATTAAAGAGTTCTAAGTTCTTGAGGACAAAGCACTTCTGTTATATAAGTCATTCCTGTCTTTTCAGGATCACTCAGGGGTTTTGAAATTTCTTGTTCGGTACAACCAAACGTATCCTAATTAATGCCAGCCACAGTGTGGCAACCTCAAAAGTGATAATTTTATTTTGAACCATTGATAAATAAAATACATGAAAGGAAGAAAATTCTTATGTTTGCAAAACTCTTTGCCTTTGTAGCTTTTAAAAAAAATCTTGGTTTCTTACATGAATAAAGATAGATAGCTAGGGTGAAAATTATTTTCTCTTTATTTGAAAGAATTGTTTCCTTTTCTTATAGTGTATAGCAATCTTATTTGGAAGTTTGGAATAATGGTTTTTATTCCGTTTTAAAGAGTTATTTCAGAAACTTTCTTTTACTCATGACAGTCTAGGAAGTACACTTCTCAATGAAAAAAAAATCTATAGAGAAGTTAGCAAGCCAACCATACTTTGTTGTAAGTTGAGATATTGAATCTAACTCCACTGATACAAAGGCAGGACAGAGCTTAGTGAGTTATTGAAAAGCAACTTTAGGTTGGGGACCTGGGCAAGAGTACATGGTAGGTCAGTATGTGAGATGAATTTGCTAATTGATGCTCATAATTAGGCTGGCCCTTTCCTGCAGACACAGTAGACAGTGGTACTAACTCCTTTAAAGATTATATTTAAAAGAAATGATAAATCTTTAAGAAACAGTACTGGAATATAATATTGGAAGGAAATTTGGGGAAGATTTGCATTGGAATGGAGCAGAGAAGGAATTTATGGCTGTGGTTTTCTAACAAATCTTTGAGAAGAAGGAGGTCAGGAAAATGAGGCTGAGGGCCACTCTGAGGCATAGGGCTACATTGAGGCCGTCTTGTTCATCCTCTGTTCATTAATTTGTATTGTTGATGTGACTTTTTAACTCATAGCCTTTTGTACTTAAACTCTGAAGAAATTTTGTTGTATGATATCTTCTATATTAATCTTTTAGTTTTTCATTGTTTTCCTTCCTTAGAAGTGTTATGAATTAAATGTTGATCTTCCTTGTTTTGTAATTTGTGTATTTTGTCCTTTTGTATATTTTCGGTCTCTGAGATTCTTAAAATTTTCAATATGATCATCCAAAATGTTTTTTGAATATTAAACTAATTACACTCTGATCATTCATTTCTTGTCTTGTGAATCCTGTTTTTTCTTTTTCACGTAATGGTCGGTGCATCTGAGGAACTTAACTGTGGACATTCCACGTTTCTTTCAGTATGGTCGGAAGGCAGGTTTTTTTCCTTATGTTTTTCCAGGGTGATCTTGTTTACTCAAATCTTTATATATAAGTTGGAGGCACATATGGGGCGATAAGGGACCAGAATCAGGAAGGCTGAGGATTTCAGTATTTTAGGGAATGGGTCAGATGTTTCTAGCCATCCCTCTGGAAGACAACAAAAGCATTGAAGCATTCTTTTTTGCCCATCTTTCAAATTTTTAAATACTTAATTTTACAAAACATTTGAATTAGACACCTGGCTTCTCTTCTGCTTATTAGGGTGCCAATGTGAAAATAGAGGTTACTAAGCATCTATATGTCATAGGACATTCAATTCATTCTCTTTAACTTGACCCCATTCTGTTACTCCGTTTTTTGGCATTCTGAAGCCAAAAGGCTTTTGCTGCTGTTAATTTTCCTTTCTTCAATACACTCCTGTGCAAGTTTTTTTGTTTGCTTGTTTGTTTGTTTTCTGGCCTTAGCTCCTCTTGAACAGTGCCATTAGCTATTTTTTTAAATTTTGTTTATTTATTATGACTTTCTATATAGTGACTTACTATTGATTTTTTTAAAATGTATTCTTTAGTATAGTTTTAGAAAAATGAGCTGAAAATCATATGGCTAAATAAAATTCTGCTCACTGCCTCTGTGTGCTTCATTATTAAAAAAGAGAAGAAAAGTAAGTTTAATTGTGGGAGTCAAACTTGACAGTCATTTGTCCCATTGCTTCCGCACAGCTTGCTGGCCCCTTGGGAGATGGTTATACAAATCTCAAAGGCAGAACAAAGAGATCCTGTCCTTAACACAGAGTCCAGGTGCCGACTTTCTGGAGGACTTGGAGGGGGGTGCTGAGATGCACCATGTGAACATTAACAAGTTGTTGGGTTTTCCTTATTTTGATCAGAAAAAAGAATTAAACATAATTTAAATTAATATTTATGGCTGAAATTAAAAATATACTCTGCTTCCATTATTTATTTAAAAATTTAAAACTAGTACGATACCACATAACTGGCTTTATGTTGGTTCTGTTGAAAATTAAAGCTTCCTAATGTTTGAGAAAATAAAAACCCTTGTTTTGCGTTCTTACCATCTTCCTTAAGGAGAAACACAGTTTAGTTTTCAATTACACTTGTGATTCTTTGCATTTAATAACATAAATGGATGTTCTCAATCCTTAATGTATGCTGATGCTTTAACTCAAGTAAATGTACTTTTTGTTTCCCATCACAAAACTTCCCCATGGCTTATCAAGGGCAGGGTTATTTTAGCAAAAACATAGCATACGGTGCATAAATAGCACTCATATATAAACAGAGCATGCACAGGAGATTAATACAATTTCCCTTTTTCGAGTGATTAATATTGACCCTGGCAGCTGTAGCATTTTAGTCTTCTATTAGCTGACAGATGTGAATAAAGGCTGCATCCTGCCTCCACCAGGCGCCTATATCTTCAAACGTGCTCATAGCTTAGGGACTATGAAATATGCTTCAAGAATATTTAGAACTCTCGTAGGAATTTGTTGTGGCTTCCATGCATTTCTTTGCAAATATATTAAACTGAATATTTTATTTCTTCAGGGCAAAAAGTTAACTGGCTTGAAACTTACAGGTGCAAAACAATAAAATTCCAACTTAAGGCTGAACATTGCAATAGTGAGTTGTGGGCTCCTTATGAGTCTCAAAGCACAGATAATCAAGGAAGTTCTGAGCTAAAATGATGATTATCTGTCCTTGTGAAAGGGCTACATATGGAAAGTAAAACATGCTTACATTTGAAAGATAATCAAAATGTATTGAATATTAGTCTTTATCTTGGGGGCATGATACTAAAATTTCTATGAAAAATGATTAATATTTCACATGTTTTTGACTAAGAAGAAAATAAGGTCATTATATGTTGATAACTTTTAAATTTCCAAAATCACCAGAGATGCAATCCAGTGAGGATGGAACTGTTGGACTTAATGTACCCAGGCCCCCCACATTGCTGGAATTGGGTTTGTCTCTCAGTCACATAGGGCATTAGAGAGTCAAGCATACATGGAATGACTTTAAGGATTGTCACGAAAAAAGACTGAATGTTGATATGGGGTAGAATTTAACATAGAATAACTCTAGTTAGGATTTGCATCAAGAATATATAAGTAAAATGATTGTTACTGAACTAGCTCAGTTGATGAATAAAATATTTTTCAGCAATATTTCTTAGAACAAGTAATAAACATATTCCGTTCACTCTCAATATTGTTGGAGATTAAAAACTTCATATGGGTCTAGTATCATTTAACAAAACATTTGTTGACTTCTACTTTAGCCTCTCCTTTAAGCATCTGTCAATCTAAACTGGAGGATCTAGTATTATTGTTAGGAGAGCGGACCCCCCAGATACTCCCGTGTGGCATGGCTACATACACAGTTCTTTTTCGGGGAGGGGAGGGAGGATTGAGGGCGTTGAGACAGGGTTTCCCTGTAGCCTCAGCTGATCTGGAACTTACTGTGGAGACTAGGCTGTCCTTGAACTCGCAGAGATCTATCTGTCTCTACCTCCTGAATGCTGGGATTAAAGATGTATGTCACTATGCCTGGCTGTATCCAGAGATTTTGATTTTAGTTGTTTCAGATTTCTGCTTCATCATCTCCTTTCCTTCTTCCTCTCTTACTCTTTTCCTCTTCTCTTTGTTTCTCCCTCCCTTTCTTTCTTCCTTCCCCTCCCTTACTTGTCTTCTACCTTTTTATTTTGCAATGATGGATATTGTGCTGGGATCATGTACATGATAGGCAAGTGCTCTACCACTGATCTACAGCTAATTCCCTCCATCACTCCCTCCCCACTTCCATCCCTCCTTTTCTTTTTTCTTTCCTTCTTTCTTCCTTCTTTCCTTTTCACTCTTCTCTGTCTTTGTCTTCTCTTCCCTCCATTTTCCCTCTGTGTTTTAATTCCCTTCTCACTGATTTGAATATCATTTGTTAAGTCATTTGATATTACACTGGTTGCCACGTGGTGTGTAAGATGTCAGTCATCATAGCGTTCAATCCTGCAGTGTGAATACTGTGTCGGCTCTAACTTTAAGTCTGTTCCTATGTCGAAAGGCAAACTGAACTAAGTGAGTAGATGCAAAAGAAGTCCCCAGAACCTGTGGAGCCACACAGAACTGTTAGCCAAATGTGCCTGATTTTATAATTGTTCCATCTTCTTGGTAGTTTTAGTAAAATTAAAACTTTCCAGAAAATTCCTGATTTTATGGATATTACTTTCAACTCAAATCAGCATTCCCACAGTAGTAAAAGACTGTTTATTGTTCCCATCAGTTTCTGAACTTTGGCATGCAATGTTTTCCCTGCTTCCTATGCCTCTTTGCAAACTTGAGAAAAAGGGCTGATGGGAGGGCTCAGTGGTCAAAAGCTGATACTGCTCTTGCAGAACACCAGAGTTTAGTTCCTAGTTGTATGTCAGGTGACTAACAGAGCTTACATCTCCAACTCCATGGGTTCACCCTCTCTGCTGTCTCTGGGTACCCGCTCTCATGTACACATACTCTCCCTCAAGACACACACACATACACACATAATTAAAGATAAAACAAATTTTGAAAACTTAAGAAAAATAAGGTTAAACATAAAAGAGAGTCAAAGTTTTCTTGTAGTCCTTAAATGTTTCCTTTGTCTTACATTCAGTCTTAGCAGTCTTTCTTCATGGGTTATGCCACTTGAAACAGCTGCTTATGGAAAAAGAAATTGCTGGTTCAAATGAGTCCTAAGAATATCAGAAACATTATAAAGACATTGGTGATTTTGTCCAAGATAAAACCATCCTACGTAGATTGAAGATAACAACCAGAAACACCTCTATGCTTCAAATTCATTTTCAACTCTAGAGTCACCCAGTGGTCTTACTTGTCCAAGCACTATGATGTTCACTATTTCTCAACAGGTGCACCAGTGGATGAGTTAAAGCAGTTGAGAACATCATGTAGGCCTTCTGGAGTAGCATTCCGCATCTGACTAATGAAGAGAGAATGATGGTGTTTCTTTAAGATTTAAGAAAATCATCCCTTGTTCCCAATATGTACAATCTCTTTTCTAAAGCTCCATTTTTGTTTGACTTTAGATATAAAGTTTAATTCTTATGAAAGTTTATGAGTGTTATAATAGGTTATTTTAGATTGTTTAGTGATGTGACTGCTGTGTTTATTACCTACAAATTTGCTCTGTGGCTATCTAATAATCCACTAGATCAACTCTAAAAAACCAGAATGAAAGAAAGCCAGATGGACTCAAAGAAAAGAGCCACCAACTTGGGAAATGATTTTATATTTTAGCTGTTGGTTCACTACCCAACATAGAAACTCATAACAAAGTGACATTAAGGAAAACAAAAAACACGGGGCTGGAGAAGGGGCTTAGTGGTTAGGAGCATCAGCAACTCTTTCAGAGGATCCACGTTCAGATCCCAGCACCTGCATGGTGGCTAACAACCATCCATAACTTCAGTTCCAGAGTATCCAGCGACCTCTTTTGACCTACATGGGCATTGTACGACATGGGTGCACTTACATACACGCAGCCAAATATACTCATATACATAAAATATTTTAAAGAAGGCAAAAAAACAGCATATTGAGGGATGTTTACTCTTGTCATTATGGATTTAACTGTTTAAGGCAGTGAAAGTATTAAATCAGTAAAAGCGAATGATGCAAGTTGGAAAGATAGAAATAAAACTTTAAGATTAACTTGTGACAGAAGAAGGTACTGTTTCTTCTTGTTGTCCCATGGGACTTTATTGAAAGTCATCTGCCCCCTGTTGTCACGGAAACACATGAAATACAAAGTCTCACTTATAAATTATCTCCTACTCCAGGACTGTTTCCAGAAGATCCATTTAAATCTTCAGTTTCAGGTTCCTGGTCTGAACTGTCCTTCAGAAACTTAAGTATGAGTTGTGTTCCTTTATTTGAGATGTGTATCTATGTCCCTAAGACACTGATGTTATTATACAAGTGGCTTACAACTTCATGGTTGGGTTCTTTTCATTAAGGTTCATGATTAATGTTCATGGTGAGCCAAAGACAAGAAACAAACATCAGTCAACAATCTGTTAATCTCGGTCTATTATTGATTCCCATGGTTTCACACTATTTTCCCTGAGGAAAGAGTCTTTCCTAAAATAATGTTAGACAGAGCTCTCTAGAGGAACAGAATCAGTAGAAAGAATATATGTTATGAAAACATAAAAATAATACATATTATGAAAATATATTAGATGGGCTTACAAGACAGGGATTGGGAAGGCTAGATATAACCTTCTGCGTGATGGAAAAGGATATCTTAGTAGCTGCTCAGCCCTCAGTGCTAGAGTCCTTAGTAGTCCAAGTCCAATAAGGAAGACTGAGCTCCCTGAAGAGTTGCTGATCATCCGCCGTAGAAACCCAAAGGAGAGAATCTGATGCCAGTAGCATAAGCATGAGACATAACTCACTGCAGAAAAAATAAAAGTGGGCAGGGCTTTTTGTCAGATCTCATTATATCTAGGGGAATTGTTGGTATTAGCATTTTTAAGGGTAAGTATTCCCCCTCATTTAACCTTCTCTATAGATGCTTTTATAGTTCTCTCTGAACGGGTGTCTCCTAGGTTGAGTATACATCTCAGCAAGTTGACAAGAGTAGCCATTACAAACACAGAGCCTGATTAGCTCTGCTGGCTTTGTATTGTTCAGCACAGGGAGTTAAAGGGGTGTCTGATCTGCATTTCATTCAGTTTAGTTCAGAATAAGAAAATACTCATACTATGATAGACGTAAAAATTGAGGTGCATGAGATTCTCAAAGCACCTCCATAACCACCAAAGTCAAAATGATTTAGCATGAATGAAAATTGATGTGGAAAATCATGTGGCTGTTGGAAGTCATTTGGTTTTTATGTAGAAACATGTGTTAACTCACAAATGCTAGTGAACTGAAAGTGCTGTGCTTCAAACATAGAACATTCTTTTGAATTTCTGAAATGTTCATTGATATAGCTTGGTGGCACTTAGATCCATTCCCTTCTCCACATCTCCCCCCACTTTCTTTTTCACTCAATTTAATGAACTCTCATTTGTGTGTGTGTGTGTGTGTGTGTGTGTGTTGTGTGTGTCTGCAGAGTCTGATTTGCACTCCCAAATATCCGTTAGTGTGGTTCCATGTAAGTACACTACTGTGATACTTAAGTGCTTAATATTGACTGTTAACTTGATAAAATCAAATAGTTCACAGCCTCTGGACATGTCTGTGAGGGATGAGGTTATCGGGATGAGGTTAATTGAGGTGGGAAGGCCATCTTAACTATGCACCATTCCATGGTGTGGAGTCCCGGACTGCATTATGAAAGAGAAAGTGAACTGAGTATGAGCATGCATCTGTCTGCTTCTTGATTGCATATGCAATGGGACCCAGGACCTCACAGTCCTGCCGCCTGGACTTCCCCATCAGCATGGACTTCCCTTGAGCTCTGAGTCACCATAAACCCTAATTTTTATCAAGTTGCTTCTTTTCAGGTATTTCATCACAGCAACAAGCAATAACTAATATATTCACGCACTAAATAGCACATCCACATGCATTTTTCCTCTTAGCTTCAGGTTAAGTGTGTTTATCTGCATACTACAGGTGAGTTCTGTATGATTATAGTGGGATGTGAATCAGTGATCTGACAACTGAATCACTGTTACCACTAAGCCTGCAGGCCACGCTTACCACACACTGATATGTATAAGAGATCCAAGTCAGGAGTCCAAAACTCCATGCTCTTCTTCTCTGAAATGATCTTCCTATAACCAAATCCTTTAAGATTAAAATTGGTTTTCATTCCATTTATAATTTGTAATTTCTCTTCTGCCACTATATAAAGAATGCTTTGTTTCCATCATCTCCAGGAGAGGTTGTAATGAACATATTAAGGACAATCTTCTGTTTCATACTTATGTTGACTAATGCTAAGAAATTGTTTTTATTTTCAACAAAATTTCACAATCTGTCTGAAAAATATGTGTGATGAAGTTCCATGTGATGCATTTTTATACTTAACGAAGATGCAATTGAATATACCACATACTCTTCTTTTAATGAAATTTTTTAGTTTCTAACTTATATAGATATGACTTTTCCTTCTTAATGCTTAAACCTGTAAACCAAGGGATGTGTAAAAAATGACCAAATGTGTCTAAACAGTTAAGAAGGCATCCTGAACTAATTTAAAAGAAACACCAGGCAAAATGAAGTATTAAAAAAAGCATTGAATCTCAAGTAATAGTCTACAAAATTTGAATTTATGCCAAACAGACATTTTCACTGTATTTACTGTTTGAAATATTGTATATTAATTATAGTTAAGATTTAATGAGAATTAATTTTGTGCATGAAAATTGCGTCACATAGAAAAATTCCAAAATCTCCTTACTGAGATATCACTTGCTAAATATAAACAAACAACATTTTGATCCCCAAATTCTAACCTTGTACTTCTTAAATTTGTAACATTATTTATGTTTATGGATGGACAGCAGTAGCTATTTAGACCTGCATTTGAACACAGAAGGAGAAAGGATTTATAATTTTTGTTTCCAAAGTTCAGAGCTGATATAAAGTTGAAATTCTACTTGTTTTCAGTTACTGAAAGTCTGAGCCAAAATTTTAAGAGAACATAAAATATGCAAATAAGGTCATTGCACTGGAAATTGTTCTTAATAATGCGTAAACAAGAGAGTTTGTAAACAAATAAGGATAATTCAGAGCAATTTTAGGCTTTCCCTTATGGCTTCATATTCATCAAATGCTTGTCAATACTCAGTAGAGATAAGCTGCATGGATAATCATACTGTGCAAATAAACCACTGATTATTCTTTTCCACTTTCTATGAATCAACAGTTTAGTATGCTTATTCTGTTTGCAAAGCATTACTTCGATCTGGTAAATGTGTTTCATAAGTTAGAAAAAAATAAATTGATCCATTATTGAATACTTAGCTCCCCAAATTAAAATTTTTCCTCTTTTAAAAATAATCTAAATTATTTGTTGTCAAAGAAAATTACATTTCAAAGAGAAAGAGAAAGTCGGGACAGTCTGCGGTGTGTAATAGTGTTTAACGCAAATGTTCAGTGGCGTGAAATGGTCAAAACAACCATTTCATCATCTGGAAATTAGTCAGTGGCAAGCATATGTTGAGACAAGTTTTTCAGGTGAGGTGACAGTGTGCAGTCTCCTCCCCTGTGGCTCCTACTATAAGCAAACCACATCTTAGTGACACAACAGCTTCAACACAAGTTGTCTGTGAACACCATCAGCCTTGTAGACATGGGGCTGAGAGAGCATATGTGGTTGCTGAAAGTAAAAGCCCACAACTTTTTCTGTCTGAGGCCACAGCAGTCCACACTCCTCAGAAATAAGAAAATAAATACCTTGTCGGCATGTAAAGTGTGTACACATATTTAATATGTAGTAGACTATTCATGAATGACCCCAGAAGTGTTTTTCTTATTGTAGGTGCTGATGCTATTTCCTGAAATCTCAAATTCATACACAAAAATTTTGTTTCCTATTTCTTGGGGTATTTTCGCCTTTCTCTTGATAAGTTACTGGGCCTTAGCCTTTCCTGACTTCAAGGTACTGATATTTAATCAAGCTTCGGAATACTTCCTTGACATTATCTCCTTTGCTTATTCTTATTTCTGAAATGAAGTCTGCTACGGTTGAGCCTAGAAATAAAGGGATGGTTTTCTAAAGCAAAAGGGAGCAATGTTTATAAATGGATGAAATATTCTGCTAATTCTGTTAAGAACTGTGAGAACCCATCTGAGCAGACCCTCTGGACATGAGTAATAAATTACTGCCCTGTCTATTAAGAGCTCAAAATGTGTGGCATATAGTAGACCATCAAAGAATTTTTTGTGGTTCTTTTTCTCTTTTCCTCAGTTTGACATAAGGATGATAAGATTATATATTTCCTGAAAAAGTAACTATAATATCTACCATCAGTTTTCTTGTAACAATTATAAACTTGAGTCTCTGTCCTTATCCAAACTGTCCCATTCCTAAAGTCTATCTTTGATATAGAAAATTATCCTTAATTAAAACAAAAGTTAAATATACTGTAAGCTCTAGAGAACCTGGCCTTGGACTTTCAATTCCTGTTTTACATTTTAATATCTGTTGAAATCCAGTAGTCTTAGACAACTTCATATCAACATGTATGTGATTTATTAGAATGATAAAAGCACTGCATAGGAGACTTATAAATGCAGTTGGCATATTTAAATACGTATGTTAAATATTTGTACCTAATTTTACCTCCTAGTAAAATTGATAATTTTTTTATGAAAAGAGAAGGTCTTAATAAATGGCCTGTTCAAGAATATACATTTTCCCTCAGTTGTATATTTCTATTTCAGATTCATTTACAAAATATTTCAAAGTAGAGACTTTTAAGGTATACTGCTAAGGAAGAATGAAGTAAATACTCAGGTGTTTTATTTTATTAAACTTAACTGCTAATTCATCCAAACCATTGACGTCATAGACCATATGTGAAAAATGAGTTTTCTATAGCATTCTGCTCCTCAAAGTTTTTTCAACAAATGTTGTTATAATTTGGTAAAACAGCCTCCAGTACAGAGATAGGCATCAAAGGTCCGAATACCAGACTTACATACAGCATGTTATTTTTGCTTTGACAAATTTCACTCCTAATATTTAGCTGGAAATCATTTCATTGAATTTTAACAATCTTGAATTTGTGGAAACTTACCTTGATGGAACCAGGAGAAAATTCTGGATGTATCATTTGAGTAATGTAAAGCAACCAGTCATTATAGGGGAACGGAAGGAATAAAAAAGAAAAATAGTACTCAGAATTCTTTCAGCTTTGTGTTAGAATATTTAAAGAGATAGAATTAATTGCCTCTGGCAGCATTCCCTAGGAAGAATGTGGAAGAGCAGAAAAGCACTTTATAGTCTTGAATTAATCGGCAGTAACTTTTCTAAATAATTCTCTGTGATATTATTCTCATTCTATAGATAAAACAGTCCCAGAGAAAGAATTCTGTCTCTGTCCCAGAGTAGATTTGTGGAAGGAACAATGGGGTTCTTGAAGTGGCTCCATGGGGCAAAACCCTTTCAAACTTGAAAAGAAGTGGAGGGCATTTACACACATAATAATTTTTTAAATACCTTTTGCCTGAGAATCCCTTACAGCTGAGCTTTTAAAAATCGTTTCTAGAATATAAAACTATAGTGTTAAATATTCTTGTTTGTGTCAATAGCTAAGCTCGCCCTGATCTCATTATATATGTCCTAAAATTAAGTAATTTATTAGGTTTTGCAAAAAAATAAGTTCCTTTATGTAACTTTATACAATTTGTAGCAAAGTGTCTTGGATTCAAAATTATTAGATTCATCAGTAAAGTGGATATGTTGGTACTCGGACCAGATATCTGCTTCAAATGAAAAACAAAACTGAAAGTACCTAGAAAGTGCTAGAACAGAATCCTGAATTTAATGATGCAGAGCCTGCAGTGTTGTTCATTGGCGTCAATTTACATTCAGTAGTGTCTCCAACTGCTTTATTACAAGTAATAAGCTGTTTCCCATTTTGACTTATCACGAAGATATATTTGCATTTTAGTATTTTGGTTAAAAAAATAACAAACCCAATACTGTTTATTTCATTTATATTGTCTTTACAAGTCTATAAAACAGAACCTTTTAGCATTATGTATTGTAGTTCATACATATTTGCATATTGGATGATCCTACATTTAAGCAGACATTAATGCTTATTAATCTGAAACTGAGAGGTATGTTGTTTGAGGACTGTAAACATACATGGGTTTTCCTGATTTGTTCTCTGGAATTGGATATCACATTTGAGAAAACAACAAAATTTCAGTTTTCTAAGTATTTAGATTTAAAATACAGAGCAATGTGGAAAGTTGTTTCTATTGCTGACACTGAGATGCATGAGCTTAGGAGAATAAGGAGTGACTCTTGATTGGAGGTCATCATTTCATGACTAGGCACATGGTTCTTCATACGTCTCTTCAACATCTTTGAGATATAAAATGAGAAGGACACACAGCTTGGGCCAGGTTCTGTGATGTTCTGTTGACTGAGAACTGTAATAAAATGAAGTCAAGGAGGAACTTCTGACTTTTGGTGCCAAGGGCATTGATTTTCCTTCCTAAAGATCATGCTTGTGCCTTCTTTCTTCAGGCACTTATGAGAACGCAATAAATGATTTTATCTTTCCCTCTTTCTAAGATGATCCTGATAAAATGTGGATATAAGAAATCTTGTCCTGTTTTACGTATATTTCCCATGAGAAGCTAGAAGTTTAAAAGAGGTATATTATTAATCTGACTCTGTACCCATGCTGTAGTGGGTCTGAAGCTCACTAATGCATGTGCTCAAATGTAATGAAGACTCATTTGTATCTTTGTTCACCAAGCTGTAAATACGTAGGTTATAAAATTTACTTTGTGTAATACAAGACAGGTATTATGTTGCATATTTATATTTAGTAGAATATGCTTTCATGTTATCACTAATTTGTGATAGTTTGATATATTTGGAAAGATAATATAATAATTATTACTTCTGAATTTGAAAGTGTCAGCAGTGTAAGTGTATTGTCATTGAAGTAGGGAGAGCCTTCATCAGAGTGAAAGTTCCCCTTGAGCTACAAGCGAAGAATCCGAAGCATCCAGTGTTCAAGCTGCTGAGGTATCACAGGCAGACAAGCCGCACTAGGACGGCCTCCAGCTCCACCAGAGCTCAGTTCTTCGAACTTCACAGCTGCGTTTTCCCACTTACTTAATGAAACTTCAAGCTAAAACTGTGGAGCCCTCCAGACATCCTGGGAAGTTAGAGCCCCACCTCAACTGAGTCCTGATTCCCCTGCACCTTGAGAAGCTACATTCTCTCTACCCATGCTGTCTCCATTCCTGCCTTGGGCCTAGGCCCCGTCCTGTTCAATGTCTTGATTTTCCTGCACCCTGACCAGAGAGCACCTTGCACGCTCTGTCCACAGATTGTCTGCAGTCCAGCCTTGGGCCTCGGCCCACTTCTACGCTTCCCATTTGAGACCCAGCCCGCGGCATCTTGAACCCCTGCACCTGGAGCAGCTACATTTCCCTACTCCAGGGCCCCCACCTACTCTGTTTAGCTAGTTAGACCATCATTACACTGTCCCCATTCTCACCCTGGGCTAGGTCCCTTCCTGCATAAGACCTCAGGACTAGTGTCTTAAGCCAGACTCTGCCCACTGCATCTTCACCCCCTTGCACCCATACCAACTGCATTCTCCTGTTTCAGGGACCGCTCCTACTCTACCTAGCAAATTAGACCCTCCCTTTCCTGTCCCCACCCCAGCCTTGGCTCTAAACCACCCTCCTGATAGTCTTGCCTGAGCCCTGATTAGACTGCCAGAACCCAGCCACTAGATTCCCATTGTCCTGAATTGGGCCTAGGCTCTTTTGCCCTGCTGGGAAACTCTTGACTCATCACCTTGGAGTCATCCTGTCTTGCCAATAAAAAAATCAAAAGTGAGAATCTGAAGCATAGACTAGCTGTTCATATCTGACCAGAAAGTGACCACATTTCATCAACAATACAAACAGAACAAAATTTTGGCTCAACAAAAGCAGTCTAGCATTTCATATCAGACACACAACCAACAAAAGAAAATCCATATGCACAAAGCACAACACAAAGACACAAATTACATGAAAAATCAGGATAATATGTCCCCACCCAAACACACCAGTCCTACAGAACTGTATTATAATGAGAACCACTCAGAGGAACCCGAGGATGCAGAATTTAAAAGAACAATCATAAGCATGATCAAAGAATTCAATGACTTTAAACAACACACAAAGAACTGAAAAGAGATAGGAATAATCTCCTGACTGAAGTTCAAGAAAACATAAATATATGGCTGAATGAAATGACAAAAGCAATTCAGGACTTGAAAAGTGAATTCACAAAAGAGAAATATTGAAGAAAACTCAAGCCAAAATGAAGACGGCATTGAAAAATTCAATAAGCCAATTTGAAAGGACAGGAGGCCTCACAAACAGAATGAATGAAATGGAAAACAGACTATCAAGACAGGATCACTAAGTTGAAGAACTGGATAACTCAAGCAAAGAATATGAAAATTTTAAAGAGGTACAGGAATAGAATATACAGGAAAGGTGGGAGACCATGAAAAATCCAATTTTTATACATTTTAGGGAAGAGGAGGGGAAGAATCTCATGTCAATGGCTTTGACCAGATCTTCAACAGGACTATAGATGAAAACTTCCTTAAATTAAAGAAAGCCATCATTTAGAAAAGTACACAGAACAATTAGAAACAGAACAGAAACACTCCGTAGCATGTTATAGTAGAAACACTGAATAACAACAAAGAAAGGGTACAGAAAGTTTCTAGAGAAAAACAAGTTACATATAAAGGAAACCCCATCAGAATTACAGCTGACTTTTTAATGCAAACTTTAAAAGCCTGGACCAAAGTAGTTAAGTTCTAAATGACCTCAGATGCCAACCCAGAATACTTTATCCAGCAGAACTGTCTTTCATACTGGAAGGGGAAAGAACTATCTTCCATTAAGTTAAAACTTTCATTTTATATCCCAGTGATATATGACAACAGAAGTCATCTTCCTTCGATGCAGTGTTTCTGTGCTAAAACAAGAATGCGCATCATGTGTGTAGTGTCTCTTTAGAATGTAATGAAGTGATATTGCAGGAACTTTGGAATGCAAGGCAGAATAAACTTTTTAGGTCATCCTTAATAGCTATGATAATAGAGTTTGACATTTGAGTATGATGAGCAGGAAACTGAACTTTTCTGTGATGCCTCTGTCGTAATTTAAATAAACCACACTCTCTAAATCACGATCCAGAACAATTTGGCATGTCAAATGATTAAGTTCTAGGAGTGCTATGGAATGGTGGGTATTTGTTTATTTGTGAATACTACAGTGAAAATTTGTGAAACATCTCATTTTGTTTTGTGTGTTAGCCATGAATTTAAAAAATGTGTAAAGCTTCAACATTTTCTGTGATTTAAACAAGATAATATGTCCCCACCAGGGACCTTTGAAGTAATATCTCATTGGTTAATAAAAAGTACAGAACTTTGTGGAATTCCTCCTTTGCTTTTTGATATTTCAAGTTCAAATGTATTCATTCTGCATACAAAAGCTTTGTAAGAAGACAAGTCGTTCTGGAATTACTTCAACCTGTCCCATGTGGGATAAGTTAAATAAGTAAAGGACACACATACTTAGAAAGCAAAAACATGGACTCCAAATTCTAAGCTTGAAATCCTTCAGTTTTCAGAGTTATTTTCTATGTACATTCATTGAGTCTACTTAGCTTCAGGCACATGCATTTTCCTGAGACCACTAGGTGTCATTGTATCTGTTTTCAAGCTAGTTTCTAGGCCAATGAGTTTCACTTGCCACGTTTTGAAGGCCTAATGAGTTCTGATGACAAGATAACCAAAGCTTATGCAAGAAGTGTGACAGAAAGACAAAGGGGCACTAGTTTTTCAAGAAATGGTCAACAGTATAGGCTATTAGTGAAAAAAAAAAACCTTTGCATTTTACATGTTCCTTTAGTTACATAGCAATATCTTAGCCATGTTGAGTAAATTGTGAAAATTAACTCGCTCTATAGACAGGTTAAACTATTTGAAACTCTTGGCTAACTGAAAATAAAACATGTAATATGAATTTTCTTGAGTGGCAGAATGCTCCTTTGTAATATCTGTTTTTATTTATGATTTTACCATTTACCTTAGAAAGATGAATTACGCACTATAATTTATATAGATTAGAAAGAAAAAAATATAGTCAGTTACTTAAATAAGGTTTAAAATTCTCTAGGAGGATATTTTTTAAAAGTGAAATATGCATATTATATGCCAAAAATATCTCATATATTTTATTGTAAAAGGACATACATAACACAGGTTTTGACAAACTGGAGTCACTACCACACAACCCTTTCTCAGTAATTAATTCTGGTGCCAAAGAGGCGATGACTTAACTCATGATATTTTTTGAAACAAGATCAAATGCATGAAGACAGTCACAGCATATTTTTTACAAATCCACTTTGTTGCCATGATATAGAGTGTCAGTGCCTGAGATACCGAGGGTATGCTCTAACAGATATTCCCACACGGAATAACAGCTTTCCTTTAGACATTCAATAGTGAAATCACCCCAATGTATTGTCATGGAGAGAATGAGGAAAAACTGATTGTCTACACAGAAAGATACAGTGCATTTCTGCCTGTCCCAATTACTGGAACCTTGGTAAATTCCATAACTTAGAATTTAGGCCTCTTTATCTGAGAGATGTGATTTCTTGCGTTACAAGGGTAAAAAGGGTTTCTTGGCTATATTAGAAGAATATAAAGGGTCCACTTATACTGCAGGATTGTAGTAGAGTTTAAAGAATCATTTAAACAGCTGAAGGCAAGTTGTGGCAGTAGAGAGTGTTGTGTTCTGGAAATGTACAGCAAGGCTCTACTCCTTAGAGGGGGCCAAGAGCAAGTGTCCGAACTTGGGCAAGGGATGCAAGGAACTCTGGACTAGCAGACAGGAAGCTAGTGAAAAGCACAGACCTTAATTTCCTCCCTGCCTCCTGGGGGGCCTCTCATGGTTGGATCTCACCAGAAGGCAGAGTGCAGGCAACCCCGACATAAATTTCTGTACAGATCACCCTTCCAGGATATTTTACAGTCTAGAGAAGATCAGAATGGATGGCCAAGTGGATGGCTCCCCATGGAGCCAGAAACATCCTTCTTATAATCAAATGGATCTTGATAGTCTCTTGCTTCCAGTATTCTCGTGCACATTGTAGCTCAGTGTAAAAAAAAAAAAAAAACGCCTCAGAATTCTTCAAAGCCATTTATTGTCTCGCTGCCGTTTCCCCATGCTTTCCTTTCACATGGTTGTGTAGAATCATTCTCGGTCACTCAAGATTTCACATCATTTCATGCCTTTTCACCAACCAGCCTTTATTTTAGGCTGTCTCTCTTCCTAGGGAGCTTTTTCCTGATTCTCCACTTAAGCAATTCTGTTTGTCTTTCAGAACTCAATTTGCCGGGAAGAAATTCCCTGATTAAAAGTTGAATCTAGATGTGCTTTTTCAGTACTCATAGGACATACCCTGTTTACCTAAACACAGCTTAAATTTTATATCAAATTGCATTCATA
Organism: Eospalax fontanierii; assembly: GCA_035773235.1. Classification (NCBI taxonomy): domain Eukaryota; kingdom Metazoa; phylum Chordata; class Mammalia; order Rodentia; family Spalacidae; genus Eospalax; species Eospalax fontanierii. Next base: position 25,698,741 of record CM069538.1, on the reverse strand, counting down.
GATCTGCATTTTTCTAAGGAAATAACATTTTAATAATTGTTACCCTATATCTTACCTACTTGCATGCCGTTTTCAAATATAAATTCAACAAATGTTTGTTGAGTGAACAAATAAGCATGTAAAATACCTAATTTAGTGACTCAGACTAGACCAGCTAATTTGTTTTCTGGTAAAACAATATGCTCATGTGATAGGAGCTGAAGCCCAGTGTGTGTGTGTGTGTGTGTGTGCCTCCAAGATTCAAGAATCCTTGCCTAGTGACAGACCTGTTAGAAGTGAAGTCTGTTTTCTATTGTCTGCTCCCCATTTACTTAGCCTTACCAAAAACTGACACATAATTGAAAATTATTTCCAAACATCTGTTTCAAGGAGTGACGATGTCATGAAATTTCCACAGATTATGAATCTCTTCAGACAGAGTAATAATGGTTTATGAAGAAATCTGAGAAAGCCATCAGTTACAGTATTACAGTATTTCATTAATTTATACCGTCATGAGAATTGCAATATTCAAACTCAACAATAAAGGAATTATATAAATTTCAAGCCAAGTCTCATCAATAAAGTAATTATGAGTTGCTGCAAACTAGTCAAACTAAACATTCTAACCTACAAACAAATATATATATGTATATATGTGTATACACACACATATATGTATATATGTGTGTGTGTGGTTTTACTACTAGTTATCTTTTATAGATAAGGTACATAAATTTATAAGCATATATCTGTACATACATGGTTTTCAATATTGATAATAGAAAAATAATTTCCAATTGTATTTCAATGTCCAGATGAGCATAACATTAGTATAACCTGAAGAACTAATATGGATCATTTTAAACTCAGACTATGTTATTATCATCAACAGTTCAGTCTGTCGTATGATATATTAAGCTTCATCATATAGAAATTATGCATTTCTATCGGATTCACAGTGTTCTCCAGGTTGCACAAAACGCACAGGGATGACAGGTTAAAAAGAAGACTTGGGAAATTTCCAAAAGATTATTGAAAATCAAAAAATTTTCAAGATATTCAAAAAGCTATCCATATCTATCCTAGGTTGAATACTGTTCCTTCCTCCCATGATGTCTGTCAATATCTGTGAATATGATATTATATGAATATCATATGAATATGATAATATGTATAAATGGATGTTGCAGATATAATTAATGAACTCAAGATAAGCAAATTATTATAAACTGAGTTTCTGGGTGGGCTCAGTGTTATCACCATGGGAGGTAAGAGTATCAAATTCAGAGATAGAGGATGTAAAAATGTACCAGGGACCAGATACCAGAGAAGCTATACCATTGCTGGCTTTGAAGGTGAAGGTTGGAGTTGTAACCACAGTATTTTATTAAGTATTATACAGAATCTTTACCAACATGGAAATATTTTATCAATGTAGGCTCCAGAAACAGCTTTGCTGACAGATTTATTTTAGCACAGTGAGACTAGTAGACTATAAGAAAAAAAAATGAAATTTGTTTTAAGCTAGGAAATTTGTGGTAAGTTGTTACAGTAGCATTAGGAAAATGATACAGTCCCCAAAAGAGGCGTGGTCACAGAGCCAATGGATAGAGTCTTCTTCTATCCACCCAGAGTTGATTACTGTACTTTCACGCTCCTTTCCTCCAATGAGATCACAGTAATCTCCAGATCAGGAGCTCTGTCTTATTCCTTCTCTGAATGCTCAAAACCTGTGAGACTGATGACTGAATGGACTCAGTAAATGTGCCCCTGTTACATGTTTTGAAACTTCTAGAGACATGAAAGGACCCACTACAAGTGTGGCGCTCACGTAGCTCTATCGTAACTGAGTAATCAGTATAGAACAAAAAAACATATTCAACAAAAATGCTTAGGTAGTACGAAAAGCCAAAGGGAGATGTAGTACTTAATAAGCCTACTGAAAATATACATATAATATAAATGTGAGTGCACATTTATAGCTGAATGCTATATGACAAATGTCACAGTGCCAGGCGAGGGAAACGTCCCTTGGAGTTGTTGATCAGGTTATTCCAGTATACTCCCCAAATAATACAGCCCTTGAGTGCCTCCCAGAACTTGAAATAAGGCCATATTGCTGAAATCATGACATTCTTCAGACACAGGATTGGAGCAATTGAACTGGTACTGACCTGGAAGACTTCCCTGAATACTAACTGTCAAAGTATCAGAAGATACTATGCAAGCTGCTATGGAGAAAAACAGTCAGTGATCCTACCCAGTTATAAAGTCTACAAACCACAACAATGTCCAGTTCAGAAAATTATTTCTAGTGGTTCAGTAGTGACACTTTTATCTTGGGGATAATCAACAGCTGTCTAATTGGACTTAAGGCACACTCAGTGAGAGAGAATTCATACATGATACTGTAAACATATCAAAGTAGACCTGGTTGGAGAGGTCAAAGGCACTAGAGAAGAGTCTACTCCTATCATTTTCCTAGGCCAATGTAATTTCTTACTATAGCCTAAGTATGTGTTATTTTATTTTCAGACAGGTGTATCACTTACCACTCATCACAGATGCTTCTTTTGAAATAGATAGAGACTGTTAATGAGTTCCACAACTGGTCAAATGCAGAGAATAAGAGATTAGGAGGTTACCAGCCCTAAGTAACATCTACAATGCAACTTCTTTCACCCACAGTTCAGGGAACATCGTAGAAGAATGGACAGAAAGAATGTCAGAGCCAACAGATAAGGTACCTGCTGCTAGCTAATAAATTCTAGACATCATATGGAAGCTACATCAATGAAATTTCCATAGTATGGGAGTCTAACAAGATCTGAACACTTATGAAACAAGTTGACATGCTGAGGTGGACAGGAGAAATTTCTTAGTGTTCCATCTCAAGATGAAGAGCTACAGGCAAGCAATGGATGCTGAGGGAAGGAGAATCAGGTTTCTACAGGGATTGGATACTGAGAGATGATCTAATCCCAACTAGGCACCCCTAAACAAGTGAGCACAAATAAAAGGTCTCAGTTCATTTTTTATATATATATATATATATATATATATATATATATATGGATAAGAACTTGAGATAGAGGTGGGGGAACAAGGAGAAATTTGAAGGGGGGATTGTGAGGGATGGAAATAATGCAAATACATTCATGTATGAAATTCTTAAAAACAAAGTTAAAAATATTTAAGAGGATTAGAATAAGAGCCATTGGTTTTTCTCCAGATTTAGTCTTTTTAAAATAGATGAAATTAGGTAAAACATTGAAACTACTTTGAAAATAGAAATTAATCTCTGAGAACTAAATTAGTTTATTCTTTACAATAACTATAATCTTGGATCCAGTACTTGGAGTTGATCTAGAAGGCAAAGGTTGTAAACACAGGCATAGGGAGTTACCTAGGGATTTCTGTGAATAGGCCAGTCTCTGTTCTTGTGCCTTGCATTCTAGTTGTGTAGAATAGTGGGAAATGGCATGCATTTTGGCATTACTTGAATTTTCCAAATATCAGCTTTTAACAAGTGAAAAAAAATTCAATTAGGAATAGTTGAAAATCATTGCAGTATTATCGCATTCAAGCAACAGATTCTCAAGATTACATTTGCTGTTATATAGTATTTTATAGATAATTGAAAATAGAAACAGGGAGAGATGAGGTAAATTTTCAGTAACATAATAATAGCAGTAACAATTACAGCAACAATATTGATATTTTTATTTTTTTCCTGCAATATCACAATGTTTCTGTGGCTGTTATAATGTGTGCTGCAATTAGATGCCGTGTTTAATGTTGCTATTTTTAAAAGTAAAACATTTCTGTTCTCAAGGTGTGAAAACCTCAGAAGGTGACATTTCACTAATGACTCCTCTATGAAATTGACAAAGATGGATGGAGTGCCTTTATTCAAGGCCCCTGAGAAGCATAGTGCTTCCAAAATGACATTATAGCTGTGAAAAAAATATGAAGCTCTGCTTGTTTTTGTTTACAGAATAGACCATTACATACCTTAATCGCATAGTGCATATTTTATCTCAGTTTATAAATTCTCAGTTGCTTCTTATTTAAACATAGATAGTTAATTATGCTATTTGCCATGATCTAATAACGTCAACATTATGACTTAATATTATGCAACACCTTACCTGAGAGATTCTCAATAAAACTCATACATGCTTCACTAATGAAATCCTGCCACTCTCTTGTGGATGATGTCCATCTGCATGAGTTGCTTTGTTTTTAAATAATACGTAAAAAGTGCGATTACCATACATAATGGGATATATATAAATATGTATGTGTATATATATATATATATACATATATATATGTATATATATATACATATACACACACAGAGGAATGTATATATCAAGAGAGAAATCCAACTTTTGAAACAAAATGCCCCAAATTTTCAAATTAAATGCAATGATTATTACTAATAGACTGATTGATTTTTATGCCTATTAGCATTTTGCCTGCAATTATGTAAATGCATAGTGTGTGTGTGCAGTGCTCATGGAGACCAGAAGGGGGACTTGAATTCCTTAGAACTGGAGTTACAGATGCTTGCAACTCTGAGCTATCTCTCCAGTTCCAGATTAACAGTTTTTAAAAATGTGAACAATTTTGTTTTATAGGAAGCACTTAGGATCTGAATGCTTTTCTGTTGCCATAAAGAAGACAGATTACTAAAGAACTCATTCCTCCTATATTGTCCTTTCTTTGGACAGATTTGGTATGATTCCAATGCTGTCATTTTGCTTTATCTTGTTCAATGCTCACTCTAAAGATAAAGATGAGTTTAGGACTGCTGAATCTCCACAGAAGTTCATTCTTGGTCTAATTCTGTAGGAAAGAACCAAGCTCATCTGTTTGTTCTATCCACAGATATGAGGATATGCAGTATTTGGAAATAATTTCAAAGGTCTACTCAGCTATGAGCTTCCATGGGTTTCTGAGATTTATGGTTTTAAACACTCAAGTGAAGTCCTTCATAGTATAAATCCTTTCCATTGTGAAACAGTACCTAACAGAGAGCACTGTACTCTATTCCCAGTAGAAATTTATTAGCTACACTGACAAGTATTAGCAAATTTTCATTAAAAGAAGTCAGCCATTTTCCAGACAGAATATGAGGCGTAATTATGCATTGTCAAAATTATTATATATTTATTTTTATTAGCATGTAATATTATACATTGGTTCATGATGTCATTATTGTACATATATATATATGTATATGTACATATATAGTAGTATGTCCAGTCCCCTCATTTCCCGTTCTTATTCCCCTCACATTCCCATGAATCCCTGTCCTCTTTGAAACTAGTCACTTGCTTTCTTGATTTTTATTGTATGAGCCCAAATTAATTTTTTATAAATTATGTACCATATACATATATATCAAATCTTGAATTGATTTTCTTTTAACTGAAAGATTAAAGTATGTCCTTTTTTCTGTGTTAATGAAAGGTTTCTCCCTGCTTTGAGATTAATACTTACTTACATACTTGACTATGATATTAAATGTCTTTTTAAGAAATCATTTTTAAAATTTCAATGTATGTACAATAGATGATTAATACATTTTCTATACCAAATAAATGGCAAAACAAATTTCATACAAGGTGTAATTAGGTAAAATAACATTTCTACTATGCATTTCTTTCTACTTACTAAAGCCCCATTAAAGATTTTTTACGCATAGTCAGTTGGATTCAAGAGTTTGCTTTGTTGGTTGCTTTTGCAGTGGATGGAAATCAATTCTCATACGGTTGCTGCTTGACTTTCATTCTAGAAAACTATTTCTTATATTAGGTTTTGATGCCATTTGACTGGGAAGGCTGGGAACCTCTAGACTTAATGCAAGTTGTATTAAATAGGATCTATAGCCTGATGGCTGGTAGATGGAGGATTTGGAATTCTGCAGCACAAAAGAATTAAGTCTAACAACCCCATCATCATTTCAGAAAAGATTCTCTTTGAGTGAGGAGGTAATGAAAAAGAGGCTTTCTGTTCTTCTGACTTATAAATAGCCTTACAGACTGTTTACCTGCTCTGTCTGGGTCTTTAATTTTTTTTTTCTTGCAGAAACTGAATTCATTTACAGAAAAAGACACCTATAAGTGGATGATAAACTCCTGTATTTTTAACAGTGAGCATTGAAAAAACATCGCCGAATAGCAGTCCATGAAAGGAGTAGCTTTGCCTTTTGCATACTGGGTTGCTAGGTTGTTTGTCCACATTTTGTTGTTCATAAGGCTCATTTTAGTTTTCACGTGAATCCCTAAATTTTGCCTACTAGCTTTTGCATTTTAGGGTTACCGAATGGGATACAGACAAAAAACATACCAAAACAGAGCACAACCTCCCCCTTGCTGGAAGTCTCAGTACATTAATCCCGTCTGCATGAGAAGTATCTGCTGGATCAATAAGACATTAATAGGAAATTTTCCCACATTTCCCTGCTGGTTCCAGAGCCTCCAATTTCCACTTTAGCTATTAAGTGATTCAAATTGTATGAGACTGTGAAATATTATATGAAATATTATATGGAAGTCACCTTGTTACCGCTGCCATTTCTTTTTCACTCTGATCTGTTTTTGATGGTTTCTCTTGTGTTTATATGTGTATGCATTATGTGTGTACACATGTGCATGTTCATCGTTGTATGTTTGAGTGTGAAAGTACATGTGCTGGAGCACGTGTGGAGGTTAGAGGACAGCCTCAGCTATGGGTTCTGGCCTCCCACCTTGTTTGGGATGGGGTCTCTTTGTTGTTGGCCACTTCTTATGTCAGGCTGGCTGACTCAAAGTTTGCAATGATTTTACACTCTTAGTTTCCAATCTAACCAAGCTGTTCTTGATTACAGATATACACCTGAAGACCTGCTTTTATGTAGGTTCTTGTGAGTCAAACTCAGATTCTCATGCTTGAGGAGCTAATGTTTTACCCAACTGAGCCATATCTCCAGCCAGATTTAAGTTCTTTAGAAGAAATTTGGCTTGTGTTCTTATTTCTCATCTTATTTTCCTACCTTGGATAGTCCTACTACTTCCAAGATTGTAAGGATTATTTGCTTTTGAATTTTTATCATACTAGAAAATCACTTCCGAGTCTTTCAGAAGATGTTACATTTGAGACATTACGTAAGATTTTCTTGATTTATCTTTCTAATGTGTGAATCTGTACCATCTATTCCACTATTCTGCCCACATCCCTGCTGCGGTGAATTTTGATAAGCACACATTTAATACATAGAAATATTCTGTTTCCTCTCTCAATTTTTTGACAGATTCCTATTACATGAAATTTTGGGGATCAGAGGTGCTTTTCCTTCTAGTTGGAAAATAAAAACTGACCATGCTCTGCTTTGGAGATGTGAGACTGTGAACATTCATACCTAAACATGCTCTTCTGTCTGTTCTTGTGTGCCTATTATCCATAGGCAATGCCTGTTCATCCTTTGGTCTGCTGTATATCCAGAGAGCTTTTCTCATCTGTACATTACTGAAGGTCTAGTGCTTTGCCTATTCATTTGGTAATAAGTGAAATACTCATATATTCTTTAAGAATTTGAAATCATACTCTGGGGGATTTTAATTTCATCTTCACTTAAAGGTAACATGATAATGCATAATTTGAAAAATGAACTAGAAAACTATTTACATTAATGTGTCATTACACACTTCTAAGTTGCATAGCGATTTGAGGGAGACTTGCCTTGTTACATACCCACCAAAGACAGTGTGTATTGAGGAATATATAGTACTGGGTTGGAGAGATGGCTCAGGCTCAGTGATTAACTGTACTTTTGCTCTTATAGAGGATCTTGATAGAATTCTAGCGCCTACATCAGGAGGCTCACAGCTCCCTAGAATTCCAGTGTCTGGGGATCTATCCTCCTTGGACAACAGTATTTATGTGGTACACAAAAACTCACACCCGCACATACATAAATAAATCTTCCAAAAAGAATGTACGGTACAAAAAACTGATTATAGATCATAGAATAAAGGGTAATAGCGGTGTTTGTATATTTGATACATAGCTTGTGACCTTGAAAAAAGAGTTTTTCATACCTTACCTGCATAAATCTGGATTATTTAGGATTTTCTTGTTTCCAGAGTTTGAAGTTATACTGTGAAATTGATGATGGTGGCTGAGCTTGATCTGATGTCCAGATGGTTCTGTGATGGCAGAGCTGCCGATCACTGTGCATTCATTGTTCATATGTCTTTGTCATTTTTATTTTAGAATGATTTATCCAGGATGTACAGTTGTCATGTAGCTGGATTACTTCTGGAGCTGCTTCTTGAACACAATTTCAGATTTCTTGACAGATAAATCTATCTCAGTTCCCCCAGAATAATGCTTATCTGTATGTATATTTGGGACAGGACTAAAATATTTAAAGCCAATGATCCTTTTTTTCATACCACAGTATTTACATACATTTTGATAAGTATGATTCTTTTCAAAATATGGGAATGTAACTTTAAGAATGCACAGTAATTTAAGTCCAGAATTTTCCAGTTTTTGTGTATTGGGTGAAATACAAATTGAAAAGCATAAGCTAAAGTGCCTACTCTAATTTGAATGTACAGAATAATACTACACAATAAATAATTTCCATTTCCAATAAATGAATATGCTTTGTGCATATTCTCATGATGCTTTCTTGTTTCTTTGCTTGCTTTTAGTTTTAAATAATTTTCAGTTATCATAATACAATAATGTGTTTTACTATGATACTTTTCATTTGATAACTTGTACTTTTGTCAGTTAGAAGGCCTAGGACCATAAATAACATTAATATGGGCACCCAGTAATATTTATATTTTCCTATTTTTCTTGCCATAATGAAGTGTTTTCTCTTGATTATGAAAAATTTACTGTAGATTGTTGATCTTTGTGTGTGTTTTATACTGAAATCTGATTAAATAATGTGTATTCAGAGGACTGTATTTTTATTTTAAAAAGAATGCCATTATTCACATATCAAACTGCCACTGGTTACACACAACTGTGAGTGGTGATGACAATTATTGGGGGTATTTCCAGATATATGCTGTTAAGTTAAAGTTTTCTGAATGTTTGCATTCTGCTATGGAAATAGAATAAATCAGTGTACCTATCATTTTAGTGTTTTATTAAATAGAATATAGCAGCATTCCTCACTGATACTCTATGAGGTAGTTTACTCATTGGGTAATTTCTGCCTTGAGAGAAGGTTACCCAATGAATAGTGTCCAGTTATTTTTTTGCAGTATGTCTACAATGGCTATCTCTCAGAGACATTTTATAAGAATGTTAAGGGTATTTATACATTTAAATTATAAGCACTCACCTATGAAATATTATTTCATAGACACCAGAAATGTTCTTATTCCTTTTTTTTTAAAAATCAGGAGTGGGAATTAAAACTAGGGTTTAGTATATGCCCAGACTTGGTTTCCATTTTTAAATAGAACTGTTTTTTAATCAAATCATTTGTCTTCAATGATACAAATGTATCATACCTGGTAATTCCATTAGCATTCAGTTGCAATATGATTTTGTTGCCATGTTTTACAAGCCCAAATTATGCTGTTGATAAAGAATACGTGAGATAAGCGAAATTTGGAAAACTCTTGTATGTAAAACATAGATGATGAACAAATTCTAAAGGTGGTCAAAACATAAACTATTTTACAGGTTCATGCTGAATATTTAAATAGCACGTGTCATAACAGAATTCATAAAATGTACTGATGAATAGGCTGCTTACCTGTGAAACATTAGACAAAAGACTGAGTGAGTCTATATATTGAAAACATAGAGAAAATGAAAGGACCCTGGGGTAATATTTAAGATGAACAGACATAGGTGATGCAGTTAAGGCACAAGGCATCCATAAAACCTTAAAGCTTAACCCATTTATAACAACCACTGTTACCCCTTCCTTTCGCCACCAGGTTTTTAATGAAGAAATTTGTATAGAAATCTCCATCTCCCCTTCAAAGTAAGAGAAAGATTTCAGGTGAATGGTGCAGGCTTATTATTTTGATTGAATAAAATCATGTATAATGTTGAGAATGTTACCGTATTTTATTCATATATTATTGTCACCTTCCTTGCTAGCTACTTGTAGATTGTTACATATACTTGGACTCGCAATTCTTTGTGCATTTTATTTTTTTACACCCCTGTTTCCTAGGCTTTGTTGTGCATTAGTGAATAATATCAGTTCTTCACTTCTTTTCATCTTACACTTGAGTTCCTACGTGGGGTAGATTCAACTCCTTCCTCGTGTTTGCATGCTGACATGGATTTCTCTCACATGCTCAACTTGTTGCATGACTTATCTTTTCTTGGACCCCTGAAATAGCCTGTTTCACATCCTCAAAAATTATTTCCCTACTATATTTATTTCGTCTGTTTATGGAGTTAAATTTGGGGATAAAAAGGGACATTGTAGATTTTCCTTTTCCTTTATAAAACACGCTTGTTAAACTGTGTAGTTCCATCCTGTAAATTTAACTCTATAAATGTCTCTCAATTTTATGTTTATATTCAGTAACTATACTTAATTGTACTACACACTTATTTGCTTTAAATCTGTACTTTGAGTTTCTTTATCTAGAATGTCTGTGACTTTTATTCTACTTGGAACCTTCTTTTCTATAGTTTTAAATTTCTCAAACCACACTCTAAATTATTGCTTGTGTGATTTTATTCTAAATAAAAGTTGGATGTTAAAACCTTTATACTATATTAAGCCTATAGCTTTCCATCCTAATGGAAACACTCAAAAGGTTCCCATTCCTCACAATATGAAGAATGACATTTTCCCTGAGTTGCAAGGCCCCTCATTACCTCATCCTTACTCTTTGCTTCAAATTCAGCCTATTTTTAATTTCTCCCTCTTGTACTACTTAACCAGAAATGATGAAAGGTGGTTCCCTGAGCAGTTTATGTTTTATTCATCATGAATACTATTCCCCCTGTTAGAATCCCTTTTTCCTCTTCTCTTGCTTCCATTTGTCTGATAAATTCTGTTGGCCTTAAGTCCTCTTCAAAGCTTTCATTGTCTTCCGACAATTAATAAGGTCCTATTCATGTTGCCTACACAGTTTTATTGCTGAACTTCTCACCCTGCATTCATTTGCTTTACATTTATGGTCTTATAATTATCTGTTCACGGAGTTGCTTGTGAGGTCCTGAAAGTAAAGACTGTCTTATCTTCGTCTGAATGTAATGAACACTAAGAATAATGTAGAATTTCTGCAAGTGTGTTAAACATATGAACTGATAGTCTCTGGAGAAAAAAGAGTCATCCATAAATTTCAGTAACTGCAAAGCCATGTTCTGGGGTGGGCAACACTACATGCATTTTCTGTTATAATCTTTATTTTTCTAATTGGTGTAACCAAACACTCAACAGAAAGCACCTTAAAGAAGTAATGTTTTATGTGGGCTTACAGGGAAGACATGGTGGCAGGGATGTTTATGGTGGTAGGAGAATGAGCTCATCCTCCATGTCTGAGCAAATGAGAAAGCAGACAGAATAGGAAACAGAGCTGGGGTATGAAACCTCAGTGTTCACCCTGAGAGACACACTTCCAGTAGGGAGACTCTGTGTCTTGAAGTGTTCATAGCCTCCTTGTATTACTTGTCTCTTGCTATGATAAACCACCATGACTCAGCCATTTATAGAAGGAAGAGTTTAGCTTAAGTTTAGCTTAAGGTGCTATAATGTCAGGAGAGGCATGACTGCAGGATGTGGTCTGAGAAAAAAACTGAGTCCTTAAATCTTTAAGCAGGTGCGTGGAACAGCTGACTGGAAGTGAGTGTGACAATACATTCTCACAGTCAGCTCCCAGTGACATACTTTTTCTAGTGGCTATATTTCTCCCCAAACAGCACCACAAACTAGAGACAAAGTGTTCACCATGCCCAGCCATGACAAAGATAATTTTTAAATTACTTTTATTTTTATTAATTAAAATAAAAATCAAATAATATAAAATTTACCAGGATTGAATAGATGATAAGGGAATTTATTGTTCTAACAGAGAACTTGTTTGGATCTCAGGACCTCTATAGGCTGGCTCACAATTGTCTGTAACACCAGCCTCAAGGAATGGGATTCCTGCTTCTGACCTCCATGGGAATATTCACATATACTCAAAATACATCTAACAAACTGTCTGTCACATGCCAGTCTTTTCTAACTGTGGCCTGCCTGCCACATGTGTCTCCATGTGGCTATCTGCAGTGTTCAGTCCAACACAAAATCATAAACTTACTAGAAATATGCTATTATTTTGTGCTTTTATTTGTAGCTTGACTACATGCTACTTGAAAATGAACTTTATAGATGACAAATCATAATGTCAAAAGTTGGAAATGCCTAAGCCACTTTAAAGTTTAATTTGAGTAAAGCAAATTACACTGCTGTGAAACCAATCTCCAGAAAATTTTCACCTTGTAAAACCGAACATCTACAATTATCTCTTCCTTCCCTCCATCAACATCCCTTATAACCTGATGATCAAGTGTCAAGTGTCTATTAACTTGACACTTCAGATCTCATGTGAATGGAATCATTTATGGACTTCTGTCAATCACAGCATTGTCTTCAAGTTTCATGAGGATTGTAAACTTTGCCATCTACCAGTCATGTCCAGTGTTTCAAGCTGCCCTTTCTTCTCTTAAGGCTGGATACATGTTCATTATGTATTACCACATTTTTGTTGAGCCATTCATCTATCAATGGAAATATTGGCTGCCTTCAGCTTTTGTCTACTGTTATTACTACTACAATGAGCACCATTTATAAGTATTCTTTTAGACCATGTTTTCAATCCTATTTATTTATTTAAGTCATGTATTTATCTATCTTTATGTGTATGAGTGTTTGGCCTCCATGTGTGTAAGTGCACCACATATATGTAATGCCCACAGAGGTCAGAAGAGGGCATTGGGCGCCTTGGAACTGGAGTTACAAATGGTTGTTAGCTGCCATGTGTGCTGGGAGCTCAGCCTGAATCCTCTGGGAAAGCAGCCAGTGCTCTTAATTCTTGAGCCATTCCTCCAGTCCCCATGCCTTCAATTCTTTAGTCATGTCACCAGATGGGGGATTGCTGGTGTTTCTAGTTTTATCTCTTTGAGGATCTTCCAAACTTTTTTTTGCAGTACTTTACCATTTTTTCCATTTCACCTAAAGTGGACCAAATTTCTAATGCTTCATGCCCTTATTTTTATTTTCATTTTATGTGATAACAACCACCCTAACTGGCATATTATGATAGCTTTCTAAAACGTTGATTTGAAATTCCTTAATGGTTATTAATTCACATATTTTTGGCCATTTGTATATCCTGTTTGAATGTGTCTATTTGAGATTTTTATCTGTTTTTGAGTTCTTTGATTTTTTTGCTGTCAAGTTATGGATGTTCTTTATTCTGATTAAAATGCTTCATTTACTTTCATACTATTCAGAACATCGTAAGACTTATAAAAACAAGCCCACTGTGTGTATTTGGGGAGATGAAGCTCTGGCAGGGAACAGAAACCCTTCAGATAGGTTTGGAAGATACTGCACTTCATCAGGTGATCTGACAGTATGTTTAGTTCTTATTTCCTGCATTGAAGGTACTTTAATGTCCAGCTCACAGCAATGCTTAGATAAAGTGCATGACAGTAAAGCCTAGATTCTGATAGTTAGAAGAACATGTAAGAAAGAGAATAAGAAAGGAACATGGATATTTAAAGTGGAAATTTAAAACTTTGACACCTATGGCATTTTTGAGCTATACAGATCAAAGCATTTTAGAATAAGGAGCAGGGTTAAGAAAATATTCTAATTCTGCACATATACTGATTTTTATAATCTTATAAGAGTAATTGGAGCCTTTTCTAAGTAAAACTATCTAATATAATCTAATAATCTTATTTTCTCCTTTATGTATTTGATTTTTTATCTAATGTAATTCCAGTTTCTTTCCTGGATCTGCCTGCACCATTCATGGCCAGGTGCAATATTGTCCTCGTGGATTTTCCCTGGCTTTCCTAAGCCAGATCTTCCCACAGTATTTCTTCAATCCTGGGACCATAAACTCTCACACTCCCTTTTCTTTATATGAACTTTGACTTTTGGAGTTTGGTGAAGACAGGCATTGTACAGTGTTTTATGACAGAGAAAAGTGATGGGAAGAGCAAGAACTTTCCTCAATTGTATTTTTTGTTCCCTAAGGACTCCCATCCGTGGCCAGTGGGGTTCAGGCAGGACAACAGAACCCCTCTGTGGTGTAATTCAAGGACCAAGAGTTTAGACAATAAAACAGATTTACACTAACATAGCAAGAACTTGGACTAAATGAAGTCAAGGAAACTGTACCCAAGTTCAGAAAAGTCCTTAGTGACATCTCAGCCAGAAGCTGGGAAGTCATGATCAAATGCATTATTGGAAGTGATAATAATTTGGAAGAACTTCTGAGAAGTATCTCATCCTACAACGATGAAGCATGCATTTTGAAGAGCCCTCCAAGAGTCATGGGGACGCAACCTGTGTCCGTCCTCCTGCCTTTAGCACTCCGCAGAGAATAATGGTCCCTAACTTTTTTTTTTATTCCAATCCTGATGCAAGTGTTTCTTATTGACAAAACCTAAAGAAGTTCCAGACAGTTAAATCAATTCCGGGAAGCATAATTTCAATCCACTATGGTGAGGCACGTTCTTAGAACAGGTTGCCATTTCTCCTTTAATCTCTCACTCTTTGGATTTCCTAGAAACATCATATCTAAACGTGACTATACATCTAATTTAATATAGGTCATGATTTTATTTAGGATCTAATTTTTACAGGTCCCAAAATTTAAACTTTAGAAGAAATATTTTACAATATAAATGAAATTTATTTTATTAATTTTACCCTCCAAATAGCAATACATTTGGAGCAGACCAGAATAGTTAAGGTAATGCTTGCAAGCACATGCATGCATGTGTTCATATGTGTCTGTGTATATGTATATGTGTTCATATGTGTGGACATGTGTGTTTGTGTGTATGAATGTGTGAGTTTGTGCATATGTTTGAATGTATGTACTTGTGAGTGAGTGTACATGGACATGTATGTATGCGCATGTGTCTTTGTGTGCATATTTGTGAGTGGATGTGGATGGATGTGTACATGCATAGCGTGTGTTGAGGTTTATGTATTTGTGAGTAGGTGTATATGTACATGGTTTTCTCAGTGTGAGTTTGTATAGTGGTTGCCTAGCATGGTCACATACTCATCTCTATTATGTTGGGGACCACTTTTTATATTCTCACCTACCAGAGTAACAGTCCCCAAGTAGCACTTGCTAAGTGTTTGTTGCTTGATTGATAGCCCAGTATTTCTTTAGTGTTTGGACTTCCCTCACTGAATGTGTGTGTGTTAGGATCCACTGGCGTGTCAGGCTGAGAAAAATGGACATCATAAAGCAGTCGAAAATAGCGATGTAGCTGAATTGACAGTGAATGCCTTGAAAAATGTGATATAAATTTATACTCAAAGCACATACATCATCAAGTGTGGTGTGTGCTTTTGTGAAATGAAACAGGAAAAAAAAAGCAGTTTGTTTAAAATACTCCTGCCTTTCTGCATTTCTAGGAATATGCAGGTGGCAAGATCTAGAAGAGAAGATAAACCAGTGGCAATGAGGTTAGATTTGAAAGCTTCTGTCTCTATAACTGCAAAATTAGTAACAAATTGAGCAGTTTTTTCCGAAGGAAAAGGACGTGACGGAAGAAGAATTTATAGTTGGTGATTCAGGGAGGGTACAGTCAAAATTGTCACAACAGAGCCAAAAGAAATGATGGCTTAAATCAGAGAGCAGCAGCAAAGTGAGTGGTCTAGACTGACAAATCTGTCCTTGCCTCATAAAATTACTGAAGGAGCCAGATCCCTCTAGTGTTGCTCAGCCCAGGTAAACAGCCGAAATGTACTTTTCTGCTCCCTGAGGACCCTGGGCTAAAGGAACTGCAAAGAAGCATGAGTGATTTCTTACTGAATGGATACTTTACAAGTGGTAAACCTCATGGACAATCACTTTACTTTATACGGATGGTCATTTATCTTAAGAAAAAGCAAAGAGCTAATGTAAGGTTCGAGAAGAACAATTTCTTTCCACCATTTGTCTCAGAATTCCACAACTGTGGTAAGCATTGTTTGGATTTGGTGTTGGTTTTCCGTATTCTAGGTCCCACCAATAACTTACCGTGTTGTGTTCTCAAATTTCTTGGACTTGAAAAGGGAAGTAACAAAGGTGTCCTTCACTACATGCCTCTGCTTATCTTTTCTTGAAAACAAACAATTTTGAGGGTGTGTGTTTGTGTGTGTGTATGTGTGTGTATGTGTGTGTGTGTGTGTGTGTGTGTGTATACCTGCATGTTAAGTCAGAGCCATTTACACTGACCCTTGGAATTATTGAGAGAGGACCTCTAACTGGAGCTTGTCAAATAAAATGAGTTTATTGACCAGCGAATCCCAAGGGCTTCTCATGTCTCCACATCCTCAGCGCTGAAGTGTGTAAATCCATGGCTTTTGAGTGGGTGCTAGTGATTATACTCAGATCTTAGCAGCTGCATAGAAGGCACATTATCTCCAGAACTACATTTCCAGCCCTCATTTTGATAAGTTTTTACTCTATTCTTTGTGTCATCTCATTTTTAATTTTTTTCTGGTTTTTAATTATTATGAATAATAAAATGAAAAATTATTTTCACATAAAAATATATAGGGGTATTAGACATGCTATGATAAATCCTTAACAGTAATTAAATATGCTGTTTATTTTCTCTTTACTTTGTTTATAACTAATATATTGATATTACTTATATGGAAGGGAATATTAAAGAAATATTTATAAATATTTAATAATTTATACATCTGTAAACATTTCCTTAATTCTGATATTTAAAATATTTTCAAAAACTGGATTTTCTTGTTAAATAAATATAATGTAAACTGTATTTCTAAAAATAAACAATGGGATAATTTATCATACTACATATTGAGAACAGTGTGAATATTTAAAAGTCTGCATATTTAAAATTCTAGAGCACTTTTGGGCTAGTAAGATGGTTCAGTTGGTAAAGGCACTTTTTGTCAAGCCTGACAACTAAAGTTCCATCTCCCAGGACCCATTTTTGTGGAAGATCTGACTCCTTAAACCCATTGGCCTCAACATATATGCACACAACTATCCCATCATACATAGAAATAAATAGATAAGAAAAAAATTAATGCAGAATACTTTTACTGGATTTTTAAAAGACTGGTGATGAATCCAAAAAAGTCTAGGGGCTATATATTTAGGAATTAACAATATGAAACAAGAGAGCCTTGATCTTTCAGTGTATAGCAGGTTAATATTTATGCTGATTGCCACTACTTCTGCTTATAGTAAAGACTAATAGGTAAGTTTAATAGGAGATAGATTTTAACTCACAGTGGGAAAGCTTACCCTACGTGGAGCACCACCATGTGAAGTAGTAAGAGACAGAAAATAAAACCACTGAAAATGCTGGCCAGGAGTATCATAGAGAAGCTTCCCCCTGCGAAGTAAGGCTGGGTAATTCCTACTGCTTCTTCCAACCATAACAGTAGGTAGCAAAAAGTCAATTATATGGATAAGCAAACAAAACTGGCATTCTTCAGAGAATATATGTCTGATCTAAAGCTAAGCATGTGATTGAGCAGTAAAACAAACTACTTTATTACTTTTTTATCATCTATATATGTTAATTTTTCTTCAAAGATTCCATTCTTTTTCATTTTATTTATTATTCTTATTTTATGTGTATATGAGTTTATTGCACGCATGTATGTAAGTGCACTCATGTCATGCAGTGCACATGGAGGCAGGTTGAGGGCATTAGGTCCCTGGGAACTGGAGTTACAAACAATTGCTAGCCACCATGTAGTGCTAGGAACTGAACCTGCATTCTCTGCAAGAGCAGCAAGTACTCTTAACTGCTGAGCCATCTCTCCAGCCCCAATAGGTTCTTTTCTTACTAGTTTGTAAACTCCACAAGAGCAATAAGTATATCTGTATTTTATAATGATGGGCTTAGAATATTGTCCTGGTGCATTGTAGGCATGTAACTATTTGTTCAGTCGCTTTTAAAATAAATATTTAAACACTGAATTGCAAAAATAAAAATAAACTAGTTTGTGAATAGCATTGATAATGTCTTTTGTTAAAAGTCAAGTTGAGCCAGGTGTGGTAGCACACACTGCTAATTCCAGTACTTGGGAAGCAGAGGGAGGTGGAACTATGTGAGCTCAAGTTCATCCTGGTCTACATAGTAAGTTCCAGACCATCTGGGGCTACACAGAGACACTGTGTCAAAACGAACCCCCTCCCCCCAAAAAAGTCAAGTTGAGGAAAGGCATGTTATCGAAGTTGAATGTCTTATTCTATTGTCTAAAAGGTACGTGGAAGTCGGCCTAAAGACCAGCTTTAGGATCTGAGAATATTGCTATAGCATCTGAAACAAGAATTGAAGGAAACTCAAGGCAGCTGATGATTTCATCAACATTGATCTTGGAAAGTACTCCAGAGCATGAAGTGTTCTGTTAGCAGACGTGCCATGTACCAGAACACCAAAATTTTTTTGACAGATGCCAAGAAGTAATGGAGCTTCTTTCCATGAGGTCACATGCATGGCTGATAAGGTCAACCCCATCTCTTGGCTTCTTGGTGTCTTCTCCAGATGTTCCTGCAGTCAGCTGCTCTGGCCTATGCGCCCAGTTCCCCCGACCTAACTTCTGATAGAAACCCTCCCTGCATATCTGCTTGCTGCTGCTCTCTACCCCTGAGAGATGGCCCAGAAGTTTGTTCCCAATAAACCGTCTTTTCTTGTGTGGAGTGGTTGCTTTGGGTGGTTTCAGACACTTAAATTTGATGCCTGAACCCAGAAGTGGGGGCCAAGGTCTCCCACCAGCCCAGCTCCTCCTTCTGCTGAACCAGACTGCTGATCTAAGCCTCCAGGGCCTTGGATCATTTGTCTCTGATGGTCCTGTGCCTCCCATATTCAGCTAAAAGTTTTTGAGTTCAACTTCTTCCTCTCCACCTTCCTCTTCTCCAATACTCCGCCTCAACAATTGGGGTAAGTGTCCTCTTACTTTGGAGCTGTCTGCTCTGCTTCACTCCACAAAGCGGTACTAGTGTGCCAGACAGACTCCCTACGCCCTTCTGGGTGCCCTCTCACTTAGTCAAGCATGCTTGTACCCAGTGATCTGGGCATTCTCCACATAGGAATTGATCCACTGGGAACACCCTTTGCATCTTGACTCCACAACCAGCACTTGCCTTCCATCAAGCCCTGCTAGGGCTTTACTGTATCACACCTTAGCCTTAGTACTAGCTTGATAACCAGTCCCAATGGCCTGAAAATGGCACTTTTGATTTCCAGTCCTTAGGAGATTTCAATAACTTTACCACTACACAGGCAAGTAGTTTTAATTCCGTCATGTACAGGTCTTCTTTGTCTTTCATTCCCATCCTTCCATCTGTAGTTCTTGTCATACTTCACCAAATTCTCCTGGCTAAGGCAACTCCAAAGTTTGCCTTGCCCACTGAACCTTGACCTGAGCCCAAACCTAAGAGCTCCACAAGTCTCCTCTCATTCTCTATGTTGAGGACACTGTGCCTCCTCATTGGCCTACTGCTTCTCCTTCTCCTTCTCCCCAACTTCTACCTCCTCCATATCCTGACCATCAGTCCTCAGCCTCACCCTTCCTTGTTCCCCTTCACCTCCTCTTTCTCCTCTGGTGACTCAGACCTCCTCAGAGGGCGGTTTAGGATTGAATGGTATCTGGCAGACCTTCCAAAGGCCTCCCACAAGTTAGTTAACCATAATAAGTTAAGGCAAATTACTCGGCAACACACTGAGAACCCTACTGAGTTCTTTGCATGTTTCTCAGAAGACTCTGCTACACTAAGCTAGACCCTAACTCCATTGAGTGTGCCCTTATTCTCAATTCTCATTTCAATCCCAGTCCCCATTGACATTAGAAAATGCTTTAAAAGGCTGAGGATGGCCCTCAAGCTCCACAAAGAGATCTGATAAAAACAGCCTTCAGGGTCTTTAATGGACAGAAGGTATAGGAAACAGCCAAAAGAGACTTCTGGGACAAACAAAAATAACAGCTTCTGGCAGCCACCCTGAAGCCACCTCTAAAGAACATTTATCGATGGATACTGCCAAGTTTCAAGTGTGGAAACACTGGCCACTGGGCTAAAAGCTGCCACACACCATATATGTCATCAGGACCCTGCCCTAACTGTGGTCAGACAGGGCACTGGAGGGTCAACTGGCTTTCGTGATCTCATTAAGGTAGGTCAGTCTCTTGGGTTCTCCCTCTCCAGGAAAACACCTCTGACCTCCTGGGCTTGGCAGTTGAAGATTGATGCTGTCCTGGGATATTGGACCCCAAGAATACCTCAGAGGAGTTCAGGGTGACTGTCTAGAGAGTAAGTCCTTGTCGTTTTAATTGATATGAGGGCCACTTTTGTTTAGTGCTGCCTCTTTTCTCCAGAAAGACCTATCCTTCCCAGATCTCAGTAGTGGGTGTGGATAATCAGCCTCATTGGCCACAAGGTATAGGTCCCCTTCTCTGTTCTGTCTGGGGACAACTAGGCCTACTTGTCCTACCCCTCTGCTGGAACTGGATATCATGACTAAGCTTCACCTTCATTTTATTTCAATTTCACACCGTCTGAACATTCTCCTTCTCACCTCCGGAGGTATCATCACCTCCTTCTCCTCCTTATCCCTCCGCCCCACTCACCTCACTGACCCAAAAATCTGGGACACCATCTCACCCTCCATGGTATGCTACCATTCCCCTAGCAAAACCTCTCTCCGAGACCCCTATTCTTATCCTTGAACCTCTCAGTATCACATTTCCCTAAAGCATAGACAAGGCCCAACATCCATTATAAGTAAAGTACCTTCTAAGGAAAAGCCTCCCAAACCCACTGACTCACCGTTTAGGACTCCTATTTTACCTGACTTAAACCTTGTTGGATTCTACTGCCTTGTTCAGGACCTCAGGGTTCCTCAGTGTTGCAGCTCTCCCAGGTCAGCCCAGTAGACCCTAACCACTACACCTTACTCTCACACGTTCCCTTGACAACTTCTCATTCTATGGTGCTGGATCTTAGAGAGCTTTTTTAACTATACCCCTACATCCTGACTTGTATGACCTCTTTGCCTTTACTTAGGAAGACTCTAACACCAGATTTGCTGGTCAACTCACCTGAACAGTCTCCTTCCCCAGGGAGTTAGGGGCAGCCTTTATTTCTTTGGCCATACCACTGATCTTCTCTCCCTAGACCTATATCCTTCCTAGTTATTTAATCCAAGATATAGATGATCTCTTTCTCCTCTCATACTCTCTCTCAACAACATACCATCCAGCTCCTTAATTTCCTGGAGGACAGGAGATAGAGGGTTTCTCCTTCGAAGGCCCCACTTTCTACTTCCCAGGTCAAGCACTTTAGTTTCTTGCCCGAATGCCACCAACTAACCCTAGATCACAAACTGTGCCTTCAGTCCCTCCTACTTCCTGCTACTAAGGGAAAGACCCTTCCCTTCCTTGAACTGGTTGGTTACTTATGAATCTCTGTTCCCAACTTCGCGGAAGCAGCTAAATGCTCTCTACTCAAACCTATAGATCCCTTTAAGCCCATTTTGTCTATCTTCACTTATCTATTGCAGGCTCTGTTACAAATCCTGGCCATGGCCCTCTCAGATCTTAATCACCCATTTACCCTATATGTAAGAGAGAAAGGGGGAATGGTCATTTGTGTTCTAGGGCAAATAAAGGGACCCTCCCTTGCTCCTGTGACCTACCTTTCCAAGCAATTAGATCTTTCTAAAAAGGGTTGGCAACCCTGCCTAAGACCACTGGCAGTGACGTCTATTCTAACCTAGGAGGCCTCCAAGCACACATTTCGCTATCTACTCTCTGTGCTTCCCCCACAGACTTAAGAATCTCTTGTCTCATAGAAGTCTTTCAAACCAGGCCCCATTTGAACTTTAGTCTTTCTATATTACATTCTTAGAAAACTCCAACATTACTTGGGATTCATGCTCTCCTCTTAATCCTACCACACTCTTTCATAAGGTCGAGGTCCTCACACACTCTTGGTTAGAATCTCTCAAAACTCTTATATATCATAATCCTTGTCTTTCAACCCATTCTCTTCCCAATCCTGACTTCACTTGGTTTATATATGGAAGCTTTTCTACTACCTCCTCTGGCCACTGCCAAGCAAGAGCTGCCATAGTCTCCAAAAACCAGGTTGTAGAATTCATCCTGGTACCACTTCACAAAAGGCCAGACTCACAGCTTTCATTAGATCTCTGTCAAAGTTAAATCTATTACTCTCTATACTGACTCCAGATATGCCTATCATATCCTTCATCATAACACTTCTTTCAGTAAAGAATGGGACTTCATACAACCAAGGTTACTTCAGCCATTAATGGATCTCTTATTCTTAAACTACCTGAAGCCTGCTATCTCCCTACTGAACCAGCAGTGATCCACTGCAGGGGCCATCAGGACCTTACTAATAAAACTGCTTTAGGCAATGCCGTGACTGCTAAGATCCCAAAAGCTGTCAGCCAACAGACCTACTTCTCCCCTGCTATTCTTGTGTTTCTGCCTAATCTAAAGCCAAATTATTCTAATTCTCATGGACACTCATTACTTGTTTCTGGGGCCACCTCTAGCCCATAAGGCTGGCTACTTCTGGGGAATAAATACCGTCTGCCTGACTCCCAAGGCCTTGACTTGCTCACCAATATTCACAAGTTCTTTCAACCCCTTTATCACTTTTTATTCCCTCCTTTCTGTGGTCCCGGTCTGGTCTTCATCCTCCTACAAGGACAGTCACTTAAGTTTATTCCACTTGTAACCATATTTCTCCTCATGGCAGTTTATGACCATGCTGCCTTCCTTAATCCACCCCAATTCCAAGGGGCATTCCTGGGACAAGACTGGAAAATTGACATTACCCATGTGCCACCCCACAAAAATCATAAATATCTCCTCACCATGGCATTTACCTTCTAGCAATGGGTAGAAACCTTCCCTACCACCTTGGAGACAATTGAAGTCTTCTGTTCCTATCTTATTAATGACATCATTCCCAGATTTGGACTTCTCAGATCTGTTTAATCAGACAGTGACCTGGCATTTATCTCAAAGGTTACTCAACTGGTCTTTAAGGCTCTAGGCTTAGGTTGGCATTTTCATATCCCTTACCACCTTCATCTCTCAGGAAAGGTGGAATAAGCTAATGGTCTCATCAAGGCTCACCTCTCTAAACTCTCCTTCGAGCTACACGACTCTTGGATGCAGCTCTCACCCTTGTCCCTAATGCAGATTTGTGCCAAATTCCAGGCTTCTGCCTTTCGTAGCCATTTTGAAGTAATGTATAGTGACCTGTCTCCACTGCCATTCCCTTCAGGTAAGTTTTCTTGCCAGACCCTTAGTTTCACCAGTTTTTCTCTTAGTTTTAGAGATCTCAACACTTTTCCTCCCCGAGCCCTAGTTCCTGAAGGGGATTCTGCTCCTTAAATCCAGTCTCCCTCCCTTTCCTCTCTCCCGTAATTACTGCTGGGATCGGCATGGGAGCAGAGGTCTTGCTTGCTACTACCATAAACATTTTTTCTAAACCTTTCAGTGGAATTCAGGGCTTCATTGCAGAAATCAGAAAACAATTCCTAGAGATTGAGGCCAAACTAGATTCACTAGCTGGGGTTATGCTCCAAAACAGATGGGGACTAGACCTCTTGTTAACAGAAAAAGGAATCTCTGTCTTGCCCTGGAAGAAGAATGTTGTTTCTATCACAGCAGGTCTGTATATGTGAGGGTGGGAGCTAATTGATTACTAGACATGCCCCTCCCCCCCAATTGATAGATTATACCAATCAGGATCCTCTCATTCAGTATGGAGAACCATCCTCCCTTGGTTACATCCTCTCTTGGGCCCCCTAACCATGATTGTCTCTTCGGCCCTTGTGTTTTTCAATTCCTTTCAAAATTTATTCAGGATCAGATGCAGGCCTTCACATATCAAAGTGTTATTCTACTGGAGGGTCTACAAAAGAAATGTTGATTGACAGCCCCAGCCCCTGAGATTCCTGTCAAGATTTGGGGGCATATTTTTTCTAAACTCATTTTCAGTCCTGAAAAAAGTGCCTACCTAACATCCAGTCTGAGCTCTTCTCCCAACACAGCCCCTCCCGGCTGGAAGTAGCCAGATGATCTATTCCCTTATTACCAACAAAAGCCTGGAATGCTAGGTCGGTTACCCAGAAGTCCCATGCACCAGGGCACTGAAATTCTTTTGACATATGTCCAGAAGAACTGCAACCTACCATTACCTGAGGTCACATGTATGAATGATAAGGTCAACCCCCTCTCTTGGGTTCTTGTTATCTTCTTCAGGTGTCCCTGCTGTCAGGGGTCAGGTTGCACACACACCCTCCCCCTCACCGCCTAATTTCTGATAAGAATCCTCATTGTATAGCTGCTTACTCCTGCTCTCTACCCCCTAAGGGATGACCCAGAAGTGTGTTCCTAATAAACTGTCTTTTCTCTCATGGAAGGGTTCCTTTCGGCAGTTTCAGACTTACACGAAGTTCTTGGACTATTTGGCAAAATCCCTTCAGACATGTCAAGAAGGAAAAGAACATCTTTAAACAGCTCTGTGTGGCCAAGTTGAGAATCCCTTTGAGCTCCATGGAAACTTTAGAGTTCAGTCTATCAAAAAGCACCCTTTGTGAATGCAGTGATTCTATTTGTGAAATATAAGTTTATGCAAATTACTATTTATTTACATTTTATTTCAGACTAATTTACAGAAAGTGTCAAGATAGCAGGAGACTAAAATCTTTGGGGGTCAGAACGATCTTTAAAAATTTATTGAGCATGCCTAATGAGTTCATCTTTAGAATCAGATAGGAATACCAAGCAAGTTTTAAAGTAGTAAGTGAGAAAAACAAACTTAAGTAAATAATTTAAAAGCATTTCATATTGTTAATCTAAATTTCACTTTAATTAGTTATTAGTTACTGTGTATTCTAATACAAAATCTATAAGGCTTTCATCCAATGTGGTTATGTACTAAAATACTTTTGTATTTTTTTTTATTTTCTATATAGAAGAGTAAGCAGAATATGAACATGAGACAATAATACTGACTCATATAAAAGTGCAAATTACCTTTCAGTTAGTTCTGGAATAAATGTTGTACATTCTACATGTGCTCAAACAAATGAAAATTCCTTTGAAGATATATCTCAGAAAGAACACTTTGCCTTCAACAATAGGGTTTCAGAGTCAAGTTCTGGTGAGTAATCAAGAGCAGGGGCAATGGCCATTAGTCTTTGAGTATCTACAGGGCCCCTGGTAAACAACTTCAAAAGAGGGGTCCATGTTTCCCGTGGCTCTTACTGTACAGTCTGTGCTGTCTAGTAGGAGCAATGCCCCACCCCATTATAAGGGAACCCCTTTCAATATGTTTTTGTAATGTATATGCGTGTTATTTTAAGAAGCATCTATAGTGGTTGGCCTTCACATGTCTTGCTCTAAAAGCCCTTCAGTGTTAGTCACCCGTGCTCTCCTCTGCCTGCCCTCACATTTCCCACCCAAGTTAAAAGACTTCCTGCACTTTTATTCCATTTTACCCCTTTAAATCACTGTCATCTGTCTCACTTCCCAAGAAGCCCTCTTACCCTTGGCCACTTATTTGTTTTCTGACCTTTTTGGATTTTCCAGTTTAAATATGTACATCTAAGAGTTCAATAAGTAGATTACATATCATTTGTCTTCCTGGGACTGGGTTTCCCTTACTCAGGAACATTGTTTGTGGATCTGTCCATTTAACTGTGAATTTCATAATTTTGCTTTTTTTGACAGCTGACTAATATTCCGTTATGTAAATATACCATATATCCATTATCTGCTCATCACTTGATGGATATCTAGGTTGTTTCCATAACCTGAATATTGTGAAAAGGACAGCAAGCAAAGGAGAAATCAGATTGATACTGACTTCAAATCTTCACCTGTACTAGCTAGTTTTCATCGTGCTAGAATATGCTATGTATGCTACCAGAAGAAAAAAAAGCCATTAACCGTACCCAGCTGTGAATCCTGTGTGCTTCAGCAACAACTGGTCTGGGAAGATATGATCTCTGATGCAATAATGGCATGAATATTAATGGAATAACAAATCGTTTTCTAATTGGATTTAAGGTCTGTTTAATAAGATGGATCCCATACCTGATATTGATGAGGCCTAGGAACACAGGGAGAGTAGCCATGATGGGGGCGCGGGCTAATACTATTATTTTGCTAAATAATGTAGAACTAACGCAACTCCAAGCAACTTAGCTTTATACCCATAGATTAATGCATCTCTCAACTCTCATCAGAGAAGCTTCCTTATCCAATGGAAGGTGATTAACACAGAAACCCACAACTGGACAATGTTCAGAGAATAAGATATTGCAAAGTGATTATCATCGAATTGAGCATATTATCAAATTTCTACCTCCAAAGATTCATAAATCACTGCAGAAGGTGTGACAGAAAGGTTGTAAGAGTCAGAAGTGGTGCAAGACCACAAAGACATAGAGTTTTCCAGACATCTACCTAGTTATTCATTCAAACTCATAGCAATGTTGACAACATGCACAAGCACCATGTAAGCTCAAAGTAGACAAAATTCCAGCTGGCCATGGAGAACTGGGTAAGAAACTCTAACCTACTGGAGGAACTAATGAAAACTGAGGACAGCAGGGAAGAAGAGTCATCTATCCTCCTTTAAGGTGTGACTCTGAGATGCTTGGTGGTTAACCAGGGTAGAATGATTCATACTGAAAAACATTAGGGGACACAAATTTGACTCTCTAGGCCTTTACACACACACATACACACACATACACACAAATGAGAGTGCATGAAATTTGGATTTATTAATTTGCCCATGACATTAAATTTTTACTCTGTGTCTTTACAGACCATGTCTACTTCCCTTGATACAGAATTTAGCAAAGATATAAATGACTCATAGAAACTCATTCACAAAACAACTTGAGATTTTCAGACTTGAGAAAGGTACACTTTTGCATTTTAGAGATGAAATATTTGAGAACTCAGTAGGCTTGCAGAGGGAAGCAAACAAGAACCAACAGTCATGGAAATCTAAACTTTACAGATCCAAGGAATTTTGAAAGCACTTCTTGTTCATTCATCCATTGCTGCTTCCTGTTAATTCA
Organism: Eospalax fontanierii; assembly: GCA_035773235.1. Lineage (NCBI taxonomy): Eukaryota > Metazoa > Chordata > Mammalia > Rodentia > Spalacidae > Eospalax > Eospalax fontanierii. The sequence goes on along the minus strand of CM069538.1, from coordinate 25,671,411 downwards.
CCGGCAACAATCCAAGCAGATGCACTTCTGCCTTACTGTCTCTAACATCTGGAGAATTCTCAGGGGGGAGATAATAAAGCCATCAGCTATGCTTGGTCCACCAACCAGGAGCAGCAGGTAAGAGGAAATGTCTGATTTCATTCCCAAATTCATAACAGTACATTGAATTGTTATGAAATTTAAAATAAACCTCCCTTTTATGTGACCATTTATTCTTATAATTTACATTTCAATTACCTTGAGCTGGCACTTTCCCAACATAAAAATGTGTATAACTTGTCAACGACTATCATGAAGATTTTTAAAAACCTATAGGGTTATGCATCCATTCTTCTCGAAATTGCTGAAGTTCAAGACACAAAACAGGGGCTGAAGTGCTGCCAGCCTGAGGAGTTGCTCTTTCTCAGGGGAAGACACGCCTGCTGTGGCCTCTTCATAAAGCTCCATGGGCTAGAGAGCCACAAATTTAGTGTAAGCTTAGCCAAACAAGCCCCACCTGCCTCTCTACATCTTTTTCTATGATTCTCTTGCTGCAGTTCATGAAAGACTCATATTGTTCCTTCTCTGGGCTCAGCCAATAAATCCCCAATGAGCGGGAATGTAACTGACAGTGATAACAAATTAAGCCTAAATAAACCATGAAGGCCATGATTAAATTAATTAGTAAGATGAACCACCAGAGTCCTGAGGTGAAAGATAAATTTTGATGATGGAGGAGGTGATAAAACCTTTGGACTGTGGTACTGTGGGACATTTCATCTGGTTGCTGGCATCATGTTCTGGAGCAATAAAAGCAGAGGTTTCCCCTAGGCATCAGAGAGTTGGACTCAACTGTAGAGGCTCAGATAATGGTAATGGATAAAATACATGAAAATCAAGGCACTCGACTTTTCTGCTTTACACAGAGTTTACTCATAACCACATTCAAGAGTGGTTTCAGCAATGGTCAAACTTTGTATCTGGACTGGCTTTATCAAATGCATTAATAGGTCTTTTGAAACTGAAATAGCTGAATCATAATTCTCAGAGATTGTGAACACCTGCATCTGTGCATTTGTGAGTTGAAGTTTGCTTGCCTATTAGCCCTTCTTGCAAGAGCACTGTACTGTATGCAGTTTTATGTGAAACAATGACTGGGCTTTGCCTGTTCAGCTTATGGAGAAGCAATTCATTTTGCAGTGCTCACTCCTGAAGAGTTATGGTACCTAATGGCTAGGGAGGATAACTTTGATACTGATTTATAATTAATCTATGGGTCAATTACCTCTGTATTAATCTTGATTTAGGGACTGACAGAATTAACTTGTGTTATGTGAAAAAGATACTGTGGTTGATGGGGTGTCATTGTGCATAACTGGTGATCCGAGCCCTCAGGAAGCTGAATCCAGAGAATAGTGTTAGCAGCTGGGAGTCTCTAAAAAGACCCTGTCAAAATTTTAGATCCATATATGAATAGATTGTAAGGCTTTTGTCTCTCTATGCCTGGGTTGCTTTACTGAATATAATGCCTTTAAGGTTCGCCCATATTGTGAAAAATAAGAATTTTCCATGTTTTTATGGTCCAAAGATATTTCATTGTGTGTATATACTACATATTTTAAATCCATTCATCCATTGATCAGTCCACAAGTATAGAATCTCAGTATCCCTAATGATCAGAGATAAATGCAAACTAGAAACCAAATGAGTTATCACTTTACCACTGTTTAAGTTGGATATTATCCAAAAGTTTAAAGACAGCAGTTGTTACCAGCAAATGGAGAAAAGGGAAGCCTTTGGAAGTGTGTGAAATGTGCATTTAAACAGACATTTTGGAAAACAAAATGGATGCAACTCAAAACATCTACATACAGGATCAAATATAATGTAATCTTTCTGTCATCTATGCCAAGGCTTTACAAACTTTTCACTGCCCAAGAGGAGGAGCCATGTCTTTGTGTCTTAGATATGTCCAGACTCTTCTCTACTTGACCTGGCCCTTCTTTCTATCTGTCATCCATAGAGAACTAAGCTCGATGCTGAACAACCTCTCTCCTGGTTCTGCATTGCCATATTCATAGTCCCAATGCCCTTCCATGTTTTCTGTCCAATGGTCTTCTGCTTACTCATCACCCCTCAAGACAACTTCTTCCTCTTTTTGAAGTCAGTCCTGGCCTGTTGAGCAGATGAAGATGCTGCTTCTTTGTCAATACTCTGTGTTCCACTTCTGGGAAATAACACACTATATCTGTGTCACTTATCTAGATGTCATTTTTAAAATTTTTATTTTTGATATTTTCATGCATGTGTACAATGAGATATGATCATATTCCATTTTCCCCTTCAATTTCCTCATTTCTGCCCAATCATTCCCCTCCCAACTTTAGGTCTTTTCTTGTTTCTATAACCCACTGAACACAGTTAATGTTTCTCCTATGTACTGAGGCCACCCAATTTAAATCACATTTCATCAATGCCTATGATTCAGTAGGTATGCAGTATGTGAATGTATTTGTGCACATACGTGCGTGTGCATGCACAAGTGCATGCGTGTGTAGAAAGTAGTGTCATCTGCTGAGGAAATAACTTTAATATTATAATGAAACATAAGTGTAGCAATTTTATGTAGGGCAAAAGGCAATTTGGAGGCACTATGATCATTTCTACAAGATGATGAGGCTTTCTCTTTAGGCCTTTTTACTTTGACCTAAGGGTTCACTGTGTCTGATAAAAGGCTATAAAAGAGCAGACTTTGAACTAATCCCAGATAAGGGATGTTAGGAGATGAATAGTGGGCCATGTCCTGAACAAGAGGTTAATTGTTCAAATGCAAAACATCCTGGGGGAAGATGTTGCTCTGAGGTAGGATCTTTCAACCCCAGAGTGTTAGAAATCCCAGTTCTTGTCATCAGATATTCTAATTACATGCTCTGTGCAAGAATTTATCATGAAGAATCTGAAATGCTCTAATTAGCTAGGATTTAAAAAGCAAACAGAAAATTGAAGTGTCAAAGGGCAGTACAAATAAAAAGTAAGACGGCACCAAGCCTGGGATGAAAAGGAAGCAAGGTTTAGAGAGAGTCAGAGTATTCAAAGAGAGCTCATTAGTGAAGTCCAGTCTCCAAAACAACTAAGATCGCAATTATAAATAATGATATAATGAATAGAGAGTTTCATGACGGTTGGTGGGTTAAATAGCATGTAATTTCAGTGTAAAGTGCTTTCATTATAAAGACGTTATAAATCTTGATACTCGCATTTGATCAAGAAGCACAATCTTCATATTGAAAGTTTGATTAAAAATATGCATATTTGCCACTTATTTGTTAATTTTTAAATATTTTAATTATTTCCTCGGACTTAAAGCCCAGTAGATTCCAAATCATTATAACCTTCAGCAATTCTTTAAATGATCTGGGAAGATTTGTGCCCCATCCTTTCCCCAACTTTTTATTCTTTCTTTGAAACACATTCACAATCTTATGCCTCTATCATGAATATGAACTAATATATATTCTATTTTAGATGATTAAGATGGAAAACATATATGTTGGATAGTTTTTTCAAAGGCTATTTCCAAATTCAGTTCTTTTTATTTAAATACTCTCTCGCAAGCAGTGCCTTAATGAAAATCTTACAATCTCACTCGCTCATATCAAACTCTTTAGAGGTTTGTTAAGTATTTTTTTTGCATAAGTATGAATACCCTTAGCATGCTAGCCTCAGTCCTCATCCTGGTAGAACCATCATCACCCATGACCAGTACTATCGGGCTTCTAACTTGACTTCTAGCACTACCACCCCCTTTTCCCTGAAATAAGAGCACCCAGGCAGTTTCTGCTCATCACCTCCAGTTAATTCCTGCTGTCCATGACCCATGACATCACCTCCTACCCTTGCATCAGTTTCCAGTCAACACTACATTCTAACTCTTCACATCAAAGTACTGAGCTTCTCAGACCCCAGGGTTTTGTACTGATCATTCCTCTACCTTAGCACATCTTTTCATAAATATCTTCATCGCTGTTTTTCTTTTTCTGTTTCTCTACTTAAATATCCTTTATATGCCTGAGGATTTCACTTCCCACCTTATATGAAATAACAGTACCGCCAGTCACCAGCCAAATGCTTCCTTTGTCCTACTTATTTTATTTTTGCCTTGTACATTAATTCTACCCATGGACATGTGGGTGTAAACATTTGATGTATCAGTATATATGTGCATATTTATTCTAGCTTTCCATAAGAGTGGGAACACTTTGTTCCTGGTAATCAGCATGGATTTGAAAAATCTTTGCGGGAATGCAGACACAACAGACTTAGAGTTGTTTGTTTCTCACTGGACTCTTTGCTCTTAAGATTTATTTGCATTTTCCAAGAGCTAATTTTTTCTGGACTTTCTCAACACTGTGAATATTCATAGCTCTTTCATATATGAAACAAGCATAATGTCTATTGTGTGTTCTGCATAAGCAAAAGCCTGTACTTATCCACGCTCAATCACTACAGTCCATTTTATAGCTCTCTTTTCTACTTGGTGTATTTTGACTCGTCATATTATTGATGGTATTTATATATTTGGTTTAATATTTACCATCTTAATAAAAATGTTTTATGTTCTTTGCTTCATAGTATTTTATTCTTTAGATGAACTTATTTAAGCATCTATATGATTATATTTTATCTCATAAATTTATATTTTATATTACATATCAATAACATTTATTTAAATACTTTGCCTTAAAAGATTACATCATACTTTCAAAACCAGCTCATCTTTACATATGTTGCTTCAGATGTGTGAAAATCCCTTGTAGCTTCTTCATGTTGTTTGTAGCGGTTCAAAGCTCTTCCTCAGTCCTATTGGGTGTACACATATGTATCAGTCATGTGTTTTATTTTGGACTTAGTGCTTTAACCTCTAGAATTTACCACTGATTTTATTTATGTTGTAGTTTTTAAAGATTTTTTTTACATATTTTTGTTGAATTTCACACAATGCATGTTAACCATATTTAGAACGCCTCCATAGCCCCAATCAGATTTATTGCAGTCGATCATACATGTTAAGGTCTATTGAGTCAGGTTGGGTCCTCAGATGTCTCTCAGCATGTGTTCCATTCACTCGAGCCTGCCCAGCCTATCTAGTGTCACTCTCTTAAAGAAGACCAGTTTTCCCTTACCCAGCAGTGATCAGCAGACAAATCTGGGGCTTATTACCCATTTCCCCAGTTCTATCTATTCTGGGGTTTTGTCTGGTTTGAGTTTTCAAACCATGTCTTGTGCATGCTGACACCATTGCTGTATGTTCATATGAGTAACTTCTCAAAAACAAAACTCTGTTTTCTTATCATCTACGATCCTGGCTCTTACAGCCTTTCTGGCCCTTTTCCACAATGATCCTTGAGCCCTGGATGCATGAGAACTAATATAAAAATCCCATCCAGGGACACATGCTCTGACTTTGTGGGTTAATTGCTTCTGTGCTATGGGGACATTTCACTGGTGAAAGCTGAGTGATGCATTAGTATTCTCTCTATCCCTTGTTCCACTATGTTCTGTGAGCCTTAGGTCTCAAGATTCCATTGTGGATGCCTCACTTAGGGATTTGCACCTCACAGACACTTATTAGCTGTGTTTGACGAGTTGTAGAACTCTATAATTATTTCCATCTGTTGCAAAAATACAATTCTTATTTTTAATTATATGGATATGTGTGGAATGGGGTGGGCATGTGAGTACAGAGTCCGTGGATAGCAGAAAGTGGTGTTCAAACCCCTGGAGTTGGAGTTTCAGGCAGTTCTGAGTGAGCTTCCTTCCATGAGTGCTGGGAACCAAACTCTGGTCTTTTCAAAATCAGTGCATTGCTCTTAACCACTGAGCTATCTTCCCAGCCCCTAGTTTTGTTTTTGAGACAGAGTCATATGCATCCCAGTAAAGACATAAACTCACTGTACAAAGAAGGATGGCTTTGAGTTGATCTTCTGTCCTCCATGTTCTGAACAATAAAAAGACTCAGGCATTATGCTATCAGGTATGGCTAAGCAACACAGAGCTATACAATAAGATAATTGCATTGTTTATTAAAAGAAAAAGAAATACATTAGTTGATTTAAATAAGATAATTAGTAAATTATATTGAATTTGTATGTAGAAATACTTTTGGTGGAATTAATCAAATGATACCTACATGTATTATAATAGTTAAATTTCAAGATTCTATTATTCATTCATAAAACAAAGTGTAAAATGATTTACTGATATAAAACATATAGCACTATGTAAAATATTTGCAATTATGTATATATATATATATATATATAATTTGTTAAAAGGGTTTGAAATTTATTTATTTTATGTTAGATGTATGTATTTTGCTTGCATGTATGTAAGCACACCTGTCTGCGCACAGTCAGAGGAAATCAGAAGAGATTACTGAATGACTTAGAACTATAGTTGTAAAGGATAGTTGGTGCCATGTGGGTGCTGTGAACAGAACCTGGGTTACCTACAAAGCAGCCAGGGCTCTTAACCACTGAGCACTCTCTCTACTCCCTAAAATTATTTTAAAAATGCTTCATTCCTTGTAGTAATAAACATCAAATCCAAAATAGACTTTACTTCTAAAAGGAAATTGGATGCGATTTGAAAATCCACATTCTACACTGTAACATTTTATTGCCAAAATACTTTCTGGATACATAGTCATAAAACTATTTTTCTAGACTTTCTGAATACACAGAATAAAGACACAGTTTTTATCTGATTTTGCTTCTGTGCTCTGCTAAGAAATAGATGACAATAAGCCACTGTGGGGAGTTATATTTAACTGAAACATAGTATCTGTGTATATTTGTTGGATACTGTGTGATCATTTGATACAGTTATCAGTATGTTTCATCAAATCAGGGTAGGTTTTATATTTACGTTTCTCACTGATCCTTTCATAATTATGACTGCACTAAAACTGGCAATACACGCTGCTGTTTATTGTAGAAGGTACACGGTTGACTCAGCAGCACACTATAGATACACCCTTGTGTGTGGTTTCCTGCATATTTTCTTTTGGTTTACAGAATAATGTATGCTGAAATTCATAGTGAAGTTAAAGGTGCAGTGATAGAAACCATGAGTTTCTTATAATTACTTCATAAGTTCTTTAAGATTCCAGTTATGATTCTGTAAAGAACTGTAAAGGAGTGTTTGACAATTGGTGTCATTTCTTGGTTGGATGAAAAGTATTTTCAGATGAATAGAAGGTGCACCTGTTTTTGTTGGCGATACCATCTATACTATCTAACAGAGATTCTGGCACGACATAGGACTGCAATAATGTTCGTTGAGGTAAAAAACAACACACATAAACAAATGCAGAAATGAAAGTGTACAGACTATATAAATTCCACAAAAGTTAACTAAATCCAAAGATAATCTCTTTAATTTTTTATCATTTTCATATTTCTGAATGTCTGTGAGCAGACAATGCATTCTGTGTCTAATCCATAAAAAGACAAACAGTTCACCCAGAGAAGTAAGTGACTACATTATGATGGTTGCTAAACATAGAGGTAAAATTTGCAGCCAGGTTAATCTCCATCAGTAGCTGTTGTGATTTTTAGTAGCAGACTCATAGTCCTGAGATGTTTTTCATTTTAATTCTCCTAACATTTAGTGCATTTTTGTGATGTTTTTTGGATACATCACACAGAAATAAACAGTATATATTATCAATATTTTATTGTGTTAATTTAAGTTAGAGAATTTCCAATCAACATTAAATAATCAATTTCACATTTAATTAATTATTATACTAGTTTCCAACTAAAATATATCCAACATGAACTTCAAAGTGACAAACTTCAACACTCTTGTGAACTTAGGATGAGAAAACTAACATTTGTAGGTGATTATGATGCCCCGCAAACAATATGTCCTAGTGTCAAAGCAATACATCGTCAATGTGTGTAGATCAAAGACTCAACATTTTTCTTTTTTTAAGAGTTATTTTATTTTTAATCATGTGTAAGCATGTGGGTAAGTGAGTGAGAGAGAATGCAAGTAAGTGCCTCTGGAAGTCAGAGCTGTTGGATTCCTTGGAGCTAGAGTCATAGGTTGTGGTGAGCCTCTGAAAGTGGGTGCAGATAATTGAACTCAGGTGTGCTGAGAAAGCAGCACTTGCTCTTAGCAGCTGTGCCATCTTTCGAACCCCCCCCAATAACATCTTTATTTTTATCAACTGAAGTCAAATAACTCCCCATGGGCAACATTTTTATCTTAATGAGAATAAAAGAAGACTTACTATGTATAATAGATGTTATCACAAAGTGTCTCAACAATTCCATCATTATAATTATCCTTATGTAGTTGGTACTTTTATGAAAGAAAATCCAAACCAAAATAACTCCAATATTCGGTTTGATTCTACTGTCTCTCAGTCAAATAGTTTGTAACTAAGCAGAGATAGAATTTTATCATATTAATTTCCATGTTTGTAGCAAATAAACAAAATGGGTAGATGGAGAAGATAACACTACCACTATTTCTCAGGACCTAAATTAATCTGAAAACTTTATATGATTCATTCTGTTCAATGATCACAGCAATTGGAACAATTAGAAATGATTAGTTCATAAACCTTGAGGATTATTGAGATTGTCACTTGCATAACATTGAGCACATATAAAGTAATGGATCCAAAGGATGACCCCAGGGATGGCCCTATTCTTACACATACACGGACTAATAAGACACAGCAGGAGAATCCAGAAAGGGGGACTTCACGTTGCTGATTTCACATTGAACTTTTATTGGCAGACTTTAAGGCTATACATCTGTGTCTGGAGAGAGGAACAAATATCTCCTCACATCAGACAGGGCAATAATAATGACCAGAGAAACAATTCCACCTGTCGAACTTGAACTTGAGTTTATTAGTATTTCTCACAAGAGGATGGGGGTAAGGAGGCTGGTCAGCGGCCCCACTGAAAGCCCAGTCTAGCATGTGTGATGTGCGGGAAAGCTGCATCCCTGAACTTACCTTCCCAACTTGCAGGAGATTCCACGATCTCCTCTCCCTGGGCAATTGTTTGATGCTTATGTAACCCTGAGGAGGGGACTTTTGAATTTGTAACTTTCCTGACGTTCTGAGTATAGTAAATTTCCTCAGCTTCATGAATCTCATTCGCATCCCTCTCCCTTCAAGGGCGGGGTGGTTTAGTTTAGAGGAAATAGTTACCGGGCACCAGGAAGAATGTAGGAAAATGGCAATGGTTATGATGGTAATGTGCACTGCATCTCTGTGCTCTGGCAGTGTGGGAGGAAGCAGTGACCTCACCCTACGCTTCAGAACGTGCCAGCCTGAGGTACGACATGAGAGAGAAATTAGGAAAATCAAGGGTTTAATCCTCTCTCTCTCTCTCTCTCTCTCTCTCTCTCTCTCTTTCTCTCTTTCTCTCTCTCTTTCTCTGTGTGTGTGTGTGCACGTGCGCACGTGTGTGTGTGTGTCTGTCTGTCTGTCATCAGAGTTTCACTGATGGGTTGGTGGTTAGGATGACGGCCTAACCAGCTAGAGCCACTCCTTTCATGCTCCCTTCCCTGACCCTAAAACAAATGTGTTCTTTTCTGTTGTCTCAGACAGGAACATTTTTTCTTTACTAACTAGACAAACTATTATCTTTTTATAACCTTTTGCTTTTAGCCAGTGAATATGCTACTTGCTTATGCTTTTACCCACATCCAGGTTATAAAATGTGAAATGACCTTCTCTTTGGGGCTTGAATCCTCTGGATCAGGATGCAGTTCAAGTAAAACCTGCTTCCTGAATCTTTTCAGGGTCGTATCTCAAATTTCTTATTACAAGTCTGAGCTTCCTAAAATGCAAAAGAGAAATAATAACATTAAATGTAGAATGACTAATTTGATAATTAAATGGTTTAATATCTTCAAAGTATCTAGTAGTAAAGTAATTAGTGGAATGTATCTCATAGAAATTCCTATGTTAAAGTTCTCAACTCTGATATGGTAGTAGGAGATGGACCCTTTAGAGGCTCATTGGGATTAGATGAGTTCATTAGGGTGAAGTCTCAGGATGGATTAGTGTCTTGGTAAGAAGAGAAATGAACAAAAGATTGGTGCTGAAGACATTAAGAGCTTGCTTTACCTATTGACCAGAAACACTAGAACTATCTGCATTGTTTATGCAGCACATGGTTTTTTAGTGTTTTTTTCCCTAAAATGTATCTTTTTGTTAATGACACATTTTTTTAAAGCCTAGTTTTTTAATTGTCTCCTATCTGGTAAAGGTGAGATTTTTAAGAACTTCATTTTTCATTTGTGTTAAAAGTTTATAACTTGATTTTTTCAAAAATGTCAACAAATTGCAAACACTTGTTAATAAAGTCTTTAATAATAATAATAATAATAATAATAATAAAGGTAGAGAAAGCATGATCATGGATTTCCTCGCACTACTCTCTTTGCTGTGTGAGGTCATGACAAGAAGGTGACCACCTGAAAAGTAAGAAGCAAGACTTCACTGGGAATTGAATTAGCTAGTAGCCTGATTTTGGAATTCCTGATCTAAAGAATTGTGAAAAATAAATCCTTGTTTAAGTCTAGTCTACGGTATTTTGTTATGATCTCCTGCCTAGTTTCATTTCTGTTGCTGTGATAAAATACCCTGACAAAGTGCAGCATAACAGAGGAAAGGTTTATGTAGCCTACAAATCCCTGTTGCGTCTATTATTGTGGGCAGAACAGCCCATCCTCAGTGAAGAGCAGAGAGAGAATACATGCAAGATGCTTGCCTGCTCCTTCGGCTCATCTAGCTTCCTTTATTCTTGCACAGTTCACGAGTTTGCCCGTGAAATGGTGCTGCCCACATTCGAGTTGGGTCTTCTTATCTCAGTAACAATCAAAGACCCCGACCCCCAGACATCCCGATCTAGGAAATTCCTCATTAAAAGTCCGCCCAGGTGATTGTAGGTTGTGTCAAGTTGAGCATTGAAACTAACCAGCCCATAGCCCAAGCAGATCAATGTAACAGTTTTTGACGACTTATGATAATAGTAAGGATTTTAAATGCTATGGGACTGAAGTTGCACTAACTCATTTAATCTCTGGTATAATGCAGTGAGGTAAGTACTAGTTAGCCACAGCTTTGAAAAGAAGATATTAGGATCCAGTGAGTTACAGCATTGCCCCAACATTACACAATTATCAGTTCTATTTGAATCCAGGCTGCAAATCTTTGCACCAATATGATACTACCTCTGATCTTTCAACTGCAAACCATTCCCTCTTTGCAAATCTCATTAAATACCTTTCCTCATTTCTGGCTGCTCATTCTTGTTGGCTGTGGTTGTGTAGTGATTTCCTCTAAATTGATAAATAGCAATTAATATAGCCAGCAGGGATGTGTAGGTGAGAAATTCAGTCCTTTATTCACTTGTTTTATCTGTGAGTACACATTATTCTCTGTATTTTTTAGATATTTATGATACAAACACCACTGCTTATCCCATTAATATGCTAAAAAGAGGAAGGCTTCTCAATGAAATTTCCAAGCAGGTATTCATGTGCAAATTGCCGATCACCTTTTCTGGTACAGACAGTGCAATGTACAGTTGCAGCTTGAAGGCCAGATACTGAACTAGCCAATGGCAGTGACACTTAGCCACCATGGGGACAGTGTGATGGGAAAAATTGTGTGATTATCCCATTTCTCTTGGATCCAGATGACCATTACCTGGGAAAGGTGGATCTTTCTTATTGGGAAACCAAATTTATAATCATTATAGCAACATGAAGCAGAGCTCATCCTCCTTTATGTGCAGGACATACATATGAGGCTCAAATCAAGAACCAGAGTGTGAGAATGTCAGAAGAGTCTGTTGTATAGCCCAAGTTCACACTTTTGGGAGAAGTAGAATGTTAGTAGTACCAGGAACAGTGACAAAGGGTGAGGACCCTCAACTGAGGTTCTCCAAACTCTCTAAATGAGAAGTACTTCCTATCCTGCTTAGGAAACCAGTTTGCTTCTAAATAAAATCTACTTAAAATGAAATTGAGGTAGAACTCTCATTGGGAGCTCCAGATAGATCTCTCTCTCTCTCTCTCTCTCTCTCTCTCTCTCTCTCTCTCTCTCTCTTTCTCTGTGTATGTGTGTGTTTGGATATGTACACACAGTGTACTGATGTATAGATGCTTGTGGAAGCCAGAGATGGATGTCAACTGTCTTCGTCAGACACTTGCAGCCTTATTCTTCATTTTTTCATCATAGGTTTATTTTTTAAACAAATTATTGAGTTTCATGCTTTTAATATAAGACATCCTAATAAAATTTAGAACCCCCGGCCTCCCTTAGCCCCTCTACCATCAGAGTTCAGGTATTTTGTTATACATGTTAAGTCCTATCAGGTTAGGCATTTGAATCCAGATGTCCCTTGTTGCAAGTTAATCCGCTGGTGTCTATCCAGCCTAGCTAGTCACTCATTAAAAAGGTCTACTCTCCCTCATTCCACAATAATCATTTGCTAATAGCTCCTTGGCTAGGGTTAGGGTATGGTGTCCATTTCCACCATTCTCTGCTGGCTTTTTGTCTGATTGAGTTGGCATGGGGCTCCTTTACTAAACCTCACCCACCCATTGTAGAAGAGGGGGCAGAAAGATTGTAAGATACAGGGTTTGTAAATGAGCATATGGAAACAAACTTTCAAGTCATTGGGAACTTGCTCATATAAATTTGCAATAATGGTGACAACCTTATTCTTTGAGCAGAGTCCCTCACTAAACCTGGACCTCACCTATTCGGCTAGACTAGCTAGCCAGCTAGCCCCAGTGATCTTCTTGTCTCTACTTCCCCAGTTCTCAGATTATAGGTGCATGCCACTCTGACTGTTTTCATCTGCATATATGCGGGGAGGGCATGATGTGCTAGAGATCCAGCTCTATTTTTCTTGCTTGGAAGGCAAGCACTCTACAGACCGAACCATCTCTCTAATCCTCTCCAAGCATCTTTAGTACCTGTTCTACTACTTCATGGCCACCAGGTCCACATCTAGAATTTTATTTTACTTTTTGTATATGTATATGTCTGCATGTTATTATGCACATGCATACCATTGGTTGGGGAAGCTAGAAGAGGGCATCAGCTTGCCTGGAATTTCAGTTGCAGGAGGTTCTGGGCTGCCTGATCTCAGTCCTTAGCAAAAGCAGTGATTGCTCTTAACTGCTGAACTATATCTTTCAGCCCCCAAATTAGAATTTTATACCAATACAGGTATCACAGGCCATTAGTAAAGGACTGTTCTAAGAAAGGATATTGTGCAATCAGAAAGGATATTTCCAATATTTATTGATAACTCTTCATTATCTAGTGTGGGCACACTTAGTAACTGACAACCCCACATTTATTCTCTAGCCTCTGGGATATAAACTCTTGTGGTAGAAAAGGACAAGAAGTCCTTGGATGTGTGGCCATGCTCCATCAAGGCAAGGAGCCAAAAGTGGTATCACATCTGTCAAGGAAAGGAAGAGATTAATGTCATTTTCAAATGCTTCAAAGATGCAGGGTTGTACTTCCTACCACATCCCAATTTTAAATTGCTTGTTTGGTCATGACAAAAGCCAGATGGATCAGCGAGAATGACAGGAAATTATTGCAAATTTAATCAGATGGTGTTATTAATTGTAGCAGGGTTTCTGGAAGTTTATCTGTATGCTAGCACATTCACACCCTGTGATACCAGGGTTTAGCTCTTGATCTTACCAGTGCTTTTTCTGTGCTGTTTTCAGTGTTAAAAAGCTGTGGAAGCAGTTTGCTTCTTAAAGGGAAAAAGGCATGTCTCCACGGAACAGCCTCAGAACTATGTCAAACCCTGGGTTCCTACTTATATAGTGCAGAAATGCCTTGATTATCTTGAAATACTACCGAACGTTAAAAACTCAAAATAATAGCAGTAAGTTATTTGCATCCAGTAAAATAGATATATTAGAAAGACACAGGCTGAGAGGGACAACATAACTCCACAACATGTCAGGGACTTGCCAGTTTGGTGAAATTCTTAGGGACCCACTGTTTTTGAATATATCATTCTATTTCTTTAATGCAGTAGACAAGTCATCACTGTATCTATAACCAATCAGCTCTGGATACTAAACAGGAAAGGTCTCTACAGCCTGAAGGATTCAGTGTTCTGACTCTTGGGTCAGGAGATACCATAAACTCACTGATGTTGACGGTGGCCATAAGAGAAGGATGACAGGGTTTGAGGTAGAACCATGCCCTCTCTTTGAAAAGTACCTGACTTCTGATTTGTGGTACAGGTTAAACAGCAGACCATGGGGCACCATGCAACTATGCCACTCACGTTTGATCAGGACTTCTGAGCAGCAGATGCCAGAACAAAATTTAAAATGCAGACTTAGTGGTAGAAATACTTGTAAAAGTCAGGAGGTGGTGGAGCAGGAGGAACTACGAATAGCTCTCATACAATGTTAATGTGTGCTAAATTCTGAAATGGGGAGGGTTGGGTAAGTTGGAGGAATGGATGAACCAGATATAAGCAAGTCTCTGAGAGAGTTGTTCCTGGACTGTGGAGAGGTTCAGGGCACAGATCCCCCATTAATCTTCATCAGTGGCCAGAAGTCGCTTGGTTATGGTACTCTGGTTGAGGCTATTCATCAATGAGGAGCAACTCAGGGCGAATCTAGCCTTAATGCAATAGCACACTACAAACACATGGATGAGTGAGGCTGTCAGGTCACTTCCAAAGAGCACACCATCCATGACATATCATCTAAGCTTTCTATATGTGCTGATAATTATCCACTCTGCCTAAAAATTACATACAATTATAAAATGGAAATGGTCTATACACTTTTGGAGATGTTTATGTTTTGCCTGATTAAGGTAAACTGAAGGAAGTTCTGGGTAAATCGGTACTAGTTCAATGTAGAAAACCATAGAGTTATAGTCTCACTCAGAATGTCCTCATAAGGTATTTGTGAAGAAATCTCATGGGCAGAGGTTTGAATAATACATTGAGCAATTTTGTGAGGAAAGAGAGAAGACCTAAGCTATGTATGTGCAAGTGATGGCTAGTTGCTTTGCAGGAAGGACAGAGAGCATGGTGGTTTCTACTCAGTATATATTGATTTTCTCCATGACAAAGTTAGAAAACTGTAAGTCAACCATGATATTTCTTAGAGCATGTGAACATGAAAAAGACTAGAATGAGACCAGGCTGACAATGTATTGTATCTGTATGAGAAGCTTCAGTGTATGACGTGATGGAATGTGGAATAACAGGTGTTCAAGCTGCTAATGTTGAACTGATTGTTATGCAGTGATAGATCACTAGTACCTCATTTTTATAGAATGTGTGAGTGTGGGTTCTTTGTCATTCCCAGGATAAATATAAGCTGGGTAAGAAATTACCATTTCAATACTACAACTGCTAGTATCATCCTATTTGCAGACTGAATGCTTCAGCTATACCTTCCTGACCTTTCCAGTACAGGAACTTCCAACACTTTGAGTAAGCATTGTATATCCCCTGATATAATGAACTACCCAGGTTTCAGAGATCCAAGGGTCATATGTGGCTCAGTTTTAACACCTGTTTGAAGACCAAATGGAGAGCTGTCAGCATCACGACTCTACTGGGTATCCTAGTTTTTGAAAACTAAGCTATCTAACATTTGGTTCTTTCTTTCACACAAGTATACTCTATAGGTCTATGGATCAATGAATGGAGGTAGAAGTGATCTTTTCATTAACTTTGGAGGGATTTCTGCAAAACCAACAACAACAAATAGTCATGGCTATTCTGAATTGAAAGTTGAAACTGCACTCTGGCTAATTTGAGCTCTTCATAAAACTGACCTATAGATCAGGAGATCATGCTTGCTTCAGGAATCCTAATCATCAGGGGAAATTGGGTTACTGCTATTCAGGAGGAGAAAGGGAGGACTATGTTGGATCCCGCTGAGATTTTCTGTGGGTTTTGTAAATGTTCCCTTAACTAAGGATCCAGGTCAGGAAATAGATCTATAAATTTAACTGGAGCATAATGCTTTATAATCTAAATTGACAAGCATTTCCAGTTAAGAATACTTCAAGAACCAATTTGCTCACTACATTCCAAACTAGGGGAAAGGGTCCAGCATATTTTCTGAAGGAACTCATTTCTGTCCAACATGATTTTTGGAACCACTGGGATGACAGTTTGATTAGCCCTTTGGAGGCTAAAAGAAACAAACAAGATGACTAAAATTCCTTGTTTCAGAATTAGCTTTCACTTTTTATATTTTGAACCAAACCTCAAAGTTCTGAAAGGTTGTTTACTGAAAACATCTATCAGCCAATCAGCTTGGTCTGACTTGATCAAATGTTCACTTTCAAGGGACCTCTCCATTCTGCATCAATTCTAAAGGCAAGGGATTTAATCACTATCTTTGTCTTTGGTGGTTCTTTAACAAAATAAAATCTACTGAATAAATAGTATACATTTATTTCTTACATACAAGTCCAAGATAACGGCTGCAGCATGACTGGTTTCTGCAGAAAGTCATTCTTCACTTCCAAGGTGAACCTTTCAGCTATTTTCTTACTAGGGGAAGATTGTTGTGTCCACACCAGGTTGAAGGTGATTTCCTTCAACCTGAATCTTTCTGTGAAGGTGCCAGTCCCATTCCCAGTGACAGAGCTTTCATGACTTGAGACATACTTCTTAATATTGGTTCATTTGGAGTTTAGTTTTAAATTGAATTTCAGAAAGCTCCCCATGACTAAACCATGGCAGTCATTCAGCCAGGTTCCATCCATCCAACCTACCATTCACTGTCTATACAGACATGTGGGCGTACAAACCTGTCATTTCAGGGCCAGGACTCAGCTACTGCTGCTTTAGGTCCTTGGACCACTGCACCCTTGAATCATTCATTGCTTGTGTCTTATCCAGTCTTAAGAACAGCAAAGTCTTTGGACTCATAGCTTCTCTTTGTTGAGGTTTTCATCATGCCAACTCCATTTGTTCTCAGCTAACAGTATTTAGATAGTCCTGCCAGATCCATTGAAAAGCGTTTCACAGACATTTTATTTCAGAATTAAGAGTCTTAGCATCTCTTTTCACAGAACTTAGGGTTTCTGATTTCAGTACAGTGCTATCCTTGGTGAACTTCCCTTTCTCAGGCCAATATCTTGTACCTTATAAGACACATAATACCCTTAAATCCCACCTCCCCAGGTACTTTGCTTTGTTTCTCTAATACTGATCCTAAGGGTGGAAATATTGACATTTTAAAACTACCTAATTTATGTTATAAAAGGCAGTTTCTCTCTGTGTTAATTAAGATTCTTTGATGCTGTATTTATGAAAGACAGATGAGAAAATCTAGCAAATTACACATTAGAACCCACAAAGTCATGAATACAGAGCAGTAAAGAATTAAAATAATATCCATCACAATTACTTGAAATAGATTACAATCAACTGCTTGTTATTGATCAAACATATCTACTATACCATTAGCATCCACAGAATGAGGCACTAATGTACGAAAATGCCATTGATCAAGGGTGTTAATTAGGTGCCGAAAATTTCAAGCATATTGTTTTGTCAAAATCAAAATGATTTCACTGATGATTTAAGCTCTACTTGTAGTGCCTATGTACTCTCTATGGATTCTTTATTAGAGAGATGATTTGTCGATAGGCTGGCTTCCTACACATATCAATTATCAGTACTTTATCTTATATGGATGGCCCTTTACAGAGATCAGTGGATAAATTTACACTGAGCCGAAAAGTTTCTCTTGGCATCAAACTCTTTTAAGTAGGGCTTGAGTTTATAGAGTGGAATGACAGCATGTGATTGGTCTTTGTTTTTTAATGATGAGTCCAGAGAAATCAGTGATTTCCTTAAAGATCCTCAAGGTCTTCCTGTGAAAAGAATGCACATGTTGCTATTAGCCGATGCTAAATAATTACCATTACTGGCAAAGATACTTGGTTTGGAATCGTTTTAGTTCCTATACAGAGAATGAATCTGTTATATGTTTTCTATGCCAGAAAGGAGAAGAATATTTCAAGGGTTAATGGAAATAGTGCTAAAAAAGGTGTGACTCTTAAGTTTAGGTTAAATCTTGGTGCTGTAAGAGAGTAAATGTTTATCTTGGAATAGCATAAAGAGAATAAAATGAGATAATTATATATATACATATATAGCTTATAATTAAAATATTAATTTATAAAGGGAGAGGGGCATAACATCTTGAAAAGTGATCTTCTGACTCTGCATGCTGGTCTGCGGCCATGAGAACACACAAAGGCACACACATACACAAACACACAAGAAATATGTCATTCAACTTTTTATTAGACTTTTGTAATTTATACTATTTCCATGATATATAAGTAATTTTGCCTTTATTCCCTTCAACACTACATACTTGTTCAGATGCATGATATCTAAATGAGTTACCAATGAAGCTGTCTTATTTAAATCTATGTAATTATGAATTACTTGTGGACAATAAAGTTTTATTTTAAATCTATACATGTTCATTTAAAGGTTTTGAAGTTGAAGATGTTTCATTCTTTTATTTGTAGAAGGGTCTTGAATTTTAATTTGTTATTGCTTACTTTAAATGAATTTTGTTTAATACTGAAGCAGTAGATAATGTTAAGTAGAGGCATATTGGTTTTGATGGTATGCAAGATTTTTCTTGGATACAAGACAATACATTTAAATAAAATTCTCAGAAAATCTCATTTATTAGCTGTAGTAATATAGAATTGTAGAGGAAATTTTTCAGTAGAATTTCCTAGCCAAACTTTTAGATGTATTTTCCTTGTATGTGCATAGAATAAGGAAATTCAAAACCTAATCTCATGAAAGTTAAAAAAAAAACTTTATACGATGAACCTTAAACTTCTTTAGAGAGAAATATAAATATTAATTTATTTAAAAAATCATATCCTTTGGGGAGCTGGAGCTATGGGTCAGTTGTTAAGAGCACTGGCTGTTCTTGCAGAGGACCTGGTTTCAGTTCCCAATACTGACAGACAGCTATCAACCACCTGTAACTCCAGTTCCAGGGATCCAACACCCTCTTCTGACCTTTGAGGGCCTTGTACAACAAGGTGTTGGCAATATACTCATACTGCCAACTCATATTTTATATTATATAAAATAATATAAAAGATAAAGAAAATATTTTAAAATCATGCCTTTATAGAAGTAAATTGGACATGTTTGCTTATTGTTACCTTTTCTTTAAGATATAATTTTAAAAATACATAGTTAAAGTATAAAGATATTTCTTCCAGTGTTTTTTTTTGTTGTTGTTGTTTGTTTTTCATGAAAAGCAAATATAATTTTAAGGGGAGATAAATACTGGTTAGGGTTGCATTTTCATAGCAACATATATTTGTGGACAATATTCTGAATATTTGACTTAAAACCCTTAAAGATGAGGCCAGTTACACTGAGATAAAATGATTAAACCAAAAACATTTATATAAACTTCCAGAGGTTACTCAGTGATTGTGGGAGTGGTCATTGTTCATTTTAGAACTTGGATTGCTTGATATATGCTTCAATCAACTGATTTGCTAATCTTTTAAGCAAATGTTTACAAGGAGTCTACCTTCCATAAGGTTATGCATGGGTGACTAATACTAAGGGATAAAAGTAAAGCGGGATTGATAAAAAGCTCCCAATATGACTAGAAAATCAGTTATACCACTTAGCTATAGTAACCTAACTCACAATGTGCTGGTGCTATAGACTCAGGGTGACAAGTCTCAGAGACTTGAGAATAAGCCCAAAGAGGAAATAAGGGTAATACCAAGAGAAAGAACAGTTAAAACAAAGGCTCATTTTATAATGAATTCATTTGCTTTATTGAGAGTGAGGGGGAGAAATCCAGTAGTTGGAGAAAAGATAAAATTAAAACCAGTGAATTAATAACCTATGTTAAGGATTTGTAAGTGGAAAAGAGTTATTTGGAAACTTGGAAAATACTCAGATCTTCAGCAAAGGATATTTGGGTACAAGTAGAATTATAACCAATGAGAAGAAAAAGTTTGAATTTGGAGAAGTATTCTCTAGGACAGAAAAAGACATAAAATTGAAAAGAGAATTTTCACAATTGCATTAGATAAATACAAATCAATTTGCTATTGATAAATTCATCTGCCTAGTTTGGCTAACAAGTCCTGTGTATTGGGAGTAAAGAGAACACCACTTGAGGCTGGAAGAACTTAATGAATTTTGCATGATGCTAACTGTGATATGGTTACATAAAGACATATATTCTGTTCTTGTCATATGAATATTCTGAGTTTTCTGAATATGTCATATTGATTACATACTCTAATCCGCATAGATATACACAAAACATTTCACATACAATGACAACATAGTAAGCATGATTTTCACTATTCTACTTTACTTACCTATTTTGTATTTTAAAGTGCACATATATATAATCAGTTGGTTTGTATTTTAATACTATGAATATATACAATATTTATTATAAGTAATTTACAATATTGTGTATTTCTATTACTTATCATCCTGGCCTTATATATCAGATTTTCTGATAATATTTGGTTTTAGAAATGGAAATTCATTTGTCCATCCCTATTTACTATTTAACAAAATACACATCACTATGCAAATATTTGTAATTCTCTCACCCCTGCACTTACATGGTGAGGGAATCCAACATGTTTAATGTTAGTGTAAAGAGGAATACCAACTTTAATTTAAATATTGTATACAATATGACACAGCAACTTATCTAAATATGGCTTGGTTTATTATAGCTGGATTAGGTATTTAATATAAAATGTTTTAACAAATAGCTTGATTGTAACAGTAGACTGATCTAGTAATTGTTGGATTCAACAAGCAAGGGAGGAATTTTAGATAAAATGTCTGTGGTTTTTTTAACTTGTTCCCAGAGACATAGAGTCCATGAGGTTTGGGGATTTCTCCCATCATGGCATCTGCTTTTTGCAGTCTTATCTGACACATAAACATTTCTTTTGACATTCCTACCACCCATTCTGGGGATCCAGACCACATGGTGCCCACACATCAAATGCAAGTAACTGAAGCGAAATAATTTCCACAACATTTTGTTCCATGTTTCATTTGAGGGAAATTCAAATTCCAAGGAGCTTTCTGCAGCAGCCCAAGATGTATCTGAGAGCTACTGCCAAATGAACACAAAATATGCAATACACACAGACACACAAACATACATACACATGTGCACACCTGTACACAAACACACACTAAACCACAGAAAGTGCCCACTGTGATTCCTGAAAATGAATTTGGTGCAAGGCACCTTCTTTTCATGAGTTAAGAAAGTTGACAGCCATGTTAAACATTTATCTCAAGTAAGAGAGGTAAGCTGAGTGACAAATGGCTGACTGGCTGCCACCACCCTCCATGGTGAGATGATTCATGATTCTTTTTATGATGTGATGAAGTAGCCTGGATTCCTGGAAAAGAATAACATTGCAATGCTAAGAACCTGGAACAGATAAAAACAATTCTGAAATTATTCTAAAGCTGAGATTGCATGACTCACTCCCACTTCTACAAAAGCTGCTTGTTTTTCTGTCAGGTCTTCTAACACTATGCATTGTCAGGGAAAGCATCTAGAAGATACTGCTGTCTCTGGAGTTGCCTAGAAGAACTCCGCAGTGACACAGAGTCCTGTCAGTGATTCTACCAGCAGAAATCCTGATTTCTCTGGAACCAGGAGGGAAGTCTGTGTATTTCTTGGATGTCAGAAGTAAGCCTCAGTGAGAAGCCTTCAGAGATAAAGCCCTGGGGTCTGTGTATGCTCAGTGGGTCCCAGCAGGGGGAATGGCCCTGGCAATGGCGACATTGTTATTCTTTCTTGCAACAACCAATACATACTGGTATTTTCTGAACTAATTAGCAATTAATTTTATAATTATAGGAAATATTAAGATCCAATTATTTTTACTTTAAACAAGCCATATCCAAAATATATAGGCCAACCAGATTTGGGGGAGATGACTCCACAATCATTATCACTAGTTGCCTTTTGCAGAGGGCACGGGTTTGATTCCCAGCACCCACATGGCAGGCAGCAACTATTCTGTAACTCCAGTTCCAGAGAGTCCGATGTCCTCTTCTGACTTTCACATGCATTGCATGACATGGGTGTACTTACACACATACAGACAATACACTCATACACATAAAATAAAAATTAACCATATATAATCAAAACAAAAGCCACCCAGTCCACAGGATGTTGTCACAGCAGCCCAAGCAATCAAGCCAGGTCTAGAAAGATGACTTAGCATTTAAGAACACTAAGAGCTCTTGTAGAGGACCCAGGTTCAATTCCCAGAACCAACACTGTGACTAATAATTGTCTGCAATTCCAGTTCCAGCTGATCTGATGACCTCTTTGGACCTCCAAGAGCACTGCACAACAAAGGAGCACCTACGTATATGCAAACAATACACTCATACACAAAAAATAAAAGTAATAAATAAAACAATATTTAATAGCAGTGATTCCCCCAAGTGTAGGTGGAGGAGAAACACGACCTTTGCCTGTTTTTTTGGCCAGGTATGGTTTCTTTTTTTCTCAGTGGTGTTCACGCAGAAGTAGTTTTAAATATTGCTTTGGGGGCTAGAGATTTTACTCATCAGTGAAGAGCCCTTGTTCCTTTTTCAGAGGACCCAGATTTGATTTCAGCGCCCACACAGAAACTCACAACCTTCTGTGACTCCAGTTCTAAGGGATCCAATGTTCGTTTCTGGCCTCCATAGGCAAGTCTCTCATACACATGAAAAAAAAAAATGTAAATACTGCTTTTCTTGGGATACGTTTGTTCAGACGATTTCTGAAATTTTCACGTTTAGTTGGTTTATTTAGTAGTGTGGCTTTCTATGTGGTTTTCAACACATTTGTCGTACTGGTGCAGTCTCCTCCCAGCCTCTCCACTATCCTTCTGCCCCCTTTCCCATCTACACCTCTCCACATCTAGATTTCCCCTCCATTTTCATGTCACATGTGTTTTGCTCTCTCCATGAAGTTTCCATAGCCTTAACTTACCATTGGATATTATATTAAGTCTGATAAGAATAGCATTTCAGAACGTAAATATTATTGCTTTATTTATGTACACTTTGGAAAAACACTCTTAGAAAGGCTATCTTTGTTTTAAATCAGCATCATAAAAAGAAATAAAACCGTTACTTGCACTTTTTTTTTTTTTTTACTCAATGTAGTCATGTTTAATGATAGCACTAAGAGCACTAGCACTTCCTAGTTAGTAGGAAGACCGATTTTGTAAGTGATTCCATTCAGAAATCATCATTTGCATGGGCCTGGGAAGATGGCTTAGTGTTGAATTGGCCTTCTTGATTATGAACTGACCACTTAATAACAACACCTTCTTCATAATGCTTAACTATTCTCGATTCTTTCTGAGTCTGCTACAGGTCACAAAAGCATTCTGCGCCAAGAACCCTCACACATGCCACAGGAGCCTTCCTGCAAACCTCCCATGCCATCCTAATTACCCTCCTGAGTGACAAGTATCACCCATTGGGTTATTTCACCAGAACAACAGGTAGCCAATGACGGGTAAGGCCTCAGGGGCTGGGGCAACCTAAGACAGGCACCATCGCCTACGGTGATCCCTAAGGGCCTGGGGCCAACTATGGCATGGCAAAGAATAATGCCTCCCAGTGTCGCTCAATTAATAAAAACAAAGGAGGAGATGTTGGGCATAATGTAAGGTTGGCATAGCCTAAGACCACCCACTGGGAGGAACAGAGGAATGGCTCCTGTGGGTGTGGTGTTCTGCTCTGGCTAGTTGTGAGACCAGCACCTGGAAAGAACCCGCCTACCTGGAGACAAACTTACTATTGGCTGTATTTGAGACCCCACCCCATAAGATCATTGGCTATCCAGACTTAGAAGAGCTTGTGTACCTATTCAACAAACAAGTTTGTAGTGCCACACACTTGGGCTGCTTCCCGTCCAACTCCCCGAGTCTGTGGCTTGACTCTGTGTCTACTCACCCCCAACTACTCGGGCCGGCCCCAAGTGGTGAGACAATGGAACGAAATGACAACAACTTAGCTTTTACAGAAGGTCTTAATTCAGCTACTAACTCCTAGGTTATATGACTCGCAATGCTAATAACTCCAGTTTCACGGGATCTGAATCTGAAGCCTCTTGTAACCTCCTCAGGTGCTGTACCTGTGCATATAACAACCCCCACACAAGTCACATTAAAAATTAACAATTAAAATTAATGATTCCATTCACAAAGAATTCACATTAGTGGCACCCATTACAGATACAACAAATACAAAGGCAGATGACAGGGTAGTATGTTTCATCCTGCGTGTGTGTGTGTGTGTGTGTGTGTGTGTGTGTGTGTGTAAGGAAACATCATGGAAGAGTAGGCATAAAGAGTAAGGGTATCACAGGGAAGCTGCATCCATGAAATGTCAGCAATAATGTTGCTTAAACAAGACCAGCATAATGACAATATCAGTAGACACATCATTATGGTTGGGGGAAATTTCACAAAGATACAGGCAATCCATAGCTACGAAGGCAACTCCATTTACTTCAGAGATGAGCTCCCTAATAAGTTGTCCAGTCTCAAGGGGTAATCCCTGAATACATGAGGACATGTGAAACACTAAATAGACTCAGTAGTATACCACACACACACACACGCTCACGCATACACACAATTATAATAATTAAGAAGAGGCTACAGATTTATGATGGAGTAGAGGTGGTCATAGGAGAGGCTAGAAGGGGAAAGGAGAGGTAGAAATCATGTAAACATAGTACTCATTTACAAGATTATATATAGTGAAAAAGGCTTTACAGCATCATACATAGAGGCATTCCAATAATTCTTATACTGTTTGGTTAACATATTTGAATCTGTTGTCCTTTGTTGTAGACTTGAGTAATATAAAGGGAAAAGGGGAAAATCAAGTAGGAGGGTTAAATGGGGTAGGAATGGAAGGGCAGAGAAGGGGGTGTGGAGAGGCAGAGTTATACTAAAGTCCTTTAGAAAAAAAATCACATGGAAACTAACCACTATGGAAGCTTCTTAAATATATACATAACATATTTCTTATCAAAAGAGATTAAAAGGAATAACCTCCTAAAAGGGAGTCGGGTCATTGCCCCTAGTAGACACCATAGGTTACCGAAGTTAAAGCCAGGAATGAAATACCTATGTATTTGTGAAACTGTACAATGAAGCTGTTGGCTAGGGGTTGCATAGACCC
Organism: Eospalax fontanierii; assembly: GCA_035773235.1. NCBI lineage: Eukaryota > Metazoa > Chordata > Mammalia > Rodentia > Spalacidae > Eospalax > Eospalax fontanierii. The sequence goes on along the minus strand of CM069538.1, from coordinate 25,646,095 downwards.
TCCAACAATTCTTGGTTACTCACGAGAATCTCAGAGTAAGACCCTATTGCTGAAGATACTGCATATCTGACCTGTAAATCAAGCTGATGTTGACTTCAGAGTAGTGGGTGGCTTTCACAGTGCTGGAAGGTGCTATACATGCACTTTTTATTTATATTTATGTTCTCCTTCATAAGATGGAGCCCATACTTGACATTTATGTCAGTCCTAGGAATCTGAGACTAGACAATTCAGAGGCATTAGGAGAGATACTAATACTATAATTCTGCTAAGTATATATAGCACTAAACTGACTCCCAATGACTTACTGTTGTGTCTATAGATGAAAGATTCTCTCATCTCACCAGAGAAAGGCTTTTTTATCTAGAAGATAGTGATTGACACAGATAACAAGGAGCTTCAGAGTGCTTATCCCTAAATAGGACACCTACATCAAATTTCTACCTCCCAATGCTCAGGGATCATTGCAGAAAAGGTGGCAGAAAGATTGTAAGAGCCAGAGGTGGTGGGTGACCTGGCCCACCAGTTTTCAAGACAATCAGTTACTCAAATGAAAGCACAAAAATGGTAACAGCATGCACAAATCAAATGTAAGCTCAAATCAGACAAAACTCACAGCATAGTTGTGGATAATAAGTAAGAAAGCCAACGCTGCCTAGGAACTATTGGCAACCAATGGCAGCTGTAAGAGGGAGAGTCAGTTTCGGTTAAGGGTGAGACTCTTGGTAGTTTGGCCAGACTATCCAGTGGATGAAACTACAGCCGAGGCAAAGGGCATTTGGGAACACAAATTTAACTCCATAGGCAAGCACACACACACACACACACAAACACACACACACACACACACACATGATGGAATGCATGAAATTAGGCAGGAGGCAGTAAGCAGAGTAGAGATAAGGGAGAGGATCTTGATATGATCAACATATACTGCACGAATTTTGCAAAAATTCAAAATAAATTTGAGTTAATAGAATGAAATCTGAATAAGCCATGGCATTATTTTTGAAGCTGACCTTATTCTCCTGTAATCTATTCTTCATCAGCTGAGGTTTAACACGACCTTCAGATCTATTTCAGACTCTTACATATGCCTATCAACAGGAAGTAGGGTATATGTGAAAATCCAAGTGCAATGCAGGCACGAAGGCACTCTCACACTATTTTTATCCAAATAGAAATGCAGTTTGTCAGTACTAAAATTTTAGGTTTCTTTTCATCATATTGAATAGAAGGGATGTGTCCTTTGAATTAGGGCCCCATGTAGACTGTTCATTCTCCCTTGTGAGCTGCATTCTTTTAGCTACAATTTACATCCATCAAAGGGTCTTTGCTGCTAAAAGCCATCCCATCTTGAATTCTTTAGACAATAATGTAAACATTAACTTAAAACGTATAGTCATATTCTTAAACTGATCAATGTTTACTGTCACAGAGAAGGAAATTGCTTCTCAAAATGGTAGAATATAGATATAATTAACATATCATTCTCCATTAGCATTTATTGAAGAACAGACAGATATTTCAAGTAATTCTTGCTGAGCAGTTGAACTTCTTTCTAACAAAAGTTAAAGTGCAAAAAAGAAATTAAAACACATCTATTGTTATATAGATTCCTATCTTTTCTAACATATAGGAAACGTACTTTTCTTATTGAGTAGTCAATAAACTGGCTAAATGTGACCTTTATTTGGCACATTTGGGGTTCTTAGGTCATGACTGAGCCTCTTAACAATCATTGCAGGGTTGCTGATTTTGCAGATATAATCACCATCATGGCTGCTATCTGTCCACTCCTCTTCTGTTGACATTTTATTCATTCTCATTTCCTTTCCACAAGTTGTTCATTGAGATAGCAGAGACAAAAACACAAAACCTCAGCATAATAAGGTCTCTTTATTATCATCACTAAGTGTACTTACTGCTACATTTAAAACAGACTTTCTTCAGCAGCAAGATCACTTTGTAAGGAGAACGACTCACACTGCAGATGAAGATAAATTTTTTAAAATGCAAATTTATAGAGAATAGTCATTTTCCTATCTTAGGTCTGTCTTATTTAATGTAGTCACATGTCTATTTCCATCAAAATTTACAGGCAAGCAAGTAAGGATTCTTGTGGTAAGTACCACACTTTCAATTGAACATGAAATCCCCACTGGCTCCTGTGTTCAAGGATCCCAGCTGATTGCACTGTGTTGGACATTTCAGAAGGAGGCACCTAACTGGAGGAAGTAGCGAGTCCTTGGATGGTATCTTGGCCCTGTTCTGTTCATGTCTCTTTCTGTTGTCTGCCACATATGAAGAGCTTTCTTTGCCACATGCTTCCCCATGATGCTCTGCCCAAGTTGTTGGGGTCAGCTAGCCATTGCAAAACCCACTTAGATTATGAGTAAAATACTTTTTTTTAACTTGTTATGCAAGATATTTTGACTGTAACAATGTAAAAATAACTAGTGAACCTCATTAGCAGGGCTTGTATTTGTATGTGTATGTGTGTGTAATGTGCATAAATGAGTGTATGCCTGTTTGCATATTTGTGTGTGCTCACACATGTATAAGGAGGGTTAAGGTAGAAGGTAGAGATTGACTTTGGGTATTGTCCTCATGGCTCTTCACCTTACATGTTAAGGCAGAGTCCCTCACTTTTAACCTAGAGCTTGTCAATTAGGAAGATCTAGCTAGCCACTTTGCTCTGATAATCCCCTGTCTCTGCCTCTCAGTGCTTCATCTTTGCCATTAAAGGCAGGTTTCCATATGATCTTGGCATTTGCATGGGTCCTGGAGATGTAAACTCATGTTCTCACCCCTCTGTAGCAAGTGCTTGACTCTACGAACAGTCTCCTCAGTCCCATTAATCATGCTTTAATAATAGAATAATACTTAGTGTTTATACTTTCTAAATAAGTACACATTTGAAAATGCTAACTTATAGTCTGTCAGTCATATTATTATGACATTTTCATTGTCACAGAAACTTCTATTGGATAGTCTTATATGGATCCAAAATTAATTTCTATTCATAAAGTCCAATGGATATCTCTGTTACAAATATACGTAACAATATTTAACTGCACAGTTCACAAAGCATGAAAGTTATATGGCTTTTTTGTTTAATTTGTAGTTAATCATTTTGACAATTGCTTACTTAGTCTTGCATTTTTATAACCTTTGGATCAGCCTGGACCAGTTGGCCCTGAAAATTCTAGATCAGGACAGAAGTAAGTTATGGCCTGGGAACCTCCAATTATCATCTCTAGCATAGGAAAAGGAAAGATGGTGGGTGGTGATGAGGGAGCAAAGCCTTCAGAATTGGAGACACTGAAATGGAACAGTTAGAAAGTTTGGGCCTCTCCTTCAGAACTAAGAAGGACAGTATGATATGCTTCTGGAAAAGAGATGGCATCCATCAGAATTTCCATGAAGACCTTACTCCAACTCCAAATGGTCATATTGGACAAAGGCTGAAAAGATGTTTTTCTCCTTAACATCTGTGCTGGTTAAGCCAGGACTCTGCACCCTCTTTTCTGACCATCTAGTTGTTCCTAAGGAAATGGCCCAGTGCTGTCCACACATAGTCAGCGAAGTTCCTGATGGAGCTCAAACACTAGTTTGTGTGTTGTAACAGGAACTGTAACAGTATGTTTTACACCAAGTCAGGGAAGCTATGGCCCTGCTTCGTCAAAGTCAGTGGAAAATGTTGCCGTGCTTTGAGAATCCATTTGTGTAGCACAGCTGTAGAGCAATGTCTTGCAAGTCATTGAAATGCACCAACATCTGAAAGGGCAGGCTGCACAGAGCATAGTAGCATGGTATCTGCAGGCTCCTGCCCCAGTGTCTGTGAATAGGGCCTTTTTCCCATTCACATACAATACATACACATACACTTACACATACACATACAAATACATACACATACACATACATACACATACACTTACACATACATACACTTACACATACGTACACATACACTTACACATACATATACAAATACATACACATACAAATACATACACTTACACATATATACACTTACACATACGTACACATACACATACACACACATGCATATACATACACATACAAATACATACATATACACATACATACACATACACTTACACCTACACATACACATACACACACATACACATACACATATACATACACATACACTTACACATACACATACACTTACATACACATACACTTACACATGCACTTACACTTACACATACATATACACATACACATACACATATACATACATACACATACACATACAAATACATACACATACACATACATACACTTACACATACACAGACACTTACATACACATACACTTACACATACCCATACACATACACATACAAACTTGCTTCCAGAGTGGCAGGGTTAGGGTTGAGCTGCTCAACTTAATGGCAATTCCAGGCACAGTAACATCCTTGTCCACCAGCTAAGGACCATCTAGTTGGAGTTCTTTTTCTATGTCTTCTGTTGCCTTCAATCTTCCTCTGGCTTCCTCTGGATTTTTCTAGATCACCTTGAAACCTGAGTTCAGTTTATTCTTCGACATCAAGACTGATTCTTATAATTTGGTTAAACTGGCAAATCAGGTTTCAGTTTTTATCTCACAGCTCAAAAAGTTAAGAGAAGGAGTTCACTGTACAGAAAATACTTACCTGTGTTCAAGCATCAGCTCTTGCTAAGGGACTCACCAGATTTCTTTCTCTTTTTCCCTTAATCATAATGTGCAACTTTTATAATGAATGGACAAGATTTTGCTCAATCATCTCTCTTTTCTCCCTGATTTCCAGTTTGGGAAGCACCATTTATGTGTAAATAACACTATTTCTATCTCAGTCTTTGATAATTAACTATCTTTTGTTAATGTTCCAAAAGACAATTTGTTATCTGAAAATAAACAATTCAATTATGTTTTCAATTCCAGCTTTGAAATAAGCATTAAAACACTTTCAATTAGGAGATTTCTTTCTCTATCAGTAGCTGAATATAACTGGACCTCTTACTATGTCAAAGTTTTTTTTGTCACTATGTACTTATTTTAACCAATGTGTCAATACACTTGTTGAGGTTGCAATTTAGAAAAGTTTCAGATTTTGAAAGACACAAGAAAATGGAAAGACCTACTGTGTTCATGGGTTGGTAGAATTAATATTGTGAAAGGCCACCCTAACAATTTATAACTATAATAAAATTCAAATTAAAAATCTCTGCGGGATTTTTAACAGAAAAAGAAAAAATATCCTAAAATTCATATGGAATCAGAAAGACCTCAGATAGTCAAAACAATTCTGAGACAAAGGACAATTCCTGGGGAATTATCATACCAGATTTCAATCTATATTACAGAGCTATAGTCATAGAAACAGAACAGTATTGTTACACAAACAGACGAAGATCAATGTAACAAAATGCAAGACTCAAAAATGGATGCACACAATTTCAGTCACTTCGTATTTAACAAAGATGCCAAGAATGCATAATGAAGGAAAGCGAGCATTTTCAACCAATGGTGCTGGGAAAACTGGATCTTCAATGTAGAACAATGAAATTAGACCCAAACCCACCACCCGGTACAAAAGTCAACCCAAATGGGTCAAAGACTACAATATGAAACCTGAAATGCTTAAACTGTTAAAAGAAAATATAGGCAGTACCCTACAAGATATAGGCACATGAAAGGACTTTATAAATCAGACATTATTTGATTAGGAATTAAGGTCAATAATTTACAAATGGGACCTCATTAAATTAAAGAGCATCTGTACAACTTAAAGTAACAACAAATCAAGTGAAGAAAAAGCCCAGAGAATGGGAGAAAATCTTCATCAGTTGTACATCTGACAGAGAATTAATATCCAGAATAGACAAAGAATTCAAAAAAATCACAAAAATAAACTACATTTTAAAATAGGTTATAGATCTGAACAAAGATACTTCATTGCTCTCTTCATAATAGCTAGAAAATGGGAACAACCTAAATGTCCATCAAGTGATGAATGGATAATGAAAAGATGGTACATTTGCACAATGAAATTCTATTCAGTGGTAAAGAAAAATAAAATCATGAAACTCTCAGAAAAATAGATGGAACTAGAAATTGTTATATTAAGTGTAGAAACACAGACTTAGAAAAAAAAAGTGGCATATGTTCTCTCTCATTTGTGGACCTTAGCTTTGAATTCTTAGATGTGTGTTTATACTCTGATGGAACCACAGGAGCCAGGAAATGGAAAGGAACCATGGAGGTAAAGGCAAAGAGTAACATCAAAAGAAGGGGACAGCAGGAGATGTGTGATATCAATGGGTAAAATGGAGGTATGGTAACTGGAAAGAGAAGAGGAGGGTTATACAGGGGGAGAGAGGAGAGATAATGCTTGAGTAGTATTAAAAATCAGAGGGAAATGTATTAGTTCAAATCCTACTGAAAAATATAATACTATATAATTATATATATATTCATATATTCATATATAGGTGCATATGTGTAACTGAACGCTATGTAACAAAAACACAGTGTCAGGTGGGGAAAATCTATCTTTAGTTGTTGGACAGGGTAGTCCAAGAGAATCCCAAAATATCTCAGGCTTTTCCCACAGCTCTTAATTGTCTTGCAGAACTTGAAGCTAAAACCCTGTTGCTGATGACAGAACATACTTTGGATACAGGACTTGGAGCAGTTAAGCTTGAAACTGTTTTGGAAACCTCCTGAAGACTACTTTTTATACTATCAGAAGATATGTAAACTGCTAACACAGAAAGCCAGTCTATGATTCCATCTATGTGTATAGTTTATGAACCACACATATGACCAGCCCAGCAAATAATCGCTACTGGTGAAGTAGTGGCAGTTTTATCTTGAAGAAAATCAAACTATCTAATTGAACTTAGGGCCCATTCAATGGAATTGAACTCAAGTATGGTAATGTAAAAATAGGCAAATATACATAAGTAGAGAGATCATAGATTCTAGAGAAAAACCTACATTTGTCACAACCCCAGATCAACATAATTTCTTTCTGTATTCTAAATATGAGTCCTTATATTTAAAAACAAATGTATGTATCATTGTATGGTAAATATGGAGTTCTCTCTGAGGTTTTTTTTTTTTTTTTTTTTTTTTTTTTTCCTATTGGTTCATTCCCAGGCAAGTCCCACCCTCTAAACAATAAGGGGGCAGGAAGGTGGGGCAAAAGGAGAGACAGCATGGCGGCAAGTCCTGGAGAGGGGTATGGATTGAAGCCATTCTGGACGAAAAATGGCCCAGCCCCTGGCCCATGCAGAAAGCCAAGCTCAGAAGGCAGCGTTCCAAGTCCCTGCAGTCCTAAGAATCATGTGAGTGGAAGCGAAATTCTGGCCGAGAATAGACTAAGAGCCTTGTGCCCGGCTGTCGTTGGTAACCAGTAACTTTGTAAATTGCCCTAAATAAATCAGTTTTTCTAAATGGAAGATCAGTTTCCATTTTATCCAGCTGGATTAACCAGACCTCCCCTGCTAAGGTGTGGAGAATAAATTTCATGAGACAGTTGGCGCTGTGAGCAGGATCCAGTTGGCACAAATGGAAAAATAGCTCAGTAGTTAAGAACACAAACTGCGCTTACAGCAGACCCGCAGGAGGGAATGCAGACAAATGGAGTTCTAGCATGGCTATTAGAGTGGATCCTCAAGTGGCTAATTAATTTCATATTGCCAAAGCCAGCAATGTCTGGGGGAGAAATCACATGGTGGGAGCCCACTTGTGGCTGGCATGGGGTGGCACACTTACTGAGCCACTGGGCCTCACCACAGGATTACGGTTGATACTCTGAAAACAGCAGAGGGGCTGAAGTAGACATTGAAAACTCTGCTGGATGGGAAAGAGCCAAGACTCCAGGAGGTGATGGCTGAGGCAGCATGGCCTCTGCTATGTGTGATTAAAAAAAACTTATCCCAAACAGAGATTATAGCCCAGAGAGAGACTGAAGAGTTAAGAGAGAGATTAAAATGAGAGAGGGAAATAAGACTGACCTTTTCTGCATCAGCCACTGACCTCACTAATAAATTAAATAAAAAGGAAAAGAAAACCCAGAGTATACCAGCTGAGCACCCACAAGAGAAAGCCAACAGTGAGCAGGAATGATGCAACCCAGAAGAAGCTAAAAATACCTCTCAGGTTTGACCCTTAATACAGAAGAAAAAATCTATATGTCATGCTGATGGAGGCTGTAACAAATGTAAGGATTTAGTGAATAAAGGGTTTTCAGCCCTAGAGCTGCTGGAAATAGGGAAAACATTCAAACAAGCTGCAAAAGAGCCTGTCATCACCTGGCTCCTGAGAATATGGAACAGGGGAGCAGATGAAATTATTTTCAATACAGCAGAAGCAAGACAGCTGAGCAACATATCCACTCATCCCTCCTTGAGATTTAAGCTGCATAACCTGGCACAATACAAGGGAAAGCAGTCGCTGATGAACTGGCTTGTGCATGCCACAGGAAGCACTTGGTCTACACCAGTGGAGACAATTTGCCTGGCCAGGGCCTCTCTCAACAGCCAGGTGTGGTCAATGGAGAGACCATAGGCGTGTCTAGGGTCAGAAATCAGATCCAGGGTCTCCCTGGTCCTAGGAATCAACAGGTGCGGACATTGTGGGCAGGCCGCAGGTAACCAGTAACTTTGTAAATTGCCCAAAATAAATCAGTCTTTCTAAATGGAAGATCAGTTTCCATTTTATCCAGCTGGATTAACCAGACCCTGCCCACTAAGGCGTGGAGAATAAATTTCATGAGGCTGTCGGGAGCCATTTGCCTGCTTTGAACTATGCCCTAGTTTAGGGCTGAGCAAAGGTCAGTCACAGAAGTGCTGTGGGAGCAGGATGCTTTGATATGTAAGAATCTTATGACTCCTGAATGGAAGTCTGCCTTGGACCCAAGGCTGAGGACCTATTGTTAGCAGATGTAGGTGGTTTGAATAATTTCACATATGTAAATGCATGTCTGTTTTTGCTTGAACCCCTGGCAGTTGTATTGTTCCTCATACAGTTGTAAAGGTATAATTACACTGAGAAAAATAAAGTCTGGGCCTCAGTATTGACTGAGATCCCTCCCGAATCTGTCTTTTCTTTCTCTCTCTCTTTATTTCTCAACCTCACTCCCCACTTCAGGTACAGTTCAATTTCTGCCGGCAGGCTCCGGCATGAGACAATCATCATACACCAAATAAACATCTTTTTATAACAAATGGAGGCTATTTTAAAGTCCTACAACTGGTAAAATGCAGAGAACAAGTGTCTGTGAGTGCCTAGTCCTAAGCAACACATTTACAACATAATCTCTACACGTAAGGTTCAGGACACCTAGTGGAACAAGGGACAGATGTATATTAATATATCTCTCAAGTGTCACCAGGGACACAACAGATGAGGATTAACTCAGAAAGCCACAACTAGCCAAAGTGCAGAAAAGAAGAGACAGTAGCTCAATTATCCCTGAATAGGAAAACTGTATCAAGCTTTCCCACCCAAGGTGCAGGGATCATTGCGTTAGATTAGGTGAAAAGATTGTAAGAGATAGAGGTGGTTGATGACCATAAGGAAACAGAGTTCTCCAGACAGCTGGTCAATTAATTGTTCATAGGAACTTACAGCAATAGTAATGTCATGGCTGCACAAGACTTACATAGAGAAACTAAACAGAACTCTATTCCATAGGTAGGGAAATGAACCCCAACCTTAGCAGAGAAACCATTGACAACCAATAATTAAAGCACTTCTAAAAATGATCAAAATATATTGTATGGAATTTGCAAAAGTTCAATTAAAAAAAGAAAATGTAAGATGATAACACTGAAGGCTCGCATTATATCACCCTGTTTCTCTATAATCATACGTAAGAAACCAATATTTACATATTGATAATGAAAATTACTTCCAGTATGTATAACTAGAAATACAGCACACTTCTTCTCAGCCAGAAAATTGTTGTGAGCATGAACGGTCAACGATCATGCTGGTAAGAAGTCCCCTTGATATAATTTGATAAAGTGACTCATTGCTTCTGGTCTAATTCTTCCTGTCAGGCAAAACCTCTAGGTTATCATGTTTACCAATAAGCAGATTCTGATAGCAATATGTTCTATAAAAGTTGACTCAAAATGACCAATGTCACCAAAAAGAATATGATTCAAATGAAAAGAGACAAACTAGACCTAACTGAATGCTTTGGGAGATTCAGGTTGAATGCTTGGAATGGAAAATTCAGGTAAAAACCAAGGCAATCTGAATACACTGTGACATTCCTTTGTATGTGTACATTATAGTTTGCTTAAGATTTTCTTTATCTGTGGTCTCTTTACTTTCAACTCAAAAATTGGCTTTTCCCAATGGCCTTATCACCAAATACAATATTATCCTTTCATTAGCAGTATCAAAGGGCAAAATTTAAAAGGAGTATTCCTCTTAGAAAACAATAGTCCCTTTGGGAAACCCAAGATTCAGCACATACATCACAGGGAGTGCTATAGCCCTTCCTTGTGGCTTATTTGACTTTTTCTTTGTGTACACAAGTTAGTTCTGTGTAATTCCAGAAGTTTTTCCTCTCCTCCAAAGACAGAATAATGTTGTATTTATAGTTATGAAGCCCAGGCCCTTCATGATTTTGGAAAAAGCTTTCTATATCATAGTCAATATATATGTGCTAAATTGTATGTTAAGGGCAACCAGGGCAATGTTATTATCCTAACACCCTCTAAAAAGGAAGGTCTCAATCTCATTTGACAAGATTTCTATGAATTCTCTGGACCACATGGCTCTCCACTGTTAGCATTATACAACTCTGTTACCTAAATGTTATTCAGTATTTTTGTGAGCAATATGTTTAAGCTTATCTAGGACATAGTCACTGTCCTATTTTTTCTCCCTTGGAGGCTTTATAACTCTCTGGAATAATACACTATTTATAGTGGCAAGATGATAAAATGTATAGATTGGTTATTAACCTAGATTTTAGAAAGTTTTTCTACTGAGTCAAAACAGCACTGAAAAATTTTGTTGACAAAATAAATATATCTAACAGGTTAAAAAAATCAAGTTGTTTTAGTTCTCATTATCTTAGACATCATTTTTTTAAGCCTTTTGGGGAAAATATCATTAACTGACTCAACAAAGTAAGGAGTACTGTTTCATGTAGCACATAAACAAAGCAGAGCTATGTGTCTTAAATGAAGGGAAGAACCATATGGATTGACACAGACAGTCCTCTGATTGTACAAAGTCCTGGAAAAATACAGCAGAAGGCTTCTGCTCCCACAAGCCAAAATTTCTAAGTGCGAGGTCTTTCATCTACCTGACAAACAGTCTCAAGAGAGCCTGCTTTAGTCTGCTATTACAGCAAGTTATGAAAAGTGTGGCAGACATCCTTCTCACTTTAAATGCATTTTCATAGGAACTGAAAGCAGACATTATTATAGACTTCATTATTTGGGATACAATTTATTCCTAATGTGTGATATATTGTCATGTTGCCCTAATCATTTTTAAGAAGATTAAAATTAAATCACTCCAATCCTGGTTTCAGAATCCTAACTCAATGGCAGTTTTTCATTCCGATTGTGCCTGAGGGATACAGAGAATTTTGGAGGGGACCAAAGGAATGCAGCCTTATGTTTGATGTCAAGATTTTTATTATTGTTGTTCTTTCATAGAGTGTTGGTTGAAAGGCACATGAACCCAATCAAACTAATTCAGATAAGAGGGTGTTAATGAGAGGAGAATGTCAAATTTGGCTGAGTAGTCAAAAATTCGAATTGAAAATAAATAGTAGTAGCCATTTTTTCCTGCTTCTAGTAACATGTTCTCCTTTAATTCAAACTTCTTTAGTTGTAAGGAGCAGATGTATGAAAGCAAGCATTTCATATACTTTAAAAATTTACAGACACTCCTTGGTTTGTCATATCTTTATTATTTATTTAATGTGTATGCATGTTTTACTTGCATGTAGGCATGTGCATCACTACATGCAGGCCTGTGCCCATGGAGGCCAGGAGAAGTTATTCGATCCCCTGGAATTAGACAGTTGTGAGCACCCACGTGGGAGCTGAAAACTGAACCTGGGTCCTCTGCAGTAGCTAGTGTTTTTAACTGCTGAGCCATCTTTCTAGCTCCAGTTTATCATATGTTGTTTTATGATTTTAAATGATGCGTCTAATGATCCTTAATTCTTCATATCACTACTTATAAAATGACTATCAAATCCACCTGCTAGCTCTCATATGCCGGATCTCACTTTTCATTTTGCTACTTTGTGTGTGTGTGTGTGTGTGTGCAAGTGTGCTCATGTGTGTATGTGTGTGTGTTTTTAAATTTAGATAGACGTAAAAATCTATGAGTGGCTAAAGTGGAACAGAAGCTCATTCATGCCACCCCATGGGATTGTCTTGGTCCTGTTAAAGGTTAGTTGGCAGTTTCCTGAAGATTAAGAAGGATTTTTCTTTTTTTTTGCAAGTTTATACTGACAAGGGCTCGAATGCTTTTGTAAGGAGCCAAGGCACAAAAGGATGCTCAGCCTAACGTCCTTCTATTTAATTAATTTTCGAGATGGAAAAATCACTGAAAAGCTGTACCATCATTTTCTCTCCTGGGCAACATGAAATCTCTGACTTGTTGTCCATATATCTGTATTTCTGCATGTGTCAGTATCTTGCTCTAGTAAATCAAGATTTGTTTATGTTTCAGTTCGTTACCTTGCACTGTTTACTGTATTCTACTACAGTGGTTCTGTACACACAATTCCTGGAGGCTCCCAGGAGCTCTGACCGGAATCTAAGTGCTTCTTACATGAGTTCCAGTCTTCCTCCTAGCAATCTTCCTTCTGACACATGCATCTTTCAGGATCAAGTTGATCTAGAAACTGAATCTGATGAACACTGCTAAAGAGTAGAGGGACTTCTTTCAGGCTGGAAGTTCACATCCTAGCTAATCACTAGAGTACAAGGTCTCTTTCTGTACATCCATTCACGAAGTGTGATTTGTGGAGCACTCACTGGAGAAGGGACCTTGGCTGAGCTGCTTCTTTCAAACGTTCTAAAGCCACTAGAATGATGGTCTTCCCCCTGCACGCTCCTCTTCCGTATGTGCTCGTTTTGACACGTCGTTTAAGCCTCCACTTTGTACGCTCATTGCTCTGGAACAGACTCAGGTGTTGCAACAGAGAACAAAGTGGCATCCCTATCTCCAAGCTCCCTTTCCGTGGCGTGGTCCCAGGCATCCTGTTCTTCCTATTGCCCTCTCCTTCTCATACTTCTTAAACAGAAATGAGTTGGAATATTTTAGCACTGATTAAGCATCTTCACTTATTTTGTATTTCTTATCAAAGACATATTTCTCTTGTCATCTTTAGCATAAAAGAGCAAATCCAACAAGATTTCTGCTAAATATCAAGAAAAAAATAAAAAAAGAATTTCATTTGACACAGGCCTACTTACCAGCTAATCAAGGGTTTATCCCTAATATTTAAATCCAGGATGAGATTCTCCTGAAGTTTAAAGGCTTAAATAACTGAACCTTAGGCTGCCACATGGACACATACTGCCATTTACTCTCATGTAAATCCCCGTCTGGATCTCCTGCTGAAATCCTTTGTTTACTTGGACTATTTTTGTGTTTCCTCTATCTCCAGGAATCTAATGATCACTCATTATTTTGAAATCACTTTTATATTTTTTAAATTTCATATTCATCCCTGGATGTCTAAAATTAAACTCAGAGACCTCACACTGTGGAAGCCAGAGGAAAGACATTTTTCTTAGTATTCATATTCTATTAGCTTCTAAAGAAAAACGTGGCTATTGTACACATTAATTTGATATTGAGCTATATATTTTTATTTATATATGCATGCAGATGTCCAGAGCCATAAAGAAGACGTTCATTAAAATTGTGATGTGTTGTAGCAGGCACAGATATTACACAGAAAAAAAAATACTTCTTAGAAATTTCTTTCAGGTTACATATTTTGCACCCACTTCTTTTTAAGCATTTAAAAACATTTTATGTTAAAATATTTTAGAAAGAAAAAAATTACTGTTTAACAATACAAATAGACGAGACTAATGCTCACTCTTTTATATCTTTGTTAGACCTTTATTTTAGAAATGTTTGGGCTGAGGAAATGGCTGGATTAGGACACTTGCAGCAAGCCTGATGACTGGAGTTTGATCTTTGGGACCCACATAGTGGAAGGACAGAGCCAACTTCTGCCAGCTGTTCTCTGACCTCCACAAGTGTAGTATGGTATGTGCTTCCCCATCATATATAAAGAAATAATTGAATAAATTACCACATGAAGGTAACTTAAAGGAAAAAGAAGCATGTAAAAGTTTCCTATAAGAACAAGTGAGGCATTTCTGTTTTTAATTGTGATCTTTGCCCCAGATTTATGTATCCTGACTTGGCATTGCTAAGCCATTTTTTGATAGTTATGTGCATGAATGTGTTTAAATGTATCTCTCATTTCCATGCCTTTATCTCCAACTTTCTGTATCTTTTAGCAAGGTTTCTGGATAAGGGCATACAGCAGAATTTAGAAACTTATTGATTGTTACACAAGCTTTTGGGGAGACTATTGTTCCATACTGGCTCATTGTAGTAGACCCAGCTCACTAGACTAAATCAGAATAGAGTCCTTGGTACTAAGTTTCATGCAATCATGAACTTTTAAAAGTGTCAGTTTTCCAATGTACAGAGGCTGCCTGTCTTCCTGACTCAGTGTGCCGAGGAGGACCCACCTGCTTTAGCTGTATAAGGACAGTTTTTCTGAAACCAATTACTGTTTTTTGTCTCTTGTTTGGCTTTTCACCACTTCTTTTTGCTTATAAATCTCAGTTTCTGTGCTCAGCCCACAGGATTACCAAATGTTTGATAGTAACCAAATCAAACATTTGGTTAGCATATGCTAGCATGACATTATAATTCTCTCATCATGCAGATGAGGGAATTCCCGTCTACGTCCCTCTACACCTGTCCCTGTCCTCCTATCAAGTGTTTTTTTTTTTTTTCTTTCTTGTCTCTGCAATTTTGCCTTTCCTCAGCTATAAAATAAATAAAATCATGCAGCATATTGCTTTTTGGGTTCTTTCAATTAGCATAATTAATCCGATCTATTCATTTTTTAGTATATTCCTTTGTAATGCTTGATGGTATTTTATTGCAGTGGTGTGTGGTGATATATTAATCCATTTGACAGCTAAGGGATATTTTAGTCATTGACAGTTTTGTAGAATGAGGTGTTGATCAATTCTATCATTGTAAATAGCGCTGGGACAAGGATCACTGACAGAGCATTTAGCTCTAACATGAATGAGGTCCTGGATGTGTTCTTCAGTAATACACACAGACACACACACACAAATATTAATAAAATTGCAAATAAGGGAAATTATGTTTATAAACTGTTATTATTTTGTCTTTTGAGATTGTTCTGATAATCTTTCAAGCAATGTATTTATTTTATATGTGAATATACATGTATTATGTATGTGCCAGTGTGACATGCTTGTGGAAGTAGGACAACTTTCGTGAGTTGCTTCTTTTCTTCTACAATTGGTCCTAAGGATCAAAGCCACGCAGAAATCTTACCAGTCTTGTTATGTGAATCACTGTCTTCAAAGGAGCCTTCACACATTTCTCTACTGGAATGAATTCATGTTCATTATTTTAATTTGTGTATTCTGATGGCATTCGTTTTCTTGTCTGGCTTTTTATGGTTCAGTTTCTGTTGCTATGATAGACATTATGACCCAAAGCAACTTGGGTAGGAAAAAGTTTTCTTTCATCTTACACATTATATAATCCACCATAGAGGGAAGTCAAGGGCAGGAACTCAAGATAGGAATTTGATCCTGAGACCACGAAGGAAAGCTGTTCACTGGGTTGCTCGACCACCATTTCATATAGTCCAGACTCACCTGCTAGGGATGATACTGCACCCAGTGAGCTGGATATTCCTACATCAGTCAGCCATTAAGAACATGATCCACAGACATGTCCACAGACCAGTATGATGGAGGAAATTCCTCAAATTAGATCCCTACTTCCCAAGTGTGTCAAGATGACTACCGAAGCCAACTGTAACACTGCTTGATGCTGAGGTACGTAATTCACACACAGTATGATTTGTATTTCTTTCTGTGAAATATTATGCATTTTATCAAATATATTAAATCCCATAGTAACCAAATCAAACATTTGGTTAGCATATGCTAGCATGACATTATAATTCTCTCATCATGCAGATGAGGGAATTCCCGTCTACGTCCCTCTACACCTGTCCCTGTCCTCCTATCAAGTGTTTTTTTTTTTTTTTTTTTTTTTCTTTCTTGTCTCTGCAATTTTGCCTTTCCTCAGCTATAAAATAAATAAAATCATGCAGCATATTGCTTTTTGGGTTCTTTCAATTAGCATAATTAATCCGATCTATTCATTTTTTAGTATATTCCTTTGTAATGCTTGATGGTATTTTATTGCAGTGGTGTGTGGTGATATATTAATCCATTTGACAGCTAAGGGATATTTTAGTCATTGACAGTTTTGAAGATTTTTACATAAAAGTGCCACAAACACATATGTATATGTCTCTGTAGCAATATCAGTTCTCTATTGACTTGAGTTCATTCATGCTTGGAGCTGTGACTACTAACTGACATGAGAGTTGAAGGATAAACTGCATTTTAAAAGCTTGCTAAATTGACTTTCAAAGTAGCTGCATCATTCTGCATTCATGTCAACAACAGATTAGATAGAGTGATACCTGGCTGCAGTCTGCTAACTGCTGGTGTGTGTGTGTGTTTGTGTGTGTGTGTGTGATCAGCTATGGTGATATTTCATAGTGGTTTTAATTTATATTTACCCAATGTCTAGTAAGGTTGAGCACCTTTTATATATTTAATTATTATTTGTATTTTTGTGACTTGTTTAATGCATTTGTTCAATTTTCATAGCAATCATTAAAAAATAGCATTATCTACTAATTACAATAGGACATTGAAAAGTAGTAAACAGATGTTCTGTGCACCCTTTGCAAGTTGTCTCCATTGGTTAAGTAGACATCTGCCTAAGTTAACATTTAATTTCTTAATATTTTATTCAAGGTTTTTCCATCGATGTTCAAAAGAGTTATAGTCTATAAAATTGCTAATTGTCCTTTAATGTCTAAAATCTGATTTTTAGTGTCAGGGGATGGATAAAGACAAGAACCAATAATTCTAAATGCTATTGAGCATAAAAATATAATGGATTTTAAAATACAACTGTGACATTATATGACCTAGATAATATTTCCTAATGTACAACACTTTCTTCTTTGTAAATGCAACTTTGGAATCTATCATATTTCATGTTTCTTTTCATACTTTATAAAAGTAATGCTACATGTACTTTAAAATTGCTATAGTAGGATTTTCAAACTTTGAAAATTTTTAAGTAATTATTGAAGATGGTGAAATTAAAAAGCTAAAATTAAGATAAATGGCATGTGCAAGCAATTCATTTTTAATTCTGGAATGACTTCTGGGACATGGTAGAGCATTCTTACAATGGAAACAATCTTTCTAGGACTTGGGCTCCTCCTATAATTTAAATATATAGCACAAATCCCTCATGACCATTTCTTGCCCTTGACCCAGATTATGTGTATTGTGTATGTGTGTGAGAGTGTCTGTGTTGTGAAAATATTTAGTACTCTAGGCAATGAAAATTAGTTGGGAGCCACTTTTGTGTTATCACATTTGTGTTACAAACATGTTGGTTTCTTCTCCACATCATGTTGGATGTATGTGTTCATTAAGGAAAGAGCAAGCCTGTGTTCCATAGCAGATTTCCATGAGAACTCTAAAGGAACCAGGTCTTAGAACATTTTGAGTCCCAGTCTTGAATCAGATTGGCTTTATTCAGGCATCACCTTAAGGTGACAATAAAATGTTTCATTTAATCCTTACTAAATTGGCAAAGTCAAGGCAAGAATTAAAATAGTTGAAATTTTTGATGATGCAAAAAGGCTACAATTCAAATGCATCAAAAATATTATAGCAATAAAGATGCATATTTTTCTGCTAGTTGGACTGAAATGTCCTCATGGACTTGGAGAACCCCTCATGCACTCCCTTTGGTCATTCAGAAGTCTATTGCCTGGAAGCTTGAATCTGCTGCACTGTATTTATCCTTACACTGGTAATTTTCATGAAAGAGAACATTTGGGTCAATATTAGTGGTTTAACAGTAAGATTCTTCAGTTTTCCATGTGCATATGCCCTGTATTGTCTATATATGAAAAGGAGGAATTTCTTTTTTAATTAATTTTTGCAATTTTCGATACTATAATTTAATGGTATTTATATTCCTTCCCCTCCACTACCCTTACATTATTGCCTCTCACCCAATTTAATGTGCTGATATATATATATATATATATATATATATATATGCGCCTAGGGTCTAATTTAATGTCTTAAAATATCGATTAGTGTGGGTGTGTCCATCCACAAAAGCGTGATTAACCTAGCAGATGTCTCTGTCCCTCCGAGTAGCCACCTGTTGTCACAGTTTCCTTAGAAGCAGTTGAGCTTCTTACTCAATTTCTCATAGCTATGCTGGGATTTTTTTTCTGGATAGAGCTTGCATGGGACCTGTGAATTTTGTCACCATTGTTGTGAGTTCGTATGAGTGACTGTCCAGCTGTCTGGGGAACTCTGTTTCTTTGTGCTCATCTACCACTGGCTCTTACAATCTTTCTGTTCCCTCTTCCACAATAATCCTTGAACCCTGGGAGGCAGAAATTTGATCTAGGCATCCCATTCATGGATCAGCATTCTGAAGCCTCTTGGTTTCTGCACATTGGCCTGATGTGGGTTTCTGTGTTAATCACCATCTGTTGCATAAGGAAACTTCTCTGGTGAAAGTTGTAATATGCATTAATCTCTTGGTATAGTAACAAGTCATTAATAGTTATTTTAATATGATAATTGTTTAGTAGAAAATTGTCATTGAGTTTTCTCCTATGTCCTGTGATCTGTCTTGCCATAGGTAACTAAGACTGATGTCAATATCAGGTATGGGCTCCATCCTAGGAAGCAGAACTTAAATGTAATAAAAGAGTGCTTGATTACTCCCATGATTGTGCCACTATTGTACTGGTGGGCATATCTTGCCAGATCAGTTATTATTATAGTTCACAGGATTCAGTTAGATAAGATTGTTGATTTCTTTTTCCTTCCAGTAGCATGCATAGCACCTACCAGAACTATGAATGCTATCTAGGAGAGATGAAGCTCTAAATCAGCATCAGTTTGATTTCTTCTTGTTTATTCTACAAGACATGTATGTAGTTTCCTAAACAATAGTGTCTTACTCTCCAGTTCTGGTGGGTGACTAAGAGAAGAAACAATAGCCAGTATTAGTTAAGTGTCTATGGGACCCCTGGTCGGCAGCTTCTAGAGAGAGAGTCCATTCCTGACTTTTTTTTCTTACTTTTTTATTTACTTATGATGTATTATAACTCCTTTTAATCTCTCTTTATGATGTATGTCTATACTTTAAGAAGTCTCTATACTGGTAGGTTTCTATTTGGCTTCTTATAAATTTTTTTAGTATTACCTAACTCTCTATATACCCAAAAGAGGGATTTTCTTAAACCTATATATGCCTCTAGCATTTCAATTTCTATAAAGAATGTGAAACTTCATACTACATTTTTTAATTAGTCGATGTGGTTTTCACCTTTGAAATCAGAGCAACTGAGACCATGTAAGATCCAAGATTAACTTCTGAGAAATTAAAATCTAAGACATTCATGGAAAGTTTAGCAATTATGTAGCATACAAAGCCCCATATGTAATGAGTCATTAACATTATAGAAATCTTATATATTCCTCATGGATTTTTTTTTAGCAAGCAATGGTTAAATGCCACATTATGAAAATCAATACATTATTAAAAACTTCCCTGTAGAAGGAAGTGAAACACTAAAGTTAGGGGTGACTTTTAGCAATTATTGCAAATGAATCTCATGAGTAAGACACATAATTGACATCTAGGTGACTCAGTAGTTTATGATGAGATACTATACTTTTTTTTTACCATAAAATGCAGTAGTTGTGCTTAGAATTCTCAAAATTAATAAAATATAAATAAGTTAATAAAATTCAAACCATAAAATAAAGAAAAACATAGGCTTGAGAAATGGCTCAGTAGCAGCTCTGGCTGCTCTTGCAGAGGACCTGGGTTCATTTCCCAACACCCTTCCTCTGCCACACACACAGTAGCTAACAACCATCTATAACTCCAGTTCTAGGGGATCTGAACCCTCTTCTGGCCTGGACATTGCACTCACTTGGTGTACCTGCATACATTTAGGCAAATCACTCATACACATAAAATAAGTCTTTGAAAAAAGAAAGAAAAGAAAAGGCTTCATGGACTATGTTGCATAGAATGTTATTCCAAATCTGTTCCTCTTCTGTGGATATTGTGAAATTCCATGTCTGGTAGTGAAGAAGATTTTAGGTAGAAAAAGTATTATAAAGGACAGAATTCTATACTTACATCACCACATCCTCCTTAGCTGTTAGTCATTGGAAGAAATATCAAAAGAACTTGTACTGAGAAATGAGAAAACTAAGCTGGGCATGGTCAGACATATGTTTAATCCAAGCAAAAGGAAGCAGTGAATTCCTGTGATGCCAAGGACAGGATGGTCTACATGGTGAGTTCCACATCCTTAGGATGATTTACACAGTATGATCCCAGTTATGTAAGATGTAGAAAAGTAACTGACCTAAACTAAGTGATTTTACTGAATTTCCAAGGAAGGGATGATAGCAAAGGAATGTTCTTCACCAGCACCTGATCTTTTCCTGTGTGTGTTTTGTTATCAGATATTAGCCATTTTTAGCCATTTAGCAATCTGATAAGTGGTGTGACTTAGGTGAATGATAATCTAAAGAACTCACAGTTTCTTAAGAAACCTGAGCCTGCATGGGTTAAAGCCTCACAGAGTGAGTTCCAAAGTCAGCCTTATTAACTTAGCAAAACCCTATCTTAAAAAGTAGATCAGGATATAATTCAGCAGAAGTATATAGTCCTAGGATACATGAGGCCACACATTAAATCCCTTGTATTAATGCTTTCACAACTCATATTTTATCCTTTAATTTTAGGTGCATAGGACCAAAAACTTACTATTTATAATGTAAAGAAACTCACTAAGCCATGTACTAATCTTATGAAATGGGCATATGACCTTAATCCTTCAGGTCTTCTCCTAGACTTCTACCCAAGATAGTGTAAGATATAGCATGACTGTACATATTCATGCTTTAGGTATCAAAGCACTTTTCAGTTTGTTTGCTTTTTGTATTGCAAACAAGGGAGATATCTGTTTGCAATGTGTAGTCTTTTAGGCCTAGGGATCAAAGGGCCTGTTAAATTAAGGGCAGGTCCTGACTTGTACTTTTCCATTTCATGCTAGAGATATTATTTCAATAAAGAATGAGCAAAACCCCTGCTGAGGAGCAAAATTCTGAGAGAATCTGAAGAAATAAGTTCTGGGCAGTTTGGGATCACTCTTGCTTTTACGAATGATAAGAGTTAGGCTGTCTTTCTTAAATATCACTGTAACGTGGCTTAGAAATTCCATAAATGTGACTTTCAACGTGGACTATAATTATAGACATATTTTGTTTAATTCGAGATGAGAAACAGTGCTGCAAGAAGACAAGGCATAGACATTAAAGTTCATCAGTAACATATGTCATATATGTAAGTCAATTTGTAAGGAAGTCACTATCAACCAGAGAAATACTGGAAAGCCCGAGAGCCTCAGTGACCAATGTAGCAGGTACTATTTTCTCTTGAAGTAACAGGCAAAACTGTAAACAAGTCCATTGAAACTTTACATAATTTGTTTTTTAAATAATGAGAATGGGAAGCTTGAAAACTAGCACAGAAATATATGAATAAGAAATTATGTATATATGTATTCTAAGCATATATATAACAAAGATATATATATATATATATATATATATAACAAAGATATATATATAAAAAAGATCTTTCAGTTCTGAGCTCAGCATGCCTCGTCTAAATAGGCCAGGGTGAGGATGTCAAATTTACCATGTGTAGCAAGATGACATGGATTTTTCTTATTACTCTTACCTCCTCTTATTTCTTTAAAATCTTAGTGTAATGGAAGCTGAGACGTTTAAGCTCAGGAACACAAAAATCAGATCTAGATAATTTTGACTGACAGGAACTGGAGAAATACATATTGGAGTGGATGCTGAGTGTGTTAGCCTGAAGAGTGAGGGAATAATTAAAGGATAATTGTATAATTAGTTTTGTTTTTATTTTGCTCTTGTGACAATTGCCAAATATATAGTATTTTCAAAGACGAGATTTATCATGCTATTATTTTGTAAATCAGAAGCCTAAGGGGGCTTGAGGGGGCTTAATTATTGAAGCTATGTTCCATGAGCTTTCCTTCACAGCCTCATATTCCTTGACTTATAATTCCTTTCTTGATGACTTCAACCTCACTTTCATTTGCTCATGATTCCCATTCCAGCTCTGACCTCCGTGGCTTTCTCTTCACATCAAGACTGACATGATAGTTTCTCTATTTCAAGCTTTTCAGTTTAATATTTCTGAAATTTTCTTATTGCCTTGCAAGATTAGGATACAGTCTCCTCTGATGAGACATTATACTGCTTACAACAGTAGAGGAGAATTATTAATACCAGGTTATCTCCCTGTGATTTAATACTGAATGTTCTGCAAGTACACTTGGAACTCACCCTAATGGGTTTTTACATAATTCTTGAGCTATAACCATAATTATGTTGGTATTAAATAAAGTCAGAACTTGCCTGAATAGTATGAAAGAAAGGAGAAAGCATTCAATTTGCTATACATGTTGTTGTGGATATATCTAGGGTGGCCATGTAATCTACCATGGCTCTGATATCCAGGAAACCCAGAGAATTTATTACTTACTAAAGTTTTAAGAAAACCATTGAGTGTCACATCAGCAGTTCTGAGAATCTCAGTCAGAGCCTATTTTCTGTAGGTCAAGGTTTTCAGCAGAAGAAGCTGCTATGGAATTTGGTTTTCCGATGCAAGTATGATCATTCGAATCCTACAGGACACAGGCAATTTTCAGAGCTCAAATATCAGCACTTGGCAGGATGTTCATTGAGTCATCATTACTACAATAGAAATCAAGGATACTGTGTCAGTTAAAGTTCTAAGGCCGTAAGGTTTCTTTGGTGGTAGGTAATATATATTACCAAAAGATAGCTGAACAGGACATTGCTCAATTTATTTAATTAGAGAACATTTAAGAGTTAAATA
Source organism: Eospalax fontanierii (assembly GCA_035773235.1). Taxonomy (NCBI): domain Eukaryota; kingdom Metazoa; phylum Chordata; class Mammalia; order Rodentia; family Spalacidae; genus Eospalax; species Eospalax fontanierii. The sequence continues at coordinate 25,622,685 of CM069538.1, read as the reverse complement.
ACCAAAAGCTGAATGCAGAAAAGAAGATCAGAATTCATAATCTAGACTCAAGTTTCTCAGGGGTTCCCAGATCTAAAGACTTCAGCTTGGAAAGAGCCTGGATTACTTTGAAGAAGAACCCAGCATATTCTCCAGAATTTATACAGTGAATGTACTTAATTCTTCTCCAAATAGATCTGCAGCTAACTCTAGATTAGGTACACAATAGAGATGAATATTCAGAATTCTCAGGGACTATTATATCCAAAGTCTCGTATGACACTGACCAAAGGAGATCCAAAATGGTGCCGCCATTTTGAGTAACAGAGGGCTTTTGAGGTTAATTAACAAAAATAAGTTTTTGTCTAAATCAGATCACAGCAGGTTAAATGGCTATTGGGATATATCTGTTGTTATTTCTCTGTTCTCTGATTATGCAATGAGCATAAACTCTCTTAGTAATTGTACATGAACATGTCTTCCTAGTTTCTAGACCATGGTATAGCTCCTAAACCAAGATGAAAGACATAGACATATGAAAGCTTTGACAATATTCTCTTCTTTCTCATCAAGGTTGTGCTTGTAGTGCAGAAAAAATATTCTTTGATGTCTACCCTTCTGAGTTCTCAGCTGGGTTCTCTTTAGCAAAGCACAGTTTAGGGTCTATAGAGATGACTCAGTGATTAACAGGACTCTCTGTGAATGATAGAGGGGCCCAGTTCAAATCCCTGGCACCTATGTAAAAGCTGGGCATGATTATGTATGCCTGTAATCTGAACATTGGCCAGGAGTTGGGGCAAAGATGGATAGATCCTGGGAGCTTGCAGGCAGCCAGCCTAACTGAAATGGTAAGTTAAGTTTCAGTCAGAGACATGTCACCAAAAATAAAATGACAATGGCAGATGACTGAGGAAGAAACTCAGTGTTCTATGGATTCTACATACACAGGAACCAGTCACTCACATGTCTGTACAAACAACATAAATGTACTCATACAGAACACACACACGGACAAACACAGACACAGACACATATATGCACAATACAGTTTCAGTAGGCAAAACAAAAGTTTAGTAACATTTATGTCTAATATATGTGGAAGAAACTTTAGAACATAAATAACTTGAAAAGGAAACTTAGAACTCTGACATATGTGGCATCTTTATCAAAGAACAATGCATAGGTAGACAAATTCCAGAACAAAACCAAGCTGACAATATTCTGAAGATAGACAAGTGTGGAAGGAAGTAGTATGTGGTCATAAACTAATTGTTTTACTTTGCGTTTTGTTGCTCTGGTATTCACCAGGACCTAAAGTCACTTGAGGAAAGAAAGGGTTTACTTCAGCCTTTAGGCTACAGAATATCACCAAGGAAAGTGAGGGCAGGAGCATGAGGCAGGGACTGATGCAGAGACCTTGGATGAATGCTGCTTACTGACTTGCTTAGGTAGCTCTTTTTCTCCCCAGGCCCTGCTGACTTAGGGATAACATTGCCCACAGTGGGTGGGACCACTACACTAATCAACAGTTAAGGAAAAGCCTCACATACAAAAGGCTTCGGGCCAATGTGATAAAGGAAATTCCTCAGTTAAAGTTCCTTCTTTCCACATGCCTCCAGATTTGTGTCAGGTTGAGAGCTGACGCTTACTATGACATCAGTGAATCAAGGTTTGCCTGCAGATTTTTCTGGTGCCTTGTTCCTGGGCCGACTCATGCAGAATATTCTTCAGTAGGGGAAATTAAATACTTTCAATACACAGAAAAGGCAGAGGGCAGAGAGATCCTTTTCTACATTTCCTGATTCTTATCTGACTTAAGCTCAAAGTGATTGTTTTTTATATCAAATGAGCATAATTTGGGGAGACAAGTTCTGGTTTCCTTCAATACCATAATCAATTATGTACAGAGAATTCAGACATTTTGAATCACTCTCAGTGTTGCAGAGGAAGTGGTGCTACTCCTTTGGTCTTGCCAAAAACAAATAGTTTAAGGTAGCTGAGCATTCCCTGCCATAAATTCAGAGTCCAGGATTTTGCTGGTTCTTAAAAGCTAGCAAATTGTTCTGTTGTTATCTTTAAATTTGATTATGATTTTTAAAATTTTATATGTAGGAGTGTATTGCCTACATGTGTGTAAGTGAATCCATGTTGTGCAATACCACAGAGGTCAGAATAGGGTATTGAATTCCCCAGGAACTGTAGTGATGGACAGCTGTTAGCCACCAGGTGGGTTCTGGGAATTGAATCCAGGTCCTTAGCAGGACCCAGTGCTCTTAAATGCTGAACCATCCTATTTTTTAGGAAATGGAAGTGGAAGATATGCAGCACATGCATTAGAGTAAAATGGCCAGTTAAGTAGTAACCTAGAAAGTCACATTGGACTGATTCTCCTTCCTCCACATCCTCATGCACAATCCATGGTCACATAGGAGTATGCTGCTATACATAAAGATTTTGAATTAACACTGAGGAGGCCAGAGTAGGAAGACCTACTATTAGAGAAAGAAAGTACCTCATCCTGAGAAGTGAATACTGTAAAGAGGAATGAGGACCTTGCATTAATGAAAGTCTCAGAGAGAATACTCTGGGATGTGACAGATTTCTGTCTCACCATAGTGCTATCTTCAAAGGCAGAAGAGTCACATGTATGTAGTATTTCCAACAGAATACACAGAACGCAGCCTCTGGCACTTGGTCTGTGGACTTTCATCTGGCAACTGTTGTTTTTCATATGAGCATCACCAGAGAAGATTAAGAGTGGTTTGCATTTTAATGTGGAGCTCGAAATCCATTTATTTACTGTCCTCTCTGAGAATGTTACTTTCCTCACCTAAGAAGGGATCTGAGTAGTCTCATTATTTTGAAGAATATCTGATGGTCCACTCTGACAAAGACATGGTACTAAGAAGTTCTGGTAGTTGAGAAGACACATTGCCCTACATGCACTGACTAGTTGCACATATACACATATATGAAGAAGCAAAACGAAGTCTATGAAGAGTCAGGAGAAGATTCTATTAGTTAGGTTCATAGTAAGAATGATAAGGCACGGGCTTTGCCAAGATATTTAAGAGGCTCCTGCTCCACTTTGGAAAATTTAATTAAGACAAACAAGTGATTGGTTGACTTAGTTTGATGTCTGGAGTTTTATTTCTGGGTCCCAACTGGTATCTATTTGCACAGATGAACAAAACTGGGGCTAGGGTACAGGACAGCTGGAAGGTGCAGAGAACAAAGACAACAGCCTGGGAAATGTAAGGGCTTCCACTATGAGATCAAATCTTGGGTTTCATGATCCCAGAGTCACATGCTGAACCTAGGACATGTGTGCAAGCAAGCAGTGAACTCCGGTAGGACCAGAACAGCAAGAGGGACTACCTGTCCTTACCATGGGCATGGTCTCACTAAATCCCACAGCCCTGTGTGATATTTGTTTGAGGCCTTGGAACTCTCCCTTGCCCTGAACATCCCACTAAACCCCATCCCCTTCAATTTACCTGATGAGGAGTAAAAGGCTCCTCCTGTATATTGCAAACCACACTGTTCCATGTCCTTGGCTTTTACCTGCTGTGTTTCCTTTGCAGCAGGAGAGATCTCATGATCAAAACATCCTAATAATTAGTTTCTGGTGACATGTGGCAGTGTTACTGCTCACATAGAGGAGTCTTTTTGATAAATTATGATGCTGGCATTGTTTTTTCACAATAAAATCTGCTGTTTGCACAGAAATATAGGTACTCCTTGGCTTAGGATTTATTATCAATGTAGTGTACTTCAGAATATCATTTGCTTCATGATTCAGAGCCTCATGAGGAGAAGCATTGTGAGATACCCATATACTACGTAGGCCTAATTCTCACCTTGAAATAGATCACAATTCAAAGTTAGAAGAAAGGTCCAAATGTACAGCTCAGTCATAGGGAGACTGGGCATTCATATATCAGACTTGGGATACTGGGTTCAATGCCTAACACACACATGCACACACACACACACACACACACACACACACACACACACATTAAGGCTTCTCCTAGAGTTAAAAATATTGTAAATGAATAATGCCAAACCTTAAGAAGTAGAGATGGTTGTACTGCATATTGCACTTTGAAGGAAAGAGAATATTTTGCCCCTAGTCTACAGTTTGTTTTTGAGGACTACAGTGTCTCTTAATTTAATAGGGAATGTTTGCTATGAAGTTAAGCTACTGACTTTTATTCATCCGTCAGGGATACAAATTTTTTCCCATGGATCTCTGATAAGTCAAGACAGGAACTTAGACTTGATATTAAGGCAAAGATAAAAAGTAATGTGGCAGGCAGGCCCTACATTAATAAGGTAATTATTACTCTATGATATTGCCATCCAGCACAACGTTCCAATAACTCCAGCCAAGAAAGAATGTGTTGTAAGAATAATGAACTTTCCTTAACAGTATTGCATAAAACAACAATCCTCCAAGTTCTTTTCCCTTCTCCAGGGCCAGGGAGCCTTTCTAAGCACAACAGAAGAGGTACCAGCAGTACCTAACATGTGGGAAATCCTGGATTATAGTAAAATGCATTAGTGATCTGAGGCCAATATTATGAGATCATTGTCAACTACTGTCAAGTAGAATCCTAAATTAGTGATCATGGAGCTCTATAATTAAACTGCCTCAGTTTTAGAAAGAATACAGGGTGTCAAAACATTTTCTATCTGGTTGAATCCAACTTTTTCCAAATGTCAGAATCTTGACTTACGATTCCTCAAGTGAATTACTGAGCACCCTTCGGGTCACTGTTGGACATTCTTACATTTGTACCTTTGAGGATAATGCTCTAGTACTAAAGGCCTGCGGGTACAGCCCCCTAGTTTGAAGGTCAAAACTTTGAGTATGTGATGGAATGTCAATTGACAGAAGCACCACGTTGATACCCTGTGCAGCGGGCAGCACGCTGTCAGGAGAGTGCCGCTATTTAAAGATAGCTTACCTCATGAGCCAGGAGAAGAGTCTTTCAGGAGCAAATCTGACAACTGACTACCTGCATTGTGAATAATCTCAGTGGGTCAGCATTGGCTGTGGCTCTCCATTCATTTCCCTGACTTTGCTTGAAAGTAGCTTTTTGAATCTGCATAATCTAAAGGGAAGTTCACCTTAAAACTTTTACTACGCACAGAAGAGTAACTGAATGAATGAGCTGTGTTATTTTCTGTAATTGGCTTAATTATTTAGCTAATTGTTTAAACAATATTGACCAAAGTAGAACTCTGGAAGTGGGCAAGAATGTTGTTTTAAATTGGTATTGATGACACTGTAATTAGATTTCTCAAGATGTTGGTGTTTACTTTCTTCATTCAGGTTTAAACTTCAGAATGAGAATTTCTTTGGTCTTCAGACTTTCCGAGTGGTGAAAGTTAGATAAATGTTATAATGGCATGTTTAAAACACTAAAAATAATACTAAAGAAATTATTTGATGAGTGATACACCAAAATATGAAAGTATGAAATTCTTTAAAAAAATGATTGAATCCTTGTGTATTTCACACAGAACATCTCAATCAATCTAAATCATCTTTAATCCCCTTCCCCACTGACTCTTCCCCATAGAGCCCCCCCACCCCAATTTGGAATCCACACATTCACATTCTTTCAACTGTTTTAAGGTCTATTGTGTCAAGTTAGTGTCCCCCCAAATTTTCCATTGCAAGTTCATCCACTGTAATTTAATCATCCTATCCAGGGCCCCTCACTTTAAGAAGATTAGCTCATCCACATCTACCAGGCATCTGTTGTCAATATTTCTTCAGTAAAGACTGGGTTCTGCTTCCATTTTCCAGTTCCATGCTTTGTTTAGTCCGCTTGAGTTTGCATGAGTCTTGAGCATGCCAACACCATTGCTGTAAGTTCATATGTGTAGGCTCCCAGGAGCTTGTAGGATTTTATTTTCGTATGGTCACACATCTCCTCACTGGGTCTTACAATCTTTCTAACTCCTCTTCCTCAATAGCCCTTGAGCCTTGGGTAAGTGAAACTTAATATAGGTGTCCTAGTCAGGGATCCACACTCTGCAGATTCCTAATCTCCATTCTTTGGCTGTTTGTGATCTTTTGTGATACTGGCCCTCTGTTGCTTGAGGGAGTTTTATTAATGGAAGTTGAGAAATTCATTAGTGTCCTCTTTACCCCTTGTTCCATGTTGCCTGAGTCTTGGGTATAGAGGTTGTATTGCACTTTATATTAAAATAGAGCTCTCTATATACCACTGGGTCAGAGGTAGAGCCTGAATAGCTAACAATGGGATATGATGCAGAGTCTGTTCAACTGAAACATCCTAAAATGGGCTAGGTATTAGTATATCCACTAATCATAAGGTTTCTTGGTGGTTGAACTGTCCATTGGTTGAAAGGGGTGGGTATAATGAATTAGCATGGTTAGTCTGAGAAAAGATCAATAAGTTGCATGAATAAGTGATGAATGGCCATGTTGTCATCTAGACTGTTCTGTTCATACCTGGAGTGTATTAAGGTTCCCTTAAACACTGACTGAGTCTGAATTACAAATGTAGCAGAATGTGACATTACAGCTAAACAGAACTGAATAGCCACCATATACCCCATTTGCAAGACAAAGGCAGGATTGCCTGTGGTAAACAGACATTGTCTCTGTCAGTAGAAGCTGTTTTTGTACTTCATGCCCAGAGAAATTCAGCCTCATGTAAACATATTTCAAGTAGAAAATGGCCTGTTGAGTTTGTTGGAGGTCTGAAAGAATAAACTTAAAAATTTTTGTCACTAGAGGAAACTGATGATGAACCCACCACAACTCAGTTCCTCAGCCTGGGAATTAGAAGCAGTAATACATTCACCTGGCTCTCTTGTGTTACAAACATACCTCGTGTTGGCAACTTTAAGAGTGAATGAAAATGGTAAAGAGTATAAAAGAATATGTACTGGTTTTCCAATTTTTCTACAGATCTAATATTTTTGTCCAAAAAAAATTGTTTGTTAAGCAAAAACACAGTTATGCAAATGATTAAATGCAAAGAAACACCATATATTCTTTTAAAAATATTTTATTTATTATTTTTATTTTATGTGTATGAGTGTATTGTATGCATACATGTAAGTGCACCCATGTTGTACAATGTTTGCGGTGGTCAGAAGAGGGTGTTTGATTACTGGTGCTGGAGTTACTGATGGTTGGTAATTGCCATGTTCATGCTGGGAACCAAAACAAGGTCCAGTGCTCCTACACACTGAACCATCTTTTCAGCCCCATATATATGTATGTACTCTTAAAAGTAAAATAGGTATGATTCACATATTGAAGAGGTCCTATGAGAATTTTTCTTTTCCTTTTTACCATTTTCATTTGGTTAAGAAAGGCTTGCATATATAAAATAAAGCTCCATGATTTTAATTTGGTAGTTCATTGCTTTTGATACAAAAACATTTTTGTTTCTTTTAATTTATATTATTTATTGTGTATGTGTATATGAGTGGAGGTATACATTTCCCACAGCATGTGTGTGGAGGTCAGTGGACCATTGGAAGAAGCTGGTTCTCCCCTTCCATCATGCAGGTTCCAAGATAAAACTCAAATCTCAGTACTGTCCAAACAACATTATCACTGAGAAATCTTGCCAGCCCTCTTTGTTTTGAATAAAACACAAACGCTTGTTTGGCATGATGGCTCTCATCTATGATTTAGAGCCTACCTCATAGCTGTTATTGAGGAGGACTGAAAAAGTCGAAGAGTTGGCACTGTGAAACCGTGTCTAGCAAACCATGAAGCACCCTGGCCTGGCCGTGTAAGTTCTTGAAAATAAACCATAACACAATCTACCATTACTTTAGATCTTTCCTTTTTTTTTCTATGCAAAGATCACCAAAACTGCATCTGTTGTATAAATCTGACTTATTACTTGTTGCTAAAGAGGAGAATGTATTCCGTAGCATCTCTGAGGTACTAGTTTTTAGTGAAATATTCTTCCATACATCTTGTTGGCAGATGGCCATGAAAGCATGCACTTTTGATACACCATGATTTTTGAGATTTTCAATAGAATACAGCCTGAAAATTGTTCTGAGAATCAGATGTAGGGTTGAGGATAAGAGACACAGGTGAAGTAGGATGGAGTTGGTAAAACTGTGAATGTAGAACAAAAGTGAACCTAACTAATAGGCAGATACAGAACTATCCATGTGAAATTTCTGGGTGAGAACTTTTATAAATGTAACAATGCTGCACACCACAGTAAGAAAACGTGGGTTCAGCACCCTGCACTCCTTTGTCTCCTTACGGATGAAGGGCTGTGTGTGATTTTTACCCATTTATAGCTCGAGCACCAGTAATCACACATGCTCTTCTGAGTGGTTTAGAAGCTGTTCTTTTAAGTCTTCAAGATAACAGAAATTCTCTGTGTCCATAATTTCTGTTTCTAGTTCCATTCTCTTGCCTCTCACCTTCTCTTAAATTATTGATTTTATTGAAAAGCTTCCTTAGGTATCTTTAGGAGATGATGAGGTCTATACACCATAGTTTTCTTTCTATAGATTTCTGGTATTTCTAAAACTCTGCCAACCTGCTGCATCCCAGAGTGTGTTTCATTTTCTAAGGCACTAATAAAATCCAAATAATATAACAGGTTCAGAGTGAAAATGGGCTAAGAGTAGCCCTGCTAAGTGTATGAGAGAATATGGAAGTTCTTGCAGGGATGTTTTAGAGGCTTTGCCTTAACAAAATCAATATCAGATAATTTAAGAGAAAGTGGAACATAATGGACTATTTTGAAACAGATATGATCTTAGTACTTCCTCATGGATTTTCACATCTTCCTACTGATGATAAGATTTTGATTAAATATTTTCCACTAAAAAATTGCAGGAGAAAATTACCAAAGTATAAAGCATGACTATACTCCCCGGACCAGGAGGAAGCAGCCTCTTTCCCATTGAGATGAATTTGCTTCTGTCTTTATGAAACATACCTAATTCCATCTTAAAAGATTTGCTTTTATTCCATCTTACTTCTTGATCTCCCTGAGTTTTTGCAATTTAAATTTTCATATACTTTTACTTCCTTAAGAATAAATGTTCTCTTCCTTCAAATAGTCAGTGGAAAAATCTCTCTTTATATTACTTTCACACACATATAATTATAACAAGGGTTCACAAAGAAATAGTCTATTTCGGATTTCATTTCATACATCTGGATTATGGGAGACTAAAACTAGCACTTGGAATATGATTATAAGTAATAACTATATCTGCCTCGAGGTATGAAATTGATCATGAATGTTTGTCCTAAAATTAACTATTGTAATTTGTGTTTCACTAACTTAATCTCTCAAAATAAGAAACTGGAAAAACTTTGAATCTATACTGACAGATTTGGCTTTGGGTGTTTACAATCTTTGAGTTCTTGGATGAGTTCAAACATAAGTACAGTCGGTTTCTATGTTCACTGTGAATAATATTATCTAGTATGTGTGGTTTTACTTATGATAGTATTACCTCTCAAAATTAATGATGGAGAAAGTATATAAGTCATGGTGAATTTCGGATATGAAAAAAATAAAGTAATATGACAAGTCTCTGGGGGAGATTAAAGTATTGTCTGTAAATGGCGTATGAAGTAGGCACATGAATAGGACAATAAAGATGGTCATTGGGTGACATTATTATATAGTCAAGGGTCAAGAGATCTTGTTTGTTATTAAATACACAGTTCTTAGCAGTACACATACATACACACACACGCACGCACGTGAGCGCGCATGCGCGTCTTACCCCAGTTAAATGTAAAACATTTCTATTATCTGGGAATTTCGTAACTGATTCTAGTTGGGAGCAGCGTGCCCCACGATGAAATCAGTACTCTTTTTTCTATCAGAAGAGATGAGTTTGAGTTATTCTTGAACTTTATACACATAGAATTATAAATTACATCTTTTCTTACTGCAGTTTCTTATACTCAGAGGGTAAAACAATGAAACAAGGCAGAAGGAATTAAAACAGAAAGACTATCGTGTCATGTTTGGAAGACTACCTAAAAAAGATAAAAATAAAAAAGGGCAATGGAGAATTCACAAAATTATTTACAATATTGGCATTAGAATCTACTTAAATTATTTTATTTCTTAGAAATAACCAAGGAATGGAAACCATAATAAAGTAAGATGCTCAGTAACACAGAAGATGGGCTCCAAATATACATACTTCATGGATTTGCAAGTAATTCTGAGCTAGGAGAATCCTACTAAGCATTTTAAACTGTATGATGTTTCTCTTTTCAGCAAATGTTAGTCGGTTTACATACATTTCTATAATATAAGGAATGTGGATGTGTCACTTGTTTTCCTTTCTTTCTCCTGGGATTTTTCCACTCTGAGAAACGTGTGAATGGATCTTAGGGCAACTACTGTAAAGATCAAGAGAAGCAGCTCAACTCTTTAGGTAGAGACAGGCAGATCCCAGATACCAGTAAGACCTTGTTTCAATAACCAAAGTGGAGGCAAACTATGAAAGGCACTCAAAGCTGACCTCTCACATTCACCTTCACTTGCATATGTACCATCTACATACATGTGCACAAAGATAAGAATATACAAATACACACGCAAACACAAGTGCATATACCATACACATAAAGTTATTAAAGATACATTTAAGTAACTGTGCTTAAGTGATAATTAATTGACTTAAATAATTAACATTTCCTTAGCTAAATAAGAACAAATGGTAAACATGGTATGTAAGTTGCATCTGTTAGATTAAAAGACATAGGAGAGCCATTCAGTGCTCGCCCTGCAGTCCTGCGAGGTTAGCACATCGGGCATCGCTGATGGCCGTATTTACAGCTCAAACCCTCCCGTTCCAGGTTAGGTTGCTACTTCGCATACTCAGTGTGCACAGGCCTCACATGCCCTGCTCATCCCACTCCTGGGAAATGTTCTCATGTGTCCCACTCGCATTTACTACATTATGATGCAGTGTGTAGCGGGGACAGTGAAGGGCAAATAATGTCCATGACTGGACTTGGTTAAGGAAGCTCTATTCTGACTTCTCTAGAGACCTCACTAGACGTTACATTGCCACCTGCAGAGTATCAGGTTTCTTTTTTTTCCTACAATCTTCTAAAAACCATTTTATTTATTATTTTCATTTTATGTGTATGAGTGTATTGCCCAGATATATGTAAGTGCACCTGTCAGAAGGAGGTATTGGATTTCCCTGAAACTAGAGTTACAGACAGTCCTTTACTACCGAGTGGGTACTGGGAATCAAACCCAGGTCCTCTGCAAGAGCAATCAGTGCTCTTAACTGCTGAGCCATCTCTCCAGTCCCTCCCCGACATTCCTTACAGTATTTGTTGTCATTTGTCTTCTTGATAATAGAGATTCAAACCAGTGTGAGTTAGAAACTTAAAGTAGTTTAAATTTGCATTTCTTGATGGCTAAGAATGCTGAACACTTTTCCAAATATTTATTGGTCATTTGTATTTCTTCCTTTGAAAACTGTCTATTCAATTCATTGGTTTAATTAATTGAACCGATGATTTGTTTTGTTGCTTAAGTTTTGCAATTCGTTATGTAGTCTAGATAGTAATTCTTTAGCTGGTGTAGAGTTCAACATTTTCCTTATTTTGATAGATGAAACCTTACTCCAGTGAATATGTCCTTTGCTGTACAGAAACTTTTAATTTAATTTTATTTTATTTGTCATTTTTTGATATTATTTACTGAGGTATTGGAAAGTCCTTTTCAAGAAATCTTTGGGGGCTGGATAGATGGCTCATAGGTAAGAGCACTGGCTGCTCTTGAAGAGAACCCAAGTTTAGTTCCAACACCCACATAGCAGCTAATAATCATCCCTAACTCAAATTTTAAGGAATACATACCATCTTGAGACCTCCACAGGCACTGCAAGACATGGGTGCACTTACATGCATGTAGACAATACACTCATGCACATAAATTAAAATAATAAAAATATAATATTTAAAAATATTTTCTAAAGCCTAAGTTAAAGTATTTTGCCTATGTTATCTCTTGAAAGTTCAAAGTTTCAAGTTTAACATAATGTCCTTGGTTCATTTCCAGTTGATTTGTGTTCAGGGTGACATAGATAAAACTATGTCTATACTTTTAATATATGTATGACCAGTCTTCTCATTGCCCAGCAACCTTTGTTTAAGAGACCGTCTTCCCCCAACCCCAGTGTATGATTTTTATACTTTTGTGAAACGATAGTCAGCTATAACTGCTGTATGGGTTTCAGTTCTGTTCTAATCTATTCTATTCTATTCCTTCTATAAATTATTTGTGTAACTGTTTTATTTTGTACTAGTTTCCCACAGGTTTTTTTTTATTACTGTGGCTCAGTAACAATTTGAGGAAGAGTATTTGGGGCATTTCATTTATAGTTTTTCTGCTTTATATTTCCTTGTTTATTCAGGTATTTTAGAAATATCTATGAATATTAGTTTTTTCTACTTTGTGAAAGTTGTAACTAGAACTTTTTAGGGATTATATTTAATATGCAGATCACGTGAGTTATCACAGCTATTTCACAATGTTAGTTCTGCCAATCTATGAGCTTCGGAAATCTTTCAATCTTCTAGATTCGTCCTCAATTTCTTTCTTCAATATTTTGAAAATTTTCTTCTAGAGCTTTTTAAATGTATGTTTTTGTGCCATTTATACAATACATTTTGATCATATTTAGGACTTCTCCACTATAACCCACCCACAGGATTTCATGCATTCTGTCATATATGTCAAGGTTTAACCAGTCAAGTTCTATAACCACATGTCCCTCAGTGTGTGTTCATCCATTAGAGCCTGCTCACCCAGGATTTATCATTTGCCAATAGTTCCTCAGTTAAGGTAGGATCCCCCTGCACAGAACCCATGTCAAGACATTTGTTGTAGTCTCTAACCCCAGCAAACTAAATGAGATGGAGGCAGATACAGGGGAGAGTCTCTAGAAGCTTATGATTCAGCTGGTCTGGCAGATACAGGGGCAATGAGACCCTGCATCAAACAATGTGGAAGGCAAGGACCAACACCCAAAGTTATCTTCTGACAACCACATGCATGCTGTGGTTCGCATGTGCAACATTCAGACACACTCAGAAATATGCATATGCATCCATACACACATAAATATAAGTACGTATTTTAATTAAGAAGAAAAGCTGCTAATAATTGTGTTTGGAAATTCTCCTTGGGATGGAAAGATGGCTCAGCAGTTAAGAGCACTGGATACTCTTATAGAGAACCCATGTTCGATTTCCAGAACCCATATAAAGGCTAAAATCTATACATAACTCCAGTTTCAAGAGATCCAACATTCTTGTCTGACCTCTGTGGGCACTGCATGGCACAGGTGTGCCTACCTCAATGCAGGGAATATACTCATACACATAAAATAAAAATAATGAAAAATAACAATAAGAACTATTTATTTTTTCATGTCCAAAATTCAAATATTTATTTTATTCATTTAGTTAGCATGGATATTTTCTCATATTTTACACTATGTGCTTTTTTTAAAAAACAAAATATTTTAATAATTTAAATTAAACAATGATGTTTAATTCACAAAATGTATCCTGGCAAAATGTATTATCAGAGGAGAAAAATCCTTTCTGGAGGCTTTTGATTGAAGTTTTCATTATCTTCCTTAGTTCACTATTTCTTTTTGTGAATTTTTTATTGAATTTTTGTGTATTTCATACAGAACATCTTAATCATCTTTACACTCCCTTCTTCACTGAAACCTTCCCATTCCCCCCCCACTGGAAATTCTTGCACTCAGTCATCTGTTAAGGTGTACTGTGTCAAGTTAGTGTCCCCAGATGTCCTTCAGTTCAAGTTTATCCACTGGTGTCCTGTCAGACTATCTAGACTCCCTCCCTTTAAGAAGATAGGCAGCTCTTCCTCACCCAGTAGTAATAAGCTATCAATAATTCTTCGACTAAGATTGGGGCCTGCTGCCCATTTCCACAGTTTTGTGCTGGGGTTTTGTCTACTTGAATTTGCATGGGTCTTGTGTATGCTGATGCCGTTGCTGAAAATTGATTAGCACCAGGCCCCAGAAACCTGTTAGGACTCTATTTCCTTATGGTCATGTACCTCCTTCCAGGCTCTTACAATCATTCAGCTCCCTGTTCTGCAGCGGTCCTTGAGCCCTGGGTGGGTGGAGTTTAATATAAGAGTCCTGTCCAAGGATCCACACTGTGCAGACTCTTATTCTCTACACTTTGGCCATTTATGTCCTTTTGTTTTCCTGGTCTTCTATTGAATGAGGGGCTTCACTGATGAGAATTGAGAGATGCATTAGTGTCCTTTTTATCCCTTGTTCTGTGAGCCTTAGGTATAGAGGTTGCATTGTAGATGTGCTACTAAGGCTTGGTTAATTCACAATCTCTGTGTATGACTAGTTGTGGAACTCTGTAATAATCTGTTTCAAAAGAAGCTTCTTTGATGAGTGGTGACTGGGATATTTGAGTAAATATAAGAATCCATATTTTTCACATATTATGAAATTAATTTTGTCAAAGGGTGGGATAGACTTGTGGTTTTATCTAAGATCTATCACCTCTCCAGAAATGTATATTTGGTTAGGTTTACAATATCACTCATGGGTTTACTCCCATTGAATGAGCTTTAAGACAAATGAGGCAGCTATTGATTATCCCCCAACATAAAAGTGCCACTACTGGCCCATCAGGGCTATATAATGAGACCCTGTATCAAAACAACAACCAAAAGAGCACAGGTCATGAAACACCATGAAGGGATGGAGCCTGGAAATAACAAGAATAAACACTGACCTGAATTAATTCTATTGCATATGCCATTTTTTGCTTATTTAAAATAAATATTTATTATCTAAAAAAAGTACTACAACTGCCCCAATAAAGTTTTCTGTGCTGATCATTGATGTGGTTATCAGGCCTTGAAGCTGGGATTGGACCATTGATTTTCTCCCTTGGTTGCCTGGTCTCCAAAGCTATGAGTGTTATCCCTTTCCAGGTCAATTCCAGTTCCATTGCTCCAAATCCAAAGTATGTTATGTCTTCAGACTTCTCTCTTACTTTCAAGTTCTGGGAGGCAATCAAGGATTATGTCAGTATCCTGTGTGATTTTGGAGTCTCTTGGACCACCATAGTTAACAACTCAAAGGAAGGTTTCTCCTGTCTGACACTGTTTCTTGTTATGTAGCCTTCAGCTATACACATGGACTCCTATAGAGAGAGATATTGTATGTGCAGTTTGTAGGTTTTTGAACTAATATGATTCCCTCTGGTTTTTCTGTACTAGCTAGGAATTATTTATCTCTCCTCTCTCTCTCCCCCTATTTAACCATCCCTCAATGTCCTCCCCATTTAAAGTATCCACACATTTCACCATTTCTCCCTTCATAATACCTGTCTCCTATGGTCCCTCCTTCTTTACTATTTCTTTTTTATTGGTTTGTTGTCAACACCCTGTTCCTGGGAAGATTCAGAAGGCCATTGCACACTTGACTGAAGCATCATGCCCACATTCATTCTAAGACCAAATAAGGTGGATTGAAATATTTGTGTTTTATTACTCAAAATAGATTAACTCCCTTTACTCCAATACATATTATACAGAGAACATTTCAGTATGGACATTATTTGTAGCCTGAGTACACAGTTACCCAGCTAATGGATGACTATATCCTTTTTATAATGCACAAAATGTGTATTATATATACTACCACAATGAATCATTTGTATAACTATCATTTGCAGAATCTAAATTGGGCCGCTGTTCACAATGAAATCTGAAAAATGTGATTTTGCCTTTCCAATTATTTCCATGTTATAGGAACTGAAAAGAATAGTGACACTATTCAATACAAATAATCTCTATTTGAGGAATCATTTTAAGGTCATTTTAGTATTGTACTTTGGAAACTATGATTTTAATTTCTGAGGTTAAAAAAAGACACTCATATGACTGAGGATGCATAGCTTTCCATTGAAGTTTCAACAATATTTCCAATTATTAACACTACTCAGAACTGTGGTGATGTTAATATTCAATAATAGGTTTTCCAAGAAATCTTTCAAGGCATTGGTGATTCTAATATAAAAAACAAAAACTCTGATCTCTTTCAAGGATTTTTTTTTATCTTTATGAGAGACATATTTATGGCAACTCCAACTAAACAGAATACCTGAAAACTGTCAAATTTTCAGTATATATATATTTCACCTTAGACTAGAAAACATATCAAAATGGATTTCTAGAGTATATACACAGGTATTCATATAAATACATATTTATATTATATATGCATAAATATATTTTCTATATAGAACCATCAATTGAGTAAGATTTTTTAAATTTTATTTTAATTATTATTTTTATTGTATGTGTGAGTGCATTGCCTGCATGATTATAAGTGTCCCTATGTTGTGCAATGTTGTGGAGAACAGAAGAAGGTGCTGAATCCCCTGGAACTAGGGTTACAGAAGGTTGTTGTACATTATACAACCTTATACATATACCATATATACATTATCCATACTTTTCAGAACCTTCCATGCAGGTTCTTAGAAGTGAACCTAGGTCCTCTCTGAGAGCAATCAGTGCTCCTAACCACTGAGCCATCTCTCCAACCTGACTTGTGAAGATTTTAGAGACAGGGTCTCCCTGTATTCCCAGTCTGGAACTGGATATGGAGGCCAGGCTGAGATCAAAGGTGTGTACCACCATGCCCAGTGAAAACAGCATTTTATTGTCATATTTGTTGTCAGAATTATGAAATACAATTTCTCTGTTCAAAGAAAAACATAATAAATATCTTTAATTGTTTTCATCCATCCTGTTATTATTTTCTAGACTCATATTTAGAGTCATGACCAAGGCCAAGAGATAAGAATGACTGAATTAAAAAACAGGGCTTTCTAAATACAAAGGATTGTGTATTAAATTTTTTGAAAGTCCAGACATTCTCTTAAGCATAAAAGATGCCTGAGAATTAAGTTATGATTAGTTTTCAGTAAAAAAAGACTATCAATTTTTGCCAGTATCTTAAGTAGTTAAATAATTCTACTTCCAGACGTAAGCTAAAACAAACAATAATCAAATGAAAATTACTCAATCAGCAGTAAATATTAAATTTCAATATTGCTTTTACTTTTAAAAGAAACATTTTTTTCTTATTTGTAAAGAAGCTCCAAATTTCCACACAACAAATTAATATTGTATGTACTTTTAACTGTATTTCATGTGTAATGTTTTAGATGAAACTAAGAGGTCAGAAATTTGACGAAAAGAATGTGATTGCAGGGAAATAGTAATGACTTTGAAGAAAGACAAGGGTTTGAAAATGATTTGTTTATGAATATGATTTTCCTTCTAATTTGTTTTTTTTTTACCATACATGAAAATGAAGGTAGGTCAAATTTTCTTGTATTCAAAGAACACAAAGAACAATTTGGAATAAGATTCTTTATTATCAAAGAAAGACTAAGAATATTTAATTTGTTACAATCCAAAAGTGCAAATTATTTTCCTTAAAGTGGGAAGAAAGCCAAAACTTATCTGGGATTTGTGATAAATATATCAGATTTGCTATGTGTTTGCAGTTCTTTTAAATTTACTGTAAAAATCATGTGTGCTTTATCATATTTATTATATATTATTGCTAAACAAGTCACAATGAGTTAAGAAACAGCACATCTTCTAGAAAGTACATATTTGATCTCCTCATGGGAGTAGTTAACACATAAGCTGAGGTCGCTCATCTCTCAATACAATAGCTTTATACGCTTCGTGCCCCACTTCAAGTAAGAACTAAAATGCTGTCATACAGAAGAATGAGTTCAAATCTGTCTGCTCAGAAACCTCACAGATAGAGTCAGGTACCTGTGTGTCACTGCTGCATGGTTCCTTGAATGTCCTCAATGGTCCTCTTCAAACAGCAGCGGCCATGGTATTTAGGTGTTTCTTTCATGAGGCGGCCCTACAGCCTCTCAGATCTCAGCTCCCTCCACTTCTCTCTTGTTCTTGCTTCTCCAGAAATGCAGCCTCTGCTTTTTGCCTATATTAGGCCCAGACCCATCTCAGGGCCTTTGCATGTAAAATTTAGTCAGAATAATAGGTGTTTTGCTTTGTTTCTGCACAGCCTATGGCCTCAGTTCTAAACTTTCACTAGGTGAGGCCTTCCTTGTCCCTTGCATTTTGTTAGAAAAATTCCTGAATCATGATTTTTAGGGTAACTTAATTATCTTTATTATTATTTTAAAATATTTTTATTAACTTTTTAAGTATTTATTACCCATTTGCCCTATTAAAAAACATAAATTCTATAATGAAATGAATTTATGATTATTTTTCCTAATTCTTTATTGAAATTACAAATAATTCTTAGCACAAGTGAGTTCCTTCATAAAAATTTTTGCATATTAATATTCATAATAAATAGCACTTATATAGTTCTATTATATTAGATTTTACTGTTTGCATTTAACATTTAATATGCCCCTAAATAGGGTGATTTTAGTTATGTGCCTATTTATTATTGTTTATCTCACAGGTGTAGAAACTGATGCCTAAAACTGTTAAGTTACTTGCCTTAGGTCACATGACTAATAAGATGGAAAGTCAGGCTTTGGATTAAGGCTGCTTACTCAGGAGCCTTGCATTTTAACACACCATGCTAAATTGAAAATACAAATGGAGGCTCTAAATATATTCTTTCGATTGTTCGTACTGCACAAAGTCTTACTGAAATATCCAAAAGCATTACTTCATGTCAGCTATGTAAGCAAACAATGATTAAGAAGAAACAGTGCTTTTGGACTGTCTTTAAAATTCCATCCTTAAAATGAAGGGTGAGTATAATTGGTCATAGTGTGCCTGCTGAAATATGTCGCTGACTTTAATGGAGCATATTTCACAGAGCTTAAAAGGCTGGCCAGACTGAAATCCCTTTGGATGTCAGCCTCCACTTAGTTCACTGCAACAGGGATTCAGCCAGCGGTTGTGCCTTCATTAATGTGGTGTCAAATTTTTTACATTATTAGCTCAGACTTCTCTGTATGGTGCATGAAAAACTTCTTCAGACCCAAACTGCTATTTTTCTTATGATTAATATTTTATTAAGCATTAATACACACACAAAGAGTGCCTAAAAGGAATATAGTGCATTCATTTCCACAGTCACAGAAGGAGATAATCTTTCTTGATACACAGCATCTATCTGCTACTGTAATTTTCATCTTGAAGTTTTTCCCTCAGATTTTTAAAGCCATCATAGAGCAAGAAATTTAGTTTTTAAAGGGAGTATATTTTTGTTAACTGAATGGACAGAATGACTCAGTTTCAAATGACCTGAAATTTATAACGCATTTAAAGCATTTTTGTATCTTTAGAATGAGGATGTGGGTTTGAGTGTGGATTGTGTCTCTGCCCAAATTAAACAGAGCAGGGCCGAGCAGCAGCACAGTGACGCAGGGAGTACACATTCACAGGCTTACCACGCAGCATGTGACACTTCCTCTGGACACATAATGGCTGCAATGTACTGATTTACATTTGCACATCATTGCAGAAATTTTACTTTCTGAATATTAGACTTCGAATAATTTACATGAATGTTTACAACATATCCTTTTATCAAGGTTTTTTTTTGTATTTCATACGTCCTAATTATATTTAGACCCCCCTCCCTTAACCTCTGCCACCCAAGGCTCAGGAATCAATGTAGAGGAGGACCCCTAAAGACCATAAGAGCCAGGCGTTGTGGATGATCACAAGGAAGCAGTTTTCCAGGCAGCTGCAAACTTGCTCTTGTGAATTTACAGCAGCGGTGACAGTATGAACAGGACCCACGCACATTCAATCAGGTGTTTACCCAGCACAGAACTGCTGGGAAATGGATAAGAAGTCCCAACCACAGCTGAGGAACTATTGGAAGCTGATCACTGCGGTGTGAGGGAGAACTTCAGGAATTTTAAGTGCCATTTTTCAATGATCTTAGCAGTCATTAGTTGTGGAAAATGCAGATTCCTTAGTGTATACATTTTGCATTTAAACTCTACAATAAATCTATGAAGCAATCATTCTGATACTTGTTTTACAAATCATGGTGCACAGTTTAAATGGAGGAATCCATTTAGGTGATTTCTGATGGCAAGTGAGACAGGTGTGGTTCATTCCTTGGCTCTGCTCTTCACAACTACTGCTAAGCTGTGAAACCAAGGACATAAAGCTAGAGAGAGGCGGACTGAAGCAGATGGAACATCTCTCATGTGTAGTCCTGCTTTGTAATATCTTGATTGCTTTTCTTCTAAAGTACTGAATGTTATGTTATAAAAATTCTTTAAAGATTGGAGTTATTTTCTCTCCTAGTTCAGGAAAAAGAAAATGATGGGCACAAGAGGTAGAAGGAATCACTGCTGTGGATTTTGCTGTGGACACTAGGACAGATGTGCTTGCATGTCCCTCTGCACCATAGTTGGTGGTGGAAGTGAGGCTCATCACCCACTTTAGATAATTACCAAGCCAATGCCAGGCTTGGTGATACATTCCTTTAATCCCAGCACACAGAAGGCAGAGGCAGGCAAAGCTAACTGCTCTAAACTCCAGCCTGGTCTACATAGCAAGTAGGCCATAGCCAACTGGGCCTACAGAGAGGCCCTGTCTCAAAAAGACCAGAAAATAAAACAACACAACTACCACCCCCCAAATATCCCAACAATAAGAAAACCTCAAAAAAACCAGCAAAATATTGCCAACCATACAAATCCAAACACTGTGTCTTTAATAACAGGACTCCTTATGACCAATGCAATGTGCAGCACACCTACCTTATTGTGAAGAAAACATCCCATGTGGAATCCCCTATATACCTGACACATTTTAGTAACAGATTCAAGGGTAGAATAGCTAACCTGGAGTAATAGATATATAAGGAGACAGAGGATAGGGAGGCCAAGAGAGATGCGAGTGAAAGCTATTTGAAATCTCAAAATGTGGGGGTATTTACTTTACAGACTTGAGCTCATTTGAGTCAGAACTCTGTGGTGTCAACCAGCTAAACTGAAACATCCTCCATCC
Organism: Eospalax fontanierii; assembly: GCA_035773235.1. NCBI lineage: Eukaryota > Metazoa > Chordata > Mammalia > Rodentia > Spalacidae > Eospalax > Eospalax fontanierii. Next base: position 25,601,614 of record CM069538.1, on the reverse strand, counting down.
TCAGCTTTGCATAAACACTTGAAGGCCAACACTTCCTGATCCCAGTCTGCCTTCTACTTCATTAAGAAGTCTTCTGCATTCAGGATCATCTCTGGTCTGTTTAATATTCTGATTTATTCTAAGATGATCAGTGCCAGAGTTGAATAGTGATTGGATCTTAAACTGCTCAACTCCTTTTATGTTTATTGGAGCATTCATCTCCTTTTCATTGCTGAGCACCAGGCTGATGCCTATTTTCACTTCTTTAATGTATGCATGGTGGCCTGATGCTTCAGATACTCCGCTCTCTCCCTCCCCCTCCTAAGCTATCATGATAGCTCACTCTGTCTTTTCTCCCCAGTATGGATGGGTTATAAGTAATGTCCCTAACTGAAAAGATTTCTCAGTTATATAGACATGAATTATTCCCCACAAATTCCTTTTCAGTCCTTTGAAATTAGTCTCCCACTGAAGAGCTATGTGCTTACTAAAATTAGTAATAAACAATACAATCCATTTCCTTCAGTGTTTTTTTTTTTGCTTTAAGAGAACTCTCATGTATGAATCCTTTCAAAATCTGTAAATATAGCATTAAAAAGAATAATTGCTTTTCCTAGATGAAGAAAAAATTAATAAATATTATTTGGAGATGGACATCATATGTAACTTACATACATTTAATAAGAGTAATCTTATTATTACAATTCATGTCATGTATTTTGTACTGAGAGACATTGGAATATACATTTTAGAAACAATTGTAAATGTTGTAAACATTGTTTTCTTCTAAATAACTTGAAAAAGCCAAGTGGTAAGAAATTGTTTCTAATGTGGATTCTGCAGCTGGACCTTGACTCTGATTGGCTTTCTTCCCTGTACAATGAACTAAGACAGTCGGGGATTACCATTTACTTCTGAACTATTTTTCTTCAAGAAAGTGATTTATGGGGACAGTGAGATGGTTCTGCAGATAAAGGAGCTTTTTGTGAAGCCTGATGATCTGAATTTGATCGCAGGGATATCCTGGTGGACAGAGAAAATCAATACCTGCAAGTTTTCTTTTGACCTCCACATTCTTGCCAGGGTATGTGCTCAGTCGCAACACATAAAAACACATACAGAAAATGCAATTACAAATTCAAAAGACAGTAATTTGAGCAAAAGAATCAAGGGTAGAATAGCTAACCTATAGTAGTAAATATATAAGGAGACAGAGGACAGGGAGACCAAGAGAGATGAGAAAGTAATGCTTTTCCTTTAAACACAAAAATTTAATTTACAATATTCCTTTAAATGCTGCCATGGTAGGTTTGAAAGAGTAAGTACTAGTCTTGCTTCTGGTCTTCTCTGCAGCTTTACCCTTTACTGCCTCCCATTGTCTGTCTCAAGTCTAACAGTACATCATGTAACCGAGAAAGGGAAGCTGTTGTTATCTTCTAGAAATTTGCCAGGATTTTTCTTCCCATAAAATATTGGATACATATTGAACATTCAAGTAGTGAGACTATGAAGTAGTCCTGAGAAATTTTGTACTAAAATTTTTGAATTCACAGAAAGGGAAAAAAAATCTTTCAATAAAATCATGAAACCATGATTGCAGGGCTCATTATTATTATTATTTAATAGCATTATAATAAAATTTTAAAATAGAGCATTAAAGACTGGATATCAAATGATATTATAATTTCTAACATGAGGTATTGGAGTTCAATTATAATCTTGCAAAAGACAAATGCACTATCTACCTGGTGCATGTTTTTCTCCCACAGGCCTCTTTTAGGCTGTTTCCCACATTAAAGAATAAAGGCCAATAACAATTTTTAAAATGTGAAGTCAAGTCATCTCTTTATCCATAATTGATGTCATCTGCAGCAGAGCATTTAAGATTTTAGAAATCTTATGGGATTAATTATTGAAATTAATATTTCAATGAATTTCATTTTTAGCTTTAAATTCTTTGGGAGGATGTTATACACTAGTTGAATTTTTACCATGTGGAAGGCAAGAGATACAGAAAATAGAAATCAAACTATATTATTTCTACTGACCTTTAAAATATATCCTCAGGATTTTGGCATTCTATTTGATAAACTATCATACTTCCAAGCATGATATATATCTGACGTTATTTTCCTTAATAATTTTGATAATTTATACATACAAATACATACTTTGACAACTTAGACTGAGTTAAAAACAAACATCTGTCAAGAGAGTTCATATTATGTGTGTGAGCACTGTAAACATTTCAACACATCTTTCAATTGTTCGGGAAGTAATGGTACCCAAGTCAGTTGATGGTCAAGGGTATCTGTAAGCATGCCTGTCACGATGAAACATAAGCTATCCTTTAAGGTTGTTCGTTGTTTTATGCTGGTGTGGCTGGGTCTCCACACTCTTCTCATTTGGATAGGCAGCTTCTTCAATGAACTAGGCAGCAAAAATTGGAAAGATATTGAGCAAAGTGTTCAAGGTGTCTTGTTCCAAAGAAAGAATCATTCTTCTGTTAATATTTTATATCTTCATGCTAATGAGGAGATTCTTCAGCTAGCAGGAGAGCAATTTAGCCAACAAAGTAGATGTAGAAGGAGAAATGAACACTAAAATCTTTGCTGCAATGTTTTGGACTTTACCAGTGTTTTCTACCTCTGCTAATAAGGTATCCCGCTTAGTTACATCAATCTACTTGGCCCATGGTATCTCAAGGCTTGATTTTAAAACCTGAAAACTTCCTTAGTTAAAGGAATAGATGGCATGAGTCAAAGGAACTTTAAAGGAAAAAGCACAAATGAGTTCTGTTAGCAATGATCAAAAGCAAAATGTGAAAAAAAATGTTAGCAGGAAGAAGGGGACTATCTTTCTTAACTCAGGATAATGATTTTCCCCCTCTGGATTCAACTAAAGACCTTACCTCAAAGCTCCTGTATAGGACGTTTTTATTCTTGTTTAGGTTTTAAATTTTGTTCTTAAAATGAAGTTTCTGAAGTACATTAACAATGTGGAAAGAACATTGAATTTAAACTCTAAGGCTGAGTCTTTTTCTGGCTGTTAATTCGCTAACTGAGCACATAGAAAAGTGACTTACGATTACAGGCACAAATATTTTAACCCTGAACTAGAGAGCTATGAGAATGCTCCACTAGGATTTTCTATTTTTTTTTTAAACTTATAATGCAGTTTTATACAGCGTTGGAATCGTATGGCTCCATTAACTGTGAAAACACTTCCATCTCTGTCTTCAGTAGACTATTTATTTATACTTACCTGGGTCTGCAACATGAGAGCCTCACTGTGTCATGCATTCTACTTCATTCTGTTTATTATATCAGATGGGTAGTAACTGTAAAGCAATGCTTCCTAGTCTTATGAGCCATGTAACGAATGCACCTGTCATCGGTCACACTTCATACGAAATGGAAATGTTGTGTTTTCCCATTGACTTTTATGTTATAATCATGACTTTGAAGATCACTGATCATCTCACATGCCAGATTCTGACCTTGAAGGAAAATGTATGCATAAGATTTATGTTATATGTATACATTATATTGCATAATTTAAATTTTGGGATATTGAAACATTTTTATAAAGCACTAGTGTTCAAACTACCCACATATATCTCAGAGAATATACTGTACTTTCTGAATGATCTGTGTAATAGGATATCTCTTAAATTCTGAGAATTTCATACTTGAGCACTATGTATATCACCCCACTGTGCTCTCTCTCCCTCCAACTCCCCTATGTCCCCCTCACTCAACTTTTTAACATTTTCCTTGAAAAAAATGTACATAGAGAGAGATAAAGAGAGAGAGTAGTGCATCCATTTAGTAGTTTTCCACTGTACATGTGTTTACAGTAAGACTAATAATCTAACAGACACTGGGGACTGAGACAGGTTTGAGACAGTGGAACCGAATCAAAAAAGGAACTATTGACAGGAGGGTAGAAATCTGTGGTGAGTGAAAGAGAAGGAGGCAACCCATGAACTCCTATCCCTAGTTGTAAAGCCATTTGCAATGGATAGTTTCTAGGGAGGGAGAGTTGGTTTTCTCTAAGGGTGTGGCCCTTGGTAGATGGACCATATTGCAGATGATGTATCAATATTTGAATATTGGGACAACACAAATTGGCCTCTGTGAACTTAAAAAACAAAAGAGGACACAGAGTTGGATCTATAGGAAGGTGAAGGGTAGATCTGGGAGGAGATGGGGGATGGGGTGAAAATGATGAAAATATACTGTATGAAAATCCCAAAGAATTAATAAAATATGACATTTGGGGTCCTTAGTACCACAGTATGTGGTCAGATTCCCTAAATATTGTTTGGGATTATAAAATAATCATGTTTACAACCAGAAAACATACATGTATATGTATATTTGTATTTGTATATGTATACGATATAGATTATATTTATTTGAAAAGATGGACATATTTTAATTCTTTGTAAATAATTTGTTAAAGTACAAAATGTTGTTCCTTACAGATATTTCTTTTGTTAATTTTCATTTAATGGGTTTTGAGACTATAATACTAAATGCATGCAAACTGGGTTGCTGTACAGTTTTTTTATATACTTCTATCTTTATGGATGGCCATGCTTGTCATTTTCTCATGTTTTCACCTAAAAGTCTGCTTGGACTCCTGTAATTTTAAATTTGTATGTTTTGTTTTGTTAGTGCTCAAATGACATATTTCTTCCATCTTTTTATTTTCAACCTTTCTTCAATTTTAGATTCAACTCTTGCAAAGAGATTAAAGATTGACATTTTGACTACAGCTTGTCTCTAGATAGGTTAACAAGATCTCAGTGAATGAACTGAGGGACTTTTGGGGATAGTAACTTGACTGGATAGGCCCTAACATCAATTACAGAATGCATGAAACTGGGGACGGGGTGGGGGCTATGGGAGGGTGCCAATGGGGAAGGCGGTATAAAGACGATTAAGGCATTCTGAATGAAATACACATGAATTCAATAAAAAAGAAAGAAGACACATTCATAAAAAAAGGAGAAAGAAAAAAAATGGAAGGATAAAAACAAAAAATCAAAACTTCTATCCCAGGAAGCCCTAAATCAAGCACACTGAATAAAAAGACAAGAAGTTAAATATTAAAGAAGAACTTGATAAAGAAAATTAAAATGATTTATGTATTCATAATTTAAATTGAAAAATAACTACAGTATTTAAACAATTACCTCAAGAAAGGGAAAGAGAAAAATCTTCCACATCTGTTCTATGATCCTTAGCCTGATATTTTTAATTTATTGAATTTATATGACTTTCATATAATTTTATGGCACTTAGATTCCCTCCTTCATTTGCACCTTCCTCTACTGCTATCACCCAATATAATGTGATATATGTGTGTTTGTTCTACAGGTCAGGTATGCAGCATTGTAATCAGTATGGTCTTATCATCAGGTTCTGGTGGATAACAAAGAGCAGATGCAACTGCCAATATTGTCTGAGGGTCTATGAGACCCCCGAGCAATGGCTTCAAGAGGGAGAATCCATTCGTGGAATTGGGCTTTTCCTTTACTGGCTTATGGTGGCCAGTGGGGGCAATGACCCCTATTATAGGGTAAATTATTTTTTAGAAGTTCACCTCTACTCACATTCTTCTCACCAGCATTTGTTGTTTGTTTTGTGGATCTTAGCCATTCAGTATAGTATTGACATCAATACAATTTAGGTCCAAGCACTGATATTCACCTAAATTATAACAAAACAGCCAAAATACACACATTGGAAAACATGGAATATTACTCAATAAATGGTGTTGGTAAAACTAGACAGCTACATGTCGATGAAAGAATTGATCTCCCTATTCCTCACTTTGCACAAGTCTCAACTCTAAAAGGTTCAAGGACCCCAATGTAAGACCTGATACCAAGAAAGGAGAAAGCAGAGAATACATTAGAACTTCCAGGAACAGGAAAGGATTTTCTGAACAGGACCCCAACAGCACAGGCATTAAGACCGACAGATGAGATCTTATGAGTGCATGCCATTTCAGCCACTTTATACTTGACAAGGGTATCAAGAACACACAATGGAGAAAAGACAAGATATCCAACACTGGTGTTGGGACAAACAAAGAAAAATGAAAGTAGACTGGAACTTATCACCCTGAACAAAAGTCAATTCCAAGGGATCAAAGACTTTGATGTGAAACCTGAAATATTGAAAATGCTAGCAAAAACATAGGCAATATCCTACAAAATATGGGTCCAAGAGAAGACTTTCTAAATCAGATATAAGTAGCCCAATAATTAAAGTCAACAACTCTCTCTGTACTGTAAAGGAAACAAGCAACAGAGTGAAGAGAAAGCTCCCAGAGTGGGAGAAAGTTCTTCACCAGCAATACATCTAACAGAGGATTAATATTCAGAATATACAAAAATCTCAAAAAACAAAGAACCAAGAAAAGAAATGACCCAATTAAAAAACTGGCTATGTATCTGCACAGAGAACTCTCAAAAGAAGAAATAAAGATGGCTAACATTCACTGCTTTTGGGACTGCAAACTCATGCAGCCACCGTGGAAATCAATGGGAAGAACTCTTAAAAGGCAAAAAATAAATCTATCATATGATCCAGTTATACCACTTCTTGGCAAAATCCAAAGGACACATCCTACTGCAGAGATACATGTACAACCATGTTTGTTGCTGCTCTTTTCACAATAGCTAAGACATAGAAACAACCCAAATATCTTTCAGCTGATTAATGGATAATGAAAATGTGATACATTTACACAATGAAGTTCTACTCGGTGGTAAGGAAAAATGAAACAATTAAATTTTCAGGTATATAGATGTAACTAGAAACTGTTGTACTAGGTAAAGTAACACAGACTCAGAAAAACAAGTGATAGTCTTTCTTATTTTGTGGATCTTAGTTCCAAATACTTAGACATGAGTATATGCCCTGATATAACTGCAGGAGTCAAGGAAATGGAAAGAAACCATGGTTGTAAATGGGAAGAAAGAGCCTCAGAGAGAAGAATAGTAGGAGACAGGTGTTGTCAATGGAGAAATGGGGGTACTTTAACTGGGGATGGAGAATTATTCAGGAGGAGAAAAATAAAAGATAAATAATGCTTAGGTGGTATGAAAAATCAGAGGGAAATATATTAGGTTTAAAAACTACTGAAAAATTCACTGTGTGTATGTGTTTGTCTGTGTGTGTGAAATGAGTTCATAGCCGGACGTTATATATCAAAAAACACAGTGACAGACAGGAGAAAACTCCCTTCTATTTGTTAGACAGATTATTTCAAGAAACTCCCCAATTAAGCTACTATCAAAGTCCTTCACCGGCTCCTGGAACATGAAGGTAAGACCCTATTTCTGAAAACAGAACCTTTTTAGGGCACAGGACATGGAGCAATTGTATGGGAGCTGACCTGGACGCCTCCTCCATGAAGACTAACTTTCATAGTATCTAATATCTTAGGATGTTAAGCAAACTGTTTAGAGAGAAAACAAATTAATAGTTCAGCCCAGCTGTAAATCCTAATAACCATGGCAATGAATGGGACAGCAAATAATCTCTATTGGTGCATTACAGGCACTTTTGTCTTGGGGTAATAGACAGGTATCTAATTGCATTTAAGACCCATTCCACCGGAGGGATTTCATATGTGGTACTGTAAACATAACCAAATACACATGACTGGAGATTCTAGAGATTCATAGATACTAGATAAAAAACTATAACACACACCTAGACAAACGTATACTAAATATATATCCTTATATTTACAAACAGTATACCTGTCACCCACTCATCAAAGAAGTTTCTTTTACCAACACATTGAAACTGCTGCAGAATTCTAGAAGTGGTCACATGCAGAGAATACGTGTCTGTATGTGCCTACTCCTAAGTGGCACATCTACAATGCTACTTCTATATCCTAGTCTCAGGTAACATAGGGAGCAGAGAGAATATTAATCACTCAGCTATCACCAGTGAAGCTTTCTCATTCAGCAGAGGGTGATTAACCCAGAAAGCCACAGCTGACCAAAATGCGAACAAGTGGCTGCAGAGTGTATGTCTCTGGACAGGACTTCTGAATTAAGCCTCTGCCTCCCAGGGCTCAGGGCCCATTGTCAAAGAGGGGCAAGAAACATTGTAAAGCCAGGGATCATAGATGACCAAAAGGAAACAGGGTTTTCCTGGAGAGTGGGAACTTGCTCTTATGAATTTACAGCCATGGTGACAGCGTGAATAGGACTCTTGAAAGCTCAAACAAGACAAAAACCCAGAACAAAACTTCACAATTGAGTAAGAAACCCCATCCTTAGCTGAGGAATTGTTTCCACTTAGTCAGAACTGGGTGAGGGAGAGTTTGTTTCTTTAAGCAGTGACACTAGACAGATTCACTAAGCTCCAGGGATGGACTCACTCTGAATGACATTTGTGGACATATAATCAACTGGATAGGCCTTAGTAATACATGAAATCCAGTGGGGGCTCATAGGCATGGTGCAGATAGGGGAGGCTGTCTGTATACGGTAAAGATGTATTGCATGAAATACACAAAATCATACCATAATTTTTTAAGGATGAAATGCATATGGCTGAGAAATAGTTTGAAAAATATTCTATATCTTTAACCGTCAAAGAAGTGCAAATTAAAATCAGTTTGAGATTTCATCAGAAAGGTGAAATCCCAAAAACAAACAGCAACAAGTGCTGGAGGAGTTGTGGGGAAATTGGAACACTTGTCCACTGCTGGTGAGTGAAAGTTGGTACAGCCACTACGGTGGAATAGTTGCACTTTTTATCTTGGAGATGATTAACAGCTTTCTAATCATACTTAAGGCCTGCTCAATAAGAGGAAATTCTGGACTGGTACTGTGTCTTACTTTGCTTCAATTGCTGTGACAAAATACTCTGAACAATACCGACTTGAGGAGGAAATGATTTATTTGGCTTACATCCCCCAGCAGGGAGTCCAAGGTAGGAACTCAGAGCAGAAACCTAAGGCAGGAGCTGGACCACAGGCCATGGAGAAACATTGTTTATTAGCCTGCTTCCCTAGTCCATGCTCAGTCTGCTTTCTTATACAATAGACAACAACCTGCCCAGGCATGGCACTGGCCACAGTGTGCTGGGCCCTCCCATAGCACTCAGAAATCAAGAAAATACCCCACAGACATGACCACAGGCTGGTCCAATGGAGCCAATTATCCAGGTGAAACTCCCTCAACCCAGCTTTGTCAAGTTGACACCAAAACTATCCAGCACATAGTGTAAATAAAGATAAATATCAATGATTGGATGGGTCAGAGAACATAAAGGAGAACCTACTACTGACACTTATCTAAGCCAAAATAATTTCTAAACATGGTCTACATACTTCTTATCCACCTATAAGTGTACATCTCATCCCTCATCAAAGAATCCTCTTTTTTTTTGCAACAGCTGAAGATTATTACAAAGTTATACAACTGGTCAAAATGTGTAGAATGAGTGAACATGGGGAGGTCAACCACAACTGATAAATCTACAATGCTACAGGACACATAAGACTCAGAGAACGTTGTGGAAATTGTGAAGGAAAATTGTCAGAACCAGAGAACCAGGAAACCTGCCTCTAGATCGTGTCTTCTAGACATAGCAGGGAAGTTTCACCCATGAAACCTCAGTACCACGGTTACCTAAAGAAGACTTGCATAATGACATCAACTGTTGACAGTTCAGTGAGTATAGGGGGAATTTCACCAGGTCTCTCCTCTCGATGAAGTGTTGCAGTCAGTCATTCCATGCTGAAGGAGAAACATTATTGTGTTTCATAAGCTTTACAGCTGGGTATGTCTAGCTTTTCTCCCTTGGTAGCTTGTATAGAACCTTCGGATAGGATGAGATCAATTCCCCATGGAGAAGACTTCCTCTTACCTTCAAGTTCTAGGAGGTAGCTGAGAGCTATAGTAATAAACTATATTGTTTTAGGAGTCATTTGGACCATCCTGACCAATGATCTTCAAAAGGATGCTACTGTTACCTGACACTGTGAATTTTGTATGACACGTTTCAGCTATATGTATATGTGTACATATACACACATATAGTATGTATTTTAGTAAACTTATGAAATATTACATTTCTGTATGTATTTTAGACATTCTTAATATTACATTCTATCATTTGTTTTCAGTTCCCATATTTAGAAATACAGGATTTTCACTGTATTTGGATAGTTTACTACAGCTTTGAGTAATGATGTGCATTTTAATAGAGCTTTCATAAATTACTTGAAAGCTTTCCTTTTTTAAATGTACTACCCTATGTGGTGGTTGGTATTTTTGTCAACTTCATGGGATTGGGAATCAAGAAATGTACATTTCTCTGGTATGGGTTTGCAAGAGTAATTTCTGGAATGATGTACTGAGAGAAGACCTTCTCCCAGAGCGTTTCTCACCTCTGAAGATCTGAGGGGAATCTTTTGCTTTTTGCTTATTTGCTTTCATCTCCGGCTGGAGGGTGCATCCACCCCCTTGCTAACAATGCCACTGTTTCTGCTGCTATTTGACGTCAGGAACCAGCATCTTTAGCCTTCCAAGTTAGACTGAAGGCCAGTGGCTCTCCAGGAAATATCAAGGCTTTCAGTGTCAGATTGGGACTACTAAAACATCCAGCCTCATGGACTGATCAGGAACTGGGTCGTAGACACTCCAGTGTGATGACAACCCCTGTTGGACTGCTTGTACCATATCATGCAAGTCAATTCAATCCCTTTTTTATAACATGTATTTAATTTATAAGCTTTATTCCTCTAGAGAACCCTGTTTAATACACGCTACTTCTATATTATTATAGATGATTTAATGATGAAAGTTATTTTTGTTTCAAGCATTACAGTTTCTGTAATATATTTAAATTTCCTTTTACTTCATAAAATTTTGTTATTTTTATTTTGTTTGTATGAGTGCATTGCCTGCCTGTATTCAAGTGCATGCATGTCATGCAATGCATGTGTTGGTCAGAACCCCTGGAATTGGAATCACAGACAGTTGTGAGCTGCCATCTGGGAATAGAACCTGAGTCCTCTACAGGAGCAGCCAGTGCTCTTAACTGCTTAGCCATCTCTCAAACCCCTAATTTTCTTTTAAATAAGGCTTTGAAAGTATTTCAATTATTGAAAGTAAACATTTAATAAATGGATATTACATTTGTGTTTCTTTAAAATAAAAATTTAACCGTGAAAAGTATATTTTAATATACTTTAAAATTAATATTTTAATAATAAACAATAATATTTACATATACTTCTCTGTCTAATTCTACTCTTCCTTGGAAAATTAATTTCTGAATTCAGAATTAAAGGGGTTGTAAATAAAGACACAGAGAGGAATAGTTTTTAAATTAATTACTGATCATTTTTCTTCTCCCTCTAAATTACCAGAGTGAAGTAAATTATGGAACTATCACAGATCTCTACAAAAGAAGTCTTAATTAAAACCTAAAAGTCATTTAGGTAACCACACACAAAATTACAAATGTTAATTCTTTTATTAAGTTCAGCATAAATTCTATTATTTGATTGATTAGCTCTATGTTTTTGGTATATGAAAATACTTAAAATGCAAATTCAAATAGTGATTCTGTATAATTATTTGGGTGCATTCCTTGCTATCAAATTTAAAAACTTGAAAACAGTAAAATAAATTCTAAACAGATCCTTTTGGTTAATATATTTTTTTCTTGATGTTTAAAAACTATGATCCATTAATTTAAACTATTAATACCCATGATTTCTGGAAACAAACACAACAATAATAAAATCCCCAATGTGACCAGGCTAAACAATATTCAAATTTCCATTAAGAGCAAATTCAAATTTGGTGTGGGTATTAGCTTGTTTATCTATGTATTTTATATGCGCATGTGTATGCCTGAGTGTATATAACTGCATCGCATGTTTGCAGAAGGCTATAGAGGTCAGAAAATGACACCGAATTCCTTTGAATTAGAGTTACATATGACTGTGGGACTGATAAGTGTGCTGGTATCTGTCCTGTGCAAGAACATCTAGTATTTTTAGCCAATGATCCATTTTCCAGACCTATGAGCCTTAATTTTAATTTTCATTCAGCATTTCTTAAGTACTTCAATATTAAAATCTTGTAGTGCTTGAATCATATACATCTTAAGAAGTTTTTTTCCACTAATTTTATCTCAGATTTAATATGGCTCAATACTTTCAGTTTCTAAATAAATATATTAATAAATTATATAATGTTCATGCTTATAATTTTCCCAAGGCCATTAACTTCTTGGCACTTGGCATCATATACATACAATACATATTATATAATAAAAAGAGCTGATATATATTATCTATACATATGTCAACTTTCCATTCTCAGATAAGTATACGTGGAATATGCAGGAATATTAAGAATATGATACGCTTATAAATATTCAATAATGTCTTAAATTCACTGCTTTTAATTGTTCATAAGATATAGTACTCTTAACCACTAATCCATCTCTCCAGTCCCAGCATTACCCTTTATAAAAACAATCTAGATGTTTAACCACTGAGAAAAGGAAAGAAACCAGAAAGGAACAGACGACATTTAAAAGAAGGTAGAATGGCATAATATTAGAAATTTATTTTCTGGAAGAAAATTATTTTAGTTCAAACAGTAAGTGGATTTATATCAAATTATATCAAATGCTGTGAATGTCTTGAACTGAAGCATTAAGAATTCACAGGACTTGAGGGCTGGAGAGATGGCTCAGCCATTAAGAGCACCGTCTGCTCTAATAGAGGACGTGAGTTTGATTCCCAACACCTACATGGCAGCTAACAATGGTCTGTAACTACAGTTCTCGGTGACTCAGCATTCTCTTCTGACCTCCACTGGCATTGTATGACAGGAGTGCATTAAGATTAACACTAGCAATACACTCTTACACAAAAAATAAAAAGAATAAAAAATATTTTAATAAAGAATTAACCAACAGGACTGTCAGTTCTCAGAAGATACCAAAGGGAAAGATAAAACAAAAAACAAACAAACAAACAAAAAACACAAACACCCTTACTGTTTAGAAATGTTGACAAACTACTCACAGAATTAGAGCTACAACTAACAATTTATTAATGCTTATTGCATTGTAAAATCTATTCAAAGGAAGAGGTATAATAAAAGATTACTGTGATGAAGAAAATTAATTGCATAGACATCCTCAACAAAATATATGTATTTATGCCCTATTAGAATCACCTTAATATGGGGCAGATCTGTGAACCAAAGATAGGATTTGTCAGTAGACTTAACTGAAGAATGACCAGGTAAAAACTCCAAATGACTGACCTGCAACTAATGTTTCTTGACTTTAGGAACACCTATAGTTAAAGTGCTAGCAGTTAGTCAGAAACAAAGCTTCAGAGTTTCAAGATGACTCAGACATACATAACTTAGAGATGGAGGTAAAGTGCTTAGGGTTAAAATAAAGCAAGAGAACATGCACAAAATGAAAGAGAATATCTATAACAAGAACTTGGAAGGATAAAGCATGCAGGAAGAGAGATGTCAGTGAAGTAGTAGGAAATTGGGAGAAAGTGATGCCCAAGAAGTTGGAAGAGAGCTTCAATAAAGAAGGGAGCAAATATAACTCTGAAGGTCAAAGTACTTAGGGCATATATTGTTAAAAAACAGAGCAGGAGCACGAAGGAACAGCTTGTGGGCACTGAAAACAGGAGACTAGAAACAAACCAGTCAAGAGACATGAAGCATTTCCCAGGAAACTCTTATTTTTTAAAGCACATCAAGAAGGAAAGAGAAATAAAAATAGAATCAAGTAAATAAAGAAGCTTGATAAAATATTGATAACTTGGAAATTATTTTCACAGTTAAATATTAACAACATTTAGCTAAGCATGTTGTTATCTACCCGCAATTCTTGAACCTAAGATGTTGAGAAAGGAGAATGAAAATCTAAGGTCAACCTTTGCCACCTACTCAGTTTGAGGCCATCCTATACTACATGAGATCCTATCTCAAAGCACCAAACCTCAAATGAAATCCTAGCAACAGTTTAAAGTTTTGTTCTTACAAAAACTTCTATAAAATTCATACAGTGGATATTTGAGAAAATTCAGTATCAGTCATTGATTAAAGAATAGGAAGAACTCTTCAATTTATGCAACTTTAACTAGCTTAGTAAGTCATTTTTTAAGTTCCTGTCATTGTATGTAGGAGATAATATGGTATAACATTATTGCTTCTTTTGTGTTTAGAATACAAAATGAAGACTATATACCTGCCATGAATAATTTTATACACCAGAAGACTAAATCAAAAGAAAGCACGTGCTCAAAAATAATTATAAGTAGTTTGCTCAGTCACCCTTACTAAGTGGATGTCTGACTTTTGTCTATTCTATTGTTATATCTGATTTGTGGAAAGGTGAGCCCATGCAAACACAGCAAAGAGAAAATGAGTCTAATGTATACAAAGGTAGGAAAACTCACTTCTGAACACTGGTAATCTTACCATTATTGTTTAGCAACATTTGAGGTAGTAATTATGTGTTTGTTAATGAAGACTTTAAAAACATCCTCTGGGTCAGTATGCTTTCTCAAAGAGTAATGGGCCAGTGTAACTCTTAAGTAGACATGAATTGGATTAGATCTTACTTAGGTAGATTTCTAGAAAACACCATTTATTTATTCAATAGGAAAATTTAGGAAATGCATAACTAGCTGTCTTCTCAGGTACAAGAATGAAGTTATGTAAGAATGATAATGAATGAAATGATTACTTGGGGCACCCATTTAATGCATTCTACAGCTTTTTCAGCATCCTTGGTCTATTTGTCCATCAGGTACTAGACACTGAAATATATATATATATATATATATATATATATATATATATATATATATGTGTGTGTGTGTGTGTGTGTGTGTGTGTGTGTATCATAATAAATTCTTTTTCTGAAATAGAGATATTTCATCTATTTCAATGGAGCAGCAATGGACATACAGATTCAAAAGAATAAAAAAATCTGATTATTGATTCATTACCAATTTCCTTAAGCTATAAGGTGGACTTATTGTCGAATAATATATATATATATATATATATATATATAATTTGTCATGAAAATTTGGATTATATATTCTCAAAAGGTATCTTTCCTCCCTTTCTTTTAAAACAGTGTTTAACTTATTCACTGCTTGTGGGAGTGCAACCTGGTGAGCCTCAATGGAAATCAGTGTGGAGGTTCCTCAGAAAGTTGCCTACCACAAGAACCAACTGTACCAACTCAGATCCCAAGAAAGTAGGTACCTGCTAATCATGACTCAACTCTCACAGCAGAAATATTCCCAGCATTTAAGAATATTCCATCACTGGTCAAAAGTTAGTGTTCATGGATCAAAGAACAAGTTGTGAGTGCCTGTAGGTGCTGAGAAAATTCCCAACAGTCCAGAAGACTCCACAGCACTCAGTCTCAGCGCTGGAAGGCAGTGAATTCAGAAAAACCAGGAATAAGTACAGAAGTATATTTTTGCTCAGCTGGACCTGTAGATGAGAGCATGCCATTCTATGCCTGGTCATACCGCTACATTCTAGACGTGCCTAATTATTTTAGGGTTTTCAACCCTCAGACACTATGAAATAAGATATATTGTAATACTATCAGATTTCTAGTAAGTTCTTATCCATTACAGGATGATTAATATACGAATATTTCAGAAACTAGAAAGATTACATTTAAAAATAACTGTATTACTAAGGAGTATTATGTAGCAATTTCTTCTGAAAGAAACCCTTCCAATTTGTGGGAAATTTAGTTAGAAATAAAATGTTCTAAATAGAATTAAAACATTCCATCCTCCAGAAAAGCTCCTTAAGCTCAGGAAGTAAGCATCTAAAAGGCTTGAGGAAGTCCCTGAAACTCACAAAATAAACTAGGACCCACCCACCCAAAGCTTATATCACCAATAAGGACTGCTGAGACCTACTCAGTCCAGCCACGATGCCTAGGAGACTCTCAAACAAGCCGAACCACCAAAAATAAGTGGAAACTAGATGAACTGCCTGAACAGGCAGAGGCTGGTCATATAGCCTGGAAGAGGCACATATCAACGGAGTTGCCTAGAAAAGATGCTCTCCAGCCTGCTGAGCTGCCTGAAAATTGTCCAGTATGCTCCAAATTTTCTGCTTTCCTGAGCTGTCACCCATTGTGAAGTGGATTTCGGTGATGTATCTTTGAGTCAGTTTTGCTCCTGTAAGCAACCCTCCACCTCTACTCTGTGAGTAACCTCAATAAAACTCATTGGTTCAAAAAGTCTGAGCAGGAAATTCACAGGAGAGATCTAGATATGGTATGGGATCAAATGTCTTCTTTTTACGTCACTAGCTGCATAGACTCTACAATGAATGAGGAGATATATGACCAAGACTAACTGCTCTCCCCTGAAGAAAAGTCTGGTTGAGGAGTCCATGGGGAAATGGTGTCGAGGATGTCTTCCTCTGTGTGGTATGGAGTGGCATACCTGTTTGGTGATTGGGGTCTGATCTATGAGTTTTAAAATGTCATAAAAATTGTTAAAGACTTCAGACTAGAAAGATTGCTCAACAGTTAAGAGCACTGACTTCTCTTCCAGAGGACCCATGTTTGATTCCCAGCACTGCCATAATGGCTATCAGTTGTCTATAAATCCAGTTTCAGGGGCTCTGACATCTCTTCTAGCCTCTGTTGTCTCTGCATAGCATGGGTACACTTACATACATGCAGGCAAAACACTCTAACACACATAAAATAAAAATAAATTAACAAATAAAAATAAGTTAAGGGCTTTAAAAAATTTACAGTCTACAAGGGTAACACTTAAGGGTTGAGTATGTCAATAGGCTTCCACAGATGTCACATATGTAGTATACTGTATATAGTAAAAAATATGTCTAAAGCCAAGATGGTTACTCAGTGGGAATTTGCTTCTAAAAGAGAATGTGAGATTTAGATATTATCTTTCTGCTTCTTACAGTTTGAAGTTTATAAGGAGAAAAGTGTGTAAGTTAGATCTTTGCTAAAGAGCCCTTTCTAGATTCCAAAAATTTGGAATGTATTGAAAGAGCTGGATAGTAAAGAAGAAAATACAAGATAAAAGTAATAGTAGGTGAGACTTTGTCCATCTGAGAGTTGAAAAGGAAGTCATTTTAACAAGGGCCCCAGGATGGAGCTTTCAGTGGTTTTGGCAAGCCCCGTGGTGAGACCTATCTTTGTAAAATTAAAGATTTGGCCACACATAAATTATTAGATCGACATCTGAATAATGTGGGTAGGATTCTAAAACAAGTAAAAAGGAAAAATTAAAAAAAAATAAACAAAGGGACTTCTCCTTGACATTTGGAGGCAAATGTTGTTAGATTTACACAGAGCCAGGGAATCCAAAGAAAAAAAATGATCAAAAGAAATTAGTGCTATTGAGCCATTGTTAGGCCTCAGCTTAACCATCAGTTCACCACAGGAGTAAGGTAACCAAAAGCTGAAAAATTACAGGTGCTTGGTATAGTATCCCTGTTGTGGAGGAAGCAGCTCTCCAGAGGAGGGAACCCCATAAGCCACTTCCCTAAAAGAATGGCCAGGGGCAACTGCAGGTGATGATCCTGCAGGGTGACCAAGAGTCCCAAGTTAAATTATGGATTTATTGGCCTTTTATTAATGTTAAATATATTTGGCACTGGGTGGATGCTAGACACAGATGTTTATTGGTTCCTGATGGCACTCAGGCATATCAGAAGCAATGAAGACCATCTGGTAAATATAAATATAAAGCAATACATTCAAGGGGTTAAGTTTGACCTAGGATGGGCAGCTGAGTAAACTGTACACATTTCTCTCCTGAGTGCAGTTCACACAGCCAAGGAGACAGGTGCATGCATAGCTAAGTAGGCAGGAACAAGCATATCTAAGAAGACCACTGGAGGTAGAGCTAAAGAAGTATGTGACTTTCCCCATATTGGCCCTGGCTAAACTAAGCAGCTAGAGCCAGCCCCACCTACTTCTTTATGGGTAAGGGAAATGCACCAAGAAGACGCAGCCAAATAACTGATACAAATGGTTAAAATCTTCTCATGGTATAATTAAACCTCACTACTGATTTGCCTTAGTATG
This sequence comes from Eospalax fontanierii, assembly GCA_035773235.1. Classification (NCBI taxonomy): domain Eukaryota; kingdom Metazoa; phylum Chordata; class Mammalia; order Rodentia; family Spalacidae; genus Eospalax; species Eospalax fontanierii. The sequence goes on along the minus strand of CM069538.1, from coordinate 25,583,480 downwards.
TTTTCTTAGTTGTGAACTTCTGCAATCACCTGACACTTGCTCAGAATGGCTGACAATGGATTTTCAGAGTGCTTCACAAAGGTTATATCCAAAACCCCACTATTCCTTATAAGGTGGTTGCTTAGGATTTTTAGTGTTGACCTATCATTCTTGTGTAAAACATTTCCTTATCTATAAGTAACACTAATCTTTAAGTGTTTTCACAGATTTGAAGATCCATTTGAAAGCTGTGTGTATACACCTTAAAAAGTAAAGATAAAATATGTCTTTTGAGAATATAAACAGATGTTCTCAGAAGCCATAGATTGTTAAAAACTCCAGGGCTGTGGATGGGTTGCCTTCCTAGGAGGTATTGGAGAGGAAGACCCTAACAAAGGCTCTTCCCTTTACTACTGGCTTCATTCTAAAACTGAATGGTAAGACCCTGTTTCTGAAGACTGCATGCGGGTCATGAGACTTGAAGAAAGAAGACCGGGCCTCAGGTGAAAGTGTTCCTTCCCTGTAGTCTACCTCTTGTAGTTCTAGAAAGTGCTACTAAGGCTGCTGGAGAGAACCATGGTCCCAAGTCCTACTCAACTGTGAATACTACTGGCTTCGTGATGAATGTGCCAGGCGAGATGTGACAGCTAATGCAACAGTGGCATACATGTTCATGGACATAACAAGCATTTTCATTGGTCTTAAGGCCAGCTTACAGAGAGGGAAATTCACATTTAGTGTTGGGAAGTCCTGGCTAGGGAAGTCCTAGGTCCCAGTGAAAAAGTAACTGCTACTTCTTTGGTAAACTAGTATGATGTGCTGGCTAAGGTACTTGCTATTGTCTGGGTTTATGACCATAGGTTATGGCTGCTGTCAATATTTATTTGGGTATTTTTCTGTTCCACAAACTGCCTTTTCCTCACATATGTATTATATCAAAAGAAATACTACCAAAACTCATCAGCAGCCACACTTTGTAAACAAGAGGTTAACTAAAAAGAAGTAAAACATTAGGTACCCCAGTAGAGTTAGAGGTCCACAGTCAGACTTCCATATCGCCCACTCCAAGGCTTAGGGACCACTGCAGAAGAGAGGAAGAACGAATTTAAGACCCAGAGGAAGAGATGGAATGTTGTGAGCAATCTCCAGGATAAAACTTTCCATGGAAGCTATTTAAGACACAGGATGTTCTATAGGGAGGTGAAATACCTCATCCTGCAACAAAGTTTCTTAAGCTCTGGAAGTAAACACCTCAAAGGCTTCAGGAATTCCCTGAAATTGAATAAACATATGAGTGTCCTCCTTCCCTAACCATATATATGCAATAAGGGCTGCTGACCAGCCCAGCTTCCTGGAAGACTGGTAGACCAGATGAGCTGTCGGGAAGACTCAGTCAAACCAAGTCTGCTGAGAAGACTCTCAGACAAAGAAAGTTGCCTGGAAAAGGCTAAGACCCCCCAAGCTGCTGTGAAGAGGCAGAAACAAGTTGACCTGGCTGATGAATACTCTCCAACTTGTTGAACTACCTGCAAATCATGCAGTATTTTCCAAGTTTTCAGCTTTCCTGAGCTGTCATCTATGCTCAAGCGGGCTTTTGGTGATGCAACTGTCATTGAGTCACTTCTGTTCCTGTAAGAAACTCCTCACTTGTACTCCTTTAAGTTACCCTGGTAAAACTCATTGGTTTGCCAAATTGGACTTTGGTAGCATCCTTACTTAAGTCTATTTTCACTTATGCATCTGTGGTAAGTAGACATTTCTTCATGTCCCTCCAGGAACAGAATTACATATTTAATTTAGTATTTGGATTACACAAGTATAATCAAGTATATTGTTAATAAATATCCTTCATATCTATTATTAATGAAAATTCTCCATGCCAGATGAGGAAATTGAGACCAGTAGGAAAATCCATTTTAATAGAGAGCTTTAGTAGTCAACTTGACAACAGGATAGAGGGAGCCTCAATTGAGGAATTTCCTCATTGGACTGGCCTGTGTCTACATTTGTAGGGTATTTTCTTGATTGTTGAGTGACATAGGAAGGCCCAGCCTACTATGGGAGTTGCCACCCCTGGGAAGGTGATCCTATAATATATAAGAAAGCAGGTTGAGTTTGGGCCAGGGAAGCAAGACAGTAAGCAGCATTCCTTCTGTCCAGGTTCCTGTCCTGAGTTCGTACCTTGGACTCCCTCAGTGATAAATTGTGACCTGGGAAATGTCAACCAAATAATTCATTTCTTCCCCAAGTTGGTATTGGTCAGAGTATTTTGTCACAACAATTGTAGGCAAACTAGAACATCCATGATGTCGATGATGAAGTTACTGATATCAGAATAATTGTTTATTAACCTTGCCTCTATTTTTAGTTGACATGATTTTACAGTTTTCCTTGGGCAGAGTCTCTTCTGAAATTTCTCTTATTCTCTAAAACAGAGTTTGAATATATTTATTTAATATTCACTTAAAGTCAATACACTTCGGAGCTTGTTGGTTAATTGTTTTTAACACATTTTATTATATCATTTACCTGTACTCTGCAAGAAGTTGTCTAAATCCAAGTTTGTTCTTGTGTTCCATCTGTCTGGCCATTGACTCAAGACAACATTTATTTAATGTGGAAACTGTGTAGAACACACACATTTTAGCCAAAGTCTCGAGACAGTGTTAAATATTTTCCACCTGTCAGGTTCTTCATCTGACACAAAGCATTGTCTTAATAATAAAAATGAAGAATATTTATTAACTTGATACTGTAGATGTAGTGCAAATGCTAAATTTAAGAAATTGAAGATGTTAATCCCAGGAACCATGTAACAGGCGCAGTTATACTTTGAGGACTATAAAAGAGGTGATTTAGAACCTTGATTTAGAACATGCACATTCATCTGGCCTGTTCTATTTTTGTCTGATTTGACCTAACTCCACTCGCTCACTGACACATTGTTCAGCACATTTATGTCTAGCGTCATCTAGATGGCCCTATTTCTCAATGCTCTCCCATGTTTCATCTTAATGTTGTCCCTTCTAACTTTACCATAACTCTCAAGGAGATTCTGTTTCTCACTCATTTTTCAAGTGGAACCAGGCAAGGCACCAGTGAACTCCATGCAGTCTTTTTGCTTCTACAACTTCATCCAACATTTTGTTTGTCCTGATATCATGGATTTCTCAGTAAAGTCACAATTGGCTTGTTGGAATAGACTTTTCTGCTCTATGTATAAATGTTATATCTTGACTTAATGGTTCAGAAAATTTAACCCTTTGTGTTCTAATAAAATTCATTGGAGGTTTATTTTATTTATTCTTTGAGAAGCTGATTTAGACACCTAAGAAACACACACAAGTACAGACCACCAACTAAACACAAAGAAACATATGTCCCTGCTCAAGTATTTCATAACATGCTATGTGTAGGGTAGGGATATTACATATTCCATATTTTCACTTCCCATTTCCCCACTGGCTCATTAATCCTGGCTTCTCTTTCTACACCATCGTTTCTCTCTTTTACATATGTGTATGTTTGGTATACAGGTGTGTGCATGTGTGTGGTAACATACATGTGCAGGTGGACGTGGAGGACAGAGGTCGATGTCTGGCATTTTCTTTGATCACGTTCCACTTTATTCACTGAGGTCTCTCATGAACCCAGAGTTCAGTTATTCACTACTCTAGCTAGCACACTGGCTATCCTGTATCTGCCTCTCAAGTGCTTGGATTTTAGGCATGTTACCACATCTGCCCAGCACTTACATGTGTTCTGGGGAACTCCAACCTGTGTGCTTCCACAGCAAGGGCTTTATCCACTGACTCTTCTAATTTTTCTACCACCATTTATCAGAGTGAATAATGAAGATACATTTTATCCTCTTTGCTTAGCATGGAGTGTCTCGTATTTTCTTACATTTAAGACAAACATAGCTCTCCTTTCAACTGAAGAAATTTTAGAAACAATGGATTTTCTAAAATTAATGCTAGGTAATGAATCAAATTCTGATGCAGTTCTCAGTTTGAAAACTTTGAAGTCAGTTCTCCATTTTGAAGAGTGAACACGAATGTCTTAAATGATCAAGGAATTTCCTCAAATGCTGTGTACTTCTGCCATACATATAGGAAAATGTGCCACTATTTCAACACTATTGCATAAACGCTTTAGTCTGTTTCTAAGTGAATAAAATAAAGGGGAGTAAAGAAAGAATTGCAATGCTTGTACTGCAGAAATCATTCACTAGTTAAGAATGTGTACTGTTCTTGAAAAGAGCTTGAGTTTGGCTCTCAGCTCATAATGACCCATAACTCCAGCTCAAGGAAGATCTAAAGCCTTTGGCCTCCCTAGAAAACTGGCACTCATGTCCACATACCCACAGACAAACACATGAATACATGCACATAATTTAAAAGTACAAAATATCTTTAAAGAATGATAAAGGCTTAAATTTTTGATATTTAATGACAACATATTCAGTTGAATTATATAATTACTGAAATTAAGGATTGAAAATCAATGTTTTAAAACTATTACCTTTATGAGTTCTAATAGTTGTCTTTAATATAAGTCATGTCATATGTACATAAAAAAGGAGAATTAAATTATAGGTCCAGAATCAGAATCAACAGGCTATCCCATTCTTAACACAACTACTTCTGCCTGTTCCTCCGTTTTCTTTCAGTTCAAAATAGGAATTCACAAGAACTGTGACTATGGATAAGTTGGTAGAGTGCTTGTTCTTCATGCAAAAGTACCTAGTTTTGATCACCAGCACTGCATAAACCATTCCTGTACCTACGAGGTAGAGACAGAAGGAACAAGAGTTCAAGGTTGTCTTTGGGTATATAGCTGCTTAGAGACCCAGCTGAGCTACATGTGATTCATCTTAAAATGGGAGTGGGGTTCACTGAGTATTTTACCACATATTCCGTGCTGATTGGTAACCCAGCTTATCTAAAATCACTGATGATAATAATGGGAGCAATACCTATTCTATTATGACACAGGGATTAAATAACAGTTCAGTGTCTAGAGTACAGAGGATTCGTCAAAAAATTTGGAAACATATTCTAACCCTCTATTTCTTGTCCCTCTCCTTCTCTAGTCCTATTCTTGTGTGTTGTGCTTCATTTATGAAGAAAGCTAGAAGGAGATAAGAAATAAATGCAGGATGTTTTGATCAGTTCTATTAGTGCATATAGGCACTCCAAATGTAATTAACTTTGGGCCATGACGGGCCTGTTGGGTGACTTCCTTCACACATGAACTTATTTATTTCATTAGAAGACTGCCATTTTTTTCCCTTATCTTTAATAAGTCATATCAGGATGAACAGGAAGGGCTGTGTGGAGTTCCCTGTTGTGCTTGGGGGTTTCAGAGAATTAACTACAAAACAAAATTGCAAATTTTCCCTTTGCACACAAGAGCCATCCATTGAACGGCAAGAGAGGCAGATACCTCTCCCAGAGCACTGTGGCGTGCAGAGAAATATTGGTATTCGAATTAGAGTCTAATCAGGAGGAGCAGACAAAGTGACGTGTTCCAGCCTTGTCTTTTTTGTAGGCAATTACCCCAGACTCCTAGTGTTCGTGTCTTCCATGTACCTTCTTTAATTAGCACTTTAATAGCTTGGCTTCAGAGCGCTAGTCCAGGAGAGAACTTTTCCAAAGCTGCCAAATGGTCACAAGCAGGAGGTGATTAAATTTAGTCCAAAGCACCAGGCATCTGCATGCATTCTTTGTGCTGCACTGTGCTTTTCAAGATGTGCTCCCAATAACTCCCGACTAGAGGGACACAACACAGTTAGTAAATGCATTTGGAAAGGTGTCTAGCATCATTAACTAATGTCTGTACACTACTGATCCAGATATGTTATCATAACGAGGTTCTTGACTTTCCATTAAACACTGGTTTATTTTGGATGGGGAAGAAAATAAATTGTGCACAGATTATTTTTTATTAGTTTTAAACCAGAGGAAAAACACTAAACAGAACAGAAAAAATTGTGTGCTTCAAATTTTATTAGCCTTCATGTGTTAATTAAACAGACATCTCATTGGAATAGTATTTGCTGAGTTTAGCTCTTTTCATTATATACACCAATTTAATTTTATGCAAATTGTGTTGATAGCCAATAATTAAAAAAAGAAGCATACCTATTTTAATATATCTCATAGGATTTGATGGATTAACTTTCTTAATAAAATGTGAAGAAAACTCAGGCTCTATAGAAATGTGGTCAGTCTTAAATTTGTTTTTTTTTTTTCATATTTAAGATTTCTGAAGTTAAGATGCGTATTACAATGAATGTGTCAAGAAAGTTATTTTAATTTTATTTTTGGAAAGCAGATAAGTGGGCACACAGTATCATGAATGGTACTTGATACAGAGTACAGAGTTTTTCATTTATTTAATTATTTTTTCTATTAAAAAGCAATATATTGAAAACTGCATTACTTATTAATTTTAACATTTGACTCATAATATATCTATATTATATCTAGGGTCATAGTGTCTACTTAATTAAAGTTTCTTGGAGGAGATTTTCTCAACACGTGAAAATTGTCTTATACAGAGTTTAAAGGACTGAATGTACAAAATGGAATATTATTGAGCTCTAAAGAAAAATAAAATCGCAAAAATTTCAGGAAAATATATATGCCTAAAATGGATCATAATAAACAAGCTCAGCCAGTCTTAGAAAGTAAAAGACCACATGTTTTCCCTGTTATGAGGATACCATTCTAAAATGTGTACATATATATGCAAATAAACTCTATATATGTAATTATATATGTATATATATATATATTACATTTTGTGTAAGTTCTTTGAATCTTAATTCAAGATAAAACCCATTTCTAAATAAAAATAAGTCCTATATGGTCAGTGTCCAGATAATTCCATGGATACTCTTAACATTACAGGGAAATCTAAATTTTAATTAAGGCTTTTTTCATTCTTAGATTATTTCAGTATGTTGTAGTTTTGTAAATCATAGTAAACTTAAAAAATTAATTAATTCGATGTTTACAAAGTACAAATTGTTTACCTGGTAAGAATGAGAGTCTCTCATGGGAGGATAGACAATATTCTCTGTAACTGAAAAATACGCTTTCAAATCCCTGGTGGTAGTGAGGAGATGAATGGGTTCCTCTGTTTCTCGGAGCACTAGAGATTGGAGATCAGATTAAGCTGGAGGAGAATAAATATTGGGATGGCCTTTGACTGAAAGTGGCATTGTTTTTGAAATTATAACATTGTTGCTGCTTGTATACATAAATCACAAATTAAAATTAAACAGTATGCATTAGTAGCTTAGCAGAACATTTCTATTGAGCTGAACATACTGGGCCATACTATGATGCTATTTAAATTAACTTTGTCACCTTAACAATATTGTATTAAAATTCATGGACATAGTATATTAGTAGTCACCATGACGTATGATTACTGTAGAATTAGCTGTTGTGTAGGTATAAGTAATAAAAGGAAACAATATACAGCAGTTCCAAAATTTTCTAAAACCAATAGTTTGTCCTTCAGTAGGGTATCTGGAACTGCTTTCTTTTTATTTTATTTATTTTTATTTTGTGTGCATGTAAGTGCACCCATGTCCTGCAAGCCCTGTGGAAGTCAGAATAAGGTGTCTGAGCCCCTGGAACTGGAGTTGCAGGCAGTTGTTAGCTGTCTGTTGGTGTTGGGACCTGAAGGCAGTTCTGGAATAACATCAAGTGTTCTTAACTGCAGCACCTCTCTTGAGGCCATTTTATATTTATTTATTTACTTTAAATATGTATGTGAACACAACATTGTTTTAGGTTCAAAGAAAAGTTACAAGAATGCACAAAAAATCTCTTCAATGAAATATTCTCTCTCTTTCTCTTCTCACTCTTCACAGAGATTTGTTATTAAAATATTATTTTCTTTTTGTGGAAGATATTATAGAATGCATAAAAGACTTGCTGTTCTTACTTATTTCAATGTTCCTAAAAGCAAGGATATTTTCTTATGAAAGCATATTATAGTGATGCAATCTAAACTATATAATGTATGAATATGAGCTTCTCCATAAAGCTTAAATAAATTTCTTTAAATGTTAAGATACTGTCCTTCTCAGAATTGGCCTAGATCATTCTATGTATTTAGATTTCATATCCTTTTCCTCTTCCTTAATCTGACTGAGCCCAACCTAAATAGTATAAATAAATAATGACCATTCATTTATCAAAAATCCTTTCAATACTCATTTTTCCCCCTTTGGTGAGAATGAACAGAATGGGATGCTTTGTTCCAGTGAGTGGTTATTTTCTGAAGTGTGAGATCAATGTGTTCTATTCACTGTGATGTCAGCCTCAGTCAAAGTGATGTATATCAGTTTGTCCATGGAAAGGTTGGTATTTTTCTTTATAAAAGGTAAATTATACAGTGATACTTTGAGATAATGAAAAACTGCATCATTTCTCCAAATGTTATCTTCAATTTTACAATGAAATAATGATTGTAAGTACAGTTATATAACTGAATAGTGATTTTGTAATTATAATTACTTCTACACTTAATTTCTGCTCTTATAATGTGTTTATATTCCTTCCACTTAGGAGACAAACTCTCAGTGATTAAATAAGTAATATTCATGTATCTGTTTTTTGTTAATCATTGGTTACAATTCTTTTCTTTCATTTTTTTCAGTGCTCAAACCGTCTATGATTTGATTAGTGGTAAATTACCATTTATCTCCTGTATCCTGTGAACATATGTTCCTTAATTCTTGAGTACTTATTTTACTGTTTGTCATATGTATTCTAGAATCCCTTTTTGTATTTGTATTTAGGAATTTGACATTGTTTCATGGTTCTTTTGGTGAATGATATAATTTATAATCCAAGAGCTGGACTCTACAGTGGACATTTTTACTAGGTACAAAAGATCTATGTTCTTTAGGTGACAAAGGTAGCACATATATATATATATATATATATATATATGTCTTTTCATACATAAAACCATACAGTACTCCATGTATGTATATATTTATTCACACAGTACATGCTGCAACATCAAATACAGACAGAGACATAGATACATAGGCAGATATATACTGAAACTTAAGAATTCATACTGCCATTTCTAGTTCTAATTTAATGAAATGAATTTCACTCCAGAATTCTCATAGTGCATCTGTAATGGTCAGTGTTAATTATCAACTTGAAGGAACAGGAATCACCTGAAGATGGGCATCTGTGTATGTGTGTGTGTGAAATTATATTAATTACATTAGTTGATTTTGGAAGACCTATCTTCGTTGTGGTATGGCCATTCTTTGGGAAGGAGATCTTCAACAGTTCAAATGGAGAAAGGCAACTGAGCATCACGCATGCGTTTGTTGCTCTCTGTTCCTGACTTTTTATGTGATATGACTAGCTGTGTCAAGCTCCTTATGCATTCAACAGACTCCAAAATAGTGCATTCAGTTATAATGGAATCTCTTGAACTTTGGAAAAAAATATTGTTGTCTCTTTTTAGGTTAATGTGCTTCAGCCATTTTATTATGATAAAAGCTGATCAATATAGACTTATATCTTACAGAATTTTACTTCTGAAATTTGTACTCAAATTATTAATAGCACTTGTAAAGAAACGGACTATTATTTTAGTGTAAATGCAAATATAAAAATATGAGCCAGTTCTTTATCTTTAATGTGGAATAACTTAAATATTTAGAGAATTCAGATTGAGAAGTGTAATTGAAAGGTAATATAAATGGACCTGTGGTGTAAGGCTGTGCCTGATTCATTTCCAATGACCACATGTATATGACACACATTCAGTATCTGAGTCAGCTTCGGTTACCCATATGCTATGAGACAATCTGTCTGCTAGGAGTGATTGTGTCATATGTAATGCTCAGAGAGTGTTATCATAAGCTCATGTTTTCCTTTCTGCATAGCATTCAGGCAGGAGTTCACAAATAAAGCTGTGTGTGTATCATCATTTTTGTTTTTGTTTGGAAATGTGATTGGCAAGTTTACTGTTTTCTCATTCATAGCCTATATATTTTAATATAATTTTGTTTCTTTGACTATAATATCCATCTCATTAAAATATTTCTTTTTAATTTTTTATTTATTGTTTTTATTTTACATGTAATGCCCACATGTATATCAGTGCATCCATGTCATGCAGTGCCCGTGGAGGTCAGAAAAGATTGTCAGATTCTCTGGAACTAGTTACAGACAATTGTTAGCTGCCATGTGTGCTGGAAATTGAACCCAGGTCCATTACAAGAGTAGCCAATGCGTTTAACTGCTGTGCAATTTCTCTAGCCCTGAGATGATATCTTTAGAGCACCTCTTTAGTAGAAAGACTGCGTGAACACTATGCTTTGCAGTTAAACACATGATTTCTTATTTTAGCAAATTTTGCTCATATAGTGAGATTTTTCAAAACACAAAGTTAATTGTGTTTTCATGATTTCATCTGTGATAATCTTTAGGTAAATATCTAATTTGTATGTCAAAGATCAGACACATAGGGGACTTGTTGAAGGCTCCAGTAGAAAGTGTGTTCTGACACATTTCTCATTCTTTCAGTTTACTTATCAGCTGCTATACATGTATAATCCACTGACTTATCATTTTTGTAAGTCCTACTTCTCGCTTTGAGGATGCTTTTAGTATTGCTACTAATATAGCAGTTTTTTATTATTTAAGTCTTTCTATAGTATTTATGAACAGAATATAGTTTTTAAATCCAAATTTAAATATCTATTATCATTGTTGAATAGGCTGTATATTGAATATATGCTGGCATTTATATTAAATTGGAAACAAGGCTGCGCAAAATGTTAGAAAGCAGAGTATTGAAAATCGTTGACCAGAATTTGTTATGGAAGTTTAAAGGCGTTTTTCGTTTTAACCAGGGAGCAGAAAAGTATTCACATTTTCATGGACTGCGTTTTCACCTACATTTTATTTATTGTTCATTATTTTTTCAGTTATCAGTATAAAATTATGTATGAAGCTAGTCAAAGGCAGGATGGGATTGCTAACAACTGAAAGGAGAATAGTAAACCAGCTCATCACAGAGACCATGAGAAGTCATAATCTATGCTAAGATGAAGAAAGGTAGTGAGGTTTCAGAACAAAGGGGAAGGTTTATAGAGAATTTGAAGTTCTAAACAGCTCTCTCAAGTGTATTGTTGATCCTATATGTGATCTGATTGTTGATCCTATATGTGATCTGATGGTTTGAAAGATTGTGGTACTCTGACACATTCTTGAATTGTTGGTTTTTGTGACAGGTAGGCATCCCAGTATCATACCAAAATAAACAAATGAATATTTTTAAAGTATACGATATATTTATTTGATGAGTTGAACTTATAGCATATGGGGGGGGTGGGAAGGCTTTATATGCGCTATTATAATTCAATATATGTACAGCCACACATTTGTGCATTTTCATGTATTACACATGGATGCAAGCAAAACCAGATTTTGACCCTGAAAGATCTTTGTGTCTGGAAGAAAACATTGTCAAAACGTTGCTTATTCTTTTGCATTTTTAAGTCAAATGAAGCAAACCCTCTGCCATGCCGCAGAATCTGTGCTTCTTCAGCCCTCTGGAACAAGGTTCTGAATTCCACACTCTCCTCTCCCACATAGTCTATACTTCCATGTGTATTTAAAAAATCCTTCAAATCGAACTTTTAAGGGTTTTGTTCATACTGTTACCATTGCTCTGAGTCCATATAAGTAACTTTCCAAAGTCTGTAAAACTCTGTTTCCTTATGATTATCTGCAATATCTGGACCTTAGCACCCCCCCCCTTCCAAAATGGTCTGTAAGCCTTGGGTGCAGGTGTTTGCATTTTCTTACACTTTGCACTTTGGCTAGTTGTGGGATACCATCTATTGCATGAGAAAGGGTCACTGTTAAGAGCTGAAAGATTCAATAATAGTCTTTCAGCTCCCTGTTTCTCTGTGATCTCTGAGGCTTCATTACAGAATGGATATTATTGATGTGTCACTAAGGGCTGGGCACCTCACAGACACTTATTCTCAGCTTTTGACAAGCACTGAATGGAAAAGTGGGGAAGATAGCTCCTGGGACAGAGAGAGTTGGTTTTCCTTAGGAGTGTGATGCTAGATAGGTTATCTAGGCTCCAGCAGATGGGCACACACTGAAGGACATTTGGGGACACAGACTCGACTTGATGAGCCTTACCATATATGACAAAGTGCATATCATCTGGCAGGGTTCTATAAGATGGGTGGAGATAGAGAAGGGATCTATGAAATTTGTAAAAGATAATTAATTTTTTTTCAGAAAAGAATATCATTTGAGTACTACTTATCTACTTAGTGCCTTATTATACACATGCACGTGCGTGCACACACATACAACACACACACACATCTACACATTTTTTAATTTGACCAAATTATGTGTGTTTGTGTGAGTGTGTGTGTGTGTGTGTGTGTATTTATTAGTTATGAGGGATCATACAAGCACGTCACAAGCTTAGGAGTCATTTGTCAGGTGCCAGGTCTCTGTCTGACCTGTATTTCATCAAGCAGGGAATTTTGGCTTTTCTCTCCTCACCTTCCTTGTTGGTCTACATCCAATCTTTTGGGAAACTCATCCAACTTCCTAAGCAGTATCTAAGTTATTGATGTTTAAGTTCTAACTCCTCAGAACAAACTTTGCCCTTATCTACATATTCAATTCCAGACATCTCCTGAAATCACAACAATGTGGCTCATGTTTGGAATCTTTAAAAAACAAAAATCCCTCCAGTGGAGAGTGAGGTTTTAAAGTCTATTTGGTTCAGTTTCAGTTTTCATGCTCCCATTTGTTTTTTCCCTTGATTCTCCATTTCATTTCACATCCTATAGCTCATAAGGAGTCAGTTTCAATGACTTCAAGGGGCTTCATGTAAAGAAGCTGCCTGGATTGAAACAGAGTTTCAGTTTCCTCTTTTCCTTTTCCTCCAGGAGAGGCTGAGGCTTCATTTCTCTTGACAATTGCATTTCCAAAAGACGACTGAACATTACTTAAGACACATTCCTGTGTGTTAGAACTGACAAGAGGCTTATTTAACTTTTTAAAAACTGCTTACAAACATTTCAAAGGGACAGAGAAAGAACTTTAAATTAATAAGATTTTTTAAGCAAATGCTCTAGCTTAAGAGGTGTCTTCTCTAATTTTTACACAGTAAATTAAGCTTTTTATCTTTAATTTGTATTTGTCTTTACAACTTGTATGCTAATGAACTAAAAACCGAAGCAAATTGCTTGAAATAGAAAAAAATATTAATATATTATAAAATGAATTTGCTGAATATTTGAAGGTATATAAAATATTTTAGTAAATTATTTCCAATTTTACATTAATCTTCCTTGTTATAAATTAATGAACTATCTTACATGGTATAGAATTCCACATGGATTTTGGTAAAAACTTTTCACTTCTAGTTTATCATTATTCATAGTGGATTTAAAATAATTACTTTTCAGGAACTTAAATTTTATTGTGGAGACCATAACCCATGAGAAATCATCAATGTAAATTATATTCAAGAAACACTGAATTCAGAGGATGTAATAAAATAATATAGTAAAGTGTTTAGTTGGAGACTTGGAATGGAAACAAAGCTGCAATGATGTGTCATAAACAGCCCCATAGAGGGTAATTTTAAGCATGTTTGCCTAGGAGTCATTCCTGTGAACCAAGTCTATTTAATCAGCATCCTATAGCATTTTCTCTACATTTGAAACCCAAAGTTGAATTCAAGGAACAGTTGAATTAATAAAGGTAATTCTCTAAACATGGGCTGTAAAATACAATCTACCAAAATGGCTTCAAGATTATTCATGAATGATAATCACAAGGTATAATCAAAGCACATGGAAACAAATGGGACATTCAGCCTAAATATTTATAATAAAGGGTTTCAGAATTATGAAACACTCATGAAAACTTACAGAAAACTTAACACTACCCAAATTATAGATTTAAAAATTCTAATTATCAGTTTCAAAGGTTAACAAAAATATAGAATAATTAAAATTAAACATTATCAAGTGCTATAATATTTAAAATATTAAATGGGAGAGTTTTAAACACAAAACGACAACAAAAATGTGGAATATAGCATGAAGAAAACTACAATTTTAAATTATTCAAATGTTAGATAAAAAACTAAACGTGTCAAACATTCAGAAACAGAGAGAGAAAGAGAGAGAGAGAGAGAGAGTAAGAGAGAGAGGATAAATAATACCAATTCCATATACAATTCTCTACATAAGTCCATGTACACAGCTGAAGGCTACACAAGAAGAAAGAGGGCCAGACAGAAGAAACATTCCTTTGAGTTCTTGGTCTAGGTGTCTAAAAGACTCCTAAAATTGCACAGGCTATTACCACAGCCCTTGATTGCCTCCCAGAACTTGAAGCTGAGACCTTTTTGCTGAAGACAGGACATGCTTTGGATACCAGAATGGGAGCAATGGAGCTGGAATTGACCTGGAAGCCACTTCCCCTGAAGGCTAGCTCTCATAGATCTGAAGGGCACTATTCAAGTAGCCAAAGGAGCTCATGAATCAATGGCCCAACACTAGCATCATGACCAAGTAAACAGTGATGACTGGCACGGCATTAGACACTCATGCAGTAGTGACACTTTAACACTATTCTTGGGGCTAATTCATTTAATTTTTAAAAATTCAAAAACAGGAGTAAAAAGTGAAAGGTAATTTTTTCTTTTTTTCCTTACACTTTCTCCTATCTTCATCCAGTTCACATAACTAATTTTTTATTCACCATTTTCCAGATGTTACATACATATTTAAATTGGGTGAAAATGTGTAAATAAATATAATATATTCACTGATTTGTGTACCTTACCCTTTTCTCTTTTATAGAAAGGTTTAATCATATTGATGGACAGAGTGCAAATACGTATAATATATTCACTCATTTGTATCCCTTGCCATTCTCCCTACTAGTTTATATAAAGAGGTTAAATCATATTGAAGAATAGAATTTATTCGTATCATAGATTTCCAAAGTTTACAAAAGAGTCCTTTATTGACAGACACTTGGTATTTTGTAAATCTTTCACTATAACAAAAGTATAAGATGGAATATAATTGTAACATTTTATATATTTAACTTGAATTATTATATATTTATAATAATTGCTAAGTACATAATTGATGACAATAAAATGTTTGATACTGTACAGTTTAGTTTTTATTGTCTCCTTGACACAAAGTGGAATCAGCTAGGAAGAGAGAATATCAGATTGGTCTGTGGGCATGTTTGTGGGGCATTTTCTTTTTTTTTTTGATTGTTAGTTGATGTAGAAAGCCTCAATCCATTTTGGATATTAGATTCCTATACAGGTGGGTTTGAAGTGCTCATAAACTAACTAATAGGAGGCAAGGTGTGGAATGTAGTTATTTGAAATGAGAAAGTCCCCATAGGCCCAAGAATTTGGACATTTTGTCCCCTGTTGGTGACAGTTTTTGGAGGTCCTAGAAGGTGTGGCCTTGCTGGAAGCCACTCACTTGGGATAGGCTTAGTCAGTTTTTAAGCATTGTCTGATTTCCAGTCACTCTCTATGCCTTGAGAGCATTTGTTCTTTGTTCCTACTTTCGTCTCTTCAACATGCTTCCCCACCATGACAGATTCTAATCCCTCTGGAACTAAGAACACGGAATTGAGGAAACCCTCCTTCCAAATTAATATATATATATATATATATATATATATATATATATATATATATATGGAGAGAGAGAGAGAGAGAGAGAGAGAGACAGAGACAGAGATATTAATTACCTAAGTGTTTGTGCTTCACATTCTTGCCTAGAGTTCTTTCCTTGATTTCCCTCAGTAATGGACTGTGGTAGACAAGCCCTTTCCTCCCCAAGCTGTTATTGGTGATGCTGTTTTAAGAGCAAAAGAAAATCAAACTTGGAAAGATACTTTCCACCACATGTGATAGAATACAAGTTCACAAAACCACACAACTCTTACTGTGTGAATATATACTTTCCTCTATTCCCACAAAAAGATACTTTGAACTCTATTGCTTGAGGAAGATTATGCCCCCATATTTATGAAATGTGTCTTTGGAAAGTAGCAATTCTAAGTTTAAAGGGCATTATTATTTCTTGCTTGTCAACAATTTGCAAAATTTTCACTTGTACTTATTGTCCTCATATTGATATGTGGGTATTCTTTTTCTCATTATTTTTATCATGTTAAAATATACATAGCATAAAATTTGCTATATACATTGCTATATACATAGCAAAAAATATTGGCAATCATATTTGTTTTTGTTTCTCTTTGGAAAAGGTCTCATTATGTGCCTGGCTGGCCTTTAACTCTACTCCTGTGTTCGTTTTTAGAGTTCCCCATCCTACCTGGCCATCTTGTCCGTGCTTCCTATGATCAGTAGCATTGAAGGCATTCATAGTGGTATGGAACCATCAGTTCCAGCTAACTCTGCAGTTCTTCTCAGCCTCTAAGACTGAAGCACCGCACCCATAAACAATCATTTCCCATTCATTCCTGATCATCTGAAAGCATCACTTTGCATTCTCTCTCTCTGTTGAGACTACTCAAACCACCTCATGTTTCGGTACTTGCATTTCTAACATTTTTATTTTTAAGAACTCATTAGCTCTCTTCCACCACAGTGGGTCCCTCCACGTTATATTATGATCAATAGTGCACAAGAATTACTGTTTGTCTGTAATGATACCAGCATATATTTATGCTGGAGCTTTATTTTTCCCCTACTCTCCTCCTTCTCCTTCTCTTATTAATCAGATGTCTTATTATTTTTGTTACTGAATATTAGAAGCTATGTATAGCTTCTAGTTAGTTACCTGGCCTTATATGATGTAATCTGAAAATATTTACGCCTATTACCTAAACTGTCTTTTATTGACTTTCTGCTGATATTTTAAATTCATTGAAGTTCAGTTTATCTATTTTTTCCTTCTCTTAATTGTGCCTTTCATCCCACATAGAAGAAGTCATTATTAATTCAAATTTTGTGCAGCTTTTGCCTTGTATTCTTTGTTTCATAATTTCATAGTTCCATTTTGATTTTGAATTTATGTTGAACAGATTTTGTTTTGTGGTGGTCCCTTTACTTTATTCTGCTTTTTAATGTAAAAAAATTGTGATTTTCATGCAATATACTTTGACTTTTAGATCCCTTGGTATCTGAACCTCTCCTATTACCCCACCCAATAATATATATTATAAGGTCTACAGAGTCTGATTTGTGTTCTCCAAATGTCCCTGAGTATTGGTCTATCCATTTGAGCTTTGTTAACTTACCAAGAGTCTCATCCTTGAAAGAGTCTTTCTCTGCCCCTCCCAGCAACCATCCATTGCCACATTGTCCTGAGATGGGGTTGGAGGTTCTTAACCACTTCCTCATGTCTATTTTGGGAATTACTGTTTCTGGTTTGAGATTGCATGGGCCTGGTATATGCTGTCACCACTGTTGTAAGTTCATGTTAAAAAAAAAAACCTGACTAACTGTCTGAAAAAACTTTCTTTGTTATCACCCATCATTTCTGGCTTTTACAATCTTTCTACCCCTCTTCCACAATGATCCTTGATACAGGTTTGATATAGGTGTCCTGTTTAGGGTTAAGCACACTGAAGCCTCTTACTCTCAGCAAATTTAGCAAATTGTGGGTTTCTTTGTTAATCACGATCTGTTGCATAAGGAAACTCTTCTGGTGAGACTTGAGATGAATTGATTTATGGGTATAATAATAAGTCATTAACATTCAGGTTAATACAGTAACTATTTGGTTGAAAATTCATATCAGGCTCTCCCCTTTGTCCTGTGACTTCTCTAGCCTCCAGGTCCTAAGCTTGATAACAAGGTTAGGTCTTGGCTCCATTCTAAGTATTGGACCTTAAATCAAATTAAAGAGTGTTTTGTTGCTTTCATAATGTTTGTGCCACTATTACTTTGGTGGGCATGTCTTGCCAGGTCCGTTTTTATTGTAGTTCACAGGATTCACAGCTGGGCGAGGTTAATGATTACTTTTTTTTCTTTTTTCCAGTAGCATACATACCACTCTAGCATTAATGAATCTCTCAATAATGAAGCTCCCTCATGCAGCAACAGGCCAGGAACACAAAAGGTCAAGACATATAGGTTAAGAGCTCAGAATGCTGGTCCTAGGACAGGAATCCTAAATTAAACTTCCCCCACCCATATCTTGGGCACATTTTGGAAGAAGGGTTGGAAAGATTGTAAGAGACAGGGAGGAGGTGAATGACCACACGGAAAAGTGTCCTACACGTTCCTGGAGCTCTACCCGCAGGAATCTACAGCAATGGTAGCAGCATGCACGGGACCCATGCAAACCCAAGCAGACAAAAACTCAGCATAGAATTTGGGAAATGGACAGCAGTCCCCAAACTTAGAGGAAGAAATATTGGCAACTGATTACTGCTGGATGAGGAAGAGCTGATCTTCCTGAAGCAAAGGACATTAGATAGACTAACTGGACCTCAGAGGATTAACGTACACTGAGGAACATCTGGGGACACTAATTTGACAAAGTAGGCCTTAACACAGATAACAGAATGTATGGATTCCAGTTGGGGGTTTGTGGGGAGAGATGGTAGGGAAGAGGGTATAAAGATGACTAAGATTGAGATGTTCTGTATGAAATACCCACAAAGATTCAATAAAAATAAAAATTCAGTCTTCTAATTGATCAACATGGGATGCATTCATTTCCCATATGCCATTTTTAATGTCTTTTAACACTGCTGAGTCATTTTCAATGGCAGGTCTTCAATGTTCTTGCTTTAGCTAATTTCTAAGAATTTTTTAATGTTACTATAAATGGAGTTTTATCTATAATTATCTTTTCAGATTTTTAGGTCAGTACATTATATAGAGATAATTTGTTTTTGTACTCGATCTTGTATCATGTTTTATTGCAAGATTCATTTCAAGTTTTCATTATTGTAGGTGTCACCCGTCCTGTCTTCTGCCTATAAAATCACGCAGATAACATCTGTGAACACAGATAAATTTTGCTTCCTCTTTTTCTATTTGAAATGCCTTTTTCCCCATTTGCTCTGGTTAGAATTTTTAGAACTACAGGGAGCAGACCCATTGAAAGGGGTCATTTTTGCATTTTGATATTTTTTATTATCAAACATTTAGTTTTACCTGTTTGGAATTTCTGGTGCTAACTGCAAATATGCACACTTATAATCCCCCCTTCTGAAACAATCCCTTAGCCGTGGGTGGGCAAGATTTAATATGAGTTCTATTCAAGGACACCCACCTGCAGTCTCTTATTCACTAAAACGTAAGCATTTGTGGCTGTCTGTGTGCACTGCACTCTGTTGTATGAGGCAGCCTCTCTGGTGGAAGTTGAGGGATGCACTAGTATTCTCTCTAACCCCTGTTCCACTATGTTCTATGAGCTTTAGGTGCAGAGGTTCCACTGTAGATATGTCACCCAGAGGTGGTCAGCTCTCAGATGTATATTCTCTATGTTTGGGCAGTTATTGAACTCTGCATCTGTTGCAAACAGCCTCCATCTGTTGCAAAATGAAGCTTCATTTTTGAGTGGCATAAGATATACTTGTCTGTAAATGTGAACATCCATATTTAGAACATGGTAAGAAATTTCATTTTTCCAGAGATATGGCAGAGATAGGAATTTGCCTAGAACCTATTACCTATCCAGCCATGTATATTTGGCTATAATTATAGTGGCATGCATGAGTTCCCTCCCACTGAGAGGGCTTTAGGTCCAGTTAATCAGCTGGTGATTACTCCTCCGCCCAGATAACAGTGCCCCTACTGCACCAGTTGAGGTAGTTTGCTGTGCCAGTCGCTATGGTTATACATCTTTAGGACTGGGTTGGACCATTGGTTGACTTTTCTCCCGCAGCATCTTGCATAATATCCTCCAGAATTATGAGTTAAGTCTTCAGGCAGAATGCTTCCAAGTCAGTTCCTGCTCCATTGTTCCAAGTCCAGTGTCTGAATTACATCCTGTCTCCAGCAGTGGGGTTTTAATTTTGAATTCTGAGGTCTCTCCTATCTGGCACTTTACTCCTTGACACACAGCTCCCCAGGTATACTCACGCAGTAATGTTCAGACACCATATATGTATTTCTCAGGGGTCCCAAGCCCACGTATTTCCCCCTTCCCAAGCCACCCACTTTCCGTTCATTCCCCCGCCCCCCACTCTCCTCTGTCCCCTGTCCAGGCGTCCCTTTATCCCCGCCCCTCCCCTATAACCTGCTTCCTATACCCACTCTCCGAGTTCCCCCATCTTCCATCGCTGTGGTCCCCTGCATGTACCGCTTCCTGCTCCCAGCCGAGCATTCCCATTTTCCACCAATCCTTACAGATAACGTCTGTTCCTCCTCTCTCCCCCTCTTTTGGGCTTTTCTTTCCTTTTCCCTCCAGCTTTTCTTTAACTGATAATTTTATTTTTGCTCTGTAATGTTTTTCACAGTAGAATTGAACATAAAGATCAAAACGTCTGTGTGTTCATTATGAAGGCGAATATTCCCAGGACACTGATCACGCTCCAGTCATGTTGACGTGTACGATAAAGATACCTGTTGTTTTTGACATTTTAAAATACATTTAAAAAGTCTATTTTAAATAAATACCCTCTCAGGGATTCGATTAAAACTGATCATGAATTACAGATGAATTTAGGGAGGAAAAAAACCACTTTTATTTTGACATTATATCCTTCTTTGCATGTTTTGGATTTTGTTCAGTTTTTCTATAACGTACTTCAATAAAATATTATGTCCTACTCCTAGGCCTCTTATTATTTGCAAATAATTCATTGTTTATATTTCAGTCTGATTTTGATCCTGTTGGAAAGAAGTATGCTAGCTCACTTGCAGGTGCCATTTTGTGCATCAGCTGATATGATGGCACATAATTGGCATCCTTTTCAAACAGGTTTCTGCCTTTCCCTCTGCCATTCAATGCTCATTTTCTCCACCCTTTGATGAGACAGGATATAGATGGTCCTCATCCTCTTCTTTTTCTTCCTTTTACCCTTCTTTCTCTTCTTGCCACCTCCTCTTCTTCCTCCTCTTCCTCTTCTTCACTATCCTCCTTATCTTTAGCTTCTAATGGTTACTTTGACAATGTATATACCAGGCTATTATTCCTTTTTAAGTGTAATCATATGAATTCTAATCTTCTTCCTCCTCTTTTTGCTCCTTCTAGTCTTGTTTCTTTTTCTTTAATTCTGTCATAATTAAAACTAATTGGAGCAAAAACTAGTTTAAGATATGATTAGCTCTTGTTAACAATTCACAATTTGGACAATTGCCATTCATCTAAAAAAATTTGAAACATTTCATGTTCATGACAGATATTGGGGTTTTGGGGAGCAGGAAGCAGGAAACATAATGCAGATTGAAAAAGGTGAACTGGGTAACATCGTGTTACCTTGAATTGCTTTCCTTGTAAAAATTAAAACATAGAGGACTTACTTATGTTGTCTAAAATTAACCTATTGGAAATCTGGCTATTATCTCTGCTGATTTCTTAGAAAACTGTGTTTTTAAAAGGACTTTATTTTGATTGGTAATGTGGAACATTGACCTGAATCATGTCATTTCATTTTGATCTGTTGACATTTAACATAGGAGTTGAGGCATAGTTCATAATGGGTGAAACGATTTTGCGATATCAAGATGTCAATGATGAAAACACACCATAAGTGGTTTTGTTTAAAAATTCACTTCACATATATATGAATTTTAAATTTGAAAATGGTATTGATTTTCCATTCCAAGAGCAATCAATACCTTTTACAGTTATTTGCTCATTTAAAAAGATTTTATCTAATGCTCTTGTGTAATTTTTGGTAGAATATTCTTAGGTATTTTATAGTTATGGTTTTGTTTTAACAGTTAAAAACTTTAAATGTTGAATTAAAGCTGCATAAATGATTTATTTGTTTTTAAGGGGAATAAACTGATTTTGCATCAAAACAGTATTTCTTCTAGAAAATTTGGAGAAGACATAAGAATTTTAAAATCATGTGTTTAAAGTTTTCAGAGACTTGATAGGTAGGCTGAGGTCATTTGTTGGCTTTGGCAAAAAAATGAGAGCTACAGAACTTGGGTTTGTCCAGTTTAACTTGGCTGCCAGTTTAACACAGAATATTTGGGCAAAAGCAGACAAGTGTTCTCAAACCTATGGTATTTGCATGTGTAATATGTGTAATATATAAGTTCAGGGGACCCATCAATGGAAGGTGTTGATGCAAAAACACAGCTCTCACCTCAAATGGAAAAATGATGCTTTGTTCTGGAACCAAATATAAGTGACATACCTGGGGACACAGATCCAAGTCACCTCAAATTCCATTTTGTACCATGGTACTACAGTTTCATGATCTTTTTTCTACCAACAGAGCAAAGAAATCCATAAATGAGCATATTTTAAAAACAGCTGGGTGGAAATATCAGGTAGGCAGGTTACAGCAAAGAGGGAAATCTACAATAGGTCCAACTGCTGTCTCATTTTTAACATTTTAGTTGGCGAAAGCTAATGGTCTGCTATGTTAAAGCATCCCAAATGGTTTCACCTGTGATAGGTCAGACACAAAGATGCACTTTCTAGGGATGGTTTTTATGGAAGTTAATCAGAGCCCAAGATAAATTATACTTAGGGTCTAGAACAGCAGCTTTCCAATTTTTTCCACAATCATCAGAGTTCTAATCAATTTATCACAGAAGCTTCAAGGTAAGGCGTAGTTCTTTCCAAGAGCTTTTGTTCACAAAAGGTAAGGATTACTGTAAGGGGCTTCAGAGACCACTCAGTGGTTAAGAGCATTGGCTAGCTGCTCTTGCAGAAGTCCTAAACTTGGTTCCCAGCCTGCACATGGGGGCTAACAACCATCTGTAACTCCAGTTCCAGGGGATCCGACGCCCTCTTCTCACTTCCTTCTGCATTGCCCTACACAACTCCACTTAAATACATGCAGGCAGTACACACATACACATAAAAATAATAAATAAAACATTAAAATAAATTTCCACAGACCTGGTTGAAATACACAGCTTTTGTGGCTGTTACAGTAAAAGCCCTAGTAGGAAAGTCCGAGGTGAGAGGTGACACCCAACGTGCTATGTTGACGGCAGCAAGACTCACCTGGCTTTTTCTTGGAGTATTTCCTCTGGTTGCTGAAAGAGGCTGAGAACTCAGAATTGTTCCTAGCATGGGGTCTAGGAGCTCTTGGAGACTTCTAAAACAACTGAAATCTTGAGCAACATGAAACACACAGCCTGTCTCTACCGAAACCTTCCTCAGAAAGTAAAGACTGCCAGAGTAAGAGGTTGAAAATGAGTGTCAAAGGCTGAAGTGAGAGCACGTTTCATGAAATCCCTGGTGTTAGAAATTGTTAGATTGGAATTGCCCAGGGTGGTGTGAAAATGAAAAATGAGATCAGCTAGGACTGACTGTTCTTTATTAGAGCAATGGCAGGACACTGAAGCTCAGCTGGTCCCAGTTTTTATGTGAATTACAAGAAATAAATCAGGCATTTTTCTGGAGTCCTGTTTTTATACATTTGAGGGTCTGAGACAATAACAGCTGGTGTCATGGTTTGGAATTTAGGGACAATAAGGGTTGGTGTTAGGGATTGGGGGTTTGGGACAATGAGCGCGGGCATGTACTTTTCCAGATGTCACAATCACCAGGATATTGGTTGGGGTTTCACAAAGTTTCAGGGCTGGAGGTTTGTCTTAGTGGGGTTTCTAGGCCAAGATATTTATCCTTCACTCAGGTGAAGATGGAGTCTCCACTGAGAATTTTAGAGCCAAAAATCTTAGACCAGTGGCAGACAAAAGTATTCTGAATATCACTAAAATTGTGGAAGAGCTTCATACTATCTTTTATTGTGAAAGGATTAAGATGTTAATTTACTGTTCTGTCAACAAAGTGTCTAGGGACTTGAAATGAGAGAATAATATGGCCAAAAATCCACAAGAAATTAACACGTGATAAAATAAACACAAGCACTGCAGATCTAAACAGGAGAAAAGTCAGTCTTACATAGTGATGACTACAATGTTTAAGAAAATAGAGGATGCTGTCTGGTAGCTGCCAGTAAGGAGGAGTACCAAGTCCATACACATCAGCCAACATTTCTTCAGAATGATATAAAAGTATTAGAAGGAAAAATGGAATGCAAGACACTATAGAAATTCTTACCTCAGCAAAATAAGATCAGAACATGTCCAGACTTCAAGACAATTTGATTCTGTGTCAAAACAAACAGAAACAAAAGTTCACTATATTTGAACCAGCAGTCTCTTCAACCTGCCAACTCCATCTTAAGAACACAGAGTGAGAAACTCAAGAAGCTTACAAAGCAAATTTTATCCCAAATCACTATTTGAAAGAACAGGCTCTCTCTAGGTCTGAAAGTACGGAAATAAGTTTCCTGGTAAAGGAGAGCGAAGAGAGAAGTGCCCTATAGGGATAGTCATTTTGAACACATGGCTTCTAAGGAGAAATGAAAGAGAAGGGGAAGCAAGAGACTGCCTTTCACAACTGGATGGAAAAAGAAGAGATGCAATGGGAGGAAAGTTGTGACAGGATGTAAACACTCCTTAAGAAGACAAACAGGCACTATCTCAACCTTCAAAATAAAGAATCCCAATGCAGCATACTGCTGGGCTTAGTGACCTTTATGCCAAGCAACTTCAGAGGCTGAGACAAATGATGTCCATGAGTCTGAGGCTGGTCTGATCTACATAGTGAGTTCCAGGCCAGCCAGGGCTGCATAGTGAGACTCTATCTTACAAAAATAAAAACCAGAAACAAAAGCAGCACATCAAAACCTTTAGACCTTCCTATGCTGTCAGAATAGGATAAAAACCTTAAAGCATTTAAGAATTTAGACAATTATCTACCACAAGAATTTTTGAGGAATGCACTTGGGAATATACTTCTTGTCAACCAAGCAGTGACTGGGGAAAGGTCTGTACAGAACACAATGAACACACTAATGCAATTGAACTTAAATAGACATGAGGTCAAAGGGAAGAGATCAATATGTAAATGCCACAAGTGTGCTAAAGAAGTCATTATATGGTAAAAATTACAAGAGACAGAGAAAGAAGAATCAGCAGCAGTTCCCTGACACAGCCAACCTGGGGAGAAAGATTGACATTAATATTTGACAGGTCAACCAGTAAAGGGTTAGAAAATAGAGCCCAAGCATGCAAAAAATGATATAAAGTACAATATTACAACTGTAACAAAAGAGAAACCATTCTAAATATTTAATTTACAAATATTTCGATGTATTTATTTTTATTTTATGTATATGAATATTTTGTCTGCATGTATACAGGAGGACATGTGCATTGAGTTACTGGGGAGGCCAGAAGTGAGCACTGGATCCCCTGGAACTGGAGTTACAGAGGCCTGTTTGCTGCCATGTTGAGTGCTGAGAACCTAATCTGGGTCCTTGCAAGAACAACTAGTGCTCTTAACCCCTGAGCCATATCTCCTACTCCTAAATATTTAATTATTTACAAAGAAATTGTTAGAGTAATCATTCTGTTACATCTGGTGTTGTAGTCTTAGTTTGAGTAATTTTTCCCCCTGCATTTCTGATACAGTTCCAGAGGATATATCATTTTAAGTTATGTGATTTCTTTTTTTTTCAGTTTACAGCCATGTCTAACATTTTACCATACTAAAAAACCAGCAAAAACAAAACACAAACAAGCAACCAAATAGCAGCAACAACAACAAAAACCCTAGAGGACGATTATTAATTTTGCTAATGTCAATTGTTTCTGGATAGCTTCAAAGTCTTTTTAATAGGAGGAAACTGAATTTGCAAGGTAAGTTCAAGGTTTTCCCTTTGGTGCTTATAGCAATTGGGCTTTCAAAAGTCAAAACTGCTATATTCAGGACCAAAGTCTCCAAAATTCAGTGTCTCCATATTAGCACAGGACCGAAGGTAGCAGACAATGAAACACTTTGTTGTGTGAGTATTTCCTCAAAATTGAAATAATTCTCATAAGAATGAAACTTAGAAAGCCCAGGGAGCAAAGAAAACTTACAAGTCTCAGGAAGCTCTTAGAACTTCCAAGATTCAGCAGGCCCTTCCACAAGTTATACAATCAATAGCAGTTTCTGAGAGAGGAGACTTTCTTATCTACGTAGCACCTTGCAAGCTCTACGGGGAGATCCAGGGATACAGCATCTTTGAGTCAGTCCATATGTAGATGGATGGCATTCATGATGATAAATATTTTAAACACTTTAACATTTTAAATTTTTGTGTATGAGTGTATTGCCTGCATGTACACAAGTGCACTCATGTCATGCAATGCCAAGGAGGTCATAAGAGGGCATCTGATTCCCCTGGAAGTGGAGTTATGGACAATTGTTAGCTGCCTTGTGGGCGCTGGGAATTAAACCTGGTCCTTTGCCAGAGCAGTCAGTGCTCTTATCCGCTAAGCCATCTCTCTAATCCTATGATAAATATTTAAAACAACTTGATGCGACACTCAAAAAATGTTCTTAATATCAAAATTACATTATTTTTAATAATTTTATGCTTATTAAATTACAAAATGATACTCCAAAATACATGTCAAAATGCTGCTTTCATATTTCATATTGCTTTGTCAAATGACAGTTAAAAATTAAATGCTTTTTTTCATTATTTTGTCTAGACTTGGTAGAACATGATTTTCACATTGAGTGGTGGACTTCATCCACTCATGCCACACACATTAAGCACTTGAGTTTGTATTGGTTATTGCATTTCAAATTTTTTTCTTTAAATTCAATTGTTTTTCACTGAGCAAGGTAATATAAATCCCAATGTATTTAACAACCAGATTTCACATGCAAAGTGATGTCTTTGTTTTCTCTCAAGGCAATCAATGAGAATTTTTTATAGAAGAACCAACATATCTTAATTTAATATTAATAAAGCCTCCTCAGTTATAGAAGTCATGAATTAAGGATCTTTTAGATATTTAGTAAAAATTATCATAAAATTAGGTAATAGGAATTACTAAAAAATTATATTTTGTAATGCAAAATACTGTTTTAGAAATAAATATAATAAAAATATGATTTAATTATTTTAAAGGGAAGCTAATACCATAAAACAATGGAAAATTGTGAAAGAACTGAATGCTTTTATTATTTCAGTGAGGACTAATTTTTCTTTTGCTTTTATTATCAAAACTATCATTCTTCTACAAAAGACATTCTAGAGGATAACATGAAGAAAATGGAGTTGAATAATTCATCCCATATTAGTAGGAACAAATAATGCTTTATTCCTGTTGGCTATAATTAGAATAATGCATGTTCAAATACATCGTTTATACTCTTGAAAGTAGATATTGGAGGTGTTTGAACGTACATAATCCAATTCACCAGAGGAAAACAGTGACAAAGATAAATTAATAAAATTAAACAAAATAGGACAAGCATGAAAAATATACAAAAGTAAAACCCTCTTTATGGCTTGCTTTGTAGTTTGTAATTTCCTGACCCAAAAGTTATTGTAGTATGAACTCAGGAGACAAAAATCTAAGCTCTCTAGTTGTGGTGCATCCAACTCCATAAATGATGACAAAGTATAGTCCCACGCTATTATAGAAGCATCCTGTTGTTCAAAACATTATGATTTAACTCGTTTCCAAAATTAATTTTCATTTTTAATTTATTTCATGTATATGAGTTATTGCCTGCATTTATGTAAATGCACCTGTTTTGCAT
This sequence comes from Eospalax fontanierii, assembly GCA_035773235.1. Lineage (NCBI taxonomy): Eukaryota > Metazoa > Chordata > Mammalia > Rodentia > Spalacidae > Eospalax > Eospalax fontanierii. Next base: position 25,555,681 of record CM069538.1, on the reverse strand, counting down.
AGTGCCCATGGAGGTCAGAAGAGGGTGCTGGATCCCCTGGAACTGAAGTTACAAAGGGTTGTTTGCTACCATGTGAATGCTGAGAAATGAACCTTAATCCTCTGCAAGAGCAGCCAGTGCTCTTAATTGCTAAGCCGTCTCTCTAGCCCCCCATTTTCAATTTTGTTGAAATATATTTCAATTGAAATGTATATATGTGAGCATATATCTCTATATAGCTATATATCTCTCTGTATAGCTATTATATATATATATATATATTATATATATAATATGTATAGCCAGATGGTAAACCAGAAGACATCCATTACTTTCTGTTCCCAACTGGAAACTTACATTTTGATAAAAATAAGATTGTTAATAATAGTGAAATTTCTAGAAATTACACTTGTAAAAAGAATATATGTATGATAATATGATGTAATTGTTCATAGCTATATGTTAAAATCAGTACAAGGTAAAATGTATATTAAAAACATTTATTAACAACTAAAATTTTCTATATATTCATAGCAAAATGTCAAAAGACAATATAATTAGATCTTGCCATGAGGATCTCTTTCTCTATTAGAAATGTATGTGCTCAAAAAGTAAGACTTTTATTTTAAAATATATATATTAATTGCATTTATTATTTGCTGCATGTATGTAAGTGCACCCGTGTCATGTAATGCCTACAGAGATCAGGAGTGGGTGTCAGATCCCCTGGAACTAGAGTAAGGATAGTGGTTAAACACCATATGGGTGCTGGAATTCGAACACAGGTCCTCTGAAAGAACAAACAGCTTTTAACCACTGAACCATCTCTCCAGCCCCAAAACTTTAAAAACTATTTATTTTTCAACACGTTATTGCTATATCAATCTGAGGTTCATAGTAACTTGAAAAAACAGGAAAAAGAATGCTGAGCAAAGAACCAATTTTATTTACTCTCTATTCCTCTTCTGCACTATCATATTTAATCCTCATAAAAACCTTATATAGAAAAATGTTGGCATACTGGACTGGCAAGATGGCTCAGCTATTGCTTGCCAGGCATGAGTGACAATCTGAGTTTAATCCCTGTAATGCTTGTAATAGAAGAACAGAACTGATGCCACAGAACTGTGCTCTGACCCACAATCACACCATGGAACTTATACACCAGCACACACATCATAAACACACCAAACTAATAAACAAAACTTAAAATAAAAAAAATTCATAGTGGTGTTTCATTCATATTTCCTGTTCAAATCTGAGAATGGTAACTTCCATGACTATCAAATACTAAGACCAGAATAGAAACAAAAATCTCTGTCTCTTTTATCTTGAATTGCCACAAAATAAAACATTTTACTATTCCTAAAGAAAATCATATTTTTTTTGAAATCTAGATTATTCATTTGTATATTTACCTTCTTTCTAGTACTAAAATATTAAAGTGTCTATTGTCATTATCTCTGAAGTTTATTTGAACAGCATCTTTGACAACTTTAAAAAATTATTAGCTGATGTTATACACACATCATGTCTTTTGACTTGGAAAGTGGAGTATAATTTTTTGAATTCTTAAATATTGCGATAAATCAAATATTTCATTTGGTAGAGGCATCTAAGTTTAAGATTGTCCAACAGTGTCCATTTCTCATTTTATGCATGCTTGTATTAATCACTATCATACCTTTAATATTGAATGGCACATCCAAGTGAACTCATTCCATCCTAAATTACCAACTTCAAAATGAAAAGAGAAAAAATAGAGAAATACTTTAGGGTTTGAATTTTGAAAAAATAAATTGGACAGAAGCATTTCTCTTGAAAGAAGACTTCCTTGGGTAAACTCTCTTTCTTTGGGTCTACCTCCTCATTGTAAAACATGTATAATATTCTTCACTTGTGAGACCATTTCTAAAAATCAGATTAATGAATGTAGGTCCACAGCAGTTGTGCCACCTACATTGCTGTTGTGAAGATGATGACAGAGTTATTTCGTATGGACTTATACTGAATGAACATCCTGAATTCTCCCACAAAGTATCTTTTGTTAGGATGAGAAATCTGAGTTCATGCTTCTGCTGTACAGTTTCCGGCTTGCTTTGATATTTTAGCTTTTTATGTTAAAGTAAAGAACAGTTATAGTGAAATATAGTGAAGACATATGTTCTGAATATCCACTTACAAACCCCTAACTTTCTAAAAGACCTTTATTACTTTCTAGGGTTATTTAACTTCAGTTGTAAAATAATGAGTGTAAATAAAACAGAACCTTGTAATCATATTCTATGGAAATATTATTGAGATGTGGAAGATTTTTATTACAATGTAAATCCTACTAAATATAATATGTCAAAAACAAAATCTTATCCCTCAGTTGATGTTTTTCAGAATCTTTTGTGAAAATATAGATCCTTTTACAACAGGAAGGTCTATGGGGAGGGAACGATGTTCCCAATTTTATCTTTATGAACTTCCTTAAATGAAAATACTTTTATTTCTTTACCGTCCCTTTGTTTATCTCTCTCCTTCTCTCTTTCTCCCTCCTATTTCATTTTATATATTTTATTTATTTATTGTTTTATGTGTGTGTGTATTGCCTATGTGTGTAAGTGTACCCTTGTCCTGCAATGTCTGTGGAAGTAAGAAGAGGGTGTTGGATCCCCTGGAACTGGAATTGCAGGTGGTTGTTAGCCACTATGCAGGTGCTGGGAATTCAACCTGGGCCTATGCAAGAAAAACTAGTGCTCTTAACCACTGGGTCATCCCTCCAGCCCTCTTTCTTATTCTTTTTTGATGCAGGGTCTCACTATAATAGCATTGGATGGCCTGAAGCTCACTAGACCAGGCTAATCTCAAACTTGCAGAGATTCAACTACATGTGCCTCCTGAGTGCTGAGATTAAAGGTGTGTTATACTACATTTGACTGCTTTTCTTATTTGTTGTTGCTATAAAATTACATGACTAAAAATTGAGGCTGCTGATAGTACAAAATAAAACTGGATCTAAGGATTAGTTACTGTTAACAGGTAACCTCATAAACAAAGTTCAGTTCATGGAGGATTATTACTCCAATGATCAAAAACAAAGAACAAATGGAATACCACAAAATATTTACCTATGTTTATAAACTTAGGAAATGCAGGAGGAAAGTTTTAGGACCAGACTAGAGCAACCTACAATAGGCTTCCTGAACGTAGTCTGTGACAACTTGAAGAAGCATGCATGCTTTTGTAATAGAACTTGATTTTTAGTGCTTTAATAAAAATAGAAGAGGAAATAAAAGTCCAAATTTGAGTCTTAGGCCAATGTAAGGCAAGAAACCTATTATTCTTTTTTCTTAACATTATAAAAACAAACCAGAAATCCTTCTATTATCAGGTGCTAGTCTACCCTTAAACTTAGTATTGAAAATAGAATTCACACTGACCTGGGCAAATGGCAAGGAAAGAAACTCTGTCATACCACTCAAAGAAAATTGTATTCTAATGCCCATTATATATATTTCTGAAGAGCTGAATTTAAATGCCAGCTTCCAAGTCTGGAATACATCAACAATGAACAATTATTCTGTGTTTGTGTAGACCTAGCCCTTGGTTTTCCTGTAAAAGTAAATGCAAAACTTACACAGGTTAAAATTTGCAGAATTTGGAGCCTGAAACTTCACAGAAGTAAAGTACCAAATGTTGGAAGATGTTTATAATTTAAGGAAGTTAATTTTAAAAGTAGCACATATGAGCAACAAGAAAGTGATCTTTTAGATTGTAAAAAATATGGGCTAATGGAGTAGTGATATGATGGTATGTTGAAAAGAAAATGTAGAAAGAAACCAAAAGATTGAATGGTGAAATTTTAACTATGATGAGGAAACTTTAATATTTTTTCAAGATGAACTTTCCAAAACAAGGAACAGGTTAGTATTTTGAAACCATAACTGCCCCATGTATTAAAAAGCACACTCGGACACTGCTGCTTTGCTGTGGAGGCAAGCCCAAGACTTGCTGGATGTGGCTTGCTGTGTGAGATGAGCCCACCTGCTTCTGTTTTACACAGGAAGATGCCTGCAATCATGCTCCACTCCAGCCAGTAAGCTGAGGATTAAGGCAGGATTTATCACAGAAAATGTGTTAATAGTCACAAAACATTCTAGAAAGTGCCTACCAGAACATACTTAAAACTCTAAGCAACTGTAAAACTCTCTCTTTCTCATACCTTTTCAAAATATGAAGCTACCAGCAAAAAACAAGGCTCAAAAGCACAAATTATTAACTTTTACTTAAAATTATAGATAGAAGAAAGTGCATCTGGTATAAACTATTTATGTATTTATTATACATTCTAGCAAATATGACAGTGTACCCTGTTCTCACAAGGCTAGGCTGCAGTCAAGTTTTCAAAGCAGGAATATAAAAGTTGTCTTTAGAAGTCGATTTTTTTTATCTTAAATACAACTTTTTAAATTTTATTTTTTATTGAATTGTTTATTTCATCCAGAATATTTCAATCAATCTTATTCATGTTTATATCTCCTTCTCCACTGGCACTTCCCCTGTCCCATAGCTGCATAACTGGAATCCATACATTTTTTCATCTGAATTAAGGTCTACTGTGTCAAGTTAGTGTCCCCAAATAACCTTATTGCAGGTTCATCCACTGAGGTCTGGTCAACCTGTCCAGAGTCTCTTGCTTTAAGATTAGCTCATCTTCACCCAACAATAATCAATCGCCAATATTCCTTCTGCAAGGATTGGGGTCTGCTACATTTCTCCAGATTCATGCTGAATTTTTGTCTGCTTGCATTTGCATGGGTCTTGAGTCTGCCAACAGCATAGCTGTAGGTTCATATGAGCAGGGTCTCAGGAGCTGGTAGGATTCTGTTTCCAAATGGTCATGCACTTCCTTACTGGCTCTTGCAATCTTTCTGCCCCCTCCTCCCACAATGGCCCCCGAGTCTAGGATAAATGTAACTTAATATAAGAGTTCTGTCCAGGGACTTACATTCTGTAGAATTCTAATCTCCATTCTTTCACCATTTTTGACCTTTTGTGTTACCTGCCATCTGTTGCATGAGGGAGCTTCATTAATGAGAGCTGAGAGATTCATTCGTTTCCTCTTTACCCCTTGTTCCGTGTTGCCTGAGCCTTGGGTGTAGAGGCTGCATTGTAGGTGTGCTGCTAGGGCATGGGCAATTCATGGACAATGTCTGTGTGTGGCCAGTTGTGGTACTCTGTATTAGTCTCCGCTTGGTGCAATAAAAACTTCTTTGTTGAGTGATGACTTGGATACTTGATTGTGTATATAATGAAAAATATTTTGTACTTAGTAACAGGTTACAGTAGCCTAGGAATGCGACAGTCTTGGAGATTTCTCTGAGAGTGATGACCTCTTCAGCCATGTGTATTTGGCTATGATTACAGTACCACACATGAGTTTCATCCCATTGAGCGGAGTCTAAGACCAATTAGTTAGCCATTGATTGGCCCCAAGATAAAAGTGCCACTACTGCTCCAGTGTCGTTGATGTGGTTATTTTGCCAGGGGAAGTGACTTCCAGGTCAGTTCCAGCTCCATTTCTCCAAATCTGGTATCTTAAGTATGTCCTGTTTTCAACAATAGGGTCTTACCTTCAAGTTCCAAGATACAATCAAGGACTGTAGCAATAGGCTGTGTAATTTCAGAAGTCTCTTAGACCAACAATTCAAAGGAAAGTTTGTCCTGTCTGGCACTGTTTCTTGTTATGTAGCCTTCAACTATGTACATCAGCTCATGTAGAGATATTGTATGTAGAAATGGATGATTTTTTTAAAATGTACAAGAAGGTAATATGTGTAAATCACCTTTACCTGAAGACCAATTAATTAAGAGTCCTGTGACTGTCACCCACTATAATCCTAGCAAAAGCACAGACTAACTTATTTTGCTTAAGTCACTTGCTTTAAATGACCCCAAACCATAGAACTCAACATGCAAGCCTAGAAGGAAAACATAATCACAAAAATGCAGGATACAAAGAAGAGTATGCTAATTCATTAGCAGAGAGAATAAATATGAGCAGGGAAATAAATAACAAAACATAAATAATTGTAGACAAATAAATAAGAGACTATAGGCCGAGTTTTCTTTGTAGTCAAATAAAATATATTTTCAGGTAAGAATCATGAGCAAAAACATAAAATTCTAAGCTTTAGGTATTTCAATAAATCATTAAAACCAATGAAAATATTTTTTACCTCACTTAGCATTGTTATGTCCTCATTTTGCAAAACCTTGACTTACTGTTTTCTTACTAAATATAGCTATTTCACTGTCAAAGAAAATAGAACAAATGTGCTCTTGCTAAAATCAACAGAAAACAGGAAATAAGAGCCTTACTTTTCATTGAAATTGCTCCACGCCAGATGGCTCATGTGTTAACAAGAATTTTAAAATGATCATCGCTGACTGACTGTGACCCTGTTTAGCAGATTCCTCACGTGTGACTTTCCCTTGCTGAGTTTTAGGAGATGAATGCATAGGAAAAAACACCTGCTAAAAACCTGGTGTTAATATTATGGATGTTTTTATAGTATGCAATGAAGTTTATGCTATTGAGAACATGAAGTCCGCATTTGTAAAACCACACACCAGAAGCTATGTGTGTGGACCAGCAACATGTCAGTTAAAAGTCTAGAACTGTTTTAGTCTTAGAGGTTATTTAAACTGACCTTCTAAAGTTCTTTGTTTGCTTTTCATCCATGATCCATTCACTAGTTGGGGTCTTACCACACTGAGTGGCTGAACCAGTTCATATAAACATGGTGCAACGAGTCTTTTCAATTATGAGAAGGTTTAGTAGCTGATAAAATGATGAAAGAGAGCCTGGAGTCGTAGCATAGATCTGTAAACCCAGTACCTGGGAGGCAGAGGTAGGAGGATCACTGTAGGTTCCAGGCCAGCCTAGTCTATACAGTGAATTGCAGACAAGCCAGGGTTATGTGATGAAATTATTTGAAAAAACAAAAATAAAGATGCTCAGAACAAAGTTGTGAAGATGATCTGTTTTGAACGTGGCAGGGAGGGCTAGAGAATGAACTGTGTGACTGATAAAGCTGCTAATGTTGGGATGGAGAGGCAAGAAAACACACTGGGCTCCATTCAGCTAGGTGTGCTTCTCAGACACCGTGATGTTCCAGATGTTCCATGAAATTATACCCCATCTTATCTATCTGCCGGACTGCTCCTACTCTGAAAAGAATGGCTTTCAAAATGTCCCCAGTGTCATGGACTAGCTTAGTTACAATGAGTAAAAAGCAGAATAAATAGAAATTGACATATTTAGTCTCCAAGTACTTATTTCCTGACAAATAATTTCTCCACTTACAGACAGCTGACAGAGAGAGGAAAAAAATACAAGATGCTGTCCTCTAGGGCTCTGTGTGGAATCTGAAAACCAAAGCATCTTTTTTTCTCTTTTTTTGTCTGCTAAACAGGTAGTCGGTTCTTTGAGTCAGGCAGCAGACATTCTACAGCTTGAATTGACCTCGCTTTCAACAGTGTTTACAGCCTGAGTGTGAGTCTATCGAGATTCGTTCCTTAGGCTAAATTGCACTTGATGATAAAGCATCAAAAGGCATGTTCTGGAATACCAGTGACTTAGTTTCACATTGCAAACTGCTTCAATGATGCAGAAACCTCTTTGTCTTTCAAAAAAATTTCCTTGACAAAACTGAAAAACATCATCATCCGTAGAATGAACTTTAATCCTCTCATTTTACAAATATAGGATGAATTGGATCACAGCACCTCCTTCCTCCTCAAAACATCAACAGGACGAACAAATACCAACTTTACAAAGTCAAGTGTACAGGTGTCAGTTATTAATGGGGCTTGGCTATTTTTGAACAAAACACATTGTTGAAGTCACATTGTTAAGTCAAGCAAAGAACACATAAATTTCAAATGATTTTGACGGCTAGCTGTGGCCAGGTAACTACAGCGTGGGAAAAAAAGGGAGAATTGCAACACCCAGAAGTCCTAGCACATAGGAACATGAAGAACACAAAACAAGCAAATCAGTAAAAAATGTTGATTTTAAAACTGCTGAAAACTGACCAAAGGGCATAGAATAGAGAAAATAACAGTGGTTTTTCAGGGCAATCTACCAGCGTACTAATTCTCAGAAATGAGAGATTCAGTGGTATGGAAGTTAGTTATACATATATGTACACACACACACAAACACACCCACGGATCCATGTAGGTGTGAAGCACCGTGAGAGGTAGTGAGTCGGGTCATGAGAGGTCACTTTTGAGCCTCCTACACTAGACTTCTTCTTCTGTAATGAAGTTCATCCTGGCTTCCCATCTTGCTTATCATGATTTTCATGCTGAGGAATCTGGTCCTTGTTTCTATAATTCATCTATTTCATTAAACTTCTGCACACTTGTAAAGCAAATTCTCTCTGACTTCACTGAGGATCTATCGTGACCATCAGTCTCAAGCTCCCACTTCTGTAACTTTCCTGCAATGGTGTACTATGACCTGAAATTGTAAATCAAATAGAACTTTTATACCCTGACCTAAGTTGTTTTTGGTCAGGTTGTTTTAGGATAGCAACAAAAATGAAGCTAGGATTCAGTTCATTGTTATTTAACTGATTTTATCTGATGATAAATATACCATCATCTCTTCATTTATTCACTTTTCATCCATATATGTTCTTGGATAAAGAATTTGTTCAATATATATGCATCATTTTTTTCCACTTTTTATTGGTCAGTAATTTTTTAATATTGGATTTTTAGAGTTCGCTATATATTCCTGATACAAATCTACTTGTTATTTTGCAAAGATTCTGTAAACATCTTTTCAAATCTGTGGATTGTCTTTTCATCTTCAAAACTGCTTGAATAACAGGAGTTTCAAATTATGATGATATTAATTGCTTGATGTCAAATGTTAGCTAAACTATTATCTACAACTCCCTTTTTCTTAGTTCTGTATGGAAGATGCAAATTAATATATATTGAGTAGATAGGTTGATGATAAATGTCTTTTTATTTATGACTTCCCTAATGAATTTTTGAAATATTTGTTTCTACATAGCTTTGGAGTTTTACACTTAAAAATGTCCAAAAAATGTTAATCTATGCTGAGCAATCAGTACCTTGCTCTTTTCTGTTACTGAATAGTGTTCCTTTACATGGATATACCATTGTCTATTTTTCTTTGGTAAGACATTCTGCTTCATTCCAGGTTTTAGTAAATACGAATAAAGTGTTATCAATATCTACATTTGAATGCTTAATGGGCATATACTTAAAAAGTTTCTTGAATCAGCACTTAAAAGTGTAATGTAGACTCATAATATCTCTCTTTAAATCTTTAAAAGTGTTAAACTCAGGCCAGCCTGGTCAACATAAAAACTTTCAGGAAAACCGGGGCTAAACCAGACTTTGTTTCAAAAAAAGAAAAGTTGGCATATTAACAAAGCTGAGTCTTTTAATGTAAAATCACATTATATGTCTCACAAATTTCATGTTTGGTGATTTCCTCTCACCTCTCTTGCAACAAATGCAAATGAAAGCCACATACACTTGTTAGAATGCATCTCCACATATCTTTTCCTTATCTTCCTTTGTTTTATTTTGTTTTCTTTCATCTCTCACTCTTCCTTCTTTTCCTCCTTTTTCCCTTCCTTTCTTCTTTTTCAGAAGAGGTCTTATGTAACTCATGGTTGTCCTTGACCTGATATATAACTGAGGATGAAACTGCACTCCTGATCCCTCTGCTTCCCACTCCCAATGCTAAGATTGTAGTAATGTACCAGTACTCCCAGTTTTTACAGTGATAGGAATTAAGTCTGGGGCTTCAGCATGGTAGGCAAGGCCTCTACCAACTAAACTTATGACCTTAGTCTTATCTATTTCATTTATTTGAGATTTAATTCCAAAATTTAAAATTTTACCATGTAAACTATTTAGTACTGACTTTTAATACTCAATTTCTGTTCTGTTACATTGGCAATTTTGTGACCAGTTCCAAAAATAAATTTGTGGATATTTCAGGATCTTCGGCATAGAAAATTATATCACTAGCAAAAATCGTTTTCCTTCACCTGTGTTTTGTTTTCTTACTAGCTAGAACTTTCATAAGATGCCAAAACATTCCTTCATAATAATGTTTTAAGTTTGCTCTACAAGAATAAAAACTAATCAATATGCATTACATTTCAGTTATAGACATACAGGAGAAAATTTGAAGTGTGCTATAATGGTAGAGTGACAATAGATAAGATTAGCACATTGTAAATTTTAAAGTTCAGAATACAGGATTGCTCAAATTTTAGCAGGATAAAATTATAAATGTGTGAAGAAACAGATATATTTAGCCAGTTCTCAGATTACTCAATGTATATGTGCATCAAAATATATCACAGGCCAGGCATGGTGGCCCTTTAATCCCCTCAATTGGGAGGCAGAGGCAGTCAAGGTCAATCTGGTATACATAGTTACTTACAAACCAGCTAGAGCTTCAGGGAGACCTGTCTCAGAAAATAAAAGTGAAAACACAAAAAATAGCATATTATCTCTAGATGTAAGAAATATAATGTTTTATGTACCCATTAAGTAAGTCTTAAAAATAAGATATTCCCATTCACTAAGTCACATTTATTCTGCAGAACATGACAAGAATTCTCCCTCAGTGGATTTAGTTTGGACCTTTCTCAGTTTAAATTTTCAAATGCTTGCATTGTCCAACACAGACAGAATGTTGTATATGACCAATACAATACATGCTATTTTTTTTTCTTGCTTCTACATTTCTAAAACCCCAGTGCAATGATGAAACCATAACTACTGAGTCAAGTGGACGGCTGGCCTCCTGCATGCCTTGTCCTGACCCAGGAGGTTTGGCTGCAGCTCTCTAGACTAATTATTCTGAGTCAGGTTGTGGCTGGCACATCCTGACAACTGTCTCCTGGGAGCTCTGGAGTCAGGGTTTATTTATTTTCAGTTACACAAGAGAGATATTTGCCAGAATTTCCATGGCAGAAGGGTCCATATGTTATTTATTCTTCAAATATTTCACATTTATTTAATTTCCCACTTAGCTTCACACTTTGTCATTAAAGAGATTTGAACTACTTGTTTGGAATTACAGATCAGAAATGACTTTCAATGATTAAATAATTCCCCAACATGTCATGATATTTTCAAATATTTCAGAAGAGTCAGTTTTACTATTAGAGGAGATAGCACACGGAGATCAAGTCCTGCAGAAGCAGAAGCCGGGCAAGCTTGCCTATCACTGTGTGTCCATACTCTCTGCTGCTTGCTTGAGCATGAGTAACCAGCATTCTGGGTGCACTGCTTCATTCGGTGGCAATTGTAACTAATGGTTATTTCACTTAGTAGGATAGACATCAGTACCAGTTTCCGCGGATACTACACTCTCAACGCCTGTCTCTATCATTTATTTCTTAATTATTGTTTCTAACACAGCACTGCAGAGTTCCAGTATTTTCATATCTATTATTAAGAAACTACCGATGTCTGTCAGATGACAGGAAAATACTTTTGAGAAAGAAGAGTTTAATAGACTGGAGAGATGCTCAGCAGGTAGGAGCACTTGCTAGTCTTCCAAAAGATCTGAGTTTGGTTCTCAACACCCTTCTCAGATGGCTCACAGCTCCTAGACTCTCCAGGTCCAGGGTATCCAGCACTCACTTCTGAGCCCTCGGAGGGTAACTGCATTCGAATACACATAAATAAAAATAAATAAATAAAAAGAGAAAGATGTTTTTGAAACTTCTGTAGACAGCATTACAAATGCCTTATATTAAAATTAGTTCTCAGCTGTGGAAAAAATATAATCTTACCAAAGTTAATGTTTCATTTGCTAAATAATATTTTATAACCTGATACTTAAAGGAAAAAAAAAAGAATACAAAACTCATGTCTGAGTCAGTCAGTTTCCTGTGCTGTTCACTTTATACCTGGACTGAGATCCTGAGATAGATTCGTTAGGTTCAAGGTTCCCATGGCAACAAGTCATTATTTCCAAAAGTAATTTGACACATCTCAAGATTTTGGCCCTTCTCTATTTCTACATGGCACTACAAAGCACTAAGTGTTAGTTAACTTTAGAAATATTTTCAGTAGAGGCAGCAAGGGTGAGCTGAAATACTGTGCTTCAAAGTCGCAAACCCAAAAGGGAACTTAATTGAGAATTTTAGGAAAAGTTGTCTATTGGGGCATGCTGACACCACACTTCTTTCTTGTAATCTTACAGACTCTCTGGGAAAAACAGTATTTGATTAGTTGAATTTTTCCAATTAAAATTAAAAGCAATAAAATTTAAACGGTGGCAAATATAAGACTTATTTTCTTAGGCCTTGTTCAGAATGATACATTTTAGTGATGTTCTTTTAAAATGTAAGGTTATTCAGCTTTCTCTCCAACAATCTGTCTTTAAGACTTAATGAAGATAATCTGAAAAATATCTATAAAGAATGGTTCTGATGATTCAGAAAGTCTATCCAGTCAATATATATATATATATATATATATATATATATATATATAATTTCTAAAGTGAAAATCTGGCATCTAAAGACATATGAATTGATACCTTCTTGAAAGATTCATTCTGGAAGATGTTAACTAATTTTGTCATCACTGCAGCTGAAATTATATAAATCCAAATATTTGGACTCAGTGAACTTAAATATATTATCAATAAATGAGAGCTAGAATTTTAATAACACTGTTTATGATCTAAATGCTTTTTATAGTGGCTTTACCTGGACATTTTGCCTGTTTGTGTCTATTATGGTTATATCATCTGATTCTATGGGAATGAAAAGAATTGGGCCTCATTAAATGAAAAAGCTACTGTAGAGTAAATCAAATAAACATGTGAATACAGAGGAAGCCCCCAGAATTGGAGAGAATTGTCACCAGTGATACATCTGACAGAGGATTTCTATCCAGAGTATACAAAGGACTCCCCCAAGGAAAACAAATGATATAATTTAACATGAGCTATAGATCTAAATGGAGAATTATCAAAAGAAAACTAAAAAATGACTAATAAACACCTTTAACAGTATTTAACATCCTTAGTAGTTAGGGGAACGTAAATCAATGTTACTTAATATTTCATCTTACCTCAGTCAGAATGGGAAGTTCAAAAGAACAAACAATACCAATTTCTGGCAAGGATGCAAAGAGGAATTTTCATAAGTGGCTGGAGGAGCTGAAGACTGGCGCAACCCCCATGGATCTCCACAAAATTAAAAGAAAAGAAAAGTCTACCACATGATCTAGTTCTATCACACCTTGGTATAAACTCAAAGGACTCAACATCCTATTGCAGAGATACCTGCTCAACCATCTTTGAAGCTGTTCTTTTCACAATAGCTTGGAACAGAAACATCCTGCGTATGTCAGCCAACAAAATGGATAACAAAAATGTGATGCATTAACACACTGGAGTTCTGCTCAATGGTAAAGAGAAACAAAAGTATGAAATTTGCAGGTAAATGGATAGAACCAGAAACTGTTAAATTAAACGATGTAACACAGACTTAGAAAAACTGGCAGTGGAGAGATAGTTGAGCAGTTAAAGCAACTGGATACTCTTGCAAAGAACCTGTGCTCAGGGCCCCGAACCTACATGGCAGCTAACAACTGTCTGTAACTATATTTCCAGGAACATCTGATGCTCTCTTCTGACCTCTGTTGGCATTGCACTACCCAGAAGCACTTAAACACACGCAGGCAATACATTCATACACATAGAAAAAAAAACTATTTTAAAATTATACACATAAAATAAAAATAATAAATAAAAACATTTTAAAGTAAAATAAGTAATATATTCTCTCTCAATTGTGTTTCTTAGATCCAAATTTTAGATGTGAATATATATATATATATTGTGATTTAACTGCAGAAGCTAGCAAAATGGAATGGAATCATGGGGCTAAAGGGGAAGAAGTACTTAGAGAGAGAGACATAGTAGGAGACAGATACTATCAAGGGAGAAACAGGGAAAATAGGGATAATTTTACCAGGGAGGAAAGAGGGACAATTATACAGGGGGAGAAAGAGGACACATAAATATTGCTTATGTTTTGTGGAAATCAAGAGTGAGTTTTATTAGTTCAAAAGCCTACTGGAAAATATACATACAGTGGATATATTAGTGCATTTGTATAATTGAAGACTTTATAACAGAAAACACAGTATTAGACAGGGGAAATGTACTTTTAAGTTGTTGGTCAGGAAAGTCCTAAAGATTCCCAAAATAGCAAAGGTTATTGCCATAGTCCTTGATTGCCTCCCAGAACTTCAACGTAAGACCCTATTGCTGCAGACAATACTTTGGACAGTTTTGGATACTCTGCCTCTCCTCTCTCACCCTCCCCAGCTGCTGCTCCTCCTCCTCCTCCTCCTCCTCCTCCTCCTCCTTCTCCTTCTTTTTTTCTCCTCTCTCTCTCTGTTCTATCAGTTTGTTATTCTGAAGAATGGTAACTTGCAATGAAGGCTAAAATCTGAAACCAGCCTCTCAATTAATAGATGTAGACATCTTTCTATCACGTATTTGAAAGGAAATATGTTGTGTGACTTTTCCATCTTTCAGCTACATTGCATCCATTAAATTTCTGTCTGTATGTCAATCGTCTACTTGTCTGTACCAGCCTATATGATTCAGTTATCCTTACATGTGGCATAACCATTACTGACATTGTATCAACATGCAAGTTAGTGTTTATCAACTGTAATAAGTTAATCAAGGAGTCACTATACCTTGGATTTCATTAGTTTAATTTTAAATAATTTTAGAAAAAATGTACACTTTTTATTTATTTTTGATGATTTTGTATAATGACCTTTATCTACAATAACAATTTAACATTTTTTAAATTATTTTTAATTCATGAGTGTACTGCTTGCATGTAAGTTCACCATGACATGCAATGCTCAAAGAGGTCAGAAAGGGGCAGTAGATCACCTGGAAATGAAGTTATGACCTGTTATTTTTCTCCATGTGGGTGTTGGGAACTGAACCTGGGCCCTCTGCAAGAACAACTAGTGCTCTTAATCTCTGAGTCATTTCTCCAGTCCCAGTTCCATAATAGTTTTTATTTAAGTAACAACACTTTATGAATATTTTAAAATTAAACCATTTTGGGATTGTGATGGGTAGTTGTATGATAAATTCAGGATTCTCTCTGAGGTTTTTTTTTCCTATTGCTTCATTCCACTGCAAGTCCTGCCCTCTGACCAATAAGGGGGCAGAAATGAGGAACAACATGCTGGTGAGTCCTGGGGAGGCACAGATTGAATCCACATAGGAAGAAAAAGGCCCCAGCCCCAGGCCCACACAGAAGGCCAGACCCAGGCTGCAGTGTGTCAAGTCCCTGCAATCCTAAGGATGGTGTGAGTGGAAGTGAAATGCTGGCTAGGAATGGACCGAGCTCTGCGCCCAGCCTTCGCGGACTTTGCGGGCCAGCTGCAGGTAACAAGAGACTTTGTAAACGGTCCTAAATAAATCAGTGTCTCTAAATGGAAGATCAGTTTCTGTTTTATCCAGCTGGATTAGCCAGACCCCACCCGCTAAGGCATGGAGAATAAATTTCATGAGAGAGTAGCAATACATAAAGGATGATAATACTGGGCAAATAAGTAGGAAAGTATGAAAATGTCCTTAGATAGTACCAGAAACATAAGCTTTACATCAACAACATTTAATTTTCACCTTCGTGTAACACACACACACACACAAGTTTACAATGAAATAGTCTATCAGATATGCAGCAAAAAAATATATAATGGAAAATGAATAGCAATTTATTCAACCTAAAATAGTCACAACAAAATTACAACTTTTATCAATGAATACCTTTGTAATCAATGTAGAATTACAAAAATAAGTAGAAGAGCTAGAAGCAATAATTTCTGAACAATACAAAACTTAATCCTGAATGTTTCACTCCTATACAGCCAATATTTTAGAACAAGCATGAACAATTCATTTTATTTAGTGATTCTCCACATGAAACTCAAATTCATGTCCTATGTGCCAGTGCATAGCTTCTAAATGTTCCTTCATACAGGTGAAAACAATGACTACTGCAGTACTATCAAAATAGTTTTATTGCTAATTTTAGGAGTAAATTATAATATACTGAAACAAATAGCTGTCACATTATTTTGAGTCTGGAGTAAGGAATTTAATCTTTTAAAAAGTTGACCAATTCTTCTAGTACAAATCTTTATGTAAAGTTTAAAAAATGCCATACCATATTAAATAGACTTCATCAAAATTATGCAATTTTTTAAAAGACTATCTTTTCCATCTGTGCTTGCTGGAAGCACTCCTTTTACTACTAAATAACAGATGCTGTATGCAATCCTAGTAGATAAAATCAAGCCTTTATTACTATTTATGTGCAGATCTATTTGCATGTCCAAGAGCTGCACAATTAGGTTTATCCATATGGAAGGAGAGCTGAACAAATACTTTTATGCCTAACAATTTTCTGTTAAGGTGACAAGAAAATTTACATTGTAGAAATGAGCTTAATTTCCAATAGCTGCACATGGAAGCTTGGTATAGTTCAGAATCATGCAGTCTAAGTTTTGTCCATAAATCAATCAACAGTATAAAGTAGCAGTTAAGTGATATACAATGGTGAATATTTTAATTGGCTGTGTATACTCACCTTTAAGAAGCAGCACAGCTATTTTATATTGCTGGTTAGTTCATGGAGTACATATAGAACCTAGATTATATGATTAGTGTTTCTTTGGTTAAATTGCCTTCAAAAGTTCACATGGAGACCATGAAGAGGGTTGCCAGGAATGCCAGAATAATAACAATCTAAAATTTGGAGGGTGGGCAGATACAGACACAGTATACTAAGGTCTTGAAATTTTTTCATAAAAGTATTTAAAAATATTTATGCTCAATGCAAACATTTAAAAAAATTGAATGACCCTTTTCAAAGCCCTCTGAAAGAGATAGACTGAACAGAACTTCAAATTGAATCTTGACTAACACATCTCATTGGTTCTTGTACTTCAGGGAAGCCCTTGATGCTGTGGGTGTGCTTTAAGGAAGAGGACCTTAAGATGCAGTGCTTCCAGAACTGTGACTTTTCAGTCTTCTGTCTCCTCATGCTCACTTCTATGCACAGTTGTCAGTGTGCTGATACCTCCAGGACCCAGATTACTACAGATGTGGCTTTTTTAGAGGGTTTGTCAGGGTAATTTGCACCTTCTTTGGAGAAAAATTCGTGTGTATTGTGAATGGAATTTTCTTTACTGAGAATCTGGCTTTACTGTGGTGAGCAGGCAGGGTAGTACTGTGATAAAGCTAGGGTGGCTAGAAATATAATCTCCAGGTAGAAAACGGCACTCAGTGTTAGAGAGGGATGGGGAATGCTGCTTTCTTATTTAATCCAAGAAATAAGAATATTGAGAATGCGGAACAGAATCTATGGAGGCTTGCTATGCACTCACTCCTTCATCAAGTAATTAGTAACTTCCTTGTTGAGCATTTATTTGACAAGCATGGCCATTTCAGAGCCTCAGATGGCAGACGAGGTGTGTAGCCAGTGTAGTTCCATTCCTTGTGAAATAAAAGATGATAAAATTTCTTTGGTGATTGGGATGTGGAGAACTAAAGTTACTAGAGTCAATGAAATTTTTTATCCCATCTGTATTTTATATCTTGAGAAAAATAAGTGAACTTGGACTTTGGAATTTTTCATTGATAAGCAGGATTCTATAGTCTCCAGTAAGGATTTATAATGATCCACTCAGTCCGGCTCTATCATAAAAATACCTGTAAAGGAATATAAGGGACATGTTACATGCTTCTAAAGAAATAAAGGATACTTCCAGAAATAGAACACATGACTGCACATCAGACCAGTTCATGTTACCCTCCACTCAAAGCCATGTGTGTCCTTCCTTGTGACAGTTGTAAGCAGTATAACATTCAGTTTCAACTTTTTCGTATTTCCAGGGTTCTATTGCAGATAATTTAAGAAATCACTCTTTTAACTACACATGACTCAGTGACAGGTCTAGAGATTAGCGGAGGGGTCTCTGTCCTGACTGAGCTTTTATTTATTTTTTTTCACCTTCTCCTTGGTACCTCAGCAGAGAATTACAAAGACCTGACCTCTGTTTTAGGACCAGATAGCATTTAACATATGACCCTCATGCCAGAAACAAGCCACCTCCAGGCTGCTGACAACACTCTCTACCCATTTTAAGTTAGAGATCCCCTTGTTTCTACTTTTCCTTCCCCTGTGAATCAGTTCTACTAAGACCTGTTCTGAACACCTTTTCTCACTGAATAATGGGGGAGAGAGGACCATGATAAGATTGTCCTATAAACATTTAAATATTGTTGTCAATGTTAGACTACGTGACAGGATGGGGGAGTCTTTAGAAATCATTCATACGAGGTGAGAGTCTAGGAAATACAATTACTTTGAAGTGGATTATGCATCTCATTATTACTGAGGAACAACAAAGAAGACAAATGTGAAACTTTTAAAATTTGACTTCACATGATCCATTAAATGGAAACCTTTTAACTGTAGGAAAATTTTTTCTTATTGTAAACCATTTTTATTCACAGAAAGAGCTTTAACTCCTGTCTCCTGACAACTGGCCTGTGTATGCTTTTCATATTGTGCAAGTCATTGCTTCACTTTTCTATCACAGGGTTTTGCTCACTTTATGATCGGTGATTTTTATCTGCAATGCATTTTCTATCTTCTAATGTGTGATTTGACATTTCATTCCTGTCCTTAGGAGATCACAGATATGCCATATGAACTCAATTTTTAGATTCCAAATGGTGTTTAAAATCATCTTAGAATTTAGAAAATATTTCTCCCCCAACTCTGTGTGTGTGTGTGTTTGTGCATTAATTAATGCTTTTGAGCAAATGATAGTGCAAGCTTATGAAACTCTAAATAAAAATGGACAGACACTGACAGCTTGAGATCCGGCCTAGCTTAGCATCATTCTTGCTAATTGCTGCCATTGCAAATTAATGGAAGCTTTTTAAATCTCTTGACAGTGCTTATGCAACTTTCTACAGACAGAAAGAACTCTAGGCAAAGCATAACAGATGCAATCATTAATATGCAGCTGCATGTGCTTCAAAGCCCTGAGTTTTGTGAGTCTTCCCCTACCTCATTATATGTCTCATTGCCAAAATAGATCAATGAGTCTCCATCTGAGAATGAATGGAACTGTCTCCTTTCAATGGACTTCAGTCCTTTCTATTAAAACTTAAAGATGTGAAAATGAAACTGTATTCTTTTAAAGAACATATTTGTTTAAACAAACATATGGTTAAATCAGTATTCTAAATTCTAGGACTAATTTTATTTTAATTTTATTATTGCACTGATTTCAATAGTACTTAAAATGCACTGTTTATATTAAAAGTCAAAGCCAATCTATGTATTAATTCATTTAAATCATTATTGCTTTTAGAACATAACTAGGAATATCAGTGCTTCAGATGGACACTCCTTTGATTCACATCTGTGTTTAAAATCTGTACGTACTTTTTCTATGTTCTACATAGTTTCAAATAGGACTAACAAATCTTTATCAAAATGAATAATTTGTTTTTCCATACACCCTTCTCAACATCTGTCTATCCATGACAGAAAGAATATTTGAATACATTTTAAATGTGAATATTTTACTGAAAAAAAAACTTTATGGTACACTTAGTTCTCTTGTTAAGTTTCAAAATTAATTTCTGCATTTTAGTAGTTAAGCCAAGAATAAAACCATGTTGTTCTTATGTTTCCTGGTTCAAAAACATACAGATGCCTACATCTTTAATTCCACCACTAATAAGAAAGTCAGACAAGATAGTTCCAGAATGTCATGTATTTCATCTACTCTCCAGTTTGCAAGCAATATGAAATGCCTTCAGGTTATTTTTTCACATTAGTTTCTACAGTGGGACTTTTCTTAGGGACCCCAAAGGAAATCTGATCAAATTCAGACTTTAAAGGGTTCAATAACATATTTCAAGTCTCTCTACACACACTTAAGCACTACACTAATACTTCTTTCTGAAGTTTCAGATATTTTCTTATTTATGAATATCTAATTCTTAAAGGTGAAAGCAATGGATGATAGCATAATGACACATTTATGGGGTATCATCTGTATCATTAATTTTTTTAAGAAAAAACTCCTTGGAATTTTCATATAGACTGCAGTGACACACATACTATATTAGCTAACAAGTTACTGAAGCGCTTATATTTGAGAAGTTATGTAATATCAAATGATTATATAGCAAGATATTATTGTGAAATACAGATAACCCATTCATGGCTTTCTTAGCTTATGGACACATTTTCACTGAGTTGATCATTCTGAATATACTACTTTGGAAAAGTAAGAGAAGCATCTTTACTTGGTTGCTATTATCAAAATGAAGTTTTACAAATTCCTCCTGGTATTTCTTGATCCCCATACTTCTTCCCAGACATTCACACTTGACCTGCAGAGCCATCATACCTGCCTTCAAAATAGGTGTTCTGATTTATTGTAATGATCCTTATTATCCATGAAGAATATACCCTGAAACCCCAGCAGATAACAGAATTTATAGATTATTCTAAACTCCATGTATACATACTATGTATTTATAGAGATAAATACCTATGATGAAGTTTATTTTTAAGTTAGGCATAGTAAGAGATTAGCAGTGATAATAATAATAAGACATAATCATTGTAGCAAAAGATTGTTGAAACATATGCACCGTTTATTTTAAAATGTTTCCTTTTAATTTTTTAGGACCACAGTTGATGATGAGTAAATGGAATTATAGAATTAAACAAAGAGGATTACTGTATGTGAACACAATGGATTGCTATTAAGAATAAAAGTCAACCAGGCATGGTGGCACACAGCATTGATCAAAGCACCAGAGGCGGAGGCAGGCAGATGTCTATGGCACTGAGGCCAGTCTGATGTATATAGAGATTTCCAAGCCAGCCATGACCAAACAGTGAGATCTTGTCTCAAACAAACAAAGCAAAAGGATCCAAAGTGAGACCTCAAGAGATGGTTCAGCAGTTAAGATCACTTGTTTCTCTTCAAGAGAATCCTCATTTAGAACTTAGCTCCCATCTTGAACAGCTAACAACCACCAGTAACCCTGGTTCCAGAGAATTTAATGCCATCTTCTTGTCTTAGCCAGCACTTACACACCATGGCATACATACACACAGACACAAGCAAATGAATGAATTAAAAGTACAATTGCTGTTTGAGGAGATTTCTACTGTGTACAACTAAGGAAAGCATAATTCACAGCTCTAAGTCTTAATACATATTATTTTTTACAAAGCATAACAAAATGTGTCTGTGTTTGTATGTGAAAAATAGACAATTATACAAGCAGTAAGAACAGTTGCAAATGTCATAACTCAGGCTTAGGGACAAAAACGGAGTGGAAGCCAACTAAGATAAGAAAAGTAATGTGTGCAACTAAGATATAACAGGGCACCATTTAAATCAAACCACATGGTAAGGCTTTTGCTGTCCTTTCCTCCTTTCTGTGCAGCCTCATTTCTATGAGCTAAGCTCTCTCTTCACAACTTTCTGTTATATTCTGCACTTCAGACTCTGATTCAGTTCTAGGAAACACTCCTTCCCACGAACATAAGGTATAAATAGGTAAATACATGTTTTCAGTTCAATTTTCAGATGGATGTGCTCAGCATAAACAGACTCAGTTCCTTTTCCTCTGGCAGTTATTCCTTATGTTCAAGCACAGCACATGTCCTTTCAGGAAGTCCTTTGACTATCCAGACTCTTAAATGAAGTTGAGAAGGTACAAGTCTCTAATGGAAGAGAATCCAAGCGCCTTCTTACAAATTGCTTGTTCTTTTAATAGGGGTTTTCCTGGTATTTCTTTCAACTTCTAATAAAGAAGACAAAATTTACTGTGGTATTTAACAAGAAGAGCACGTTATATTTTTATTAAATGGACATTAACAGACATGTCATTTACAAAATTATTGGTTTTTTATTTCATAACAGAATTTTCCCAAAGATGAAAGTGAATATCAATCTCAGGTCCTTAATTTTCCCATCTGGGTCAATCATCACAAACCACAGGATATCACTGAGAAATAGGTATATCTGCACAAAATTTAGTGGTTTTTCACTTAAGTACTCAAAGCTGAAATAACTTATTACTCTGGTAAGTTTATCACATTATGAAGTCTAACCTATTTATGCTACATTTTAATCTGGGCAAACCATCTTATTATAAAACACATGGTAAGAGGGAGGGAGATGAGAGAGAGAGAGAGAAAGAGAGAGTGCATAAGCAATATTTTAGTTGATGTTTCTAATCCTTTACTCCCTGTTTACTTACAAAGAAAAATGTAGCAAGTTATTAAATTTAAATGATTATAATAATGCGGTTTTGAAGTCTGTATTGCCAGTTCTCTCCTACATATAGCTATGTTCACAAATAATATTTCTGCAGAAAAAAAAACTATAATTGAAACTGGAAAATACTGACAGTAATTTTGGACAGATTCATAATGAGAAGGATTTTGACAATCTTAACTGTATGGACACTCAGCATTCCATGAGTAAATAAATCTTAGTTTCTTCTCCTCTGTATCTTGCCACAGATTCTGCCAGTTCTAACTTACTTTGGATAATGGGGAGAATTTCAACCAGCAGAAAGGTATGTTCAGAACTTAAATAGCAACGAGGGAATTTTGTAAATAAGGCATTCCAAGCTGTTATTGGGTTAAAATGAGGTAATATCATATTAGGTTGTGGCAACATTCATTGCATTGTTACAAAAACGCAGGTAGGAGGCGATACTGAAATGACAGGGTTAGTTCTGGTGATGATCAGGCAGCTACTGGAAGTATGTACCTGCAAGTCAAGAGCCTCAAGTTTGTCAACAATCCCAAAGGTGTTAAAAGCTGGAAGGACTTACCTCACTCAGGGAGTGAGCACCTGTCATCATCTTCATTTACTCTTTTTTAAAAATTGTGTGTGTGTGTGCATTTCATATGCAGCATCTTAATCATCTTTATACCCCCTTCCTCATAAGCACCCTCCCGTAGCTCTCCCCGCCCCCACTGAATTTCATGAATTCTGTCATTTACATGAAGAACTATCAAGTCAAGTTAATGTCCCCTGATGTCCTTCAATGAATGTTCATTTACTGGGGTCTAGTCAATCTATCTAGAGTCACCCCCTTAAAGAAGATTTGCTCTTCCTCACCCATTAGTAATCAGATGCCAAATACTTCTTTGGCTAAGATTGGAGTCTGCTGTCTATTTTCACACTTCTATGCTGAGATTATGTCTCATGAGTTTGTATGGATCTTGTGCTTGCTGACATCTTTGCTGTACGTTCATCTGAGCAAGGTACCAGAAGCCTGTAGGACTCTGTTTCCATATGGCCATGCACCTCTCATCCTGGCTTTTACAATCTTCCCACCTTCTTCCACTATGTTCACTGAGTCCTGGGTTCATTGCCCTCCATTGCATGAGGGATCTTCATTGATAAGAGTTAAGAGATGCATTAGTATTCTCTCTATCCCTGGTTCCACCATGTTCTGTGAGTCTTAGGTATAGAGGTTCCGTTACAGATGTGTCACTTAGGATTGGGCATTTCATGGACACTTATTCTATGTGTAACAAATTGTGGGACTCTGTAATAGTCTCCCACTGTTGCGAAAGAAGCCTGTTTGATGAGTGGTAACTGTAAACATAGTCAAATACACATGGATGGAGGGATCATAGATCTTAGAGACAACCCCAAGGCTGTCACAGCCCTAGACAAGTGTAATTTCTTACTATATGCTAAACATGGATCCTTATATTTTCATTACTATTTTGCCCTTCAGAATTATAAAAGAATAAGCTTCTGGTGTGTTGAAACCATTAGTCTATGGTAATTTGTTTTTGAAAATCCTTGAAACATGTTATCTTCTCCTTGGTTTTTGTGGCAGAACTTATTTCTTATATGTTTCTGATGTTCATTTTAATTGTAGCTAGATAAACTTACTCTAATAGTGGGCTTATATGAGAGAATATTTCATAATTTACATCCATATCATTTTTCCACAGAGCAGCTATGAATTCTAAAGACTAATGCCCATAAAATTGTCTTCCTGAAGAACTTCATATAGCGACAATTATATTCATGCTATGGCATATTTCTAAAATTTTTATTTAAAATCACATTTAATTGTTTTCTTCTAGTTTTTTAAAATTAAAATTACAGTTGCTTTGAAATTATTTTGTGTCAGTTAAGTTGGCTTATTTGCAAACTTAGTCATTATTTTCACTAAATATATCTCTGGATGTGTGGAATCATGGAAAAGCAAAGCAGTCCAAGCTCAGAAAAAATTTTTTCACTGCCTGGGGGAAATGGTCATTCCAGCAAATAAGAAAACCAGAAAGTCATGTGACAACAATTGCCGATAGGCAAATAAAAAGACAAATTGGGATAGATGGAACCCAAACAGAGTGGGATGGCTTGTTTCAATTCAGATGTTGTGAAATGGAGATTACACTGGGGCTAAGACCTTCAAGCTCAAATCTTTATGTACTATCCTTTGACCAGAATAAACAATGAATCCCAAGATCCAAAGTTAGGACAAACATTGCAAGTTAAAACAAGAAAAAAATAACCTGTGCATCTTCCTCATGGGATACAGTGCAAGGAAAATGTAGCAATGAAGTTAGAGGGGTTAGCTTGGAAGAAAGCCTGCATAGTATAAAATAGGATAAGGTTGTCTTTAAATTTAATAAATTAACATTAAAAGGTTCTGAGAGGTATGGTTTGAAAGCATCCCACTGGGAGTTGTTTAGAGGCATCATGAATCGCATAGGGTGGAGAGTTCTGAGGTTATGCATGCTGTCCAAATGGCTTGGAACAAGACGGCTCTTGTTGATGTAGACATTAGAAGGTTGCTATGATAATCTAGAGGGTGTAATGTTAGGTTTTGATAGTAGAATGGAATTTGAATGAAAAGCCTCAGGAGACAAACAGAAGTGAGCAAGAATCTAGGGTTTATAACAGTGTCATTTATCGATATGTAAACATATTTTCAGAGGTCTGTAATAAATAGAATCAGTCATTTGTGTCCAAAGGAACCTCTGAGTTGGGATGAGAGATCAACTTGAGAAGGACACATTGGTATTTTGAGTTAAACATTTAAGTATTATTAATACATAGTTCTGTGTTGTTTGGATCATAAGTAAAGTACTCCTTCATGCATATTAAAATAAAGTTATAAAGAAGTAATGTGGATTCAATATAATAAATCTACAAAAGAGCAATACCGGTGAAAAACAGAATGGCTCACGAGGGGCCAAGTAAGAGTTATGGGCAAAAGCAACAGACGAAAAGCTGCTAGCGGGCACCCTAAGGCAATTCAGAAGATGAAACAAAATTTCTTCATGGAGGAAAATGTTCCTAAAATGTGGGTTATAGGGTTAGCGCCCCGGTCAGAGCTTAAAGGTCATTTGCCTGACAAATTTAGCAAATATTTATGGAGGTCAGTGAGACAGGAGCAGAAAAGCCTCAGGCTGAAGCCGCATTACTGGGGCTCATGCGATTTATACCCAAGAGGAGCCGGGCAGGCTTTCATCCTCAGCACTCGCTCTGCCTCTTCCCCAGTCTGTCCTGCCCGTACTTGGCAGCTGCTGAACTCCTGCTGCAGAAAGTGGTATTCCACAGTCTGTACAAATGCCTTGTAGCAGTGTGTGTAAAGTGAGTGTTTACTGGCTCCTGCAGAATCGCAGGTCACACACTTTCATTCATTATTTGGTATCAAGAAAGCCATATCTTTTTCAGCCAAGTAATGAACATTCTTTTTCTCTTTATTTTCTATAGTTTGCCTCATGTTAGACCTTCAAAAGTGAGCTGACCATTCTCCTACAGTCAGAACAACTGCCTAATTATAGCACTGACTAAGAAGAGAAGTTAGATTTTCAGGCTCATATCTTCCTCCTTTGGTATTGTATCTGGAAGCCCACACAGTACAGGAAACACATTCATTGTTTCCCTCTTTATATACTGAAATTTGGTAAAATGGTATAGGTGAGTTAGTTTGATGAGCTCATTTCTTTGTGAGAGAAAAATGGTAAAACAAATAAGTAAAGGGAAACTATTGGGTAATTAAAATCTGTAAAGTGGGAATAATGCTCACTCTGTAGCCAGCAAATTGAGGTAAAAATGATCATTAAATGCTAAGAAGAGGAACAGACCAATATGCCTGAGGAGATGGCTTAGTTGGTAAGTGTCTATCGTGCAAGCCATTGGACCTGAGTTTGAATCACAGCACATATGTAAAAAAAAAGTTCACTTTGGAGGTATATACCTTTAATCCCAGCACTGGAAAAGAGGAGACAGGAAGATCCCTAGGATCTGCTGGCCATCCAGTCCAGGTACTCAGTGTTTTCAGTTTCAGTGAAATACTGTTTCTAAATAATAATAATAATAATAATAATAATAATATAATGATAATGATGATGATGTTAGAAGCCGTTGTGGAAGACATTTAGCATTGAACTTTGGTCCCCATATAAATAAAAACACATTTGTATGATCCACTTGCATAGAAGGGCATACACAAGAAAACATTCACACATACCACACACACACACACACACACACACACACACACACACACGAGCAGAGAGGAAATACATTATTTTAGAGGTAAAAAGAAAGCAGGTAAAGGAATTGAGACATCAGAGAACATGAAATAGTTCAAATTCTGTTATTATATCTCAGTACTAAAGGGGATGCAGAGATTAAGAAATATCTCAGTCATATCTCGTTTATTTAGAGATGGGTTATCTCTATATTATCTAGTCTAAACTTGATCTTGCAACCTCTGACCTCAGCTTCCCACGTAGCTGAGATTATGCAAATGAATCATTGAACCTAAGTCTATACCTAATTCTTTAGAACCAGATTTCCTAAATTATATTTAAGGTTTTAGTCAACTATGAAGAACTGTGCATTTTGTTACAAGGAGGAATGCAACTAACACATGACTTTTAAGATAGCATGATAATGATTGAAAACAATATATAATTCAATATATTAATAATGGTCATTAGTTGTGAAATTAATCCTTAGTAAATCTCGAAATAAAATCCATATTTAACAATAATTTATTCATTAAAATTTAATTGGGAGAAGTACATTTTTAGAAAATAAGAATTTGTATAACCATGGAACAAGTTACTGCTTTTATCTCTTTCTTATAACTAAAGACACCTAGGATCACTCTGTAGTTCAGAACATTGCTTCACTTTGGAATTTGGTGTAGTGCATGCATTACAGTTCATGGTATGCCTCAGCCATAGCACACTGTAAAGAATTTCACATTCAAGCTTTCTCAGGGCTTCAGGTGAAGATGTTTCAGATGGGCTGTGGTGTAGATTGAATGCCTTCAGGAAACAGTTTAGATCCTTTCACTGTGTAGCTTAATAATTCTTACCAAGAGCAAAGGATATCTTCCATGCATAAAGCCTTATGAGATTCTTCAGCAACAGCCACTCAAAGTTATATTTAGCTTTCTTTTTGAAATTGAGGTGAGAACTTGCTAGATACTTGCTGTCCATGCCAGTTCACTCTGAATCCCTAGTAGGCCTTGAAATATTTGATCCTCTTTCCCCAACTCCTGGACCCCAGGAATGCACCCCTGTACGTGACTCTGTAACTTATGTTAACCCAGATAGAGGTCATTTCAGGTTTAATGTAGATTTAATATGTCATTCAAATAAGATGATAATAAGTACACAAAGGTACACTATTTGAGTTTTTGTACAATTCGTACACCAATTCTAACGAGATTTAGAACCCCTCTTCCACCGCTTCTGTGCCCCGCTCCCGCTGGACCTCATGTATTCTGCCATCGTAAGTCTAATTCAGTCAAGTATTTGTAACGAGATGTCCTTCGGTACACGTTCATCCACGGGAATCTAGTAGGCTTATCTAGAGACTGTAAATTGGTCTACTCTTCCTCACCTACTAATAATCTGTCCCCACAGTTCCAAGCCTAGGTCCAGCCTGCTGCCCATTTCCCTTGCTCCACTCTGAGACCCTGTCTGATGGAGTCCTCATGGTTCTTGTGCTCCATTCCTCCACTGGAGCAAATTCACATTTGCAAGCTTCCAGTGGCCTAAAAGCCTCTGTTTCTATATGTTCATGGAACAAACCTGACTCTTATAATCTTTCCTTCCTCTCTTCTGCAATGGAACCTGAGGTTCGATGTAGGATTCCTATCCAGGAACATACACTCTACAGTCTCTTAATCTCTAAAACTTGGCCAGTTGTGGCCTTCTGTATGCATCATATTTTGTTGTATGAGGAAACTTCACTGTTAGTAGTTGAAAGGTGCACTAGTTTTCTCTTCACCCCTTGTTATGCTATGTTTCATGAGCCTTAGATATAGAAATTCCACAGTAAATACGTCACCTAGGACTGACTCTCTCAGACACATATACTCTGTGTATGTACAATTGTGAACTCTGTAGTAGCCTCTATCTGTTACAAAAAGCAGTTTCTTTGATGAGTGATGTACAGTACACTTGTCCATAAGCACAAGAATCCATATTTAGCATAGGGTAAGCAGTTTCATTTGTCTAGAGATATGACAGAAATAGGGATTTCTCTAGAATCTATGAGCTCTGCAGTCATGTATATTTGACTGTGTTTAAAGTGCCACCCATGAGTTCATTCCAATTGAGAAGGCTTTAAGTCCAATTATATACCTGTTGATTGCCTCCCAGATAACAGTGTCACTACTGCACCAAATAGAGATAGATCGTTGTGTCAGTCACTATGGTTATTAGGCTTTAGGACTGGGTTGGACCATTGATTGATTCTCTCCATTGGTCCATGTCCTGTGTCTTAAAGATGTCCTGTCTTCAGCATTAGGTCTCATCTTTGAGTTCTGAGGCATAACCAAGGCAATAACCTGTGTTACTATGAGACTACTCTGGCCAACCACTTGAAAGGAGGTCTTTCCTGTGTGGTACTGTGCTCTTTGTCATATAATTTCTTAGTATCTATGCACTATAATCTGTTGGAAATGCTCTGATGTTAAATTTGTGTCATCACAACCTGAACTTCCCCTGTGATAAGATATGTCCTAATTTAGTTTCTAAACATTTCTTAGTGAAGGATTAGTTGTAAGCATCTTCTTTCATCTAAATGGGAGCAACTTCTCTAAATCTACATCAGTGTCTCAAGTTTCACTTGACAGCTCATAAATCCAGGGCCCAGATTATAATTGGTCTTGACACTATGGAGAGCTCATGTATGAGTCTAGACACAATCAAGCAAAAGCATGAAGGCCCAGCTAGCCAATTATTGATAATCCTGATTCTATAGGCATTTAACTTTAAGCCATGTCCTCTTTTTAAATATCTATAGTCCCTATAGTCATAACTGGACTGGAATTTATGTAAATCAGGCTGGCCTTGGTTTCACAGACTTTCTTGCCTCTGCATATCAACTGCTGGGATTAAAGGCACACTCTACCACACCTGGCTTTAAGCTCTACTTCTTGATGCTTCATATCTAGATTTCATGATCTTGCATTGAAACCTGGTGATACACATAAGCTGGAAACATGAGACTAAAACTGACCCTCTTGCAATCCTCTATGAAAAACTCTTCTGAAAAGATCGCTGCCATCACTAATTCCAGATTTCTCAGACCTCAGTTCTGTGTTGCTTTTTGTCCTTCGGATAATTTATTTATGTTGAGTTATTTGTACTTAAAGGAAATGCTTTTAACATTCAATGTTGGCCAAATGTCAAATGCTAGAGTAACCAGACATTTATTCACTAAATGATGTTAGGAGGGAAATGTCATTTACACAGTGAAATTGAGGGAGCACCAAATAAATAGTGCCACATATTGTTGTGATAGCTGACTTCTGCAAAGCACTTATTTTATAGTTCACTATCACCTACAAGAAGTTAATTGTTGTCACTTGGAGTTTACAGAATGTAAATAATATTGCATGGGTTCCGTGAGGTATTGGAGGAAATAAACATCTGAATGATAATTTTGGTTAGTGCATTATGTAAGACACCATTGAATGCCGCATGACACATATTTGTGGACATGACAGCAGCATGCAGTTTGAGATGAATGTTTGTCTGCCTCCTTATTAGATTTCTTAATGATTTAGGAGACTAAGACTGGATATTATTTTAGAGAAATAGATCATTAAAATGAGTTTGTAGCAAATAATTGTAATTTTATATGAAAATTATATAAAGAGGAATTGAATGAAGGAAACTCCTACTGTGTTAAATGTAGTGTGAAAACTTGCAGTTGCTGGCATGGAACAAGGAAAGTACAAATCCTCATGACCTAGTCACTTTATGCTTTAACCCAGTTAGTTCTACTGCATGCTTCTTATTTTTAGAAACATAGGAGATAGTGATTATTGATATCAGGCTTTGCCCTCCCTAAAGTTACTCTACATTGTGCAAAGCAGAGGTTTTTCAGACTGTATCTTGTAATAAGACATTCTGTTTTACAAGCAGTTTTTAGCTCCATTTTGAAGATGGAGGGTGGTCTGCCTCTGGATGGACACATAAATGGCACCATCTGTCTGGAACCACCCAAATGGCAGAATGACAAAGGACTTATTCCCAGTAGGCAGGGTGCCAACCTATAAATTTATCAGGGAAAATTGGACATACAGGAGCACATGAATACGTTGCAATCATATGAGGAAAATTAATCAGGAACTTTTACTTTATACTCTCTAGCTGGATTCAACCCTGAATGTCAACTCTGACCCTGAAACTAGTTTCTACAGCTGACACTCACAGCAGTTTATTCAGCAAAAACCCCAACTTGCTTCAGTTTGTTATCATTTTAGAGATTCTTGCATCCTCATTTGTTTCCCAGTTTTGAACTATCAGTCCTCTATGAAACTTTTTGACATGCTTTGTCAAGAGTTAGATTATAAATAAATGATAGATCAATAGGTAGACAGAAGATATATCATTTAATTAGTTTTTAATATGATCTTTATCATATCAAGGTAATGCAGCTATCTGAGTTCTTGAACTTTAAGAAAATATTTTTATTATAAGTGAACATTCAGTTTTATTCCTTACATATTAGAATTCTAATGGCTTGTGGCTTCTTAAAATATTTTATTTAATATTCACTCATGCATAATAAGTTTGGGATCAAAATAAAGCCCCATTCCTTCTGCAATTCTCCTGTCTTCTCCCAAGTTTCCCTCACAACTTCATGTGTTCTGTCTCTCTTTTAAAGTATCTGTATTTAGTTTCTGATCTATTGCTGTGATAAAACACAATGACTAAGGCAACTGATAAGAGTTTATTTGGCTTACAGTTCCAGAAGGGCAAGAGTCCCTTACAGTAGGAAACGATGATGACAAAGGTGACTCTTCAGATATCACAGTAAGTAGAGAAGAAGCATAAACTGTAAATGGGTATGGTTTTGAACACTCAAGGCTCTCCCTTGCTCCCAATGATGGGGGGCCATCTAGCAGAGGCCACATCTCCCAGAGGTTCCTTGATCCTCTACAAACAGCACCACCATCAAGGGATCAAGTATCTAAACTATCTAAAGTACCTCTACTTAGAGCGTATTGGGACGTTCTCACTCAAAGCATCACCATACCCAGTTGGGAGATTTTAAATTATTTCTTCTCTTGCATTGGTTCTATGGATCTATTTAAGTTGTTTACTTCATCACAGTTTAATTTTATAAGGTCATACATATCCGGAAACTCAGCTCTTTATAAAAGATTTTCCAGTTTAGTGGAATATAGATTTTTAAATTGTGTCCTTATGATTCTCTGAATTTCTTTTGTGTCTATTGTAATGTTTCCCAATTCATCTCTGAGTTTATTAACTTGGGTCTGCTCTTTTTTTTTGGTTAATTCAGCTAGACATTTTCCAATTTAATCTTTTCAAAGAACAGGCTTTTCATTTCACGGTATCTTTGAATTTTTTTTTTTTTTTTACATTTTCATTTCATAATTTTCAGCCATGATTTTTAGTATCTTTTCTCATCTACTGTTTTTGAGTGTTGAATTTCTTGTTTCTTTCAAGCATTTAGGTATCACCTATAGTTAATTTGAGATCTCAAATTTTTGATGCAGACCCTTTCGTTTTCAAGGCTGCATTCATTTTGTACCATATATTTTGCTCTCTTTATAGTTCCATTTTCATTAAAATGAAATTCTAGAAATTTTAACTTTTTTTTCTTGATTTCTTCCATGATTTGGTTTCATTCAGTAGTTTGTTCTTAAGTTTTCATGTTTGTGTACTTCCTGTAGTTTCTGTTGTTGTTGGCAAGAATTATTTCCTTTTCTTCAGATGGGATGCAGGATTTCATTTCATTTTTCTACAATTGCTGAACCATGATTTGTGTCCTAATATGTGGTTGATTTTTGAAGACAGTTACGGAGACTGCTGAGAAGAATGTGCATTCTTTAATACCTGGGTGAAATGTTCATCATAAATTTAGATGTCTGCTAGGTACATAGGATTTATGGTGATTTTTGCATTTGTTGATTCTCGGTTTTGTTGTTTGTCTAGATGACCCCTTTATTGCTGAGAGTCAAGTATTAGAGTCACATATTATCTCAGTCTTGTGGATATTCCATAGCTTTGGAACTAGAAGTATATCTTTTATGATACTGGGATGCACCTGATTTTGGTATATGTATATTTAGAATTATAATATCCTCTTGGTGGATTGTTTATTTAATGAGTAGTAAGTGACCCTCCTTATCTCTTCTGACTAATTTTGATTAGAAGTGATTTTTTCAGGTAGTGTAAAAGCTATGCCTGATTAAATTTATTCTATTTTCTTGGAATAGTTTCTCTATACTTTTAATCTAATGTGGTTTCTATGGTCAGTGATGATGTGTGATTCTTTGAGACAGAAAAAGACAATTTTTTTTTCTAATCAGATCTTCAGATTTGTGTCATTTTATTTTGGAAATGAAAAATTAAATTTCTATGTTCTTATTGACAGATATGAATTAATTACTGTCACATTCTTGTTTTATGATGTTTTTACTAACTGTCTTTTATTAACTGATCTGGAATAGTTTATTCCTGGTGATCTCTTGGATATGTTTATTTTTGACTTCGGACCCAAGTATTCTTTAAGGTATCCTCAGTAAAACGATGTTGGTAGTAATAAATTCCTATAATTTATTTATGTAATGGACATTTTTTATTTCTCCATCAATTTTAAGAGATTTTCTGGGGAAAATAGTTCATAAATGCTGTCTTCAAGAACTTGGGATAAATTTTTCCAGGTTCTTCTTCCTTTAAAAGTTTCTACTGAATAAAGAAATATTCTGTTATTCTCTGAAACTTTGGCCAGTTGTGGCTTTCTTGATTATGTCTTTTGACCTCTCAAGCTACACAGCTCTGCTTTCTTCTGCTGTTACACAGCATCTTTTCATTCCATTCTTCTGGGGTGTCTGTGTTGATATTGTGATTCTAATGCATGTTCTGTATTTACCAATTTTTGTTAACAAAATAATTTCCCCTATAGATGTGTCTTAGGGTGCTTGTTTGGGAGGCTACACTGACTTTGTTCTCATAGGGCATAATAGTGTCAAACCTATACAGTTTCTTCAGGTGTAATTCATGGTTTTGTGCAAGATCCATGTAGCAGTAATTGTCAGGAGGCCATTTTAAGTGGCTGGGCTGGGTTTAGTCCCACAATAAGGTTTTACAGCATCATTATTTTAGTTATAATGAGAAGACTTTTCTAGTTTCAAGTTATATTGGACTGGAATATTGAGGTGACCAAGAAATCATTTTATTCCCTTCTTTATAATGCTGTTCCGAATCCTCTAGTTCCAAACCTTCTGTTTCATCTTTACCATCCCCCAGGGGTCTTCCCCAAATATTCTCATCAAATAACAGAAAGATTTATTTTTATTTATTTAAATGTGTGTGTGTGTGTGTGTGTGTGTGTGTGTGTGTGTGTGTGTGTGTGTGGTGTAGTTGTCTGCAAAGGTTGGATCCTATGCATTTAGAGATACAGGTGTTTGTGAGCTGTAAGATTTGTGGATGCTGGGAAACAACGTCAGGTCTTCTTCAGGAGCAGCAGGTGCTGTTAATTGCTGAGCTGTCTCTCCCTCCTGTTGTTTGTCTTTGGATTTGACCTACAGAGTGTTTGCTTCTGGGTAGGACATCTATGTCAAACCTCTTCCACCTGACACTCAGGGACCGTTGGTGACAAGAGGGTGGAAAGAATGTACGAATGACCACAAGGAAACAGATTGTTCAGACAGATGGGAAGTTGCTCACATAAACTTACAGCAATGGTGACAGCATTCACAAGACCAATACAAGCTTAAACCAGACAGAATTCCAGCATAGAAATGGGGAACTGGGCAAGATGCTCCAACCTTAGCTATTGGCAACCAGTGATTATTGCTAGAGGGAAAGTCGGTTTTCCTTAAAGAAATTAAGCTAAATAGGTCAATTAGTCTACAGTAGATTGAGTCTAATGTCCTAGGGACATTTGGAGACAGGAATGAGTCTTGATAAGCCTTTAAAAATATGACAGAATGCGTGAAATATGGTGAACGGGGCTGTGTAGTGTGACTAGTAGAGGGGGTCTACATATTATAAATATGTAGTGTATGGAATTCACAAAGATAAGAAATAAGCCAGAAAAGAGATGCTATTCTGATGAATCTGCCTCTACAAGGGACTTAAGCCTCCTTTTGTTCAGCTTTTATTACCACTTTTTATTCTATGTTTTTAGTGTTTTCATTATAATCATCTTGAAAGTTTCTTTTCTGGTTGTATTTGGAGCTCTGTAGGCCTTTGTACCTGGGTAGGCATTTTGTTTTCTAGGTTTGGGAAATATTCTTCTATGATTCTCCTTTTTTATACCCATAATCCAAAGAAAGGTCTCTAATGTTGTCCAGTGCTCTCGCTTATTGCTCATCTCTTTGCAAATATATCATTGACCTTTCCTGAGTGACACAATTCCTCCACTGGTCTTCTTTCCCTGGTTCTCTGTTTTCTGTATGGACCCTGGTTTTGGTGAGGCTTTGCACTGATGATTTTATTCAGCAGATTGAGTTTTACATTTTCAGTATCTGTGCAGTTTGGGTTTCCTTCAGTACTTTATCTCTGTTTACATATCTTGGACTGACTTCCTCAATCCCCTCATCTCTCTGTTTATGTTCTCTTGAAGCTTAATCATGTCTTCTTTGAACTGTGTGAAAGTACTTATGATCAACTATTTTGAAGATTTTTGTAGTTCTACCAAAGTATTTTCATTAGGTGTCATTCTAATGTGATTAATGATTTAAGGAGATATGTTTTCATGTTATTTCTTTCTGCCTCAGCACTTGTACATCTAGAGTTAGTTTGATGGTTGAGTTTCTTTATTCTTTTCTAATTTTTAAAATTCAAGTTTCATTTGTCTCTTTTTGCAGGGTTGAAAACTTTGTACTACTAGGGTTGAGGTGCTATTTCCATTGGTCAGACTGGTACTTAGGGCTGGAGTCTTTATCTCTAATCTTTCCTCAAGGGTCAGGTATTGGTACATGTCTTCAAGGGTCTACTACCTAGCTCTGTGGTTTTCTTTGTGAGTTCAGATATTCTCCACATGCCTCTGGTCCTTTGCCAGAGGCTGATCTGATCAAGACAATGAGATGCCCATGTTTTTCTGCTGAAGCTGCTGGGAGATGTGCAACTTTCTGTATAACTTTGTGTCTCTTATAGTGGTTTTCAATCTCTTATTCGGGTTATTATATGAATATATTTTCTTTTATTTAATAAATATTAGCGTTGTACCATAAATAAATCAATTCTTACTATTTTTATTGCTAGTTTAATTCGTTATTTGAAATTCTCCATATCCATGTAACCAGATATTTATCTGAGATTTACCTGTTTTCCTAGTAATGTCATTTTCAGAGTTTGGCTTTGGAATTAAACTGTAAGAGCATAATTTCTAGGTTTATTTTATTACTGAAAAGATCCAGGAATCATTGTCTCTCTTTTTATGTGCATTTTAGGACATAGTCTATTGTCACAAAGGAAATATTCTGGATCACTGTGTGCAGTCTAGTACTTATAGCTCATATGATTCACAACAGAAATGCTCCAGATCACTGTATGCAATCTAGTGCTTATATTTCATGTGATTTGATTTGTTTCACAAAATATTTCCCTAATTAACATTTCTAAAGGAATATGCAAGGCATTTATAATATGTTTAAATACTTTGACTATCTTACTTAATTATACTATCCTTTTTTCCCTTAATGTGCCTTTAAGTCTTACATGAAGTTTGAATGTTTATTATTTTATTCCAAATAATGAATGGAACAACATTTTGTGTACTATACTTTTCTTTTGCAGTATTTTTTTTCTTTGTTTGTTTTTACAAGATCTTGCCATTTTCTTTTCTAAATTTTCATTGCCTGACTTCAATATTATTTATTAAGCCATTTATTTTCACAATGTTTTCTGATATAATATTCCCATGTTTTCAAGGTACAAAGTTTCTCTAAATGTCTTGCTTTAAGTATATCTTATGTTCCAATATTATTTTGTAATTTTTCAGTTCTAAATATTTTACAGTTCATTTAGTGCATATTTGTTCATGCTAAAGAGAATTAAATAGGTGCGGAGAAGCATAGATTATATATGAGCTTATGAGTGCCTAAATTTTTAAGCATAACTTTACAACATTACTGATTTGATTGATTATGTGAATTAGAAATCAGTTTGGAAACCAATTTGTATGGAACTGACTAGTTCATAGTCCCATTAGGTGCTATGAAGGCTGCTGATAGAGAAAAGGAATCAATGATCTGAGGCAGCTATGAACCTTACTAAGTACAAGACCAATCTACGAGGTAGGATGTGCCTGCTTGTGTAAAAGTGGCAAAACTCTCAGGTTTGATTTGAAGCCCACTCTAATGAAAGGAGTCTATGCTTGTTTGGAAAACTGGTCAAATAACATGATATAAGGTCATAAGACCTACGGGGAGCTGAATAGTGCCATTAAACTAAATTGACACAGTATCTTAACTATCTTAAGTATCTATTTTTATACCAAAAGACAAATGCTTCCCTGACCTTTAATCATAGAAGTCTCTCTTTCTAGTGAATATAGGTGAATACAGCGACTCAGGGTTGCAAGAAGTGGATTGAATAATTGACAGATAATGACTAATCCCGGAACAAGCCATTTATATTATCTTCTCTAAGGTTCAGGAAATACTGAAGTAGAGGATACAGAAAGAAAGTAAGATCTGGAAGACAGGGTGAAGGGTTCTAAAATTCCATCTTCTAGGCTAGACACAGATATTGCATTCTCATGAACTCATAACAGCTGAGGATGCCTACTCTTGGTCTGCATAAGAACTGGTCAATCAACAGTCTGTCTTGGATGGGAGAAGGGTTCCAAGGGCACTGTTCCTCACTGCTGAATTGCTTGCTACTGATAGATTTCTGGAGAAGGAGAGTCATTGCCTTCTGTTTTGCATGCACAAATGACCCCACCAGGCTCTATTGAATAATCCCAATCATCAAGATGATTTGGTTAAAGAAAATGGGTTGCAAAACAAAACCAGGAATCATGAATCTGAGAAAGGAACAGATAGAGAGGAGGTAAGGTATTCATGGAAACTGGCAACTGGAAGGCAGTATATATATGAATGAAATGGAAAGAAAAACTTAATAGAAATGAGAAAGTTAGCATTAGGAACAGGAATATATGCATATATATGTGATTCAGAATCTTTGCAGGATAGAATGCACTAAATTATAGACTATTGTAGTAGTTATAATTGGGTAATGTTTTTAAGCTTTCATGTGCTCAGGGTTAAAAGAAAAAAAATAGTTATTAAGAAGAAGATAATATGTTGCTTATTAGGAAGAAAATAAGTAGACTAATTTGAATGTATTGACTAATAGAAATGTGTACATAGATATATTTTATGGAGTGTTAAGGACTTTTGTTAATAATAGTGAATAACTATATTTATTATAGTGATATCTAGAAAGAAGGGACAAATAGCAAAAATTAATCTGTTTTGCCTCACAATGAGAGCTGAGATCCTCATTTTTGGTTCATTAAAATATTCACATTTTTGACCAGCCTACTTAGATTCACTTGGTTATTTTTAAAGGAAAAGCACTCTTTGACTGCGTCAAGTAGGGTCTTTAAGTATGGCAGGATACAAAGAACTATAAGTAGATTGGAAATTAATAATGCTGAGCAAAGCACCATGAATAACAAATGTTAAGTGTCAGCCTGGCCCTCTAAACGCTTTGTTACTATGCCTCTCATAGAGACCTATGGCAATAATGATACTACAGATTTTTCAATTAAATTATGTTGATTTTATTAGGAACTGATTCTGAAGTCATTAATTTATGAACAGTGAGCTATAATAAGAGTCATATCTCTGTTAAATCGCATAGCCAATTGCAGTAACTGTTAGACGTTTTTGCATTTCAACAACTTAAGTGATGCTTTTTAAATGGTGAGATAAGTGGACTCAGAGGAGCAATTACTCAGATCCTAACCTTTTCTATTATAACAAAGTGGTTTGTGAAAATCGGCAATAACTCAGTGTTCAAATGCATTTTAAAAGTTTAAGCACAGTCACTTTAAAAATTGCAGCTTTCCTGAGGTATAATATTAAATTTTACACATTTGCTAAAGATAAATGATTTTTCCTGATCAAATTATATGAGGATGAATAATTTTATACTATATAATTGGTGAGCTGGATAATTCAATAAGTCCATTTGCTGTGGTTGAATTCTTTTCACAAGGAGAGTTTCAGTAATGAGGAAGGCAGTTTTGTCAAACAGCTGCCAAATAGCAATAGCATTAAAAATTTAATCAGTAAATTAATTAAATATTTTCTGGATATAGAACATGTTACAACAGGAAAATATTGGTAGTTTGACAGCATTTTTATTGTTTTCATTAAGGAATTCTAGGTAAATGTGAGTATGATGATTTTTTACAAAAAAAATCTGTTCTGTAATGAAATATCTAATTGAAAGTTTTCTTCTGATTTCATCAAATCAAGTTTATTCATCAATTCCTACCACGAGTCTCCAAATACTAATATGACATTCTCAATAAAATCTAGACATAACAATATTTTAACCAAGTTACTAAGATAGAATTTCCTATTTACTATGCCCTCTTTAACAAACATCCCAGTGTTGTCCTTGATCAATACACTTGGGCAACAAATGTTTATCAACTTGCAAAATTAATTATATATGCAAATATATCTTAAATAATTGCATATTTTAATACATATTTACCAATTTGTGCACACGTTGCACATTTGTCTTCTTTAAGAATGAACTGGAAATGGGGTGAGACTATCAATGCTCAAAGCCTTCCCTGAGTGACATACTTCCTCTAGCAAGGGTGTACCATCTAAAAGTTCCAAAACCTCCCTATCCAGCACCACCAGTTAGGTACCAAGTGTGCAAATAACTGGGCCTATCATTCGAACCACCTCAAGCACTATGATCTCTGAAAGGCACACATAGGAGCAGTTAAGTGCATGTG
Source organism: Eospalax fontanierii (assembly GCA_035773235.1). Taxonomy (NCBI): domain Eukaryota; kingdom Metazoa; phylum Chordata; class Mammalia; order Rodentia; family Spalacidae; genus Eospalax; species Eospalax fontanierii. Next base: position 25,516,042 of record CM069538.1, on the reverse strand, counting down.
TAGAGAGGGACCAAGTCCAGCTGAACAGATCTCCTGAACAGAACTGCCCAGCTTTGCCTCTCTCAGCTCATCCAATGTCAGACCTTCAAAGAAGAATGAGCTACAGCAGATAGTTATTTTATGTCCATGAGTCTCATAGGAGATTGCTACATGTTATCATCAATGAAATAGCTGATGAATCCTGGATTTGGCCTCATTTCTTTAAATGAGTTTCCTATGCATGTTTTTACCATTTCTCAAGGCACTGTTAGAATGTTTCAGTAGTGACTAAGTCTCTTCCCATCCTCGGCATGCAGTGTCACATCTGGGCTACTGTGTTTCGTTGATTCTCCGCAATTAAGTACCTTTTGAAGGCATTGGCACAAGGAACAATGCCAGAGTGGGATCCCCATCAACACTTCTGATGAAAAGGTCTTAGGAACAGAGAAGCATGATTTCCAGTCCTCAACTTCATTTTGCTATGACTTCCAGACGTGTCAGAAATTCTTTCTTGGAATTAAGTGTGCTACAAAGAGTGAAAGTCAGATTTGTGTCTGAAATTACCTCATCGGGTAGAATACAGCAAAGCAATTTTGAGTGATACAGAGGTGTAAAAGTGAAGGGAGGGGACACACACACACACACACACACACACACACACACACACGGAAAAATAGCCAAAGCTTTTTAACTTCATGTAATCATACTTTAAAAATTTGGGATGATTAGTTGCGTTTTGGTTGCTGTGATAAAACACCATGACCAAGGGGACTTACAGGACGAAGAGTTCTTTTGAGCTTAGGTGTCCAAGTTTCAGAGGGATTAGAATCCTTTATAGAAAGGAAACACAGTGGCAATAGTTGTAATTATGGTGACTTATTCCTGTGATTCCTGCACCCAGGAAACTGAGAAAAAAGATTGTTCTGATTTTGAGGTCATTTGGTGTTTCACTGGGAGTTCTATGTTATCCTGGAATACAGAGTGAGATTATGTTTCAAAAGTGGAAGAAAAGCAGTGCTGTGTAAGATATAGTTTTCTAATACTGGTGACATAAAATGGAACAATTTAGGAAAGTCAATACTTGTCTTCCTCCATGGACTATTACCAGAGAGGCCTGGGACAGTGAGTCTCTGGGCATGCAGACACAGTGACCATTTTGAAGCAAACTTGTGCAGCAGATGTCCTGGGCCTCTCTAGTTACATCAGGTGTGTGGAGATTAAAGATGTAGTCAATGCTTCAGGGAACTGCAGCACCTGTGCTTGTGGAGGCCGTGTGCAAATCCATGGCCGGTCTTCTCTCATTTATCTGGGGATTGTATTATCGTCCTTCATGCCTCCTAAGTCCTTGCTCTAACCATTATTCTTCCTTCATAAGAAATGGGTCTCATATTTCAGGAAAAAGTGAATGCACCATTCTGCCCTCTGCAGCTGCCTTCTTTCTCTTCTCACGATGCTCAGAATCTGTCCCCAGTTTTTAGCATTCCCCTTTAGTCTCAGAGAGCATTTTGTCCTATACTATCCAAAGTTTCTCTATTTGTTCCTCATTTTATCCAAACAACAAGTGACATACTATAGAATATTCCTTCACTAGATGTGGAAGTTGAGTAGAATTAACAACATAGAATTTATTCTGTGCCTTGAAGAAGAAAACATTTCCCCTTGCTCTAGAGTATATGGTGTCTAGATATGTGAAATAGCTTCTATATGCTTGCGTTTCTCTGAAGAATCTATTTAAAGATGAAATCGATGGAAGAGACAGAAGCTTACAGAATTTCAAAAACTAAATTTCTGGTCAGCTCTAAATTAAACACCCTCTACCTTTATTGTTTTACAACTTTATTGAGATTAATTTAGATATGCTTTACCTAAATTATAGAATCTATTATGTTTTAGTATTTTTCTAGAGGTATGCAATGATTGTCACAAGTTTAAAGCATCTCTATAATTCCAGGAAAAAGTCACATACCTCTTAGTTATTACTATCCCTTTCCTGAAATTCCTTGAAGAAATATAGGAAATCATTTATCTGTCTCTAATACTGAACATCATGCTCTTCAGGATTTTTTGTACAGAAAAAATATTTTAATACATTGCTTTAAGTGAATGGCCACTCTGTTTTCATGGTTTATCTGTGCTGTGTCATGTACCTGTATTTCACTCCTTTTCATTTCTGTATATAACAAAAATCTTTACTTCATTTTATCTGCATCACTTAATGAACTGTTGTTCACTTATATCTGCACGTAACTTCAATCATTACATATATGAATTGTTTCATATCGTCTTATGGACATACTGCTATTACTTAGCATAACAGTAAAAATTTTTCACACTTTCTCTGTGTTAGAATTATGGTGCTCTTTGCTCAGCCTATAATAAGGCTGAAGCAGCAGTGTCAACTGGATCATTGATCTTGTCTGTGGATTGAAGGAATGGAGAGCTCTGCATTCCCAGATAGTTCATTTTCTCCAAGATGAGGAGATCACTGATAATAAAGACAATAACTTAATGTTTTCAGAGAGGAACAAGTGTCCTTATTTCAGAATTTAGTTTTAAAGGATTATATGTGATTAAATCAAACTCAACCTAGCAATACTTCTTTGATTAGTTCAAAAATTAACTTTGGGAACTTTAATTGTATCTATACAATTTCCACACTTTTACCAATATTTTCATTTAATCATTGGAGTGATTCATTATTATATTCATACTATATATATATACACACACATTGTATTCATACCAAATGATGGAGCTCTTCATGATTAGCTTAGAAATTTGCTGTAATATTATTTCTGGTCCCAAATAGTTTATCCCTCCTAGATATAAAATGTTTTAACTCTCTTGAAAAGCCTTCATTTCATTTCAAATTGCAAAATCTCATAATCTCAGTCTAAATCAGTGTTTAGTAGTGGGCATCCTGAAACTAAGTTAGTATCCTGCTTTCTTCCAGTGGTCCTATTACACAAACTATCCTAAGGCAGATACAGCATCGTAGTTTCAGTCACACTGTTAAGAAATCAAGAAAGTGGTAGAATCCTGGTCCATAACAATTTAAAATCCAGTAGTATGACTGCTGAAGCTTTCATAACTAGAGTTTGAGGTTTGGCAATCTTCTAGGGTTTCCATTCTAATCTCTGGATTATTGTCTTCATTCTCTGGCTCATTTTCTTTTAATAACCAGTACTTATAGCCAATAATTTTGTCAGCCTGATTCCTGCTGGGAATAGGAAGGTGAAACAGTTATCTCATTGGGTCTGAGGAAAAGCAGTAAATGAACAGCATCTCCCAGTCTCTTCCCAAGCCCTGTGCTCTACTGTCAGTCTCAATCACTTTACTCTCTAAGTACCACAGCCATGCCTGGCTTCTTACATCATCCAATACAGACAGTCCTTGACATAGGATGATTTTATGAGTTTTTGACTCTAAAATGATGAAAAGTAATGCATATTCAATAAAACGAACATTGAGCTTTGGTTTTTTTCCCAGTCAGTGATATGCATTCTGACCTTCTGTGACAATGGTGGGCAGTAACAGGGACTCTGTGACTATGCTGAGAAGAAGCAGTGAATTGTAGCTCCAAGTTAGCTACATGATCTCAAGGATGACAGCTAGAGACCCACAGTATACTGTGTCCCTCAGCTATTTAAAATTTTGCCCAATTTTTATAGGATGTCAGGATGCTGTAGTCCGTTCACCAGGCTGAAAGGCATCTCTATACTGCATATTCATGTTCTTGGTCTTTTAATAAGTATAATCAAATATGAAATTTTCATTTTTCTTGGTCTTCTTTAGCTGAATATTAAGTTTTTCTGTCATTTTACTTGACTGCTTATAAACCAAAGTATGCATAAAATTTGTATGTGTGTAAACTTTTATGAATATATTAATATAAATATTTTTATAGCAAGATAATTTGCAAATATCTAGGAACCGCTGAGAATTGAAGAAAATACTGAATCAAAAGAGGAAATGTAGAGATTGGAATGGAAGCCCTAGTCTTCTCTTTATAGGTACTTGATTATGGAGAATTATACTTTGAATCTGTTATTTTGTTTGTTTGCTCACAGTATCTTATCTACCAATATTGAGTCTAACAGTCCATTGAACTATTAATATTTTATTGTTATTTATACTGCGGGATGTAGGGGTTTGAAATATGGATTAATTTTGCTGTTTTAGTTTTATCATTTATCCCATATGACTTATAAATTTGGAAGCAAAAGCAAATTTGGAGGTTAATCTTACAATGAATTATAAAAAGTGGTTAAACCAAAAGTTTTTTGACTGTAACTTCAAAGGAAAACACGGATATTCTAGGCAATGCAGGAGCATCAATTACGAGCTCCATGAGGGAAGGGAGGCTCTCGGCATAAAAGCAGCTTGCTTTGTTTTGCCTTAGCTAGGCTTTGATCTCCCTCTGTCTTCTTTTCCTTCCTCACTAATGTTACTTTATTCTTTGTTCAACAAGCATTTAGTGCTCACTTCCCAGATACCAAACCCACTATCAAGGGTTGAGGCTACTAATGAGACAAGACATCCTAGGGATCATGGGGCATGAAGAAGACAGATAAATAAGCACACAGCTTACAGGCAATGTGATGAGATTCTAAATTAATGACAGAGGAGTAGTGAACTTCTGTAATTTTAGGATTTTAAAATATTATACCATTGCATTCATTGGCTGAAAGAAGGTAAGCACAATAAAGTAGATTAAATAGCTATATGCCAGAGCCTCTACCCTAGACTTGTTGATATTTAGGTTGTTATTGAAAACCCTCATGCGCTGTTGAGAATTCAAATTGGTGTAGCCACTGTGGAAATCATTGTGGTGGTTTCCTTTAAAAATCCGAATAGATTTACCATATGAGTCGTATATGCCACTCTTAGGAATATATCCAAAGGACATTTTTCTTACTATTCCCTCCAGAGACACATATTTATCTATATTTTTAGCTGTTCTATTTACAATAACTGGGATGTAGAAACATCTTAGATGTCCTAGATGAATGGATTTTGAAATCTGCATATGTGATTTTCACCAATGAACAGTGAAAATTTATTCAACCTTATAGAAAAAAGAAATTTCCAAATTTTCAGGTAAATGGATGAATCTAGAAGACATTCTACTGAGTGAGGTAATCCAGACCCAGACAGATAAGCTTCACATGTTCTCATGCATATGTGGATCTTAGTGTCGAATCCTCAGTCTGTAGATTTAATTTGGAGTGCATGTGGAATCTAGGAAACTAGAAAGGGACCATCATTGGAGCAAAGTAAAAAGATCATAAGGGATGTGGGAAAATAGAACACAGGTTGATATATTGGAGCAAGGGGGAAGGATGGGGAGGAAGTTTTGGCTGGGGTGAGGGATGGGAATTTAAGGCAGAGGAAGGAGTTGGGGAAGGATAACTAAACCTAAGGATGTTTGAAAACAAGCTATATATATATATATATATATATATATATATATATATATATATATGACTTTAATTGGAGTTATGCTACATAAGGAATTATGCTCACTTCAGAAGCCACAGTACATGAAGAAATCAAATTGGTATGGAAGCTTCCTCCCTACTGGCTTGTGCTTTTTACTACTGGAAGGTGCTGTGCCAGGTGCTGGGGGAAAACATTCATTAGTAGTCTTATGCAGTCATAATCATGCGATCTGTACTAATTACTACCCTGGCAATAGATGATCGTTCACCTTGCTTTTCAAAATATTATTTTACATTGTGCAATTATAAAAATAGACTTTAATATTACTGTATCCCAATTAATGAAACTAAGTGACCTCACTAACAGAAAATGATTTATCTGTGTTGGAGAATTCATGCCACGGTGTCAGACAACATTTAACTGTTAGTTTTAGTCCTCTACAGTCTTCGATCCTTCCATGTTCTTTTGTCTTTCAGAATTTTAACAAAATTTGTGTGTTTGTGCAGCTTGTGGACAAAGCATGAAAGACATTCAAAAATGAATGTCCTTTTGTTGCCCAGAACTCTGTCCAGTGTGAGTTTTGATACGTACAAGAAGGAATACAACAGTTGCAGGACCCAGCCGCCCTGGCTGCCCAGTCCTGCTCACAAGGCAGGCCCATGCTGTCATGGCGGCCCACATGCACCACTGAGGTGGATCTGAGCCAGTCTGGCTTCCCAGCGCACTGGCAGTTTGGAACCAGTGCTCACCCATGTACCCTGACGTCACTCATGGTGACATCACCACTATCATCACCATTCAGTGCCTGTCAAGACCTGCTGCATTCCTCAATATTAGGGATCTGAGAAGTTTAGAGATTTCAGAATATAAACTGGAGGACACTGGAATAAAGCTGTTGTGTGAAGCTAAGAAACTTCCTAGTTACCACTCAGAGAATGTTTGATCAGAGGCCTGTGAGTTAATTACTGCTGATCTGAGGACATAACTTCCTCTTTTACCCACCGTAAAACTCTGTGGGTAATCAACCTGTTGGAGAATCCTTTGGTTCACTGTAGGATCACTGTGCTGAATGAGGCTGGGGAAGCAAAGTGTAACTGCACACAAGGCCTATGAGCTGCTACCTTTGATGCTGAAGACCAAGCGTTTCTGACCCCTGAGAAAAAACGATCCCTACTTGACTTTCCTAAGTGGTGTGTAAGTGAAACAGAAGTGAAGAATGAAAATCCTATTACAAGAAACCTTGTTGCATTATGACCCTGAAATAAATTCAGAGGAAAGGGAATGGTGCCTTTGGTCTACCTCTGTGTAAGAATCATGTATCAGTGACTATCTACTGAGATATGATATCTCAGACCTCCAAATCCAAAATGTTATAAAATTAGTGGGACTTTTATTTGCTCCCATAAGACCTGAAATAGGGGTGGAGGTGGGAGGGACTGGTAGGGTTAGGATGGAGATATGGGAGAACGCTTGAATACAATGAAAATGTATGGTATGAAATTCTGGAATCAATAAAATTTATCTTAAAATATTAAAAAAAATGAACAGTCTTGAAATTTAACCATTAGCTATTCACCCTTCAATTTGAATTGTCTTGTTGTCTTCTTATGAGCAGAATAAATCTTATAATTTTGACAACAATACCACAGAAATTAAATTGTTTCCTCAAGGATATTATACCAATTAATGATTTAGAAAGGCCTTATCACTGGTAATTTAGCTAAGTAAGTCTCTACCCAGATACCTAACCATAAACTCTCCAGCCTTAGCTTTGTAACTGTTCAGTGTGTTTGGGGAAATACAGACTGGGGGAATTTGATTCCTGTAAGCTGCCACTCAAGGTGTTAGCCTTCCTGTAGTTGGCTAGGAGAAACTCATGGCCACAGAGTTTGCCAAATGGCAATTCTCTGTTCTTCACTTTCTACTAGTGTGTCTTTACTGTAATGAAGATCTAGCTCTTCTCCCTTGTGGATTTATTTGCTTATTCATTCAAGGATTTATTTATGTCAGTATGATGTCATGGTCTTCATCTTATTCTCCACGTTGCAACCCAATAGTAGATATTAAGTATAGAGTTTGTGAAACTGTCCTTCCAAAGTCAGGAGGAACTTCTACACATTGGCCTCTGTATTTTTCTAATGAGAGTTCTCTGGCATGATAAAGTAATACTCCGGGTTCATATTTCATTTCTTCATCCTAGTCAGTCACTTCTATAAGGACTGTTTTTCCTTTCACTGTCAATTGTGATCAAATTCTCAGTGCCAGGTAGGATGAGTGTTACTAAAAGGATTATTACCTCTTTGTTCTTTGAGTTAGAAAACACATGTGTACATGTTGATATATATGCATATGAGTATTTTATCTTTTAAAATCCACAAGTTTATACATAATTTTAAATCAATATGTACATGCATTTGTATATAAATATCTTATGAACTATTTATATTTATTTTTATAGCTAAACTTAGTACATTTTCTTTCTCATGAATGTAGACATGCTTTCATTAAGCTTTATCCTTAAAGTGGGATATGATGTTTTTCCCTTTGATTCCCTGTGTTTTGACATGTCTGAAATAAATTTTCATTTGCCTACTGAAAATAACCTTTTATCAAGACTTCACTGCATTGTTGTCACTGATGAAAATATTTACAGCCCCTTTGATTTCATTGCACTTTCACTGTATTCCTTGTGTGGTTTATTTTCATCACATTTTTACTGTTTTCTACTTTACTCTCTGGTAAAAGATGGGTTTGTGGTTTGGATGTATTTGTGTGTGTGTGATGTGTGCAGGATAGTACTGTATATATTGCAGAAGAAAGTCTTCTCTCTTACTCCACTTAGGTTGCCAAGCTTGATTTTAGTCATGTAAATGGCAAGCTACATGTGATTAATTATTGCCTTACCCGATAGAAATTTGTGAACAGATAAGTGTGAAGGGCTGGTTACATTATCTGAATAACCGCTGAAAACCCAGCATATCTCAACTTTTCAGATAAGTAAGCCAGTAATTTAGCTTTTTTTTGCTTATCTTTATTTGAATTTATTTCTAGTTACTTAAGACATTAATATGAAAGTTGGTTCTAGAATACAAGGCATGACAGGTAATAAATAAGAAAATATTCACTTCTTTGAGATATGGTAAAGTTCCATCTCATCAAAGATGCAGAAGATGCTCATTGTGAGCAGAACCCCTCTGCTGTAGTGGGTAGCTCAAATCACAAGGGGATTCGAAGTTAGAACTCCAGTAACAAATATTAAGCTACTCTGGTATGTTAAGCAGATTTTTAAAATTTTCCTTTTTTTCTAAATTATTTTACAACTTCAATCAAAGTCCCCCACCATTATTGTCTCATATTCCCTCCTTCCTCCTCTAAACAAACCCCTCCTTCCCATGTCCCTCTAGAGTCATATTTTACGTGCAAGGCAGCCAACCAATTTCAATTTAATATTTGACTCCTTGAGTCAAAAATGTTAATTCTACAGCATGTAAATTTCTGAGTAGTGGGTGTGTTCCTCTGACCAGCAATCCCAGATCAGGCATCTTATGATATTGTGAAAAGTACTTGTTTGTCCAACACTGAGCCTAAATGTAGAAGAGAATATAACATGAAATCAAAGATAGATGATGTTAAGAAAAACACCTATGAAGTGGAGGAGCCAGGAAGTCTCAGACCTCTAGATTCATTCTAGTCTGTATCTTTGACCTGCAGTTGTGGTGAACACTTACACTTTAAAGCACCATCCACTGAGATGAAGGCAAGTAAAAGCAAGCAGTTCAACATCAGTCCTACCCCCAGCTAGTTCTCCTATGAGGTGTCCTGAGGTGGTAAATGAACATGAATGTGTATGTTGAAATGTAGAGTTCCTCAGTCACTGCTAACATTCTTCTTGATATCGATGAGGATCAAACATCAATGAAAAGTTGTCCACTGCCACAGTCTGGTACTACAGCTGCTAGTAGATGCCACAACAAATCATCTAATAAATTTAAATATTTTATTTTTCTTTCTTCATTTTTGTATTTTTAACTAGGTTCCACATATTTATATAGTGTTTGCATTTTTTACAAGTAAACACAATTTCATGTACTTTCCTATTTTTTTGTGTGTGCACATGTTCCTGTGAGGATACTTGTACATATGTGTACACATGCCTGTGAAGGACATAGGTTGATATCAGGTGTCTTCCTTAAAAAAGCCTCCATTAAATTCTTTTCACATTAAATCTTAGAGCTCACTGATTTGACTAGACTGGTTTTCCAATAAGCCCCAAGGGTCTTCCCAATCCACTTCCTGAGCACTGGTATTACAGATGTGGACATTCACGTCTTGCTTTTTATTTACACGGATATAGGGGATCAGACTCAAATACTCACGCTTCTATGGAAAACGCTTCATTGACTGAGACAACTTTTCAACCCTCTCCATGAATTTGGTAAAATGAATTTTAGTGATGGACTTGGTCCTGTCCACCTTTAATTCCCATACTTGGGAGGTTAAGGTAAAGGACTGGGAGTTCAAGGTCATTTTCTTTTACATAATGAGTTCAAGGCCAGACTATGCTATATGAGACCCTGTCTCAATAAAACAAAACATAAAATAACCTCATTTCTGCTACTTAGTTTCAACATGGCAACCAATTACTGAAATGTATAATGAAAAAAATGAAAGTGTGCGTGTGTGTGTGTGTGCGTGGTGTGTGTGTATCACTGAGATTACTGAGTGAATATATTATAACAAAACTGAACTGTGCCGAGATCAGTACTGAAGTATATCTGATGCCTAAGGAGCAGGTACAGTAGAAGTCCTTTTATATCAGGAACCAATTCTTTATTTGCTTGTTTTCTAAGATAGCATTACAGAAATTTGCATAGTATGAGACTGCATCATAATTTCTTATGTGTGATTTTAAAGTTGATACTTCGTATTACTCATTTTTTTTAACAGCAGAAACATTTTAATGGAAATATATTAATTGAAAATGTATGTATATATGTATTGTTGAAAAAAGTTAGTAACACAGCTTATATATTAAGCTCTCTGATATGAGATTGACAGTGTATTTATGAATGCAAAAACAGATTCTCTCATTATTAGTATCTGAAATATCTTTTCTCTTTCATGGTTTCCTTTGACTTTCATTTCAGATACTGTATTAGCTACTTGTCTGTAACAACAATAAATCACCATGATTAAAAGTGACCAGGAGGAAGCAAACCTCATTCATGATGGCAGGAGCAGGGAGCTGAGAATGCACATGGCCAACATGAAACCCTAAGCGGAAGGAGCAAACGAGGAGCAAGATGATGTCTCCAGTGAGGCTAGACCTCCTAAACCAGTTCCACCAGCCAGGGGCGGTATGTTCAAATACTTGAGCCTATACTTGACATTTCTCAACTAAACCACTGAAGATACAGTGCAGTTTCATCAGAGATTTTGTAATTTTGTTAGGTGAATAATCGTTTTTGTGGAATCTTAACGGAAAGTACTCGCAAAAGAGTCTTCCAGTTAAAGAAATTCCGAGTCATTAATTTAAAGCCAAGTTAAAGAAGGGCTATAAAATTCAGCTTTATTTCATTCATTTTAGCAAAGAATCTTTTCTCAGAGACACATTGAACAACTTGATGGGGAAAATATCTGAGTCAAGTTCTTCTGGAAAAACAAAACTCTGAGAAGATTTATAAATATCAGTGAGGGAATTGTTTGGGGGAATGATTCACAAGATCCTGGAGGGTCAAGAGTCTCACTGACCTCCTGTCTGCATCCTGAAAACAATTTGAGAAGCTAGTGGTGTGATTTACTTCCAGGTCATAATCTTGCAAAACACAGATATTAATGTCTGAGGCCAGAGGGCCTGGATGTCCCAGCCCCAGAAGAGAGAATTGTCCCTTCCTTTTCTTTTCCTAGTCCTACATCAATGAGTTGGAAGGTGACTGCTACATTGTGAAGTCAGTGTTCTTTAATCATTGTGTTGATTCTAATATTTGCCTTTTGTAGAAGCATCCTTAAAGTCCCAGCTAGAAATAATGTTTACTTGTCTCCTTCTCCCAGTCAAGTTCACATATAAAATTAATCATTTTTCTTAATGTTCTGAGAAACACAGAACTGTATTAAATGGATATTTCAATTGTAAAGATAATTATTTCTAGAAATTATACTAGATTTATTTGTAGAGATCAGATTACAATTGTATCATGTTTATGGTATAATGAAATTATTTTACTTTTGGAATTCATTTTTAAATGCAAACAAAAATGTATCATAATTAAAAGCAACCTAAGAGTGCATCTCAAGTTCTTAGAAAATCAAGAAGAAACTAAATTCTAAGATTTATTATATAAATCTGTGAAACTATCAAACAAAATATTAAAGTAATCACAGAGATTGAAAAAAATAGAAAAATGTTATGTAATTATAAAAACATATAAACAAAACTAGAAGAATGCAGGGGGGGGAAGAAACTAAAACTATTTTAATTATAAAAATCTAAGAAGTGGAACATACAGGTATATGAAGGGAGACTGACAATATGAGCAGAAAATATGATATTACATGGAAAAATTGTGAAAATTAAAAATAGTAAAGCTTCTTGTTGTTCAGATGCCAAAAACCTGGAACCTATAGCAGGATGATCAATTGTTTAACCTTGATCTTGGGGTGGACAGAGAAACCCTTCCCCAAATACATTAATAGAATAAAACGAATTTTAAAAAGTTGGTTTCCAAAGTTTGGAAATATAGTTGAGTAACATTTTGTTCAAATATTAGTGAAGAAGAGGAAGAAGAGGAGGGGGGGAGGAAAAGAAGAAAAGGAAGAGGAGGAGGAGGAGGAAGAGGAGGAGGCGAAGCATAAACCAACCAGAGAAGGAAAGGGAGACCTGACATCTGAAAACACAGAAATACAATATGTTACAAGGTTTTAGCTCTCAAAGGATATGGCTCTCGACTCAGAGGGGATGAAATAGTTTATTCTGGAATTAAATGTGAGTTACCATGGTCTGAAATGCCATGTGTCAGCATGGCAACACATTCATGAAGTTTATCTATTAGCTGAACAAATTAAGTCATAAATCAACAAACCGCCCAAGTTCATTATTGAAAACATTAGGTGGGCTGTCTTGAATATTCCCTAACTTGTTAATCATCAATTATCTTGGTTAGACCCATGTTAATAATCTCATACTTGTGTGAATTACTTCAGGAATAACCAGTTTCTCAACAGATGATGTCATATTTTGAGGTCCTAAGAGAATATCAGAACCAAATCAATATCTTTCACTGAATGAAAACCTAGTGTTAAGAAGTATAAATATGACAGAAATAGGTTGTTCCTTTGGGTCTATGACCTCTTGAGTCATATGTAATTGAGTTTGTTTGTAGTACTCCACATGAATTCCTTTCCATGGATCAGGACATGAGTTCAATTATATACCTATTATTGCCTCCAAGAACAAAGTGCCATTACTGCACCAATAGAGATAATTTGTTGGTCTGGACATTGTCGTGTTTCATAGGCTTTACACTTGTATAGGACCATCGATTCATTTTTCTCCCATGTCACCTTGAATAGTATCTTCTGATACTATAAGTAATAGCCTTTTAAATTTTGTTTTATTTATTATTTTTACTTTATGTGCATGAGTGTTTTGCCTATATGTGTGTAAGTGCTCCATGTGTACTCAGTGCCCACAGATATCAGAAGAGGATGACGGATCCCCTGGAAATGGAGTTCAGGATATTTCTTAGCTGCCATGTGGGCACTGGGAATCAAACCCAGGTCCTCTGGAACAACAGCAAGTGCTCTTATTGCTGAACCATCTTTCCATGATACTAATCTTTAGGGAGAAAGCTTCTAGGTCAGTCCAGCTTAATTGCTCCAATACCTTTGTCTGAATACATTTGTCTTTGGTAACAGAATCTCAGCTTCAAGTCTCTTTTGAGATTCAAGAAGGAAATCTATCTGGGACCCACAGAAGAATCAAAACCAATATTGCACATATCTAGCATATAATAGAAAAGAAAATAATTCTCATTCCAAAAGAGATAAGTGCATAAAGAGGAAATACTGGAAAAAATAAAGACTGAAACTCAATAGGGCAAACACAAATTTCCATACGTCCATATCTGATACTTTTAATTTAAGAGGACTTAGATGGCATAGGTCTTCTTCTTGTGCTTCCTGCAATATGTATCTCTCTTTAGGGCCGGTTCTGTTCCCTGTATGCAGTTCTTGTTAGTAGACATTTTATGACTCTTGCATCTCCAATACTTTGGGGTCTCCATCATAAGTCAGGATTCATTTGCATATTTCCATGAAATGGCTTCTCATGGACTTCCAGGGACTCTAGCCACACATTGCTGAGCCTCCTTAGTCTTGTGAAACTGTACAGGAGGAATACATGACCTCCTCATTCTGGAATCTTTCATTCCTCCAAAGCTAATACCACATGAACAACACTCCCAGGTTCAGGTACTAGCTTGACATAGTACTAATCATCTTGAATTATATTAGCATCAACTTTTGTATACAGCTGTTTTCTAGCAATATAAAACCATTTAGGCTCATTTTTTTTCATAAGTTGGAAAGTAAGCTGGGAAGTATCTTTCCATGAACATCTCCTTCCCATTTTTTTTGAAAAACTATCACAAAAATAACCATTAGCACAGGTGTTGTTAAGCTTGTCACTTATCTGTAAATCTTTATAAAATGGACTTCCAAATTCCTCATGACTTTCAGCACTGTCTTGCAGGCTTCTGCTAGAATGGCCCATTTGAGTCTGCTTACACTCAACAGCCTTGTCCAAAGATCCAAAGTCTTCCACATTCATTCAAAACCTAACATGGTCAGGTTCTTTACAGCAACAGCCCACTCTCTGATACATACTTCTATATTATTTATTTTTCTTTATTTTTATAAAACACCATGATGAAAATAATTTATGTAAGAAAGAGTTTATTTGTTCTTCTGATTCCAGATACAGTGTCCATAGTGCTGATGAAGGCATGGTAGCTGGCAGCCTGAACAGAAAGCTTACTATTCACATTTTATTGTATAAGAAGCTGAGAGTGCGAACTAGAACTGAATCAAAGTTATGAACTCTTAGAGCCCATCTCCAGTGATGTATTTCCTCCAACTAGGCTACAACTTCCAAAGGTCCCATGACCTTGCCAATAGTGCTAACTTATGTGAACCAAGTGTTCATGTATGGAAGCCTATTGGGTATATTTCTCATTCAAAATATCAAAAATTTTACCTTTTATAAGGATATAAATGACACTGGCCAGTTCATAATTTGATGAGCTATCTGAAGCTAATGGAAACTTAGAAAGAAGAATTCTACTTGGATGAAGTGGATTGTTGGCAATGTGTTCTGGAAGGACACTGCATCTTATTTTCTTCTCTTTCCTCTCTCTACTTCTTATTCGTATGGTAAGCAATTTTGCTTCACACTCCAGATATAATTTACTAAAGAAAGTATTCTCTGAAATAATAAGTTATGTAAGTAAGTTAAAGTAAAGTTAAACTTTTCTTCTTTTAGGTGATTTTTTTCCAAAAATTTGTCACAGTAATAGAAAGCTAAGAAAAGTTGCTTATTAAAAGAAAATCTTTAAAACCAAACAAACACAAACTCAGAAAAAACTAATATATAAAGATAGCACCTAACATTGGGTTTCTCTTTTTCAAGTATTTGAGAAGTTCTTGAAGTGTCATAACAGATATATATCAGTTGATTATGAGGTAACAAATTATTCATAAATTCTTTGTGAATGCAGCATACAGGCTTATTTTGAATAGTAGCAATTAATAATTAGTTCCCATTCTGCTTCCTCTTCCTCCAAGATACTCAGTGATTACAGTCTGTTTCATCATCATATAGAAAGCTGATAACATGCAATTTAGTCTTTTCCATATTTCTGATGGGAAACTGTTGACAATAAGTTATGAAAATATTTAAAGTTATGCCAAGATTTACTGAAATTAGAACACCAAAGAAGAGTTCTTGAATTAGTGTTGCCTGATAGCTCATGGGCTTTGTGTGTAAGAGACAAACAGCTATTTAATTCTTTCCTTAGCACTGAAGTAAATGTGATTTAGAATGTAGGAAGAGAAAAGCCACTTACTGAAGAGTGGACCTAAAGAAGCTATATAAAGAGATGAGATTCTTCAGTAAATAAGCCAGTTTTTGAAATTATATTACTGACTAAAATGGCTATGAACACAGATATTTTAAAGTTTAAAATGGTTAAAATAACGTACTGTCACTAAAAGGCATCATAGTTATTGTTTTGAAGTTGTGTAGTTAACATTTAATGATTTATAATCCCTTATATTATGCTAAGACTCTTTATGTATTATTTCTGTATGCATCTTTGAGTTTATGTATACAATTTTACCAGTTTAAAAATGCAGCCATATTGTGTTAAGCCCACAATGATCTAAATACATCTTCTATTAGTGGTGGCTTGATTACTGGTTTTAATCAAAGATTCCCAGCTAGAATTATCAGGAGACATAAACAAAAATACCAAATATAATCTTGTCACTCTTTTCTTTATGGTGTACATTAAAAACCAGTGAGACAGCAACTAATAAAAAAATAATTTGAAACATTTCTCTGAATTGCCCTAGAAATATCACAGTACTCCTTCTTATTGGATTCTTCTTGAGTTTGCAAATTATTCTCTAAATTCTGTGTGGGAGTGGCAGGCAAGCTGATCTTGCAAGTTAGCCAGTACTGGTTAATCTCCATTCTGTGTGCTCTTTCTTGCTCTGTGGTACTCAGCGAGCTCAGTCTGTTCCATCATACTATCATCTGGCATTTGATGCATTATCTTCCCAGTTTTAAAAAGTGTAACTCCTCACATTTATTTCTCTTCTTTTTTTTAAATAATTTAAGCAATATGGTTAGTATACTTTTAAATATTTATACAGAATATTAAATATTAATTTATGTAAAGCAAACCCAACTTAACATCTCTTCTCTTTCCCAAATTTCTAGTTTTCTTATGGACAGCTCTTGTTTCTCTGCTTTCTCTCTTGAGCATACCACTTTCAATGTCCATTCTGCCTCGTTAGCTTTTTTCAAAGTCATGCCAACATCTTAAGAACTAACTGCACTCTAATCTTCCTAGCATGGATTTCTCTCCTTTCTTCCCACAAGGTGTCAAGCTCAGCATAACCACAGAGTACTACTCTTTGTCCTTTAAAATATGCATTTTTGATACTGATGGCCTTTGATTTATACCTCGTACTTGGCCAAACTCCCTTATGATCGGCCATTTATTCCCTACTAATACAGAGACACAGAAGAAAGATGTGATTGTTTTTGGGGATAGTTCTAGAACATTTGCTTTATTTATTTATTTATTTTTATTTTTTGGATACTGACCAGGTACAGTGATTGACACAGTAATAAAGAGCTCCTGTATTCAGTGTTTCCTAAGTCCCAATTATCAGTAGTAGAAGATCAGTAAGAAGGAAAAAGTCACAGAAATGTGTTCTCCCTTCATTCTGCTCCCTAAATAATCAATGTTTCCCATTAATTTCAGAAGACATTGTTTAAAGTTTTAAAACATTTATCTGCATTTTGTGTAATTACATGGCATCCCAGTAACTTACTTGAAGAAAGTATTCATAAACTAAAACTACCTTACTAATTCTCTTTCTCTCTAATGGGAGGGAGATGATACCAGTTCTCATTCTCTTTGCTTTGTCTGCAAAATGTAGAATCCAAGATCATTGTTTGCCAAACATCAATAACTATGGATTCCTAAAGTAGCCATTAGATTAAGAAAATATTGGGATAATACATGATGAGCAAGAAGGTCATTCTTATTCTCTTCAGATGTTTTAAGACAGGAAAACAGAAGAACTCATTGACTTAGATCCAGGAAAATAAGTGAAATGGGTACTAGGTAGTTGCTCTAAGATATTTCTAATCTGGCCAAAGCACAGCATTACCTATTATTGCTTAGGAATGTAGATGGAAATTTTACTCACTTTCAAAATTCCTATGAACAGCTTAAAAATAGTAAAGTGTACATTTAATAGAAACACAAGAGAATCACCATTCTACCTTTTTACGATGACAAACTTCAGAAAATACCAAAAACCGGAGAGAGAAGCGGAAAGAAGTGAGCACAGGTGGATC
This sequence comes from Eospalax fontanierii, assembly GCA_035773235.1. Taxonomy (NCBI): domain Eukaryota; kingdom Metazoa; phylum Chordata; class Mammalia; order Rodentia; family Spalacidae; genus Eospalax; species Eospalax fontanierii. The sequence goes on along the minus strand of CM069538.1, from coordinate 25,498,470 downwards.
CCAGGCATGTGCTATGTAAATGCTGGGTCCATGTGGAGGGAAAAGCAGATCAACAGAAGGACGCACAGCACCCTCTGCATGTCAAGTCGGATTGGGCTTCAAGTATACCTGACTTATAACTTACAGGAGTTTTTATGGTTCATAGATTCCCTGACTTCCCAAATACATAGTGATTGGATATAGAAATTATCTATTACGTGACCTTGAGAGATTTACAGGATTTACTGATGAGAATGTTTGTCTAGTTTATTCTGTGAATGAATTTTCATGGGGCAAAATTGAACCAGTGTGTTGGCTTGCCTTCTGTTTAGTTTCTGGACTTTTACTCTTCAGCAGGTTCATTTCATGTTTTGACATTCTTCTCAGTTTAGCTACAATGAGCTTCCTTTATAAAACCTGCTACTTAAGAAACTGGCTGACAGTAACCCTCAGTGTTTCCCTTACAAGATATTTATTTATATTTATCTATTTGTTTGTTTATTTGTTTTACTATTTTATCATATATATATGATATCATATATATATATATATATATGAGTGTTTTGCTGCAAGTACATAAGTGAACTTGTTTCATGCAATGATCATGGAAGTCAGAAGAAGGTGTCAGGTACCCTGGAATTAGATCTATGGACAATTGTCAGGTGCCATGCGGGTGCTAGGAGCTGAATCTGGTTCTTCTGTAAGAACGGACAGTGCTCTTAACCAGTGAGCTATTTCTTCAGCCTCAACTTTACAGGATTTTTAAAAATCATGGGGTATTAAACAGAATTGAGAACTACCTAGCAATATGGTGGGAATGTCAGTGTGGTAGAAGGCCTTCAGATTTTTTGACTTTGATGCCCATACTATCTTACTTTAAAGAGAATATTACATAATACTGGAACATGAACAATCAAAAAATTCAAATTAATCAAATACTCATTATCAGATTTTGTTGATAAGACCAGTGACATTATCAAGTTTGAGACACAGGACATCATCCTAGTTCCTGGCCCACAGCTCCGTGCCTTCTATAAGAAAATTCTCTCTAATTTAGTTGCAGGTTCTCTGTTTGTTCTCAGATCATGGACTCTTCCATTGGCTTCCATGTAACTGAAATACAAAACTGTTACACATATATTTGGCATAGAGTGTAAGGATGCTTAGCCACATCCCTAACTCTATATTCTGACTTAGTTTTGCTTAATATGTAGTGCTTAAGCTTATATATGTTTGCATTCTGCATGAAATCTTCCTTGGAATAATAATGAGAAGAAATCAAAATAATGAAAGTATATTTTTCTCCAAAAATGGTTCATTATTCTGTCTACTTTTTTATTAATGTCTGAGAAAACTGACCAGTTCTGCAATGATAAAAAGGGCCATTTCTTCATATTCAAACCTAAGTTGAACTAATAAAAGCCGAATGCATAATCAAAAGATAACATTAGATGCTGTGTTCATAGCTTGTCCTTGAATGTTAACAATATTAGTGCTATGATATTCAAATTGGAATGTGAATTTTTGATGTTAGGTCCTTGAAGAACATGGAACAGCAACCATATTCCCAATGCTGATAAATATTGCTACGTAAATAACCTTGACAGGAAGGATAATTTCTAAATTTTAGAAAGGTAGATATTCTGAGATGTTAGTCGCTAACATGAACTTTTATTTCTTCTCTTTTAATAATTCCTCTTAAAATTTAACAAAATTTAATAGCATCTATCAAAACAGCAATAATCTACTTCAATTAATTTATTTCTCTCATCTTTTGATAAGGATCAAATGGCCATTTAAGTCAATTTTGTTATTTGATTATGAGAGATAAGTGAAAACATTATTTTATTTTGATTAGCTGTATATTAGTGTATATGTCTGTGTATTGGTATGAGCCTATATGTGCAGGTGCCCAAGGAGGTCAGAGGCCTAGGATCTCCATGTAGCTGAAGATGCAAGGCTGTGAAAGCAGCAGTATAAAATCAATTCACCTTAAATTTTTTTGTTTATAATTGCTTTGGAAATTTCATGCACCCATTATGCATGTGTAACAATACAATTAATGGGGTATATGTAATTTACCAAGCTCAAATGTTAACATGAAAGTCAATTAAAACAGAGGAACCAAAATTGGTTGTATGCATACATTCATCTTAATCTTGTCTAAGACTAGGCAGACTTGCAGTGTCCCATTACTAATCTATGCTTATTACATGCAATATAATATAAAATTTTGTCTGATGCACAACAGATGTTTATGTGGCCAAGATCATTCAAGAAACAGATTATGACCTTTGATGTCTTCTATTAATTTTGGTTGGTTTTATTAATGATATTGATAAATAAGCAAAAATAACATTGCTCCATGCACATTACAAATAGGTATGGCAATTTAAAAAATACATTTTGAATATTAGACTTTAAATCCAATTAAAGAGCTTGCAACTAATAAAAATTGATATGAACAGTTAGATTTTCCAGGAAAGACTGGGATTAGAAGTACTGTAATCAGAGTGTGTGCTGCTCTTGTAGATGACTGGGATTTAGTTGCCAGCACCAATGTCAGTTGGTTCATAACTTCCTGTAACTCCATGTCCAGGAAATCTCATGCCTCTTTTCCCTGTGGGCAACTGGACTCACATACACATGTGTGCATTTTGCACAATGATATATGTACATACCCATAGCAAGATAATTTTAAAAAAGAAATAAGTTAATCAGTTTGTTTCTTCACTTTCCCAAAGTTAATATCTTGTGTATTAATTTAGTTAATTTCTGGGTGCTTGCAAATTTGTATGTATGACTTAAATTTTTTCTAAAATATTGATTCTAAGAACAACACAGTCAGAAAGAAGTAAGGGATGCACACTAATTTAAAGTCAGACTAAGAATGAAGAGACTTCTCTTGGGGAATACAAAAGAACTACACTGGGCAGTAGTGATAAAAAAAAGCGCTGTGATATTTACAGGAGAAAATACCCATCTGTATATACAGCAATCTAATTATTTGTTCAAGATAATAGACACTATCTACACTTACCTTGTGTTATATAATTCCCATAAATAATAGTCAATACTCCTTTACAATGCAACTGTACTATAACCTTATTTGTATTGCTTTGAGAGTTGAAGTTCTTCTTTTCAGTATTAAAAATATTTTATAATGAAAAATAAGATGCATTTTTTGTTGAAGAAAATACATTAGTGCAGTAGTTCCACACTGAGAGAAAGCATAAGAATAAACAGAAAATTAGGTCTCAATTTTGTAATTTGGTGTATTTTTTTATTTGAGGGGATATCATTTATGACAGGGTCTCCCTAGACCCAGCCCACCTGGAATTCACTATGTGAACCAGGTTGGCCTGGATCTCACAGAGATCTATCTGCCTCTGCCCACTGAGGGCTGTGACTAAAATTATGAGCTACCACACCCTGCATTAATTAATTAATTATTTTTTTAAGAATTGAATAATTGTTCATACAGAACATCTCAATCAATTTTAATCATCTTTATACCCGTTTCTCCATTGGTACTTCCAGTATTTCCCCATCTGGAACCCATACATTCCTTCATCTGTGTAAAAGTCCATTGTATCAAAGTGTCCCCAAATGACCTCAGTACAGCTTTGACCTCTGAGGTCCTGACAGCATACCCAGAATCCCCACCCTAGGAAGGCTAGCTGATCCTCACCCAACAGTAGCCAGTTGCCAATAATTCTCAAGTAAATTTTGGGTCTGCAACCCATTTCCCAGTTCCATGCTGGATTTTTGTCAGCTTGAGTTTGCATGGATTTTGAACTTGTCTGAAACAATTTTTGTAGGTTCCTATGAGCAGGGTCCCAGGAGCTTGTAAGAGTCTGTTTCCATAAGGTCATACACATCCTCACTGGCTCTTGCAATCTTTCTGCCTCCTCCTCTGCAATAATTGCAGAGCTCTGGGTGAGTGGAGCTTTATATAAGAGTCTTGTCCAGGTACCAACACTCTGAAATTTCCTAATTTCCATAATCTAGCCATTTGTGAGCTTTTGGGTTGCTGCCCCTTTGTTGCATGAGGAAGCTTCATTAATGTGAGTCAAAAGATTGATTAGTGATATTTTAACCCCTTGAACTATATTTCATGAGCCTTGGGTGTAGAGGCTGCATTGTAGATGTGCTGCTTAGGCATGGGCAATTCACAGACAATGTCTGTGTGTGATCAGCTATTGTACTCTGTAGTAGACTCCATCTACTACAAAACAAGCTACTTTGATGAGTGGTGAGTAGGATAATTAATTAAATATAAGGATACATGTTTTGTACTTAGTAAGAATTTTAGTAAGAATTTCTCAAAGATCTATGACCTCTTTAGCCATGTGCATTCGACTATGATTAAAGTACCATATGAGTTTCCTCTCAAACAGTGGGCTCGAAGATCCGTTAGGTTACCGTTGATTTGATTCAGGATAAAAGCATAACTACTATACCAGAGTTGAATGATATGCCTGTCATCAATGTGGTTATTTGGTCATGAAGTTGGGCCATTAATTTACGGTCTTCCTTGGCTACTTGCACAGTGCTCTCTGAAGCCGTGAGTGTTAGCCTTCACGGGAGGTAGCCTCCAGGTCAGTTCCTGCTCCTCTGTCCCAAATCCAGGCTCCAATACTGTCCCCAGCAATAGGGTCTTACCTTCAAGCTCTGGAAGGCAATGAAGGACCAGAGCAATATGCTGTGTCATTTTGGAAGTCATTTGGACTATCCTGACCAAGAACTCAAATGAAGGTTTCTCTTGTCCTATTACGTATCTATCGGCTATGCACACTGGCTCAGGTTATAGGTAAAATTTGTCATTAGGTTGTTGGACTAAAATTACTCCCTCTGGTGTTTTACACTAGCTAGGTATTATTTATCTCTCCTGTCTCTGTCTCTCTCTCTCTCTCTCTCTCTCTCTCTCTCTCTCTCTCTCTCTCTAAACTTCTCCATGTCTTCCCCACTTAAAGTGTCCTCATTTTCCCCATTTCTCCCTTGTTAATATCAGACTGCTAAGACCCCACCTCTTGAGCTTCTTTCTGTTTTTCCCCATAGTTTCTTTCCTCCCTCCCTCTTCCATTTAAATATCAATTTATCCATTTCTCCTTTAGTAATGCATATCCCCTATTATACTTCTCTTTTAGGTTCCATCTTTCCATTTACCTCCCTGGTTCCTTTCCATTTTCCTGGTTCCTGCTGTCATATCAGGATACATACTCTGACAAATGAGAGAAAACCTATGTCTTTTTTTTTCCTGATTCTTACTTTACTTAGCATAACAGTTCCATCCATTTTCATGCAAATGTCATGATTTTGTCTTTCTTTACCACTGACAAGAAGTCTTATGTGTAACTGTACCACATTTTCATTATCTTCAGTTGAGGGACACTTAGATTACTTCCATCCCTTACTTATTGTGAAAAGAGTAGCAACAAACGTGGATGTACAAATATCTCTACAATAGGATGATGTCTTTGGGTGTATGCCAAGGAGTGGTGTGACCAAGTGAAATGGTAGACTCATTTTTAGTTTTTAAAGAGTTCTCCACACTGCTTTCCATAGGAGTTGCATGAGTTTACAATCCCACCAGCAGTGAATGAATGTTCCTGTTTCCCTACATCCTCTCTAGCATTTGTTTTCTTGATCTTAGCCAGTCTGACTGGGTAAGATGAAAGCTTAAAGTGGTTTTAACTTGCATTTCCCTACTTTTTAGGGATGTTGAACACTTTTTAAGATGTTTCTCATCCATCTTTATTTCTTCTTTTGAGAACTCCCTGCTAAGATCCTTCACCCATCTTTTAAGGTTGTCACTCGCTTTCTTGGTTCATGTTGTGATTTCTTTCTATATTCTGGATACTGAACCTCTCTCACATGTGACATTGGTGAAGATTTTCTCCTATTCTGTGTGGTTTTTCATTACTTTACTTCCTTGGTTATTTCTGTTGCCATACAGAAGTGTTTTTGTTGTTGTTGTTGTTTAATGAGGTCTCACTTTTTGGATTATTGACCTATTGAGCAACTGCTTTGTGATTTAGAAAGTCCTTTCTTACACCTGATATTTAGGTTACTGCCAGTGTTTTCTATTAACAGTTTGAGAGATTCGGGTTTCACATTTAGGTCCTTTATCTATTTGGAGTTGACTTTTATACAAGGTGAAAGATAAAGACCCAGTTTCATTCTTCTAGAGGTGGAAATCTAGTTCTGCCAGCACCTTTTGATGAAGATGGTATGTTCTTTCACTGAGTGTTTTCAGCACCTTTGTGAAGTATCAGGTGGCTGAAATTGCACAGACTCATGTTTATGTTCCCAATTATATACCATTGGTCTATAGGTCATTTTTTTATGGCAGTATTATGCTGTTTTATTACTATAGCTATGTAGTATAGTTTGAAATCTGTTATAGTAACACCCCCTGCGCTGTTCTCTGTGTGTAGGGTTGTTTTGGCTATCTGGGGATTCTGTGCTTCCATATGAGTTTTATGATGGATTTTTCCAATCATGGGGACTTTGATTGGGATTGCATTGAGTCTATATGTTGCTTTAGATAGGGTGGTCATTTTCATAATATTAATTCTTCCAATCAATGAGCATGCGAGGTCCTTCCATGTTCTGTTGTGTTCATCAATCTCTTTCTTTAAAGATATAAAATTTTCATTGTAGAGTTTTTTAATGTCTTTGGTCAGGTTTATTCTGAGTTATTTTACTTCATTTGAGGTTATTGAGATTGGGAGGGTTTTCTTGTACTGTTTCTCCAATTTTTTGTTATTGGTATATTGAAAGGCCACTATTTTTGTAGATTAATTTTGTAACCTGCTACATTACTGAAAGTATTGATTATTTCTAGGAGTTTTCTGGTGTTGTTGGCTTTCAATATTCTTGAGTTACAATGTTAAGTCATTACTTGTGGTCTTTCTGATTTTGTAATTTAGGGACTTTGAGCTATAAACTCCCCTCTTAGGACTGCCTTTAAAGTGCTCCATAGGTTTGTTGGGATTCTTTTAATTTCAGCAATATTTTATTTCTTTCTTAATTTCTCCTTTGATCTATTCACCAGTCAGGAGTGTTTTTCAATTTCCATACGTTCGTGAAATTACTCAGGTTTCTTCAGGTTTTTTTTTTTTTTAAGCTTTATTGCATTCTGGTCTGATGGAATGCATGGAATTCTTTCAAACTTTTGTATTTGTTGAAGTTTGTTTTGTGCCCCAGTATGTGATCAAATTTAGAGAAAATTCCATGAGGTGCTGAATAGAATGTCTATTCTTTGGTACTTGGGTGGAATATTCTGTAGATGTCTGTTAGGTTCACTTGATGTATGGTATTGTTTGATTCAAATGCCTCTCTGTTTATTCTCTGTCTTGTTTATGTCTAAAGGAGACAGTATGGATTGAAGTCCCTTCTATTAGTGAGTTGGGATTAATCTGTGTCTTAAAGTCCTGTAATATTGTTCTTATGAAGTTAGGTGCACCAGAATCTGGTACATGTATCTTCATGATTACAATATATTCTTGTTTAATTTTTCTTTTGATCAGAATGAAGTTACACTATCTCTTTTGATTAGTTTTATTTTGACATCTATTTTCTCAGATCTTTGAATGGCAACTCTTGCTTGTTTCTTAGTGCCATTTGCTTAGAATACTTTTTTCTATCGTTTCACCTTAAGGCAGTGTGAAGTTAAGATGGGTTTCTTGTAGGCAACAAAAGGACAGATATTGTTACTTGAACCATTCAACTATCTTGTATCTTTTGAATGGAGAGTTCAATACATTGATATTTAGTTATTATTGAAAGATGTATATTGATTCCCTTCATTTTAAATTCTGTTAGCATCTGTGGTCTAAATTTGTGTTTCCCCAAATATTTAATTTCTTTCTGTTGCCCCTTGGGTGTAGTCATTCCTTCCTTTAATTCTTTGTATTTCTTCAAATAACTCTCTGAAGTTCTGGTTTTCTAGACATGAATTTTTTCAGCCATTTCATGTCATGAAAAAAATTTTCATTCCCCTCCAACTATAATAAACATTTTTGTTTGTAAAGTACTCCAGGTTCACATCTATGGTAAACTGGAACTGACAATACTTTGGTCTAGGCTCTTCTGTCTTTAACAGTTTACATTGAAAAGTCAGCTGTAAATCTGATGAGTTTCCCTTTACATTTGACTTGTTTTTTCTTTTGGAGCTTTCAGTATTCTCTCTTAATGTTTTTACTTTGGTATGCTGTGGGAAGCTTCTTTTCTGGTCCTGTCTATGCTGGTATTCTATGTGCTTCTTGTATTTATTTGGGAATGTCTTTCCTTAATTTGGGGAAATTTTCTTCTATAATCTGATTGAAGATCTTGTGAATACCTTTATCCTGATAGTCTTCTCCTTCTTCTATGCCTATGATATGTAGATTTGTTTTTTCAAATGATGTCCCACGTTTCTTGAATATTATATTCTTGTATTTTTTAAAAATTCTCATAATCTTTGCTTGAGTGCTCCAACTTTTCAAGTTTGTCATCCGGTTTTTATATTCTGTTTTATATTTCACTCACTCCATGGTGAGACTTTCTCCCATCATTTCAGATTGGCTTACTGAATTTTTTACCTCCCTCTTCATTTCAGCCCAAGTTTTCTTTAATATTTTTATCACTTTTATGAATTCAGTCAGAAGCTTATCCCTGTCCTCTTTTAATTATTTGATTTCTTTTTGTGTTCATTAAATTCACTGAATTCTTTGATCATGTTTATGATGGTTCTTTTAAACTCTGTGTCCTGGGTTATCTCTATGGCATTCTCATTGTAGAACTCTTCTATAGAGCTGGTGATGTTTACTGGGGACATATTATAGAGATTTTTTTAATATTATTATTTTTTTCTTTGTGCTTTTGGCATGCGTATTTCTATTGTTGTTTGTGATTCTGATGTGAGACTCAAGTCTTCTGTTGTTCAGTTGAAGTCTGATTCTCTTTGTTTAAATGATATGACACGGTTGTTTTCTTATTGCGTATGAAAACTTGGTTAGTCAAAGTTTCAGATTCTCTCTTTTGATTTTATATTGGAGGGAAAAGATGACTGTCTAGCTGCTCCAGAGTTCCCTTACAGTCACAGATTAGTGGGAATCAAATGATATCAGACTCTGTCTTGAATTCTGTGTCCCTTTAGCCAGCAGACACAGCACAATTTGCCAAAATTGCTAGGCAGAGGCTGAATCCAGACTTTTTCAGGCAGTCTGCAAAGGTTTGGGCCCCCTCAAAGAAGCAGAAAGCCTGGCCCTGAATCAGTGGGAGGGACCACAAATTTTTCCAGTGTAGGGGGATGCGTACTGTGCAATTTGGGGAGCTCACAGACTGTCAGAGGTAAGAGGATAGTCCAGAGATCTGGGGTGCTAAGAATAAGTGTGTGCCCGTGTCCAAGTCTAGATGAAGAACAGGATATGGGGTTGGGGTGTTTGGAGGTGCTGAGATAGTAGGCAGTGGAGATGCAGCGGGCAGGATCATAGTTACCAGGGTAGAAGGCTGGTCTCAGGAGTGCAATGGCAAGTTGATGGAGGGGACTGCCTGGGAAGGCTCTAACAAACTAGACTGAACAATTGAACTGGTCTGAGTATGGGATTTAGGATGAAGGGGGTTAGTCTGCACTGAGGGAGTAGTCTAGGGATCTAGGGTCATAAGAGAAGGAGAGGACCTTTGTCCAAGATAGAAGAAGAACCTAAAAAAGGACAATTATATTCTTCCCAGATATTGTCGTGCATGCCTTTTATCCCAGAACTTAGAAGGCAGAGGTAGGCAGATCTCTATGTGATGGAGCCTTGTCTACATTCTGACTTCTAGGACAGCTGGGGCTATGGGGAGCCCCTGTCTCATAAAAACAAATAAAAAAATAAGCACACATACACACACACACACGCACACACACATATATTATATATACATATATATATATATATATATAATTTATGTGTACGGGTGTTTATTTCTGCATGCATGTAAGTTTATCACATGCATGCAGTGCCCATAATGGGGCATCTGGAGTTATGGAAGGTAGTTGACTGAGAAGTGGGTGCTGAGAATCTAACTTCTTGCCTCTGGAAGAGTAGCCAGCAAAGAACCTGGATGTGGTACTGATGTATGATCTGGACGTGGCGAATGTAAAGCAGGCTAGCTATGAGGATACTCAGTGAGGCAAAGGAAAATATATTCTTATATCTGCAGCAATGAATCAACATTTTAAAGAAAGACTCATTACAGGTTTTAGAACATACCAGCTCAGGGAGGTTAGAAGTGTTTCATGTATGGTTGAACACTGCACGAACTATATGAGCTTGAATTAATGTGAACTGTAGAAGGGTTTGGAACTGCACTGGAGTCCCCATTGTGAGTTTTGTTGCATAAATATAATAAGCATTGCATTTCTTCATTAAAAATTACACACATATTTCTCTTTTGTTTTTTCCAGTCTGCAATCATAAGCATAAGTTAATAATGATAAATGTAGTTTTGTTTTGTAAAATGGACATGGCAGAGGGAGCAGTCTACTGTCAACTAGGCATTACATATGATCTGTTTTGCACCTATTTGATATTCACATACACACAAATCAAAAACATGTTATCAACTAAGGTGAGAAAACTATGCATCATTGAAATGAAATACATGTGTGTGTATGTGTGCGTGTGTGTGTGTGTGTGTGTGTGTGTTTACATTGCCTTTATAGACTGAGAAACCTTCATTCCACTACCAGTCTTTGATGTAAACCATTTGACATCCTGTATCTTAAATACTGACCTTAAACTCCAAATAACATCTATATATTTAGAGTTTTATTGTAGGAATTGGAGAAATGAAGAGTTTTCATCATTTTATATATATATATATATATACATATATATATATGTAATAATTTTACATTTGTTTGTTGTATGTGGTGTTGGGTATAGGAACCTATGTGAAGGTCAACTTGTGGGAGTCAGTTCTCCCCTTCCACCATGAGAGTTCCAGGGATCAAACTAAGGATGTCATTCTCGGTACCTAGTGCCTTTACTGCTAAGCCATCATGTTGGCCCCATAGCGATATTTATGTCACTGTAAAGAAAATATCCCCTTCATTGCTCTCATCCTTATTTCAGTGTTCTGTATATTATTAACTGGTATCCATGATCCATTCTCTTTCTTCTTTACTTAGCAAGTAACTCAGAATTTGTGATTCTTTGTTTGGTGTTGCAAACCAAACATTAAAATTTAGTGAATCTGGGTCAACCTATATTTTAAATGTATTCAGATTTTGTAACTTTCCATTCATTTGTATGTCAGGGGATTAGCATTCTAGGTGTTGTATAAAGACAGTCCCTCTTTCTTCAGTCTACTCTTCACTATGTAGTTACAAATGAATTTCCATTTGAGTTAGGGTTAGTGAGTAACTCCAGCCAAAGAACTGTTTAATAACTCTAGAGTATTCCCTCTCTTGGCTATTGATACATTGCCTATGAAGCCCAGTTAGCTTTGTTAATGCGCAATTTAATATAGCTTTTGCTGTGGTTCCCAGTGAAATGTCTCAAATGGGAACTAAGATTGTTTGATCAGCAGATCCTTAGGCAGAAATGTTCTTTGTAAATTGTCTGAAGTAGAGAGAAAGACCATTATTTCTTAAATCCCCAGACACCTAAATCCATGGACCATGGCCACATTAGGATTTATGGTTCTTGTTGAATTAAAACATATACTATATTTTGAAACTATTATTCTAGTTTCACACCTTCAGAATCCTATTCTAGTAACACATACGGCCAACTGCTTCAGCTGGTTGGTTGGAACCACTAGGACACTGATTTATGTGCAGAAACTAGTTTTCACTTTGTTTATAATACAGTTAATTTGATCTGAAGTAATTCTGTGAAGAATATGAAGGTAGATTCAGTTCTGTAAACTCATGGATAGTGGATTTGGTAGAAGAACAGAAGTCAGGAGAAAAAAAAATAATCTGCACACATGACAAAGCGAATATACTAGTGAGCACAAGGCTGGATCCAATGGTATGGAAAGTTCAACTCAGTCATTTCCCCTAGAGAAATGAAGCTCTTAATACGTATTGTAATTAGATTGTTTATAAGGGGAAGTTTAAGTTGCTGAATCTGTACATCATTCCCATATGTATCTCTGTGATTATCCCTAGAACGGTCTCACTGAGAAAGGATAGGAGTGGATGGAATGGAGCTGGGGAACTGGCATCAAAGGCTAAATAAACTAGTTTACTGTCATATGCTTCTCCTCCATTAAGAGTTCTCCTTGCTAAGCATTGTCACAAACCACAGATATACTCTAATTCTCTTTCAATTCAAGTTATGTTCCCATCCCTCTTCCCTCTGTTTTCCTATCAAAAGTTTCTTTTAAGTCACTTCCTTTTCATTGATTGCTAAGCTGTTCGTCACTGGGTAGATTTGCCTGTGGAGTGTTCTTTTTTCCCTTGCCTTCTTGCCTGCAAGAAAATGACCAGGTGCACTGCTCACAGTTTACTCTGTTGGTAGGGGTTTTATTTATCCCTGTGACAAGTACTAAAGTTGCATGCTCTAACTCTTCACCTTATGTTCTCTAATCCTTGTGCTCAGTAGCTTCTGCAACCAGGGCTTTATTTCTATTGCTCTGTAAAGTGTCAATGCAGTTTCTACTTCTAGGTTTAGAGGCAGAGAAGTCATGGGTAATTTCATCATTTACTTGTGCAGCAGCCTTGTGTCTTCTGGACATGCCAAAGTTAGATCAGGTGTATGATATTTCCATTTCCTGAAAAGTATGAGGTTTTTCTCCATAGTGCTTTAACATGCTGTATTCAGTATTCAGAGGGTTTGTGTGGACAGGATAGTAGGAGCTGGAGAGCTTAAGGCTGAGTAGCTGACCTCACCAACATGGCCTCACCTCCAATGGAGGAGCATCAAATGAAGAGCACTCCTGCAGTACTTACAGCACAACTAATCACTTCATTTGATTACTGTATTTTAATTCTTTTGTATTTTACATATAAGTTTCTTCTGCAAAGCTTTCCTTCTAAATATCTTCCTATTCTCCATGAAACAATTTCCACTTATCAAGAAGAGACCTATATTGTAGGCATCCTTGACTCTGAGCTTTATTTTCATATATGTTCACAGATGTCAGGGTCCAGCATTCTGTAGAATATTATTATAGCACAATACCAGATAGTGTCTCCCAAAAGACTTCTTATCTCACTGAAAGCCAAAAGAGGGGTTAGATTTCAAGACATAAAATCTTGAACAGAATAAATTTGTCCAACACAATAAATGTTGTAGACATTCTAACCATGCTGAATACTAACAAGTGTCAACTTCCCTATACCAAAAATACACAAGTAAGCCTGCCAGAATGTTTTTGATAATAAATGGAGTCCCAATGCCCTGAAATACATTTTCAGTATGGCAAGATAGTAAGTCAAACTCCTGCCTGCCATAACCAAGGAATGTCAGATTTGAAAGAAGTAGAATTTCTCATGTTAAAGCCATTGATATTTGATCAATGAAAACTCATTATCAGCATCACTTGTTCAGTATTAGCAAAGGAAAGGACTAGAGCAAGCGATGAGAGGCTGTGGCTTCATGGTTTATGGGAAATACTTTTATATTTCAAAGAACAATCATGTTGTAATATGTTATGTAATTTGTTATATTAAAATAATTCTTTTCTTTAATGTTTTATTCTTTGTGTCATGTGTTATGTATGTTTTGCCAGCAAGCATGGAAGTGCAGCCATGTTGTGCAAAGCCCACAGAGACCAGAAGAGGGTGTTGGATACCCTGGAACTGGAGTTATATGCAGTCGAAGTCGCTGGAATTTGAATCCTGGTCTTCTAGAATAACATCAAATGTTCTTTACCAGTAAGCCCTTTCTCCAGACCCATGTAACAATTCTTAATAATTAAAATGAATTTTAAACAGACAGAAACTACTCACTGTTATGACTTTTGAAAAACCATACCACTTTCTGTTTCCCACTTACCTCGTTTGTTATTATTGTTTTTTTGAAAATTACATATACGTATGTAACAAATTTTAGCATTATCACCCCCATTATCCTCTCTCAACCCCCTTCTCCCTCCCACTGAAGCCATTCTTCTTCCCAATAAACTCCACTCCTATGTTCATCGAGTTTAATCATAGTTAATGACTTGATTTTGAATTTACTATTTACTGGAGCACAGGAAAATTGTCTTTGGCTATACCACAGAAGAGAATTACATTGAATTCCCCAGCAACCATTGTCTGTAGAGCCTTATGGAAGGATGGGGGTCTCATGAACATCTTTTCTGTACATGATGGTGTATGGACAGACTCAGTCTTGTGAAGGTCCTATGCAGATAATCGCAGATGCAGTGAATGTAAGAGTGCATTGGCCATGCTGAGAAGACATTTTTTTTATTTCTGTCTCTTGCTTTCAGCTCAGTTCCAGTTTGCATTCATTCACTTTTTAGATTATGCATACTTGGGCAGGGTCAGGAGATTAGTTCTAGGAAACACTTTTGAAGCATTATGTCTTACACTCAAGTGGAGCAGCAAAAAGCCTTCTGATGTCCCTCTTCTGAAGCATCTTGCTACAGTGAAGAAGGGATGACTAACTATCTTCATAGTGATCTTTCACCTGGAGAACACACCAAACTATGACCTTTTGGGGAACAATGTGGCAAAAAAGAGAGTCTGTTTTGATATATTACTTATACTTGAGGGGTTTTTTAATCTGTTATGACTTCATAACAGATTTATCACATATGGGCTAATGTATTTTGAACTACAGTTATTAAAAAAGTTAAATGTTGGGCTGGTAATATAGCACAGTATATTGAGAACTTGCATAGATGGCCTAAAATGCCAGAATCGATTTCTAGTCCTTTAGACATAACTGATTAAATAAATAAACAAATAAATAATACAGTTCATGTAGAGACCTGTCAAAATGACCACTGGTAAGGTAACCATTGAGGTATTAAGTGCTCTGCATACATATGTATAGTCATAACATATGCTGGAAATAGCATGTTCATATATTGACTATTTATTTAGAATGTTCTGGAGATTATATAGAAATTGGAGTATGAAATGGAAACTTTTTTTATACTTTATTCATACACAATCATGTAATGTTATGACAAATTGTCAGTCTTAACTATACTACTATTATGGTTGAATTATTTTACAGCATCTGGTCCTGGACATCACAATGCTTGCTTCCTCCCCTCTCCTCTGTCTTCAGCATAACTCCATTATTCCCTTGGGATATTACACTTGGGGATAGGTCTACTGATATTCTCATATGAAATTCTCTGATACAGAGAGGGCATGTAAGTAATAAGAAGGAATCTGCTGGATTGACAATCACTAGAGCTGAGCCCTCTACCCATATTATTTCCTCCTTATTAACAGAAATTTTACAACATAAATTTACAAAATATAAATCCTAAATGCTTTTCTTTATAGATTATTGATATACAAGCTTTTTTATGAATTTCAGTATGACTTGTGAAATCTGAATGAGTGGTATGAAGCATCTGGCTCATAATCATGTCTCAACCCTCAAACCTCTTTATGTATTTGGAAATCATCTTCATCACACAGTTATTGTAAAGCTCATGGAAATCCATAAAAATGGTTTTCTAGCTTTAAGATGACAAGCAAGTGCCACTGATATAAAATTTCTGGATTTATTTTGTGCACTGATATAAATGAAATTGTTAGTACATGGCCCATAAAACTCTTGGATCCTTTTTGAATTTAAAATTTCCTAGTTAGACTTCATATAATTCCTCTGATTACTGAAGGACTATAGGTCTCGCCTCACCTACTTGTGTTCCTTCTCCCTTAATCGTTACATAACTTGGCATGTGTCTTTTGAATTTGTGGTCTCCAAATGTTGAATTGAAATTCCAGCATCTCCACTGTGTTCCATACAAACTAATAAGAGCAAAATGTTATCTGCGGTGTGTACATGACTTATTTTCCATTATAGGCTTTGTTATGCATCTTATTAAGATTTGGTTACTATTATCAGGTGCCTCTAGAAGTACCCAAGACTGCCTACCCCATGCATTGATACCCTGAGTAATATGTATTAAGAAAGTGAAAAATAAAATAAACAACAGTAACAACAAAACCAGGGGAGAATGGGCTCTTAATTTAAGACAAAAGAGGACAAATTGTTCAGATAGCCCAGACTATCAATGCAGTCTGCCTTAAAAAAGCAGGTTTCATGGCTTTTCACCAGTCTCTCTATCCTATGTGTTGTAAGAGGCCATATTTCCAGAGAAATGAGTAAAAGAACAAAAGTGTTTAAAAGTAGAGTGCCTTAAGTCAGGCTTTAACAAGGCTTATTCAGTTCCCTCTGTTTCTCTCACAAAATCATGCTGAATAATGCAATGGTGACTGGAAAAGTTGGGTTTCACTGTTTACTGCAGGAGAATTTGGAAGACATGGAAATATGCTAAACATGTCTGAATGCATAGTTTGAGGGTGAATGTTTTGCATTGACTCTCTTGTCTTTCCATAGATTGAATTATTTCAATTATAGAGAGACTCTGGCTTTATTCACTTGCTAAAGCAATTAAATATTACTAGAGGCAATGATTTTCTATTTCACCAAAACTACCTTTTCTGATGAATATACACTCAAATTGAGTAATCATGTTTATAGATTCTATTAATCATTAGGAGCTTAATGATTCATACACAGATTCCTAATTGGTGCACCCCAGAACACAGAATGAATATATCTTGAAATGATTCTGCATGGAGCATATCTTGCAAGTGTGTTTAAATCTCAATTTCTTGAGGCACACTTCCCAAAGAGTTTCATTCAATGTTACATTGAGACTGAGAAAGCGGCATTATGAACAAGATCTCTGAATCACTGTGATGCAGGTGGTGTTGGGATCGCACACTGAAAAACACTTAACTAAGTGAAACGAGGCTTAACATTTACTGCTTGTGAAAGAGTTCATGAAAATTCTCAGCAAGTAGAGACCTACAGAAAAATGACTGTATGAAGCTAAAGAAAAGTGTTTTCCTGATTAAAAAATCAAAAGCACAGTGTTTAAATATGAATTACGCTGCTAATGCTCACCATGATAGTAGCACAAGCTTAATGTGCCTCATCAAAACACATATTTTACAGACTCTCTGGCACATGCATAGATGACATATACTCTAATTGCTCTGGAACTGGAGATTTCTCTGCATAATTCCAGCTGTGGCTGCTGTCCACGGGAGAAGACCGAGTTCCAAGCTCAACATTCACTGGCTCAATTTCATGTATCATTTAATTGGAAGTCTGAAATATATTACAATGAACATTAATCAGTCTTTAAATATTTTCCTTTAGTGATAATTTATCCATTAATTTTGGTTTAAAAAGAACTCTAAGACATACAGAGGGGATTAACATGAAAGCAATAAAGGTATGCAGTCCAGAATCATGCTAGCTTCTTCGCATATATTCTTCTATTTTAAGACTTATCTGATAGGATATTCTATATCCAGTTTATAAAATACAAGCTTGGGACAACCGAATCCTTAATGACACTAAGAATTGCAAACAATGGCTATGTATAACCAGTTGTGATCTCAGCAACAGTGTGTTTGTCTCTCTGTATTTCTTTCTCTTCCTGTCCATCTTATTGTTTTAATTTTTTTACATTTTTTACCTTCTCTACCTCCTGAACTCTTTGCTTTCCTTCTAATCACCTATTTCCCATCATCTTTTAACTGAAAATATGGTTTGGGGTGGTTTCCTAAAATTTAGCTATAATGCTAATATAACTTTTACTATTACAATAATTATACTTTGCATTAATTCTATTGTATAAAGAGTGATTTTAAAAGATTTACTTTATTTTTAATTATGTTTTAAATATGGTTAACTACATTTAATATGTGTCTGTCTCTATGTGAGTATGTGCATATGTGAGTGCAAGTGCCCATGGAGTACAGAAGAGTGTGTCAGATCACCCAAGAACTGTAGTTAAAGGCAGTTGCTTGGCATGGGTGCTGGAACCAAAGTTGAGTTCTCAGAATAAGCAGTATGTGCTCTTAACCACATTGTCATGCCTACAGCCCAGAGTAGTAGATCTTTAAAGGGAGAAGGTTATTTTACACACCAGTGACTATTACATCAAATGACATGGATGCAGTAGTGGCATTTTTATCTTGGGTATAATCAACAACTAGCTAATTAGACTTAAAGTCCACTCAGTGGGATGAAACACATGCGTGATACTGTAAACACAGTCAAATACACATGGATGGAGAGGTCATAGATGACCTCTTACAATCCGGCTTCTACTAAACTCTAGTTCATTTCCTACCGCTCCCCATCAGGATCATCATTCCAGCTACACAGGCCCACTTGTACATTAAGTATGCTAAGCTTTGCCATCTGCTGAGGAAATGTCTACTTTCTTATAGCTCCCACTTCTCCTCTTTCTGGACTTAATTTAAAAAAGCACTTCCTCTGTGAAAAAGTCTAAGATTCCACATCCCCAACTTCCAGATCAGACAGTCAAACTACACTCTCCTTTCCATGATGCTGAGGACTCTAAGCTAAAATGTGCTAGTATAGATTGCCTTTATTTTAGTTTAAATGTCTATCTTCCTAACTAGTCTTCATATAGACCTACAGCAATGGTTTCAGTATTGCAAAAACCACACAAACTCAATCAGACAAAACTCCAGCACAGAACTGTGCACATGGGAAGCAGGCCCCAATCTTAGCTGAAGAATTATTGGCAGCTGATTACTGCTAGATGAAAAAGAGCTGATCTTCCTTCTTAAGAGGTGGGACTATGGATGGGTTGACTAGACCCCAGTGGATGAATTTGCACTGTGGGATATCTGGGGGACCCTAGCTTGACACAATGGGCCTTGACATAGATAACAGAATGCGTGAATTTCTGGTTGGGGGGTGGGGGAGAGTGTCGATGGGAAGGACATATAAAGATGATTGGGATGTTCTGTGTGAAATACACAAAAAATTCAATAAAAACGCATTTTTAAAAAGATTGATGCTGTTATGTGGTAAAACAGGATGAATTTCTGAAAACAAAAAGATCCACTTCTTCTAAGGTTTACCTCTTAGACCACGGTTTCTGTTAGACTTGGTTAAATAAACTTAAATTATATGTGACAATCTGGAAGAATAAATACAATAAATTTATCGTCTCTACGAAATATTATTCATCAGTCTTTAACATTTTATATTCATATTTAATACACTGAAAGTCTTATATATAAATAATATTTATAGAAGGTATATACTGATGCTGATCAACATGAACATCACTATATGATACTAATTTCAAACTTCACCACAATTCATATTCTCTATCTCTCTCTCTCTCTCATCTTTCTCTTTCTCATTTCATTAAGACAGGCTCTCGTGTAGACCAGGTTTCAGTTCACAATGTAGAAGAGGATAACCTTAAACTCTTGATCCTCCTTCCTCTACTTGCTGAGTTCAAGCTGTACAGCCATGTACAACCAAACCAGATCTGCCGTTCTCCAAAAATGTAGTTAATTTAATGACACTCAAAATATTACCTAGTTATTTGATAATAATGTCTTTTTTAAAAAATTCTAAATTAAGGCTAAAAAGTTGCTAATAGTTTCCTTACTACATTGAGATGAATCCATATGTTGCCTGTGCATGGAAAATATACGTCACATTAACGTAAATGAAATGTAATGGTATAATGCAAGAAGTATACTTCTAACAAAATGTATTATGGAAAAATCACACTTTAAAAGGTTTTAATAAGAATCTAGTAATTAGTATTATTATTGTTAATATTTTTATCTGAGACAAGGTCTCCCTGTAATCCATGCTGGCCTGGAACTTACTATGTAGATCAGGATACCCTTGATCTCTCAGGGATCTGCCTTGCTTTGCCTCAGGAATACTGGAATAAAGGCAAGTGGCTACCACACTTAGCCCTAGATCTAGGTATTTTTATTCTATGTGTTTGTTTGAATGTATGTATGCTGAGCATATTGTATAGGACATTGAATAGAAAGTATGTATAAAATTTCTAATAGACATGAAAAAGAATGTTCTAAAAGAAATGATAACACGTCCATCATTTGAAAATTGTTAATATCATTCTGATAATTGTCACACAAGTTTAACGTTATCACTGTCACTTTATTCTTATTTAATCATATTTGAATAGAAATTTATGATCATAAAAATGAAGTCTCCTCTTTCTACATACCACATTGATTCATATGGTATGTTTAATCTCTTTCTGAATTTTAATGAGTATTTTTCTTTAAATAAAGCCTTTTATTTATCTTTAGGTGTATGATTATGTTGCCTGCATGTGTACCTGTGTCATGCAATTCCCACAGAGGATAGAAGAGGGTGATGTTTAACCTGGAACTCTTTGCCACAACATGGGTCTTCTGCAAGAACAACCAGTGCTCTTCTCTGCTGATCCCATCTTTCTAGGCTCTTAGTTATTTTTCAAAAGATATTCACATATCAGACAAACCACAGGTAAGGAAAGAAGAGTTGGGTGAGGGAACTATGTTCCTCTCTTTCTTGGAGCAAATGCAGCATTAGAGGCTGAAGAGGCACCAGAGATCATCACACAATTAAACCTAAGACAGGCTGTTATCATTCACTCGACAATCTGTCACATCACCTGGTAACTTTCTGCAACATTTAATCCTTCTGACTTTAGGAGTTAAAAACTTAATTCAAAATCTAAAATTTAATTTAACTTTCTGAAAAAGAAATTCATACTTATGTACCTCTTTATGGATATGAAATGAATGTTTTGTAAATGTCGGGCCCTAAACTGTAATTTTAACAAGTGGCAAACCAAGATAATTATATCATCAATTTTTGATGTATTTTTTTCACTTACGATCCTCATCATTCATATGCTGAGAAAATTTATTTAATATCTACTACATATCAAGACCTAGTGTCCTGAAAAGCTTACCTTGTTCAGTAGTATCTCTAACTTTTACCATTTACAATTTCTTTCCAGTTATTAACTCTTCCAGTAGTAAAAACAAATTTATAGTACTATTTCTGATTACGTTTTTGAGGTTCTGGTGATTGAATGTCATCATTTTCAGACTATCAAATCCACATCTTGATTGGAGTATAAAATATCCAACCATGATTTCAGTCTTCTGGGGATAATCAATAGTTATCTAAATGGATTCAAAGCCCTGTCAATGGGGGTGAACTGGTGGGTAGCACTGTAGACTCAGCTAAATATGTGGGGTTGGAGGGGTCACAGACCCTAGAGAGAACTCTACCTCTGTCATATCCCCAGAGAAAGGAGATATCTTACCACATGCTAAATATGGATTCCTTATATTTACAGGCATACAGTGCAACACTCATCAAAGAAGCTTTTCTTTGGCAACAGATGGAGGCTACAGCAGAATTCCACAGCTGATCAGACACAGAAAATATACATCTGAGAGATGCCAAGTCCTAGCTGACACATCTACAGTTGAAACTCTACACATAAGGTTCATAGAACACAGGGAAATGAAGGATGGAGAGAAAATTAATGTATCCCTCAACTCTCACCAGTGAAGCTACTTAAGCAACATAGTGTTGACCACAACAGAAGACCACAACTGGCCAAGATTTAAAGAATAAGAGACTGTAGAGTGTGTATCCTTGAATAGGACTTCCATACTGAAACTCACTCACGCATAGTTCAGGGATAATTTTGGAAGAGGGGGCTGAAAGACTGTAGGAGCCAGGGCTGGTTCATGAACTTAAGGAATCAGTGACTTTCAGGTCATTGGAAACTTGCACATATGAACTCATGGCAAAGGTGAAATCAAGCACAGGACCCACACCAACTCAAATTAGATAAGAGCCCAGAGTGGGCCTGTCTAGTGGCAAGCCAGACTTAGGCTTAGAATTACTGGAGACTGATTACTAATGGGTGAGGGAGAGTATGCCTTACTTAAGATGTCTTGCTAGCCTGACCAGATTCCAGCTGACGTATTTTCACTAAAGGACATCTGAGTACCAATGTGTGACTGTATTGCACTTAACATGTATGGCAGAATACATGAGGCCTGGGTGGGGATTGAGGGAATGAACCGGGTAGAGGTCTAAATTTGACTGAGAATTGTTGTATGAAATGTATAAGACTCATTATTAACTTTTAAAAATGTCAAAGGAACAATGAATATGATTTGGTCCATGTATCCCTGTTCTAGGCAGATGATATGCCATGGAATCTATATATCTGGATGGTTTCACTTTCTCTGTTAAGTCTTTTTATTCATGTTTCTTCTATGTTTTATCCTTGCATCTTATGCTACTTGTTCTTCACAATGCTCTGCTAATTGATATAAACTTTTCCTTCTATTTGTGTGTGTATGTGTGTGTGTGTGTGTGTGTGTGTGTGTGTGTGTATGTAAAGGATGCTGAGAGAGTAGATCACTTTTTTGATTTTCCCTGTATAGAAATAAAGTATCTCACAGGGGAGAGATAGTGTGTCTTTTAGAGGTCCTACACAGGAGGCTGTAGAGATGACTCAGCAGTAAAGATTGCTTTCTGATTTTGAAGAAGGCCCAAGGTGATTTATCAGCATACACACCATGCATCTCATAATTGCCTGTAATTTAAGCTCCAGGGAATCAAATGCTTTCTTCTGGAATTTTAGGCACATGCACTTACTCATGCCCATGTACATGTACATGCACATTCATTAACATACACAACATACACATGCATCTACCCACTGACCCATTTTGTCAGCCAATCAGTGGGCTCTTAAGAAATATTATGAAATACCACTCATAAAAACTCAGAGAATTTGCCTGACGCAATGATATATGCCTGCAATTCCAGGACATAAGAGACTGAGAATGAAGATTTGAACAAATAATACCTCTCTCTCTCTCTCTCTCTCTCTCTCTCTCTCTCTCTCTCTCTCTCACACACACACACACACACACACACACACAAAGTGCATCCTCTTGGTCTTCTACTTAATTTGCTCCCAAGAGTTCTTCTGATGGCTAGCTATCACAAATCCTTTAGACTTCATAAAAATTTGTACTGATAGTGTGGAGATCATTGATGAACACAGAAGAGTTTCCATGATCATGCAGAGTCATGGGAAAATGTTAGAAAATTAGGCTGTCAGAGCTTGTCTCAATGTTTAATCTTTACAGAAAAAAAACTTACACCATATTTTAAATTCACTAAGAAAAATGACTCAGTTTCTCTCCTAAACCCAATTAGCAAATTTACAACATCTGTCATATACTTATGTTTTGCATATCATACAAGTATTTTAAGATGACAGCACTGAAGTAGAAGGACCAAGGGTAAATGCATAAGAAGCCAAAACTTAGAAAGATTGAAGATGCATATATATCACCAGACAAAACAACAACAATAAAATACCTAAATAGAAAAGCAAAGTGATATCCTTTCAACGACAACTTACTGTTCTTGTAGAATAAGTGAGATGTAGACTCTGATGTCATATAAAGAATCTTGATATGGAACCAGAAAAATTTTCAAAGAAGATGCATGCAGGGCAGAGAGGAATTAAAGCTACCTTTTAGGGAGCAAGAGGACTAATAAAACAAGAGCTGCTGAAGACAGAACTGGCACTTTCTGTTTATCTTAGATATAGAACTAGGGCAAAGAGGAGAAAATACATAGTGGATCTTACATGTGCCGTACCTCCTTCATCATTAACTCTATAAGAGTAATTAAAAATCTTAAAAACTATCTCTAAGACAAAGTTTATATCAATGTTTTTACAATGTTAAGATCATGTCAATGGCTAAGTCTCTTAATAATAACTCATTCTTTTCTAAACTATCATCAAGAGTCAATACTATGGAATGAAACTGGATATAGAAGTAAATTTTTCAATCATGTAGACTATTCAGTACTTATCCAAACCTCATACACAGTGTGAAAATGCTCAGTTATATTTAATTAGAACATACTTACTGTGAGTAATGGGTACCAAATAACTTTGACATATAAGATTTCAAATAAAAGACCACATAAATTTCTAAGGACTAATGCAAAAAATAATCCTTTTCTATGATTTGCAATAAAATATAATTTATTAACTTATATTATTTGCTATATACTTCCCTAAAATTTGGGGAATATGTCCAAATTATTTTTAGATAATATAGAATAAAGGAAATATTAAATTTGTTGATTATTTACCTAATTTATTCACATAAAATTCAAAATCAATAAACTAAATATATTTAAAATATATTTTGATATTTGTACATAAGGATCAGCTCAAATGAGATAATGAAGACACTAATTACTTCTGAAATTTCCTTCTAAACTCTCTACAGTCTAACTATATAGTTGCATAGGTAATTATTAAAGCTGAAAATAATAGAATTTAATCGATTTTGAACAAAGAATCTTCAGGTTTGAATTTAGTTCAAATGAGATATGATCGTTTGGCTCAAATTTTATCCACAGCACATCGTTCTCTCTACCTCTTCTCTGCTTTGAGCACAATGAGCCTCACTATCAAGCTTAAAGTTCTAATTATTGCACACCAAATAAAGTTCTGGACCTTGGTCTGGAGAAATGCAATTTGAATTGTAATATTTAGGTTAATAGTATTTCTAAAATAAATGAGGAACATAATGTCAAGTAAAGTCGTTTTTACTTCAAAGAGTTGATATTTCATAACGACTACTCAAAGGGTGACATATTAAGTTAGAAATTTAGGAACTAGCTATGCAAATACAACAGTAATCATTATTGAGTGAATTGTTGGCAAATATATAAAACCAAAGTGCTCTCAAGTTATGATTTAGTGTGAATACACAGGGCATGTGTAGGCTGACATAATGCCTCTTATCTGTCATTATTATAATTGGAGTTATTAAACTTAAACCAACAATAATGTATTAAGGTCCATTTCAGAAAGTGTGCATATCAGCATTATACTGTGTATATTAACAGGAAACTGGTACATTTATTATTGAGTACTGCAAACTAGGGCTGGCTCTAATGAAGAAAATGATGCTTGGAATCCCATAACCTAAGGCATGCTGTGCACAGTAAAGGGTTAAAAAAATTCTCACTGACCTTTTAACAGTTACACTAAAATGGAATAGAAAATATAGCATCTATGCAGGACACTCTTATTTGAAGATTCTGTTTCTTTATTATGTGTATTTGAGTACATACATCTTCACACATACATACTAACAACAAAAAATCTTAATTAAAATAACAAAAGAATTAAAATCTATCATGGTGTAGTATTTATTTATTAATATACACATTTTTAGTTCACTATGAAACTGAGTGAGGAGGATTTCAGGGAAGCAATATGAAATAAACTGTGTTCAGCCTTCCAAATGACCCTCAATACTTCAGACAAACCTGTTTGGAATCAAATCCATCACCAAAATCACAGTACAGATTTCTGACATATTGATGAATTGTAGAGATCATAGCCAACATCCATACTGAAGGCGACCAGACTGGGAGGTATATTTCTGTCAGCCAAGTATTTGTAATATGTTATAGGATGAAAGATCATTCCAGAAACATTTCAGGCTTTAGGTAGACTACTTTTTTCAGTCAAAACTAATTGATACTCCAGGTGTAATGTTCTTAGGTGAATAGAAACAAGTATCAGGTCTGCAAAAGGACATCTGCTTAGGGTGTTAGGTCATGAAACACAACTGTCCCCAGCTGTGCCCTCCCTTTCCCTCAGGCTGTCCAAGAATGGAAGTCTTTATTGCACTTGAATTTTGAGCAGTTGTAACTGTATTCAGGATAATTATTGAAATAGTTGGTGGCTCAGATGTGGTGAAAATTATTTTAGTTCCTTGGATTTCCTTTGACTATTTAGCAGACAGCCAAATAAAAAGGGAAATGTATCAAGTCTGATTTTGAAAATATATTCAAAGATCACAGTTATGTACATATGTTACAGTTGTTTTAGTTGTTTAGGTGAGTTACTGAAACATTGAAACAATAGTTATTCTTAACTTGTTCTCAAAAATAAGAAATCTTTTGCTATAGCAGCAAACGACTTGAAGATTCATAAGAAAAATCTGTATTTATTCTGCATTTTATTCAGCAATGTTTTGAATTGGAACATTTATAAGCTTTTTTTGTATTGGTAAAACAATGTTTGTCCCATAATTTGTCTGAATTATAATTTAATAACTAAAATTATTTCCTGTATTTTTGTATACATTCTAATCTTTTATATTATAGAAATATTTCCATTTTAAAATAGTTTCTACTTGTCAAACAATATTACATTTAGATTATATTTCCAAACAGTAGAGCATAAGATTTTAATTTTAGCCTCCAATAGAATCAACTTTTTAAACACATTGCACATATCAATCAATGCATGTTACAGCATATTTCTCATTTGAATATAAATTAAATTATATAAAATACATATTATATCCCATATATTTTCTTAATATGCATCATTATGTCATATACATCTGTGGATATGTGTATATGCCTATGTGAATTTATACGTGTGAACACATTTCTATATGTATGTTTGCATGCCTCTATATGAATATGACATCATTTTGACACTGGAAATCATTTTTTCATTTATTTCTAATTTTTCATTCTATGTGTAAGTTTTCTGAAAGTCTGTGGAATGTCTCTGTGATTGATTTTTGGGGAACTGGGGTCAAGCAGAGTGTATTTGAGAATACGATTAGGGCAAACAATGACTTTGTCCAAATGGTCTCAGCTCAAACTACGGTAAGCCTCGAGAGTGTATTTCATTCTGTGAGATAGCAACCGTATTTACAAAGCCTGAGTGAGCTTTATCATTACCAATATAAAATGCATTTAATAAATTTGTAGTATGACTCCAACAGATGAAGAGAGCTAGGGGTTCATATCTGTTGATTTTCAGACCCACTTTATAGTTCTTCCTTGATTGATTTTGTGTGATTGATTTATGGAAGTTTGCTGATAATTGAACTTGGGACCTTGCACAGGCTAGGCAAGTACTTTCCCACTGAGCTATATCCCTAGTACAATGCTCCTTGACAGATTCTGATTTTAATAATTTCTTGCATTAAATATAATCATTTTATATAATGTTTTCTTCTGACATTGACACAGCCTTCTAGTAAATTACTGAAAATAATGTGTGCTTGGGAAGTGTAACATGCAGCTAATGTTAAGTGCATATGTTACTGATATCACTGAATGTACCATCTGAAATACTTATGAAGCACCTGGCAATTTATTTTTATCTGATAACTAATATAAGAGACTAAGAAACCAAAAAGCATGAAAAATGTGATCTCAGTATTGATTAAAACTAGGTTTCATATTGACGACATTAGTTTTATATAAAATATTAATGCTACATTATATTTTCTATGTCTTTATTATTTTCTCTTTGTAATTTGTCTAAGAATGCATGTGAATTCGTTTCCTGGACCATTATATAAACCTACCTGATTCTCTGTATTAATTTATAGATCTATCAATCCTTAAACTAAATTTAAAGATTATAAATATTATGTATTATTCTTTTATTTGTAATTAAACCAGTAAGTTAACAAGAATCAAACAAGGCTATGAATTTGTTACCTCACTCAGTGAGTGCCATTTTATTATTTTTTTTTTTAACATAGCCTTATTTTTAACAAAGAAATGTACTTTAACAATTTTTGGATTTATTTTCAATTGTATTTACCTGTTACACACCCTTTTGTTTGTTTGTTTGTTTAGTATTTTTTTGAGGCAGGGTCTCCCTGTAGCCCAAGCTGGCCTGAACCTACTATGTGTCCAGGCTGACTTGATCTCGCAGATTCCCCTGCCTTTACCTCAAATTATCAGCTTGTTACACATTCTTAAGCACATATGCTATGACTGACAACAACAACTTGATGAACAGGCCTTCAAAACTTCCCAAGAGAAGGATAAAGACAATAGACAAATAGTAACAGGAGAAGTTAGTGGAATCTTGGGACACAGAAATATTATCATTGGCAAAATATAATTATTTCCCTCTACGAGGGCAAGAGAATGAGCAGATGTGGGAAATAATCTCTATACAAGCCCTCACACAGGCATACACTTCTGTATGTGTACATCCAAAGAACATGCCATTTGTTTCAATTCATTGAAATAAGGTCACCACACTTTTTACATGCATCTTTTTTTCAGATAAGAAAGGGACTATCTTCCCCAAGGCTTCTTTCTTTTATTCTTCTGAATGAATGATGCTATTTATGTTGAACATTCTTCTAAGTGATCCTTGTCCTTGGTGAGGTTCATCTGGTAGTCAGTACTTTGCCTTACTACACTTAGTAAAGAGTAGGAAAGCCAACAACTGTTTTAGTGGTAATCAGTAAGCAATACAAAAGTTACTCCAGCCCTACTCCAGCCTCTAAAGACAAGCCCTCTCTACCTTGCATGAAAAGCCATTCACCTGCAATAGTGAGAGTAAGAAAGACTTTGCAGACTCTTGCTCACTGTCTAGACCAGAAGCCAAGAATAGCAAAGCTGATTGTGAGTTCTTTCTATTTGAAGCATCTCATTCTAGCCATCTGGGATTCTCATCCCTCAAGGAAAAACAATGATAAAGCCACACAATAAAATGAATTAAACCCCCTGTGACATGATAACAGATCACGACTTCTTTTGTGACATAGGAAAAGCTTACAAAGGATGCTATGTAGACTAAGAAAGATCAAAGTTCATGTTCTGAGAGCTGTTCTGTGAAGGCATGGGGAATTAGGTTTTAGTCATAGTTTAAAATCCAGGGCTGGAAAAGTTGGGCATCAGCTAACACCGATTTATATTTAACAAAAGTAGTTGAGATCTTGCAAGAGTGAGCAAAGTTGTGTATTTTTGTAAGTTTTTGTGTATTTCATATAATAGCTCTTAATCAAATTTAGACCTCATTCCCCATCCACAGTCCCTGCCAAATTTCATGCATTCATGCATTCTGTCACACAGGTTAAAGACTATCCCATCACACATTGTGTATTCTTCTTACATGCATTTTTCAAAAAAAACATATCCTCAAATGTCCTCTTGATTCTCTATATCAGAATATATTTCTCAGATTTCCCCATCTCAGTTCATGAGAGTCCCATATTTCCAAACCATACCTCAGTCACCTAGTGTGATCTATCTCTGCTGTGTGCTTTGCCCTTGAATATCCCAATACAATAACTGTTCTACAGGATAACTCTTTCTACAGGATTCAAATGCAGTATTTGATGTGCTTGTTTACCTCCTTTCTTTTTAAAAAAAGTGTACTTTATTATATGTAATTCAAAACATTAACTTTTAAAGTTAGTTTTCAGCATGTTAGGTTTCATTTGGACGTCCAGCCCTTACTTGTACCTTGCTGCTCTTCAGTAGTCTTAATCCATTTCTTTGTGGACAACTCCACAAGCTTCTTCACTTGTTAGCCAAGCATTTAATTTCCATACAGCAGCCTGAGAAGCCTTGTTAAAATGTGTGTTAGGTTATGTCATTGCCGTGTTCAAATACTCTAGTGGTTTCCCACATCATGAAGAATTAATTAATCCCAAAACCTTTGTCTTCCCCTCTAAAATCATCCACACCTTGCTCCTGGATTCTTTTCTGACTTCTTACACTTACAGTTTTCCTTTCATTCATGTAGTTTAATATATCATTCTTGGACATGTCATATCGCACATATAATTTTTTTTTCATTTGTATTTGTTTTCTAAGGTAGACATTGAACATGTGACATGAAAAATTGGCAATTCCTGCAACTGAAGCTTTCTGAAATATTTCCCAGACTTCAACAGAGGCATCGATAAATGTTATCTGAGCTTAGGCAGATTCCATTGGCTACCATTTTACAGATGAAAAGACTGATGTTCAAAACATTTAAACAATGTGCACAATATCTTATGATGGATCATTGGTCATTCAAGATCTCACAATATGCCATTGTCTTCCAAAACAAGCTTCCCATGCTAATTCAATTGTCATGTATACTACAAAGAAGCAGATTGCAAAGGCAATTTGCAAATGTCAGAAACTTAAAATGCTTTAGAAAACTTCATATTTTCAATAGAAAGAAAAAAGCTTTCACATCAAAGACATTAAGAGTTTATCCAAACATGATTTGGCAACATGGTTAGGTCCAATATCAAATTCTAATATTAACAGTTTCATGACATTTTTAAAGGGATAAAACAAAAGAAAGTCATAAATCTAGGCAACTATCAACTATGTTGGTGGGAACAAAAGATAGGTAGTTTTATAAGTTTGGGAAAACTCTGCTGTGGATTTGAGATGCTCTCTTATTATAAGTTAGCAGTTTATTATGCTAATACATTCTGAGAGATTTCACCTATTAATCAAAAAGATGTTAGGTCCGACAGTGAACAATGACTGAATATTAAGAGAACGATAAGTAGTTCAAGGTCATTTTGCTTTGTATCTGTAACATTCCAACTTCCGCAATAGTTAATCAACTCTATGAGTTAGGTATTCTGAAAACAGTTTTTCACTTTCTGTGGATTCAATGAATGCCATGATTAAACTTCATTAATTTTTTAAAAAGCTTAATTACATTTATAATTACAGCATCAAATTGTGAAAGTGCACATCTGAGTACAATTTTTCACATATACATGTTACGGTGTGGATATGCAGATTTTGTAGAATCTGTGAGCTACGATTTCACTCATACATCTTGTGAAGATCTGCTTCATCTCCTTTAACAGCTGTTTTATTTTTTCCAAGCCTTTTCTTAGATCTTTAGGAAAAGATCTCTGTCTAGGGATGTAAAGATACCTGCTATGGGAGACATACTGATGTCTGGACCTTCCTTATACAGAAGTCTGTGCACTTGCAGGGGACAGGTCATTTCAGGGTGTATAAAAGATACCCCTGTATTTCTCTTATGTTCTTTGCTGATGTTCTCACTTTGTATTGAAGGCACATTTTGGTTACTCCAAGAATGTTGGGAATAAGCGAGGCCACCTGCCAGGAGGAATGGAGGAATGGCTCTCATGAGTGTGGTGCTCCACACTGGTTGATTGTGAAGCCAATTTCTGCCCAGCACCTGGAGAGAATCTGAACCACCTGGGAACAAATTGCAATTGGCTTTAGTAAGGACCCCACCCAATAATTCTATTGGCTAACAAGACCTATAAGACACTCTGTTCTTTCTTGAATAAATGAGTTTGCTGCAAACCACCACTGCTGGCTTTCTGCTCAGCTCCCAGAGTCTGTGTATTGACTCTGCGCATGCTCACTCCCTTCCCCACGGCAGAGCTCCTTTTGTCTCCCCTCCGGCTGGTCCTGAGTGCTGGGACCCCCAACATATTGGCAGGTGGCCTAGCTAGGCACACCCTGCATTATGCCCAAGACATGAAGACAGACTTCCTTCATATTTTGTATGTAAAAGACATCAAAGAGAGGACAGATATTATATATATATATATATATATATATGTGTGTGTGTGTGTGTGTGTGTGTGTGTGTGTGTGTGTGTGAGTTAACTTGGGTGATCAAGTAGGGAACTTTGGCCCTGAGAGTGGTTTAGTATGATACCTGATACCACCCAGAGCTTCAATTTGACAATGAACTCCAAGGGACATTTCTGAACCAGAGTCTGCCAGATCCTTCAAAGATTCGCTGATAACATCCCAGACTACAGCTCCTTCATGCAAAAGGAAAAATGAGCGAGGTGTAACCCAAAGCAATTTGGAGAACAAATCAAAGCCATTGTGTAAGTGCCGTCTCAGGTACTTCACCCTCACCAGCCACTGGCCACCATTCAATCACCCTTCTTCCCTCTGTTTTTCCAGTAAAGAAAGCACATTTTACCATTGCTGTTGGGAGGAAGCAGAAGGCAGACAGGAAAGAGCAGTGAATGATTAAACAGGTGAGAGCTGTGCTCCTTCCCACCGCCTTTGCCTCTTTGGGCCGAGTGAGTCTGCGCAGTTCACAGACCTTGGCAAGAGAAACGGAAGCTGAAAGCTCAGGAGCTAGCACCCCCACTTAAGCCTGCAGTGTCTGTGGTTCATTGCCCTTGGCCAGATGGCAGCCATGGGACTGGGGTTGGGGGGGCCAGGATATCGTCTTCGAGTTCCCTCAGAGAGGCTTTCCCAGAGAGGTGCCCCCATCCTGGGTGTCTGTCTGGTTGTGTTTTGTTGTGTCACTACCCTTGTGTTTCCGGCCACCTTACGTTCCTTTTTCAGGCTTAGCCAGATCAATCTCACCCAGCAAACCCGCAGGAAGCTTACACTTCTCAGAGGCCTTTGTGCCCACATTCCCAATGCTTTCTTCTTCTTTACAACGAGAAAAGAAAGAAAAAAAGGAAAAGGAGGAACCTTGGGTGATCTGAACAGCAGCTGTGATATCATCCTGATGGGCAGAGTAGCCATGAGACACAAGCTTTGCCATGCCTGCCTTGAGCCTGAGTCTACATCACCACCAGCTGCATTTCTTGTACTTTTTAAGGTTGAAATTGATGAAGTTAACATTTTGATTGTAATTTTAGCCATAGCATGTGGGGATGAGTCCCTATTTTGTTTACTCTGTACAGATTTTTATTATTATTTTTCTCCTTGGCTAATCATTCTCAGGGATCTTCCTGGGGAAAAGCTGAGAGCAGCTGGAGCAGAAGATAAATGGAAGTGTATCTGATGGGACTTGGTACTCACTGCCCGATCCAAATTCCTGTTACTAGTCCCTGCCTGCCTACGGAACAGCATGTGAGATGTTGGACTTCACTTCCGGTGGGTTAGCTCTTCACATGAACAGGCTCGGACCTGAAGGTTGACTAAAACAGCATTGCCACTACTTTTTCAGACTTTAGAATGATTAACACTGCCGGGTAAGGGAGCAGATGGGCCTGAACCTAACTATACTTGGAAACAGCAAAGAATGGGGGTGAGTATGCAGTGTCCTTAGATGCAGAGGCACAGGTACCAGACACCAACTCGAAATGAACTTTTATACCTCCCTGGCTCTGAATTGTTCTCCCCAGGACCCAAGTTTTTGGCAACTAATAATACAAGCAAATTACCAAAGGATTCAAATGGACAGCCAATGCGCTCAGCCTCTTTCCTGTGGCCTGAACCCTCTGGGACCTCTGGTTTATAATATTATATTTCTCTGAGAAAAATGTCACAGTTAGTTAAGTTGGAACCCACTTGCCTGTTCTCTTTGTTTTACCCATCCCTCCCAAGTGTCCTATCATTTCTCTTCTGAGAACAGTACCTCCCATTCATCTATTGCAGAGTAACCCCTTTGACCCAATATTACCAGAGTTCGATGATTCTTTGGGTTATTTTGATTGATTAAAAAGACTTCTTTTGAAATAGAAATAATAATAAATGTCTCTTTGGAACAAAACTACAGTATTACCCACCAGCAAATAAACACATATTATTTTGAAATAAGTTTTATTATTTGACTTAGAAGCCACTCACTATTTGTCATTATCTGAATAACCACCCATCCAACCATACAATCATCCATCCTTCCATCTAACCAACCACCCATCCAAGCAAACATGCCTCATGCAAACATGACTGCACGCACGCATGCACACATGCCTCCATCCATCCATCAATCAATGTATCCACCTATCCCAGCATTTGTTTATATTAAAACTTTGGATTAGGAATAATCCATATTTTTCTAATACTTGCATGATTTTGCCTCTTAGTAGAATTTACCCAAATCATGCTTCTGTCTGAATGTTATGGTTATGTGAAGTTTCATATAGTATTTTCTTGATTCACAGACTTTCTTCCATAAAATGCATAATATGAGAAAGTAAGTTTAAACATGCTTACATTATAATTTTTAACAGACTATATACTTTTTAATAACAGGACCAGAAAAGACAGTCACTATAGTGTATCACAGTAAAAACCACAGACATACAGAACAAAAGAGAATTCTGAAAGCTGCAAAAGAAAAACAAGTCATATGTAAAGGAAAACCCATCAGAATTACAGCTGACATTTCAATGCAAACTATGAAAGCCAGAAGAGCCTACACTAAAGTATTCTCAAATCTAAGTAACCATAGAATACTTTACCCAGCAAAAATGTCTATTATAGTTGAAGGGGAAAGAAAACTTTCACAATATGAATAGGTTGAAAGAATTCATATGTAGAAAACTATAGACACATATCCTTTATGAACACAGAGGCAAAGTTTCTCAGCAAAACACTTTCAAACTGCATACAAATAGACATCAAAAATTATTCATTATGATCAAATCAGTGTTATTCTCAAGATACAGGGGTGGTTCAATACACATAAACCAATATTGTCATAATGCACATATATTAATTTGAAGACAAAAGTCATATGGTAATCTCAGTAGTTGCAGAGAAGTTCTTTGACAAAATTCAACATGTATTAATGTTCAAAGTCCTAGAGGTAATTGAATTGGAGGGAACATACCTCAACACAATTAAAGCTACATACAGAAAACCCACACCCAACATCATTCTAAATGCAGTAAAACTGGAAACATTCCTCTCTCTTTTGGATACAGTGCTTGAAACTCCTGCTAGAACAATAAGACAAGAGAAGGAAGTTTAAACGAGCACTCATTGGAAAAGGAGAAGTCAAATTATCCATTTTTGCAGATGACATGATATTATACCTAAGAGATGCCAATATCTACCATAAAAGTCCTAGGAATGATCAACACTTTCACTAATGAGGCAGGTTACACAATTAATTTACCAAAATCAATAGTCATTCTATGTGCCAATAACAAGCAATTTAAGAAACAGGACAAGGAAACTCTTCCATTTGCAATAGTCTCAAAAAGAAAATAAAATATCTCAAAATAAATCTCACAAGGACTTTAAAGATCACTACAATGAAAATTTTATACCTTTAAAGAAAGAGATTAATGAGGACACCAGGATCCTGAAGAACCTCCGATGCTCATGGATTGGAAAAAATAATATTTCGAAAATCACCATCTTACCAAAATCAATATATAGATTTAATGCAATACCACACTAATTTCCCCATAACTTTCTTTAGTTAGAAAAAATTCATCTTAAAATTCATACGGAAGCACACAAAACCCCAGATGGCTAAATCAACCCTGAGTACAAAGAGCAATATAAGCAGGATAACTACACCAGATTTCAAACTATATTACAGAACTATAGTCATAAAACCAGGATGATACTGGCACAAAAATAGGCACATAGACCAATGAAATATAATTGAATACTTAAATATGAATCCATGCTATTTCAGCCACCTGATATTTGACAAAGAGGCCAAGAACAGTCACTAGAGGAAATATATTACTTTCTGAAAATGGTGCTGGGAAAACTGGATCTCCATCTGTGGTGACTGGCATACCTGTCATATACTATTTAGCATATAGTAAGAAAAATATTTGCCTAGAGTTTCCTTAAGATCTATTTCCTCTCCATCCATGTGTGTTTGACTGTTTATAGTACCACACATGCATTCCTTCCCATTGAGTGGGATTTACATACAATTATGTAGTATTGATTACTTCTAAGATAAAATCACACTACTGCGCCAATACCGTTTGCTGTGTGGTCATTGTTGTGGCTATTGGGCCCTTAAGCTGGGATTGGACCTTCCATTGATATTCTTCCTTACCAGCTTTCAGTAAGTGCCTTCCAAAACTATGAAAGCTAGTCTTCAGGGAGGTTTCTTCCAAATGAGTCCCAGTTCCATGGCTCCAATCTGGTGTCCAAAGCATGTCCTGTCTTCTGGAGTGGGGTCTTAACCTTCAAATTTGGGGAAGTAATCAAAGGCTGTGGCAATAGCCCCTGTTATTTTGGGAGTCTCTTCTACTACCCTGGTCAGGAAGTTGAATGATAGTTTCCCCTGTTTAGCACTGTTTCTTATTGTATAGTCCTCAATCACATGGACTCACGTAGAAATTTTACATTTGTAATTTTTCAGGAGGCCTTTGTACTAATATTTTCCCTCTGGCTTTCCACACCAACTAAGCATTATTTATCTTTCCTTTCTCTCCCTGCCCAACCATTCCTTCTCCCTCCCAGTTAAAGCACTCCTGTTTTCCCCATTTCATCACTGATAATACCAGTCTTTGTGGTCCCACCTCTCATGAGCTCCTTCTTCTCCTTTGCCCCCACATACTTCCCTGTATAACCCCGCTTCTTGCCATCTCATTTAAATGCCTTTATTTTTTCCATCACCCCCATTTCTTTCCTCTCAGGAATGTTCTTTCTTTTCCCTTCCTGGTTCCTTTCCATTTCCTGGTTCCTGCAGTTATATCAGGATATATACTCACATACAAGGATTTGATGCTACAATCCACTAATGAGAGAGAATATACATTGTTTTTCTGAGTCTGTGTTACTTCACTTAGTGTAACAATTTCTTTTTTCATTCATTTGCCAGCAAATTTCATGGTTTCAGATTTTTTTATTAGTCAGCAGAACTTCATTGTGTACATGTACCACATTTCCTTTATTCACTGGTCATTTGTGGGGTCATTGAGGGGACATTTGAGAGGTCATTAAGTTGTTTCCATTCCTTAGCCTGCAGAGGCTGAGTCAGGAGCAAGTCAGGGGCCTCCTATACTAGGGATATATTTAACATCTCAGAGCTCCTGTTTTACTTTGGGTGCTTGTCTTATGATAGTCTAAGTTACAAATTACATATTTTTTGTTTGCTTTAGTATATGTGAGGCATGAATTTTCTAGTTCTTGCTTATGTGATAGCTGTCTATCACATTTGTTATGATGGAATCATCTTGGGCTGCTATTTACAAGATTTTTGATGATTCCCAAAATAAGCAATCTGGAAATCAAATATTATGCTCTACTTTCTCAACCTCTAGAGTAATATTCAATTATGTGAAGTCTCTAAGGCATGCTTTTACTACTCACTATTATTATTATCTACTTATTCACCTTCACTTATTTTTCAAATTTTAGATTGTGGTAAACTACCAGACAGTATTATAGTCTCCAATGTCTGTATCATTGTGATTTTATGATAAACAAGCTAATCATTTAATGAGCTTTCTGTGGCATCTTGTAGACAAGAGGGGTGACTCCTACTTAGACTGGCATCTTAAATTCTATTTCTTGTATAACATTGGAGGACTCATAAAATCTGCAATTATTTTGTATTCTTAATTATTTTTAAATATGTAAGGAACTATTATCCTGTGATTCATTTTTCTTTTGAAAAGTAGTTTTACTTTTTTTTTCTAGATGATACGATTACCTTGAGGGCATTGGATTTAAAGCTAAAATAACTGCTTTTATGAAATTCATTTTGACAGTTCTTGAAAAACTTTCTCTCTATACTGTTTAACCCCTGACACTCAGTGTAGAGTCTTTTGCAATACTGGACATTTCAAAAAAAAATGACACAATAAAGGGAAGGTATTGCACATAACACAGGGGTAGAGTAAATGTTTTAGGCACTGAGTTCAATTTTTTACACCTAAATAATTTTAAAATATTAAAAACACATATTTCATCATTATATATACATATATATGGGTACACAGTTAATACATTTATGTATTTAATTTCAGAAATACATACATTCGGAAATGTGAATGATTTTTTAGGAAACTAAAAATTTGAGACATCAAATTGCCACATTTAATTAATTTAGAGTCAAAACTAGATACTTTAAGAAGGAACCTTCTCAACTCAACTTACATATCTTTCATATGCAGTGTTAAGTATGAGCTGCATGATTTTAAGTTTTTTGATATTATAGACTAAATAATGATCTAACATGTAAATACACAAAACTTAAAGCCTTCATGAGTAGTGAATAAATCCATATATCTCTGTAATTATCTGTCTTAATATCATTTATTAGAATAAAGCATATGTATATGTGTGTTCATATACATGTGAATATCTAAACCCATCAAGTTAGTTGTAGAGAGTCTACAATTCATGTTTTCATAACTTCTAGAACTTATAAGAAGATACTTAAGCTTTAAAATGCTATTTTCCTTTATCTCTATATCCATGTAACATCAAATATATTAAACATATTTGTATTTTTTAGGTCATAATCACATTTAACTGACATTTGTGGACTTTACAGCATATACATGGCTTACAAACAGAACTTCACAACAGCAGTTAATACTAAACAAGATTCAAACTTTCCCAAGATTTTCTGGTTTATGTCATTTTTCTCTTTCTGTCTAACTTAGATTTTCAGTTAATTTTTCTGATATTTTTACTTCCTATAAAATAATTTCAGAACCTCAATTCTATTAATTTTTATATTAGAATTGATTTAGCAGATTATTCCCATCTTCTTCAACATACTTAAGGGATATTTCTCATAAGGTAGAAGATCTGCAGGATATATATATATATATATATATATATATATATTCACATATTGCAATATATACTGATCTAGGGATCTTATCACATGGATTGCTTGCCTTTCCTATAAATACTGTTTTTTTGTGCACCAAGTTGAATATAGTCACACAAGCTAACCAATCAAACAAACCAATAATAACTTAAGAGTAATTCTCAAAGCCTGTGATATTACTCAGTGCAAGATCTTCAGACATAGCTGCTATATTCTGAAGCATTGTTAGGATCTTATTAATTTTTAAAGGCATAAAGAATTTGTTAAACTTAGAAGTCTTGATTCATTCCCCTTTATGCTACAGACTCAACATATCACTTCTCTTGTCATATCATATTTATTTATTTGCCTTTCTCCGTTAATTTAGAATTCACAAGTAACACATACAAATGTGTGTGTGTGTGTGTGTGTGTGTGTGTGTGTGTGCGTGCATTTGCATGTCTGAAAAAGCACTGGGCAGTGAACCTGAATTTCTGCAACTGGAGGAGAATATGACCCTTTTCTAAAGATATTTCTGTTGTATTACTAAACTGAGGATCACAGATGAAGAACAGAGTTCAACCAGCCATCATGCCTTCAGAGCTCACAAGTAACCCAAGTATATCATAGAGCACACCGCACTTAGCTCAGACTTCCAGAGGCTTCTCTCCATTTCACAGTCCTGATTCCTGCTATCATAATTTCACTCTTACCTTTTAGGTTTACCATAAAAATTTAATAAGTTCATTTTTACTACATGACTTTACGTTGCTTTCCCAATGTAATGAGAAAATATGACATCATTCCAGCACTCAGGAAATTCAATGATTGATACAACTTTACTTCATCTGTGAAACAAGGCACTGAATGAAACATCAAAGCAATGCAAAACAAATACAAAGAAACACATCGAAAATTTCCTACGAATTATTAGTTATATTTAAAGTTGCCTCAATTCCACGGCATAGAAAGCAAGAAAAACATAAATTTTATTTGTGTGAGGGGGCCATTATACATGTGAGTTTGTGTGCTTGTGGAGGCCAGAGAACTTTGATTCCTTGGAAACTGCACTTACAGGTGGTTATGAGTCTTTGTCAATTTTTTAAAAAAATTCATACATGAGCACTGGATTTACAGTTTTCTACCCCTCCATCTCTTCATCTTCTACTCCTACTTTTCTTGCATGCCCCCACTCTTCAATTTCATGATCTTATTGATACATACATATATATATATATATATATGTATATATATATATATATATAAAGAGAGAGCACAAGACACACACACACACACATACACACATACAGAGAGACAGAGACAGAGACAGAGAAAGAGAGCACAAAGAGAGTACATTTTATATATACATGTGATTAAGACTCACCAATTGGAATTGGAAAACCTATCAAGGAATATTACCTTGGAGAATACTAATCCTTCCTCTTTCAGTAGCCATTGAAACATTGAAAAATTCGTCCAGAGGTGAGATCTTGGAAAATTTGTCCCATGCCTATTCCCATGCCTACTGGTGAGGTCATTATGCAGGTCTTGTCTAGAGAACCATTATAGTCGTGTCCATTACCATCGTGTCTCACCACTCGGGCTGCCCCCGAGTGGACTTTGAGGGGCCAGCCTGAGGGGTTGGGGGTGAGTAGACGCAAAGTTAAGCCGCAGACTCCGGGAGCTGGACGGGAAGCAGACCAAGTGGGTGGACTCGCGTGGCACTGCCAACTCATTTATTGAATAGGTGCACAAGCTCTTATAGGTCTGGATAGCCAATGATCTTATGGGGTGGGGTCTCAAATACAGCCAATAGTAAGTTTGTCCCCAGGTAGGCAGGTTCTTTCCAGGTGCTGGTCTCACAACTAGCCAGAGCAAAATGCCACACCCACAGGAGCCATTCCTCAATTCCTCCTAGCAGGTGGCCTTAGGCTAGGCTCACCTTACATTATGCCCAACAAATCACATTGCTGCTATTTCATGCATGCAGCTTCTCGGTCATATCTACAAAACACTGTCAGTAGCAGATGTTCTGATTGTCTGTATCATAATCTTTCTACTCCTTCTTATGTGAGATTCCTTCAATCTTAGGTGTAGGAGTTGCATTTTAGATGTATCAATGAGGGCTAGAACCCCAGGAACACTTTGCATTTTGGCCAGTTGTGAGTCTCTGAAATAGTCTCCATATGTTATAAAAAGAAGCTTCTTTGATGAGTGATGAGTGATGAGAGCTACACTTACTTGTGGGTATAAGGATAGATGTGTAAATTAAAATTACAGATTTCATTGTTTTAATAAAGCAGCAGTAGTCTATTATCTCTCTAGTCACAGATATTTATCTAGGTTTCCAGTATCAGGTACGGCTTTCCTATAACTGTCTGGGTCTTAAGTCCAACTAGACAGCTGTTGGTTGCCCCCAAGGTAAAAGTGCCAATATTGTACCATTGGCGATATTGTGTTGTGTTAGTCATTGCTGTGATCCACAAGCATTACAGCTGGGTCGGAATACTGATTGCTTTATTTTCCTTGGTGCTTGCTTTCAAAGTACCTTCAACTGACAATTACTTTTGAAATTAGTATGCACTATATGCTGCCTTAGAAATATTTTCTAACAAAGTACTCACTTAATGTTTCTCAATGAAGTAGTCATTTCCTCCACTGAGATTGTCACAAACATTAATTCTTGAAATGCAATTAAGAATGTCAGAATTCAGAAACAAATATTTGCATAATTTTTATATTTATAATTGAATTTTTTAAATGAGCTTATTTTGCATAGGAACTTTTAATACCACTTCTGCTTAGTGGTAAGGACAGGTGTTAGAGTGGAATGAATGGGCTGCACAGGTCATTTTGATATTGTAATTCAGGTTTAGATTAGGATATGTTCATCTTTATATGACTTATTTTCATTGCAAAGGAATGGATGAGTCACAATGATTGATTAGGTATTATACACGGAGCAGCTACCTTGCTGCTTGGTTGATAGGCCAGCATTCTATGAATGATCATTACCCCTTGATTTATATTGCAGGTAATTTTTCAGTATCATATTTACCAGCTAACTAATTTGGCTCCAGGGTCTACCAGTTAATGTACAATATAAGCACAAATCTTTATTCTCAATTTACAGATCAGTTTGTGCGAAAGTTATGTTCTTTGATATAGTTTTATTAACTAGCTTCTGTAAGGTTCTGATGACCTGCCTGGTGAAACCGTTGAAGCATTTTAAAAAATGTCTAATTTATTCGTGAGGAGCAGAACATTTGCTGAGAATCTGCTTGAACAAATGACTTCATTAAATCACCAAGTGTTTCTAAAAGGAATGATATTAAAGAGCCAATGCAAAGAATATCAATTTGCGCTTTGATTTCAGGTCATGTGAAGAAATAATTATCTAGAACTGGGGAAAAATATACAATTATTAACTTGTTTAATGCTTTGCTTTCCATATATGTGAAAAAGTCTTAATATATCAGAAATAACAATAAACTTCACACATGACTCCATTCTTAGTTGAAGAAACAAAAAGCAGGGAAAGAGGGTGTCACTTTTCTTCGGGGATAAGGCACATCATACAAACGTTGCCTATGCCTTAGTGTTCTACCCTACAACGAAGTATAAACAACTAAATCTACCTGGACTCTATATGACTTATAGAGAAAGAGAACAGGAAATGAATTTGAGAGAGGGATTTGTTGTGGAAAGTGGAGGAAATAGAGATGGGAAGAGAAGCAGATATGAAAGAACATTATACTCATGTATAAAATTCTAATATGCATATATAATAACTTCTATTAAAATTCTAAGTATGCTTTTCTTTTTAATATTATGCTTAAACCCAGGTGAACACAAGACATGTTTTAGACAAGCTCTGAATTCCAATATTTTATTGCTTAATGTCCGAGTTTATTAGAAAGAAACTTGACATCATCTTAGGAAAGGTGAACATGGAGTGTGAACGTTTTCTGTTCTTCAGTAGCAAGGTTCCTTTAAAATGACAAACTGGTGTCTCACAGGATATGTGTATTCCTTATTACTGAATTAACCGTTCTAAAACAAATTAGGACAATTCCAACTCTCTGTGTATTCCTAAGAAACAATACAATATGTGGGAATATTATAATCTCCCCGCCCATTTTTCCCATCACAAATGAAAAGCAGTCTCTTATTCTCTGTACTTTGGCCATTTGTGGCTTTCTGGTTTCATAGCACTCTGTTGCATGAAGAAGCTTTGCTGGTAAGAGTTGAGAAGTGCATTAATATTCTTTTGTCTCTTTTTCCACCATGTTTCAGAAGTGTTAGGTTCATTTTTGAAATGTGTCACTTAAGGCTGAGCACCTCACAGACATAAGACAGGGGGATAGTCAGTGACAGGTCTCATCAGAGAAATGGGGACAATGGGGGATATTTTAACTATGTGGAGAAAAGGGCTATACAGGAGGGGTTGAAAAATTTGAGGGAACCGCATTAGTTCAAATGTCTACTGAAAATACAAATTCAATTTGAAGATATAGATGATAGATGATAGATAATAGATAGACAGATGATAGATAGATGACAGATAGATAGATAGATAGATAGATAGATAGATAGATAGATAGATTGTATGGATGTGTTTACATGAATGCTATGCAACAAGAAAACACAGGGCCAGGCAGGGGAAACCTCCTTTTGTGTTGTTGATCAGCGTAGTACAAGAGACTCCCCAAATCACACACGATATTGGCACAGCCCTTGCAGAACTTGAATGTATGACCCTATTGCTGAAGGCCGGACACACTGTGAACAAAGAATTTCAAGTCATTGAGCTGGAACTAGTATCAGAAGATACTAGGCCAGCTGCCACGGGAGAAAACAAATCAGTAGTTCCATCCAGCTGTACATTCTTTGAACTACACCAATAATTGGCTCAACAAATAATTTATAGAGGTGCAGTAGAGGCACTTTTACCTAGAGGGTAATCAACAGATGTCCGATCGAACTTAAGGCCCACTCAATGGGAGAAAACTCATGTTTGGTGGCTTAAACATAGCCAACCACACATGACTGGAAAAGGCATATCTCCTACAGAAAAACCTACTTTGGTCATGTGCCTAGACCAATGATATTCCTTACAGTTTCTAAATTTCTATCCAAGTGTACTTCTCACCACCCAGTAAAGAAGTTTCTTTGCGCAACAGATGGAGACTTTTACATAGTTCCATAACTGGTCAACTGCAGTCACTATCTTTTAATGTAAAACACTAGAACTAATTAAATCTATACCTGTAAATAGCTTGATACCTCTACTTCACTTTCCCTGCCTCAAAAAATCTCTTTAGAACATATGTTTATTGTTCACCATCAATTCCTTAGCACATAGATTAAATATACCATCATATACTTT
The DNA here is from genome assembly GCA_035773235.1 of Eospalax fontanierii. Taxonomy (NCBI): domain Eukaryota; kingdom Metazoa; phylum Chordata; class Mammalia; order Rodentia; family Spalacidae; genus Eospalax; species Eospalax fontanierii. The sequence continues at coordinate 25,454,748 of CM069538.1, read as the reverse complement.
AGATGAAAATACTAAGACCATAATATGTTTGTTTTGACAATGTGGGCTTAGTAGAGACACATTCTACATATACAAAAATAGCTTCCAAAATGTGGTATGCATGCCAATTTGGTTCTGTCATTCAAAGGTATTAATGTAACACAAATCATGTGAATATTTTGCAAACTTAAAACCCGTGTATGCATTTTCTCATTTCAATAAGTAGCAATTATTCATTTTAAGACATAAATTAACCTTTTATTGAAAGTCAAAATATATTAAATGTAATATAATACACCAACATAACATTATAGTAGTTGTTTTACTTCTTTATTGGATCATTGTGTATTTCACACATTTTTATTACTAATAATTTTTTGTGTGTGCATGCATGCATGTATGTATGCTTGCCATGGTATACCTGTGCAAACCAGAGGACAACTTTCAGAAGTTGATTCTTTTCCTCCACTCTGTGGGGCCTGTGAATCAAACTCAAATGTTCAGAATTGGGGGCTATCATCCTTGACATCATCATCAATGTCTTCTGAAAAATGTGTTGGGCATGTAACAAGGCCTGTATGACATTTTAAACACATGACATCACCAACAGGCACAAAAGACCTTCTACCCTTGTCTTCTTTGTAGATCCTAGGTTTTGGTGTCAGAAATCTTAAGTGCAACATAATAGTGATCAATTGATTGAAACTCATTTCATTCATTGACATTTTCCCTAAATGATTTCATTGTATTTTATAATTCAGAGAGTTACATAAAGTCTTAAATAGGAGAAATAGTAGAAGAGAGAAATTTGTCTTACATATATTTTAACTTAAACAAATATTTTAATTTGTGAATTATGATATTAGGGCCCAGCTAGAGAAATGTTATGAATATAGTGATTTTAATGTTGTTTCCTGTGCTTTAATGAAAGTACTTCAATGCTATGCTTTCCTGAAGATTTTCACTTTTGCTCATAGGCAACACCCTAGACATACACAGTTTACATGTCTTTATAGTGTAAGTTTGTATTAGATATTTTTATTATTTCTGTGAAAAACATACCTGACATGAAGTAACATGAAGAACAGTTTATTTTGCCTCTTGCTTTGAGGGATGTGATGCATGGCGACAAGGAAGGTATGGAGGCATGCAATCCAGAGCATTAGGAGCATGGAACTAGGATTCTTGGATCCTTCATATTGCTGTAAATCAGGAAGCAGCGGGAAGGCTGGGAATAGGGTCAAGGTATGAAGCCTCAGCATTGCCCTCCACTGACTTCCTCTTCTGTGTCTCTATATCCTATAGCTTCTAGGATCACCTAAATCAGCACCACCAGCTGTGAACCAAATTTACGAACATTTGGGGGAAATTTTACATTAAAACATATCAAAGGTCAATTTTTTTGTATTATAAAATGCTTTTAATCTTTAATGCAGTACTGAATACATATTATTAAAATATCATACAGGCATGTGCTCAGTTTTATTTGATAGAGGCAACTACACTCTTTTTAGTCTAAATCTGGAATATCTCACTGGGCTGATTTTTTTTTTTTGTACTACAGTCATAAACCTGATGCTTCAGTAATAAAAGAACTATTCATCTTGATATAACCTTTATTTCATTCAGTATTGAAATACATTTGATTACCTTGATACATAAGAATGCATCTATATTTTTTGTAGTATTTTAAGTAGATAACCTTGCTTGCTTATGTGTTAAGACAAAAACTGTCCATCATGCTGACCCTGAGGGGCTGGATTAGCGTTACTTATAAAAATGGAAGCAGCATCTGGGTACACTTGGAATAAGAGAACTCAGAGTGTAGGGACTATACTTGATAGTAGTGTAGTATATACTTGAAATTGGTTTTGGGAATAGAAGGAAAACAGCACCTACTAAAGGAGTACCTAGACAAGGAAACATTACTTGCACAACTTTTTATATAGTAATGAATATGAATATCTGAGTGTATCATGTCAATAAAGTTGAAGATAAGCACGTGTGTGTACACAAACATACATGCACATGCATACATACTTGCATACATATGTGTGCACACAGAGATGCACACATACACACTTTGTTATTTGCCATTTTCTTCACGTGTTACCCCATTCTGTTAAGTTTCTTTATGTGGATCAAAGATTCACAGGACAACCTATAATACTGCAAAGTAGCATGATTTGGAATGGTAGAAGACGAGTTTTCTGAAACGTTCTCAGTCTTCAGCCATTTTTCTTGAAATCAGCATGTGATTAGTGGAAGAATTGAAGGAAGTCTCGGGGACATGGAGGCAACAGTCCGCCAACAAGTGTGAAGAACTAAAACAGAATCAGTCCCTTATTCTATATCTTTTATTTATGTTTTAAAATTTTTTATTTTATGTGTAGAAATATGTTGTCTGCATGTTTATAAGTGCACCTATGCATGCATTATCTGTGGAGACCAGAAGAGGGCATCAGATGCCCTGAAAATGGAGTTACAAATGGTTGTTAACTGCCATATGGAACTGGGAACTAACCATCGACCCATTACTCTAGACTCGTTTATTTAAAAATACGAATATTATATATGCTTGTCAATATCTTTTCTGTTATTGTAAAAATTATTTTATAATAAAATGTACTATTACCCTTAAGAGTTATAAGAATAATACTGAAAAAAAATGAAAATGGGACAAATGAAGAATAACAAAAAAAGAAATGTCAAAAAGTCAAAAGAGTGGGGAAAGAGAGGTGGAATGATAAATCACAGACAGCTGGACGGGGGATGGATGACAACTAGAAGCATGGAAAGAAGGAAGTACCAAGAGTAAGTGGTGCATGAATAGGAAGATAGAAAAGAAGCAGGAATGAAGAGAATGACAGGAATAAGTGCAAAAGACAGAGGGAGGGAAGGTGATAGGAAGGCGAGGCACAAGGGAGAGCGGGAGGAAAGCAACAGAAGGCTGTGTCTCCCCCACTGCATAACAATGCAGTGACTCTGTGTTTATTCCAAGATTCAATCTCTTCTCCTCATAGTAGCAAACACAGACTACTGTTTCCTCTAATCTTGAAATTCCTGTTTTTAAATCTTTATAATTTCTTTCAGCATTATTGAAAAGTAATTCAAATTATAAAAGCAAAACAAGACACCACTAGGATCTGAGCTCATGTAGAAACGCAGAAGTTTACATAAAGGACATGAAGACAGATTTGTAAAGTGAATATAGGAAGCCTTATCCTATAGACACTCAGTGCCCAAGAGCATAGCAAGATATAACACTCCATCACATGCCCGAGAATGACCCTGTGCAGCTCAAATGGCAATATGCAAATATTTTCTATTATCATGTGCCTATGATCTCTCCTTTATTTTTAAGTACTTAGTTACACTAGGGTAAAACCAGCGTCACTCATTCCCTAAAGACTGCATAAGTTCCATGGTCACTGTCAGGAAGAAAGACTTTCAAATAGCCCTGAAGTTTTTCTAGGGAGAATATTTTGCAACAATTCAGCCTACAGAAATGTCAAGATTTTTAATATAGGAATTCAGTGCTCATTTCGACTGGCTTTAGCTGGCATCTTATGCTTCTTGCCTGAAATTTGATAACTTAGGTTTCTGAAGTATTTAGCTGTGTTTAAGTCCATTTTTAAAAATAAAATTTCATTTCCTTCTCACACAACCTTCAGATGCCAAAATTAATATCCCAATTTCACAGACAAAAGAGCTGAAGCCCAAAGATATTACTTGCTTCTTTTCAGACTACCTAGAAAGCTATGGATAGCAATGACTTTACAAATCAAGTTTTCAGATGCTTCCACTAGTGACACAAAAGCCAGTTGCATTTTGTCTTGCTTTTCAATTTCTATATCAAATAGTTGCAAGCAAAATTTTAGGATTTGTATAGCTCCATGAAACCCAATTCCCATTGGAAATTTCCTATGCTTTTCCCCTATCAGTATTATAACTAAAGACACCAGGAGATGGGAGGAATTTCTTCTGTGCTTCCACACAGAAAATTTCAAGGTTAAGAGAATCACCTTGGAAAATAAGTGCAGACATGCAAGGATCCTGGTGACCATCCTATCCTTCCCTGTAATTACCAGAGTTCGCTAAGAGATGAAAGAGATTGGAGCACCAACTCACTTACACTGCAAACATCTTAGTTGATACTCCTGAAGCAAAGAAACTTAGGGAATAGTTTAGTAACCTGGAATTTTTCATAGCTTGGGTTTCACACACTCCTTTCTTAGTAATGCATGGGGCACCATAGCACACACACACACATACATACATACATACATACACACACAAATACACACACACACACACACACACACACACACACCCCTCACCTAACAATGCACCTGAAAGTTTCTGAACCCGTTGGACTCCCATCTGCATCTGCAGTAAACCTCTCAAAGACGAATAGTCCCTATTGTCAATCTTGGCAGTGTAAGCCTTTGAAAATATGCTTCCTCTTTTTGTTCCAAGTAATGTTTTCTTTCTGCTTTTGCAAATCTGTATTTGCTCTTATTTTCAGTTCTTTTGCATAAGAAGGTTAAGAACTCAGAAACACCATGATTCGCCTTAGATCTTAGTAGTACACCTTTTATAATTTACTTATTCATGTATTCATTTAACTATTCATGTTCTCAAATTTTTTATTAAACTGTTGCTTCTTACTTAGGCGGAAGTCCATTTGCCCAACCTAGCCAAAACTTAAAAACCTTGTACCCTGGATTTTCAGTTTTACCATCAAAGGACAAAAATGATTTCTGAAGACAGAAAAAAAAATGTTTAGACAATTCCATGATAAGCTACAGTTTCTTTATGTAACCCATAACAAGCCTTGGACTTTGTGAGGCTCAGCTTATAAGAAATGGTCAAATCCATTCCAATTTGTAAGATAGTCCTGTCTTATCCCTGTGGTCAGAGATTTCATGTGATGAATGCATCTGACTTTTATATGCTTGGATAGTTAGGATGTTTTTGTTAAATGATTCATTAACTCTCTAAATTCAGAAACAGGAGCTGGTTAGAAAAGGCACAATATTTCATGCATGCTTGTTAAACTCTTTCTTCCTATAATGAGCAGAGTTTCAAAACTTTTGACTATACTGCCAGTAGTAATGAAATACTTTCCTGAGATAAGTATGGTATAGCTTCTTGTTTCCTGAATATATCTCTCTACAGGCAGAAAGAGCTGCCAAGCACTGTACCAGACATACCCCATTGCTCAAATAAGTACATGTTGACAGTCACAGATTATACTTTATTCTATTTTGGCAAGTGTATATTTTTTAAAGACTCATGTAATTGTTTGCAATCCATTCTAAAGAAATGATGAGATCTTTATAATTAAATATGCTTTTATATATTTATGATTCTGAAGATCAAACCTGAGGCTTTGTTCAAGCTTAGGAAACACTCTACCAATGAGCTTCATCCTTGACCTTCTATGAAGTATTTTTAAATCATATAATTATCTTAATGAAGAACAATTTCTACTTATTTAAAGGGAAAAATACATACGCAGTTTTTAAGTTTGCATATATAGTCACATGGTTTGCATTACGTTAATACCTTTGAATGACAGGACCAAATTGGCATGCATACCACATTTTGGAAACTGTTTGTGTATATTTAGAAAGTGTGGAGGATAAAATGTAGCACGAATGAATCATGCCATTACAAAATATTATTAGGTCTGACTGGCTTCTGGTAAGTTGGAATATCATAATAGTGTAAATGGCTCTACAACTAATTTAATCTAAGATTCTAGAAATATTATGAAACAATTGTTAGAATTTTCCTATTGACAAAAGAAGTGTGTTGTTTACTAACATTATGTTATTTCCACAGGCAATTTATTTCTTTTAAACAGTTCATTTCCATCTTTATGCTGTCTAAAATAAAATTACATTTCCAAATATGTTTTTATATTTGTTGTGGTGCAGAAATGAAAATAGAATACTGTGTTAACTTCCTATATATTTTCCTATACAATCAGCCTGGAATTATTTCTGAATACTCTAATATGAGTAACTTCTGAAATTTCATTTCTTGTGAACTATTTTTCATTGTTCTATATTTATCTCTGTCTCCCTTCCTGAAAACTCTTCCTATGGAATTTTTATTTTCTACATTTAAAGTCTTGGAGGAAGAAACTGGCAATATTCTCCACATGTCATTAATGGATAAAGATGTGCAAATTTCTTGTTATTTTAAGGTCTTTTTATAAAGCACATTGGCATTATGAAAGAAAGAACATGTTGCTGCTGGTGGGAACCTGATCTGATGTCCAAAGCTTTAGAATGATATCCAATATACCTGGATCTCAGGGTGTGGAACACTGAGATCTAATGACTATTCTCTAAGTATTGTTTACCTGATCATTCAAGACAAATCTTTAAAAGTAATTATCATATATCTGTTAATTTTGAGGGATATTTCCCATTCTGTGAGAATATTGTTTTATATAAAGAATCTCTACACATCAAAATTTATCTATATATAGTCTTTTTGAGGCAGGGTCTCCCTGTAGCCCTAGATTGCCTGAAAATTTCTATGTAGACCAAGATAGCCTCAATCTTATTGAGCACTACCTCCTTCTGCCACCTAGTCCTGGAACTAAAGGCATGTGCCAACCAAGCCTGATGCATTCTTAATCTAAATCCTGTTCATTGACAATGAATATACTCAATTCTAACTCATGTACTCACAACACACACGCACACAGACACACACACACACACACATAAACACATTCTATTCATATTTGTACATGGTATGATTTATTTCTGTATTATAAAGTATGATATACATAGAGGTGGAAAGCAACATTAAATAGGATACTGTTATTTAGATAACTATTATTTTACAAAACACTTTTCTGTTTCTTCTATTTGCAGAAAAAGAGCCTTACAGAAATTTGTGAAGAATTATTTTTACATGCCCATCCTAAATGAAAGGACTTTCAAATGCAAGCACAGTACAGTCAAAGAGCATGTTTAATTCCCCACTTTATGTGTTTTATAAGGTTGAAATGTCCTTTAGATCTAACAGATGATGAACTATGTAGCAGAAATGGTCCATATAGAGATAACATCTTTTGCTTTCCCATGCGATTGTGGAAGACTATTTTCTTAATAACAATTAAAAATGTATTCTTTTTCTCATTAAGTAAATGAAGAATAGCCCTGAAATAATCTAAAATATAAATATGTTAGAATATACTGATATTTAAGAGAATTAAGAAAATATGAGTACTGCCACATCCTATTTTTAGCTCCAATTTCTTAAAATAATTCCAGTAAAATGAAGTACATTTCATCTAGATGAAAATTATGGATGTCATTGATTTAATGCAACACACAGCTCTCATTTCTCTTACTTAATATTAGCCAAAGTTGATACCAGGAAAGAAAACAATCTTGACAGTATTTATAAGAATATTGAGTTTTAAATGTCTAATATCATAAATATACTTATAATTGAAATGATTAAGTTTTCTGAAAAAGCAAACAAAATGAGAACTAATTTTGATGGAAGCATTATGTGTTGGACATAGACAAATATTAATAAAAATTCAATTAGTATCTTATAAGCATGAATTACCTGACCACTTGTGGTTTGTTTCCTATCTCTCTGTCTCTAAATTGTTTATGGTCTTTCAATAATATTCCTATTTTAGTTAACATATATATATGTATATATGTATGTATATAAATTAACCCCAAATATTTCTCATGGTATGCTTTACATTTTATTTTGAACTGACGCTGACTTCAATTACAAGCATGCATGAACTTGCAAATCCTTTCTTTTGTCAGTCATAGTGATTAATTTTATTCCTAAACATTATCTATCCTCAATACCACAGGTATGAAATTGATTATATTTTTACTAACAATATAATATGCAGTTTTATAGACAAGAATCAGCTATTGTATATTTTCCTTGTTGTATTTATGAATACCTCTTTGTTCAGATCACATGAAAGAGAAACTTTGTCAGAAGGAAAGATCATTATGTTTGCAGACATGGAGAATAGAGCTTATATCATAGATGTCAATTGGAAGCAAATATGTTATGGCCGCACTGTTTTACATGAATTTTAGTCTGCAATTCTATTTTATTGTATTCAATCATAAATTCAACTGTTTCTTTAAAATAGCCTTGTTAGAGTATTAGCTAGAAAAAATATATTTAAGAAATCTATGACAAAAGGGAGAAAATATTTTTGGTTCCTAACTTGTAGTGGTGAGTTGACTATTCATAAAATTGGTGAGGTACTTACTGAAAATTGTTTTTATCTAGGCATTTGGGAATAACAGAAAAAAGGAATTTGTCAACTCAGGCTTGTGAGTTTATAGGAACTCATGGTTAATAGCTGAAAGAGGTCCAAACCCCACATCTCTTAATCTGCTCCATACCTCGCTTTGAAGTTTTGGTGGACAAGTAATGTGTTTTCATGCAGTAATATTCAAGTAATTTGTAAAGAAATTTCACTTACACAGAGGAAATGTTTTTTTTCAGGAATCAGCATAATTTGTATTCAAATTGATTATCTGATATTTTCACAGAAGCCTCCTTAATAAATATGTCCTTTCTAGTTTTTTTTTTTTTAAACCCAGACAGTACAGGAGGAACCTCCTGCTAAAAGTGTTTCATCAGTAAGAACTCAGAGGAAAGTGTACATTCCTGACTTATCAACAAGAGGCCCATCGCTATGTTTTCATGAAGATAGGCTCTGCCGATGCCATTATATTTTTCCACTGATTCTCATAAATCTTTGACTTGACATATTTCTTTGAAAAATGAAAATTTTCTTAAAATTTATTATTTACTTCCATGCATTGAGTTGTGATATTATCAGATACCTTATAATTTGTGGATATTTACATGTTATAAGAAAAATAAATATGTATATTCTATATACAAACCATTGTCAGATATAAGCAAACAAAGGTATTTCCCATTCTCTTGGCAACCTCTTCAGTAAACTGAAGGTTTGTGTCCTTGCTGTACATAAGCTTTTCAGTTTCATGGGGTCCCATTTATCAATTATTGGTCTTATTGCCTAAACTACTGGAATTATACTCAGAAAGTCCTTCTTGTGCCGGTAACTTCAACCATATTCCCTGTTCTCTCCTATAATGGATTCATGTCTGATGGTGATGTCCTTGGTCTATTTGGAGTTTAGTTTTGTGCAGGACAAGTGATAATGTTAAAACATAAATCTTCTACTTGTTTCTATCCAATTTGACCAGGACAATTTGATAAAGATGCTGTATCTATTCTTAAATATGCATTTTTGTCCTCTCTCTAAAACCATAAGGTTTAGGATTATATGGGTCTTTAATTTCATTCATTAATGTGTCTATTTTTAAGGCAGTAAATACCCTTTCATTACTATCTCTCTGCAGTATAATATGAAGCCACAGATTGTGAAATCTCTAGCACTGTTTGTGTTTTTCAGGATGAGTCTGTGTAACACAGGGTTTTTGTGTTTCTATATCAAATTTAGGATCTTTTTTTCAATTTCTTTGAAGAATTGCATTCAAATTTTGATGGACATGGTGTTTAATTTGTAGAATTCCTTTGGTAGGATCTCCATTTTCACTATATTAACACTACCAATCCATGACCATGAGAACTCATTCCACTTTTTTGCTATGTTCAATTTCTTTCTTCATTGTCATAAAGCTTTCCTTTATACATGCCTTTCATTTCCTTGATTAAAATTTTTTCACGATATTTTTTGAGGTTATTACAAATGATATTGTTTCCCTGTACATAACAAACCTACTGAGAAACCAAATGAATACCCCTAAATATCAAGGAAACAAGCAACAGAATTAAAAGCAAAGCATCACGTTAAAGAGAGAGTTCCCAAAAGATGCAATACAAATGGTTGAGAATTTTTTTTTAAATGTTCAACATCCTTAGCCGTCAGGGAAAAGCAAATTAAAACTAATTTGAGATGCCATCTTTACCTAATCAGAATGGCTATGATTCAAAAACATATGATGAAAAATGCTGGCGTGGGTGTAGGCACAGGATAAATGATATCTACTGTTGGTGGGCGTATGGGAACTAGGGAAATCACTGTGGGTATTCATTTAGAAAGCTAGAAATAAATCTACTACATGATCCAGATCATAGACCCCCAACACTTGATTCTCTACCACAGAGATTCCTGTTCATACTTGTTTATTGCTTCATCTATTCACAGTAGCCAGGATAGAGAAACAGCCAAAACATCCACCAACAGATGAAAGAATCACGAAAATGGGGTGCAGTCATAGAAGTGAATGGTATTTAGCCCTTAAGTAAAACACACTTATGAAGTTCCTAGGTAAACAAACAGATCTGGAAGCATTCACTCTGAATGAGATAACGCATTTCCAGAAACACTTATGTTCATGTTTTTTTTTTTTACTCATTTGGAAATGTTGGCTTTGAATCTGTAAATATGTATGTTTCATTTTGAATACCTGTAGAGGACTGAAAATTACTAAGGTACCAATTGGGGTTGAGCTTTGAAGTGATAGCAGATAAAACAGAGTGATATAAAGGAGTAAAGAGGTCTGAGGAACAGGAAGTGTTAAAATGGGTGAGGATGAGCAGGCAGGGTTGATTAGTAAAGGAGGGGTTAACTAACACTAAAGACCTTTTGAAAAATTCATATGGAAAACTACTATTGCAGAAACATCCTAAAGAAAGAAATATAGACAGAGAGAGAGAGAGAGAGAGAGAGAGAGAGAGAGAGAGAGAGATAGGTAGATGATAGATACATAGAGATAGAGACTGTGTATGTGTTAGTTATTCTATAATAGGTGACAATGCCCCTATTAGACAGCATAGACTAACAAATAATAAGCCCAGTCATAGGAATTGATGACCTCCTTTAGAATTGTTGGGTAGTGAGTTCCCACAGAACCCCAAATATTCCAGGCTATTGCCAATGCTCTTGATTCTGAACATGATACTAGGAGCCTGTTAATGTTGCAAAATGCTTGAGACAAAGAACAATGAAAAAATTAAAGCTGATACTGACCTGAAATTCTTAACTTTACTGGAAGCTATTATGCATTCTAACAAGGAGAAACATAAACATCAATCTTAATAAGCTATGAACTCTGTGAGCTGCCTTAGTGGTGTAATATAGGCACAAATGTCAAGTGAGTAACCAACCATTTTCAGCTTGTATTTAAGGACTGCTTAATACAATGAAATCTGTATCTGGTACCATTACTGGGGCCAAGAACCTGTGGCTAAACAAGTCATAGTTCCCAAAGGAGAACCCACTGCTCTTATTCTGTTAAAAGGATATAATATTAAAACAGCTCCTAATAATTTGTCATTCTACCTGCAGATTAGAATCTCCTAATCCTCATGAGAGAAATGTCTTTCTGAAGTAAATGGTGATTAACATACAGACCCACAACCAGTCAAGTTTCAGAAACAAAAGACAGCTAAATATTCAGCTCTGACTGGAATACCTATATCATATTCTTTCCTCACACAGTTTAGAGATCAGTGTGGGAGAGGTGACAGAAAGATTTTGAGAGTCAGGGCGGTGGATTACTTTGAGGAAGCATTCTTTTCCAGACACAAAAGGGCAAAACCAAACATCAGAACTCACAGATATTGTGACAGCATGTACAAGACCTGTTCAAGCAAATATGATTGTCATGGAAAAAGTAGTTCTATGAAGTAATTTTATCATAATTATACATGACTTAAAATTTAGCTTCAGAATGCATGAAATATAGACTAAAATTCTTCTAACTTTTATATGACTTCTCTTAGATTACTAAGTGATATGTTATAGTATATTATTATTATTATTTATTATTATTATTGATGAATAAGCATTTTATGGGAGCATATAGGTAGTGAATTCCTTATTGATGTGACTGACGGCAAAACTTGTTAATGTATCATTCCAAAAAGTTTGACAATACACTTCATTGATTATTAATAAAATAAGCTCTATTTGAAAATAAATTTAAAAATTCTTTCATGTATACCCACTTAGTCAATAATCTAAGATGAATAATTTGGGATATTTATAAGGACATAAAGACATTGGCATAATTACAAGAACAAATAGCAGAAGACAAATGAGATAAAAAATTTATTTATAATTGAGTTTTTTTTGTTTTCATCTGTCAAATCATTCCTAACAAATGTAGATGGCAGTTATACCAGACAGAAATTCAGTTTTAGTTCTGAATATCTGCTTATAAATTTTGAACACAGAATTTTGTGAAAACTTAAGGAACAATTCTCACATGCAAAACTGTAGTTTCCACAGCTGCATTTAACACTGAGTGATTGTGATCATTTATTACTCTTTACAGAGAAATACAATTTTGCAGTGAATATAGAGGTGAAATATTTTATAGATTCAATGTAAAGTACCTTAGATTTATCATCATAAAATTCATTGTTTGTTATCTAAACATATCAAGATTAAAATGCACTCAAGCTTTTTTTTTCATTTTTAATCTGTCCGTAACATATTTTAAAGCAGTCAGGGCAGACTGAGTTATTTAAAACAAGCAGTCTCACCACTCTGAAGAAGACTATTTTGGCCTATGTCCTTGTTCCTTTTAAATATGATGAAAATATTTTAAAGAAATTTTTTGGGCAAACGAAGTCTGTGTTTGTCTTGACTTGCTATTTTAGTTTCCTAAACTATAGAAAAATTGTAGACATTTAGGTAGGATAGAGAGTGGTATACTTAAATCTTTAGATTTTTTTTCTCTTGTAACTGTGTTACTTGATTACCACTGCCTGTCTTAGTCAGACATAGCAGGAAGATGCTTTATGAAATTCCCTCAGAGGTGCTGACATTAGCCACCTGTTAGTCCGCTCTTCATGCCCTTTAATTACACACATTAAGACATCATTTTGGGCTGGTCTTCTATGTCACCTATATGAACACCCATTGAGAGTCAGTGATGCTGGATGCCTCAGCCAAACTCAGGAAGTCCCATACAATCAAGGGGTTAAGGAGTCTGTCCACAACGTTTACTGTCAGTACCTTGTCTCTTAGTCCATGATATCTGTGTGTGATATTTGTTACCTGAAACATGTTTCTTCTCTGAAATTTCAACATCTAGTTTTGCATTTCCCATCTGCTTTTCTATTCCACAGCTTCATGTGACAAAGTCTCCATGTAGCTATGGCATACTTTAACTTTGCCTCAAACTGAAGCAAACTGGCCAGAAACACCCATCCACTCTTTATAAAGTCTTAATGGCACTCTGGATCACAACCTTGTTCCATAGTTCTTGTAAGTTCCTGGGAACTCATGCGTCTTTAATGAAGAAATCACAACATCCACTTCTATCCACCCTTGACTTCCTACTTCCCCACAGTGTCGATCTTCAGGATAGAAGGAACTGAGCTATGACATGCCATGTCTAAAACGCTGCCAAAGTCACTTGAATAAATTATAAATAAATTATACAACCTATTGTATAATAAAGTTCTATGAATAAATTATGCAACCTGCACACCCCAATTCTACTTCCGCTCACAGGTGCTGAGCCTACAGATATTACTTTTTCTTGACATAATGCTGTCTAACCTAATTCAAAGACTATGCCTTCTCATTGTTCTGTCTAGCTCTACAGATATTGTTAAACAAATGCATCTTTCTTTGCTTAAAGTCTTTTTATAACAAATGTTTAAAATTTATGATCTGTATCCTTACAAAGTTAGGGCATTTTAATGTGTTCTTTCTTGTGCAGGTGCTTCCTGTCGCTTCTGACATCATCATTCTAGTGATGTTCACCTTCAGTCCTTTTCACTGGTGCTGCATGTCCATCATCCTCTGCCAAGTTGCACATGTTTCAGGAGAAATTGGAGCCACAAGAACCCCCTCATTATTAAGAAAAGTCATCATTCCTCAGATTTTATATCTACCTTCTTCCCCTGGGGAAGACTATAGCCATGATTACTTGACATGGAGAGAATATCTGTTCATCTGTCTCAGATAGAGTCAACTCCTGGGCACAATCCATAGTTCACAGCTTTCTTTGACATCTGACATATTTGGCTTCTCCTGCTTCCCTCTATTGTTTAACCATTTCTTGTTAGTGCCTCCAAGAGAACCCCTTTATTTTACAACCCGCACTTGAGCTTTGCCTCAGTTAAAATGAATTAAATATTTTTGTATCATGCCTAAGACTATGGAACAGCAGCTTCATCAATAGCGAGTAGTTCATTGAAAATGCATTGGCACAAAAATAAGGCAGAGCCTCATTAAAGGATTAGAGTCTTAGTAAGAAATTTCATTCCAAGAGATAATAAACAATTAAACAGAAGTCATTAAGTTACACAACTATATGTAAAAAAGTCTTTGGCTGCAGGAAGTTCATTTTGTTGAAGACAAATTAAATTACAGAATGTAGAAGAGAATGGGAAATTTGAGGCGCTATACAGATTGGGTCAAGTCATTATGGTTTATGTGTTCTGGGATGCATTAGGCAGTGATCTTTAAAGAATTGTGACCAATAACATATGTTTATTAGCATATGGATATGGATATGGATATGAAGTGGTCAAGGATAGGGATTGGGATAGGGACTGACCAGTGAATGGCATGCATGCACACACACAGTACAGTATATACACACACACATTTCTAGATGTCATATTCAGTGCCTCTTCAAACATACAACCCATCTTGGAATGCAGGGTAAAGTGGAGACCAAATTACCATCCCCTTTTATTACATTATATGCAAAGGGACCTGTAGTAGAGTTTAGGAAGTCCAAGAATGGCCATCAGCGCCTTGAAGAGCTGATAAGCCAGTAGCAGCTCAGTTCACGTTGCTGATATCTCAGCAGTCCCGATCTGATGTTGAAAGCCAGGAAGATAACTGGAGAGTTGCTGAGCTTGAGTGCCAAGTGGAAGGCTAAAGACTAGAGTGCAGTGTCAGTGAATAATTTGATGACAGCAGCAGCAGCAGCAGCAGTGAAGAGCAGAGGCAGGAAGGCAGCACTGTGTTCTCCTCAAACGCTATTTATGCACTAGTCACATGCAAGCTCAAGCAGACAAAAACCCAAAATAGAACTCAGGAAATGGACAGCAGGTCCCAAGCTTCGGAGAACTATGGCAACTGATAACTACTGGGTGAGGGAGAGTGGATTTTCTTTAAGGGAGTCTAGATAGGCTGACTAAACGCCAGTACATGAACTTGCACTGAGGGACATCTGGGTACAAAAACTTGACTCAATAGACCTTAGTATATATGACAGAATGCATGAAATCTTGTGTTGTGGGGAGGGATATGCTTGGTGCAGATGGGGGAGGCTCTATAAAGATGATTAGGGTGTTTCATGTGAAATGAACAAAAATTCAATTAAAAAAATAAACAAAAATCCACCTATTTATATCTGAGCCACATGTAATAAGGTGCTGTCCACTCTAAAGCACAGTCTTCCCCCATTAATCCTTTCAGGAAAAACCTCATGAATTCACCCATATGCACGTCTGTTCGTTGATTAAAGATACTGTCTAGATGACAGTCAAGATAAACCAAAGTACTCACCAAAAGCCAAGAGACGTGGAACTCAAGTAATATGTCCTTATTAAGAAATTTCTCTAGATTTTAGTTATTAGTTATTGATATATGTCTATTCTAGGAACACAGTAACAAAGTTTCTGGGTATGTGGCAATCAGAAAAGAAGAAGCTTTTCCTCTATTCTCCACAAATGTGCATTCATTTTCATGACTGGTGTACCAATTTAAAAGAGTTTAATTGAAATCTGATGCATATGCTCTGTGTGCACAATTCTAAAAAGAGGTTCTGTGAAATCTATACCACAGATTACTTTTTAATAAATTTCCAGTAGGAGAAAGAACTCAAGGAAAATACATTTGCTTCAGGGTATAAGTGGGAAAGGAAAGAAAGCGTGACAATTGCTGATGAATATGAGATACACAGATATATGTAGATGATAGATGATAGATAGATAGATAACACATTTTGGGGACTTAATAAGAGATTTTATTTCTAGATAAAATTTGATATTCCATTTGTGAGGTGAATCAAGAAACCAGTGAAAATAATGTAGTACAAGAATCAGAAAAAAATATTGTGGTATTTTTGTTGTTCATTTTTGAAAATAATAAATAATTATTTTGTCAGCAAAAAAACTAGAGAACGTATAACTATCTTCTACCATAAAACAAAGTAGAAAGGCTAAGCTACCCAAGAATATTTATGACTAAGTGTAATAGGAGTATTCTTCAAGTTGAATAGCAGAAAAATTCTACAATTTAAAACATTTTAACAATGTTCAAGCTGATTTTAACTATGCCCCCACTGTTGGCAGAGAACTTATTTCAGTTTAAAATTTCGAACAATTATGGATGACGTAAGATGGAATTTTCCACTCTTAAAACATCAACTAAAATCATGTAGTAATGGATAGCTCTCCTCTGAATTTCTCCTGGTATTGAATTCTTAAGAAGATAACTTTTAGGATACCCAAGTTTTATATTAGGGTAATTAACATAATTAATCATTAACTCCCTGGTTAATGTGAAAATCCAGCACTCTTTTCCCCTGCTGTTACAAAGTTCCTGATTTTGTGTGGGTTTGACCTAGTTCATACTGCTTAGTTAAGAGAATCATGCAACTTCTGTTTCCACGTAGCCCTTATAACTTTCATAATGCTTTTGCTGACCTCTCCTGGGAGTTTTTCACTTATCCCTAGGCCACAGTTCTAGGCTTTGGGTGTCTTAAAAATTACTTTCTCTGGTTTGCTTACTCAGAAACTCATGGCTCTCCTATTGATTAATCACTGGGGAAGACAATGCATTTCTTATCACTTGCAGTCACAACCTCGTCCATCCTGTTTGCTGAAGTCTTTTCTTTTCTTCCCCTGATGTCTTATAACCAATTCCTCCCAACCAAACTGAGAGTTCTTCCAGCTTCTCATGGACTAATTTCTTCTGCATCATATCCTTAGTCTCATCTTCTTTGATGTCTTCAGAACAAATGATAAGCTCATCGTTCTTGAAGATCACGGAAGAAAAAGATAACTGGCATTAAGTAGCAAAGTACATAGTTACTGGGATCAGACATACAGGAGCAGGAGATGATACTGAATTTGACAATGGAAAATTACTGTTCTGCCTAGTTCCAATGACGATCTATGAGTTAATTCCAACTTAATGAACATAGTTTGCCATTAAGTTATCATATCACTATAGTCATGAACCACTATTTAGCTGCAATGTATATAATTCTGATGTTGATGGAGAACTGATGAGTTTAAATTTTTGAAAATAGTATATTAAGCAATATGAATGTTTCCACTCTTAAAATATCAACTAATATGATGTAATAATGGATATTTCTTGTCTGACTTTTCCCCGTTCTCCAGTATTGAATGAATATATATATATACATATATATATATGTGTGTGTGTGTGTGTGTTTGCGTGTGTGTGTGTGTGCTTGCGTTATTATGTATATGTGAACGTCTGAGTATACATTTCAACAAGTGCATTATCAGTATTCACCATTTGATTCATGTCTTGTAATACACTAAGCACCTAATCACGTCCTAGTGGCAGGAAGCCCATAAATGGATGTGTCCAGCAAGTAATTGTAGTAAACTTTCCATCTGCCTTCTGCACCTGAAATTAAGTTGGAAGACTTTAGCATTGGTTTCTCTATTGCCACATATAAAAATTTTCATCATATCTCATTATTCTGTAACAGATGATACCATTTACCTTAAAAAAAATCTAAAAATTTTGTGGATTTTATAGACTCTGAGCATCCTTTCCTCTGTTACTGCTGATCTCTGGTTCTCTGTCCTTTTTCCAATTATTCAGTTTCTTCATTGACTTTTTAAAATATTCTCTAAGCTTTTCTATTTATGGCTTGCTTTTTTGTCAGATAGATATCCTGACAGTTTAAAATGGCTTTCAACTCGCTTGCATAAATAGGGTACTCATTGGGACAGGTAATAGCAGTCTAGTGTAGAAGTGGGTGGACTTTACTATGATACTAAAATGAGACACCAAGAATCTGACAGGCTCTCTCCTGGACCAGTTAAATTCTCCTCCTCTGAGTATAGGCTTTATTGTCAATCAGCAACATATACTAACAAGAACTAGGAGCAGAGCAAACCTTCAAATTTCCAAATGTTAAGCCATCTGAAAACTAACTGGGGTTTATCTTCATATCCTTGGCTAAGTGTTGAAAATCATTGTGACTTTAATGGTTCAAATTCCTGTCCAGAAGACTTTAACAATGGATAAAGTTATATGACTACTATAAATTAGTATTTGAATATTTAGGGAAAGGTGTCTATTTATATTGAATATGCCAGTACTGGATGATAGTCGATCCACATTCTTTAATAAATATAAATAGAATCTCATAGTTTCAGAATTAAGAAATACTGGTGAAAAAATTGGTATTAATGTCAGAATAAGTAGAATGCATTTGACATAACTTCAGGAGATACTGCCTTAGAGCTCCAGGAAGGGGACTTCTCATAGAGAATAGGAATAAGAATGTGGAAAGCCTGAGCACTGATTGCAGTGTAAGAATGTCCTATAGGCTTTCCAGGTTTCTATGTCCTTTGCTTAAGTTCATTAACATTAAAAATTTTAGGACTATGTAACGTTTGCTGAGATCTGAGAAAATATTTAACACATAACCTCATCTGGTAGTATGAACCTTGGGTGTCTAGACAAGGGTTTACCATTCCACCTTCATCCCAACTCTTTCTTCCACTTTAAACGGTTTGTCTTCCATGGTCCCATCAGCAGCACATTGCATAACTTCCGTATCAATTAAACATGAAATTGTGCTGATCAAGTCATTCATGTTTTGTGTAATCCATCATTTTCCATCACCTATTATTGTGATTCTTGGATACATTGAGAATGTGAGTGTATTGTAGCAAGAAGTGATTTGGGTAACTCATTTTGACATTACTCATGCAAGGCATAACTGCCAAAGTATTTATTTTCAAAATCATATTATTCCAATGCATAGATTAATACTATTCAGCAAACAGGTCGACAAACTGAAGCCTTAGAATGGAATCTATCCCACTGTCTATTTCTGTAAATATATTTATATTGGAGTACAGATGCTCTCATTAATTTACAAGTTGTCTATGATAGTTCCTATAGCCAGAACAGGTCTGAACATTGACTTGCATGCTCCAGTGAGAATGAGTTGGCACATTCCCTGTAAAGTACAATTTCAGTCCATCAATGTGCTATGTAACAAACTCTAACATTTTGTTTCTGCTACTACACACTCAGCTGAATGTATCTGGAAAACCAGTTCACTCCATAGGTGCCATTTTGATGTTAAAGAGTTACACTCACAGGCTGACACATCCCTTGGGGAGCAGACACTAGTCTAGATGTGTCTTATTAAAATGTAATTAGTATTCCTACCTTATTTTATTATTGCAAATCTCATGTGCCATGTTTTAATAAAGCAGCAACAAATGAAGATGGTATACCATTACAATGGCAGCGATAATAATTTTAGGACATTTTTGAGCAGGCTTCTACGATGAACAGTAACACCATTATCAAGGAGTATCTCTTCTAGGATGACTTCCTCTAACTCCCAACAATCCTACCACCATATATAACCTGTCATGCATGCGTTCATTGTCATTCGTTCAGCCTCTCAGATATATGCTAATCAATTTGCTCATCTTAGGTAATCGGAATCTTTGCACTTGTGGAGAGTTTCTTTTGCATATAGGAGACCAGGTTGGAGTGCTGGGTGTTTATGCTTTGCTACCTAGGGCATCTTACATTTTCTGTCCACTCCATTGATCCCAATAATACACAGGCTTTGGGGTAGTCTATGCTTAGTATTCTGTACATTTGGTTTGAGGACTAGAGACCTTCCCAAATTCTCAGATGGTTTACATGATTTGTTTTTCTTCATCCTCTGGGAAGCAGCATTCTTGTGTCCAGGGATCATCTGATATACAGTCTCAAATGCAATACTGATAGAATATGCCTCAATCGTTTCAGACTTCAAAATTAAAATTTGCCAGCGCTATGACTTTTCTTGCTGTTGAAATTCATTTTTTAAATCTAAGATTTGTTTAAATCATCTTTGAGCTTGTTAATTCAGATGACATAATGACATACATATCTAAAAGGCTTGCCTTTTAATTACCATAGTTTAGACCAGTTTGCTCTGCAAGTTGAATTTACTATATTTCCAGGTTGAATATAGGATCGTCTGATTCAATAACCAAGACCTCAGCCATTTCTCATATCTTTTAAACATGCTTGACATTTGCCAAGATGTATGCAGAAATGTTTTAAGGAAATAAAAATATTGTTAATATGCAGTTTTTGCTAATGAAAATATTTCATCCTAGCAGAAAGGGCATTGAAAGCCATGTAGAATTATATTGCAAAGTAAAAATAATTCAAAGAGTTTTTTACCTAAATGAGTTTACGTAAAAGAGTAATCATGCTTTAATGGGAGCTGGAGACTGCTTATCCTAATTATATTGTTAGATAGCAAATAGCTATCTAACTGAGACAGACTATAAATTCTCCAGTTTATCCATTGAGAGAACCACATTTCCATTTTCACTGGTCAATCACTTCATCATAGGACCATCCCTAGGAAAATGGGTTCACCTTAAGTTACATTAAATAATTGGGTAGAATATCGAGAGTGTTAATGAGACAGTGAACTTTTCATGGAATCTTGACTACCAAGCAATGCTTCTGAACCTGGTCACAGACATGTAGCTCTCTGTAAGTCTCCCCACTTATCTGAATTCTTTAGAAAAGCATAATCTTTCCTTTTCTTCTTCACATCCCTTTCTAAACTCACTTTCTCTAATGCTTTGAGCTGCCCCAGCATCTTGCATTTCTTTACTTTTTCTCTAAGGCTTCCTTCCCCCAGACATGTGGCTGACAGTCTACAATATGTCTGACTGCCATGCAGGCTCTAAACCTGAATCACTCTTGGTTTTTCTCCTTCACCCTCCATTCTCCTCCTCTGGGTAGCTTTTGAGATCCCAGGATCACCTGCCCTGAATATTTTTCTTTAAATTCCAATAAGATTGTCCTAAAGCTTCTGTCTGGGAACATTCTTAAATTCTTTTATGAAGGAGACTAAGAACCCACCAGGGGATGTTCTCTTTCTCCATGTTTTAATATGATGTATAATTTGGGGAATAAAAGACCTATCTATAAAGCTCATATTGAAAATCACTCAGTGGAAACGTATTACATTCTAGATAATTACCACATGCTTCAAACTTTGAAATATTGATTTAATTTACCACATTATCATTTCATCATGATTGTATGTGGCTATATTCATATCTACTCTGGAAAACATAGCATTGTAGAGCATTTCTGACATCCTATAGAGAATTTGAGGTGTTAAGAGCTCTTGACCTTGATGTTTCCTCTCTGCTGGCTATTTTTCATAGTACTAGAAGGTGATATGCATGTTACTGGGAGAAGAAATCATCAGTCTTATCCAGCTGTGAACCCTAATAACTACAATAACAATTCAATTGGAAAAAAATGCCCACCACTGAAATTCACTGGAATGAACATCCTGTGAATAACCAACTACCTTCTAATTGGATTTAAGGCACATTTCACAAGATGGAGTCTATAATTGACATTTTTGTCAGGGCCAAGAACCTGGGATTAGACAGAGCATAGGGAAGACTCTATTACTATCATTATGCTAAATAGATATAATATGTAAACTGACTTATAATGATTTATTCTTATACCCAGAGATTAACTCTCATCAGAGAAGTTTCTTCTTATAGCAGATGATGATAAACACAAAGATCCACAACTGGTCAATGTGCAGAGAGAAAGAGACTGTGTATTACTAAACCTGAAATGGAACAATTATAATGCATCCTCTCCTCCCAAGGATCAGGAATCACTGCAGAAACAGGGACAGGTAGAGAGTAAGAGCAGGAGACAGTAGGGAAATGTAAGGAGCCATGTTGTATGGATACACAAGACAGTGACAGCCCTTATAAAATATGCAAAATGCTTGTACAGTCCCCAGACATTCAGGGGCCCAACACTGATGGGGGAGGTAGGCAGGAATCTTTAGGGCTAGTCAAATATCTATTGGAATCTGATGACTGATGAGAGTGGGTTACTCAGTTTCCTTACTGATGTGAAGACTGGCTTGTTTAGCAAAATTCAAGAGATGGACTCACACCAAAGAGCAACTGAGAAAAGAGATTACACTCCATTGGCCTTTTTAATAAAAAAAAGGAAGAAAAAAAACACAAATTATAATATAGGACATGAATTGCAACAGGGCAGTAAGGTGAATGGGGAAGGGTGATTAAATGTGATCAAAATGCATTGTATGTAGTTTGCAAATCAATAAAATGGTTAAAAAAGAGCCCTTGGTTTCTCAGCCCCAGAAGCACTCATAGACAGAGCCTAAACAAATATTTTTCAAAGCGTATATACGAATAACTGAAATACTGCACAGTATTTTAAAACTTTGTGATATCCGTTGCTTTGGGAGGTATCATTATTTGATGATGAGATAGGGCATATTTCTATCAGGAAGTATAATGCCAGCAAGTTATCATTCAGTTTAGAGCTACAAGGAATTTTCAAGGGAAACTTTACCCCACCTCTCTGCTATCAGTGTTTCTCTCTTTTTTTTTTTTTTGTTATTTCTTCACCTCCACTGTGGGAAAAATAGTAGAAAAAAAATATCTGAAGTAGTGGAACGAGTCTTCAAATGGACTGCCTTTTCTCCCTTGCCAATGCAATGCCTTTGCATCATCATCTTTGATAATATATTCTTGCCTCTTTAAGATACCCTGCCTTCTTAGTTTCACTCTAATCTGAACATAAATGTAAGTCTATGTGAGTTGTGAGCTGAGGAGTTCAGTCTATTCTTATTTGTATTTCGTCTTACATATGTCACTTTCAAATTAGAAAGCTCTTGCCTTCAGGTTTAATACATGTAATTATTCAGATTGAATCATATTGACATATAAAAGCCAGTAAAGGAAATTCTTCAAATGAGGAGGATTCGATTTTGTCTAGACACATTTTTAGGAAGCATGCAGTTTGTTTTATAGCAAATGTATATTTGAATCTACTGTCATGTGTAGATGACAAGTACATCCATAGTCCTTTCTTTGTTGTATGGCCCCTTGCAATGCCAGTTAAGACTGTATTATTTTAATCCAATCTTTATAATTAACTTTAACTATTACTTAAAATGTATATGCTTAAGAGTAGCCATGTGGTACTTTCATAAACTTTTGCAATGTTTAAATTAAGGTAATTTACTTCACCATTTGTCAGTTCTTCCTGATGAAAACATTCAAATATCTGCCTCTTAGTTTTAGAGAAAATAGATTTACTACTACACAGGTATTCATTACAGGTATTCTCTAGATGTCTTAGATTTTAAGTAATTATATGTGTGTTTAGAGTGAATGAACTTTTCTGTGCTAGAATTCAGCAAGGCGTTTCTTCCCAGAGTTCCCATCTCTTATATAAGCCAATGAAAATGTTTAGAGGATTGGCACATCTCCCATAAACACACCTGGATTAGACTCTATTGAGTATTCTACTGAACAAATTCTAGTGGTCTCACTTCTTAAAATATTTTAAATATTTCCCATGGGGCAGTCATTCACTGCTGATCTCTGAGACTCTGCCTAACTTTAAAATATTGATCTGTAATTGACTCTATAGGCATATATATATATATATATAAAATTGGGCTTTGGGGTGTTAAGGGCATGTAACAAGGAGAGATTTAAATAGAATCAAAATGTATTGCATGAAATTCACGGAGAGTCTATAAAATGTCCAAAGGTACAAATACCCAAACAAACAAACATAATAAATAAATAATAGGAAAAAGACAGTTAATAATAGAGTATATGAAATGAGGAAAAGGGTAGTAAGGAGGGCCTGGAGAGGGGAGAGGGCATCTAAATATGACAAAAATACATTGTATGAACTACTGGCATCAGTAAGAAATTATAAAAACATATTAATTTTTTGCTTCAATACTTAGATTTCACTGCGAACTTTTTCACCAAAGCTTTTGAGAATGGAACTGAAATTAATACCGTTGCGATGCTAACTGTTTAGGATCATCTTTGATTTTCAATCATTCAGCAAGTTCATTTAGCATCTACCATGAACCAGGCATTGTTCTGGTATGGAGGCTAACAGGGTAAGGCATGTGGCACTTCCTCTGCTCCTGACTGTATGGAACTTCAGCACTCAGAATCTTCTGAGAAATTCAGAGAGAAATTTAGCATTTACTTATATACATCACACAAAAATTTCCGAGTATTTAATGTGAAAATCAAAATTAAATAATCCATATTTGATTAGGTACTGTAGCTAACACTGAGAAAATATGCACCAAAATGGTATGTAATCTTAAAGAGGAAGCTTGAGTGACAGAGGAAAATAGCAATATAAAATAGAAGAGACATATTTTATTAAAATGTGACTTTAAAATTAAAAGCAGATTTTGTGAAAATATTTCAGCTATAAATATATTTTGCAAGTGTTCAACCACAAACTGGCAATTTGTTTAAAGAAACTTTTATCGTGAACATAAATAGGAATGTACGGTATAAATAACCAACAAAATTCAAATGAGAATTGCTCAAATCCAAAAATATATTTCATAGAGTAGTGAAAATGAAGGGGCACATTGAAGTAGCTGATGTTATCTGGTAAGAAATGAGGCTAACATTCTGTTACCATTTAGGTAATAACATTGATGCTAGGTATGCAGTTTAATTCATATAGAGACTAATAAGCACTTTGCATTACAAAAATATATTTGTGTGTTCTTTGGAAGCTGAAGAAAGCAGCATCCCAAATATTGGTCCCTAATGGAATAAGCAGTTTCTATTCTGGCTCCTACATGAAATGACTATCCTGTGAGAAGAAAGGAAATCATTTGTCATTTAAAATATTCTATATAAGATATTAAAGTTAAATGAGAAAATAGGACTGAAAATTTAGTTCTAATTTTTCCTTTACTTTTGCATGTCTTTCTAAGCAAATCACTTAATCTTTCCATGTCCATAGGATGAAAGATTTAAAAAAAAATACCAAAAAACATTGAAGGCAGCTTCAGGGATGAGGTGAGACACAATTTTCCACCATAATAAAAGAATCAAGTTAACTTATCAAGAAATGGAGTCTTGGGAAATGCTCTGATGAAGGATAAAGATGGCCTGCACTATTTGAAATAATACTACCCTATGTACAAATTCAGGCAAGGTAGGTGAAAATGTAAATAAAAAGAAACAGAAAGCAGATTGACTGGTAGGAACATACAAAGCAATTTCCTCAAATATTGTGGCAAGATTGGTTATACCTGTGTGTAATGATCAAAGGCACATGCATCATGATCTCCTATCAGAAGCAAGTCATTCTTCAGTATCACCAAATTAGAAATTCTACCACATAACATTTTCTACTTCTGTTAGTAAAATTCTGAGTTCTCAAAATGTCCTTTAAAAAAAATGAAAATACTTCAGGGAAAAACAAAACAAAACAAACAAACAAACAAACAAAAAACTCTACCTGGAAGATCCAAAAGGAAGCAGGAAAACATCATAGACTTAAAATATAATCCCTAACTTGCCAGAAGTGGTGACACATGCCTCTGAATCCAGCACTTGGAAGGCAGGCAGATCTGAGTGAGACTAGAGCCAGCCTGGCTTACACAGAGATTTTCACATCAGCAAGGACTACAGGGAGAGCCAATTTCAACAAACAAACAACAAATGAACAAAACATTAATCTCTAAATTGTTCTTCCACTTGATCATTTTGTCATCTGTGTTCCCATGAAGCAATTCTTTCTATGTACACATGTAACCTCCACAGCAGTAACTCTTCAGTAGTTGTCATCCAACTCTGCTTTGGACAATGGGTTCATGGTCTCAGTTTCCCTTTACCTTAACCCTCCTTTTCACATATTTTAGGTTCATAGTCCCTCTTTTTGAAATCACTCAAAGTCACATCTCATCAGGAAACAGTAGCTGAGAAAGTTCACCCAATCTCTCACCTTCTGTGTGGTACTTGCTTCTCTTTCCAGCCTTTGCTGAGCAGTGAGTGATAGCAGACACTCTAGTCAACCATAAACATTAAAAGCTGATATTCTGTTGGGGAGCTGCCATGCAGCACAATACCCTCTATGCAGTGTAGAATATGTTATTTTCACTTTACCATTTCTGTCGAGCAGGTTTACCATTTCTGGAAAACGAAAATACTGCCAATCAAAATACAAGATAATTAATTGGTTGTACATAGGGTAGGATTTATTCAAATGTACATCCAGGTTTTGTAAGAGCCTGAAGCTTATACATTCTGGGCAATAGTCTTTTAAAATGCGTATAACATTACTGAAACTAAATTAGGTACAAGTCCCTGGAAGGAGCCCATGTGGTTGAAAGACCCTGAAGCTTAATCTTCATTAGCTTCACAGTGAATCTGCCTCTGCACATAATATAATTGCTCCTCACTTACTAGCGAACAAGAAGGAAATGTGATATCAGCACTGGATGAAATCAAAGCAGTATGGGGTCTCATATCGGACACTGCCCTTGGCTTTCACAGGCGCTGAGGCTGAGGACATTATCACTAAAATATCATCCAAAGAGCAGTAGAGGTCCAGGGACAAACATCCCAGTTCCGGACTTTTAAAGTCAACACTCCCTACTGTGCAGGCATTGTGGTATCTTTTATTTGTAAAGGTCCACTCTTACAGGTATAAAGCACAGTCTAAAGCTGCCTTCCGGCCCTTCAAAAATGGAACACTGTTTCTATTTCCATACAGCCTCACACTAAATATTTTAAATGGCCCCTCATACACTGCTATATTATTTATATAATTATTAATTATTCAAGTATCTGTTGTGGGTTAAGTTGTATTTCCCCAAAGGTTTGCTGAAGTCCTACTCAACAGAACCTCACAAAGTGACCTTCTCTGGAAGTGGGCAACTGTAGATGTTCATTAAAGTGAAATGATAATTGACTAAATAGACCTTTGATTCAACAGGACTGGACCATATAAAAGGAAGAAAGTTTCCACAAAGTCATAAACACAAAGGGAGAATATTGTGTGCCAACAGAGCGGACAATTGAGTTATACAATTTTCCACTACCTAATACCAAGGATTTCTGGCCACTCCCCAAGAGCTGGGAAGAGGTTAGGAATGATTCATTCCTCTGGTTTGAGGAGGCATGACCTTGCCATACATTGATATCAGACATCTGAAGAATACTGATTCTAAATCAGAGTCTCTCTCTCTCATTCTCTCTCTTATAATCTCTCTCTATATATAATCTATCTATCTATCTATCATCTTTTATCATCTGTCATCTATCTTATTAGCTTAAAAAAAAGAGCAGTCAATTCTGTGCATTTCATTTCTTTCCCTCTAACATAGGGTACACTATATAGAATGCAGATTTTTCTTTGGAAATTAAGTAAAGTTATATACATAATAAACTGGCCTGGTAGCTGGAAAAAGTACTGAACATTTGTGGGAAGGAAAAGCAGTAGATTAAAAAATTAGATTAAATCCAGTGTCCTTTGATGTAAAAGAGAGTAACCTAGTCAGTATCCTTTCTCTTGGACTTTAAACTAACCCACTTCTGTCTGGGTTTTCATACTGTCTAAGCATAACAAAACAAATAAATCCTAAGAAACTGGATGGAATGTTGGGTATAATGCAGGGTAGGCCTAGCTAGGCCAACTGCCAAGACAAATGAAGGAATGTCTCTCATGGGTGTGGTGCTCCACACTGGTTGGTTGTGGATCCAGTTTCTGCCCAGCACCTGGAGGGAACCTGATCCACCTGGGAACAAACTGTGATTGGCTGTGGTCGGGACCCTACCCCATAAGGCTATTGGCTAACAAGACCTATAAGACTCTCTGTTCTTTCTTGAATAAATGAGTTTGCAGCAGACTACCACTGCTGGCTTTCTGCTCAACTCCCGGAGTCTGTGTGTTGACTCTGCGCCTATTCACCCCCCCACCCTATGGCAGAGACCCTTCCATCCACCTCAGGCTGTCCCTGAGTGCTGGGACCCCCAACATATTGGTGCCGGAACAGGGAATCCCCCCACTTGGCATTGGTGAGATGCCCCTGGTCTGACTGTCGGTGGGTTGACCCCCAGTGTTTTGTGTGCAGTTCAGTCCTCAAGAGTGGAGGAGGACCCCCTCCTTTTTGTTCCCCTTCCTCTGTTTGTTTCCCTACCCCGAAGGAAGCACATGCCGCCTCTCGGTGCCTGAGATCCATGTTGGCCCCTCCCTTTCTTGGTTCATCCCAGCGGTATCACGTGGGGGCTTAAACCTCCTGATTTCGGAACCCAGGCAAAGCTATCCACCTAAGCCTTTCCAGAGGAGACATCGTGTGGGTAATCGACCTGGGGAAGGCTGGTTTTCCCATTTTTTTATTTAAAACTGCTCCAGCTTGTAGAGCTGTTGGAGCTGTGAGAGCTGTTGGAGCAGTTAGAACTGTTGGAGCTCTTGGAGCACAGAGCTGTAGAACTGCAGGACTCTCGCAGAGGCTGGAGATTTGCAGGAGTTTTCCACTGGGACATGAGGCAGTTTGGGCCCCAGCATTTTGACAGCATGTCTCAGTGGATTCTGATATTGGCTATTTTGGCTTGTGTTCTGATTTTAGTGGCCGTGAGTTTTCATTTCATTAGTCATTCGGCCATAATGAACAATCTCTCTGCTCACCTGGAGGTGCTACCCTACAAGCCCTCAGGGCGCCAGCACTGCAGCACAGCTTTGAAGAAAAAAAAAAGATTAAAGTGACACCAGTCACTCCCCCAATGTGTGCTGGGAAACCAGCACAGTCTTTACATGTTTGAGCTTCTCTTAGCCCTTGGTCGGAGTTTCATCCAACTGGCCCTCCATAGACTCTCAGAGAAGAAATTGATTCCCTTGTTTAAGATTTAATTTTACTTTGGACGTTGAGTTTTGCTTTCTAGGACCTTCGTTGTATTCCTATTAAGGTTTTTGGTAATTACTTGTGGTTTGATTCCTTAATTACCAGGTTGATCATATAAATTGACTGCAATGACATGCAGGGTTCTCAATTTAACCTTGATGGAAGCTCTTTTCACTCTTAAATTTCTTTCCTTTGATAAAACAGGACTCTCTCCAGCCTACAAACATTGTAGATCTCAACCAGGCAATACACCCTTGCCCCTTTTCCGTTGGAGAGCTCGTCTCTCAAATGAGTGGAAGGGACCTCACTTACTTTTAACACAGGGTCGAGGATATGCTTGTATTTTTCCAGAAACCTCCCTCCCCCATCTAGATACCTGCCAGAAATATAAAGCCTGCTATAGAGTGTATATGTCGTCACAGAGGATCCCCCCACCACTATAGAATTACTGGATCCATAAGCACAGCCCCTCCAACTCTGATGATTTATGAGTAACCTCTTCAGAGGGTGATGTGGTAAGAATAGGAGATAGAATTTGGTTAGGCAGATTAGGGTAAAAAGACCCCAAGAAATAGTAACCAATTTCCTTTTTGGCTAAAAATCAAAATAATTAATAAAAACAAAAAGGGGGATATGTGGGGTATAATCTAAGAGGAATGAAGGATTGGCTCTCGTGGGTGTGGTGCTCCACACTGGTTAGTTGTGGAGCCAGTTTCTGCCCAGCACCTGGAGGGAACCTGATCCACCTGGGAACAAACTGTGATTGGCTGTGGTTGGGACCCCACCCCATAAGGCTATTGGCTAACAAGACTTATAAGACTCTCTGTTCTTTCCTGAATAAATGAGTTTGCAGCAGACCACCACTGCAGGCTTTCCACTCAACTCCCAGAGTCTGTGTGTTGACTCTGTGCCTACTTGCCCCCTCACCCTATGACTGAGACTCTTCAGTCCCCTGAGTGCTGGGACCCCCAACGATGGAAGACTAAGACACTACATGAAGGGCAATGTGTCAGGAATATCATTCTTGGTCTGTGAGTAGAGAATCATATAACCACATGTAACACAAAAGAGAATTGTATGGCTAGAGCAAAAGGAAGTGGTTTTTTTTGTGTTTTTTGTTTGTTTGTTTGTTTGTTTTTGCTAGGAAAGTAAAATCTGTTAGAAAAGCAATTATCAGAAGGTGTAAAACGTCGCCTTCCACAGTGGCATTTGTAGTATGACGGCCACAATCATTACTAGTTCTGCCAAGTTGCAATAAAGATAATAACCTTGAGGAGCTGTTGTGACTATTAAATCAGGAAAAATACATAAAACATATTTCTTTAGGGCTAGAGATATGGCTCAGCATTTAAGATCACTGGCTACTTTTGCAGAGGACCTGAGTTCAAATCCCAGCACCTACATGGTGACTAACCTCCAGAATAATTCCAGTTTCAGGGAATCTGATCACCTCTTCTGTCCTCCACAGGCATCTCAAGATATGGTGTACTCACATATATACAGGCAATATGCTCATACACATAAAATACAAAAAAAAATTTTTTTAAAAACATATTTCCTCATCAGCTAGTTGAGTCAAATTGGTATCGTTTTGTCTTGGTAAACAGAAAAGTCCCTTTCCACTTCTGCCCAAGATGCGAACCTTAGGAATCTGTGAATATGCTAGGTCTTATGAATTTAATAGAAACCAATGTCAAGCACATTAGTAAACTAAGTTGTTAAGCTATATTTGTGATATATCTTTTAAAAAATGAAACTGTTTAACCTGACCTTGGGG
Organism: Eospalax fontanierii; assembly: GCA_035773235.1. Taxonomy (NCBI): domain Eukaryota; kingdom Metazoa; phylum Chordata; class Mammalia; order Rodentia; family Spalacidae; genus Eospalax; species Eospalax fontanierii. The sequence goes on along the minus strand of CM069538.1, from coordinate 25,423,989 downwards.
CTAATTTATTTTATTCTTCCTGGTAGTGACCCAAACCTGATTTCATTTGTTCAGTCAATAAGACTAAACAAAGAAAATTTCTCTTCTTCATCTTAACTCAGTAAATGACATTTTGAGCCTTGTCCCTTCCTTCAACTTGAAACAGTACATCTCACTCAGTTAATTAACTAGTAAATAATTCATTTTCAATGATAAGAAACTAAAGCACTAACTCTCTGTTTAAGCAAATTGTAATACTTAATTAGAAACATGGCATCTATATCCACATACACATTTCACCATAGCTCTCTATTTGCTGGCCAACCAAATCGCTTAATTCAAGAAAGGAATAATGGGGCTATAACGCAGGACTGATGTCAGAATTCCACCTAGTCAGATATATTTATTATTTAGCTTTTTTACAAATTTCAATTTACAATTCTGAACCTTGTTAGAAACTGATAGACTAACTTGTTGGCTTCTCAGATCGTCAATGAAATTCCATTAAATGATGTAACTCTGCAAAGAAAATCCATAAAGAAATAACATATCTACTGGGCATGTAATGAAGGGAACTCTGAAAGTCATATTTTACATAAAAGTAACTGTGAAATAGCTTCATATTGGATCAATTTAACTGATGAAATGAATTCAAGGGGGATAATTGTGCCTTACTGAATACTTAAATGTTTATTAAATAAAATCACTCTGATTTGTCAAATATGAAATGATACAGCTAACTATCATTAGTACAATTGGTGAATCAATATGAATATTTACTGAAGAACACATTAGTGACCAAGTTACTATACAGAATACTGAAAATAGAAGATTCAAAGCTTCCCCCTGCTTCCCTTGGTAGATCTTTCATTCTACTATCTTTCAAATTAAACTCAAGTTATTTCTGATTGATTATCTTCAGTTAAGAGCTCACCAGAACAGTTTGTACTCTTTGATAAGCATAGAGTTTTGAGGATTTTTTTCTATCCATGCAAATGTAACAAAAAGTATATTGCTGTCTCTTACAAGCTGGAGATAAAACTCGGTGATAAATTTCATGCCTAGCGTGTAACAGACCCTGTGCTCAATCCTCAACATTGCAATTATATTTTTAAAGGAGTTGGACTAATCTCGTGGTTTTTGTTTGTTTGTTTGTTTGTTTGTTTGTTTTTATTAAGCTATAAGCAGGGGGCTGGAGAAATTGGTCAGCTAGTGAAAATCTTTCTGTGCAAGTATGAGGACTTGAACTCAGATTCCTAACACTCCACTAAAACCAGTAAAGATAGAGACAGAAGGGTATATGTGGTGTTCTAGGCAGTTGAGCTAAATCAGCAAGTTCACTATCAAATATATATATTGGAGAGGGCCAGGGCAATAACTTATCAAGTAAAGGCATTTACCACCAAGGATAAGCACCTGAGTGTCATCCCTGGAATCCAGGGACTACCAGTCAGAGTTCAGAATCTGTACTTGTTCTTTTAGGTCCACATATGTTTGTGGCAAATATTAGCAAGTAGGATTAGAAGCATAAACAGGGAGAGGAAGGTGGATAAAGATTGTAATGAATTGTGGTGACACATTTGGGATAATGACCAATTTTGCACATTAATCTATAGCTAATTAGCATTAGAGAACAAAGAGTGGAGCCTGTAACAAGGTGTTTACCCCAAGGTGGCTGTGTTAGATACCACTAAGAAGAGCTATAAAATGTGTGAAATCTCCCCTTTTCTGACATTCAATTAGCTACAATATGTAGCTGATGAGAATAGCTGGTCCAACTCTAGAACATGCAGGGAAGTTGAAAGAAAAAAAACAATACAACATTCAGGATTGGAGAGAAGGCTCAGAACTTCTGCAGCTCAGCTTTTGCTGCTCTTCCAGAGATCCATAGTTTGGTTCCCAGCAACTGGTGACTGACAACTGCCTTCAACTCCAGCTTTAGGATTCCATACTCCCCTTTTGTCTTTGAGGGCCTTGTACTCACTTGCACATATATACACATACACAGACAGACAGACAGACACACACACATAAAAAATAAATCTAAAAAAAATTTATATTAGTTTACTTGTGTTCAGATTCTCCTGAGTACCCCTTACAGAAAAGAAAAAAGAGAAAAAGAAAACCCATCCATTTTGATTGAATTGATTAGTTCCTAAAACAAACCCTTTAATTAACTATTCAATGTTCAGAAAACATTTAAATTTTCAGATAAACAAAATTAAGTCATCTTCACAAAGAAACCACATTGTGTATGCTAAGAGCATATCAAGATCTCTAAAACAGGAATTTTACTGTTGAGTATTATTTCATTTTCTTGTCACTGTAATACTTAACTTTATTATATATTTTCAACAACAATTTTTATGTTCATTTTATTTTCTGTTGGTAGAGTTAGTACTCTTTTTGCTTCCTCTCCCTCTCAGTCTCCCTCATGTGTGTGTGTGTGTGCGTGTGTGTGTGTGTGTGTGTGTGTGTGTGTGTGTGATCTACATAGCCAGCTCCCATTGTTTTTAAGGAAGATTAAGAGTCAAAGAGTCAAGCTAGGCATGGTGAGACAACCCACGCCTGGAAACAGAGGCAGGAGGATCAGGAGTTCAAGGTCATTTCCCACTATTTGCTAAGTTTGAAGCCATCTTGAGCCACTTGAGCCTCTGCCTCACAAAGAAAATTAATATAACCAACAATTAAAACCCCAAATAATCCACAAATCTCACAGTTGTATCTCAGTAAGGACAATAAGAGCATTCTAGTATAGCTTGATGAACTTAGAGTTTATTTGCTTTCAAAAGATAAAGGCGAGTCTTCTCGATATAATCCCTAAGGTGTGACACAGGAGCTGCTGAAATGGCATGAGCCACATTCTGCTGTGTTTTCTTTGGCATCTTAAGCAGGTCTTTTCTGATAATAAACAGTGAGACTTTCAGGCCTTGGCTGAGTATTCATTCCATCTCTCACCATTTGTTCATAGTAAGGCTCAGTTGCAATGTATCTAAGGACACCCAGGTTCAGTCGAGTCAGTGGTAGCCTTTCTGTCACCTTTTCCTACATTATAGTAACATCTCATACTCTTCAGAGATGACATACATTCAACCAAAGCTAATCCAATTTGACAATGTCTTTGGCTACTTAGCAATCATTCAAGCTATCACTTACATTGACCAGAAGATAGATCTCACTTGCTGTCTCATATATCCCCATATTTTATAGCGTTTTTCACAATACTCTAATTTAAAACAATATAAACTGCATGATCAATACCTCCATGTGTGTATATATTCATATGGTTCCCAACCTACAATAGTGTTTGAAGTGTAGATGGTATGAAAACCATACATGTTCACTGAAAACCATATATATGAATTTTTGAATTTGAGTGTTTCCTGGGATATCTATGTGTGGTAGGAGTCCTCTGCCTCTTCTGCTCAGCAGAAGCTCTCAGCTATTGATCAGTCAGCTGTGAAGATGAGGATGAACAACAGACTGGCTGAAATTTTCTCTTGCTAAACTACATGGAATGAATTTCCAATATAGTTTATTTTCAACGTACATAAGTAGTCAGGATGTAACCTTACAATAAGATAAATATGAATATTCTGTATGAATATATTCCATATATATTCTCTATAAATATCCACATGCTTCCTGCAGTGCACATCTGAAAGTGCTTTTTTTAAGTTATTAGTAGCATTCATGCAGTATTCTTATATAAAGGAAGGCAAAACACTTATACACATAAAATAAAAATAATTTTAAATTTTCTTGTAAAGATGAATTGTATGTTAGAATATATTTATATTGTATACATTAACTATATGTAGTCTAATTTACTATTATATAGATATAAAATTCATGTAAATAGCTCTAGATATTTATACCATCCTTGACATATATGATATGAAGGACATAACTCAGTAGGGACCAGAGATAGGTATGTGTAATACATACTATATGCTTCTTCTAATACATTCTTCTAAATATTTGTTTAAAACTGTTAGTAGAATGGATGCTTTTACACACTATTTTACAAATAGCAAAAAATAATAGTAATCTATATACTGGTATGAAAATAGTAGATTTGCTGTTGCTCAGATAATCTTGATAAAATTATTAGTTCATATTTTCATGCCAAATAGTCAGTGACCTAATAAATTTCTCTTTATTCGAGGTACACACACTTCATTTCTAATGCACATTACATATGCATATGCAATCGGACATGAAATAAAAATTTAGAACAATTTTTAAGTTTTTACAAATATTTATTTTATAATTTTCAGTTTTGTGCACGTGTTTATATATCTGTATGTTTGCCATGTATGTGCAAGTACCTGAGGAAGCCAGAAGAGGACATCAGACTCCCTGGAGCTGGAATGATGAGCAGCATGTTGCTGGGATCTGAACTCAGGTCTTCTCGAAGATCATTACATGCTCTTAGCGACTAAGTCACCCTACCTACTCCCAACTGATTTTTAATTTGTCATCAGCATTATATTATTTAGAGATCAATGGTTAAGTAAATTCTGTGTGATAATTAAGTCAACATTAATATATCCCTTTTTGTCCTTCAGAATACTATAATCTGTAGCTGCGTTCTTAACTGTCCTGTCTTGTGAAATGATTTCTTATTTTCTCTAAACAGAATATTCTCTTCATTTCAGGAAACTGCAGATAATCAAAATAATAACTTGTAAATTTTCTCATTCCTAGAATTCCAAAATATATACACCAATAGATTCTTCAAAGTACAAAAGGAAAAAAAACACCTCATTCATTGTACTTAACTGAGTAAGGTAGTATGCATAACCTTGCTCCTGCCTCAGAATTTTCCAGAAGGAAAATTCATCCCTCATAGTTCCAGGACTTTCTACAGACTGATCTCGACCAACAAAATCACCTCTATACATACCCCCAAAATATTTATAATTAACAGACATTATGTTGCGACAACAGATGACCAAGTACCATAAAAATTATTATCAACATAAAAAATGTCACACGGAATAGAAGTCTATACACATCGATGCTAAATATTCATGGGTAAAGGTAATAATGCAAAAGCTAATTAAAACTTATTTTCACTTGGGTAAAGTATAAAGCCATGAAAGCTTTAAAATATTTTACTTATTTATTATGTTTATTTTATGTGTGTGTGTGTGTGTATTGCCTGCATGTGTGTAAGTGACTTGTGTCACGCAGTGCCTGTCGATGTCAGAAGAGGGCATCTGATCCCCTGGAACTGCAGTTATTGATGACTGTTAGCCACCATGTGGGTGCTGGGAACTTAACTCAGGACTTCTACAAGAGCTACAAGAGCAGCTGGTACTCTTAACCGCTGAACCATCTCTCCAGCCCCAAGATAGGAAAAACTTTAAGTTTAATAGAGCAATTTAGTGATTATACTTAGAAATCGAGAAATGAAAATTGGACCCCCATAGGTTTTATCAGGCCACACAAATATACGTAAGAAGATGATGCTATAGTCTTTCCGATCTGGGTGGAAATTGAATAAATATATAAGCAACTGCTATAAACTTGATAAAATATAATTATAAACATTTTAAATAAGGAAAATAGAGAATCAAAATGAGTGATTGGTATGTTAGCATGGTTCTGTTTTATTGTACTTCTGTTTCCTTATTTTAATTTGTATTATTTTCTAAGAAAGATAGTTCAGCTTGTTATAATTAAAGGATAGAGAGGATGTCTAAAAGATAGGAGGTCATGTGATAGGGGATTAGCATACCAAGCAGGATGGTCCCTAGTCTATGGAACCTGGGTCACAGCAGGCTCTTCATTAGCAAAAGTATTTTCCAGGAGGCTGCTTATTAAGCTGGTAGCCTCTTTCTCACTGCTGTTCAATTCATCCAAATTTCACCACTGGAAGTATAAACCTGTGGAGAAATTTCATGATGAAAACATGAAAAACCATCTTCAAAGGATAAGGAACTGAGAAACATCAACTCAAATAACTTTTAATTGAATTGTTACCCATGAGCTAAAAAAGAAAAAAACAGTTTTTAATTTTCATTTTTATGTGTAATTATACTCCAAGATATATAGAATGTGACCTGGTATTGGATATACATACTTTAACATTTTTAACCCCTTGTGTGTGTGTGTGTGTTATAAAAGTTATAGCAATTTCCTGTAATACATTTTGTTGAAGAATACGGCATGTGTTTACACAAGGCTGTAGATAATGTTCGAAGCATAGTAGGGAAATAAATGTGAAACCACAGGCGTAATCATTTATCTGCTTTTCCAAAAATCATATGTATTACAATTAAAAAAAAGTATATTCTGTTATTTTGAAAAGGTCATTTTCTCAGTGGGTTATGGACAGGTGCCTTCATTACTGTAAAGTCTGCAAGTTAAGAAATCATTAAGGCAACAGCTGCATTGGGGACATGGGCAGCACACACAGCAGTTCTGGCTTTCCAATTTGTGTGAGGAAATGTTGAGACAATAGAAGAAGAAAGATGCATCTTTCCTTGAATGTCCGCAGCTACAGCCAACCCCCAAAATGCCTTCTTACAAGCTGTCTGCTGGCCTTCCAGGCTTACCTTACATTCTAACCCCAAGTCCATTTGAAAATTGTTTTTTTAAAACCAGAGAGGAAAAGCTGGACAGACAATGAAAAGAAAAATTCCACTCCTATTAGCTTTTACTTTATATAATCTCGATAATAATGTTACATGTAATAACATTACAAAAACAAAGTTTCAAGGAAAATGACACTGCATTTTCAAAGTTGTTGGTTTTGATTTAGACATGAGCCTACAACTGTGTGTGCAGTATTGTCTTCAGGCTGGTAACAATACCAGCACCTGAGCAATCAGAGGAAAGACATTTTTTAAGAGTCATTGTTTTAAAAATATTTTCAGTGTTCTCACTATGCATTCATAATATCCATGGAACAACATCATTTGGAATACTGTTTATTTTGCTGTGAGATAATGAAATAACATTTGCCTTATTACACATTTCTATAGTTAAACTCCTTTACTGGGAAAATACCTCCACCTAGGAAGTCCAGCATACTTTGGGCGGAAAAATGCACAGCTGGAATTATCGCCTAGGTTCAGGAGTCATTAACTTCTAACACCTGGAATGAGCAGTTGATACAATAAAATTAGGAGACATCCAGTGAATCTTGAGTCTCCTGGGTGTAGCATAGATGCATATTCTGCCATCAAATCCCATGGAGAGGTACTCAGGATAGACATTAAGACTGCTTGTCATAGTAGCCCAAGTAAGTTGGATGCTTTGTTGCCTTTTTAGTAAAAAAGCATTGGGTTTCTCAAGAGAATTTGAATGCTGCCAGAGAAACAGCTTTAATTGGAAACATAAATAATAACAGTTCCCCAGGAGGCCCCAAAAAATAATCCTCAGTGTCAGAATATTAATGTTTTACTACTTTTTTCATGTTAGCCCCATATAGCTTAATTCCTTTATTGCCAATCAAGCCAATATACTTCCCATACTTCCTGGATCTGGTGCTTAAAATTAATTCAAATGTTTAGTTTCAGAAGGCATTGGCACCCAGGACTAAAGTTTGAAAGTCTTTCTAATGCCTCTAGTATTAATTTTTAAATTAGTTTAATTTTAATGAGTTTTAATTAGTAATGGAAGGCTTCGTTGAATTTTTTTCAGTACCAAATCAGACTGGCGTCCCCAGAAAGGGGCTGTTGTTGCTGTTGCTGAGGAAAGGATTCACAGTGACCTATCTTGTTTCTACAGGTTTCATTCTGGAACAAAGAGGCACAAAATGAGATATCTGACAAAGGTCAGATATCCAGAAAGTTTGACACACTTTCTGGGACAGCCACAGGGAATGTGAGTGAGGCTACACTTCTGTAGTATGTGATTGGCTGACGGAGGGAGTTACAGTTACGGGGACCATTCCAACAGAAGTTGCTCTGAAGACTGGGGTTAAGCAGCCTACTGGCATGTGTGGGCTTGCTAGGACTGTATAATAGAGCAGCACAACTGAAAGGCTAACACAATTTCATCTTTGTACACATCTGTGGATAGAAGCTAAAATGGAGATGTTTTCTGTGGCTATTTCTTCTGAGGCCTGTCTTCTTAGCTTGTAGATATTCTCTCCCATCTCCCCACCATATTTTTCTGTATCTTAACTTCTTTTTCTAGGAAAAGCAAGTGTTTTAGTTACTTTTCTGATTGCTGTGATCAAATGCCTAAAGAAAGTAAGTGACAGAAGTGAAAACTTATTTGGATTTAGAGTTTGGTGATATGATCATTGAAGGTAAGTCTTGGCAGAAGGCACTGGGTGAGGGCCAGCATCTGCATCCAGGAAGCAGAGAGACAAACGTGGGTGCTTAGTTCACTTTCTCTTTTTTATACAGTCTGGAACCCCAGACCATGGAATGTTGCTGCTCAAATTTAGGGTGAGTCTTTCCACCTCAAATAATTTAATCTAGATAATCCTTCATAGATACATCTAGACACTTGTTTTGTGGTGATCCAAGGCTCTGTCAAAACATCACAGTCATCTCTACTGTGTATTTTAACTTAACTCTTTAGCTTCAAATATAGTCACATTCTCAGGTAAAACTGACAGGTAAAGTTGAGCAACCTAGATAGCCCTGTACTGGATAGCTTTACTTGTCAACTTTAAATACCTGGGTAGAGGAACCTCAACAAAGGAATTTCCTCCATTGGACTAGCCTGTGGTCATGTCTGTGGGGGAGTTTTCTTGATTGTTGTGGGAGGGCCCAGTCCAATGGTAGGTGGTCCTGTATGTACTGTACAAAAAAACAGGTTGAGCACAGGCCAAGGGAGCAAGTCAGTAAGTCAGTAAGCAGCATGCCATGGTCTGTGCTCCAGGTTTCTGCCATGTGTTTCTACTGTGCCTTCCCTCAGTGATGAACTGTGTGTAAGATGTGACTGGACTCCCCAACCGCCCCCCAAACAGTCCCAGGACAGACACCTTGGTGACTACAGCCAGACTTTCAGAGCCCACTGAGATCTGAGAAAGGAGCTGACTTTTACAACTTCTTGAATTGATAAGATTCCCAGCCCGGGGTTCACAAACAGCTGTAAAAAAGGGACTGCTTCCTGGACAGAAGTTTACCTTAAACATCATCAGATGTCATGGGAACCCCAACCCTTCCATATAAAAAGGTCTACTGACCAGCTAGGAGGGGGCTAGAAAGCTAGAGACTTTTGGCTGATCTCGATCTCCTGGGGAGTTAGCCTCTAGCATTCTCCCTGAGGGAGCTTCTCTAACCTGATCTGGAGCCAGGCACATCAGTCTGGTCGCCTGAGCCAGAGCCCCCAAGATGAGGGGGCTAGTCTCAGCTGGTCTTCTCTTAATAAACTGGTCCTTTTAGCTCCCAGCGGAATCTCTGGTCCATTTGTGCCCTGCATCTCTTGAACCCAGACCTTACACGGTGACCTGTGATATATAAGATGAAATGAAACCTTTCCTTCCCAAGTTGGTTTTGGTCAGGATTTTTATTGCAGTACCAAAAAGCTAACTAGAACCTGATGACTAACAAGTTTCTCTCTGATCAGACAGACAAATGTGAGTCTACAAAGACCACTCATTGTATATATTTTCCCATCTCAATGGATTATAACAACAGCCTCTTCTAGCACTGAAGGAGGACCTGTTGTCGTGCTCATGGCAGGGCCCCATGGAACTGCAACCGTGAAAAGAGGTGAATATGCTCCCCACGCAGCAGCCTTGGAGGAAATCTGCCACACAGTCTCGGGAATGTGCTGTCCTGTCTGGTGACTAGAGAGAGCTGGGAAGACCTTTCCAAAGATGAATCTCAAGATGAGACCGCAGTCCAGCTACCACCGTGACTATACCTGATGTGGGAGCAAACAAGATTCCGCTGTGCCCAGACTCCTCCCACACAGAAACTGCGAGGTGATAAATGTGCATTAGGCACAGGGATAGAAAACTGACAGTTGAGAAATATAAAAGGAAGTCAGGCTGCATATCTGCCAGGCCAGAAAAATGCAAAATATCTGTGCATTATTTGCCTGTGTAACAGTATTTTCCATTCTTTGGAAACCATTAGGGAATCTAATCTCAGTGTTAATAGCATTTCGATAAATTATTAGAAAAACCCACTCAACAATTTAAAACGTTGAATGTTCTTCTTCTGCCTACTTTTCCACGTGGTTTGTGTGGATTTTATGATTTTGAAGCAACTGATCTAGCAGATTGCACAAGCACACCGGTTTTGCGTTCTCCCGTCTCCTATATCTCCTATCCTGATTGTACTTCCTGTCTTCCCCTTCCATCTTCTCCTCCTCCTCCTTCCTCTCCTTCCTCCTCCTTTTCCTCCTTCTCCCTTTTTTAATCCTCTCCTGCCTGCTCCTTCCTGCTCTTCTCTCCCCACTTTCCTGTCTCTCACACACAGGGCTTATCTCTTGAACTACATAAACTATCACATTAAAGTAGAAAGAAATGTTAACAAAATGTAGAGCCTAGGCCTATTGCATAAAGGCATTGAGCGGGCAGCATGACCCCGGAAACCCTGAAGGGACCTCAAGTGGCCCAGCCTGCTCTGCCTCAAGGCTATGACCCAGGCCCCATAAAGATCACCTCAGACCAAAGTCAGGTCTTATGTTTCATTTCTTCATTCCGTTCGTTAATTCTTGCTTAACTCTTGTCCCACTCTGTAAGCCACATCAGCCTTGGGATTTTCCCACCTAAGAAAAACTCCACCTTGAACTTTCCCGCCTTCAGTAACAACCAGGCAGGCCTCCCTGTATAAACCCCTGCCTTGGTTTCAATAAATGAGCATCCACTGACACAGTCTCCCCGGAGTTCTTTCCCGTCGCACTCTGGCCCACCTGAGGCCCTTTTCGACTGCCCTCCACTCTCTGGGCTGGTTGGTGTGCGACAGCCCCGTTGCAGAAGAAGACCCACAGCAAAATAGAGTACAATTAACAGTCTGCTAATCTTAAAGTTAATGGATTTATTCATTATTATATCTATGAAAGGAATAAAAAAAGTTGAATACTAGCACACATGGAAAGTATTTTTCTTCGGTAAAATTATAGGATAAATAATGATTTTATTGATAAAGACAATTAGAAGTAAAATAGATTATTCATTTATAGCTACATCTATAGAACATATGCTGATATATGAACCAAATATGTAATATGTAAAATACTTACTTTCGAGTAAAATAAATAATAAATACCTTATGAGTATGTTCATGTAAATATATGTATTTCTGCATTATATATATATATATAATTTTCTATATACCTAAGTAGCAATTTAGCAAAATAAAACTATTAATAGATTTATAAAACTGCAGAGTGCTGCAATATCATTCTCATGGCATCCTTCTGCTCAAAGGGAAGTGTACAGAATTCCAGTATGAACTAATGACCACAGTTGCATGTCAGGGGCTGTGAGTAGAGTGATAATATAGAAGACTTAATCTGATACTATCAGACACAGTGATGGACTAGGTATTTGTGAATTGTGGCAAAACATTAATTGTAAGAAAATACTTTGTTTAAAACAGAATAAAGTGAGTTGAGAGGGATGGTTATAAAACTTTGGGGATTTGTGAATAAAGGGTAAGAAGGAGCCCAAGAGTGGTGGTGCAATAGGAAACTGGTATTGTCAAGGGAGAAATGGGGACAATAGTGACACCTTAAATTGGGAAGGTATGGAGGGAGAGTTAGACAGGGAGAGCGAGAGGAGAGATAAATAATGCCAGCATCTTAATGACAAATTAACATACAGTATCTTTACCTAAGTCCATGTGTATTAGCTAAAGGATATACAATAAGAAACAGGAGAAACCTTCCTTCAAGTTGTTGGCCAGGTTAGTCCTAGAGACTCCCCAAATTACCACAGCTCTTGATTGCCTCTCAGAACTTCAAGATAAAACCCTATTGCTGAAGACAGGACATACTTCAGACCCAGGATTTGGAGCAATGGAATTGGAACTGATCTGAAAGCAAATTCCCCTGAAGGCTAGCTCATAGCTTTGGAGAGGACTCTTCAAGCTACTATGGGAGAACCTTGATTGATGATCGAACTCCAGTTTCAAGACAAAACAACCACATCCATGACTGGCACAGCATGAGACACTAGTGCAGTACCAGCACTTTTATCTTGGGGGCAATGAGTAGATGCCTAATTGGACTTAGAGCCTAATCAGTGGGCAGAAACACATGTGTGATAGTATAAATATTGCCAAATACACATGGCTGGAAAGGTCATAGATCTTAGAGAAAGCCACAAGACTCTCACATGTCTAGACTAATGGAACTTCTTAAGATATGAAAAATACGTATTTTTATAATTACAGTTATGTATTCCAGTAACCACTCATCAAAGAAGCTTCTTTTGCACAGATGGAGACTAATACAGAGTACCACAGCTGTTCACACACAGACATTGTCTGTGAACTGCTGAAGCCTAAGTAGCATATCTATAATGCAACCTCTACAACTTAGGCTCACTGAATATAGAACAAGGAGAAAGAATACACTAATGAATCACTCAATTCTCATTAATGAATTTCCCTCATGCAACAGAAGGCCAGGAACACAAAAGGTCACAATGGCCAAAGCATAGAGAATTTGAGTTTGTAGAATTTGGGTCCTTGGACAGGACTCCTATAGTAAACTTCACCTACCAGGGCAAGGACCACATAAGATCCATGCAAACTCAGGCAGACAAAAATCCAGCATAGAATTGAAGAATGGGCAGCAGATACCAATCTTAGCTGAAGAATTATTGATAGCTGATTATTGCTGGGTGAAGAAAAACTGATCTTTTTAAAAACTGAATTGTTGTATAATTACATGCAGAACATCTCAATCAATCTTTATCATCTGTATACCCTCCTCCTCATCTGCACCCTTCTCTATAGCACCCTCCCAACCCTTCCTGCAACTGGAATCCACATATTCTTTCATGGGTGTCAAGGTATATTGTATCAAATTAGTGTCCCCAAGTGTTCCTCAGTGCAAGTTCAACTACTGAGGTTTAACCAGCCTATCTTGAGTCCCTCGCTTTAAGAAGATTAGCACACCCAACAGTAATCGGCCCCCTATATATCTTCAGCAAAGCTTAACTTTTTAAAGTGAGAGACTCTAGATAGACTAACTACATCTCAGTAGATGAACCTGTACTGAGAAACATCTGGGTTCAGCAACTTGACACAATGATACTTAAGACAACTACAGAGGTATGAATTTCAGTGGGAGGTATATAGGAGGGTGCCAGTGGGGAATCAGTCATAAAGATGATTAAAATTTATCGAGATATTCTGTATGAAACACACAAAAAATCAATACAAAATTTGCACAGAAAAACAACAGGATAAGGGTGGCTGGAGAACTAGCTCAGAGACTAAAGCACTGGCTGCTCTTGCAGAGGACCTGGGTTCGATTACCAGTACCCAATTGGTGGCTAACAAATGCCTGACACTCCAGTTCTAAGGGAATCTGACCCTCTTCTGACCTTCATGGGAACTGCACAACATGGGTGCACTCACATATATGCAGGCAACACTCATAAAATAAAAATAATAAAATATTTTTAAAAATTAATTTAAAAAACAGGATGAGAGGAAGAAGAACATATTCCAAGAACCTTTAAATAAACAAAAAAATGAGGAGACCGGAAAGAAGCCTCAACAGTTCAGAGCACTGGCTATACTTGTAGAGGACCAGAGTTCTGTTCCCAGCACCGACATGGCAGCTAACAACTATCCATAACACCCGTTCCAAGAGATCTGAGATCCTCTTACTTCCTCTGTGGGAATTGCATGCAAATCATGAACTTATATGTATGCAGGCAAAAAATTCATACACATGAAATAAAAAATAAACAAGTAAATTTTTTCAAAAATTAAAGCAAGTTCTACCACTATACAATAAAACTATAAAGATATTTGTAAGAACACATCAAAAAATCCTAAGATGATAAAAATTGATTGTAGACACAGTTAATAGTGTTTTTAATTAATAAAACATATTTCCCCATCAAAATGGGTTAGCTGTGTTTCTACCAAAATAGCATCAAAATGAAAGTCTACAATCCTAACAAATTATTTTCACAGTGTATTAACTCTGAAGAATCATCTAAGGGACAATAGAGTTAAGTCAAAATATAGAACTATTAGAAATTTTAGACTGATGACATTTTAACAGTTGATAATTCGAGGAATGGAAGATTGTTCATTCACATGTGTCAACCAACCCCTGGATTCAATCCTTGAGATTGAAGGAGAAAGAAAGAAAAGAAAGAAAGAAAGAAAGAAAGAAGAAAGAAAGAGAGAAAGAAAGAAAGAAAGAAAGAAAAAAAAAAAGAAAGAAAGAAAGAAAGAAAGAAAGAAAAAGAGAGAGAGAAAAGAAAAATAGAAAGATCCATGTCATTTTTGTTTTGGTTTCTCATATTTTGGATTAAGTTAGTTTTCACTATGTTAACACTATTTTCTACATAAAAATGCCAGTTTGAAATAACTTATGGTTTGTAGATGAGTTATGACAGTTGTAACTCTTACTTATTTTGCCATCGCTCTGCTTCTGCTGGTGCTGCTTAGGTTACCTCGGTACTTGCCCAAATGAAGAAATCGATACAGGTGCAAGGTTAGCAAATAAACCACAGTTTCTTCCGATGCTCCAGTAGAGTTTCATTACTTTGCCTCCATCTCACAATCCAGGGTAAACGAAAATGTTTGAATTTTCCATTAGAGTTATGTTCTGTTTGCTAACTTTGATACTTTCGTGCAATATTTGACCTGGGATTTTGTAAAATCTACTTTAGTATACATTTCCTCCTCATTTCTTGTGGTTAGGTAATATTCTGGAATTGCCCTGCCATGGACATAAGCTATCAACTTTACCTGTTCCTGGTATGACAATTATGATCACCTGATGACAGTGATTTCTTTCATTCTAAACTTACTATTTTTCTTTTCCTATACCCCATTGCTTTAATCAGAGAAACCAAGAATTACCTTCATAAAAAGGAAAAATCAAGGAACTTAGAGATTATAGTAATTAACATTTTTCTTTCTGCAGGAAATGCCCTGAAGCTTTGTAAATTTGATTTCATATTCATGAAGTTTTGCTTATTAATATGTTTTGCCTACTAATCCATATAAATTGCCTGCAGCAATCATACTGAAGTATAATGATGATTTGCTATTTTTCTTATTCTTTTCATATTTATTACTTAGAAATGTTCTGTGGGGAAGATTCTCCCATTTTTCCTATATTTATTAATTGCATTTTAATATCAATATTGACTTATGAAAACTTCTAAGTTTTAATACCCTACAATAGATATTTTCTTTTCTGTAGAGTATCCTAGCATTAGCCTTTAGAAATTCTTTTTGCTTTTCAGTTTTGACTTTTTAAAAAGTTTTTGATTTGTTTTTTTGAGAGGAGATCTCCCTGTTAGACCCAACTGGCATGGGACTTGCTATGTGGACAGGGTTGGCCTAGAACTCACAGAAATCCATCTGCATCTGTCTGCTGAGTGCTGATATTAAAATCAAGTGGCACCATTCCTGGTGATTTTAGTTTATTAAAAGCATAATAGAAAATAAAAGTTGACATAGAGAAGGAAATGGACACAAAATCCATGAATTTGGTAAATTAGGTACTTTTCTCAGAGTAAATAATTATTTCATCACTTAAATTAGCACCGAGGCTCAAAAAATCTTGGGTACGTACACAAATTAGACTCAGTAGACATTAACATATATGACCGAATACATGAAATCCAATGGGTAGGCTATGGGGTCTGCAGATAGGGGAGGGGTTCTAAATATGATAAAATGTATTGTTTGAAATACAGAAAAATTCAATAGAAAATATACATTTCAAAGACAAACTTGGGTGCTTATTTTAACTTTTGATAGCATAAAAGTGTTCTTGTACTCAAATGAGTATACTTTTTACCCAAGAAAGGCATGTTATTTGATCATCTGATTTTTTAATTATTGGATACTCATACATGAATGTATTTGATTTGAGTGGTTTTGACTCTCCTGTTATTCTCCTCTCTGTCCCCTGTCTCTCTCACACTGGAATCTTCCTCTCAGCATGCTGTCTTCTTCTTTTCATGTCTTCTATTTGCATGTAGTCAACTAAGCTCAATTACAATATCTTGTGAAACATGGATGGGAGGGTTATTTAGTGGGATAAAGACTATATCACTAAAGAAAATGACTTGCCATGCCCCAAGCTAACATTAATTGCCAATTGTCCCTCCGGGAGGGGTGGGGCTTATGGGCCTTCCTCTATTCGTGATGAAATGCTTGGGGTGCAGTCTTGTGCAGATAACCACAGCTAAAGTGAAAACATGAGTACAATGTCACGTCATGTCAGAAAGGCATCTTTTAGGGGCACATCACCCCTTGGGCTGGCTCTTATATTTGTTTTCAAAACCCTCTTCCAATAATGTCCCATGAACCTTGGATGAAATGATGCAGCCATTTAGGGCTTAGCACTCACCAATTCTTATCCTGGGTATTTTGGCCAGTTATAGCTTTCTAGATTAGTCCCCAGTGGTGGCATTGGGAAGCTTCAGAGCTGGGGTCATCTTAATTTCATTAATGAAATATTTTAAAATATACGAAATGCATTTGTTTAGTAGAAAATTCTCTTGAAAGCTTGAATATGTTTTCCTATATTTTTTATTAATTTATTTTTATTTTATGTGTATGGGTGTTATTGACTGCATGTATGCAAGTGCACCCATATCATGCAATGCCCATGGAGGACAGAAGAGGGAATCAGATTATCTGGAACTGGAGTTTTAGATGGTTGTTAGTTGCCATGTGTATGCTGGATTTGAGCCTGGGTCTTCTTCAAGAGTAGCCAGTACTCTTAAATGCTGAGCTGTCTCTTCATTCCCTCCTGTATGTTTTTTTAAGATGGTTGTAATAACAAAAACAATTAAAGCAAGGCACTAAAATCCAAGTACAGTAACTGGGTTGTATTTGCTAAAGTATTTCATAGATGTCACACAAAATCACCTTCTTTTAAGACTGCATCAGATTTTAAAAAGCCATATAAGATGTTCAGTCTAGTGATAACTTTATTCCTGACATTTTACTTAACACCATTCTGCAGTGAACTCTGTCAGTTATATACTTGAAGACATTAAAGCAGCTTTGTGAATCCATTATTTAACCTTCTTTTAAGAATAAGCACACAGAAGAATTTTTTTAATTAACATTCAGATGTGTTTGAAACCCTGGTTTTAGCACCTAGCTTTGTCTCTCAGATATTCCTTAGGCACAAAAGTTATGGACTTATTTCTTTGTTATATTTTAATTTTGAAAACAGAATATTTAATCTCAAACATTTTGTTCTCTTCATTGCTTAATATTTAATTTTGTTTACACACAATTTCAATATTGCATAAACATTCAGAAAACACATATTTTAAAATACAAAAAATGTAAAATTATATTGTTATAGATAGTATATCAGCATCCATAAAGTGATTTGTTCAAGGAATCTAGAGTGTATTTCATGTAATCTTTAGTTTCATTACGCAACAGGCGATTACAGAGTTCTAATTTTAGGTAAATTTTATTTGGAACTTTTATACATTAATATTAATGCCAAAGAATATGGGGAAATGAGCAAAATTCATGCTTTCCTAAAGAAATTTTATGAAGTGCAAATGAAAGCACAATTCATAAGCACAGCATTACTTTTAAGTTTGATACTGAACGCATCAACCATCTGTATTCCCTTAACACTTTCTAAGTGTTTAATACAGTATAAATGTGGACTATTGAATGCGTAAATTGAAAGGTAAAACAGTAACGATTTTTGTTGGACCTGTCAATAAGTCCAGATGATTTTATTTTCATGTTAGAAACAAAATAATTCCAGTACTTAATGAAGCATGTGGATATAGAGTAAAATATCAAATAGCTGGCATTCTTAAAACTATTTTTTTACATTGAATTTCTCACCAGTATTCTGGAATTTTTATGAGCATCTTCTGACAGCATAATTCTTTCTTATACATTATATCTATCTTTTCTGTGATAAAAGTTTCATTATTTGCTGTAGGAAATGCAAATATTTCATATAACTTTTAATGAAGAATTAAAATAATCTGTCCAATATCTGTGCTTGCTTAGTCCACAGGATTCAAGAATATAATACTAGAAAATACTCTGGAAAATTAGTAGTTTAGCCTACTAATTTTCCTTCTCCACCTCCCACCATCTTTATGACACACAAGAGAGTTATTCATTGCTCAGCAAGTTCAGAGGATTTGAGAAGGTTGGAGATTACCATGAGAAACATGCTAAAGATGTGAGTTCTTACCAACACATTCTTCCAGGTTAGTGCCTAAGATTAATGAAACCATATCAGTAGAGGGGTGGCTAGCTTTCTAATGTATTTTCTTACATGAAGGACAAAATCATTGTATATTAATTACCATTATGCCTTTATTCTTAAAACGAGCTTTAAATTAGCTAAAGTGATCATTAAACTTACATGAAGAATTTCCAAATGTATTTATAAATTCAGAAAAATCATAAATATATTTGAGATTGATTACAGACCATTAAGATGGTATTTCAGGGATCATTTCCACAGTTCCTTACTAGAGAACATCTCCCTAATCGCATCAAGTGCTGGAAAACATGAGGACTGGGTATAGCATTGGCTCTGTGATGGAGAAAGAGGTATAAAATGACTAAGACTGATTAAGGTATTCTGTATGAAACATAATGATTCAAAAAAATTTTTAATAATTTATTTATTTTTATTTTTTGTGCATGAGGTTTTTGCATATATATATGTACATGCGCCCATGTGTGCAATGCCCAAAGTGGCCAGAATGGAGCATTGGATCCCCTGAATTGCAGTTAAAGTTATTAGCCTTCAAGTGGGTGCTGGTAACTAAACCTGGGTCTCTGTAAAAGTAGCCAGTGCTCTTAAGCACTGAGCAATCTCTGCAGCACCTGGCCCCCCAATTGCCTTTTTAATTTTTCTAAATTTTATTGAATTTTTATGTATTTCATACAGAGCATCTCAACCAATTTGCCTTCCCCACTGGCACTCTCCCATGCCTACCTCCCCCCGCACCACTGGAATTGATTCATTCTGTTATGTGTGTTAAGGTCTATCCTGTGATACTGTTTGCTGAAAGTAGAAATAGAAGCAAATTTTAAAACAAAAACATTTAAAAAGTGTATTATGAGCTATATGTGTAGAACTTCCATGGTTCTGAGCAAACAAGACATACACATAAAATCACTACTAGCTTTAGAAAATATGTGTTCTATTTTACTAAGAAAAATACTTATATCTTATTGTCTATAAGTGTCACTTTTTAAGATTTTATCTTTTCCATATTCATTGATTCTATTTTATAAACAAAAGGAGGTGATTTCACTTGAAATACATTATTCATGAATTTTGAACATTGATGCCCTATGATATCCACTTAAATGAAAATAAAGACTATTTCTGATCAATAAACACTTAAGTTTTTCCTGTTTTAAGTTTAGTCCATGGTGTGTTTTCAACAATTCCCTTTGTAATATGTGCACTGTTAGTAAGAAAATGTGAGAAACTTGAGTGCATTAAACAAATGGAAACAAGGCCCAAATATTTTACATATACATGCAAAATAAAAAGTAAAATGCTTCTCAGGGGAGACATGTTTATACATAAAGTCTGTAATCAAAATTAAAATAAAAAAGCAAATTCAGGAAGCTGGAAACCTGCTGTGTTAATAAGATTAAGTTAGTTTATAATATGAAAACAAAATCCTCCATGTATCAGGATCTTAAGTTGCTTTTAAAACTGTACTTCACACTCCATGTCCACTGTAGACGGTCCTAAGAACTGGGTCTCATATCTGGCTCTGTAAGTTTCCCTGTCTAACATTGTTGCATATTGCTATAGAAGAAGATAGAAGGGTTGACTGCTTTTATATTTAATTTTCTTAGGAAACAAATAACTTTATAAACAGACTTGTAAATTTCTTTCTGTACTTAAACAGTGAAGGATTTGAGCCTTTTGAATGAAAAAATTTATCTTGGGAAAAAGCATTTATTTTTTTCATTTTCCTATAAGGTCAAATAAAATGTTCAGTTTTATTTCTCCTGTCTATTATATAAGATGTATTCTCCTAGAAGAGAAAAAAAAAATCCCTTAACACTATTACTTGAATGTGATTTTAAAAATTAATTCTGAGAAACAGGTAAATTCTGCCTTAAAATTCTTTTAGCTAGTACACATATAAAACTCAGAGTACCTACATTATTTACATGAGACTGAATATTTCACAGCTCAGAGGTTATTTCTACCAATAAAGTCCCTGCAAGTTTTGGTAGTTCTTTCATTTAATTTATTATATTGAGGCATTTCAATCTATTCTCTCAAGAAAGTAAACATATTTTGTTAAGTTCATAGCCCTGCCATGATACCTATTTGTTGGCATTTTTAAGTTCAGAGGTTGATTCTGCATAGATTCCTCATGGTGGAGACTGCAAAGCCTTGCACTAGCAAATGTGAGCATTGCCAGGAATCCTAGCACCAAGTAACCTCATGTGATGCATTTCATGTTATGGAAGAAAGAGATATACTAGCAGACTGTACACTAGGATAAGCACTGAGTAACCCAGAAGCATATTGGAACTGTGTTTCATATCAGTCATGAAGTCAACCTAGAGTGGTTTAAAAGTTTAAAAAATTGAGTATGGGACTGTGCAGGCACTGGGGGAACTCAGAGGAAATGCTTCAGGACATCAGAATGGGCAAGATTTTTGTTGGTTTCTAAAGTTCTGAGAGCACAAGTAATCAAATGCAAAACAGTGTGAAAAGGATTATTTGAAAGTAAGAAGTTCCCTGTGGTAAAGGATACAAACAATACAATGAAGAGCCAATCAGTAGACTGGGGGAACGAAAACACATTTGCAAACTATGTAGAAAATAGGAGGTTAATGCTGAGCTAGTAAAGCAAGTCTAAATACTCAGCAGCATATACGAAATAATTTGATTAAAGTGGCATGCTAAACCTAAACAAAAATATCTCAGAAGATGAAATGCCAATACAGAGCAGAAAAAAAAAAGAAAGAAAACTGAACCTCACAGATCATCAGGAAAATTAAATAAAACCACAATGAATCATTTCACTCCAGTAAGAATGGATATTATAAAGAAGACAAGATAATAAGTTCTGACAGAATGTGGAACATAGGAAATCTTCCTTTAATATGGGGGGAATATAAATTACCACAGCCATTATGAAAAACAAAAGTATGGAATTTCCTTAAACTGCTTAACTGTTTGGGAGGGTTATGGAGGCAAGAATTAATCTTGCAGAAGTTAAGGGGAAGAGTAGGAGGTGGATATAATCAAAATAGATTGTATATCATTCTCAGAGAACCAATAGAACTCTTCAAAAATAAATTAAACTTTAAAATCCTTTATGATTATTTAATCAACATTAATTATAATGTAAAGTCATCCTCTCACCCCCCAAAAAGATGCCTTTTCTCCTCACTGTGAAGTCACTGATGCTTTCTGAGGAGTAAACTGGACTTTTAAACAGCTTTGGCATGCTGACTGAGGTTGTTGCTCAGAACATATTGGGAAAACATCACATTTATTGTCTTAAAGAGAATCTGGAGATAAAGAAACAACTTCTCATCTGAATATTAGAATAACTGGAGACACAGGTACAAGCCAACAACTTAATTATGGACTTTAAAAAACTGGCATTAATCTTTTCACTCTCCTGTATATATTCTCTTCTAATGCCACAAGTCACAGAAAATTGCTCATTAAACTTCAAGCCATGCTATGTAATACTTGCTACCATTTATAGGCAATGCTCTCCAAAGTACAATTAGAGGGAGTATTATGACACAGAACAATGGAGACAATTATTTCTGAAGTTTATTAATGCTAATTAGCATATGGCATCCAAGACAGCTGCTGATACTTCATTGCTAAATACTGAGGGACTAATTAGTGCTTGATGTTAATTAGCTTCTTCTGCACATGCATTGTCCTTAGATGCATATGCACTGTCACCATTGGGCTATTAAAAATCTGCCCCACAGTCTGCAAGAACATGATGTGGCATTTAGGATTTCTTTTAGAGTATGTGGCATTATTCCCTAACATACACTCTTAATAGATTCCACAGAAGCTTAATAACCTACTCTTTTCTTAAAATATACTAATACATCATAAAATTGTAGGTGCCAAAGTAAAAATGACCTTTTAATTTATCTAATTTTCATATCCTTTCATACCAGAATTATTTCAAATGCTAAAAGCAAATCATCTATATAGTATTATTGTTTTAATTTCATAATATTAAAACTGATTTTGTCTTTCAGTTTATAACTAATCCTTTAGCTATGGTTAAAATTGTTTTAAAAAGCTGGCCAGACATGTGCATTTATCGAGCAATTATTTCAGTTATTTATTTGCTTTTATTTCTTTTGTTCAAAAAAAATACTCACTTTCACTTAAAATCTGACATAAAACCTTACCTCAAATTCATCATTATTAGAAATCATCAAAGAAAGTTCAGGACTATTCAGTGATCTGGGCTTTGGGTGTGAGTCCTAAGAACTTTTCAGTCGTGCTGTGCTCACGGTTTTCTGCTGGTTTCGAGGATGGGTAACCAGCAAGCACAGCCTGTTCATCAAATTGCTGTGACAATTAGAGTGATTGGCAAACAAGCTACAAAACATCTTTTTGGCAGAAATGTCTCTGTGGCCAATAAGCTATTACAAAAATTCAGCCCAGGGAACTTTGACCACAAGATGCATCATGGCTTAAAATTCTGAAGACAGACTCTGGCTTTCATTATATGGTGAGATTAGTTGGTTTTAGGATGCTATACATACTCATTTTGAACTGCTGTTTCAAATATTTAGACTTAACTATTTTCCAAACACAGTTGTTCACTGTTTTACAGCTTTTAAATGTTTTAGTGATTACATAACTCTTGTGAAAATATTATGGTCCACTCCATTAAAAATAAAAGAATGAGATAAAGCCACCCACAGTGAACCCTCTCAGAGTCAAAAACTGTGATATTTTCATTATCAAATTGTCCAGAAGCATGCAAATAAATATAGAGACAGAACAGCGGCAGTAAAAGTGACTCTTGAATACACTTCATATTTAAATATTATAGTTTTGTTGATTATAAAATTCCTAAGTGAAATAAACTGAAAACTAAAATCTTACTAATGACTTCTATAATTTGTTGTTGATGTTTTGTTTTGTTTTGCTTTGTGCTAGGCTTCCTAAAATCAAATCTAGCTGTGTATTTCTAGTTATCTCAAATTTGAGAGCCTTCTACCTAATATTAGTATTACTGATGTGAGTCACCTCAGCTCAGTCAATTCAAACTTTAGGCCAAAATAAAGAACAGAGAACAAATTCTATTGAATTCAGGAGTGCATGGGCTTTCTTAGAGATTCTTGTAGAACAAGGAATGGCAATTGGACTAGAACCTAAAATTACTGATCAAGAACTCCAAATATTGAAACACCAAGATCAGTAGCTATAATCAGCACAGTTGTATATAATTAAAAGCATAATAGACTTGTCTCTTATTTGGGGTATTGATTTTACACTATTAGATTCTAGCTGGGCATGATGACATATGCCTTCAATCCCATTTAGGAAATAGAGCAAGGAATATCTCTTTGAGATAGAGGCCAGCCTGAGATATAGACCATGTCTGTCTGCCTTGCTTCAAGGTGCTTCTGTGTCAAAGAGTTTGGTGACTTGGAATTTCCTTAATAACTCTGTCTCTACTTTACCATTGCAGAAATATAGTAACAAGTGGATGACCTGACTTGTACTTGATACTCTTGTAAACAAAGCATGCATTGAGTATCAAGGTATGAATACCTCACTTGACATGCATAAGACCCATTTTACTATAGGAGAGAGGTTTTCCTTCTTTTCCAGTATTCTAATAAGTCAGTGAGCCCAAAGCCGAATGTTAGAAAAGAAGCCAGTCTTAAGTCTCATATCTGAATCCATTCTTCTTCGTGGGTCTCAGTTTCATTAGTCTTTAACTTCATAACTTCAGCATTTAAAGGATGTAGCAGCATATTATCTTAATGTACTCTGAATGCGTAAACAACTTCCAGCTCAGTTCCCATTCCCATGTTATTATTGAATATTAAATCTCTCAAACATATGTTTTGAATGCTTGGCCACAGCAGATGCTACAATACTGAAAAGCAGTGGAAGTTGCAGTAGGTTAGGTCTAGCTAGCAGAAGTATGTCTGTAAAGGTCAGGCTTTGGAAGGTCCTAAATGACTGGTGGTTAGGTCCCCACTCTCTGTATTTCCTGGTCCACCAAGACCAATCTTTGACACACAGAATAAGCCAGTTCCCTAGTGGGGATGGTCTAAAACCCTCCCAAACCATGAGACAAAGGAGGACACTCTGTTTTTAAGTTGTTTGTCAGGTATTTTGTCACTATGCCATTTAATACAGCAAATCAACAGTTACAGAAAACAGCTACACTATAAAGGTTATGGCAATTTTAGAATAATTTACTTTTGAAATT
This sequence comes from Eospalax fontanierii, assembly GCA_035773235.1. Taxonomy (NCBI): domain Eukaryota; kingdom Metazoa; phylum Chordata; class Mammalia; order Rodentia; family Spalacidae; genus Eospalax; species Eospalax fontanierii. The sequence continues at coordinate 25,399,442 of CM069538.1, read as the reverse complement.
ACCCGTGCTAGTTAGTTTTTGTCAGCATGACACAAAGCTACCTGGAAAGAGAGAATCTCAGTTGAGGAATTTCCTCCAACAGACTGCGATGTGAACATGTCGGTACGGTATTCTCTTTATGCAAGTGACTGACCAAGTCAGGAAGGGCAAGTCTATAAACAGCTTCTTCCATGATTTCTGCTTCTGTTCCTGCCTCTGGGCCTTAAGTTCCCGATTTGTCTTCCCTCAATGACAGACTGCAGCCGAGAAGCCAAATAAGCAATGTCTTCCCCAAGCTAGTTTTGATAAGTATTTTAATACAGCAACAGAAAACAAACTAAGAAGGACACTGGTGGCAGTAGTGGCGTCTTGCTGTGATGCGTCTGGTCAGGTGACTTTTATCTCTTGGAATGTTTTGTGGGAAGACAGTAGAGGAGTTGGGAACTGTGGAATGCAAAAGACATTGAATATTCAGAGCTTGAGTTTCTTCATCTCGGAAGGTAATGCTGTTTCAGAGGCAAGTTTGAGAGGTCCCTCAAAGACCCTAAGAAGGCTATTCATGTGATATTTTGTATTAAGAATCTGTGAAAATGAAATCTGTTCTTCATTGGAACAACAGAAACTGCTGAGTTTGGGCTGAGAAATGAGCTGTGAATAATGACATCAGCCTCACTGATGTGAACACTTCAGGAGAATTCTTCCTCATGGTCATCACACAGAAGCTGTGATCTAGTGGGAGCCATGTCAAGTAGACCTTGACAGATAATGTGTAAGAATCTCTCACATGCTACTAGTTTTGAAGGCATGACAGAGGCATGAAGAGCACCTGAGGCCTTGCACTATGTGGCAGGGTCAGAATTTCTCCAGAGAGGCCAGGAGAGGCCAATGGAGAAGGTACAGCCTCAATTGTAGTGGAAACACCAGGCCTGGAGTTGTCACAGAGAGAAGCTGTGGTATGGACTGGCACCTGCCTGAGCATACCACAAGCTGTGAGTTGTAAATGGCAGAGTTGAAGCTGTTTAACAACCCCAACCTTTGGTAGCCCAGAAGAGCATGAATGATTCTCATATGTCAGGCATTGAGCTTTTTGACTTTTGTTATTCTCTAATTGAAACTGCTCCCTGAAACTTCTCTCTTAGAATAAGAAAGTTTATTACTTCACTTAGTATTAACAAATTATATGTTTTCCATTATTTGTGGATCATAGCACTAGTCCCTTACATATTAGTATATATCTTGATAGAACAGTAGAAGCCAGGAAAATGGAAAGGAACCAGGGAGACAGAGGGAAAGAAAGAGCCTGAGAGAGGGAGAAACATGATATTAAAGAGGAAAATATGGTATTCAGTTGGGAAAGAAGGAGGGGAGAATGGACAATTAAGCACGAAAATAAAGGGGAAAAAGGAACTCAAGAGAGGGGTGATAACAAAGACAGGTATTATCAAGGGGAAAACGGGGTGCTTTAACTGGGGATGGAAAAAGGAGGTTAGAGAGGGAGAAAGAGAGAGGAGAGATAAATAAAACATCTGTGGTGTGAAAATCCAGAGGAAAATGTATTAACACACCCCCCCCCCCTTAAAAATGTACACACAATATCTGAACATACACAGCGCCAGACAGGAGAAACTTCCCCTAAAGTTGATCAGGGTAGTCCAGGAAGTCCAGGAAACTCCCAAAATAACACAGACTATTACCACAGCCTCTAATTATCTCCCAGAACTGGACGGTGGGAAAGAACCTACTGCTGAAGACAAGACAGACTTCGGACACAAGACTTGGAGCAATGAAAGTGGAACTGACCTGGATGCCTCAAACTGTAAGACTAGCTTTTATAGTTCTAGAGGATACTATGCAAGCTGCTGAGGGGAAAAAAAAATCAATCAATGATCAAACCCTGCTGTAAAATCTAATATCTTCAATGACTTACACAACAAACTATCTCTATTAGTACAGTAGAGGCACTTAAACCTAGGCTACTACCAAAAATTTACTATCAACAGTTCTTTAATTGGACTTAAAACCCTCTCAGTGGGAGAAAAACTCTTATTTGGCACTGTAAATATAGCCAAAAATACATGTCTGGAGAGGTCATAGTTATTAGACAAAACCTTATCTCTGTCATACCTCTAGAGAAATGAAATTTGTTACTGTATGCTAAATATGGATCCTTATAGTTAAAGACAAATGTGACATGCACCATTAATCTACATTTTGCAACTGATAGAGGCTATTACAGAGTTTCACAAATGGTTAGAGATAGAGAATATATATCTGAGTATTGCCCAGCCATAAGTGACACCTCTACAGTGGAACTTTTACACCCAAGGCTTATGGAACATAGTGAAAGAGAGGGTAGAGAGAATACTAATACATCTCTCAACTCTGACTGTGAAACTTCCTCGTGAAACAAAGTGTGATGCACACAGAAGGCCACAACTGGCCAAGGTGTAGAGAGTAAGAGACTGCAGAGTGCTTGTCCCTGGATAAGACTCATTTATTAAACCTCACCTACCCATGGCTCAGGGACCATTGTGGAAGAGGAGGCAGAAAGATTGTATGAACCAGCAAAGAACTGGGAGAGTGGACAAAAAAGAAAGTGTGTAAATTATTATCATTTTTTTGTACCAGGTCCCCCTCCCACACTTTAGATTTTTAAAAGAGACATTGAACTTTTAAAGTGTTAGAACATTTTAAAATTTGGGGGACCTTTAATGTTGCATTGTGTTGTTGATATTAACATAAAATATTGGAAACAAGCAAGAAAGAAAAGGTTATGTTTTAAAGTGATGTATTTGTGTGTCAAGGCTGATTAGGGGAGAATTGTACTGGTTAATTTTTATCAATTCGACAGAAACCTAGACATATCTGAGAAGAGGGATTCTCAATTGAGGAGTTTCCTCCATCAAATAGACCTGTAGGCATGTCTGTGGGGTATTTCTGTTTTTTACTGCTAATTGATGTAGGAGGGCCCAGACCATTGTGCATGGTACCATTCCTGGGCAGGTAGATCTAGCCTATATAATAAAGATAGTTGAGCAAGCCAGAAAGAACAAGCTAGTAGAGAACTTTCCTCCATGGGCTTTGCTTTAGTTCCTGCCTCTAAGGTCATTCCTTGAGTTCTTGCCTATACTTATTCAGTGATGGACTTATTTTACATGTAAGCCAAATAGACTTTTTCTTCCTTATGTTGGTTTGGACCATGCTTTATCACAGAAACAGAAAGCAAATTATTAGATGTTGTCAACTGTAAATTCCCTGTCCCTTTGAGATATCTCCAATCTTAGTTTTACAGCTTAGGGACTTCTTTCTTAGGTTTTTGGACCTTTGACCATCAATGGGTGTAGTTCTCCTATTTTAATTTCTTTTGATAGATAGTAGCTAATTGTCACCCATTGACAAACAAAGATGTTCAGATTATATTGACAACCCTCCTTTACTCTCTAGCCCCTCACAGAGCAGTTTCATTGGCTCACCTAATGCTTAAAGTATCTCTTGCCTATTGCTTGACTTGTGTAGACTTCAAACTCTCTATCCTCCAATATGCATACATCATGTGTGAAGACTTGCTCACTGCTTTAATATAGTCCAGGGCAATAATGCTTGGATAAGTTGAGGCCTACATTGTAATACTCTCTTAATACTAAAAATAACATCATTGAAAACATTTATATTTTGTCATTTAAAATGTTTTAGTATTCTAAAATATAAAACATGTCAATACATTAATATTATAATTTTTAAAAATAAAAATTAAAATTAAAAAAGGATTATCTTAATAAACTGAGTGTAAAAAGCTATTGCACTGTATCCAAAGAGAGATAATAAATGATCCTGTAAGAGTGCTGACTCTGGAGATAGGTGTTTACAGAAACAGTAGTAATGAAATATGAGTTTAAGGTAATCACAAATCTAAACATTTATTTCTCTTTACTCACCTGACTCCACTTTGGTGAGGAAAGTAATAACAACATCTATTACTTTGTTCCTGTGCCATTTCTTGAGTCACTGAGTCACATTCAGTTCCGTAGATTCTTCCTAGAGTCGGATCTAACCTTTGTGCAGGACTATTATCATTCTGACAATTCCCAAAGGTTATAGCAATTAGAACACAGTGTGTCTTTGCAACTCAGATTCAAAGGTCTTTTTTAGTCATTACATGGTCAATAGCCCCATTGAGATGGTGCACCTTCTCTTTGTACATTTCTGCTTTGACTACCTTCCCAATAAGTTGAGAATCGGGTACTATAAAAACTTGTCTAATTATATTTCTCCACTTAAATATTTAACTAGCAGAAAAAATAAAGAAGTTCAGTTTTTTAAAGGAAGAATTTGTCCAAATGAATGGGAATTTTTGATTTTAATGAAGCAGCATGCCAAAACTGATACCGACAGCAAAAGCATGGGAAGACTTGAGACATTCCATTATGTGTATCGTCTGGCAGAGGTAGTGACCTCTGCTTTTAAATGGCCACAGCAGGCTTTCTTCTTTATTACTTTATTGCTGCTTGGTCTTTTATTATCTGTCTTTTCTCCATGCAGAAATATACCATGATAGCTGGGTAGCTAAAGCAGAGAGAATCTGCGCCTGAATTTATAGTGATGTCATTGTATGTAAACAACTAAGTTAAGGATATTTAAAGAACATAGTAGAAAAGAATGGTTTCATTCCAACAGGATACATGGAACGCTATTTCTGAACTAGTTCAGTTTTATAACCATTAAATACAATACAACTATTATCAGTGTAAGTGTTTAAGGAGAATCCATTACAAAAATAACTAAAAATAAAGCAAAGAGAGGCAAGAAAAGGCAGGAATAAATAAATCCTCTGGCATATATATTTGCAGAGAAATTGTCTGTCTTTCATATTTTAAAATATTCCTATGTGAAATAAGGAACATTCCAAAAAATCATCTTCAAAGTAAATTAATCTAATGTGTTTCTTAATTTAGAACATATCTTGTAGCACCAAAATGATTAACCTAATGGCAAAATTATGATCTGTATTTCTGATAGACATGTTAAAATTATGCTCATATATGTTTATGGGTTCATGAATATATGATATAAATATTGGAATGCCAAATGTGAATTTTTGTAAAGCTGTATTAAAACTGGTTTATTTTGTCAAAGTAAAATTTATAATAGTCATAAAAGTTCATTTTGGCTTTTAACACCTTGGATAGGGAGCTTCAGAGTTTCTTCTGTGACTGCCTCTGGCTCCCTCAGGACAAAAAGTTGAGGTCAATGGCAATGTTTTCCTTGTGAACTCAGTACCTCCAGGCCTTTGTGACTTTGTCTTTTCATGTCTTCCAGTGGCCATGTGACACACATTCTGTATATTATACATCTTTCTACTCAAAACACACAGAATTGCTCTCCCTGAACCTGCAAAGACTAATCATGAATGGCATAAGATCAGAAATATTAATTTACAATATTTTGAGTCTGATAAATCTAAATATTGAGCACTAAATTATGGACCATTATATAAGCTACAGACATAAAAAATGCATTATTATAATGTTCACAAGAAGACTCATCTGTGGTACCAGAAGGAAAGATAGCAATGGTATTTGGAAATGACAGGCATGGTAGTGATGAAGTGGGTCATGCATGAGAGAGGCTGTTTTTGCAAAGTTTGATTTCATGTAGGTGTTGCTTATTGGTTGTATTCTAACTGTGATGATCAAGATCAGAATGATAGCTACACTGTGATTCACTAGTTTTACTGATTTGAGAATTCCATACAGTGCATTTTGATCATATTCAGAAATCCTCCCCACTCTCTACCCCCAGCTTTCTACCGCCTCTCTGACTTCATGTCATCTATTTTTTGACTTTTATTTTAAGCCCAACTAGTTTAGGCTGTGTTTTCTAAGGACTATTGGATGTGAGTCTATCCATTGGAGTTTGGCCAACCTATGGTGCATCACACTAGCAAGGAAAATGAACTATTCCTCTCTCAGCATCAAATAATTGTCAATAGATCCTCAATTAAAACTGCGGCTTCTGAAAACCGTAGGAGAAAACAAAATACTATCTTTCTGTTAAACAGAAATAATACTTATTTAATGAGTCATGTTTTTGTATGTACATCGATTTTGTAGTAGCACAAATAAATAAGAATATTTGACATTGAGATCTGTGGAATTGGTAAGTTAAAGATCAGTAGATGTTAACATTCAAGTAAGCTATAAGAGCTAATGACAGTCATCAGATATCCCTGACTACTTCTTAGACTTTGAAATAGAATTAGAAGATAATCAATTTAAGGTGCCAGGAAATTGAGAGTGCAATAAAGTGGCCAGAATTCTATAGCATCGAGCATTTAAGAGGAGTGTCCTAGTAACAGTGTTGTTTAGACAGATCACTGGGATAGTTAGGATTTCTGAATACAACCTGATGATTCAAACTTGCTTGAACAGATGACTATTTTTTGCAGAAAGAATACACTAGGAAAAATATTGATGGTCTCTTAATGTTGTGCTAGAAAAAAGACATTAAAAATTTTGGGTCAAAGTACATGCACAAATAATTTCCACATTGACTGTCATGTAGATTTGCTCTTTTGCTAGGCTCCCATGCATTCGCATCTCATGAAGAAATACATCTGGCTAGTCTCTTGGTCTTAGCCTGACTTTTGAGGCTACTCTCACTGGCATGATAATTGCACTTAACATGGCATCTTCAAATCCATGAGAGGTAGGAAAAATTAGCTGTTATTTATAGATAACTCATCGTTTTTTGTGATATTAGGGTGGGCATAGTGATCATTAGTGATCTTGATATCCTAACTGAAAGAAAAAGTTTGCATTTGTTCTTGCTAAAGACCAAAAGATGTGAATTTTAACATCAAGAAGTTTTTCTATATTAGTCCATAATTTTACTTTTGAACACACTGTAAAACTGGCAAGAGAGTTCCCATTTGCACCTCTGTTGCCATTCTTGAATATTTACCTCGATTGAATTGAATCATACTTGCATTCACTTGCATTTCATAAAGTAGTCATTTACCTGCAGTGAAGACTATGGTCACTGTTTTCATTTTCCAGTTTTACAATGTGATTTACACCCATGACTTTCAACAAGTTTCTGAACCCAGGTTGCTATGGCCTGTGCAATGTGCAATCTGAGGTAGCTGCTGAAATACTTACTTAAACTAAAACTTAAATCAATCTCTTCCTTAAATCCAGTTTTTAAACTTTTGAAAGTTACATTTTTACTTCTCTATTTTGTGCATGAGCACACATGCCCTCACACTTGTGCACACACATGTATTGTATAGCACACGTGTTCTATATCAGAGAACAACTTGCAGGAGTCAATTTTCTTTTTTGCCAAATGGGTCCTGGTGGTCAACCTGGTGGTCAACCTGAGATCCAATCCGCAAGCTTGGTGACAGATACTTTTACCTCCTGAGCCATTTCTCCTGCAACCCCCTCCTTTTTTTTTTTTTTTTTTTTTTCTTTTTCGGCAGGCAGGGTGTTCTTTGTTCCAGGCTGGCAAAGTTTATTTTGTGGCTACAATCTTTTTGCCTCCGACTCTGAAATGCTTGGATTACCATCTTATATCATGGTAACTAGTTTTTGAAGTGCTGGGAATAGAACCCGAAGTTTCATGTCTGCCAAACAAAGATTGTATTTATTAAGCTACATGCTAGCTTTGTATTACTGTGTTTGTGTGTGTGTGTGTGTGTGTGTCCATATGTCACTACAATTAAAATCACAAAAGATAAAACAGTTTTCTAAAGTTAAAATACAGCTTGGCCTTCTGTAAAAATAAGCACTATTTTCACTGACTGAACACCCCACACTGTAGAAATAATTAGACAGAACCCAGAGAGTCTGCTTCTGAGAAGAGCTTTTTTCCTTCTGTTTTGTTTTCATGAAACTTTTAAATGGAACTTCTCTGACAGTTTCTCCACCAATATATTTCTACATGATTGTTTAAAGGGTAGTTATTGCAATTAGTGTCTTCTCCGAATATTTGAAATTTGTGGGTAAGTGTGTTTGCCTCATAGAATCTCATAGTGTGGAAGTTCAGCCAAAATAATGTCAACACATTTATACTTTAAGTTATTTTTCTTTGGCCTTTGGGAAAGCTAACTCATTCAAACAAAACCTTCATTAAAACTATGCTGTTCACTGTTGCCTTTCATTAGTTGACTCAGGTCATCTCACAGTGATAAGCTTCCTCTACCTTATTCCAGTTTTTATAAGTCAATATGTAATATGCAGTTTTTCAAATTGCAGAGGACAAGAATATAACTGAGGGCAATTCTAGAGAAGATTCATAGTTATGGAAATTAAATGGAACAAGTTATTGTGGCCTATTCGAATCCATCTCCTCTTAGTTTTGCATGAATAAACTCTTGAAATTATTTGCTAAGGTACTTAAATTGCTCATTTCTATAATAACAAAATCACATCTCAGTTGGTCCAGATTAACAATGGCTTATTTGTTATTCAGACTATAGTCAAGGTAGGGAATGAGTCTACTAGAACACTATCCCAACAGAAGGAATTGTTTCAATAGCGTAAATTCCTTAACTAAGCACCACAGTCACCAGGAAAGGACAAAATGAGCTTAGGCAGCCCTGGCTCCTCCTCAGACCAGGTAAAACTTCCTCATACAACAATGACTTCATTTCGTATTTTATGATCCTCCTTACAAAGAAAGCTTTCAAGTTAGCACTCCTAACACAAGTAACTAACTAAAGAAAAGAGCAGGCCTGCTGCAGGAAGCTACCACTTCCCAATAAGCTGCTAAATATGACAGAATTCCATTTTCCAATCTTCCCTTCCCCTTCTCTCTCCTCTTGTTCCCCTTCTCCTGTTTTTTATCCCTCTGTTTTTTATACAGTGGCTTCCTTCCCTTCTATAGATTCATTTTTTAACTTAAATTTTCCTTCATCTTTCATGATTTTCATTCTTAAAAATGAAACCTATGCTTTCTCAAATTCCAGGCAAGCAAACAGTTTACCACCAAGTAAGAATCCAAAGCCTTTTTAACAGTTCTAAAGATTGGAATATTTTATGTAATATATATACTGTGGCTCCTAGGTCTTATAACGTAGAATTGCTAGATTATAGTAATAAACTCAGTGTCTTAAATTTAGACTAGGTGATTAGTCAAAATTTCATGTTGTATCTAAATAGTGCTCATAATGGATTCTTGCCACTTGATTCCATAATTGTGTCCTATTATCATTGTAGCTTTCAGGAATTTTAGCAAAGGAATTATATGAAAAATATAGAACCCACGTATAATCTGAAATGTGCATCTTTAATTTTAGCATATTAATTCATAATATAACCTCATTGTCATAATTCATTCTGTTTTATTATTATTGATGAATGAGATAAAAGTAATACAAAACTGTAAATATTTCAAAATTTATATGGGTTCTTCTTCCAAGTGGAGATTTTCCTGTGTTTTCTAGAATATTAAACATGGCACAATAGATATTCCTAAAAATATAAACTAACTATGTAAATTTACCTCTAATATTAGAAAAAGGTGAGGAGTATTAATGATCTTAATTTAAATATATAAACTGTGCAGATTATTTATCTTAATCATTGTGCTAAGTGTTTTAAAATTCTATTGGTTTTAATGAATATGACTTGTCACAGGGAAAATATGGAAAGCTTATATTTTATGTATTATTTTTCTCTTTTAATATAGAAACATAAAACATAAAGAAGAAATATTTTATCATGTTCTCCTTTGTATTGAGTGATAAGGAAAATTATTTCTTTTTCTGTATGTCACTTTCTATCCACAGTTATATCATGGAGAGATTACACAATATTTGCTTATTTTCTACTTTTGGTCTTCATCCCTAATCTCGGTTATTTCTTAATTTTTAGGTGTGGAAACATATTCTTTTGAATTTTGGAATGTACATGAAATGCATAATAACGATTTTAAGCACAAGCTTTTTGATGTATAGTCACTTTAGGAAGGAGTAAGAAAAGCCAGAACGGGAGACTACATTACACAGATATTCAATAGATTATAAAATGATACACACTGTAGAAGATGAAATTTGAATTTCTGAAAGTTTAAGTAGCTATCAAATTTAGTTGAGGAACTCAGTGAAGTATATATACAACAAAAATGTCTGCCAAGGAAAGAAATGTGTCCATTAAAGGAAGATTTAGAGGGATAAAATAGGTGTTAGATATGATCTAATCACATTTTACATATCTAAAAAAATATTGTTAAAGTAAGACAAAAAGGGGAAATTTCACGTTCTTACAGGTAAAGGGGAAACTATGAATAGAATATGTAATATTCAATTTTATTCAAAAGGAATGGATTGAAATCATATATAGACAAAATTAGTATGTTCATTAAGCTATAGTTATGTTCTGATCTTTAAATGAAGCATTTTATTTGTCAAAAATTTATTGAGTGCCATGAAGTATTCTCTAAAGCATAAGGAGGAAAAAGAATTAAAACAGCAGATAAATGTCCCTGCTGAACTGAGGCTCATAGCTAGTGGCAAATGGAAGGGAAGAGAAAGACTGACGGCAGCTGTCATCTGCTGTAGACAGATCCTGAAAGAACAATGTCCCTATGGACAGGAATCAGGACATTGGATGTTTTCCTGATATGATGCTACCTAACAGTGGCTAAACTTAGTAAAGGTAGAATTTGGGCACAGTCCCAAAGGGAATACTTTCAGAACACAGACTAACAAAGTCCAAGGCCTACAGCCAGCGTAGTAATAAGTCAATAATGTTAAGATTTCCTGAAAATCCTGGGTAGACAGGGCCAGGCAACAAGCAGAGAGGCAGATATTAGGGAGACATTCTGAAGATCATTGTGATAAATTGACATTTTCTTTTACTTGAAACTGATACTGGAGTGTTTAGAAGACAGGGTGCTATAATCAACTTTACATTTTAAATGAATCCCTATGACCAATTTGTATAGAATAAATTTGAAGAGGGGCAGTAAACATCCAGTTACTAAACAAGGAGACTGTTTAGAAGGTAATCAAATCAAATTAAAAGATACTCAGTGTGTAGACATGGCACAAAACTTGATGTGATATATATATAATGAAAATACAGCTATATGAATTGTTTTTAAATGTAATATACAGGCTTCTAAAAGTCCCTATAGTTTTCATATAGACAATTTGTAACTTGGAGTTTCCCTTGATTAAGATGGAAGAAACAAAAACACATAAGTGACCAAAGAATATGTGGGTGGAGGGTGGTGAGAAGGCACCAGTCATGGTGGTTCATTCCTGTCATCATAGTATACTTGGGGAGCTGAGGAAGGAGGACAACTGCAAGTCAGAGCCAGATGGGGCTACTTAGTGAGTTCCACGACAGTTTGCTTTATAGAATGAGACTCTGTGTCCAAAGAAAACCAAACAATGTAATTTATCACAACAGATAAATAATACTCTGGTTACTATGAAATATCAATTGGGTAGTGAAAGGTACCGCTCAAGAAAGAACAAAAAAATGTTGAGCTTGGTTAAGTGCAGATGGAGTTGTCAATACGGAAACCTTCAGCACCCCTCAATATGAAGTGTACAGATGCAGGGGGATGCCTACTTATCCAAGCAGAGAAGGCTTCCAAAGAGGCGGAATGCCTAAGGAAGTTGAGGTAAAAATGAAACTTAGAACAGAAGTCACAAAAACCTGGTAACTTGGAAGACTAATTGAGAAAGTTCTATTAATTAGTTCTTTTTTTCCTCTAAACATAATAAAATGATGTTCCGGAATTGACCACTCCAGAATTTTATGTCATTGGTAAATCTCAAGCTACCAACTGAGATTCCATGATGAGGAAGAAAGTAAACAGAATACAGCACAGAGAGGAAATACGCTTCCTGTGTTTTGTGAGGTTTGAAGATCAGTTTGATGACGGGAAACAGCACACAGAACATCCAAAGGAGAGAAGGCTGCAAGATGGGACCAGGGTTAGTGTGCATCCTGCGACAGTCTGTGAAAAGTGTTGGCCTGTTTCGGAACATTATGTGAGACAAGCAAGCTGGGTGGAGCTAGGTTTCCCAGGTTTCTGTTGATTGCCTAATTTGAATTGTATTCTGTTTTACTGTATACCAATATCTGTTGTCCAGTCCGTGGCTGGTTTAGAGCTGGTACAAAGAAGAGAAGCAGGGAGATAGCCCAAATAAAGAAGGCACTTGGTACATGAACTCAAAACAGAACTGATCATCAAGAATGTCAACACTGGGTCAAGGCAGAATTTTAATATCCATCGCTCAATAAAAAAAAATTGTAAACTGTTTAGCAAATATCCATTCTGAACTTGAATAACTAACATAATTAAAACCAACTTTGAATATTTGGAAATTATGCAATATCATGTTTTTTATGATTTTTGTCTACATGTGTGTATATGCATATTTGTGGGTACAGGTACCTTGGTGTGTGCGGGTAAGTACACATATATGTGAATGTGTATGTGGAAACAAGAGGTTAACCTTTGGTATTAGTCTTCACTAGCCATGTACCTTGTGTTTTGAAAGCAGTCTCTTATCAGGACCTGGGACTTGTCTACTAAATTATGTTAGTTGTCCAGTAAGTCCCAGAGATCCTTTAGATTCCACCATCCCAGTGTTGAGGTTATGAGCACACATCACTATTACATCTGACACAAGGGTGTTTCAGATGATGCTTAGATCTTCATCCTTGTGTAGCAGGCACTCCACTGACTGAGCTATAGCTCCATCCCCTCATTTTCTTATATTTTCATGAATTTTTCCTGTGACATAATTATCACTCTGTAAGCTTTCCTCGGTCTCTTTTTGTCCCCCTTTATGCTATGAGTAGCACATCAAAATGCTACATTCACTTCTAAGATTAAACACTAAAATGTGCTGATGGGATGGCATATTTACATATTATACAAAGATGATTTCTTTCTGAATTCTCACATACCACATTTCTGAACAAGAAACCCACCATGGGAGATTACTCAAGGCATATCTCAATGCCAATCAAATGTTTTCAGCAACCACCACAAGTCACTATCTCTTAAATGAATGTTAAAAACTGACATGTCTTTTGACGTACTCTGAAAAGTTCCCAGATGTAATATCTGGGAATGATAATATATCAGAATCATGCTTAGGCATTGAAATGTTCACATAGTATTTTGTTTCAAATATGTTAACAGGTATTGTTCAAACTGACAGAGGTAGAGTTTTTGTGAGAATGTAGATTGTGGAATCTGGCAATATATTATTCCTAATTTCAATTGCTCAGTGACATACTTAGAAAGTATTGGTATGACTGCAGAAGTACCTGATCCTTGTGTCAAAATAAAAGTTCATGCTTTAGAATTTTACAAAATTATGAAGCCTTTAACATAAAACAGTGATCTCCCCATTTTGTGCAATGCAAATAAAGCAAGCCAACTTGGTATAATTCATCAGTGCCTGAAATCCACTTATAATCCAGTAAAGTGTTCTTTAATTTATTGATAAATCATTGCATGTTCATTGCAACAAATTCTTTTTCTTTTTCTTTTCTTGGCTGATGCCCCAGAGCCTGTGCTTTTTGCTAGTCTTTTATTTCAGTTTTATTTTCAATTGAACTTTTTTAACCTGTACAGTACATATACAAGTTCATCATAAGAAACATAGAGTCAAATGTGAATATTCAGATGGTCCTGAAATTAAGTACACATTGAATTCTTCTACAGTGTTACTGATTCTTCTTATTAACAACTGAATATTTCAAGTTTGGCAAAACCTACTTTCTTACACAGGAAATTGAAAGTAGATGTTTATAAAGAATTACCTCTAGCTATACAGGATTTCCTCAGGATAGACTTGGAGTTACACTGCAATCAAACTATTCACTGTTCAATCATGAATTCAGTTAATAATATAAAAAATGTAAGTTTCAGTACACTAATAACACAATATACAATAAAAGTATATTTAAGTTTTCTTTCAAAATTATCGTATGGTATTTGGAAGTTACAGCTATAGCTTAGCTAATGTTGTTCCAAATATCTCAGTCCAGGTATGATAATGACATAATCACCTGTTTCATCTCTGCAGCTCCATCCTCTTCTTTGTGCTGACCCGTTTATCAGTTATTCATTAGGATATCTCCTATATGTGTCATACTCTAATTACTTTGCTTTCAGTCCATCACAAATTGGTCATTGCTGTTATTTCGAAAGTTATGAGAAAAGCTTTATGACTGTAGGGGGGCGGGATTCTCAAACCTTCTAAGCAAGAATGAATTCACTTCATGTTCTGCTATTCAAGGTTTCAGTTTGGGCACAGGGTTCTTTATGCTGTAATATTGAAGTAATCTCTACTTGGTCCATGAAAAAGGACAATTGAATATGTTTGTGTTACCTGGATTTTCCCTTTTTCTTTTACTTAACAGCATCACCAAGGACGTAGCTGTTGCTAAATAATTGAAAATTCATTTTTAAAGCCACCTTGCATTCATTGGTATCATAATGGACTCAAGGAACAGAGCCCAGTGCCCCTTGGAGCACGGTATTACCATCCCTGCACTCCACTGTGTTTAATACTTTTTCCAGAGTCATTGTTTTCATTAGTTTGATGCTTACCATTTGAAGAACTGCTGTGCTCTGGGAGCTGTTGGTACGAATCAAACATTATAAAATTTCATTGCATTTTATTATTGCATAAGTGTTATGCCAATAACCATATTGAAAGAAAACTATTGGTGTTTAACATGTTTCAAAGCCCTGGCATAATGCAATTCTAAGCCTTCATTTAATGCATGAATAAACCTCATTTCATGTACACAGTTGATTTGAGAACCAGCCCAATTTTACTTGTGATAACAACAAATGTTCTGATAAAAAAGATATGATCAATCTAATATCTGTCCTCATATTTGTCACTGAAATGGAAATAATAATTTCATGCATAAAAGCAGAAAAGGAGAAAGCATAGCAAGGTTACAGAATTTCAGTTACACTAAAACACACATTATTTTGACGTTTTCAGTAGATAATGTTAAGTTTTGCTCTTTTTCTCTCTCTAATAGAGTATACTAAAATGAGAAAGATACCTTTTACCTAGTGCAGAGCCAAAGCTTGATTATGAAATATTTTCAATTCCTCTAAGATCAGTGATCGCAGATTATTTTGATTTTTTTTTTCACTTCTCTGGTGCAAATAAATGCAGTGTAGTCAATGACTCATGCCCTAGATTTAAGAATCTTTACGTTTCATATGACTGGGAAGTGAGAGTATCATAAAGAGATTTAATTACTTCACATGCAGTCATTCTAATGGCAAAAGGAAATCCAAACCCCAAATCATACAGCCAATGATATATCATTATGGTTAACCAAGCCAGCCTCCATTCACGCTTTACAAAGTCTCATCTTGGCTTCTTTCAGCTTCACTAATCTATCACAAACAAGGTAATTTGAAATTCTGAGTTGTGTTAATTTGAAGAAGAGTGCTGTCCATTTTAAGAAGCTTCTAAAACTTTGAAGATAGTTTCTTTTCCAGGTAAGATAAAGAATTTCAAATTTCACATTTTTCTCCCCAACAGAATGAGCCCTTTCCTGGAAGGTAGGTATTTTCCATGAAGCATAACTAATTATTAAATTTTTGTTTTCCAATGTTTCAGAATGAATGCAATCCCCAAAATGCTATTTTTGTTTTTTGTGACTTTGTTGTGCTTGATATATTTTACCCTAATTTGAACTCTAGAGACTTTGCAATGGAACAATAAAAAGGGGCGGGGGGGGGAGCGGAATTCTTTCAGATTCAGGAGAACTCAAAGGAACACCTCAAGGAAAATTGTTTGTTTCTATATATGGCTTGGAACATCAGCTACCAAGTACAAATTATTTTCTGTGAGTGTATACTCATATGTGTGCCTATTCACCATGTGTGTGGGGAGGTCCGGGTCTGGGTCTGAGTCTACTTTTGGGTGGGCATTCATGCTGCAACATGGGTGTAGACATCAGAGATCAACTTCAGGTATTGGTCTTGCCTTCTATCTTGAAAGATGGTCTCTTCTTGTTCACGAATACTCACACCAGGTTAGAGAGTCTAACAAATCCTTGGGAATTACCCATCTTCATCTCGGATCTGATTATGGGAGCCCTGGGATCATAGGCACAAGCTTCTTCATCTGGCTTTCGGTAAAGGTTAGGGTTTGGAACTGAGATTCTCATGCATGCATGACAAGCACTTTATCCACTGAGCCATCACTCAGTGAATCCCTTTTCTCTCTCCCGTCTGAGCCAACTGGAATAGGTCAGACAAGAGGCAAATTCAAAATGCAAGTTCTGTGAAGGCCAGGATTAAAGGATGCAGTTTTTATTCAATGAAGTTACACAGGCATTGCAATAATTCTTCCACCTGACTCACGACTCATTTGTCATATGGAAGGAACCATACCTAGGGCATTGCCTGTCTCCTCTATGAGGCAACACAATTTCTCATGGGAAAAATTCTACATGGGAAAGGGAACTGGATTAGCCAATTCTGCTCTTTCTTGTGCCCTAAATTCACATGCCAAGCAAGGGACAGAAAGGCTGTGATTGAAAGTATGGCACAGAATTCATTTTCACTTCTTCTCTTTCGAAACAAAGCAAGAGGAATAACTGCTCTCTCTTCACACCCTTAGGCTGTGGTTCATAAACCTCTTGCTGTTTTATGGAAGCACTCAATTATAAAGCCATTACTAATTATTCAATGTACTCGCTTGTACTTTAGTCTTAAGTTTAAGTCAAATTGTTCTCATTTATCTATATTCTTCTTTGTTTGAAACATTAACAATAGCAGACATGTGTCAGGTTAGTAAAACTTGGGCAAAGAAATTTGGAAATGTTACAATGATTATGTCAAACAATATACTGTGTTGTTATAAGTGAGAATCAGATACAGGTTAGTGTGTCAGATATGTGTGAGGAAAAGTCTTTGGAATAACAGACTGTCCAAAATAGGGATGTTAAGGAGAAGGTGAAAGATGATATGTCTTGTGATACCCTGACCACTATATGAGGAATTCCAGAGATCAAAGGAATTATCAAAGTTCTCCCCCAGTAAAATAGGACTAGTGGAACTTACCTGTAATTGAAAAGACTGACACGGACCTGTAATTCAGGTACTGAGGAAGCTTAGACAGGAGGATGAATTAAAAATCGGATGCCTCCCAGGGTTACATAGCAATATCCTCCGAACAAACAAAATAAAATCAATACCAAAAAAATTTTTCCCACAGAGTTTTTTCTTTATTAGATATGAAACCTTTCCTTCATTAGCTATGCAGCATTCTATGAGGGCCGTGGTCTTGTGTGATTTGTTGCGGAAACCTAGCAAACCTGGAGGAAACTCATAGCTACTGGAGAAGCAGAGATTGAACCTGAGTTTGAAAATCAACTTCTCTTGATAAGAGTTTATGTTGATGATGGCTTAAAGGTAGTCTAGAAAAGAACAGGAAATCAAAAAGACAAGGTGTTTAGGTTAGGTAATCTAAAATGGAGGGGGTTATGAGGCATTCAGTTTAGGTAGCGTAAAATGGAACAGAGGGTCTGACAGAAGTGGCTCAGTTTGAGTGATGGAATACCGTGAAAGGTAACACGGAATGGAAGACGAACTGAGACTATAGCTTATATAGTAAATGGATACCGTCTTGAGAATGGAAATTAAGGTGGGAGGGCATGCTGCAACAGGCACCGTTAGATGCGCATTTTGTGTCTAGAAATCCTGGTATAAATGTCCATCAGACCTTTTTAATTTGAGGTCTAGAAAATAAAGAATATTTTTTCTCAGTACATCATATTTTTCTTAATACATATTTTTTTCTCGATCCATCATAATTTTAATGAATGCTTACTTATTCGAATCCATCACTTTTCTGTGGCTGTGATAAGATGTCATGACCAAAAGTAGCTTATAAGAGAAAAGTATTTATTTGAGATCATGAGTCCAGAGGGTTAGAGTCCCTCAGGCAAGAGAAGGCATGGGATGGCTGAGAAATCAGCATGGTAGGAGCAGAAAGTTTGATGATCACACTTTTATCATCATGCAAGAAGCAGAGAAAGAGAACAGAACCTGGGGCCAGGCTGTAATCCCCAGAGCCTTTCACTAGGGGTGCTTTTACTACAGTAAAGAGGCACCCCCTAAAGCTTCCATAAGTTCTCCAAGAAACTCCAGCACCTGGGGACCAAGTATTCAAACACATGAGACCATGGAGGACATTCTTCATCCAAACCATCACACTATTGTACTTTAACAGACACAAACACACACACACACACACACACATACACACACACACACCCCACATCTCAGAGGAAATAATTTTTTATTTTATATCTTTTCACGTTGTAGTGCTCACTAATTCTAAAAGTTTGATTTTTTCATCTTCAGTACTTTTCTAGGTATGCTATTTAAAGACACTGATTTTTTATTTCTATTCCCTTTCTCAATTCATTTTACATATTTTTATCACAGTTTGCTGATTTTATTCCTTGAGCACATATATTGACATATTTGTACATAACTTGAATGTGAAGAGAAGGATAAAAATTTTTCTTTCCAGTAAATATAAATATCCTTATGTATCTTTTTATTTAACATTTGCCAATTAAAGATCTATATATTTTTTCATGAAAATAAAAGTATAAATCTATCTTTTACTTTTATATATTAATCCAACTATTAATACATTTAAAGATTTATGGTATATTTATAAAGTATAAAGTTTATACTATTAAGATGAATGAATTGTTGCAAAATTGCATCTTTACCTCTTTTGCTCTTAAAAATTCGGAACTATAATTTTTAATCCTACAGGCATGGAGAGTCAGGGCCTCAGAATCTGTCACTTTCTAACTCTGTTGTCATACTGTCCAGACTAACTGAAAAATATTCCCAGAACTTTTCACTTAACTTAAACTTCTATTTCAGACTTCTTACAGATGTTACTGTCCTGAGCTATTATAGCAACTGCACATAGATCTTTTTTTCTCCTCACCCCATTTACAGACTTCCTATATGAAAGCAAAAACTGTGCATTATAGTTCCAGAATTGTGCTGTGCTTATTTCCCAAATTCTGTTCTATGAATTATCTTTTTGTTTGTTTGTTTGTTTTCTGGTTGAGGCATACGTTGAAAAGAAAGCTATTTACTGAATAATGAATGTCCTTCATGGAGTTAGATCCTATGCATGGACTTGTCATTTAATCTCATCTTTCTATGTGGGAATTTCTGACTGCAGTTGAGTGATCAGAGGGAACAGGACCTAAAGAGGATTAGGATATGGTTTTAGTGGTTTCTAACATGGAGTGACTACTACAGCCTCATTGGTTAACTACAAAATAAAAATAAAACAAATTCCCTTTCACCTCTGAATATTTGATATTTTTTTCAAATTCACATTTACTAATTTATTTTAACTGACATGTGCATATATACATAAGAAGATTCAATGAAGGTAATTGATATATCCATCACCTCAACACTTTATCCCATCTCTGAGGTGAGACTATTTAAATGGTGATCTACATGCAGTTTGGAAATATGCTGCACATTGTTGCTAACCATGACCACCATCCTGTGCAGTGGATCACTAAAGTTTATTTGCTCAGGCTAATTGATATTTTCTAATTTGATCAAATTATCCATTTCTCTATCTTTCAGCCCAAGCCTTTGGTAGCAACATTCCGCTTTCTGCCTCTATGCATTTGACATCTTGAATTTTAATTTAAGAGAAGTCATGGATTTCTTATATCCCAATGATCAATTATTTTTATCTCCATTTTTTTCTTTCACTGTTTCTTTATGCATTTTCACCTTTCTCCCACCTCTTTCCCATATATATTAGCTGTGGTTTTGATAAGTGTTTAGTCAGGCCCTTTGTGTTTTCCTGAGTTTGGAACTAATATTTAGGGCCTGGTGGGATAGCCAGTTATAAATGGAGGGACTAATGAAACTATTTAAAAAATATTCTTACTACAACTTTAGAATGTGTCATACATTTTCTGTAAGTTTGTATCTGTGGTATATACTTCACACGAATGATTTCTTCCTAGTAAATGAACTTCTTAAAGAATTCCAAGACTTCGTTTATAATAAAATAAAATTCTCACATGACAAGTGTGGTTTTTCTAGTTTTCACAGTGGACATTTATTTCTTGACTAGTGCTTAAATTTTCACTTCTCCACTGTCTAACAGAAAGAGAGAGAAAGAGAGAGAGAGAGAGAGAGAGAGAGAGAGAGAGTAGCACTTGTTGGTAAAAACATAATAGTGACCTAGACTTAGATATTGTTTACATTTATCAATACAAGACGCATGAACTTTGTTAAATCATTACATGCTATGTATTTCTGTTTATTTTATAATCTAAATGCAAATTTTATTTAAGTTTTAATTTTAACCACTGCCTTCAACATTCTTCATCTTTAAAAAAATGTTGGGGATCTATTTATCTTTGTTTTATGTGTAAGAGTGTTTTGCCTGTATGTAAGTGTATCACATGTGTACACTGGCCGTGGAGGCAAGAAGAGATCATTGAATCCCTGGAACTGAAGTTCAGGATGGTTTCTAGCTGCCCTGTGGGTGCTAGGAACAGAACTTGGTCTATGCAGGAGGATCTTTGACTGAAGAGCCATATGCCCACTCACCCTCTTTTTTTTTAATGACCTTATTTATATTATTTTCATTTCAAGGCTTTATACTAATACACAAATGACACAATCTTTTAAACTTCCCATTAAACTTCCTTAGAGCACATATATTAGATCAAAGAACAGAGGAGCCTGCATACCTATGTAGATCTATGGCTATAATGTGATAATTAAAATATTTTACTGTTACATAGACTGAATCACGACATAACATTCCTGATAGAATACATCTTGGGTCCCTAATTCACAGCTTGAATAATTAACTGTTTTTGTGAGGATTTGTGTGTTGTTAAAACCATGTAAATATTTTAAGTGTAAGCACTATACACTTACCACATTACTGCATAATCATTCATATTTCATTCCCACAGAATGCATACCAAGGTCCCAGTTGCATGGACAGTGTACTGTAGATGAGTGTAACGTGAATCAGAATAGACCAAGCTGTACTCTCTGACAACCATGTCACCACTCTCACCTGACCCTGAGAACTTACATAATATCTACAATGCTTGGAACAAAGTACAGGAGATCTGCTCTAACAATTTGCTGTCATTATAATCACACATATGATCACTGTAAGAATAAAGATATTAGCATAAACCTTTAATGAGAAACATAGATGTGACATTTGACCTTAGCATTTTCCTTCCATTTTAATTTGGTTTTCCAACAATATCTTTTAGTACTTCATTATCCTTGAAATTCTTTCAGAACTTGACTTTTGGTGTTTAATTTATTATTGTTTCTCTTCCATCCTTTGCTGTTCAAACTATTTCATGCTAATTTATAGGTGTGTGCATATACACTAACATTTCACTCACATATACACACATGCGCACACACACACACACAAACACGTGTGTGCATTTGCGTGAGCCCTCTGCTGTAGTTCTGGGAATCAGTTGTCATCTCAACAGTCTCAACCATTTCATAGATGATGTCCCACACTAAATGCTTTGAAAATCTCCATTTGGAAAGGGCAACTGTTATTCACTGCTGGTGGGAGCATGAACTGGAACAGTAACTATGGAAATCAGCTCCTCAAACATCTTGAAATTGATCTATCATCTGATCCAGCCACACAACTTTTGGGCATGTATTCAAAAGACACTATTCTGATTGACAGAAATGCCTGTCCATCCATGCCCATTACTGCCCTTTACATAATAGTCAGGAATTGAAAGCAACCTAGATGTCCATAAACTGGTGAATGAATAATGAAGTTGTGGTACACATGCACAATGGAATATTATTTGCCTTTTAATAAGTGAAATTTCCAGGTAAATGGATGGACCTAGAAATGATCACTCTGAGTTAACCTAGACCCAGAAAGAAAAATGGTGAATGTAGCTTTGTATCTTAGATATGCATTATTTCAATTTGAAAATCAAGAGAACAAGAAACTAATAAATGACCATGAATGAGAAGGGAGATCTCTGGGAAAGGATATAGAATTTAGTGATATAAAGTGGGAGAGGGGTTTGATAGAGTAGGAAGGGTTTAATTTGGAAAGTAGGCCAGAGGACGGAATTGTGGGAAGGAATTACTAACACTAACCTTTAGAAAAAGCCATATGGAAATCTGCTGGAAATCTGCCACTTTAGAACCTTCTTAAAGTACATGCCTGTACATTATTAAAACTGATTAAAAGAAGTTATCTATAATAGAAGACATTACTCCACTAGACATCATAGACTGGCAAAGTAAAAGCCCAATGCCAGAAAAGGATTAGCTCTTTTGAAGCTGCTGATCTGGCATCCCATAGAGCCTCAGACAATACTGGCCATTGACCCTGCTCATCTTTATCCACTAGAACTAGACTGTAAGAACCTATTGCAGAACACACTACACACAGAAGCTGCAGAC
The DNA here is from genome assembly GCA_035773235.1 of Eospalax fontanierii. Taxonomy (NCBI): domain Eukaryota; kingdom Metazoa; phylum Chordata; class Mammalia; order Rodentia; family Spalacidae; genus Eospalax; species Eospalax fontanierii. Next base: position 25,376,951 of record CM069538.1, on the reverse strand, counting down.
CAAACAATGAAAAATTAGAGTTGTGCTGACTTCAGACTCACCTCTACTGGCTAGCTTTCATATTGTTGGTAGGTTCTATGCATGTTACCTAAAGAGAAGATTAATCATTAACAACAGCTAGCCTGGTAACAAGCCCACCAGTGAATAGAAGCATGAATATTATGGGAAGTAACCAGTCATTTTTTTATTGCATTCAAGATTCACTTCATAAGATGAAGCCCATAGCTAACATTTATAGCAGTCCTAAGAACCTGAGGCTAGGTGGTCACAGGTCATAGGGGAGAGTGGGAGAATCTAATATTGCTATCTACTATATATATATATATATATATATATATGTATATATATATATATACATATATATATATATATATATGTAAACTGATTCCTAATGACTTATTTTTATGCCCATAGATTAATTCATCTCTCCGTCCTCAGCAGAGAACCTTCCATTTAGAGGCAAATGGTGATTAACACAGAGAACCACAGCTGAGTAAACAACACAGAATAAAAGTCTTCAGAGTGCTAATCCCTGACTAGGATATCTATATCAAACTTCTGACCCACCCCCAAGACTCGGGGGTCAATGTGGAGGAGGAGGCAGAAAGATAGTAAGAGCCAGATGGGGTGGATGATTACAAGGAAACTGAGTTTTCCAGAAAGCTAGCATATGAAATCACAGCCATGGTGACAGCACACACAAGATCCATCGAAGGTAGAAGGTAAAGTCAGGAAAATTTCCAGCATGTATGTGGGGAAGTGTGTAACAATTACCTGAGAAACTACCCAACCGTACTGAGGAATTTTATCTGCAAACAATGCAGCTGGGTGGAGGAGTCAGTCTCATATATGGATGAGATTCCTGGCAGGTTGACCAGGATCCAGAATCCACACAGAAAGAGGGCATTTGGGGAAACAAATTTAACTCTAAAGATTATATATATATATATATATATATATATATATATATATACCCTAGAGTACATGAAATTGAGAGGTCGTTAGTGACAGGGGTTTCACCTTTTCACATAGAAGAGAGAATTGAAATATGATCAAAATATATTGTAAAAAATTCACAACAAAATTCACAAAAAAGTCAATCAAAAAGGTCTTAAGAACATCTTCATCTGAACATCTGGTATGTGTACTTTCAGTCCATGGCATCTCATACTATTAGAATCATATATCAGTTGTCATCTCTTCATAATTCCATATTAAATCTTAATGTGAGCCTCTCATATTTCTGAATTTCCAAAATTTATGCTTTCCAGAATCTTTCCTGATTAATATGTGCTTCCTTATGGCACTGTTTATCTAAATATATTGCCACATGGGACTCACCTCTTTCTTCCTTTCATAGCCTTAGGCAGTCCATCAGTCAATGTGCTTTCTTTGCATGGTGTGTGTGTGTGTGTGGGTGTGTGTGTGTGTGTGTTTGTTTATGTATGTATGTGTGTAGGCATGCTTGTCTGTGCATGTACATATGTAGACCAGAGGTCAATGTGAAATATGTCCCTCTGCCACTCTCTACTTTATGTGTTGGTTCCTTACTGAGCTTGGATCTTGAGGTTTTGCTAGACTGGCTAGAGAGAGAGCTGTGGAGATCTGCCTGTCTCTGTCTCCTCAGCACTGGGATATTATGCTCGACATTTTATGTGAGTGCTTGTAATATTAAATCAAGTCTTCATGCTTGTACAGCAAGCACTTTATCCACTGAGACATCCTTCACAGGCTCTCATTTGGATTAAATAATGTATCTAGGACTGGTCAGTTTAACCTCATTCCTCAATGTCAACTTGAAGCAAATAGATATCTCATGATGCTGCAGTGATCACCCGTCTGGTTTGTCTATGTCTTCTCTTGTCTCCCTGTATATTTTCAAGGAATAGCTCAAGGATTCTCAGAAATGGAATGTCAGACAATGATATATGCCCAGTGCAAAGTCATTACAAGGTTTCTTTCACTAATCATGAATCAAAAAATCTCCCTTAGCTATGCAACCAAGTAGGTAGATATGTACTAGCTACATATCATTACTGAGCAATTTCTTGCTGACTCCAAACTGGAATGTGTTGAAAAGGTAGAAAAAATAAACTAAATTTTATTATTCATAAGTTTGACATTGATTATTGATTACATGCTTTGTTGCCTTATGTTTAATAAAACCTCCGTGTTTATTATAGCACTATTCACAACAGCCAAATTATAGGATCAGCCTACAACAGGTACATACACAGAGACAAGTAGACAGACAGATAGACAGATGGACAACATGCACACACATACAAATATATGTTGGAATTTTATTTAGCCATAAAAAAAGACTTTTTTCTTTTGCTGGAAAAAAGATGCAATTTGAAATCATAATGAGTGAAATAAGTCATAATTGGAAAGACGGATAATATGTTATTTCTTATTTCCTAGAATTACTTATAGATACATAAAATCTGTGTGTGTGTGTGTGTGTGTGTGTGCGCGCGCACACATGCACGTGCGCCTAGTACAGGCTATCACCATCTGCTCATCTAGAATGATATGTGCAACTGCCATATTCTGTCTAGGTTCCTTGTGTTTATTCACAAGCTCTGGCTCTTAAAAAATCCCTGAGACTTGTTAGGAGAAATTGTGATACTGGTGACTCATTTAGTTAGAGCTGAGCACCCCAGAGCCTCTTATTCTCTGCATATTGACAGCTGTAGATCTCTGTGTTAACTGCTATCATCTGCAAGAAGCTTCTCTGGTGACAGATGAGATGTGTACTGATATATGGGCATAACAATAAATCATAAGAACTTGGTTTAATACTATGTCTATGTAACAGAAAAATACTAGCAAGTTCTCTGCTATAACCTGTGACTTGTCTAGTCACAGGTTCTTGGACCTAATAACAATGCTAGGAATGGGCTCCATCAAGTAAAGCAGGCATTAAAAAAAAATTTATTACAGGGCTGGAATGACGGTTGACCTGTTAAGAGCTCTGACTGCTCTTACAGAAGACCCAGGTTCAAATCCAAACACCCACATGGTGGCTATCAAGTATCAATAATACCTATTGCAAGGGATCTGATGTCTTCTTCTGTCTTCCATGGGCAATGAACAACACAAGTGCACTTACATACTTGTAGGCATAGCATTCATGCACATAAAGCAACAATAAACCAAAATATTTTATTTAATAATTTTATTTTTATGTATGTGTAAATGCACTATGACATTAAATGCCAGCAAAGTTCAGATTGGATTTCCCTGGAACTACAGTTATGGATGATTGTTAGCTTTATGGGAACTGAACCTGGGTTCTCTGAAAGAGGAGCCTGTGGTCTTAACTGCTGAGCCATCTCCCCAACCCTGATCTTAAATCAAATTAGAAGTTGGTTGGTTATTCTTATAACATTCATGCTACTATTATACCCAGTTGACTTATCTTGCCAAGCTGGTTATTACAGTGCTGGCAGGGTTCACAGCCGGATAAGGTTGATTGATGATCACTTTTCTGGTAGCATGCACTTTTCTAATAGGACTTTCCAGCTCTATTAAATCTAATCAGTAAAAATGAAACTTCAAGGTCAGTATTAGCTTGATTTCTCCATGTTTTTCTATGACTCACATGTGAAGCCTCTTCAGCAAAAGAATCTTGCTCTCAGATTCTGGTGGGTAACCCAAAGCAACGACAATAGCCAGTGTTGCTTGAAAGTCTGTGGCAATACCCTAGTCATTAACTCCAAAAGAGGGAGTCCATTCCTAGCATCATACTCTTTGAATTACTAGCCTGTGGGATGTGTAGGAGCATTGTTTTCCATTGTAGGATGACTCCATTTAGACTTTTTACATTTTAGATAGATAGATAGATAGATAGATAGATAGATAGATGATAGATAGATAGATGATAGATAGATAGGTATTAAAAAACTTCTAGAGTAATAGGCTTACACATGAACTTTTTAAAAGCCCACTAATGTTAGTTCTCCCTCCCCATACTCACTGCTCTAACCTGCCTTCTAAACCCTCACTCCATTTAACTCTTCCTGTTCCACTCTCCCCCCTCCACTTCTTACATCACTGCATTATTTTCCCCTCCCACGAACTCCCACCTCCAGGCCTCCATGGTCCCTTACTAGTTTCCTGATTTCTATGAATTTTTCAACTGAGACACAGATCAAAAGATTTAAATGTATCATCCACTTATGTGAGATAACATGTGAAGGGCTATAAAATAGTGTTCTTGTGGCTTTAAAAATATGCTTGGTACGTTTAGCTAAACCTAAACCTTGAGCGTGTATGCCTGGAGAGCCTTATCTTATGAGAAAGTTTATGCAAGAATGCTTGCTGAGGAGTCATATCTGGAATGCTGGTACTCCCCTAATTGCCTAATTGCTCAGGAGACACTTTGTTCTCCCAAGAAGGCATACTATGGTGATAATCTGTCTTGCTCGTGTTTTACTGAACTGCTATATTCTAGCTTCTTTATCAGTGTTCATTGTTCTGTGCACATTCAGCCGTAGCTCTAATGAGTGTGAGTATAAAAGCAGATTTGCCTGTGCTTATGGCTCTCCTGTGTGAAGAAATCATGCAAGTTCTTTGGTCTTTTTTCTCAGTTCCCTGATAAACCATTCAGATCTCCAGGCTTCCCCATTCTGCCACAAACATGTGCCTTTTGTCTTTCTGAGTCTGAGTTATCTCACCCAGGATGATTGGTTTCAGTACCTTAACTGTGAATTTGCTAATTTTGATTTTCTTAACAGCTGAGTAATGTTCTATTATGTAAATGTGCTACATTTTCATTATCCCTTCATCACTTGATGGATATCTAGATTGTTGCCATTTACTGGCTATTGTGAATAGAGCAGCAATGAATATAAATGAAGAGGTATGTTTGTAGTAGGCTATAGAGTCCTTTGGGTATATACTCAAGAGAGATATGGCTTTATCACCTGCTAAATCTATCACTAGCATTTGAGGAAGGTTCACACCAATTTCCATAGTGACTGCACCAGTTTATATTCTTGTCAGCAATTAATAAATGTTTCTTTTCTCAACATACTGGGAATTCCAAGCCAACAGCAGCCTAGCAGGGAGTTGGAGTTGAGAGGAGTGGGCTCCAGCTAAAGAACTATTGGAAGTTCACAGCTGCCGAGAGAAGGAGATTTCTTTACAGGTGCGATGCCAGGGAAGTTGAACAGGCCCCAGGGAAAACACACACCCAAGAACACTGGGGGAACCGAAATTAGACCCAATAGATCTTTAAAAAATAAGAATAAAAGACAGGAAGGCGGTGCGAGCGGAGATGGGGATGGAGTTTAAACACAATAAAGCCACATTCTGTGCAAATCTCCAGGAACCAATAAAATACTTTAAAATTACAAAATATAAATTTAATATATATACACACTAAATATGAAAGCACAAAGGAAGCTAGAGGAGCAGGACAGGAGTAGCAGAAGGAGAAAAATGGGTGAGTATCATGTTCGCTAAAGGTAAAGAGTACAAGACAAAAATAAATTATCTATATCAAATCTAACCCTAGCACACTGAATATATGAAAATAAAAACTGTAGTATTAAGATATATTTATTATTCATTTACTTAGTGTGACTTTGAAGGCCATAAATCATTACTTATTTGGTTTGGGCTGCGTTTTTAGTGGATCTCATTGCTCTGTATTCGTCACCATGGAAGGTGAACTCTGCTCAGCTCTGATGCCTCCTTGCTGTTCCCTGAACATCCTGTACCTGCTCTTCAGAGCTGTGGAACTCCCAGGATATATCTGGCAGCTTGCTCTCTCAGAATCCATTTTCTCTAAATTGTTCATCATGCATAATATTCATTTCTTCGAATACGTGTTCAAATATCTCATCAGCGAGGGCATTTGTGATGATTAGTTTTTGTCAACTTGATAAAAACTGGAGTAACCTAGGAAGAGGGAACTGTAATTGAGGAATATCCTCCATCAGATTGGACTGTTCACATGTCTGCGAGGCATGCTTCTGATTGATACGGATGTAGGAAGGCACAGCCTACAGTGGGTGGTACAATACTTGGTCCATTGGGCTTGGGCTGTATAAGACAGGTAGTTGAAAAGATCTGAAGACTAACCTCTTAATCCAAATCCACCCACTGCAACCCAAATACTGTACTCAGAGCAGATCAATTTTTCAGTTTGCTGTTAAAGCCTTTAAAGACTGTCCTTACCCCCAACTTACCATTTTATTCCTGAGACTACACTTCAAGCCCGGCAGTCCTCACCCCCAAATTACCTTGGATTCTGGGACCAGCCTTCTTACCTGGCTAATCTGATTCTGTTTACTCTGTCTCCCACTCTCCTACCACTACAGCAACTCTAAACTCCCTCTCTCCACATCTGTTCTCCATCTAGACTTGGGTACTCTTACTCTGAGCACCCTAGCTCTCTGGACTATCCTCTTAACTCTGGCAGGCTGTGAGTTCTCCAAACCTCACCGTGCACATCCCTCTACAATGGTACAGTCCTCCCACTGCTTCAGAGTTAGGCTTCTGTGTCCTTTTGCAGGGACCCACACCTAGCAGACTGCCTGAGAATGTCTGAATTCAGCATCTGAATTCAGCAGTTTTGGCAAGGTGTGCTATGCCTGCGGGCTAGAAGGATCCAAACCTTAAGAGAGATATAGGGAGCATCTGATCTCCTCTAAACTGAGATTCTGAGGGAACTTGACCAACTGAACTAGCACCTTTGGTCTCTCTAAAATAAAATCAAAAGGGAGAACCTGAAGCCTTAATCAACTAGCTTTTCAAACTCAATAAGAAAACAACCAAGACATATCAAGTATACAAACAGAAATATACTTCACCCACACAGAGGAAGACTTGAGTCTCTCATGAGAAAACAAGCAAAAAAAAAAAAAAAGAAAGAAAGAAAGAAAGAAAGAAATCAAAAACCACAGGCCAAGATCACAATGAAAAAAATAATAAAATAAAAAACCCAAATAATATGTCCCCACCAAACATCACCAGTCCTATAGCAGAGTTTTACACCAGGAACCCTAAGAAGATAACCCAGAACTTGGAATTTAAAAGAAGTGACGTAAATATGATCAAAGAACTCAATTAATTAAAAGAAAACAAAAAAAAAAAACAAACAAATCATAGAACTAAAATAAGATAGGGATAAACTTCTGAATGAATTCGCTGAAGAGATAGAAATATTAAAGAACACTGAGGCTGAAATGAATAGAGGAAGTGAAAAACTCAGGAAGCCAATTTAAACCTCACCTCAATTTAAACAGGAGGAAACCTTACCAATAGAATGACTGAAATGCAAAACAGAATATCAAGACTGGACAATAAAGTTGAAGAATTAGAGCACTCAAGCAAAAGTTATGAAAAGTTTCTAAAAACACAGGAATTGAATATGTAGGAAATGTAGGACACCGTGAAAAAAAAATTACACATCATAGGCATAGAAGAAGAAGAATCTCAGGATAATGTATTATCCAGATCTTCAAACAGATTGCAGAAAAAAATTTCCCAAAAGTAAAGAAAGAACTTCCCATAAAAATAAAAGAAGCACACACAACACCAGATAGGACAAGAAAAGGAAAACAGCATAACATAATAAAACTTCTAAGCATACAGAGAGAATTGTGAAAGCTGCAAAATAGAAACAAGTCACATATTAAGGAAAATTCCTCAGTATTACAGCTGACTTTTCAATACAAACATGAAAGCCAGGAAAGCATGGACCAAAATATTCCCAGTTTAAAAAGTGGCCATAAATGCTAACCTAGAATATTTTATCCAGAAAAAAATGTCTATTATAGTTGAAAGGGAAAGAAATATCTTCCATGTCATGAATAGGCTGAAACAATTCATGTCCAGAAATCCAGCTCTTTAGGGAATACTTGAATGAATTAAAAAAAAAAAACAACAACTGAAGAAAGGAATGACTACAACCAAGGGGCAACAGAAAGAAACTAAATGAAGGTAACTGGGAACACACAAAGTTAAACCACAGATACAATCAGAATTTGAAATGGGGGAATCAATATACATCTTTCAATAATAACTTAAAATATCAATGGACTGAATGCCTCAGTGAAAAGTTACAATCTAGTTGAATGTATTAAGAAACAAAATACAATCTTATGCTGTGTGCAAGAAATGCATCTCACCTTCAAAGACGCGTACTACCTTAATGTGAAATGATGGAAAAAAAAATATTCCAAGCAAATGGCACTAAGAAACAATCAGGAGTTTCCATTCTAATGTCTGACAAAATAGACTTCATACTAAACTTATCAGAAATTTTACACAGGCTATTGCCACAGCCTTTGATTGCCTCCCAGAATTTGAAGGTAAGTCCTTATTTCTTAAGAGAGGACATACTTCAGAGACAAGATTTGGAGAAATGGAGCTGGAACTAACCTGGTATCCACTTCCCCTGAGGGCTACATCTCATAGCTCTGGAGACCACTCTGCAAGTAGCCAAAGGAGAACATCAATCAAAGGCCCAAGACCAGTGTCAGGAGCAAATAACCACATAGATGACTGGCACAGCATTCGACACTTATGCTGTAGTGGCACTTTTATCTTGGGACCAATCAATGGCTACCTAGTTGGTCTAAGAGCCCACCTAATGGGAGGAAACACGTGTGTGGTATTGTAATCATGCCAAAGAGGTTGACTGAAGAGGCTATAAATCTTAGAGAGATCCCCAGGGTTGTCACACCCCTAAGCTAATGTAGCTTCTTACTAAATGCAAAAATATGTATCCTTATATTTAGAGACAAGTATCCCAATCACCACTCATCAAAGAAGTTTCTCTTTCATCAGATGGAGACTATTATTTAAAGAGTACCACGGCTGATCACACACAGACATTGCGTGTGAATTTCCTATGCCTAACAGGCACATCTACAATGCAACCTCTAGAGCCAAGGACCACACCATATCGAACAATGAATAAAGAAGTCACTAATGAATCTTTTAACTCTCATTAATGACTCTCCTGCATGCAACAAAGGGCCAGTAATACAAAAGATTGCAAATGGTTAAATCATGGAGATTAAGAATCTACAAAGTGTGGGTGCCTAGCCAAGACTCTTACATTCATGTTCACTCATCCAGGGCTCAGGGACCATTTCGGAAGAGGGGGCAGAAAGATTATAAGAATCAGTGAGGAGGTGTGTGACCACATGGAAATAGAATCCTACAAGTTCCTGGACTCTGCTGATATGAGCTTATAGCAATCATTTTGGCATACTCAAGATTCATTCAAACTCCAGCGGACAATTTCCTAGCATGGCACTGGGGAATGGGTAGCAGACCCCAACCTTTGCTTGACAACTGATTGCTGTTGGGTGAGGGTGAGCTATTCTTCCTAAAGTGAGGGAATCTGGGTAGGCTGAGTAGATCTCAGTAGATGAACCAGCACTAAGCTGACTTGGGGACACTAACAACTCAGTAGATATTAACACAGAGGTAAACATATACGGATTCAAGTTGGAGAGGTATAGGGGTTGTTGGTGGGGAAAGAGATATAAAAATGATTATGATTGATTTACATGTTCTGTATGAAACACACAATTATTGGATAAAATTATTTTTTAAATTCTACAAATGAGAATATATTCAATGAATTAAGAAAGAAAAAAAAAAAGGTGGTTGAGCCAGCCTGGGGCAACAAGCCTGTTAAGTCTCTGCTTCAGTCCCTTCCTTTAGGGTCCTACCTGTGCTTCTACTTTGTCCTCCATTGTAGACAGTTAAGCTGTAAGATCAAATAAACCTTTCTCACGTTGATTTCGGTTACTGTTTTATTGTTGCAACAGACCAGACTTGAAGAGCTTCCAATGGCCTTTAATTGAATTTACTGTAGTCTATGTTAATTTTCATCATCTTCACATTACGAAGACCATTTACAGAAGTTATTTATCTAAACTAACTTGTAGAGAGAACTAGGGATGTGATTCAAGTCCAAGGTAATAGAGACTTTCTGTAGTATATTCATCATAATTGTTTTAAAATTAAGAAATTATTACTGAAAGTTGAAAATCCTTAAGATGTGTATGTATGCTTAAATGATGCGTTATTGACTTCAGCACTATTGCTGATTATAGCTGGATAATTCTTTATTATAACAGTCTGTTCTATGCATCATAGTTTGCTTAGCAGTATTCGTTTCTTCTACCCACCTGAGAACAGCCTGGCCCACCAAGGTGACAACCAAATGTCTGCATGCATTGCCACAGTGCCCAAGGGAACATAGAAATGAAAAACCACTCCTTCATGCATATATTTAAGAATGTTTTAATATTGACCTGCTGCTCTAAACACTTTTACAGGGTCTCCCTGTAAATTCAGCTGCCCTGGAACTCACAGAAATTCACCTGCCTCTGCCTTCCATGTGCTGAGACTAAAGATGTGAGTCACCATGCCTGGCTCCATATACTTTTAAGTTCTGCTTGTTCCAATAGTAATTCAGAATTAATCTATGGCTGTTCCCAAACATCTTTAATTTGAAATTATGTCTAAAGTTTGTTTCAGGATGTGAATTTTAAGGTTTAGTAAGGCAATTAAATATTTTTGAGAGTTCAACAAAATACTAATGAGTGATGGAAATATTTCTTGCCAAATATGAACCTTTACTTAGTGTGTTATTTCTTAAAATTATTGAATTCAGCAAGGCACCAAGGAATTTCCAAATTTTGGTGCTATCATCAATGAATGAGGGTAAAAATTTGAGTTTCATGCTTAATGTTAACAAATATAAAAGCATATATAAATATATTTTTACTTTACAATTTAATAAGTTCAAAGAAGATGATGTTTCTTCATTCACATTTTGTGCAAATTCTGCATTGGTAAAACAATAACATATAGTATAACCTCCCTGGTTCATTTAGTGCCTTTAAAGTACATCTAACCATGCACATTTTTTTTAGAATTACTTGTTTAAAATCATTTTACAATTTCACTTAGCTACCATAAACTCAATATTTATCATATGATACTGACTACTAAATATATAATCTCATATTGATTGTACCCAAGATATAAAAAGCATAAATCCAGGGTAATTAAACCATCATACACATAAAGTACATTTTTTCTTGTAGAATTTTTAATCATTACATAATGTTATTTTATGAAAAGCAATTTTTACTTGTATAGAAAGTAAGGCCACACAATGAAATCTTAAATGCTTTTTATGGTTTTGTTAAAACAATGAATTAGGAAATTTTTACCATGGGATCTTTGATGAATTTTATAAGTGTATCATTTCTCAATTCAGCATGTCTCACAAGTGGATGGATTAGTCTGAATAAAGATCTGCAGGAATGTTGTATTCTTCTAAAATGCCAATGCCTCTAATATTTAATCCTAATTGCACAAAGATTGCTATCGGGATGATGGCATGTAGTTCATAATTGAGAATCAGTTGTTCTTAATAATACAACAGAAATTTGATCTCTTATGAACATTAAAATCTTTTAGCCCATCTTTGTATCTATATATACTCTTAGATTTCACAGTACTTCATTAAACAAGTTGGCATGCATTTTGCTTTAATATTACTTGGAAGATACAATCGACTGGCAGGAAGCACTGTGCTGATGGAAAGGGCTGCACAGGTTAGTGAATAACTGTGGACTTTGTAGCACAAATTTTTACAAAGTCCAAACGGAAGCAAAAAGATTTATTTAAATGATAACCTGGAGAGGTCTTTTATTTTTCTTCAAATAAATTATTCTAAATATACTTTAAAACAATCATGAGAGGAAAGTAAAATACATTTCCATTCAACAAGATCAATTATCTTTCTATGAATCTATTCATATTTGTAGAAAAGAAATTGAGATGCAATTAATAGAGAAATGTCCTTTCGAATTCTTTTTCAAGTAAAGCTAGAAACACTCCTTAAAGAGATTATTGCCAGTTTGAGTTCTAAGAATCTTTTTATATAATATCATTATTATTATCACCAAAATAATCCCCATAAAATTTAAATATTCTTTATATAAGAGCAAATTCAAAAATTATTCCCATTTTCAAAAAGTATTGTGACTATAACACTAAAGGATTTTAAAAGCAAAATGAGGAGCTGGAGAGCTGGCTCGGCAGTTAAGATCACTGGCTGCTCTTTCAGAGGACCTGGATTTGATTTCCAGCACATGTATGGCACCTAACAATTGTCTGCAACTGAAGTTCCAGGAGAATCTGATGTTCTCCTCTAACCTCTGTGGGCAGTGCATGATACACATGCACTTATATACATGCAGGCAATACACTCACACACATAAAATAAACATGAATAAAATTTCAAAAAAAGCAAAATGAAATTCATTCTTGAAATGTAAGAATTTGTGAACCATTAGATATAGTATATTCTATAAAAATGAACAAGGGAAATATATAAAAATGAAAATCATATGGAACTAATATTTTAGTAAAATTAAAACAAAATATTTTATTTGTTTTATAATGTATATATGTAAATATATATGCTTCTCATTAAATCATGATATTTACAAACTTTCTTCATTATACTTCGTTCATTCATAAGATAAAGAATATTTATTTGCGTTGTTTTTAATTTTTAGAAATACAAAAATATTGCAGATCAGAAAACTTCATAATTTCATGACCTAGCAACATGTAGAAAATTGTTTTTACTATTCTAATTATTCAAAATATAGACAGTTTACAAAGTGAACATATTTCATATACACTTTGAACACATTTGAAAAATCTGTTACTCTAAAATTTATGCTATTTTCCTTTTTATAAAAGAAATTCTTAGGAAAATTTAGGAAACGTAAACGTACTTTTTTGCCAGCTTGGAATCATTTGATATCTAAAAGACTAAATATGCCTTTGCAAAACAACTAGAAAAATCACAAGTTTTCTAAATGAATGCAAAGTGATCTGTCGAAAGGTAATTAATTATAGTACAGATATGAAGAAAACATGCCTTAATGGAAAACTTCTGAAAACAATCAGGAATATATGTATCTGCGATTTCAAAAATACACTACATGGAAAATAACCTGCTAATAAACAACTTTTAAAATTCTTATTTATTTATTTATTTATTTATTTATTTATTTATTTATTATGTGTATGAGTGCATTGTCTGCAGGTACGAAAGTGCACACATATTGCAGCCCACGGAGGCTAGAGGGGGTAGCAAATCCCCTGGAGGGAGATATAGACAGTTGTTAGCTGTGAATAGAACATAGGTCCTCTGCAAGTGCAGCCAATACGCTTAACCACTATCTAATCTCTCTAATTCAAATTAACAGAATTTAAAAAAATAGATTCTTCTTTTTTAATTGATTATGGTCATGATGAATGTAATTATCTTTAAAATAATGAATGGTAAAAAACAAAAACTCTTAGTCAACTGACATTTAAGGACATCAATTTTTGAAAAGTAAAAATAAGTTATATCACTTTATCCTGGTCACTGATAGTAACTTTAATAATTTCTGACTCAGTGCATAATCAATTTGCCAAATGTTCAAAGAAAGCCACTGATGCACCCTATAAAGAAATCTAAATATAAAATCTCTATGTTCTCATGTCACTGTATACCATTTAATAATTCAATGCCATTAATAACAAGAAAGAAACTTTCCTGTAATTCTGCATCATGATCATGGTAGCAATTTTCCTCAAATGATCAAAAGTAATATATTTTCATTTTTTGACTTAAAAATATTTTCTTTCTCTCCTCCTCCTCCTCCTCCTCCTCCTCCTCCTCCTCCTCCTCCTCCTCCTCCTCCTTCTTCTTCTTCTTCTTCTTCTTCTTCTCCTTTTCTTTTTTTTTTTTTTTTTTGATTTAGTGTTCCAGGACAGAATAAAGAGAGACGAGTGGGGTACATTAGGAATCAGTATAGAGGCTAGAGATTTCTTCCTACGTGGCTGATCTGTGCTCTCTAGTTTCAGGAGAGGGCCACAGACTGAGAATAGAGAACGGGCTGTCAATTTGCCATTTCAGAAGCTAGAACGTGAGGGAAAGTAGCTTGAACAGCAGATGACAGTGCCCCTGGTTGTCATTGGTCTTTGTCATTGTCATTTGGTCTTCAGTGTAGTTTAACAGTAAAGTGAATGAGGGAGTGTCCAGTTAATATTTCTTCTTAACGACACAACCAAGAGTCATCTGGGGAAGAGGAATCCTCAACTAAAGAATTTCTTCAGTCAGCCTGGCCTGTGGCCATGTCTGTGAGCCATTGCCTGGTTTGATGACTGGTTTGGGAGGACCCACCCCTCTGTGGGTGACTCAGTCTCTGGGGAGTTGGGCCAGACTGTATAAGAAAGCTAACAGACAGCAACATAGGGAGCCTGGGAGCAAGCCAGTACACATCATTCCTCTGTAAGTTATGTTTCTAGCTCCTGCTTCAGTTTCCATCCTGACTTCCCTCAAGGAGTAATTGTGACCTGGATGTCTAAGCTAAGAAAGCCTTTCTTCTCTAAGTTTCTTTTGCTCATGGTATTCATCACAACAGCAGAAAGCAAACTAGAACACACACTGGTAACAGGATAAGTGTGATATTGCTCAGATGGACTTGTGCATGTCCTTTTTAGGGACATGCTTTTTAAGACTGTGGAATTGTTCAAAAATAGTCATAGTCATCCAAGGTGTGATATTGGGTCAGCTCAGTTTTGCCTCAGTTGATTGCACCTTCTTCCTCAAGTACAAAGCTTGCTCAGCACCTAAAAATCACAACTTTAAAAAACACATGTGGACATTGCATTAACCAGATACTTGTCTTAGGTTTTTATGTTTTAGTTAGCTCCTAAATTACCATTAGATGCTCTAACACAAAAGGTAAAGAAATGCATCAGCCACTGTATATTCCAAATAGGAAGGTGGTGGTAAGGCTTGCTTTCTGGGAATGTGGTTCTGCTAACACTGGATGAAAGAAGACAGCCATGCTGAGGAATAGGTAACATCTAGGAAGGAGAGAGGTCTCCTTTTGAGAGCTAATGTTGACAGGATGTATGGGGAGACGGAAGAGAGACATCAGAAAGAAGTGCTGAGTTTCTCTCTGCAGAAAGACTGGTGGATGAGGATCGATTTACTGCATTGAGAAGGATTAAAAGTAGGACAAGCTGGGAGAGAAACTAAGGGGTTTCTGAAGTTTAAAAGCAAAGTAAGCATTAGAAAAAAGACTAAAGAATTTTTGTGTGTTTATAGAGAGTACAAGCTAAATAATATCAGGAAGCCTAAAAGACCACGAATTGGAAAGGCTACAGTTTAGGCGGTGCCTAATTTATATTCTAAGACATTATTAACAATGTCAAAATATTTCACAAGTTATTTATGAAAAAGAAAATTAGTCTATTTACGAAAATAAAGGTTGAATTTGTTATATACTGAAATAATCTAAATGAGAATAAAATCAACTATGTATCCAAATTCACAAATGGAGAAATCATTGCTTTAAAAAAAAATCTCAAGATCCCAATAAAATAAAGCATGTTGTCTTACTAATTCTGCAAATGAAAGCCAGAGGGCTTGCTCATTCATTGGACTGTCCAAAGAGAAAAGGAAAGTTCTATAGTACTCATTGCAAGGGCATTTAGGGAAATAGGCATTCTCCTCATATTTCTGAAGTAATACAAATTAATTCTGAACTTTGGGGATGATTTATTGTAATCTTTTGGAACTTTGCAGTTTCCTGTGAACTCAAGGTTCTCTAATTGGCTGATATTATAATGGACAACACTGAGTGTCAGTGTGCTGAAAGAAACAATTAAAATTGACTGAAAACAAGAGAAATGGAGGAAGAAAATGCTGAGGAAGGGGGAGAGAAAAAAATTGAGAAAGAATAAAGAAAGGGAAGGGAAGGGAGGGAATAAAAGATACAGAAAAGAAAATTGAGCTTATTCAGCTTCCTAAACACATAGGAATAGAGAACAAAATTCAGAGCAATACTCTATTATTATAAATAAACCTACACATAATAAACTTGAGAAAGACTTGGGCTTTATATAGAACTATCTCATATGTATTCATTCACTTTTCATTTAAGGAAAATAAACACACATTCATACAGACAAAACTGACGTTTTTATTATATTTTCTAATTGTAGTACACATTTATTATTAGTATATTTGTAGGGAATATATTTACAGTGATTAAGCCACCAAACTATTAAAAGTCAACCAAATAGACTTTTTGATTACAATAGCAAATCTCTGGCTCTCACACATTTTCTTCTCCACATTCATGCACCTCGGTGAAACAAATCATCTTAAAAGTGTTTTAATCTTCAGTTTTCCTCGAGGGACATAGCCATGGCAGAGTACCCAACTGAGACACAGTTTCATAATTTCCCTGATCAATCAGGGTCTGTATTGTTAAGGCTTGTCAATTCTTACTACGTTTCAGTCAAGCATCCCACTACAAACTATTAAGATGCCCAGACATGCAGTGGACCCAGACTGTGTGAGATCCACAATTTACATTCTTTGAGGAATTCTGCCAGGAAGAGAAGTTAAAAGCAAATGTTACGGTGTTTTGAGTTGGAACTTTATTTACAATCATTGTAGTTAGAAAATTGAGAATTAGTACCAGAAGTCTATATAGAATACTTGATGTTCTATTACGTATGGAATTATGAATTGTACTTCAATCCAGTTCTCAGCTATTTTTTCAAGACTTCTGTTACATCCGTATTATTTAAGCTCCTGTTGCATGACTTTCAGAAACACTCCATATTTTGAATTTTATTTGACTAAATCTTATTTTGTAAATGAACTGAAATTGCAGTTCTTCCTCAAATAATGCACCTGAGTGTTTCATTACACGACTCCCCAGCAGCTATGAGCAGGTGGAAAAATTTAATCTTTCTTGTAAAAACTTTTCTCAGGGTTCAACAGATAATAATGCCCATTTCCCCTTCCACAGCTGTGCTATGATCAAGCCATGAAAACACTACATTATGTTTTATTTTGCTTATAAGCTACTGGCTTCAGAAAATCTGTGTCATGTTTGCTTCTCTTGGGATACCCAGGATAGTTAGCAAAACAGTAAATTGCCATACAACTATTGACTAAATATGCAGCCCCAATGCTTTCTAGTTGGTAAATTGATCCATATAAAGGCCTAGGAAGCAGAAGAGAAAAGGATTAAAGTTTAGTACATTTTTCAGTGATAAGTTAAATTTGTATTTTGAGGGTAAAGTTATTCTAAAGAAGAAAAATCTAACAACTTGAATTACTACATTTCACATTTAAAAAGAAATTGTATCATATTCTGGCCAAAAAGTTTGAAGCAAGAGAAAAATAAATTTAAGAAGTAAGATACCCTGACTTATAATTATTTGAGCTAATGTTTCTTCTTATGTTTAAAAATATCTAGTTTCTTGGAATACAGAACATGTAATTATTTTTTTCTCTGAACCAAAGACTTTATATTGGACATACAAATTCCAGATTGCACTAGCACACCATCATTATCAGTCAAATCAAGTAGAAATAATGAGTACTGGTAATATAAGTTCTGGATGCATTGCCAGAATCCTTGGACTTGAGTAAAAAATAAATGTTTAAATTTTGAGATGTGACAATGTGACAGATATATAATTTTAAAAATTGTGATGAATGGAAATAAAATATCCAAAGATCAGAAGGAAATTTACATCTTACTTTTTAAGGATCTGAGAAAAAAGTAAGAACTTTTTCTGTTTGCATAAAATTTATACGTTTATAAGTTCACATATGGGCAAAACTGGATATTGAAAATTATGCTGTCTACTTACAGGATTTTTTATTTCTAAATAAAACAGATAATTAATATTATCTTCTAAACTTCCAAAAGTTACCATATTGTATTACTAAGGATTCTAAATCTGTATAGAGAAGAAAGACAGTCACATTGCACTTGAATAAGACGTCAGCAGAGCCAGCACACCCAGAGTCATCCACCCACCCACAACAAACAGAGACATCTATGAGCAGTCTTCTTAATTTCTTTTTTTAGTTCAGCATTAGGAATGAGCGCATAAACAATTACAATTTATATTCTTAATAATTCTGAGTTCTGTGAATAAGAAAATGTGATTAAAAACTAAGTATTCTATACTTGCACTTTGCCAAATTATCTTAAGGTAACATTTGGACCAAAAAAAAAAAAGCGAGAACTACAATGCCACACGTTTAATTTGCAAATTATTTTGTAGTGCTTGGGGTAATTTTAGAATATCCATTATTCCTGTAATGGAATGATTGTTTAAGAGGAGAAAAACACATACTTATAACCAGAGACATGCTTATGTTGTTTCGACTGCTAACTGGTACCTGGTTTGAACAATGCGCACCAGGGAATTCTTTTTTGTAGTGTCTTAATTTCTGACCTGTACTGCTCCCTATTGGCTTACTTTCCCTCTCAGTTTGTTACTTTAAGCTATCATAAACACTTCTTAATTTCCTCCTCTTACCCTCTCCCAGATAATCCCAAGCTATGAACTCTGTTTCCTCTGTTCTCCTGCAAGCTGTTCATCCTAAGCATAGGTTATCCTTCATGTCTCATTCTTATCCCTGAGTTAACTACATTCATGGACCCAGACAGGGGTCGCAGCTCTCTTCACTTTATTGTACATTCACTTTCGTTAGATAGAGTACTGAAGAAAGTAGAACATATTGACAACGGAGTAAAATAATGACTGTGCACACAAGCCCATATTTGCTCCAGTGGGCTGTCAATGCATACCACATGGATAGGACATGCACTACTATTTTGGAGATTCCATAACTAAATGTTATAAAAACTCCTTGAATCCAGTTCCTTCTTCCATCATGACTGATGCCTCATGGAGGCCAGATTAGGCAGAAGAAATTTTACTTTCATCATAGTCTTTGATCTGTTGGGGTTCTTATACCTGGCTTGTGAATGCATAAATTATTGAGCAAGCTTAATGCACCCAAAAATATATGAGCTGTTGTAGATAGAGTGATAATTACTCTCCTTAAATATTTGCATGGTATGATGAACACAATATGTTGTGTGTGTTTGGACTTAGTGCTTGTTTAAATAATGGAGTTCAAAACTTTCCGTTCAGATTCAGATTCTGTGCTCTTCACATAAAATGAACAAATAATATTCCTTCAATTAAGATAGGAATACTAATTGGAAAGGTACTCACAGGTATATTTGAAATGTATCAATTATGGTGTTAACTGAAAATTAATACATGAAGTAAGGAGCTACATTGACCTGTGGTGTAACAATAGATCATGCCTCTGCTAATGTTCCAATTACAAGACCTTAACCTGAACTAGTGACAAATAAGAATACAGTTCAAATATTTCATTTGCACACACACACACGCACAGACACCCTCATGCTGAATTGGCAGAGGTTGATTCAGGTTCAGAATTTCAATACTACTCAGTATCTTTTCCCCCAGGTGTCTCTCTCTGTATTCAGCTTGTTTCCTCTTTCTGCTAGTGCCTCCGACCCCTTCTCCAGAGACTGTCAGTAGCTTTTGCAAGATTAATTTTTTTTTACAGTGTCATACATGTGTACAATGTGTTCGGATTATTCTCTCCTGTATCCTCTCTTATTATCTTTCTCAATCCCCAGCAACCAACCAGCCCTTCATTGCTACAGGTCTCATTCTCAGATTCGTGACTTTCAATTTAATGTTGGGACCCATTTAGTTTAAGCAGGACTATCATTATGGCCATTTGATTGGAACTATCCTTTGGAGCCTGGTGGTATCAACCTGTGGGCATCAAACTAATGGACCTAATTTCCTTTCTTCCTGAATCTATCAGGATCAAATTGTTCATCAGTGAGTGTGAAGGCTCTGAACCTTATCTTCTTAGATACTTGAGACAGCTGTTTTTGGTCTCATTCTTATCCTAACAAGTGCGGGCATCTCTGACTCCTGTGAGTTTGTAATTGCAATAACCTGGAGATGACATTTCACTGTCCTTCTTCCCACTTCCCGTCCTCATTTTCTTTATTCTCCCTCATGGTTCTACAATATTTCCGGACCCATGGAGAGAATGGTATATATGTCTAGTTTAGCATATTTTAATGGAGAGCTCTCAGCAATCTATCTAGTTTATTCCTTGGTGCCTCATTTTTTATACTGTAGAACATATACCTTTTCTTAGGAAAGTTTCTCACAATGCAGTAAATCACTGTTTGGGGAGAAAAATGCTGGTGGGAAGGAGGCTCTGTTTAGAATCTCTCAGCGAGATTGGAAGTGATAGATCAAAAATAACTCTCACAGTAGGAGGAAGGCTGATTTGTAGACCTGGCTCTTTTTTTCTTGGATGACAGACTCTAGACTCCTAAAATCTCTATTGTGTGCATAACCAATGGAATGCATTGAACGTATGTCTTTACCCACATCCATCTGTCTGCTGTTACCTTAGCATCCAGTGTGGCAGTATTTAGTGATGATGTCTCTGAGAAGCAATTAGATTTGGAGGAGGTTATGGGGCTTGGCTCCAGATTAGTCTAAAAAGATATGGTAAAAAATCTTCCTTTCTAGGATAGAAGAAGATACAGAAACTGATGCCATGGCAAGCAGGAAGAGAGGCCTCAACAGAGTGTGTTTGGGTTACTTCATGGAACTTCTGACTTCTCTCCCTGCTCATGAGAAAAATGTCTGGTCTGTAACACCTAATCTACAGATTATTCTTATGAAAATCAAAGCAAAATAAGGTAAGCCCGCACCTTTAATGTTAGTGGATAGTGTTATCTAAATATTCAGACATTTCCCCACTTAAATAATGAGATAATTGTCAAAAAATGCTTTCCCCAAATTGCATTAATCACTACAGAACTTTAAGTAGATTACGTACCTTTTGTTGATACTCTTTTCCTCCTCCTCCTCCTCCTCCTCCTCCTCCTCCTCTCTTCTTCTTCTTCTTCTTCTTCTTCTTCTTCTTCTTCTTCTTCTTCTTCTTCTTCTTCTTCGTTTCTTCTCTTTTCTTCTTTTTCTCCGCCCCCTCCTCCTCCTTCTTCTTCTTCGGCATAGTGGCAAACACCTGTAATTCCAGCACTGTGGACAGAGAGGCAGGCAAATCTCAGTGAGATCAAGGTCAGCCTGGTCCACAATAGCTACCTCTAGGCTAACTGGTGCTACAGGGACACCAAAGCCTGTCTCAAAAAATCAACAATTATCATTAATGATTCTGTTATCTTACATTGAATAATATCACTAACAAGGAAATTGGTAGTTAATTCTTTTAATGATACTTGTGGCAAACAATAAAAAAATAATAATTATGCTAATTGTCTCGTATAACTGTCAAGGAACACCACCCAAGAGGCAGACACCACTATTTTCCACATTTATAGGACCATTATTCAATGCAGGCCATATTTGTAATTAAACAAGGATTAAATATAGAAGGACTTGGTGTTGAGAAAAACACTTTACATAGGAAGACATACTGTCCACCCAGGAATTGGTGAGTTTCATCAATTGGTGAGTTACATTATGAAGAAATTTTCATAATGCAGCCTGGCATATATTTGGGTCCTGGTAAATTCTGTATGAATTAATGAAAGGATGACTGAGTGGATTCCACAGCAATAGAAGGTTTTGCTGTGCAACATAGCATCAATTTTATTTTAGAAACAGAAACCTAAGAATGTTTGCCACTCTATGTATAAACAGAAATCATCTTATCAGCACATGTTAGTCCTTTGCACTTGGAAAGTTCTAGAGTAATGGGGTACATATTTTTTACTCATAAAACACCTGAAAATATGAAAAATGAAATAGCTGGTCTCAGTTCTAAGAGTGCTATGAACTCATCATTGCTACTTCTGATAACTCTTTTCAAAATCTATTGTAAAAAGCCAGATGGATATTGTATTATGTATTTTTCAATGATTTTATGAGATGCAAAATGTTATATTTCTTAAGGCTCCAGATTCCAATTGATTAATTTTTCCATTTTTTATTTCAAAATTGTTACAAAATACACATACCTAAATTTTACTCTTTTTTTTAGACTTTTTTTTCCCAGTACATTAAGTACATTCACAGTGCTGTTCAACCATCACAGCAGTCCACTCCTGTAACTTTTGAATTCCTACATTTTAGCTCTGTACCCGTCAAACTATAACTACTCATTCCCTAGCTCTAAAGAAACAACTTTAAAAAAAATTGTTATTACTCTTATTACTATAATTATTATTATTACCTGATATTTTGAGACAGGGTACCATGCAGCCTAAGTAGTCTTATATTTTCTGTGTAGGTTTGCTCTGAGCTGATCCACCTGCCTCCACCTGCTATGGACTTGAACTACAAGCATGTACTACTGAGTGCATCAAGAAAATGCCTAATTTGTTCAGGAAAGCTAACAAAAAAGTAATTATAGTGTTATAAAATATCAATCCTAGCTTCAGTTCATTATAAATATTATTTGGGGAAATAATGTAAATTAAGTATCCTTCATTTTAAAAAATTGATTGCACTTTATACAATACAATGGATCATATTATTCATTAATTTGATCTTTTTCCATGCTTAAAAAATTTAATCTGTAATCTTATGTATTTAACTTTGTATTTGAGTGAAAATAGAACAAAAAATCCACAATAATCTTCAGGACAGAAACAAGGAAAGCAGGTTATAATTTTCTGTTTGTTCTTTTTGCTTGGATTTTTTTTCTTTGAAATGGAATATCAATTTTGTAGACCCAGCTGGCCTAGAAATTTCTATGTTGATCATTGCACACTGGTCTCAGTCTCACAGCAATCTGCCTGCCTTTGACCCTCCAGTGCTGATTTGAGTGTACATATCACCCAAATTCATGTGCTCAGATTTTAACACTAATGCAATGAAATTAGAGGTAGGGCATCCAGAAGGTAATTATATCAGAGGGTCGTTTCATAGACAAAATTATTGCCCTAGTTGAATATTCCTGTTGGAGCTTGCCTGCCTTTCTACTGTGTGAAACAGAGTGAATAGTAAGGTGTTTTCTGTGAATCAGAAAACAGGTTCTCACTAGTGAATGAGTCTTCCCTTAACCTTGAACTTCCAGCATCTAGATGTATGAAAATTAAATTTTGCTTAAAATTCACTTAATCTAAAACCATCTTTTATGTTCCTTAGCAGATTAAAATGGAAGAGAAATTGAAATAGGAAAAATATATACATATATATGTATATACACACAGACACACACACACACAAACACACACATACACATACACACACTGGTATATTAGTCACATAAGATGGAGACTATTTTAGTGTGGAAATAGTATTCTCACTTAAGAGAAGATTTGTGAAAAATATAGGTCTCAATAAATCTGATGTAATCTTGGTACTGGTTGATGAAAATGTTGACATCACTGAATAAAACATGGATTTAAATTGCTTAACTTCTTTAAATATAATGATTTTTATCACTACATCCAAAATTTTCGCTTTGTTTTAACAGTGCTTTCAGTGTCCTTTAAATGAAAGCTCCTATTTTGATAAATGAGTGGCATATTCCCACTGAGGGGCTTCTGTGAACGAATCAGGAAACACACATTTAAGCAGAGTTAGAGGACTCATCTGGAATATCTTTGCAAGTACTGCTCTTATGGCCATGAGGACTCACTGTAATACTAGTTCTTAAATAAAACGAATAATTTCATTTATTTTGATTTATACAATGCCATAAACTATTTGGATAAATATTACTCAATTATTTCCTTTAATTTTTGAAATCCTTTTATAACCTAGTCACCTTTTACTGAAAAGAAAAATTTGCTCTTGAATTCTCTATCAAGCTCTTTTGCATTTCGTTTGGAATGTAAAAGCAGTCGAGCTGCATCATTTAGTAACTCTTATTTCACCCTCCATAAACTTCACTTTCTGCCTCTGAAGGTACAACAGCATTAGCACTGATTTTTTTTTTTTTTTGAGGAAATCTAAAATGACTTAGGTCGGAGAACTAAGCAAGTTGCCTGCAAATGTGCTTTCTAGTCCATTTGTTACTTCTGCAGTAATAAATGTCCACATTTGGTAATTCTTAGTAATAAAATGTTTGCATAAGCACATGAGACATTCTGGTCTGAGGAATGGATTTCTTTTTCCGAATTGTATAATGCTGTCACTGTATGTGGTTCAGTGTTAGTACGCCCCAGGTTTTAATGGGTTTCATTTATGATAAAAAAAAAAAAACCTTGCAAGAGAAATAAATGTGTTTTGATTTATGAACATTCTTATGGCCATTTTTATTAGCTTTTCAGCCTTGTGGTCAGATGTATTTTATTACAGGAACAAGCATTCACAATAACTTGCCATCTGGAACAGCAGGCTTAGGCTTTCTTCTGCTGACATCTGAACGTTAGAGTTAATACCCAGCTTTTCCAATGCTGTTGTATCAAATATACCTTTCTGTGGCCTGTACGCTAAAGAACACCCAGTGTTAAATCCACCAGAAACATATTCAACAAAGGTGGGTTAGTCTTTACCATTTGTCTGAATTTAGATCACAAAGCAAATGATCTTTGAACTCCGTTAATACATTTCTTTAGTGCTCTGGGCTACAGCATAGACTCCCTTTATTTTGTAGTACCAAGAGTCTATAGACTAAGTCATTTGTTCTTTTTATTAATAGCAATTTGCTCATTGGTGTTTTCTTCAGCATACTGCTTTTGGATTAATTTTATTATCATAAGTAAAAAAATGCAAGTTGTAATTAATTAAAATATTCCAAATTGAGTGATTATTTGTATAGATAACGTTCTCCTCTACTGCATTTCTATCAGTCTATATATTAATAATCTGATTGAATTTATTCAATTTGAAAATTGAGGAGATGACTCAATGTATAAGGCCTTTGCCTCACAAGCTTGAGGAGTGGAATTTGGATCCCCATCTAAATGCTTTGTAAAAGTCATGACCTATCAGATGGACAGTGATTGAAGAAAAAGCTCATTTTTGACATCTGGCCTCCAAATGCATATACACACATAATACTAACACACACACACACAACACAAATATAAAAAATCTACTTTAATCATTTGGGGAGGGAATTTTGGGAGTTTAAAAACTTTCCAAATCACAGAAAATAATCAATCATGTTCCTTCCCTTGATAAGTTTTAGACAGAAATAATTAATGCATGGTTACTTAATTTAAAAAATGAGCTTTCAAATTGCCTTCATAAACATGTAAAGAAACTTGATTCCTTACAGAAACAGACTTTTCTTTACACATTAGAAAAATTTAAAGAAAGAATTCAAATTAAGATGTAATCCTTGCAAACCTCAGGAAATCCCAGCTTCTACATAGAGAAGTTTAGAAATCTTCATCACTGAACTGCCTTTTTAGGAAGTAGTCATTTGAACAGAGAAAAATGTCTGATACTAATTGTGAATGATAACAATATGCAATATCCTAAGACCATATATTTACATATAATTATATTTAAATAATAAATATATATAATTTAAAATAGTTCAGTTTGAGCTATTTTATAGAAATAAGCAATCATGAAGACACTAATCATAGTAATAATGAAAATAATGCTGAGCCAATATCCCACTAGAAGCTCATACTAACTCAAACTAGTATCTGTAATCCTCATGTAAAATTAGGAGACTGGAATTAATTTCTTTCTTGTTCTCCATTCTTTTGTCAATCTCGGTTCGATTAAGGATAGAGAAACTACTGGAGATATTTCTAGTTCAGGGAATTATCCTACATGAGTTGATTATAAATGTGCTGGAAGGACTTGCAGAGCAGAGAGTAATCAGTGATCTTGAAGTTTTGCTCCAAGATGGAAACCCGGGATCCTCACAGACCATTCATCTGCGAGAGATTTGAGTTGTCTGGCACTGTGAGAAGACAAAGCAAAAGTGCCAAAAGAAGGACCTTTCTCCTGCCGAGGAGCAGACTCTTGGGTGGTCTTCATCACTTATGCTGTCATAGATACCGGCACAGTGCCTACCTTTATCCTTTCTTGCTTCTTTTAGTCCGGCAAATCTCCCCTCAAATGCTTGTACAGAAAGGCAGTTAGAAGGAGTGTGTAGAGAGAGAGTTTGTTACTTGAAGTTCATTAATTATTTCAGGCATTCTGTTCTAGCAATTGGAAGCTAGCAATTACACTACAATTCCAAACTTACCAAACCAAACAACAGACAATCAGGAATTCTGCCTGATACTTGATTTGGAGGAAAAAAAATCAAACAAACAAACAACAACAACAACAACAACAACAAAACACTCATGAAATTCTGGGTTAACTTTTCTACAGTTAACAAGATTTAAAAACAAAAGCAAACATATCATAAGGACCTATGGGTATGCTTGTGTCTATATGCGTGTTATGTGTATAGTGTAAGTACTTGTTGGTGTAGGTGTGTGGACGTAAGTGTGACAATGCACGTACAAGTGTGGGGGTGCATATAGAGGCCTAAGGTTGATGTCTCATACCTTTCCTTCACCTTTCTCCACTTTATTTTCTGAGACAGGCTTGCTCAGGGAGCCATATGGTTAAGCTAGTCTGGCTAGGAACGAAGCTTCAGGGATCCAGCTAACCTGCACCCCGACTCTAGCATTACATGTATAGGCTGCCACCGCTGCCTTTATACACGGCTCTACGCCTAGAAACCCAGGCCTTCTTTTTTGCATGGCAGGCGCTTAACCAACTGAAGCACCTTTGCAGACCCAGGGTGACCATTTGTACATGCTCTGCTTTTGGATAAATTCTGTGAAGGTCCTGCTATGGTTGGGGAGAAACTCAGTCTGATTATTTGCCTTGCATGAGGTAGGCTTTGGGTTTGATCTCAAGTATGTCAGAAAGAAATGACTAAGTGAATGAATGAAATCACCCTTTCATACTGATCACCTTCTTAAGAAATCAGAGTTACATATCTCACTGAATTTTTAAAGATTATTCAAGGGAGATCCATAATCTCATACCATGTCATAAGAAAGATTTTAGCAATGAAAGCATGTCCTTATAATCTACTATCTCCTCTTCCTTGACACATATATCACAATGTTATATTATAAATGCTTTTGAACTGTGTTATTTTTTACATGTTTCTCTCAGCTAACAGTCCATGGGCTTCGGGTATCACTGATAATGCTTCATAATCCCTATGGTGACTTGTCTCATTTAAACTCTACAGTTAATTCAGTCAAGTCACCCTTTGCATCTGGGGACTTATGAAAAATATTTAAACATAATAAAAATCTATACAATTATATATTCAAGTGGCACAGTTATTTTCAGGCTTCCTGACAGAAACTTCCAATATGGACAGAAGAAAAGACAGAAAGGAATGCATGCTGAGTATTACAGACAGTTCTTACCTTATTAGATTATGAGCCCGAAAGTAGATGTAATCTTTAATAGATACCATTTGGTGAGAAATATTAATAAATGTATTCAAGTTCTCTGCATATCAAAATATTATGATTCAAGAATATCCTGTGATTAAAACATGCATAATTAAATGCTCAAACATTTTTCAAGAAGATAGTAGTTTCATATTTTCAAGTAACAAAGATATTCTCTTATTCCACATTTCAGACATATACACTTATTAATAGAAATTGTGCATAGGTAAAAATATCAAAGATACCTCATTTTAAAGCACAATAAAAGCGAAAATAGCTGAGACGATCCTTAGCCAATAAAGAACTTATTACCAAAACATGAAAATTGGACTGGACTTCAGAATCCCAGAACACATATAAAAACCCTAGGTGTTCCTGGAAACCTGTCACCCTGTCCATTTGATGATCCCAGGTTCATGCTGAGTAGCTAGAGCAGCGGGAATGAGCTCTGAGATAAGAAAGTTAATCTGCCTCAATAAATAAGGTGCAAAGTGATTGAGGAAGATACTACATAACCATTGGTTTATCCAAAAGCGTGCACAGACAAGTGTGAGCACACACAAATGAAAACATGAATACAGGTACATGCATGGCACACATATATACAAAAAATCCAAACCCTGATATAATATACATTAAACATCTGCACACATTATCTCTGACAATATTTCATAACTAATGCCGATTCCTACATTGTTAGCTGCTCCTTATGTAAAAGTTAGACCATTTCACCTCTCTAGATCAAATGTCTGTAATCCTAGGGTTCCCACAGGAGAGATGGAAGGTCAAGACAGGAGAGCCTCTCAAGAATGCAGATCAGTAGCCTGGCATATACCATACTTAACAGCAAAGAAACTTTGTGTCCAATAACAAGAAAGGTGAGGACCATCACCCACACACTTGCAATGGCATGTGCACAAGTACATTTATACACATAAATGTTTACATACAGGTACACACGTATGGTATACAGAGATAAATATTATTTAATTTTAATTTTCTGAATATTTATATTATCTCTTTAAGGACTTCACACTATGTACTTCACTCATTTTCTCTATGCCCCAACTCCTTCCAAATCCACCTTCATCTCCCTATACATCCAATTCCACAGCCTTTGTTTTTCCCCATGGAGTCCAATATATGTGTTGTCCAAATACTCTTGGGTGTGGCTCTGTTTGGACTTGTGTTTGACCTATCAGTGTCAACACTTATAGAAAATTAACCCTTCCAGTAACTACCAAATGCCAATAGATCTTAAGGTATAAGGTAGGGTTGCATGCCCACTTCTCCCACGTGATGCTGGAATTTTTTCTGGCTTGAGTTTGAGTCTTGTGCAGGCTGTCAAAATCACTATGAGTTCATAAGCACTGTATCTTCTAGCTTCCTGGTAGTGGTCCATCGCTTTATTTATCTTTGTGTCCCCTCTCTGTGAAGACCCTTGAAACTTGATGGGAGAGGTGTGATATGGATATCTCATTGATAACAAAGCACTCTGAAGTCTCTTATTCTCTGCATGTTGACCAGTTGTCTGTGTTTCTGTGTTAACTGCCATTGACTATAAGAGGAAGCTTCTCAGATGAGGATTGAGAAAGGCACTAATCTATGGGTATGACAATATACCATTAGAAGCCTTTAAATTCTATGTATCTTTAGTACACTATTAGTACCAATTTATTCTCTAGGAGAATCTAGGTTCTTAGTCTCAAACTATGCAAGATATGGGTTTCCTTTTGTAGAGTAGGCCTTATATTAAATCAGAGGGTGATTGGTTGCTCTCATAACATTCATGTCACTATTGCATTAGTGAACATACCTTCCCAGGCTTGTCATTATTATTGCTCACAGTGTTAACACTTAGATAACAATGATAATTGTTGTTTTCATCTGGTAGCATGTGTAGCACCCTCAAGCATCATGAAAAATAATTAGTAGGGATGTAGAATTCAGGTGTGTATCCTCTTTATTTCTCCTTGTTTTATGAAATCAAGTATGTGGTGTCTTTAACAATAGAGTCTTACCATAAAGACTTAGAGGGCAACTAATAACCATGACAATAGTCTGTAGTGCTTGGGGATCTGTGGGATTCCACTGGTCAACAACTCAAATAGAGGTAACATTTATCTCTAGTATTGGGGCATTATTTGCTAGAATGTGGTATTGAGTTGGGGTATTGTCCGCTGTTATAAGATAACTCCATTTAAAATATTTTATACATTGGATGTGAATTAAGAGATACTATAGAATAATAAGTTTCCACAAAGATAGATCTTAAAAGGCAGTTCATTATTACAAAATGTGATTCCATTTATACTCCAACTTAATTATCTGACCATTGTGAGATAACAGGTTTATATGTTTCTTCCTCTTTTAAAATGTTCTTAATTTACATTCTAGTAATGACGGCTCAAATTTGTGGAAATACTAATAAATAATGAATCATATAATCAAAATGTGTAAACTGTATTTACAGTATTTACAATGTATTTACAATGCTATTTGCATTGTAAATAAAGCTAGTTAGAATATTATACTATTATCCAGACTACTCCATAAAATCTCCTGCTTCATATTCAGGAGGGTTAAACTCAACAGTAGCATTACTGAGACCCATATGAATTCACTTTTAATAAAAAACTGTCTAACTATGGAGAAAATGTCTAGGATTTGGGACAGAGGCACTAGTGGTTTCTCCACATCTTCATGATAAACATTATATACCAATTTTCCCTTTAAAAGTTCTGGGTGTTCATTTGATGGAATCATATTTTGGCTTTAATATGTGTTACCAAGCAAATGATGCAGACTGTAGTCTATGGATAACTATTTGAAACATATTCTAGAAGAGAAATGACTTCTGTGCTCCTGCATTTCAAAGACTGCTTAACTTTGTTTTTTTTTTTTTTTTCTGTTTTAGATCATTATTTTCTTTCTTTTATTTCAGCACACTGAGGACATTTCCCTTGCTAACAGCAGTATATCTACTGAGATAGTAATGCATTCTTTTTCTTGAAAGTATTTCCTAATTTTGCCTGTAAATTTTCGTCAGATACATCTGCAACTTCCTCCAGCTACATAGCTGTATTTAATGGCCTGTAATATGTCACATTTTCATTGTCAATCAGATCAAAATATCTCATAATTTGGGATTTCTTTTTTATTTTGTCCTATTGATTTACTATTAGAAAATAGGTTGTGTGATCTCATCTCTATGCTATTATTGATTTCCTTCTTTTTTACTTCAATCCCAGTACTCAAGTGGCAGAGGCAGGAGGTTCTCAGTGAATTGGAGGGCAGCCTGATCTACATAGAGAGTTCCAGGCAAACCAGGGCAAAAAATGAGACCCTGTCTCAAAAAACATCATAAATGTTATTGAAATGTTTAATTTTAAAAAAATTATTCTGACTCACAAAAATTATTTTGCTAACTATAATAATATGGATAACCATTAACTTCATGTTATTCTTTATTATTTTTATATTTCTCCTTCATGATTTTTTTAATAATTTAATTTTATATATTTAAGTTTTCTATTTTATATTAACTTCATAGATATAAGTACATTTTCATTTTTCGATAAATTACAAATATTATCAAATTATTAGTGTGTTCTTAGAAAGAAAGTATATTTTACTGAGTATAGTCATATGAAATTACGCTCCTAGAAGCTTAGTTTAAAACTAGTTGAAGTTTTTATTTGCCACCTCACAAAATATAATAACTTGAATCTTGGACACTGTTTCAGTCAACTGTCAAGTTTAATTTTATGCTTTTTTTTGTCTCTTTTGTTAATTCAAGAAAGTATTTCCTTAAGTTATATAGTGATAGTTGCAACAACAGGAACCTGACCTGAGCATGTAACTATGAGATGGGTGGGGAGGGCAGATGGCCCAGTCCACCTGGCCAGTCAATTCAGTTTGATTGTGTGATCACTAGCTGTCTTTAGGAATTAGCTTTATTTCTCAGCTCCTGTTTGACACCCGTGCCCTTGCTCTCACCGCATGTTACAGAGAACATATATTTAAATGTAAGACAGTTCAGGCCAAATGCTCAACAGAAGCTAATCAGCCTGATGTCTGCAACCCCTGTAGTCTCTGGTTGGTCCAAGAGCACTGAGTATCACTTGTAATATATTTAGCCAGGTCAGAAAGCCAGCATCTTATTAAGCATGACTGTCAAGAATGAACATAAAGCATGTGTTCATGTTCTTATAATAAATAATGGATAAAGAGCAAATGGAGATTTAATGTTCCATATTAAAGTTTATCTTATAAAATTCTGGACTACCTTCGTAGGTTAAGATCTTAGAATATTTCATGTTTAGTTGACCTAATGTTTACATTTATGTATTTCAACTTTCCTGCACTTATCAATTTTACTTGGAAAGTTTTCAGTTGATGATGAGTTATTAACTAATGGAAAATAATTTACATATGCCACAATAAAAAGTCTCATCCTTTTTCACATGAAGTGAGATAGATTAAATTCAAGATGAATGTATCAGTGAATATGAATTACTTTACTACATCTAGAATTCTCTAGATTGTGTCCTTTCTCTTTGGGGATCTCATTTTTATAGTTGCTTATGTCTTGTGATTAGTGGTAGCCTGTGAAAGGACAGGACAATTTAGTTAATATAAATTGATATATGAAATATATACTTCTGGGCACTGAGGATTGAGAAGCCATATTCATTATAAACTTTTTATTCGCTTTCTTTGGTAGAACAGTAAGATTATGTGAGAAAGGACTAGATACACAGACATCACAAATGCTACATTTTGATGTAAAATCTAAAAATGTCTTTGACAATCTGTGATTAATATTCTGGGTCAGACAAGTGATTGCTAATCTTTCAATGTAGCCCTAAAACCACAGAACTTTGATGCTTAATGGAATAAGCACTCCAGAAAAGATAAATAACACAAAATTGTCATAATAGTATTTGCTGATAAAAATTATTCAATTACTCTAAATTATCTATGGGTGATAATTCTTCAGAAACTCAATATAATTCCCATTGTTTTACATTAAAATTTCTAAATGCTCTAATTTTTTTTCCTCAACATTAGAAAATTATAGCAGGTAAATAACGTTAATAAGCACAATTAACATTTTGTCCAAATGTTTAATTTTGTGGGTATTTGTATAAACATATAAACATATAGCTGTATCAAATAAAAGTCACAGTCCAAAGAAAAAGAGTAAATTTGTAGAATTTTGTCTTCCTCATTTTATTTACCTTATTTTTTGGTATCGTATGCCCGGTTCAGAATTTCCAACTCAAAACACCCATTTCTGATTTACTTTTCTGCTCCTAGACTCTCTGTCTGTAAATTAGCCTCAGGGGCAGTCTGAGGTTAGGCAGTAAGAAATCCAAATCTTTTGTTAACTGATGATAATTAGATAACTATTCTGAACTTGGTTTCCACAGCCATGTAAAGAAACTTGGAAAAGTATTCCAGCTCATTAATACTTTTAATGGACTTATAATAGTTCCAAACACACAATTTTTAAGGAAAATTAAATTAAACTGTGCACATTAAGATTTTAAAACAGTTCCTGGAACAAGAAGTTGAGTGTACACTACCTGATTCAAAGATACAATGTGTGAATTACTACTCTAAATATCTCAACTGTATAAGTCCTCAAACACAAATGCATCATTTTCTCAAATAACAATCCAGAGATGATTTCATAAGTTACAAAGAGTCTTTGCTTCTTATAATAGGACACTACTGAAGCAATCTAATCTTCTTCCTCTTCCCCTTCTGCCCTCTCCAATTTGAATTATCTACCTTCTTCCTCTGACACTGATGACCTTGAGAGGGATGCTGATGCTACCTATGTAGTCTCGGAGTCTCTTCTTTGCATGGTTACCTG
The DNA here is from genome assembly GCA_035773235.1 of Eospalax fontanierii. Taxonomy (NCBI): domain Eukaryota; kingdom Metazoa; phylum Chordata; class Mammalia; order Rodentia; family Spalacidae; genus Eospalax; species Eospalax fontanierii. The sequence continues at coordinate 25,343,762 of CM069538.1, read as the reverse complement.
CCATTAGTGCCCTACTAAATGTGACAATATTGTGACACTAAGTCTGGCTTGCTTCATGACAGTTACATGTCACTGTTCTGCCTTCATTTTCATTATTTCTCTGGGGCTTGATTGCCTTACTACAAATGGATAAAGCAAACAATGTCACCTGAGAAATTCTATCTGGGGAGCTATGTAGGGAAGTACCTAGAAGAGAGCTATACCTCAGTCACAGGGAGATTTGGGGCTTATTGTACTTAATTTGTTAATAATGCTCCCCCAAAATGTATTTGTTTATTAGTTAGTAAGCAATTTTATATTTGTTATACAAAAAAATAAAGCACACAGAAGTGAAGCTACATGTTTATAACCAACAAGGATGTTAAGTCAGATGTAGGTTTTACTTTCCTATTTAGTATTCTTCACAAAAGGTAGGGTGCATGCTCTGTCTTCAGTCCTACCTCAGGTCTTTCCTCCCTGGACTCTCAGCTCTCTTGAAGGACAGCTGCATACATGTGTTCTCTAATCCCATTGTGAATGTGTTTGCAGCATGTTGGCATTGAGGCACTGAGCTCAGGGAAGGGTCCTTCTTACTCAGATCCTCATGAGGTTTGGTCTGCATAATCAGATTGTTTCTTCTTATAGTGTTGGCTCCATTAATATAGGAATTTGGCATAATGTTTCTATCCTGAGGAAACCAAATCTTTCCTTTACATTTAATTTTCAATATATGCTCACCCTTGGTTTTTCCTGTTTTAAGACTATCTTTAACTTCCAGTAAGATTCATATTTTAGTCCTTTTATTTCAACCTCATACTTCTAGAGTAAGTGATTTCTAACACTTTTCTGATACGGTCCATCTAATGTTTTGGATTATAAGGAATTGACAGGCATGCCTTATGCACAGTGCTAATGATCACTGATGCAGTGTGTAGGTCAGAAGTACCCAAAAATAAATCACCTGAAAATACAGAAATTTACTAATAGCTGATGTCAGTCTTACAGGTTATTTTACTGACACTTTAAAAAGATTAGTAGGTAGTTTCAGTAACAATGGTCTGGAATGAATAGACTGGATATAAAATCTATACTCATGCCAAACTTTACATTGATTAAAATAAATGATCTGATCCTAAAAAACAAATCTTCCTGAAAAATGGACAAAATGCTATCTAAACAAAAAGTTTTAAACTCTCCTACTAATTTCCAATTTATGGATTCTGAAAATGTTCACTTGTGATTGGAACAAAACGCCCCTGATGTTTTTTCAAATAGTGATCAGGAGTTATAATCCATTTATAAATATTTATAGAAACAATGAGAGTTTCCTGACATGACTCAAGTATTCACCTTGTTCCCTCTGCCATGATAAGGAGTTCAGGTTCATAAATTAAAACAGGACCTATGTGTCACTATATAAAAAAGACTGAAGGAAGACTTGAGGCAGGTTAGGGAACCAAGTTGGGGCAGGAACCTGGAGGCAGCCACTGAAACACAAACCATGGAGAACACGGCCTACTGGCTTGGTGCATTGGCCTGTGCATCGCTTGCTTTCCCAGCACTATCTACTCAGTGTTGGCACCACCTACCCTTTGTTGAACCCATCACGCAGCAATCAAGAAAATTCCTCATTGACATGCCCAGAGGACATCACGTAGAGGAAATTCCTCAGCTGAGATTCTGTGTTCCCAGCTGTGCCAAATCTAAAACTGATGCTATCCAGCACAAAGTACCTGTTGTTAACCTGACACAGGAACATATCACTGTTAAACCATAAACTTTCTATTTCTTATTCCCAGCATATCATGGTAATATTAATATAATATAAACTCAGTACAACTTTACAAGTCTCACAGTTTTTAGGAAATTCAAACACCTTAAAAGTTCAAAGTCTCTGGGCTGGAGAGATGGCTCAGTGGTTAAGAGTACTGGCTGCTCTTATAGAAGATGTGGATTTGATTCCCAGGACTCACATGGCAGCTAACAACAGTCTGTGTCTCCAGTTCCAGGAGAATCCAACACCTTCTTTTGATTTACTCATGGGTGTACATACTCGCATGCAAGCAATAAACTCATACACATAAAATAAAAATAATTAAAATATTTTTTAAAATTCAGTCTCTTTAAAAAGTTCTTTACTGTGGGTCCTGTAAAATAAAAATAAATTTAAAAGCTTCTTCATGAAGAGGAAGAACCAGGTCATAACCATATCAAAGAAAAATGATAATAGAGCAGCGATTAATTAAAATAGCTGAAGGTCTTCTGGACTCTACATGTTGGGCAGCTCCACTTCTCTGGTTCTGCAGTCCACAACACACACAGCTTGGTTCTTATGCTAGGCCAGCTCTATCCCACATCTCTTTCTGTCCATGGTGATCATCCTACAGGATTGGCTTCTTCCCTATATCCTAGATTTCCCACTGTAGCCGACACTACACCTCCATCCATGGCTTCTCCTGGCATCAGATTCTATCCAAGAATCCTTCAGTTCTGCATGTTTCATGCCACCAAAACCAGAGCCATATGGGACACTCATATATTATTTACAGAAAATAAAATCAGAGAAGTAGAAAATAAAATTCTAAATATATTTTTTATTTCAGAGGCAATATTCTGTCAGAATATATCCAAGCCAATGTTTTTCAGCAGGACATTATAAAAAACAAGAAAATAAAATTTTAAAATCTTTTTTGGTGTGGAAATGATGAAGTTTGTTTCTGATGAAATGACAATTATCATATTTAAAAGTTAACAAGTTTGTCCTTAGGAATGCCACTTGACAGAAATGTATCTTAGTGCATGTACACAATATATTCTTGAATGCCTAGTATTTAATCAGATAAAACAAAACCTGGAAGGAAGCCTTTCACATAATTCTCTGGATTTATGAAGTCCTTGCTCCAAATGGAGAAAAACTTCTATTGAGGAAGCCTGTTCAAATTCATACTACATCATAGCACTAGAATGAGTATACTGAAACTAATGAGACAGATAAGCAGATGTTCAATGAATATTTTTCTTATTAGTCTCATTTCAATGTCAACCAATGTCTATAAATCAATCATTTAAAGAAGTAGTCACAATTAGAATGTTCCCACTATAATCAATAAAGACTTCATTAAGCTTTTTAAAACCAGAAAACATATTTACTCTTTTAGTTAAAATACCTCTGGAGGCTGAGGCTGTGTAGATCAGTGGTATGGAGTGACATACATGAAGTTCTAGGTTCAATACCCCCGTGAGAAAAGTAAATAAGTAAACAAGCAAATAAGTAATTCTGAGAGAGACAAGAGAGTATAAACCATATAGATATAAAGTTTTCTGAAATATTTCAATTTTCAAAATATTTATTTTATGAAGAACTAAAATACAAATTTTGTATAGACCAGGTTGCCAATCTTGACAAATGTCATTAAAGAGAAAATAATGTTTGCAATAAAAATTATTTGGAAAAAAATGGCTTTAAAATATTAATTTCTTAGGAAATGTTTAAATGATATTAAAGTAAGAATTTTCCTTGGGCAAAATTAAAATTTCTGCAATTTGAGGAGAGTTGATATTTTAAAACATTACCAAACTCTGTGGAATAAAGTTCCTATTCAGAAATATGGAGATCTGCACATGCAATTTCACTGAAAATAAGATATTGAAAATGAGCAAGCTGGGACCAGAGAGCATCTAATGGTGTATTTCATGGGTTGTAGTCCAATAAGAATTTCTATTCATTTATATAAGAAAGGATTTGTGTCACATTTAAAATTTTGTAGATTAATCTATTAAACAAGTTAGAAAAATATGTATTGTCATTTAAACTTACAATATTTTTGAAATGTTATATGTAGGTAGACAAAAGCATAATTAACTGATTCTTAATGTTTGAGCTTTCTAATTTAAATTTCATTTGTACTAACATACCTAACAGAAGGAAAGTGATTGTAGAATGAGGTACTAAGCCAATTCCACTTCTCAGGACACCTGGGATTGCCAAGCATGCTGTATTCCATGCATTTGTGAGTCAATTTGTTAGAACTTTAAGAACAGAAAAATGTTTTTCAGTGCGTTCAATACCGAACATATCCAGTAACAGATGTCCTACTTAGTCTCATGGCAATCTGCCTACTTTACACATAAACAAACAAACAAACAAAGCTCAAGGAAATCTGCTCCTCTTCTTTAGTATCTTTAATCTGGAAACTTTAATTATAGCACATTATCATTACTATTTTGGATTTTTAAAACAGGGACACATGTGGTCTGGAATTTGCTTTGTAGCTAAGATTGGCCCTGAACTTCTTTTTATAAGAAAAAAATGTTTTTTTTTTTTTAATTTTGATGTTCAGGATGCTCAGTTTTAGCTGTCAGAGTTCTGTCAGTGCAATTTTAACCTTTCCCTCCATTCACTAGTTTGACATTTAAGGAAGAGTTATTCAGATATTGTATAATGAAACAATCAAGCATTATGACTGCATGATAAAACTGGTAAGTGTCTATGGGGTGCAAATGCTTAGTGTCTTAATCAGAGATTTAGCTTAATATATTTTATTGTTCATATATGAAACCATATTTCATATTAGTTTATCAGTTAATAATGTGATGAAAAGGCTTACTATAGTGGCCAAAATATTGTCTCTTTACTGTATATAGTGCCTCTTACTGCACAGGATGTGATGTCAGAAAGCTGAAAGTCAGAGAAGATTGTGATTTATGTTATGTGAAGTTGGAAATGAGTAGATGGTCACATTTTTTATGACCGTGCTTATAGACTGTGCTTGAGAATTTAAAAAAGATCGTAAAAAGAAGTAAAAATAATTAAGAACCCAGGAGTCTATGTTCTCAGTGTTCTCGGTCATAGGAAATAAAGCACCCATTTTTACTGTGAGCAGTGACTTTGGGAAAACTACTAGTGTGTCCTGTGACTGAATGATCCTCATATTTTTATGACTAAAGTTGGAACAGAGACCTAAGGTTAAACTTTCAAGATCACATGTGAGCTATGTGAAAGATGAAGGAGTTTTCAGTTACAGATAAAAGAGTGCCTAGAAATTTACGACATGAGTTTATATTTCATGGAATTACAAACTGGCCACATACATGCAAAGTTCATTTATCTGTGGTAGGATGGTTACCTGGCCTCCTCTAACATTCGTTCTCTTCCCCTTTCTTCCTGCAAATTCAGTACAACTTACATTCATTATTGTTCACTCTCTCTTGTGTGTTATGCTTTTGAATAATCTACATGACATGAAGTTTCACCAGTCCATTAAAAATTTCCTTGCTGACCTGGAGTATCCAAATGAAAAGTGTCGCATTTTCTCTGCACATGTATGATAAACAGAAAGGAAATAAGAAAGAATTATGATAGTCTTCTATCTTGGTCCTATTTCATATTTGATTTTTTTTCTAATTTATTAGTACTGGTGAATTCTGTTTTATCTATTTTATCTTAGTTTACAATTTACTTACATGTAAATATCTCTAAAAAACAAAACATTACATAAATATGTCTAAGTCAAGTCACCAAGGAAGGAGATCATGGGAGATGTTTGATATGTAAATTTCATTTAAGCATGGCAAATAATTAGTCTGTCTTCAGATTAGGTTACATAATTCTATTAGTCAATATTGCTTAGTTATCTTCTCTTTTGTCCTGCTGGCTTTATAAAGGGAGAAGTTTTGATTTGAACATCATTATACAAGGAACTTAAGGGAATATCAAAAAATGTCTCGATACTTGAAAGGGAATAAAGAAAAATAAACAAAATACCAGGTTAATTATTAATATGGTAAGTTCTGCATCCCAGAAAATGATCCATATTCACAACTTAATTTATTTTTATACATATTCCTTATATTTGAATGAACTAATTACTATGCTTCATAAATAGAGAATTACAAATCAAAAAAATTTTCCCTAATTCATTCAAGGCACATGTGTATATAAAAATATAATAATATGTAATTTTATAGTGTTACATTATTTATTTTAATTAGATCTTTTTATTACAACACATAATGGTCTTGTATAAGTAATGTATATTGCAAAACACAAACACATTTCATAATAAATACAAACAGGTCCCAACTCAGAGGGTACCTGTTCCCCCAGATGTCAGGGAGAATTCTGTAGTAGTGTCAAGTTTCACCCAGAATTTTAATCAACACCATTTCTCTAGCTTCATTTTGGGGGATCCACCCTTATCTTATCAGACAATCTTGTTCTTTCATCCCTAGACCTAGAACAGTTCATATATACAAGGTCAAACATTCTTCTCAATAGTCATTGTTTTCAATGAAGGTGTGGTTCCTTTTAGCTCTTTGATTTGCTAATTCTCAAACATATCCACATTCATTCACTATCTTGGGGTACAGCAAACTGAAATTCCAAGAAACCAACATCAAGTACCCAGGTCATAAGAGATCATGGTGTATAACGACTTTGTATATGTTTTGGTTGCAAGTTAATTAAGTCTAGTCCGGATTCTGTCCATTTAGAAAACACATTCTTACATATGTGAAACAGAAAACTAAAACAGATGGCTTCCTTTTAATCTTGCTTCCAATTTCCCAAGTAGAAATTTGGTCTAGAGCATGTAGAGACAGTAAGCACACAGCTCTTATGCCAGCAACCTGAGGATGAGAGTGAGGGAGGTAGTTTATACAGGGGCAAAGACATCTTTATGGTCATGTACTGGAAATACTTGCTGCATGTAGATCACAGAAAAGGGGGTTTTGATATAAGAGGTTCCTTAACTATCTGCTGAGTTTTATTAACCTCAAAGTATTTTCCACAGAAAACAACTGTTGTTTAGTCTAATATATTTTTATGCAATGCCAACAGCAGATTTACCGACATTTAAATTTATTCCTTTGACTCACTCTTTTAGCATGATTTAGCAGTTCATCTTTCTAATAGTATACTCTTAGAAAGTTCTTTCTGAACTTATTTCTTGAATTTTGTGACAAAAAATGTATCTCTTTTTCAGCACCTTTTAAGGTATTTTTGCTTAGACTTTATACCAAAAATTTGAATCAGCTTTTGGAAATTTATGATTTGCAGGTTACATTTTCTGCATTATTTGTCATTATTAAGAACAAAAATTTTGATACATATATCATAGACCACTCACACAAATTTTGTGTTTTGTTTTATTGAGGATCAAATCCTGATCTGTTTGTAGAGTATGTAAGTTGTCTATCATTTAGCAAAGCACTGACCCCTATAAAAACTTTTAAAATAATTTATTACTCAGGCATAGTGGGCATAGTGACATGAATACATGATCTCCAGTGCTGGGGCAGGTGACAGAGACAGGAAGAGATGTGTGCTGGGGCCTGCTGGGGCTACCTAGTGAACTTTGAAGTAACCTGGGCTACATGGAAAAATCATATCATTCAAATATACTTTGAAGTCCAATATTATTAAATATTTATTGTATTCTAGGAAGTGATTTACACGAAGTCAATTATTCTATCATTGTAACATTAAAAATTAAATACAATTATTAATTTTACCTAAAAAAGAAAATTTCAAACCATTTAATACGAATGCATACTTTCATTGCTTTTGCAAATCTGCTAAATGTACAGACTTCTTTTCAGAGGTTGTAAAACCAAACTTGTCCTTTTCTCCAAGCAACAACAGACTAAAAAACAATGTTCAGTTTCATACTTGAGGTGTTTTGTATTCAGGTAAAGTATCAAGAGCATCCTGGGACAAGTAGCATATCTTTCTATGCTCTCATGTTTTTGAGAACTATAAGACTGAGAAAACAGTGTGCACAGCATCTAGTTTTTTGACCGTTGCTATTCTGTTGCTTTGTTATTTGCTCATATTTTTACTTTCCAGGAAGTAGATGTTCTCAGTGGGGCTGGTGTTGGGTTACATGGAGATCTCTGCCTATTCTTGCAAGGTCAGAAACTGGATTTTGCACTGTCCTCTGAAGTGTTCTGTGATACCATCTAACTTTTCTATATATACAAAAGCCAATACAGTTTGAATTCCTAAAGTATAAATACCAAACAAAAGAAAACATCATCCAAGAAAATTCTTTGAATTAAAAAGGTGTCTAATCCAGGCATAAATCTATAATAACACAAAACTATAATCTCAGCATAACTATCACATACCTGTAAGTTTAACAGAAGTATTGCTGTGAGTTTGAGGCCAACCATGTCCAAATAGTGAATCTGAGGATAGAATAGGCTACATAGTAGCTGTGGACCTATGTTGGCTATCACAAAGACTATATTTCAAAAAGCAAAGCAAAAACATAAAGGTGAGCTAATGGAGAAGAATACTAGCACAAAACAATTATATATTCTACAATTAAATAACCAGTAGGTTTTAATAACATTAAAATTGGGCATAGAACACCTTCTAGAACACATTTCTTAGATTTAGCTTATATTATATTTGTTTACTAGATTATGTAATTTACCATCATGGGGCATTCATGTGCAATTTTCCTCGATACAGGGTTTCCCTGTAGCTCCAGCTAAGTCGACCAAGCAGGCTTCTGCTTCATTGAATTGTGCAGGCCTCTGCCTCCTGTGTGCAGGCCAGGGAATGCATGCATAGTTAATTTGTTTTATTAATCTAGGAGTGATTAAAAGATTGGAATAATGAAACTAAGTATTCTGTCAATATGGGTCAAGAAAGATCTGTAATTCGGATAAATTTTTCCTTCAATTTTTTGTTTGGTTTTGTTGTGTATTTAAAGTAACTCTTCTTACAATATGTATTATTGTGCACTTTTCAATATAGCGACATGGGAAAGCTGGACCAGAAGATTAGATTCATGACACACTGTTGACTGCATGTCCATGTTTATTTAAAGAAATATAAAGCATCACTACAAATTTACAGGTGACATTAATTGTTACTTTAAGAATTATATTAGTTATTTGTCTCATTTCTGGGACAAAATAACTTACCAAAGAAACTTAAAGAACAAGGGTCTTTATTATTATTGTTGTTGTTGTTCATTACGGTTTCTAGGGATTCAGTCCATCATGTCAGAGAGGATTTGGCAGCAGAAAGAGGAGGTTGCTGGTCACATTGTATCTGCAGTGATGAAACAGAGAGCAGTGAATGTCTGTGCTCAGCTCAAATCTGTCTTTTTATTTAGTCCAAGATCCAGTCCATAGAGTAAGTTCTCTTACTTCATTTAATCTAGTCATGATGATTAAAGCTCATCAGATTCTGAATCAAGATTAACCACCATAAGTACCTGTGTTTTTAAATTTTTAACCCTCATTTAACATCCTTATCCCTGGTACTTTTTTAATGTGTATGAATGCATTGCCTACATATGTGTAAGGGCACCTGTATCACACATTTCCCATGGGTCAGAAGAAGGTGACAGATTACCTTGGAACTGAAATAGGAGGGTTCTTATTCACCATATAGGTGCTAGGAGTCTAAACTTGGTCCTCTGCAAGAGTGTCCAGTGCTCTTAACTGATGAGTTATCTCTCCAACCCATTATCCTTGTCCTTGTACAAGTACTGTGATATCTAAGATGATCATCAAAATGACTGGCATTTTCTTATTTCTTTCATTCATATTAACTAAGGAGAAGGTGGAATTTTGGTTTACAGTTGGAAACTTTGGGGAAATCCTAAAGCCAATGAGTGCTGAGAATTTATTCCAGGGTGGGTGAAGTGCTGGAGATATGGTATGTTCATGGTCTTGCTGTTTAATCTGTCAGCCTACTTTGAAATCAAAGCCATTGAGAAACCTGTGGCAGCTGGGAAGAAAAACAGTTCTCTGAGAGCCACTCAGAGTTTCTGCTATTCCCATGCAGTTTCCTCTGCTGCCTGATCTGCTTTTAATAAGAAACATCCTTTTTGAAAGAACAGATTATTGAGTTTTGACAACTGTAAATATCACATGTCCATTTCAACTACTATCACTCTAAAATGTTTATAAATTCCATTTTCAACTTATTTGATTATATCTGGGCCTAGAAAACTGCTGAGACACATTCCATTGTAGGTTTTTCTTTCCAAAAATTTACAGTAAATTGAATCTTGCTTTTTGTATGTCATTATTTTTGAGATAGGATCTTCAGGGTTTTGCTATATATCACTGGTGGCCTGGTATTCACTATGTATTACAGTCTCTTTGAACTCATGATAAGTCTCCTGCCTCATCTTCACAAGTGCTGGGATTATAAATACACCCAACCATGTCCAGATTTATGGTCCATTCTATGGTCTGTTATGTTTGTTACTTTCCATTAGCATAGTTTTTATGTATTATTATTTCATTCTATTGCATTTATAAGTAGTTTCCATAGTATTCTTAAACCCTCAACTTGTTTATGCACTTGGCAATTCTTGAACACTTGGGTACTTTTCAGTTTATGTCCATTAAGAATGATATCATGACATGAAAGTGGAAGTGGCAGGCTATTGTGGGTAAGAAAGAGACTAGACTGAGATTGCATGAGGTCAGGAAAGGGAGAGTGAAAGAAATCAACAATAAAGCATGGATGAAAAGACCATAATGTAAACTGTTAGTTTTAGAATAATTAAAAATCTCATTACAAGGAACAATGTTGCTGTAAATATGTCTACTTTTCCAGGAGATTTTCTTTAGTAGGTCTTTTGACTCACATCTTCTTATAGTTTTTTGTTCATTTGTCATTGTTGTTTTTAGATATGGTCTCATAATGTGACCCTGACTGTCCTGGAACTGGCTATGTAGACCTGACTGACCTTGAATTTAGAGAGATCCACCAGCCTCTGCCTTACAATTGTTGAGATTAAAGCAGTGCATCATGATGCCAGTATACCAAATTTTCCTAACTTGTGACTTCAACTAGAATACATCATTTGAAATTTGTATAAAGCATATTTTAATCATTTTAAATTATTTTATTTTTACATTGCTTTTAAGATATCATTACCTAACCTAATATTAGGTAACGTTAACTGTGTCTGTGCCCACATTCAGTTTTAAGCGCTACTTTGAGTTACATTCTTTGGAGTTTCTATGCATAGTGTAAGATCTTTGTTCTGCATTTATTCTTCATAAACACAGAGTTGATACAGGAACATTTGATAGAAAGACTACTTTTCTCAACCTAAACTACTTTCACAGATTTTTCAAAACTATACTATGGATTTATTTCTGAAATCTTTTATATTTCATTGACATATGTCTATGATACCACAAATACTACTTTGATAACTATAATTTTATATTAAATTTGAAATCAAGTCCAGTAATATCTGCAATATTTTCTACTTTCTAGGAATTATGTATCTATATTTTTTCTGTCTTTATAAATCATATTAGCAATTTCTTAATGAAAATATTTTCTAAGTATTGAATTAAATCTATTAAACTATTTGTGGAAATAAACTATTATATCTCAAAACATCAAGCCTCTACTTTATGAAAAAGTTTTATCTCTCCATTTAATTTTAATTACCTTTCTTAATAGATGGATTCTCTGAAGCAATTATTAAAAACAACTTGATAAATATATTCTTAGATATCTGAGTATAATGATACCATTAGAAGGCAATATTTACAGACTACAAGTTTTTCTTCAAAGAAGATACAATCTAATTGGCATTTGCATGTTGTTCTTGAACTCTGCATTCAAGCAGTTTATTTAACCTCTAATGTTCAGAGTACAAATCCCTTCCTATAAAAATTGTTTTCATTTAGTTTTTGTTTTTTATCTCCTTGCTTGAATGTGTTTGCTAGAACTTTCAGCACAATATTGAGTAAAAATGATATTAAAAGCTCCCTTTAATTATTTGGTTGAAATTATTAAACCTTTCTACATAGATGTGTCAATATTTATAATTTATCAAATTAAAGTATTTTAAAGTATTAATTAGCTACATGTATACATAAAAATAAAAATGAAATTAAAAGAAATATCACTAGAAATACCGATATTTAAGTAGGACAACAGAAAGAATTTTGTGCAACATACAGTAAGTGATTTAGGAAGCTGCCTTAAAATAAAAAAATAAACTTGACAGAAAGAAGCTATAATACATTTTTCCTCCAAACATGACAGAGGACAGTAAAAGACCCATGGACAGGAAAGAACTGGAAATAGTGTTTACAACTCTTACCTCAGAAGAATTATCCATCTCTCCTTTGGAGATTACTATAAAAGCTGCTAAGGAAGAACCCCAATCAATGGTTCAACACCAGCTTCAAGACCAAATAACCACATTGATGTCCTGAACAGCACACAGCATTGGTGTGGTAGTGGCCCTTTTATCCTGGGGGCAATCAACTACCTAATTGTACTTAATGTCTATCGCTCAATAGGAGGAAACTCATATGTGGTACTGTAAACATAGCCAAATACAAATGGCTGAAGAGGTCATCAATCTTAGAGAAGACCCTAAGACTATAATGTCCTCAGACAAATGTAATTTCTTAAAATGTACAAAATATGGATCCTTAAATTTACAGAGAAATATGCCAGTTACCATTCTTCAGAGAATCTTCTTTCCCAAAAGACAGAGATTATTACAGAGTTCTAAAACTGGTCACACACAGACATTGTCTGTTAATTGTCCAGGCCTAAGTTCCACATCTATGATGCATCCTCTATACTTAACAGCTCACAGAGCATAGAACATGTAATAAAAAGAACGCTAACGCATCCCTCAATTCTCATCAATGAGGCGCCCTCATACAACAGAGGGCCAAGGAGACAAAAATGGCCAAAGTGTAGAGAATAAACCTCCAGAGTGTGGGTCCTTTGAGAGGACGTTTCCTCAAAGTTGTTCACCACTTCTGGCTCTTACAATCTTTCCCCCATTTCTTCCCCAATGATTGTTGAGAACTGGAAGAAAGGGGAGTCATATAGATATCACATTCAGTGCTGAGAACTCTACAGTCTTTGATTTTCTGTACCTTGATCACATGTGGGTCTCTGTTAATCACCATCTACTGGATAAAGAAGCATTTGTGATGATGGTTAAGTGATGCACTAATCTATGGGTATAATTAGAATTCATTAAGAGTCAATTTATTACTGTGTTCACTTAGAAGAATAATAGTAGAAGATTCTTCTCTAAGGCCAATGAGTCATTGGTCCCGATTATAGTAACAGGTAAGCATTCTGTCTTGGAGAGTAGGGATTAAATTCAATCAGAAAGCAGATAGTTACTACTATCACCTCATAACACTAGTACATAAGTGGCAATGGTTTTTCAGGTCAGTCATTGTAGTTGTGAAGGTTCACAGCTGAGCAAGGCTGTTGACTGTTTTTCTTTTCTGGTAGTGTACATAGCACATTTAAGCACTGTGAAGGATTGCCAGTGAGGCAAAAGCTTCTAGGCCAGATCAAGATTGACTTCTTTATACATTTAAAAAATACTCACAAAAACTTTAGAATTGATTTTGATGTTAGAAATGAAGAAACTGAGACCCAAGGATTCTTCATGGATATGAACTGTCAGATCCAACTTTTCTTCTTAACAACTAACATCAAAACAGATGTTAATGGAAGCAAGAAATTCCTTCCCATGTATAAATTAGAACATCTCTTTTAACATGTATTCTTTTGGCTTTATACAGTGCATAAAATAAGAGTAAGTATCAAATTTAGGGCCACATTTACCTTTTGTATGTAAATATTTATATTCTTAAATGCTGAGAGTTTACTGTGGTTATTCCATATAAAAAGGGGCCTAAATATATTATCAACATCTTTCTTCAAATTTAATTTTTTGAATAAAAATTATAAAAAAGTGTAAAGAACATTTCCCCAACCTGCCTTGGATTTCTATGAGCAACCTCCTTCCCTGCCTTCTTCTCTGGAACCCATATCTTTGCACGTTGCCTGAAAAGGCCTGAATTCAGCATCTGCCCTGCAATTTCCCAAAATTGTGCTGTGCCTGCTGGCTAGAGAAATGCAGACATTAAGAGACAGCCTGAGAGCATCTGATTTCTCCTAACCTGTGCCTCTGAGGGAACTCTGGAGCAGCTTAAATAGGATCATCTGGTCCCTCTAATATAAAACCCAAAGATAGAACCTGAATCTGTGGCCAACCAGCTTTTCATATCCAATAGGAAAACAACCAAGTCACATCAAATATATAAACAGAATTATACTTCAATCGATCAAAGGAAGGCTGGAGTCTCACATCAGACTCACAAAACCCAAAAGAAATTCACATGCCAAGATCACAATGAAAAATTAATATGAAAAACCCAAATAATAGGTGTCCACCAAACATTACCAGTCCTATAGAAGAGTTCTACAGCAAGACTCCCATAAAATTCACATTTGAACATGATCAACAAAATCAGTGAATTTAAAGAACACACAAACAAATAAACCAAGGAACTAGTAGAAGATGGTAATAAACCTCCGAGAGAATTCACAAAAGAGATAGCAATATTAAAGAACTCAGGGTGAAATGAAGAAGGAATTTAGAAACAGTAAGCCAATTAGAAGCAATAGGAGAAAGCTTGATGAATAGAATGAATGAAATAGAAAACAGAATATCAAAACTGTGTGATGAAGAATTGGAGCACTCAAGCAATGATTATGACAAATTTAAAAAAAAAAGGAATGGAATATGCAAGAAATATTGGGCAGAATGGGGGGGGGCAAATTTATGCATCATAAGCATAGAGGAAGGAAAATAATCGCAAGATAATGGTATTGACCAAATCTTCAACCAGATGGTAGAAGAAAATTTCCCAATATTGAGGAAAGACATTTACATACAAATAAGGAAGTACAGAGAACACCAAAGAGACAGGACCAGAAAAGAAACGCTGTATGCAATATCATAGTAAAAATCCTAAGTGTACAGAACAAAGAGACAATTATGAGAGCAGCAAAAGAAAAAAAAGTCACAAATAAAGGAAAACCCATAAGAATTACAGCTAAATTATCAATGCAAACTACAAAAGCCAGAAGGCCCAGAACCAAAGTCTTCCCCATCCTAAATGAGCATAGAGTCCAAGCTAGAATACTTTACATAGGAAAAAAAATCAGAAAGAGCACAAATAAATGATTTAACATTACTACTCAAGACTCTTGAAAGCCAACAACAAATGAAACCAAAACTCAGCAGACAAAAAGAAATAACAAAAATCAGAGCAGAAATTAAAGAAATAGAAACAAAGAATACAACATAAAATATTAATGAGTCCAAAAGCTGGTTCTTTGAAAAGATAAACAGACCCCTGGCCTATTAACCAAAAGAAAGAAAGAGCAACTCCAAATCAACAAAATCAGAGATGAAAGGGGAAACATCATAACAGATAACAGTAGATCCAGAACATTATCAGGGAATACTTTTAAAAAACCTATATGCTAATATCAAAAACCTTAAATAAATAGATGTACATCTAAAATCATGGGAATCACCAAAGCTAAATCAAGAAGAGATCACCAGATTAAACAGACCTATAATATATAAAGAAATTGGAACACAAATACAAAATCTCCTGACCAAAAAAAGCCAGGCTGCAATGGATTCACAGCAGAATCTGTATCTGTATAGATATATATCTGTATATCTATATCCAATACTACTTATATTATTCAAAAACAGTAGAAATAGAGGCAGAATTCCCAACTTATGTCTTTGAAGCTAGTATAACTCTAAAACCAAAACAAGGTAAAGATACAACCAAAAAAGAAAACTATAGACCCACATCCATAATGAACAAAGATGCAAAAATTCTCAACTAAATTCTTGCAAACCATATACAGACACACATGAAAAATATCATCCATAATGATTAAGTCAGCTTTATTCTAGAGATGCAGGGTTGATTCAATATACCTAAGTCAATAAATGTCATTAATTATATAGATGGACATAACGACGAAAATCACATCTTCATCTCAGTCGATGCAGAAAAGGCCTTTGACCAAATGTACCTTTCATTTAGGTTAAAAGTCCTAGAAGGACCTGAACTGTAGGGAACATACCTCAAAATAATTAAAGCTATATACAAAACCCCCACATCATGCTAAATGGAGAAACACTGGAAGAATTCTCATTAAAATCAGGAAGCAGATTTGAATGTCCACTATTTCCACTCCTTTTTAATGTAGTGCTTGAAATTCTTGCTTGAGCAATAGGACAAAAGAAGGAGATTAATGGAGTACTCAAAAGAATAGATCAAATTATCCATTTTGACAGATGACATGATATTATACCTAAGACATGGCAAAAATTCCACCACAAAACTCCTAGAAATGATTAACACATTCAGTAAAATGGCAGTATACAAAATTAATCTATAAATATCAGATATTTTCATATGCCAATAACAAGCAATTGGAGAAAGAGGACAAGAAAACCATTCCATTCACAAAAGCCTAAAAAATAAAATATCTTGGCATAAACCTGACCAAAGACATTAAAGATCTCTACAATGAAAATTAGATCCTGAAATAAAGATAAATAAGGACGCCAGGTATTGGAAGGACTTCCCATGCTCATTGATTAGAAGAATTAATATTATGAAAATAACCATCCAACAAAAAGCAATATATAGATTCATTGCAATCTCAATCAAAGTTCCCATGACATTATTTACAGAATTAGAAATGAGAAACATCTTGAAAAAATGTTCAACATTGTTACTAATTAGGGAAATGCAAATTAAAACCACTTTAGGATTTCATCTTACCCCAATAAGACTGACTAAAATCAAGAGAACAACTGATACTAAATACTGGAGAGAATGTGGGGAGAGAGGAGCACTCATTCACTTCTGGTGGGATTGTAAACTCATGCAACACCTATGGAATGCAGTGTGGAAAGCTCTTTAAAAAACTGAAAATGAACTTATAATTTGACCTGGTTATACCACTCCTTGGCATATACCCCAAAGGATTCACAGATCCTGTTACAGAGATACTTGTGCATGCATGTTTGTTGCTACACTTTTCACAATACCTAAGGGATGAGAGAAACCTAAATGTCCCTCAACAGATGAGTTGATAATAAAAATGTGGTACATTTACACAATGGAGTTCTACTCAGGGGTTTTAAAAAAAAGGCAAAATCATGACATTTTCAGGTGAATGGATGGAACTAAAAACTGTTGTGCTAAGCAAGGTAACACAGAATCAGAAAAACAAATGATGTATGCTCTCTCTCATTTGTGCAGCAAACTCATATATGTGAGTATGTATCCTGATGTAACTGCAGGAACCAGAAACATAAAAACTAACCAGGGAAAGAAGGAACCTAAGAGAGAAGAATAATAGGAGACAGGTGGGACTAAAGGAGAAATAGATAAAATGTGGGGATTTCAATGGAAGGGTTAGGAAGGGTTGTACAAAGAGAGCAAGAGCTCTAGAGATGTGGAGTCTTAGTAGGTTGGTATTAACAAGGGAGAAATGGTGAAAATTCAGGAATATTTAAATGGAGAAGGCATGGGGGGAAATTTAGAGAGGGTGAGAGAGAGCATAAAGGAAGAAGAAGAAGAAGAAAAGAAGAAAGAAGAAGAAGAAGAAGAAGAAGAAGAAGAAGAAGAAGAAGAGGAGGAGGAGGAGGAGGAGGAGGAGGAGGAGGAGGAGGAGGAATTAAAACCAGCTAGTACAAAACACCAGAGGGAATCATATTAGTCTAACAACCTAGTGAGAAATTCTACATATGAGATCTCTACATAAACCCATGTACATAGGAAGGCTATATAACAAGACAGTGCCAGGCAGGAGAAATGTTTTTTTTTTTTTTTTTTTTTTAGAGTTGTTTGCCACAGTTGTCTAAGAGACTCTCCAAATGACATGGGCTATTCACGCAGCCCTTGATTGCCTCCCAGAACTGGAAGGTAAGACCTTATTGCTGAAGACAGGACATATTTCAAGGAGTCCAGATTTGGAACAATGGAGTTAAAACTGACCCGGAACCCACTTCCCCTGAATGTTAGCACTCAAAACTCTGGAGAGCACTACACAAGTAACCAAGAAAGAACATCAGCCAATGGCCCAACACCAGCTTCAATGACCAAATAACCATATCGATGACTGACACAACATTCAACACTTGTACAATAGTGTCTCTTTTATCCTGGGAACAATCAACATAATCATACTTAATTGATCTTAGTGCACAGTCAATGGGTGGAAACTCATGTGTGGTACTGTAATCATAGCTAAATACACTGGGCCTGAGAAGTCATAGATCAAAGAGAGATCCCCAAGACTGTCACACTCCTAGGCTAATGAAACTTCTTACTCAATGCAATATATGTATTCTTATTTTCACAGTCAAGTATCCCATTCACCACTCATCAAAGAAATTTCTTTTGTACAATATGGAGACTAATACACAGTACCACAACTGGTCACAGACATTGTCTGTGAATAGTCCATTCCTAAGTGAGACATCTACAATGCAGTCTCTACACCTAAGGCTCCTGCAATATGAAACAAGTGATAAAGATGATCTCTCATTTCTCAACTCTCATTAATGAAACTCCTGCATGCAAAAAAGAGCCAGTATCACAAAAGGACACAGCTGGCTAAATCACGGAGATTAAGAATCGTTAGAGTGTGAATCCCTGAACAGAACTCCTATAAGTCTCACTCAGCCAGGGTTCAGGAACCATTGTGGAAGAGGGGGTAGAAAGATTATAAGATCCAGTGAGATGGGGCATGACCATATGGAAATAGAATCTAACAAGCTTCTGGGGACCCTATTCATATAAACCTACAGCAATCACTTCGGCATGCTGAAGATTCATGCAAACTCAAGTAGACAGAAATCCACTATGGTACTGGGGAAATGGGTTGCAGACCTCCAACCTTTGCTTAAGAAATATTGGCAACTGATTACTGTTGAGTGAGGATGGGCTAGTCTTCCTAAAGCGAAGGAATGTGGGTATCCTGACTATACCTCAGTAGATGAACCTTCAGTGTGGTCACTTGGGAAAACTAACTTGATATAATAGACCCTAAACAGATGAAGGAATGTATGGAATCTAGTTAGGGATCTATGGGGAAGTGCAGGTGGGGAACACGATATAAAAATGATTAAGATTGATTGACATATTCTGTGTGAAACAATGATTCAATAAAAATGATTAAAATAAAGACAATATTAGAGTACATGAAGTGAGTGAGGACAGTAATAGAGTGCGGGCTGAGAGGGTCTGAATATTATCAAAATACATTACATGAAATTCTCAAATTAATAAAAAAAATAAAGCAAAAAAACTGTTAAGATCTATATTGTGATTAATGTTATTTAGGTATTTGCAAAGTTTTGAAATTCTATAACATGGTGCTTTTATAAAACTTTCATTTATGGGACTATATTAGCATATTGAAATCTGGAAAATGTAAGAGGATATTCATGCTCTCGGAGAGAGAAATGAAAAGGCTCCCTGAAAACCTTTGCTTAAGATATACACCTGGGTTCATACAGCTTTTCCTTTACCTAGCAAATGACCTTTCACCAAATAAGCAGTGCATTGCTGACAAAGTTCACTCAATAGACATCACTGAATATAGTTCAGGGTAAAGTTCATCACTAGCATTGATTTACTTTGGTAACATACAGGCAAGTAACATTAGGGGAAGCAAGTCAATGTACAACTCATATCACTAAGATTCACAGCATCAGACTACACAAGTGTCCTTGAACAAAGGTCATATTGCATAGTGAAGTGTTTTGTATGTATGAAATGCACCTTTTTTGTGTGAATTTAAGAGTATTGTGGAACAGGTTTTATTCTGTAAGTGCGTTCAGGGACCTGAATCTGCACAATAGAAAGTCCACTACTTTCTCATCTGAAGCATTTGTTTAATGCCAGGCAATCATGGTACCTCTATTGTGAGCTCTTTCTCAAGAGATTAGTCCATTATTGATATGTTTAGTCACAGGACAAGAGCAAGTGAAAAACAGCACAAATCAAATATTTCCCACGTTTGAAATTTTGTTCTCTTTTAAAAATTCAAATTTATCAACATACTGCTATCTCCTCTAGCTATCAAATGGTGTAACACAGTTGGAAATGTCTTCAGCATACAAATTGAATGAAGAGTTGGAGAAAGTAAGTAAACATTTCCCTCCATATTGTAACATAAAAAAGTACTCATTTCAATGTATAGATTAACAGTCTACTGAGGTATAAATGCTGACTTTATACACAATGATTCAAAATCAGTACTTTGAATTCCTCATATTAGTTTTAAAAATATTTTATGTCAATTGAATGTATAATCAAGCATAAGACAAGATATCAACAGCTGAGATTCTCAAATTTAATATGTTTATTATTTAAATTCACTGTTGCTTAGAATGGGGTTTTACTCTTACAGACCCAGTGGTGTTTTTTTTTTTTAAATCTTACAATCCTTTTTGATAACCAAATTAATTAATTTTTCTACAAATAGATTATTTTATCTTATGGGCTGGAGAGAGGGCCCAGTGGTTAAGATACATCTCTGTTCTATCAGAGGACCTGAGGTTGGTTTCCAGCACTCCCACCCCCAAAAGAGAAAGCTAACAACCACACATAACTCTAGATCCAAGCAGTCCAGTGCCTTCTTATGGAATCTGTAGGCCTTGCACCACAAGGATACACTTATATACACAAAGGCAAAATAATCATACACATAAAAAAGTTGTAAATAACTTATTATTTATATTTTTTATGTGTACCCATCAAGAATCTGGAGAAGAGAGGAACTATAATATTTAATGATACTTTCTATTAAACATTATTTCAGTATTTTCATTGTAACTTTTAATATTGAATGGCATTTCTGCATTATATCACAGATTATGTTAGCACATTATATAAAAATTCATTTGAATACATTTTCAGACTACTCATTTCACTGACCATTCATGCTTTGTTCTGAAAAGGAAGAAATATTCTAATTAATTGAGCAAAGGAAGGAATTTACAAAGAAAATACAAAATCTAAAGAAAAGAAACTTTAAAAGATGAACTTGTAAAATAGGAAGGAAGAAGCAGAATGAATGGGGAAAAAGAAGTCAAGGCAAGGAAGAAAGAACACTCTCTCCATACTTGGTCTCATTGTGGAACAAAATACAGTCAAGGCCCTGGCCTCCATGCAGTTAAACTGTGATTTGAGGCCAGTGATCGGCTGCCCTCCATGCAGAGGTAACTGTTCATCCTCATTCACTGCCCTGGTCTCTGCTTCCTCCTCAATTTGGAAATTTCTGGGAAACTTGTACTTTTTAAAGATTACATCATACTTCAGTGCCCTAGGTATGAGCACCTGGTGTCATTCAGTAAGAAATTTCTTCAGATTAAGAAAGATATTGGAAGTAGAGCAAACATTAAAAAGCTTTCAACTTTACAAAATATTTTATTTTTTAAATTTTATTTTATGTGTATATATGTGTCTGCATTATGTAACTGCACCCATGTCCTGCAATGCCAGCAGAGGACAGAAGGAGGTGTCGGCTCCATTGGGAATGGAATTTTGGAGAGTTGTTTGCTGCCATATTGGTCCTGGGATTCAAAAATGGGTCCTCTGCAAGAGCAGTCAGTGCTTTTAATGGCTGAGCCATCTCTTCAGCCCACAAAATAATATATATCAAATAAAAATTACGTATAGATTATCCAAAAGTTTTAAAACTATTTACCTACAATTTGTTGAATATTCAATATTTTAAAAGTAATGTAAAAACTGGGTTAATAAAAAGAAGTTTTAATACTAAATGCATAGATGCAATAATTATATGACATCCTGGAAGCAAAATGTTTAGAAAAATTATAAAATTATAATTTATTTCAGTGTTTATAGTATTACCAAATAAAATGACTGTTATTTTGGAGCCAACATTTGGAATTTAAAAGTAAAATTGTAGAATGTCTAAATATAGCTAACAATATGTTGCCTTAAATATCAAGATGTTTATACTTCAGAAGATCCAAAGCTTCATTTTACATGGAAGAATTTATGTAAAATTCAATCTGAGTTGAAAACAAAAACTAATGCAGTAACAATTTTTCCATGAGTGTTTTTGGTTAATATCTAACCGTTTTGAGTTTTTAAATTAATATCCCAGTATGTAGGTGGGTGTTCATCACAGCTCTGAATGTGTACTGATCCCAGTTTATAAGAAACCAATTGTAAGACTCCTAGACTCCCTTGCCAATGTCAGCACCTCACACTAAATCTGGATGTAAGCTGCTCTTCAATCCTCCTGATTTGCCCCAGGTTACTATTTATTTCTTGTTTGGTACTACAAATGGTTTCCTTTTTTTTTTTTTTCAGAGTAAAATAAATTGAAAGCAACCAGGGAATGGTCTTTAAAATACACTTCCTTGGAAAACTGCTCATTGGCATTTCCCTTAGTACTTAAATCTCAGTAAGACTGCATTTTTAATGTGGGATTAAGCCCATTTGTTTTTGGCAAAATTTTAGATAAAATTTTATCACTTTCATATTGGCAAACATGTCCCATTCCAGTTAAACAAATGGGGTATTAAAGATGTCTGTTCAAGCAATTCATTGGCGGTAAATAGATTTCATCAACAGGAGGAACTCACAGATGTGGTGATTGTGACTAGATTGTTTTGTGATTGCTATAAGCCCAGGAAATCTATGTATGCTGATTAAACAGGTATGACACAGAAGAACTGGAGCAGTTTCTAAGTGTTTACTTTGTATTTTGTTAGTGGCTCTGCTCATTTAATTGGTACTCAAAGAAAATTATTTCTAAATGATTACTTTGGAAGATATTTTTGAAAGGATGTCTTGTCATTTCGGAAAGAATAGGTCTTGAATACATTTGCTGCATTATTTGATCAATGGTGCTAGTTAGACATTTTTCATTTTGAAAATTTTGATACTTTCAAGTTGCTTTTCTTAAGTTTGAAATTATTCTCATTATTTTCAAATAACCAACTTTGCCTATCAAGAATCCTTTTTAATATACTGAGATTTATTTCCCGGTGCAAAATGTTTCAAAATTGTGTTTCTTTCCTATAGGTTTAGAAATAATGTTCATTTTGCTACTAAATGATCTATGCATACAAATTAGGTCACATTGGTTAATAGTGCTGTTCAATAATATTATAACCATAATTACTTTCTCCGTATAGAACCTATCAATTACAAAGGGACCTATCCATACTTGACTTGTCTGTTACATATAATTCAATCAGTTATTGCTTCATGCTATATGAATTCATATTATTAAATTAGCAAATAATCAAAATTGTTTTGTGACATGTGAATATTTATTGAAATTTATGAGAATTGCTATGAAGAGTTTACCTCTTTATCATTGGGAAGTCTTTCTTCTGGCAGTATTATTTGCTCTGACATATACTTATTTGATAGGAATATAGGCACACCAACTATCTTTAATTAAGCATTGTATCATCATTTTTCTATTAATTTATACAATTTTATTTATATTTTGTGTATTACATAATCTTTAATCACCATGCCTTATGACTGAGAAAAAATTGAAGGGGAAGAAAGTTTATTTTTGCTCACCATTTCAGAAATTTCAGTCCGTGGTTGGTCAACTACATGTATTTGGCCTGAAGTGAGGCAGAATAACATGAGCAGAGGATATAATAGAGGGAAGTTGATACCAGAGATATAATACCAACAGAATCTTTGGGCGAGATACGTTCCCTAAGATCGTGCCTCCTTTAAAAGACATTCCAAGAAGACCTACCATGGAGTGCATCAAATAGTAATAATGCCATCAAATTATGAAATAAACATTGAATTCACAAATTGATGAGGGCAAAGTCCTCCTGATCCACTCACTACTGAGAAGCCTCATCTTGCCCCATTCCTTCCATCTGGGAGGAATTCTTCCACATTTGGGCATTTCTTCTATTTTCATTAAATCTTTCAAAATTTTATGCAATATATTTCTATCATAGTGAACCCTTTCTCCAAAGTCCTCTCAGGTTAACTCCCCATTCTCTACCCACCCAACTTTGTGTTCTCTTTTTAATTTTTTTAAATTATATTCTTTCACATGTGTACATGTTTTGCTTGCATGTGTGTCCATGCTCTTTTGTTGATTAATGCCTGCATAGACCAGAAGAGGTTGTCAGATCCCCTGGAAATGTAGTTACAGACAGGTATTAGCCAACATGTGGGTGGTGGACTTTGAACCTGGGTCCTCTAGAAGAACAACAAGTGTTCTTAACTACTGAGTCATCTCTCCACCCCCCCCCCCTTTTTTTTCTGTAAGAACCTATTAATCCCAAGTTTTTCTAGCCAGAGATTCTTGGGATTATGGACAGTCCCTGGAACAAGGGTGATTAACCAAGGGCCACAGTCTTAAAGAAAATTGAATGTGCCTCTCCCAGAAACTATCAGTTGCCAATAGCTCCATAACCAGAAGTGGAACATCACATTCCCAACTCCATGCTGGAATCTGTCTGGCTTAAGCTTGCACAGGTATTGTGCATGCTGCCACATCCACGTGAGTTCACGTGTGCACTCCCCAGTTGTGTGCCTCCACCTCTGATCTTACTGTCTCTCCTTCCACAATAATTGGGAAGAAGGATATGATATGGGTGTCCCATTTGGGGCTCAGTATTCCATAGTTTCTTATTTTCTGCCCATTGATAAGTTGGGATTCTTGTGTCAAACTTCTGTGATGATGCTCGAGAGATGAAATCATTTATGGGTGTAACGTTAAGTGATTAGAAATTAGTTAATACTATGTCCTTTTACAATAAATTTTTATTGATTATTTGAGAATTTTATATAATGTATTATGATAATTTTCAGACCCTGTCCCCATCTCCACTCACACCTACCACTCCACCCCCAATATCATGTTCTCTGTTATTATTTTAAAGGCCTATAAAGTTAAATTTGTGCTCATCAAATGCCTTTGTATAGGGGTCCAATCCCTAAAACCTGGTAACTTACCAAGGATCATACTCTTAAAGAAAACTGACCTCCATCTCTTAGCAGCTATTACTTGCGAATACATTCCCCTGCTTGGGCTGGAGATTCTTGTTCCTTTCCACTATCCTTGCTGGGTTTTACCTGGACTTGACTTGCACAGGTCCTGTGCATACTATGATAAGTATTGTGGCTTCAGTGTATTCACCTACCGCCTCCTGGCTCTTACAGTCTTTCTATGCCCTAATTCACAAGGATTCCTGAGCCTTGTGAGTACAGATGTTATATAGGTGTCTCATTTAGGGTTAAGCAACCGAAACTCTTTTATTCTCCAAATGTTGACCACTTGTGTTTTTCTGTGTTAATTACCATCTGCTACAAGAAAAAGATTTTCTAGTGAGACGCATATGCACTAATTTATGAGTACAGTAATAAACTGTTAAGACTTGGTTTAAATCTACATTCATTTAGCTTCAGAATAATAGTAACAGTTTCTCTCCTGCAGCATGTGTTTTTTCTAGCCACAAATTCATGCTCCTTGTAACACTGCCAACTTAATGTCCCATCTTGTGAAGTGGGACTTAAATCCAACCAAAAAGTGGTTGGTTACTACAATAATATTCATGCAACAATTGTATCAATGGGCATATCTTGTAAGACCAATCATTATTATAGTTCATAGGGTTCATAGCTTGTTAATATTGATGTTTGCTTTTCTATTCCAGTAGCTCTCAAAGCCTGGCACCATGACATGCTTCCATTAGCATGCAACCTCCTAAAGGGTCCATGACTGTCCCCAAACAGCGCCAAGAATGGGGGACCAAGTGTTCAATACTTGGAGCTTATGGAGGACACATAAGTACACAGTCTACTCCATGGTCCCCATAGGCTCAAGACCATTAATTATCATAATGCAAAATACATTGAATCTCACTTCAAAAGTCTCCACAGTCTTTAACAGTTTCAACACTATTCAAAAGTCCAGAGTTCACAATCTGATCTGAAACTCAAGACACTCTCTTAACTGCAATCTCCTGTAAAATCAAAAGATAAATTACCTACTTCCAACATAGAAGTGAATGGAAATGAATACACATTGCATTTCAAAGGTGTGGAATGAGTCAAAAATTGGCAGGGAGAGCATTAGACCCTGTAGCTCCAATTCTGATGTCTGGGTCTTTATTACCAAGGGGCTCAGATGGCTCAGCCCCTCCAGCTTTGCTGCATGTAACTTACACCTCTTTCTTGTGTTGGTAGCACTCTGTTTGCCTCTTTTCTTGGAAGATGTCTCATGGCTTAGCTCTGGCATATCCACTATTTGTGGTCTCTATTGAGAAACAGATCTTCTTCAAAGCTTCATACTATGGTCTCTCAGAGCCTCTTGACCTGTCAGGGCCTTCTTTATGCAAGGGCTCACTTCCTGCATGCTGTGAGGCCTTGGAGCCGCTCTGAAACTGTGGAAGAACAACAAATGATCTTTTCACCCAGTATTTTTCATGCTCTAATGCTCAATTTATTGGAATTTAAAATAATTTTCTAAATAATAATGTTTAGCTTGAATTCAAAGACATCTATTTCATACTACTTTATATGTTATTTGTTGTATCATTTTATATTTTTGCCATGACATTTCAAAATTAAAAATTCTGTGATATTTTAATAACTAATTGTAAATATTTCTCACAAATAAGCATCTCATCATCTGTTTTTTGTCCACTTAATATCTCTTGCATGAACAAATTTATATTGTACATGTCTCTTTTCCGTGATACAATTTTTTTTCTGTTTTTAACTTTTGAATTATAATTCATAGTTGCTGGTCAGACTGCTCTTTGCAAACAAGGTGTTCCTTCTGGTCATTATTACCAGAGAGTATGCTCATTGAAGAGAAAAGTCATAGCAGGACCAATGCAACAGCAAGGTAATACTTTTTGAAACTACAGGATTAAAAGCATGACTCTCAGTGTGGAACTTTTTACGGATAAAAGATCTTCTGAAAGCAAGATGTCTTGAAAGTGGGACTAGAGGAAAAACTGGATGATTTAAGGCTGTTTCTTATTTTATAATTTTCAATAAGGACAGCATAAGTCTATAATGTATGTGTCAAAACAACTTCAAAAGCCTCAGAGTAAAATTTCTTACAGCGTAATAGCCTCACAAATAAATTACAATAGCAAATATTCTTTTTAAAGTGTTTAAGTTACAGGCTTTCCATTGAATATCATATTTATAATATAAATTAAAATTGTATAAAATCATCTTGTCTTTGCATATCAATGCAGAGATATATCTGTCCATATGTAAACTGTCAAATTTATTTACAAGTTTAATCTAAGAACTATTATGACACTTGTTTATCTCTGTTGCTGCTTGTTTTCCACCCTCAACCTTTTTACAAGGTCAACACAGTCAACTCAACTGGCAGTTACTATATGTGTTTCTCAAACCCATCATTATGAAGATTTGCTTTTCTGCTTTGTGCTGTAGTCTTTCCCTATTTACTGCTGTACATTGTATCCGTGATACAGTTTCTTGGGTAATATATCAGTTTTAATCCTGACTCAAGTCAAATTGATCATAGCTACTCTTGATACTTTATAAGAAGTTTCCCTAGTAACCCCATCAACCAAGGCGTGATGTAGGGGTCTTGGGAATTTCAAGGTATTTGAAACATTCCATAGTGAAAGATGGTCATAAAGATTCGTGCTCTGTCACCAGCATAGTATCAAATTTGGAGATAGGGAGTTTGTACCTTCCTAATGTTCTGCTCTTAAATTTTATCTGAAAGTTGTTCTTTTTTATTTTCCTTTCATTGCATACCATGCTGTGTCTCAAAATATTTTCCTTTCCTATTTTAGAGTTTAAAAATTTCACTCCATGAACTGTGATTACTCATTCATTTATACCCAAGTATACGAGAGAGAAAAAAATAAAATATTTGAAATCAATTAACTGTTTCATTGTTATTTTCCCATGGAGATAGTATTAAGGCAGAACTCATTAGTATATTAATGGCTACTATTCATTTAATTTTAGTTTCCAAGTTTCCTATGCTTTGCTTCTGCATAGTAATGATTCTTTTGGGATACAAGTATGTAGATATGAAAATAAAATATATTTGAAAATGTTATAACAAAATTAAAAACTGAATGAATCAAGGCATGTGTTTTAAAAGTCTCTAGCACAGTTCTCTTAATATCAGACTCTTAGACTCTCCCTATATTAATGGAAATTTTATCTAATTATATTGGCCATAAGTTTTATCATCAGTCAAAATTCACTAATTTAATTAAACTTATGGAAATATCATAACACCTAAAATAATAAAAAGTATAAATTTGTCAACAAGATATACTTCAAAATAAATAGGCTGAAAGTGACTTTATTTTACTTTTAGTGGTGATTATTCATATTCTTCTTTCCACAATCAATGCTATATATTTGACCTTGAGGAAATAGTTTGTATGTGGATACTTTTCATGAAAAACTAGGTATCCTTTCTTACAAATACTATTATTTTTAATTCATTTAATATAATGAGGACACTACGAAAAAAGTAATTCGAATTGACATGTTATGAAAGCAAGAATATCAAATTATCTACATATTCATTTAAAAATAAAAAAGGGACCTAGAGAAATGGTTTATCATCCAAGAATGCATATTACACTATTACACTTGAGGACTAGCCTTTAGTTTTCAGCCCCAGTGTCTGTTGACTCCAGGTGATCTGATGCAGGTATACACACACACACACACACACACACACACACACACACACACACACTTTTTTAAGTACTTAAAAACAAAGACAGCTTAAATACAAAAATAAATAAATAAATATAATATGTGCAACCAATGAAAAAATTACAAATAGGGACAATATTTGACCAAAGATAAAGATAAGGACTTATGCTAGATTACTT
The DNA here is from genome assembly GCA_035773235.1 of Eospalax fontanierii. NCBI lineage: Eukaryota > Metazoa > Chordata > Mammalia > Rodentia > Spalacidae > Eospalax > Eospalax fontanierii. Next base: position 25,315,020 of record CM069538.1, on the reverse strand, counting down.
TAGTGTCAACTTGACAAACCTGGGTTGAAGAGCCTCAACTGGGATATTGCCTCAATTGAACTAGCCTGTGGTCGTGTCTGGGAAGTGTTTTCTTGACTATTGAGACGTGTGGGAGGACCCAGCCTATTGTGGGTGGTATCTTCTGCCTTGTTGCTCTGTATTGTCTAAGAAAGCAGGCTGAGCATGCGCCAGAGGAGCACGCCAATAGGCAGCATTTCTCCATGGCCTGTGGTGCAGCTCCTGCCTCCAGGTTCCTGCCCTGAGCTCCTATCTTGGGCTCCTTTAGTGATGAACCTATGAGATGTAAGGCAAATAAACGCTTTCCTCCAGTAGTTGGTATTAGTCAGAGTGATTTGTCACTGTAATAGGACAAGCTAGGGCAGCACTTAAATCTTAATACTGTATGAAATGTTCTATATAATCATAAAGATAAGCAATCTGATTATCTTATCATTAGAAAACCTGTTATTATTTCTGTAATTGATAAAATTAAGCAGAGAAAATTAAGCACGTAAGATAGATAAGTAGTTATCTATCAGTATACTTCCAGAACTTAAAAAAAATCAATTCTGATAGATGTTTTTTTTTCAGCTTAGTAATAAAAAGAGAATTGGGTGACATTATTCAAGGTGTCTTAAAGTGAGTTTCCAGTAATTATTAAAATTTCCAGTATTCTTCATTTTTTTCTTAATATAAAGACAGTTTGACATTAAAAACCCTCTCCTTCCATCATCCTGAATCATTTTTCTGCATTGAATCCTTCTTTAGCTGTTTATCCATCTAAATGTTACATTTACATAATGCCAAATCTAAAATCCATTATTTTTATAAATGAATGTGGTTTTTGTTTCCTTCTTTCTGCAGAAAAAGCACATCTCTCCCTCTCTCTCTACTTTGCATGTTTTTAAAACTAATTTAGTTTTATCTAATGAGTGTGAATTTCATATAATATATTTTGATTGAATTTAGAACCTCTCCTCCAATTGAATCACCTAGTACCCTCTGTACAATTTCATATGTGCTCTGGTTTACACACACACACACACACATACACACTCATATGCAACTTTTACTGTGTTTCTAATTTATGTTTCTGTATGTCTACATATGTACATGAGTATGTAAGTTTGTCTGCCTGTGTCAGTGCATCTATCATTTATATGTATACTCGTATAACATATATGTGCCTCAAGATGCTCCAATTTGAACTGCTATAATTTGTGAATCTTGACTTTACAATGCAGTACTTGTCCACCTATAAATCATGGGATTAATGAATCTAGGACTGAACAAATGAAACAGAAGAATGCATTAACAATTAATTGTTAGGTTTCATTAGTAGATATTTCCTAAACTTTTAGCAGAACCAGTGGCTCACATGTTAAGTTAGCATTTTCTGTCTTGATGTGTATAGAGAAGGAACGGAGTTAAGAGTGCCTTTGGGTTGAATCCCAGGCCGCCCCAGGTTCTCTGGTGGCAAAAGCACTAATAGAAGAGTGCCACTTGGAGGCACTCTTGATTGGACTGAACTCTCTGCTGTCTCCTTCCCTTAGGCTCCAGGTTTCCATGTCTCCTTCCCTTAGGCTCCAGGTTTCCATGTTTTGTCCATAGGGGGAAGACACTTCTCAGGGCTGCACTATTAGTTATTTGGTTGAATTCCAAGAACAAATCTAGTTCCCAGTACTATGTGGGGAAAGAGAGACACCCTGGCATAGGTTTTTTCCAGACCCTTGACCTCCTTACTACTCCATCTTCTAGCCTCTTGAACTAATCCCAGAGATTATACAGCAAGGTGTACCAAACTGAATTGGAAGAAACTTATTCAGAATAGCACAAATGCTCCCAAAGTCTATTATTGCTTAAAAAATTAACAAAAGAAAAAATGTAAAAGCTAAGGAAATATTGTAATATTGTTGTAAATAAAGTTTTCTTGTGTTTGGTGGTTTGAAGTTTTGAATCCAGAACCTGGTACACATAATGAGCACATAGCAAATGGTAGGCACCACAGTGAATCACATCCCAGCTCAATACAAGTCACTCAGTAAGAAACAACTTGTATGTTTTTGTTATGGTTATTATCAAGGAGCAGTTAAATAGTAAATGGTATTCTCACAGAAAGAACAGCATTTTAATCCTTATATGTTATTTTATAGCCATATAGCACAAGCTTTCACAGGCTACTTAAAACTTTCAGGGCTAAAATTACAGTGAATACAGTGGTGTTTGCATGTTCTCAGACTGAAGGAAATAGTTTCTGGGTACAATTCTGACTTGAAGATGATGGGCACATCAAGAGTTATTTATTTCTTCATCACAGGGGTTAGTTCTCTGACTTGAGCATGAACAGATGCTACTGAGACTTTGCATGCCTTTCTCACTTGAGGAAAAAATGTGGAAAGATGCCAGATTTGTGAAGGATGTAAAAGGTACAATAGTATTAATGAACTTCTGTAAACTTAAAGTCATATACAGGTGCCATTTATAATTCTCATGTTGTACATTACACTTTGCCTTTAAAATTCTGTTGTGTGACAGGGTTTCATCAGGATTTCACAAACATGCCTATTGTAATAAGTCTTTATTTTAGTTTAATACATAATATGAAGTTTTCTGAAAGTGGTGTAGAATTCTTATAAACTAACAAAATTGGTTTTAGAAGTTTTCCAGGGTGTGAATAACATTATAGGAATCATATATTTAACTTTTAATATTAAAATTTCCTGACATATTTATCTGATATATTCGTGATATATGTCAGTGAGACAGGTCAGTTATTTGTACTATGATAGGCTAGGTACACATAAGTTTTCAAAACACATAGTGCAAGGAACATGGTTAAAAATCAGTGAAATTTTCTATACCACTTAAGGAATCCTCATCCTCAAGAAGCTTTTTATTTGTTTTAAAAATGCAAAGTAGTATATTCATTAAGAAACAACATAACATTTTTGGTTCAACCTTTCAGTTATCCTTAGAAGTTTATTCAGATAAATTTAGTTTTAAATCCAAAATTGTGTGAAGTTCAAATACTATTTTGCATAGAAATGCTACATGTAGTATAAGAAAACCTGTAAAGTTGAATCATTCTTACTAAATAAATGAAAATCAAGAAAATCATGCTGCTTTAAACATACACACTTTGGGAAGACTAGCAATCTGTTGTGTTTTATAAAGAATAAGTTAATCAATCTATAGCATTAACTATAAATTATACTCATGTTCTACACTTGGAAAATATAGAAAACAAGATTTGTCATATAAATTTTACAATGGATGCTTACCCAGTAATATAGTTAAGTATTGACAAAAGTATTTCTAATATTAAAAATCCATGCATATCTGTGGGAAAGTTATTTTAAGCAATTTTATTAACAATGCATGTCTAACAAAATCTTTCCACTAATACCCTTTCCTGTGTTTTCACACAAGTATTAAAGTATATTCAGAGCATAGAGGGACATACTCATTTGGACCTAAATAGATGAAACTACAGATACACAGTCATTTATTTAGCTAAAGTATAAGAAAGTCAGAAAAAGAAATGTTTCTTCAGATTGGATTTGAAATGTCTATGATTAGATCAGAGTACATGGATAAGCAATAAATTTTGTTTGTAATGCAGAATAATGCTGTATAAGGCTTTTCATAACAAGATAAAAAGAGCACCCATTGTGGCCTGAGAGTCGTTGGCAAGACCTCCTGGGAAACATTCAGTTGGTCTGATAGGTGATTGTTAGGACAACCTTAACACTGTCTCTCTAGAGAATATTGGGACATCATGGAACATCTAGTTCTATGTTTTCAAGTTCCTTCAAGATGCTCAGTTACTCGAGATCCACTAAAACTGTCTAGATTAAGAGAGCAACACAACAGAGTCATATTAGTGCATGTGTGTCCTGTTTAGTGCTGAGCTGTCCACTGTCATTTATTCTCAGCACTTTGAACAGCCATGAGTCTCTTCATTCACCAAAGTTCTTTGTAAGGAGCATTTCTCTGATTAAGACAGGCCATAGCCTTTGTCTATGGGCATAAGCATAAATATTTAGAAGACAGTTAGGAGTTAGGTGCCATATCTCTTTAGCCAAACAATGGTACTGCATTCCTACTAGGCTCTAAGGCTTCCTCAGCTATAAGTTTTTTTTTTTTATTGTTTACACTATCAAGCAAGAATTTTCTTCTGTGGAATGTGCCTCTAATCAAATTAGAGATTGATTACTTACTGCTATAAAAGTTGAGCCACTATTACGCCATGGAGCATGCTGCTGATTGTAGTTTGTAGGAGTCACAGTTGGATAAGACTGCTTATACTTTTGCTCCCAAACAATCTGCATATCCTTTCAATGCTATAAAAACAAATTAAAATTATAAGTTAGCCAAATTCTGGGATTAAACTGCATGCTCCCACACCTGGCTAACTTATAATTTTAATTAGATTTCAAGGTATGTTTCCATATTGCTTTCTAACTGTGCTGAACAGCTTTGCTGTTCAGTTTGACACAACTACCTCTTCTACAACTTGTCGCACATAGAGAATAAGTATCTGGGAAATGTCTATCCCTAATCATCACACCTACCATGGAATCTCTATGACTAATCTCATAGAGCATAGTAGAACATGGGCTAGAGGGACTAATAATACATCTTTCAATTCACAACAGTGAGGTTTCCTCATGCAACAGAAGCCAATGCATATAGAAGTCTGCAACTTGTCAAAGTGTAGAGAATAAGAAACTGTAGAGTGCATGTCCCTGGATACAATTCATATTCAACTTTACCCACCTACAGCTCAGGGACAGTTGGAGAACAGAGGGAACAAAAAGACAATATTTTAAATGGAACTTAAGAGAGACCAATTCTTTTCATGATTCCTGTTGCTTCCTATCTGCTAGAACTACCACCTGGCTACCACTAGATACAAGTATTACATTACAGGGTTGTTCTACTCAATAATAAAGAGATATTATTAGTAACAAGCAAAAATGAAGGCATGGACACTATCTGGCATAATCACATGGGAAGCTGAAGCAAGCTCTCATCAGTCTAAGGTAAGGCCGTTCTACTTATATGCAATTACTTTGTTTCTGGTTGTATCGTTGATCACAGTATGGTGAAGAAATATTATGATGTCTAGTATTATATCCACATTAGAGATAGTGTCTCAATGTAATTATTTTAAAACATAAATGTATTAGTTAAACTTCTCAGTATTAAACAGTAGTTTATAAGCAGTAACATCAAATTTGCAGTAAAATTGGTTTTCATATTAAACCATTGCATTTCTAAGATATAATTATATAGGAGAGTGACTGTAAAAGGCAAATCAATTCTTTAAAATATTTTTTAAATTAATGCTTCCAGGGAATTTATAATTATCTAAGGCTTGGGAAAATTGCAATGTTCTGATTATTTTTCCAGTGTTCTCTTTCTTCCAGTGTATGATTCACCACAAACTCAATGTCTAAAAGTATAAAGACATCCCTTCACATTTAACACAACTGTGACAGCTGTCTGGCAATCATGAGGAATAATGATGTGGAAGAATTTCAGAAATGTCTTGGACATCAATTGATGTCATTCATCATGTAGCAATAAAATTCTTCCTAAAATGTCCATGAAAATTAAAGGAATCAATTTATTTTGCTTAGAGTTATATAGAAATAAATTCTTACACAAAATGATATGAATTTAATAAAAGTAGGTCTGAAAAATGCACTTGACTTGAAGATTGTTAGACAAAATTTCACTTGATTGGGGAAAATATTAGCTTTGTAATAGGGGCAGTTACAAAATACGGTATACAATGCATGAGAAAAAGAATGTTTGTGTGCAAATTTATCATATTTAAAATTGGAGTAGGTTCAGTGATATCAGAACTGTATATTCTTTACTGTATTACCTGACAGTTATACATTTCAACAATTAATTTTTTGATTACTTTCACTGAATTAGCAGAAAAAAATAAGGGATGTCAATGTGACATTTCACTACTCATCTAATTAATCTGCAGCCTATACTATACCACATGCTCCTGCCCACCTCTTAAATCTTTCCCTATTCCCTATTCTACTTTCATGTCACCTGCTATTATCCCCCCTCCCTTTAAGATCCCTTTCTCCCCTATTTTTATTTTTTCCATTTTCATCTCACATACACAGTGTAAAGACTGAAAGCTACGATTTGCCTATGGAAGAACACATGCAATTATTTGTTTTTGAAGTTTGGCTTAATAGCAAATATTTAAATGTATCATCAATTTATACTATACAAATACTGGAGCATAATTACTCCAGCTCCATCCAAGGTCCTGCAAGAGTTATTTCATTTTTCATCTTTCCTTTTTTGGCCACAAAACCTGGCTATATGGCAAAGGAATGCTCTCTCATTACACAATGAATCCTGTAGACTGAATTCTGATTTACTTTATGGAGGCACTAGCTAAGCTAATGTATGTATTCAAATAGTGAAATACTTTCTGTGCAATGAAAACTGTCAGATTCCACACTGAGCACCTGTACTTGTATCTCCGTTCTTTATTTTAATAACAAAATATATTTTAATACCTTGGAGGCAAAAACACATACCTAAAGTATTAACCAAATTAAGTGATGTAAGATAAAACATTTTTTCTTTTAAGTAAAAGTCATTTTATTGTAAAAAAACCCACAAATTAAAAAATCACACAAGTAGATGACTGTAGCAACTCAAACAAATACTTGTGTAGTTCTGATCTCTGTGCACCTCAGTAAAGTTCTACACAGTTAAATGGCCACATTGGAGTCATAAAACTTCACTTTGAATTTACACCTTCATTATAAATTACTTTTTTGTACATTCATGCACCACAGAGAAAAAAAAAGAAAAAAAAAATTTCACAGTGGAAACTATAAAGAAACAATTAGCTTCATACTGTCTTTCGTGACTCGTGTGTCTTTCTCCTCACTTAACATTACCCTTTCTTGTCTCCTTCCTAAATGTTGTAAAATATGTACACTTACAACTGTTTACCTATTAATTTATTCCTTATGGATAAATAAAATTCCATTGGGTCTCTTAGTGCATTTTCTTTATGGTAATATGAAATTGAAAATCTGCTTTAGGGGCAGAGCAAAGGAAACCAAACCAGACTGAAGAGAGTATATCAATAGAAAAAAATTGGTGCCAACTCCATGTTTGACAGGGAGTATCCAGAATTTCTTCATAATTAAAAATTCAAATGACTTAGTTTGCAATACTCTTTGGTTGATATGTTAGCAACTGGGGTACTAATTATGTTGGCTCAGTTGTGGGATATCGATATCAAAAGTGAGTGTGACGTGATGCCTTATCACATTGGAATACAAACTTGTTGGTTGTGTTTTACGGTTGTGTCTCAGAAATCTTTATCCATGTTGATCATGAATAGTCATAAGAATCTGCAATACATTTTTCCTTATTTTATTGTTCACATTATTATTAAATAAAAGCTACATTTAACAATTAAAATTTCTTTCTCTGGGAAAGAGAGATCTCTCAGTGTTTAAGATCACTGGCTGCTCTTACACAGGACCAGGGCCAGGTTTGGTTCCCAGCATCCACATGGCAACTAACAACTTGCAATAATTCTCATTTCAGGAGATCTGGCGCCCTCTTCTGACCTCCACGAGCATTACACAGCATGGGCGCATGCACACACCTGTAGGCCATACACTCATACACATAAAATAAAATAATAAAAATGTTTTAAACGTTTTTTTTTCTTTTACTGACTTATATGTGATCATGGAAACTTTTATTGGTGAATAGCTTCTCAGATTCCATTAAGAAATACACCAAAATGAGATTCTGCAAGCACTAAGATTATCCATTCCCTCACTTATCTGGATTCTCAAATATCAGATTATGCTATGATCCAAGAACTTTTACTTTTGTTACTATAAAAATTCTTACATTCCTGTCTTTCTTTCCCCATGTGCTGAAATTTGTGGCATTTTGGTGGGGGATGATTCTTATCAACAAGATAACATCACCAAATCTTAGCATTATATAATTTCATATCGTATCTGATCTATGCTTAAATTCAACATTTAGGATCCTTGAAATCTGTATAGTAGATTTTGCAGATAGACCTATTCTTTTCTTTTATTCTGGGTGTGAGAAGCTTTGCTTCTAATCAGAAGAGTGCATGAAGAAAGGAACAAGTTATTCAAGTTTCAGTTGCACAATCTAAACATAAGATTGGCTAATTCAAAGGGTAAAGGGGCATTTTAGTAAGAATCCTTGAAAGAATGAATCACAAGCTAACATTTCTCTATGGCCATAGTATACATCCAACGCTGTACCCTGAGCTCAAGAGCTCGCTTTTGCTTACTATTTACACCATTATTTTGACAACGTGTAAATATAGAAACGTAAGAGATAAAAATCCTCCCCTGTGTAAAACTATGTGCTTGCCTTTCTTTTTAGTACCCTGTGATAGTGCTAACGTGTGCTTTGAGGCTTCTTGTTTCTTAGCGAGATGATTGTAACTTGTAGCACTGTAGTTTGTTTTCACCCCCACAACTCTTCCCCTTACTTGTACAACTATAGATATATACCAGAACCCCATGTTCCTAAATATCAAAGATTCCTATGAAGATTTGTTCTTTTGTGGAACGGAAATTGTTCTTTTATTTTAGGGAAGATGTGTATATTGATCACAATTTTAAAAACTGATTAATAAAGATTAAGAACCATAGATCTAGACTAACTTCCCCTGGCAGAACTCAGACTCCCGTGAAGTATTAATTTCCTTAGGTTTCTGCTCAGAATCACTTACGAACTCTATGCACACTCTGATGTGACGAAATGAATTTTTCCCTGAAGAAGTATTATTTTTCCTTGATTCTCCGGAGAATGGGTAGATCTTTTTAGATGACTCGCCAAGCTTATGTTATGTCTAACAAAAGAGGAAAACACCTCTGCATAGGGAAGAACAAGAGCATGAAAAGTATGTGCTGAGTGCAGGTCTGCATGTGCAGAATGGATGTGTACTCGTGTGGACAAGTGCAATGCATATTTTCTGAAATCTCCATGTGGAATCTTTGCCGTTTCCATAACTTTCATGCTGTTCAAAATTTTCAGTTTTAGACTGGCAATGTTGTAAGTCAGAAAATTAGAACACAGAGCTGGTTCAGTGCGCAAAGGGCTTGTGGTTGTTGCATGAGGAGTTGAGTTCAGATCCCCAGCCCTCATATAAAAAGCCATGACCAGAGACACACATCTATAACCTCAACACTGGGAGATACTGGGAGGAAGTGTCGAAGACAGGCAGCTTCGGGGATCATTTGGCCTGGCCATTCTATCAAAATCACTGAGCTCTCAGTTCACTGAGCGATCCTGTTTCACAAATAAGCGGGAGTGTGGGGTAGGGGGTGGAGGGTGATTGATGAAGTAACCTGATATAGACCCCCCGCTCCCACGTGCACAAATACATTCAAGCACACACATGAATGCACAACCCTCTGCCCCACACAGGAATGAAAAATAAAGAAAATTACAAGAATTGCTCATTCCCCAATTCAGTTAATTGAAATCTTCAAATGTGATTGAGAATTCATCACGATGACCTATAAAAGAAATATCAAAAATGTCCCTTCCATATCCTCTATGTGCAGTCTGTCTCCATTCATTTTAAAAGGTAAATATAAAATGCACATGTTTATATGAGTGTCTTAAAAGGCCTCAGTGCCTGCTATCTATAAATCAGGCTACATGTATTTCTGTACACCCTTCCAACTCCTTTTCACAGCTTGAAGGCCATGGGCATTCATTTAATGCAAGTGGGGGAAAATAAATAAGTGGATATACACACAAATGAGGCTTAGTCAGTGGCAATATCAATCACTTGTTACTTTACATTTTAGTACGTAATCCATCCCTTAAAGCTACTTGTTTCCCTAAATAATTATTGACTTCCTTTGAGTTATATATCCTGAAAATAAATACTTTGTCTGAGCAGTTCTTGTTTGTGTTCACCTGCAATGCTATGTAAATCTTGTTCAGTAGTCTTCTGTGTTCTGGTTCCTCTTCCTGTGATTCCAATTACTCATATTCTATTTACCACATTTTTTGTCATTTAAATCTGCAGCTGACACTGTATGCAGATTAGACATTTTTACATGCAGCACACATGTTCCTTTTAAAGTCTACAGCAGTCATCCTTCTGGAAGGAAATTAAGCCTACCCATTCTCTTTCATATTTTGATACATGCTGGGGAAAATATGTTCAATGTAAATTGTTTTATAAAGCATAAGTTTTCTTTAGTTAAAAAAAAAAAACTTCAGGGAAATGATTCCCTAAATTGTTTAAATCTACAGCTTTGTACTAAATGACAGCTAAAATTTAGTTTAGCAGTTCATGTACAAACAGTATGGAGATTTTAACCTGAATTTTGTTAACACAAAAGAAAACTATAGACTATACTTTAGTTGACTCAGCCTATCATACACAATGCTGTAGTTTGGTGGCATTTCTCAGAGTTCTGGAGTCTGAAGTCCAAGATCAGTGCCATAGCAGATGCAGAGGGCTACGTCTTCAGACTTGCAAAAGGTCTACTTTCTGTGTCCCCAAACAGCAGAAATTAGTACCTTCTTATTTCTGTTTCTCTTCTGAGAAGCACACTTCTCTTCTGAAGGATCAACTGTGGAATATCACCATATCAAGGGTGAGAATGTCAATGCAGGGACTGAAGAGAGCTCAAACATCCAAGCCATAATGTCTTACTAAGTCCATCCTTCTTTTTCAATCGTCAGGTATTGTAAAAGATAAAGTGACAGTGATCATAACTTAAGGTTATTCTTTCAGGAGAAATGATGCTTTTCTTCTCCACCATGGTGCTTACTCTCTCTTTATATGTTGCATGTTGCCATTATTTCAAAGGTAATTCATCCTCACATCTCTATATTACATCAATAAAGCCTGCCGCGTGAATGTTTGCTCTACTCTCTATGGTGGGTGAAGCTTGGAAATAAACTAGGGCAAAGGTGAAGAGATGTTGCTCCAGTGATTAGGTTAAATAATGAAAGTTTTTCCATTTCTAATAGACTCTTTCTTTCTTCCTGGCTGCTTTTGAAGGAGTATACTATCTTCAATATTACCGCCACAAAAAAAAAAAAAAAATTCCACCTCCTGGGTATACTAGTTTGCCTTTCTGTTGCTGTAATAAACACTGAGACAGGGAAACAACTTGGCATAGGAAAGACTTCATTTGGCTTGTAGCTCACAGTTTATCACTGAGAGAAGACAAGTCAGGAACCCAAGGGAAAACCCTGAGGTAGGAACTGAAAGAGAGCCCATGGAGAATGCTGCTTATTGGCTTGATGCCCTGATTCATTTACCTACTTTTTCTTACTCAGCCCGAGTCCATCTACCCAGGGACACACCAAGCACAATGGATTGGGCCCTATCACATCAGTTAGCATACTAGAAAATGACTCATATACATGCCCAAAGATCGGTCTGATGGAGGAAAGTCTTCAAATGAGGTGACTCAGTTTGCAGTAAGTTGTCTAAACATAACCAGCACACTGGGGAAATGGAGGTGTGCATTCTTTCACAGTTGAGCTTCATATCATGTCACAGCCCTGGCCACCTCCTGGATGTCACCTAGTGAGATATTACCCAGCTATTACCAGATTCCCAAGTCATGGAAGCTGAAAGGTGATAAATGAACACTGCTCCAGTAGGTAAGTTTATTGTGACTGGTTATACTGCATTTGAAATCTAAAAATTACACAGTTCATTTGACTTGTTAAGGTATACAAAACACTACAGAAACGTAGCTGCAAATCCTTGAAAAATAATAGATTAGTAGGACATATAGGTTAAAATCGCCATCAAACTCTGGACTGAAACATTTATTGTGTGATATAGGCACATTTTTCTTGAATATTCCATGTGGTACAAAAACTGACAGTGTGTGCTCTGTGTTCTTCTGGCAGAAAACTTATTGCTTTAACTTAGAGTAACATAGATGTGCCTTTGTGAGACAGCAGAAACAGAAGTACCTGAATGAATGATGACAGAAGTCAACCCACCAGACCACAGGGGTCCCTCAGAAAGGAGATGAATTACAAAGTAGTTATTGCCTATCCCCCAAATCCCAGGCTAGTCCTCTCTTCTTGCACCCCTAACCTAGAAAAAAGTAGGTGTCTCTAATATAAAACTGCATGAAAATTTTAAAAATCAGGAAGCTCCATATATTTTCAATAAAATTAAATTCAGTGTTGTATCCTGAACCTTCCCTGAAGGAGAGGAGGCGGCTAGAATGTTCCCTATAATGGATGAACTAGTGTTAACACTGCAATTGTGAGATAAGATGCCCATCATCCTGTTTCTTAAAGAGCAAAAGAGAAAAGAATCAATCTGCAGATGATATAATCTGTCATATGCTTTTCAAGATAATTAAAAATGCTGTGAATGGGTCTCCAGTAGTGATTTATGGGATAGATTTTAATATTGGAGCTTCTTAAAAGAGAAGAAGAAAATCATGATCACCTCCCCTTTGTTTAAATATCCTTTGCCTTCTTGGGCTAAGTTGCTTCTTAGTTTCCATGTACAGTTTCTTTGCTCTGTCTTCTGAGTGATGCTGTGGAATCCTGATGGGTGAGGAGAATTCTTCAGCTCCTGATTTCCTGCAGTTCAACTAAAAGTGCCAGAGAACAGGGTCTTCTAAAAGCAACAACTACAAGAATTCATGGCATTTTGTAATACCACATTATTATGTCATTGAATATTATAAAGATGAGAATTGTTGCGTGAAAAAGATGACAAAAATGATTTATGGCTGATTTATTTGCCATTTGTACATAACTGTACCTTGCTATAGGTATTCAGTGATGATAATATGTCTAAAACAGCTATCAAGTAAGCTGTGAATAAAGCTGGAAAAATGGAAAGTGTAGAGTAGATTGAAGGTTGTTCAGTTTCTTTTCCACCAGGAAGGTATTTTCTTTGTGAACCCATACACTACATCAAGAGTGACTGGTGCCATCAGATACCAACCTGCATTTTGGAGGGTTCATGTTATAGAAGGCAAACACTCACTCCAGTAAAAACATCACATCTTGCTTGTTATTCCTACTATTCTAATCATCTGCCCAGGAATCCTGGCTGCATAATAACTATATGCAAAAATCAGAACATATGGTGCCGAAAACTAATTACTATATCAATATTTCACTGTGTTGTCAGTGGTAGAAGTTTTGCAGCAATGCTATCACCATATTAGTAACAATGCCAGAATGTTAAATACTGTCAGTAGTGATATGCTGACTTTACAGCACCTTAGCTGACTGCCATGTCTTAGGGAGTTATGTTTTTCCTGTGTTTATGAAGTATTATAAACTCCGGAGGGGTGAAAACTGACCTCTTTAACAGTCATCCTTTATCATCATCAAGCCTAATTAGGGGCCATATGCTCCCAGGGTTCCCTTGTCATAGATATACAACTTAATATAAAACCTGCTCAAGCTCCAGGCACTAAATCAAAACTATTACTTAACAGTATAAAGGTACACTCATAACTTACACAAAGCTGTTAGGAGTGATTGGACAGTCTTTTGGGGGATGCTGCAGAAGAACATTGGGCGATGATGATGTGGTAGTTGCTGTTAACATTTACTGAGGACTCATTATATACTGGATAGTGTTCTAAACATTTTTCACAATGATGATCTCATTAAATGCTTAAAAGAATTTACCAGAGAGACATTATTACACACATCAATTTAATAAGTGAAACAGCTATGGCAAGATGTTTAAATATCTTGCCTAGAAACATTCAACTACTGAATTACAAAATTGGGAGTCAAATGAAGTTATTCTAAAACTAGAACAATTGCTGTTAGCTACTGATGTATTCTTCATTTCAGCAGTGATTATAATTTTTAGCCATATGGCATAGCTTCTCTAATTTAAAACAAATCTTATTGCATATCATATTGTGATAAATTAATGAAAAATGTACATAATTTTGATCCAGATATTCTTTATTTCTCCACATTTCCCAAATACAATTGTGTCAAAATAAAGATAGCATAGCCAAAATAAAATGATAAAGACAACTTAAAGCTCAGTTAATGTGCCAGTAGGCAAATAATTGTGCTATATCAATATAACAAGAAAAAGCATAGCCATTCAGGAAAATAAGGTGCATTTATGCAGTTTAATGTGCTGAGGATATATTATTGGAAAACTCAAGATGTGAAATAACATCAGTTATGCACTTTTAACCAAATAGGAAGACAGATAAGTTGATGGTACATAGATGGTAGAAAAATATATGCCAGAGATCCTCAGAAAGCAATTTGAGAGCTTGGAATTAGAGATGATAGGGAGACTTGTGTTCATAACACATTCCATGTGGTTCTCTATTTCTTTTCTATTCCATTTCCTGTATTTTATTTATTTTGGTTTTGGTCCATGAAACAAATTCTCACTCTACAGATTAGGCTAGCTTAGAACTCATTATGTAGCCCATGCTAGCCTGCAACATATAGCAATCCTGCTCAAGCTCCCAAGTGTTGCGATACAGCCTTTATCCACCGTGCTTAAGCATATTTATAGTAATATATTTTGCTATTGATGTGATGGTGGTATGTTGGAGACTTAACCCAGAACTTCTGGCTTATAGGCAAACACTTCTACCTTCTAGCCCCAATATTGTTGAATTTTTTTTTTTCTGTAAGCTAATGTTGGCAAAATGAAAATAACACAGATGGCATACTGGGTAACTTGCAGAAAGGGCGGCAGAGAAGATACCAAATACTCCACAGAGACAAACTTTAAGAGCCATAACTCCCTATTTTAAACTGTAATATGAGGGTGACAATGTCCGAGGAGCTGATGAATTTACAGGAGAGAGGAAGAGTGAGCGGACAACAGAGTAGCAGGAGATGAACATGGAATTGTAGAATCCATTTTCTTTCCTTTTTTTCCCTTTCTTTCTTTGTTTAAAATCCAGTCAACAAGTATTTCCAGGATGGATATATTCTTCCCAAATTTTCTGCTGTCCATCTCATGCCTGACTCTTTCCTACTTACTCCTAAGACTGCCATACTACATAGTCATGCCAAATACTGAAACTGAAGGAGACTGTGACACATGACACAACCAGACAGTGAAAGAGTTAGAATGAAACTGGTGATTACTTGCATATTGATTTGTCCTTTTTTCCCCCTGAGTACAAGGAAAATTTGATTCACTTCTGTGAATAAGATGAGAAAGTACACATTAGCAAAGAATATACTGGAAATAGACAAATAAAGTCATATGCCAGGCATGATGCTATGGCCCTTGCTCCCTGTGGAATTTTCTGGACATAAAAATTCTTTTCAACACAAAACAGCAGCCCAGCTGAAGGTGCCTTGGGCTCTGACTTGTACTTGCTGCTCTTTGATGGTGCATGAATGAAATGTGCTAATGTTTTCCCATGCACAGAGGCCATCCACACAATGACAGGCTTCGGCATTTATTGTCTGAAACAAGCCCAGGGACACTTTCTGAAGCCCTTTCTCAGTGCAGCCCCATCCAGAGGAGCTTTCAGAAGAGATGGCCAAACCACGTTGGTGCTTATAATGAGGTCGTATCTTGATGAGAGTTAAAGGGGACTTGTAACTGGAAAATGTGGTTTAGCAAAGTGAATTTCACTGGAATTGCTCTACCTAGATAATTAGTTCAATTATTTCTCTCCTCATCTTCAACCCACTCTGAGAATAGAACACATGTAAAACCTACTGGGACAGAAGTCTGCAATCTCATGAAACAATGGGATACTATGTATGGAAAGGAAGGAAACAATTAGAAATTAAGATTCCCAATGCCTTAGCTAATTTTCAGTTTTTTTTTTTAGAAAATTCTCTGACTAAAGCAATTCAGGAAGGAAGGGTTTATTTTTCATTCATATGCCCAGTGTATATTCTGTGATGGCAGAATTCATGGAAGCAGGGGCTTAAAGCAGCTAGCCACATTGCTTTGCAATCAGGAGGAAGAGAATGCTGAATGCTTGTGCTCAGCTCCATGTATGCAATCTAGAACCTTAGCTCAAGAAATTGCCCCAAGAAAAGTGGGAGCCTGTCCATCTCAATTAACCTGTATGTAGGTGATGGCCAGCTTCAAAGAGAGATTCTGTTACAAGAACTAAGATGTAGAATGGATTTGCATATGAAACCTTAATCAGTTTTACAGTTTCTGAGAAGAATTGTATTGGAATTTTAATGGAAATGTCATTGAATTTTTAAATTGCTTATGGCCATTTCATAATATTGGCCATTTTCACAATATTAATCCTACTGATCCATGGGCATGGTGCATGCGATGTCTTTCAGTCGACTAGGATCTTCTTCCATTACTTGCTTCAATGGATTAAATATTTATTATATAGGTCATTTACATCCTTAGGTCTATTTATCCAAGATGTTTTAGGATTTTAAGACTATCATGAATGGGATCATTTCCCTATTTTCTTTCATTGCATGTTTGTTGTTCGTACCTAGGAAGGCTAATATTTTTGTGTTAACTTTCTATCTTGCTACATTGATGAATGTGTTTATTAGCTCTAAGAGTTTTTTTGTGGAGTCTTTAGTGTTTTTATGTAGAGAATCCTATCATCTACAAATAAGGATATTCTTTCTTCTTCCTTTCCAGTTTGTGTCACCTTGACCTCCTGCATTTGTCTTATTCCTTAGATCCAATTAGAAAATCAGTTGCCTTTGGACAATATGTTCTAAGAAGTGCTTGGTGCCCAACCTTATGTACCAGGGCTTGGGGATTCACCTTCCAAATGTCTAATTTTTCACTTCTTCCTGAAACCTAAGCCAAACAGTCTCAAGTTCTTGAAGAGAACCACTGTGGAGAAAAAAATAACAGACTGAGAAGTCTAAGAGAGGAGAATAAATGGGTATTTCACATTTTTTTTATTCTCTCAGAGAGACAGAGCAGTTTATGGTCTCACAATCCCCAAAGAAAGATAAAAGAACTTATCTGTTTATCTTCCAAATTCCCCCACACTGGAACAAAAAATCTCCATGTCACCAAGTAAATGCTATCAGAATTCTTGACATCCCTTTGTGGTTGCCAAGATGATACAGGAAAGAAATAGTCTCTAGGGTTCACAGTCTATTTTATGAAAGAATTTAAGATAAGACTCAAATGGAAGCTTTACAACAATTTTATTAGTATGTAAAGAAAAATCTTTAGGGCAGGCATGCCATGAATCCTTGAGGAGGAAGAGAGAAGGGAGGAAGAAAATGAAGCCTTAAAGGAAGTTAGCTTGTTTAGAACTCACATCAAGGTCAGGTAGATACATAACAGACTAGTAGCCATAGCACAGGGTTGGGAAGGGAGCTTTAGAAAGACATCTGAGATGCTGATGCAGCCCAAATCATTAAGAACGCACGCTTAGGGAAGATGGAGAAGTTACGCTTTTCTGAAAAATTCAGAAAAGCTGACGGAATTAAAGAGAGCCTCTGTCTGTGATTATCATTGTCCACAAGAACTTCAAAGAGAGGGATTAAAGGGATTCCTGGCAGGAGAAGTAGACCATCTCATGAATTCAAGGTCAATTGGCCTTCCTAGGAGGTGGTCCTGACCAGGTAATTAATCTGGAAAAACTGTGAAGGTAAAGTTCAAACTACCCAGAGATTCTTTTCAAATAATTTTTTGTAAATGAGAGTGTTTTCGTGTACTAAATTGATTTGATTTCATTTGCTGAAAGCATTATTTCTAGAAGTGTTGTTGGTGGAACTTTTGGGATATCTTATGTATAATATCATTTCATCTGCAAGTAAGGATAATTTTACTTCTTTTTCCAACGAGATCCCTTTAATTTTCTTCACTTGTATTGCTTGAGCAAGAGTTAAAACACTACATTGAAAAGGAGTGGTGATAATGGACAGCTTTGTTTGGTTCCTGATTTTAATGGGGATGCTTCCAGTTTTTTCTCCATTTACAGTGATGTTTGTTTTAAAGTACGTTGAAGTATGTTCCCTCTAGTTCAATTCCCTCTGGGTTTTTTTTAATCAAAAATATCATTTTGGAATTTGACAAAGACCTTTTCTGCATCAATTGAAATGACTTATTTTTGCCTTCAAATTCCCTTATACGCTGTATTACATTTATTGACACAAATATTGACCATCCTGGCATCTCTGGAATAAAGTCAACATGATAAAGATGATCTTTTTGATATGTGTCGATATGTGCTTTTTATGCATTTTCTTGAGAACTTTTGCAACTATGTTCTTTGGGGATATGTAGAATTAAGATTCTTATTCTCCTGATCAGCCTTCTCTCAAGGGCATTTTTGTTAATTTAACACTTAAAATATTTTGTAATTTCCTTTATATGTATAAGTGTATTGTCTACATGTGTGTAAGTGTACCCTTGTCCTGCAATGCCCTTACAGTCAGAAGAAGGTGTTGGAGGCCTGGAAACTGGAGTTTCGGATGGTTATTATTTGCCACTTGGCTGCTGAGAATTTATCACAGGTCCTCTGCAAGAGTAGTTGGTGTTCTTAACCGCTGAGTCAACTCTCCAGCTCTCCCTGCAAAACGGTTTGCTTTGTCTCTAACATTTTGTTTTCATCACAGAGAAGTGATTAAATTTTCTAACAACATCAATAAATCTGACCAGAATTCACTGACATATTAGAATCATTATGACTTAACCCTCAAATTGCTATCAAATATATATTAAATAGTAAATGAATATTACTTGGCAATGAAGTGAAGAATTTTATATATATATATATATATATATATATATATATATATATATATATATATATGGGTTTTTATATATGGGTTTAAGAATATGGCCTTGAGCTGGACATAGAGGTACATGCATTTAATCCAGCATTTAGGAAGAAGTGGCAGATAGATAATGATGTTACTGTGGCCAGCCTTGTCTATATAGCGAGTTCCAGCCAAGTGAGAATCTTCTTTAAAAGATATAAATAAGAAAGTAAGTAAACAATAAATAAAAAGATAAAATGAACTTACGTAACAATGGACACTCTGAATCACTCAATTTGTTTTTTTTTTATTTTATTTATTAATTTATGTTTTTATTTTTCTGACAGGATTTTTCTATGAAGCACAGTTTTGCTTTAAACTTTCCATGAAGATCAAGTGAACTTCTAATTGGCTATTGTTCTGCTTCAGTCTCCAGTGTGTTGTTTCAGGGATTGCTCCTACACTTTGTTTTTCAGTTTCCTTCGTTTCACCAGTACTGTCTTCTTTTATAAACATTATGCTTTCAAAGTTATATAAGGGAAAACCAAGACCCCTCTGGGAACTCTTCACCCATTAATAAAAGGATTTAAGAATGGACTGCAATGAAAGCTTACGGACAATTTTCTTAGAGATTTTTTAAATGGCCTTAAGGCAGACAAATGGTAAATTTCAATACCAGCCCTAAGGAGATGGGAGGAGAGAAAGAGGAATAAAGATGTACTGTTTAAAGTTGGCATGAAGGCCAGACACAGTCAAGCATTCACATTGCGGGGAGAGAAAAATCTAATGAAGCCTAAAATTTTGGGGAAACACAGTGTCAGGAAAATCATACTTAGAAAGAGATAGGAAGAAAAATAGGAGAGGTTATGCTTTTCTGAAGAATTAAAAGGTGGTAGAGAAGCAGCATGCCCACTGTGCAATAAACTAGTGCACCATGAGAGGAGATCAGAGCAAGAAAATCTCACTATCTCGTTAAAGCCTGCATTACCAGATATTAAGGTGAACTTCCATTCCCAGGGATGGTCGCTTGATTGAGTGACTGAACCAACCCAACCAGAATGTCAGACCCCCACCAGACGGTAGATTGTTATTTTCTTGACAGGGAGCTCCTCTTAATGGACTGCTATTATTATGGTTAAAAAAAAAAAGTCTAAATTCAAAATAAGAAATTCTATACTTTAAAATTGCATTATTGTTTAAATAGACTGACTAGGGACTAGATCTAACACCTATGAACATATTTTTGAAATAATGTGTGGATTAATATTCCAAAAACAAAAAAAAATTAAAGTAGAAACCAGTGTTCATTTGGAATTGTCTGAACTTATCTAAATTCCATTTGTTGTTTTTATTGTTTCTCTTTCTTATTGTTTAGAACTGTGAAATTATTTCTAGAGGATTCTAAAATAAATAAATAAATGTTATAGGGGGCTGGAGTGAGGACTCAGCAGTTAAGAACATTGGCTACCTTTGCTGAAGACCTTGCTTTGGTTCCCAGCACCCACATGGCAGCTAACAACCATCCATAACTTCAGTTTCAAGGGATTTCAATATCTTCTAACATCAATGGGCGATGCAGGAAAAGGGTGCACTTACATGCATGTAGGCAGTACACTAATATACATAAAATTAATAATGATATTTAAAAAATAAAACATTCTGATATCATCTAATTAAAATATTTTATTTATTATTATTTTATGTGTATGAATGTATTGCCTGTATGTATGTAAATGCACACATGTTGAGCAATGCCTGAAGAGATCAATGAAGGGAGTGTTGGACTCCCCTGGAACTGGAGTTATGGACAGTTGCTAGCCACCATGTGGGTGTTGGGAATGGAATCCCTGTCCTCTGCAAGAGCAGCCAGTGCTCTTAACCACTAGCCTTCTCTCTAGCCCCTGATATCATCTAAATTAACATTAGGCAAATCTCACTTGTAAAAAAAAAATGTGCTTTTTAAACTATGCTCCATACACTTTATCATTGATATTTAATGTTTCTTATTTAAAGATATCTTCTAAGTAATGGTAATTTCTGAGTATATTATTGCTACTACCACATGTGATAGAACTTCCAATTTTCAAAAATATGCACACATACAGAGAAACATACATATATGATTAGGGAGAATAAAAGTTTGATTTAAATTATTGAGTCTGACAGGGAAAGCATTCAGTTCTAATAAAACAATGTTCAAAATAGAAACCACTTCAGGCTAAATCAATATTAAATCCTTCAAGAGAATCACTTCAGTCACAATTCAAACCTGAAATCAACCTATTTTCATGCTGCTGCAAACCACAGCCATCGGTTATATTTTATCAGGAAACTTTCTAAATCGCCAAGAACAGGATTTTAAGTTGAAAGAGATTTTCCCTGTATGTAGCTTAGTTGTCAACTCTGTGGATTAAATTCCTGCTAGTAATGAAAGAACAGCAATTTCTTCACTATAGTATTAATGATAGTTACAAAAAGATTAAAGCATGTATACAGATCACATCTTGCAAACAGGGATGAGTCATGCACTATTTCACTTTTTATTTAATTTCCATTATTTATTATGTATAAATAGTTGTGACTTTTTATTTTGTATGTGTATGATGCATGTTCACATGTGTGTGAGTGGACGTTGGTATGACTGCACATGTGTAAATGTGTGTTTTCCTTGATCCCTCTATTTTACTTGCTTAGGTAGTGTATAGCCTGGAACCCTAAGGTTGCTGAGTCATCTGCTCTAAGAATCTAGGTTGCTCTTTGAATCCCCTGTCTCCATCACTAGAGAACTAGTAACATAGGCAGAATGGCACAGCTTGTCTGGCTTTCATGTGGATGCTGGGGATCCTTGCAGTTGACCATCAAGAGCTTTACCCAATTAGCCATCTCAGCCCTGATCCATGGCTTTTATGAGATTCCAAATATCATAGAGACAAGTATGTGTGTTTATAATGCTAATGATAATTACAAATCATAGAATATTTCTACAGTGATATAAGATGAATGATGAAGACCCTATATACCTAAACTCTGTTAGAATGTTAACATGGAAAAAAGTGATACTTTCTATGCTTTCACACAGATATTTTCATTTCAAGACAGTAATGTGTAGTAGAAATGGAAAGATTTGCCACTACTCAAAAATAATGTGATCTGGTTTCTTAAATCCTAGTTTTCCAACTAAATTTCATCCCTTTAAAGGATTTCTTGAACCTCAGATTATGGGGGTCCCAAAGGGTTTTACCTCCTGTCCAGCAGGTCAGCTCCCAAAGGGATTCCCACACAGGGCGGCGGGGAGCGGAAAAGGTGAGTGCACTGTCTGCCCATTCCTCAGCCTCTCATTCCTGGAGACAATAAGACAGGACAGGGAGTTTAGTCAAGCAGGAACTCATTTATTGGGAGTTACATAGTATCTTATAAAGAAAAAAAACACAAGGGGATTTCCAAAGCAGGAAGCAGGCAACCAATCGTCTAAAATGTCAGCTCAGCGTGCAGGCTGTAAGCATTCAAGGTTACATGAGCTTCTATAGATATAATGAGCATAACTCGAGCTGTCCACGAGGGAGGAAGTTCTAAGACCCAATCAAACTTTTGTCAAAACAAGTCAAGTCATACCAAGCCTCTCCATATGTACTTCCTTTAAGCGCCATCTTTATCATCATGAGGTCTCTCATGTTTCCCTTTTTATTTTTATTAAGAGGTGGGTTTAAGGGCTTTTCATGAACGTGAACCCCAAGGGAACACCTCATAAGAGGTGGCTCTACCCATTGAGGAGTCTGCCTTTTCAGAGAACCTGAACAACCCCTAGGTGGAGGGGGAGTTAGGGGCTCAATCATGGGCAATATATCTCAGGGCAATAGCATCTTGGTATGTAAAAATGTGTTTATAGGTGGTAGCATTAGATTTTGGTAACCGTTGGTACTGTGGTTGTACCATAGAAACTTGGATAGTATTTAAGCACTCTTTCATAAATTGGAGAAGCCTGTTAACCACACATGGTCTTTTCTCTCCAAGAGGAGAGTCGGTGCCTGGATCATTAAAGGTGTAATAGGATTTGCATCTAAGCAGATATGAGAATTGGGAGCCCTGGGAGGAGATTCACCATATGTAAACTGTCAGAGAAGAGATTCCTGGGTTTATTTACATTAGTTAGAGCCAAGACAAGTGCCATGCGTTTTTTTAAATTGGTCTGAGTCTTCACAGGTGTGGACGAATTGTTTCGGCCCATTTGTTTCCTTTGAGTACAGTACTACAGTATATTCATATTTTCCCCCATCAGTGAAAACATTGGGGGCTCCCTGTATTGGTCCTCTGGCAAATAATTAGGGTGCCTTGCACTGAAGTGCCCAAAAAGAAGTCACGCATTTATGGGGTCCATAGTGGCAATCTAGGTCCCCCCCAAATCCCTCCAAAGCCAATGCCACTTGACCATTTTCCCTGTTTAGCCATTCAAAATTGTTAAGCTGATAAGGAACAACAATTGAATGGGGGTCAAGGCCATAATGCCTAAGGGCTAAATCTCTTCCCATCTCTAGAAGGTCTGACAATTGATCCATGGGTAAATACACCCTGGGTGTCCCCCTCAGGGAGGCATGGATCCATTGAAGGGGCTGCCCGCCATGTACGAGGGCTGCTGGTGTTAGTGTCTCATCTGGGAGGATCCACAATTCTAAAGGCATAGCTGGAGCATATCAAGCCAATTTACCTTGGTCCAGTACCCCCTGAATTATACTCACCACCTGGAGATGTGAAGGAGTTAGGTGAATTAGGTCTGATGGCTGTCTTCCTATCAAGAGTTGAAATACGGGTTCTAGAACCTGAGTAGACACTGGTATCCAGGGCCTTAACTACTTTATCTCTCCCAATAACTTTTGGAGCTCCATTAAAATCAAGGTTAGAGACTGTTAACTGGGGTTTAAGAGGGTTCACCCCCTCCATAAAAAGTTGGGTGCCCAACACCATGAAAGGTGGTATGGAGTTACATAGTATCTCATAAAGGCAAAAACCACAAGGGGATTTCCAAAGCAGGAAGCAGGCAACCAACCATTTTAAACGTCAGCTCAGCATGCAGGCTGTAAGCATTTAAGGTTACATGAGCTTCTATATTCTATAGGTCTAATCAGCATAGCACAAGCTGTCCATGAGAGAGGAAGTTCTAAGACCCAGTCAAACTTCTGTCAAAACAAGTTAAGTCATACCCAAGCCATGTGCTTTGTACTTCCTCTAAGCACCATCTTTATGATCATGGGGCCCTCATCAGATTACAAACTACAAGGTAATATCATATAGGCTTTTAATGCATATTTCAGTGTTTACAGTTTTTCCATACATCAGTAACCACAGCACGCAGGATGCTGAGTAAAAGGATCCTAAGTTCTAGGCAACCATGGGCTACCTAGTGGGTCTAAGTCAAACGTGAGCTGCCTAGAGATACACTATTGCAAAACAAAAAGTAAAATAAAACAGAAAGTATCATGGGGATGTCCTAAAGTCTCAGCAATATTACAGCTATCATGTAGTAACTGTCTAATTTCTTTTCCACTTAATGTCATTTCATTTTCCAAAGTGATTCTTTTCATATCTCTTCAGTTTTCCATGCATCCATTATACTAAAACTTCACTTTGAGCAGCGTCACTTGGAGTATGGCTATGTTTTCCTTTGGCGCTTTCTCAGTATCCTTTAACCCCGATCTAATGAATAGTTTTTCCTACAGTGATGACTTAGCATGTATTAGTTGTAAGGTCAACTTAACCAAATGTAAAATCACTAAGGAAGAGAATATTTAAGAGGAATTATTTTGCTCAGATTGACCTGTGGGCATATCAGGGGAAGGGGCAGGGGGCTTTATGTGTTAATTTGATTTAGTTATATCCAAAATAGTGTGTGTATTCTGAATAGGATCATTTCCCTGACTTTTATAACTTTTTATATTTTCTATGAATGTTTATCTGCATGTGTGTATGTGCACAACTACATGTGTGTTTGGTGTTGATATAGGCAAAAAGGTTGTTGAATCACCAGAACTGTAAATACAGATATTTGTGATTTGTCATGTGGGTAATGGGAACCAAAAACTACTTCTGTGAGAGAAAAGAAAGTGCTTTTGATCACTGAACCACTTCTTCAGCCATTTCATTTTAAGTATGTTTGTCATTGCTGTTTAAGAACGATACTGATTTTTGTATGTTAATTTTGTATCCTGTTACTTTGCTGAAATTATTTATTAGCTGTAAGAGATTTTTCACAGATCTTTTATGTATAGAATCAGATCATTTACAAGTAAGCATACTTTTTGTTCGTTTTCCTACTATCTTCTTTTTATTTCCTTCTCTTGTCTTACTGCACTGGCTGAGTCACTAACTACACTATGCTGAATAGGATTGTAGAGAGTGGGTACCCTTCCTTGGTTTGTTTCTAAACTTAGTGGAAATGATTTGCATTTCTCTGTTTAGCATGATGTTGGCTATGGGTTGCATAAAACTTTATTTTAAATTTTGAGGTGTGTTCCTTTTCAGTTCTAGCCTCTCCATGAATTTTAATATGATGGGATGTTGTATTCAAAGGTTTTTTGTTTTGTTTTGTTTTGTTTTACATTTAATGAGATTATTGTGTGATTTCAGCCATTGAGTCAATTTATTTGATGAAATGCATTTATTGATGTATATTGTATAGGTCTGTCTTCCTAAGGCAGACTATGGACAGATGCCTTCTGTCCAAGCTTGGTGGCACCTTTTGCCTAGGATCATCACAGCTAAGATCATTTTCTGGTATGCTCTGCAGGAAAGAAAGGGCATGGAGAGTCACTCAGAACTCCCAACAAACCAGTTGGCTCTAGTTGCATGGCGGGGAGGGCCTAATGGCATGTAGAGTGAGGAAGCTGTGGGGAGACACTCTTACCACTTCAGCAGCTGTGAGGAAGTCATCATCCATCCTTGGAAGGTGACTTCTCAGAGTTGCCTTAGAAGACTGGTGTCCACACCCCTGTAAGAAAACCCTCACCCGTTGCTCTTTAAGTAAGCCAAAAGTAAATAAATAAATAAATAAATAAATAAATAAATAAACGCACTGGTTCCCCAGATTGCAGCCTGGTGAAATTACACCTTGGTTTGTTGTAGGAACCAAGGGAAGAGGGGTTGGACATTGTTTCTATTTCCCAGAAGGAATTTTGGCCACAAGGTTAAGTCATTTCTTCATCGAAAATGAAGCCAACTTGGTCATGAAGAATGAACTTTTTAATATCATCTTAGATTTAGTTTGGGAAACATTCTATTACTGGTTATCGATCTGTTTACATTATTTATTTCATTTTAGTTTGATTTTGGTAGTTTGTAAACATCTCTATATTTATTCATTTCTTTTACATTTTCCAATTTTGTCAAAAGATGTTTTTGAAATATGTCTTTCTGGGGGCTCCAGAGATAGAATAGTGATTAAGAACACTTACTACATTGCAGAGCATATGCTTTTACTATCCACATCAAATGGCTTGCCACAACCTATAACTCCAGTTCTAATGGATCTGAGTTTCTCTTTTGGCTTTGGTAGGTACCTGCACATACATGACATACATACAGACTAATAAATCCAGGCACAAATGCATAAATAAAAGCATTTTTCAAAATTTAAAGATCAAATTTTCCCCTATGATATTCTGAATTCTGTTGGTATCTCTTTTAACACCTGTGTTCTCATTTCTTATCTTACTAATTTGAGTCTTTTGTTTCTTTTACATAATTTGGCTAAAGGTTTTTAATTTTGTTTATTTTCCAAAATAACCAGCTCTTCATTGTCTTGATGGTTTCTATTCTTTTTATTTGTTTTGTTGCTTCTATTTCATTCATTTCAGCCCAGATTCTAATAATCTTTTTTCATCTACTATTTTGGGTTGAATCTGTTATTGTTAGCTTAAGGTCTTAAGGAGCATGAAGTTATTAGTTTTAAATCTACTGTTTTTAGCGAAATAAACTTTTCTCTTAGTAATTTTTTCATTATGTAACATATTTGCAGAAGTTGTGTTTTAATTTTCATTCACTTGTATTATTTTAACTTTTTCTTCTTGATTTACTTAGTGACTGTTATTGTTTCATGTGAGGAACTCATCATTCATCCTTGGAAGGTGACTTCTCAGTGTTGCCTTAGGAGACCGGTGTCCACACCTCTGTAAGTAAACACTCACCCATTGCTCTTTAAGTAAGCCAAAAATAAATAAATAAATAAATAAATAAACGCACTGGTTCCCCAGATTGCAGTCTGGTGAAATTACACCTTGGTTTGTTGTAGGAACCAAGGGAAAAGGGGTTGGACATTGTTTACACCTCCAAGAAGGAATTTTAGCCACAATGTAAAGTCATTCCTTCATCTCTAAAACGAAGCCAACTTGGTCATGAAGAATGAACTTTTTAATATCATCTTGGATTTAGTTTGGGAAACATTTTATTGCTGCTCCAATTCATCCAACTCGATGAGTTTTTGCATTGTGTATAGTTTATTTTACCTTTCATAGCAAATTTTATTTCAGTTTGCTTAGATATAATACTGGATATTAATTTCAATTTTCCTATATGTGTTGAAACTTGCTTTGTGTCCTAACGTGTAGTCAAATTTTCAGAACGTTCCGTTAAGTGCTGAGGAGAGTATGTTTTCTTTATTATTTGAATGGAATGTTCTGTGGATAGCTCCTAGATCCATGGTGTCATTTAACGCCATTATTTTTCTGTTTCATTTTTGCCTAGATGACCAATCTATTGGTGAGCTTAGGATACTAAAGTCACACTTCAACTTTGTTTTGGTTAATCTGTGATTTTTGATTTATCAATATTCTTTTAAATTAAATTTGGTACACCTGTTTCTGTTGCATAAAAGTTTAGAGTATTCTCTTCGTTGAGTATTTCTTTAATGAATGGCAAATTACCTTTCTTATGTCTTCTGGATCGCTTTGACTTAAAGTATATTTTTTCAAATATTATAAGGGCTAAATCTGTTTGTTTCTCAGTTCCATTTGCTTGAAGTATATTTTTCCATCCTTCTAACCTTAGATGATGTCTATGGATCATGATATCATGATAAAATGTGATTCTTGCAGGTAGTAAAAAAAATTATCCTGTTTTCTTATTCAATTTACTAATCTGTCTTTTCACCAAGAGTTGTGACAATTAATTAGTATCCAGGGTTATTATTGAGAGATGTGTATTAACTACCAGAATGGGTGCTAAGCACTGGACTCTGGTCTTCTGAAAGAGTTAAAAGTACTCTGAACCAATTAGCCATGTCTCCAACCTCTCCACTAAGGTTTTAATTTGGCTTATTAAGTGTTTCATATCCAGCATCATTTCATGCTGGACTTTTTTCATCAATTGTAACTGTATTGAATTCAAATTTCATAACTTGTTGGCTTCCTTATTTCCCTCATTCCTTGGTTTTGATCTTCTTTGGGTTGTTTAAACATAACTATAGTCATTCTTTTAAAGGTTTCCTTAGAAAGTTCTTCCAGGTCATTTTTATGAAATTTTAATTTTTGAGGGAGACATGATAACTTTATTTTTCTTGTTTGGTTTTTACATCTGGAGTTAACTGGTTGATTGAATTTTATTTCATGCTTTTTTGTTCAAGTCACCTTTTTTCAGAGGTGGTATTTATCATATTGTAGAAGGACTAACTTGTAATATGGTTGAGATGTCAGTTTCCTTTGGTGGTCTAGTATTGAGGCATAGAGACCCTATCTTAATTCTTCTGCATGTAAGCTACTGCCTCGTGCCTGAGAACACTTGGTCAAGGTAATCAAAGTAATTTCCTCTGACAGAGTGGACTGTTATTCATCTTGTGGACATATGAGACAGCCTGTAAATTTTCTGGAAGGCACTCAACAGGGCTCTGAGTGGATCCAGGATAGACACGATGAGGGCAAGAGGAGCTAGAGTTACCTGACGGGGAGTATCTAGGCTATGGGATGAGTTGAATTGGAGGGTGGAGTGTGTATGTGCTCCGTTCCCCAGTCTCCATGTCATTTACTGTAGTTGGAGAATCCCTAGTGGGCTATTGGTTGGTATCTTGGAGTTCTGAAGAAAGAACAAGGGCCAGGAGGACATAGTGATCCCTGGTAACAGCCATAGGGCTTTAGGGTAATCCGAAATGGGAGGACAATGAAGAAAGTGAATTTCTTACCTAGTTCTTCAGACATGTAAAGTAACAATAGAGCTGCTGGCAGGCAGACTTCTGGTATTTGGCAAATGTTAAAGGGAGGACATGGTACCTGACAACAGGCTGAGGTCACTAGCAGGCAACCACAAGTCTTTGGGGTGACTCAAATGGGGAATGATGAGGAAGGGGTGAAAGTTCCCTACCTGTATCTCTGGATAACCAGAGGAGACTAAAGGGTTTCTGGGGTGAAGCTGGCTAGTGTGTAGGGGTGGAGAAGTGAGCAAGAACTTATTTCTTGACTGGGGATATGATGTGAGTGAGTAGCGCCTTGAGTTTCTGCCTTCATTTTCCTGAAATAATGTACTGTGACTTGAATTTGTAGGCTGAAGTGAACGTTTTCCTCCTCTATGTTGTTTCATCATGGTATTTTATCACAGCAATGGAAATAAAATCAGAATATCATGTATTATTATCAGGTATTATTTCATACCTCTAAGGAGGACTTTAGAAGTTTTATAGAACAAAACACTAAGGCAATACATATTGTCCTGAAAGTATCTGCAAACTGTATTCCAGATCTCTCTCCTTGTGGTATATTTGCTCATTTCCTGAGCTCATTTCATCTTCACAGTACAGGCAGGAGGGCTTGGACTATGCAGGACACAAAGGGGCACAATAGTTTTCTCTCCTTTGGAACATCAAATCTAAAAACAGACAAGGGAATCATATAGCAAAGACGAGTTTGGAGTCTTGTGGCAGCACCAGGAGAGAATGATATCAAATAGGAACATGCCACCGAGGCCCATTACAGTCCTTTTTAGGGCCTTTAGTGAATCCCGTATGCTCCCTTGTCCAGTTAAATACTTCTATATATCAATAAACCTTTATTTCTGACAAGACTGGTAGTGAATGTGAATTATAGGAAGGGGGTGAACACATTATGTCATCTTATTGTTGAATACATTCACTCTACTACTGGAATTTCCTAGCAAACAAAACAATAGAAGTGTTTTAAAACGGTGTGAGAAGGTTATAAAAATGAGCATGTTCATCTTATCCAATTTGTTAAGGATTCTGTAACTAGATGAGGACTTTCCACAGAAAATGAGGGGGGATGTGCTCATTACACCACTCTGTTATTTTTCTTTGCAAGAGTTGTGTGTGTGTGTGTGTGTGTGTGTTTTGTGTGTGTGCATGTTAATGCATGTGTAGATGTGTGCATGTGGATGTGGGGAGCAGAGGTTCCTGTTGAGTGTCCTTCTCTATAACTCTCTAATTTCCTGTTTGAGACAGGGTCTTTCAATGGACCTGTAGCTCATCCATCCAGCAACACTAACTAGCTGACCACACATTCAGAAGGAGTTTCCTCTAAAGTAATGTAGCAGAAAAGTAAAAACTACATTCAGCTAGGAAGTAAATGACCTCTCCGTTCTGATGGCATGGATCTACATATAAAATACTAATCTGTAGTCTTAAAAAACTGTTAGCTATAAATAATATTTCAGGGATCCTCCTATCTCTTCCTACCATTCTGTTTTTCTAGGCTGTGCCAATGCTTAATTTGATAAAAATCCCAATTGTCTATTTTTCTTTTGTTGCCTGTTCTTTTTGGGTCATATCCTAAAAAAATTCTGATTCTTATATCCCATGTTTTCTACTAATAGTTTCATAATTCTGAAGTTCCATAATCTTACAATTATCATTATTCAATTATTACTTTAATTTTGTAACTGGTTAAACTCCTTTCTTTAAAAAAAGTAGTTGCCTGTAGGTATCCTAAATTATTTCTGTTTTCTCTGTTCTCTTCTAGTTGTTTATGTGATTTTCTATGCACATATCTCACTGTGTTGTTGACTATAGGTTCTGAATATATTTCAAGTCAATTCTTGTAATGCTTCTAGCTCTGTTTTTTAGCTCAGGATTTCTCAGACTAACTGAGGTCTGTGGTACCATAAACAGTATGAGTGATTTTACATTTTTATGAAAGGTTAAATTTTAATTTCAGGAGAACTTTACTAATCAGGAGGCTTTATTACATCATATGGCCATTTCGGTATTACAAATTCTTCCAATTCATGAGCATAGTATAGATTTCTTTAATCTGTGCTATATAATGTTTTGCAGTGATCACTTTCCCCTTTGATTAAAATTATTCATACCCAATTTTTGTGGAAGATTGTTTTTCTGTAGTAATTTGATAATGTATAATTTAATTTAGGTTTTATATTTTGCAACCTAATTCATTTTGTAGTTAACAGCTTTGAAAAACAATATATTTTATATGTGAAATCATTTCATCTTTAAGTGGAGCTTATTTGAGTTCTTTTCCTGTAACATACCCTTTTCTTTTGTCCTTCTATATGATTTTATATTTCTAATACAATGTTGAATGAAACTACTCTTGACTTACCATGTAATCTACTTCATTAAATGTCTAAATTACCTCTTTGTTTGATTATTTTTTGACTGTGGCCTACCATGTTTGCTACAACCTGCTGCTGCTAAAGCCAAAGGTTAGCTTTTATACTTGGAGTTGACTATCCCCTAGTTCCCCCAAAGTCCCCTTATTACTTTCCACTGCATGCTGACAGATATAAAAGAACATTCTCATGTAACTTACAGAAATTCTAATGACTAAAGATCTCATATTTGAAATGTGAGTTTTGAGTCCCAAGAGATCAATAAATTCATGTGACTGAGAGGTGGAAGAAAAGTTAAATATATTAAAATAATACAAATGGAGAACAGAGGGTAAAAATAAGGAAGGAAGGTGACAGAAGAGGAAGGGAGGGAATGAGGAGAGGAGGAAGGAAAGAAAGAAGAAAGAAGAGAGGGAAAGAAGAAGAGACATGAAGGAGCTTTCCTTATAGAGGAACCTTGCTTGGTTACTTACACACACTGCAGCTAACAACTATTTTAATATATCCAAAGGTGATCTGATACTTTCTTATGACCTCCATAGGCAGCCAAATTGTTCATCTGGTCACTATACATTAGTAGGCTCTCCCTTTGTTTTCCTTCCTCTTTATCTTTCTTTCTTTTATTCTTCCAACTGTATTGATTTTATTTTTTAGGTTTTACCTGTATGTATATAAATACATCCATGCATATAATGCCCACAGAGGTCAGAAGAGGGTATCAGATCCCCTGGAACTGGATTTACAGATGGCTGGGTGCTGGGAACCAAACAGAGTTTCTCTGCAAGAGCAGATTATGCTCTTAACCTCTGAGACAACCCTCCAGTTCCATGCTTTTTCTCTCTCTGTTCACAATTTCTATTATTTCCTAATATTTAAACAACATTCCACCTCTTGAATTCTCAAGAAAATAAAAATTAAAGTAACAATGTGATAGTAATCCCATTTCTTAGACTGACAATGATCAAAACAAGATAATGTCCTCAGGCAAGAGCAATATCATGACATATTCATGGAACATGGGAAGTATAAATCTCTATGCTTTGAAAATTGCTTTTTTCATTAATAAAATTTACAATTAAGTCACAGTTGTTTCAACTCAAGAATTCTTCTGGGTATCAATTCCATATAACGTCAGCACATGCACTGAAGAATTAGTACATCAAACCATTTATGGTAGCAAAAAATGGAATCAAATTAATAGTGATCTTCGGGGAAAAGCTGAATAAGTGGTTATACAGCCAGGGATGACATTCAAAAATGTAAACAAAGAAATGTAAATTTATGTAAATAAAATTCAGCCATGCATTTATTTATTAAGCCTGAAAAGCTATATGACAAAACTGCTTATTAAATGATATATTAAGACAAATTATTCATAAGGTCATCATAGTAAGTCCTTAAAGGGTTTGGAGATAAATCTACACTTTGGAATGAATGTAGGAAAAAAATGTCCCAGATTAGATATTTCTTATAGTGAACCATAGTTCAATATATACAACCACTCTTATTTTTATAGGACTTGAGAATAAATTTCCATTAGTCATATCAAATAGCTTCTCTTATGTTGAATGATTTTTTTCTTCTTAACAAGGTATTGATGAGTTAACTTTTACATATTTAATATGTGCATTATAAACCTTATTCAAAAATACTTGATTGAAGTGTGCATTTAAGTTCATAAATCATTAAATGAATATAGAGTTAAATGTAACAGGGCAAGTTGATGCCAAACTGTCTCTGCCTTGAACTGGTAGCAGCCTTCTGTATATCTTCTGTCTTTACATAAAATGCAGAGACTAGCCTGTTGTCAGTATTCCCCGGTCACTTAGTTTAACTTCAGTATGAAACCTGCCAAAGAACAAGGGCTATAGTCACAGCATTTGAACATCATAGATAGCCACAGATCTTTTAAGCATCTTGACATCATAAATACAAAACGAAACTTAATAAGGACAAGATTTATGTCAGCTCCCATGTCAACCTAAGACATAAAACATACCTTGACAAATTCCCCCTTTGCTTTCAATGTTAGGGAGTGTATTACTTTTTTCTTTGTTGTGACAAAACACTTAATACAAATAGTTTATGGAAATGGGGCTTTCTTTTGGTTAATGTTTTAGGAAGCGTTATAACAAATTATGGCTAAAAGTCCTGGTGGTGGGATCTTGAGATGGTCCTAATGGGTCCACTGTCAATCACTAAAGAGAGATGGATTCTGGTGCTAATCTCACTCCATCCCTTGTTCCTCTGCCCTAAAACACAGTGTCCACATTCAGAATATGTCTTCTCTCCTCAGGTAAGGCTTTTTGGAAGCCCCTTCACAGACATGTTCACATGTAGGCATGTATCTTAGGAGATTCTGGGTCCAGCTGAGTGAAAATAATGGTTAACCATGCTACTTGAGTATGTCAGAGTCATTACTACCTTTAGGCTCAAGACCTGAAATCCTAGCACATGGGTTTTTTTCTCTCTAGAGGTGATTTGGGGACCAAACGAGTACACAGAAATTAATGAGAATTCCAAAAGCATATGGTAGGCTGACTGTCCAGTGATGAATCTTGAAAGAGGTGAGTACTGGGCATATAAAGATGTGAGAAATTAATCAGATCTGAAGTTGATACTGTTTGTGTATTTGTTTCAGACACTTAAAAATTTATTTATTTATTCAGTTTTTGTTCACTTTTGAGAATTTTTGCAAATATGTGTGTGTGTGTGTGTGTGTGTGTGTGTGTGTTTTAATTACTGGTCTCAAGCTTCCCAACCTGCCTCAAGCTTCCAGGCACAGTGATTACAAACATCTGACAAGACATTCAGCAAAAGTTGGACTATTTCAACTGATTTTCCACCTATACATATCTTTGGTGTATACATCCATACATGTTAGAAATAAATGGGAAACTGAGACTGGAGAGATGGTTCAGAGATTAAGAGCGTGGCTGCTTCTAAAGGGACCTGGGTTCATTCTCCAGCATCCACATACCAGCTAATAAGTAACTGAAACTCCAGTTCTAAGGAATTTGACAATCTCATCTAACATCTATGAACATGCATGCATGTGATACCACTTATTTACATTCAGGCAAAACACTCCAACACATAAAATTTTTAAAAATCAACAAAAATAATCAGGAATTGTACTTTATGCCTACCTATCAATCTATGTCTCTATGCACTTATATAGATAAACAGTATATATGAAAAGAGGAAAATTATTTCATAGGAGACACAGTTCATGTGAATTTAATTTCCTTCCTTTTATATACGGAAAGTGCAATTGCCAAGTCTGTTAATTATTTACATACTTGATAAAATTGAAGCAGCACAGAGATCTGATCCTTTGAGATGTATAAAAATCAGAACTTTATAGTTTCCACATTGATCTGGAGAGAATGATGTAACCCATGCACGCATAAAATATGTTCTGGTGTTGTGTGTGCTCAGTGGCATGTTCAGCACATATGAAGCAATCACTAGGTTTGGCCACCATTAGGAATACATAAAACTTACATTCGCTCATTAGGTTATTGCTGATACCTCAGTGGTCAGAAAAAGGATGAGTTGATACTTAAGGCTCATGAGCTTCTTCCTTAGAGTGAAGGATGATGATAGCTAGCAATGTTATTTTCACATGGAATAAAGACTTTTTAAAAAGGCAGATAAGATATTAAATGCTTTTACAAAATAAATATTCTGCATAAAATTGACAAGAAATATCACAACATATATTTGGAATTAAGAGAAGTAGATCTCATGTCTGACTTACAAGTGGCCCTCACAAATTAAAATGGAAAAACATTAGTAATAATTAAGTACTAATGAAAGCAGAATTACTGAAAGGAAGACTAAAACAGGAGCTTTTTACTGGGCTCATAATTCACACTGTTTTACAATATTTGCAAGGATTTAGGAAACAGATGTTCAAAAATCCCAGATCTTCTTTGCTGTTTCCTTTTTTGTTTCATAGTAAGTGCTCTAAAGAGAATTTTTGGTGATGAGATTTTATTTTCATTTTTATTTATGTAATTGTCTCTAAATTACTGAATTATTGATATAATGAGATATTTTATTTAGTGTATAATTTACAAAGATTTCTTTTCTCTTAGAGGTAATATGTACTTGTTCATATTTCTTTCTTATCTGTATTCTAATTGGTGACCTTACCTATCAATTAGAGATTAAGAGACAGTATGCACACATAAGTATATTCTTTGAAAATAGCCAGCTGACATAAGTATATTTTTCAAAAGAGCCAGCTGGCTCCTGGTGCATGGTAAAACCCTGTGTGAAGGGTAGATTGATTTATCATTTTTGGCTTTTCTGATTAGTACATTGTTGACTGTGAGAAAGTTCCTTTCTGTAAACTAGGACAGATAATGATACTGAAAATTATTATCTTTTAATTATTTGATTGAATCTATATTCCCAACCCGTTGTATAAGCTGTTTGGGGATTACTTTGGAGAAGTCCTGTCTATAGATCTTACATTCCTCTATATATTCTAAACTGAAGTCCTTTTTATGCTATTTTAAACCACCTCCCAATATTTGAGCTGATTTTCAAATTTTAAATTCATTATAGTCTAATTTATCTATTATTAGATTGATAACTAAAGTTGTAAGTTGTAAGGTTCTTAAAATTCCATTTCTCTTAATTTAATAAGTTGGTTTGCAATATCCATGTGAGGTATAACTGTCCTGTATTTCATATTTAGACTGACAAAAATGGTAATTTGTGAACAGTGTGATGTACCGTTATTTCTTTTCTCTGCTCTTTCATTCCTTCTCCCTGCTTGCCATTTATTGATGAGACAATATTTTCTATATTTTATGTGATACATGACTGTACCACATCATACTGTCCATGAATCCTAGCTTCTAGATTGTCTACCCTGGACAGTAGTTTGCTTATAGCTGTGCCATTTCTTCAAAGCTTTATTGTAAAGTTATGATATCATTTTGATGTTTAATGAAACAAAGTCTGTGTTCCTAACAATTGCCTTAGTTATTCTTCATTTCTATTTGAATAAATTTTGCTGCTTCCTTATTGACTATTTTAAAGCTATAACATATTATATTTGTGGGCATTGAAATGACTTATCAGTTAGGGGCACTTGCCACCAACCATGACCACCTCAGTTTGATTCCCAATTCTACATGGTAGAAAGAGAAAACCAACTCTTGCAATTGTCCTCCTACATCAACTTGTGCACTGTGGTTTACACATGTTCTCTCTGTCTCTATCTCTGTCTCTGTCTCTGTCTCTCTGTCTCTCTCTCTCTCTCTCTTTCTCTCTGTAACACACACAAAAGAAATGTTAAAAATAAGAAAACTGAAAAGAAAATACTATATAAATATACTTTCTGCAAGACAAAATTTGCCAGCCTACCCTACTTTATCAGCTTGTTTAAAAACAGGTGTTGTTGGACTAGAGAGATGGCATAGAGACTCAGAACACTGGCTGTTCTTGCAGAAGACCCAGGTTCAGTTCCCAGCATCTACATGGCAACAAATAACAGTCAGAAACTCCAGCTCCAGGGAATCTGACACCCTGTTCTGACTTTCCATGTGTATCGCATTGCACAGGTGCACTTTTATACATGCAGGCAATATACTCATGCACATAAAAATTTCAAAAATAAATATGATGTACTTTTAAATAGGTATTGTTACCTGAGTGATCTGAGTCAGATCTTTTTTCATATTCACTAACAGTTAATATTTGTGCCAAAAGGCATTTTTTTCTACTTGATAAATGTTTTGACAACGATTACCCTTTTTATGCATGTTTCAATAACTCATCAGAAGGTATATAATTTATTTTTGTGGTATTTTCACAACTATTCTGTCCTTAAGGCAGATTTAAAGTAAAGTGGCCAATAAATTGCATTTAATTTTAAAAATTGCCAAGACTGTCATAATGGAGTGGCAATACAGAAGGCTTATTCTGATGAAAATGTTCCAAGATGCAAGAAATAGAACATATATGCAACCAGAATATTAGTTATCCTAAACTGCATGAACATGAACTCTGAACATGAACCATAAGTGTCTCTGACTGGTTAGAGAGTGAAAAGTGTGAATTATGTGTATCTGTTTTCTGAAAGAATGAATGGAAAGCTTCTTTGTATGAGTTTCATGGTAAGTAAAGCAGGTACTGCTTCTCTTCTTGAAACTGTTTGTTACACACCACAGTGCTTCTATCCAAAATTTAATCCAGTAATACATATACTAAACATATTCATACTGAAAACACCCAGATAAAATATAGCTCAAGTAAACACTGAACAATGAGACCTTGATGACCTTAATTTGAATATGCTGTGTCTCCCCTTGTGTTGTATTTTGGTCCCAGTTGTAGTTAAGAGGTAGTGGGATCATTAAGAACGAGAGCCCCTTGACAGGTTATTAGGCCACATAAAACAATGTCTTTGTAATATTGTATTCAATTCTTGTGGAAACATGAGGTAGCTCTTGGGATAGGGTTATGTTAAAAGACATTCCCACTTTCCCTCACACTGTTTGCTGCTTTCATGTGATTGCATAGTTTCAGAGTGATGGCTCAATGGTGTCACTACAAAGACCTTTGGGCTTTCAGTCTTCAAACCTGGAGTCTAAACACCCTAGTTACTTTTTATTGCTGTGATAAAACACTGAAAAAAAAACAGTAAGGAGGAAGGGTTTATTGCATCTTACTCTTCAAACTGACTGACCATCACTGAGGGACACCAGGGCAGGTACTCAAGGGAAAGTTGGAGCCTGGAGGCAGCTGAAGCAGAGACACAGAGGAACATTGCTTACTGACTGGCTTTTCCTGGCTTGCTCTGTTAGCTTTCTTATACAACCCAGGACATGCAGCCGGGCTGTGGCAAAACACACGTTGGGCTGTGCCCTTCCACATCACTCAACATTCAGGACAATGCCTCACAGTCATGCCCATAGGCTCATCCAAAAGCTACAATTCCCCAGGTATGTGAATTGACAACTGAAGTTCTCAGACACTTTAATAAATGCATTTATTCAAGTTATCTAGCTTAGGATATTTTTTATAGTAACATAAAATTGATTAATACAAAATAAATATTCTAAACCTATGCCAGATTTAATAACAATAAAAATTAATAAATTTACAATAGTGTGGCCTAGTTATGACACATGGTCACAGAAATGCAATTGTGGAAATTTCACACTTAAAATATGATGGCAAGGACAGAAGAGGTGGCTCAGTTGCTAAAGTACTTGCGCAAGCATGAGAATCTACATCTGGATCCACTGCAACCATGTGTAAAGCTGGTGGCACTCACCAGCTGAAATACAACAAGCTTCAAGCTCAGTGAGGGTCTCTGTCTCAAAAAATAAT
This sequence comes from Eospalax fontanierii, assembly GCA_035773235.1. Taxonomy (NCBI): domain Eukaryota; kingdom Metazoa; phylum Chordata; class Mammalia; order Rodentia; family Spalacidae; genus Eospalax; species Eospalax fontanierii. The sequence goes on along the minus strand of CM069538.1, from coordinate 25,276,359 downwards.
TTGGAGTGGTATAGAAGAAGACATGTAATGTCGATTTCTGGTCTGTGAAGGCACACTCAGGGAAGTGTACACCTGAACACACATGTGTACATACTACTATGTACCATGCACATACAACTTTAAAAAAATAGAAATATTATAAAGAAAGAAACATACAACAAACAAGAAAGTATTTGTAATAGCACCAAACTTTCTAAAAATATTATATGTAAAAGAAATAATGAGAGTTCTCATTCTCCTGATAGCATTCAGAACAAGCCTTTGCCCTATTTGGTCCTTGTTTTCAGGACACTGCTTCTTCAGATGGAGAATAATATTTATTCTTCATGGGCATTTTAACTATTAACATTATAAATGCCTTTCTTGCTTACAATATTTATCATTTCCTTAGTAACAATGTTTAGCTACGCATACTATCCTTTACCCATCAACTTGAGGTTTTAGAAAGTTGGATTGCATGTGGTTTCTTTCACATATTTACTGCAACTGCTTACTTTATATGGTTAAATATTTAAACACAACAGTTGTAATTTGGAGGACAATAACAGGTAAATTAATTTAGAGAAGAGGGAAATTAAAGACTTATTGTACAGATGATTGAAGTAGGTATTATGAACTCCTGCTCTCCAAATTTTAGAGTTTAGGGTTAGGGGCATGCGTTTTAAAATGCTAGTCGAGATTCTACAAAATGTAATTGGTGAGTAACCTGGCAACCAGAAAGATGGAAAATAGGCAGGAGAAGGCCTTCAGGGCCTATGTAATAATTAATTTTTATCCTGTGAAAAATGAGAAATAGCCAAGAGTTTTGAACTGAGGAATGACATTGTCTGACTTATGCTTTAATGCAGGCACTCAGCAAATATTAAATGGAATTGAACTGAATTGGTTTTGAGAAAAATAGCCACTAACTGTTGCAAGTTCAGCAACTTATCAGACACAGGTGTATAACAAAAATCAATGAGATTCTTCTTGAATGCTGAAACTTCTCAAACTATTATTCAAATTCCAGATATAATTTTTCAAAGTTACAAATTAAAAAATATAACATAAGCAATAAAATTTAGGAGTTTGTAAAATATATTTGTAATATATAAAGCATATTAATATTTATAAGGTTTGAAGAATGTCCATGTTCGTATTAGACACCTGTATAATTTTAAATAAGTACACTATTAATCAAAACTGACCAAAATATATAATCATTTATTTCACAAATATTCAGTTTTTCCCACAAAATATTCAAATTTAATCCTTACTGCTTTAGAACTTCTCTCTTGTAAAATTACATGAAACCCTTAAGATTAAAATGATCTCTAATGATCAGGCCTACTCAGAAAAGTAATTTCCTCAAAATGTGTTAGTGGCACAACTCAAATGGGAGGGATTTAATGATATATTCTCAGTCTGAATATACATAGACTTTTACATTTAATATGAAATTTCTAGAAATCAGTCCAATGAAACTATAAAAATCCAAAAGTTCATGTGTATCAATTAAGGTAGAGCAACACTATTCATAAAAGAAACACATACTCAAAGGAGGGGGCAAAGAATGAGTCTAAAACAACCAGAGTTATAGACTAAGACAAAGAATCCTATTTTTAATATAATAACATGAAAAAGATGGGGTACTGAAGCCCCCATCTAAACTAGCAATAACTGAAACATTCCATAATATAACAAACATGATCCAATTTAAAAATAGATAAATTTCCTTTGTTTTTTTTTTTTTTCTGCTTTACTCCTTTTGGGAAAATCACATATTTGCAAACCATTGTATTTTCTGCTTAGATTTATCCAAAAAAGTAAATGAAGACTATCTTTTCTATTTTCTATTTAATTGTGATTGTTGTAGGCAGCTGCATGCACGTGTTGGCAGATGTGCTCATTCCTCTGACCTGCATGCGGTTTGAGGTCAAAGGTTGATAATGGGTGTCTATTGCAATCATTATTTTTCTTAAATAATATTTTATTTATGATTAGAAAATTCCATACAATAGATTTTTATATTAGACCCTTCATCTCTTCTCAGATCCACATCCACCTTCCAAACCTCCACTTCATAGCCTCCATTTATTAAGGCCTATTGAATCCAATTCGTGTTCACAAATTCCTCTGATGTGAGTCCATGCCCTGGAGCGTGGTCAACCTACTGGGTGACATAATCTTAAACAAAACTCACTCTCTTGCAGGAAAAGCCATCAATTGTCTATCACTCCTCAGCTAGGGTTGGGGCTTCATGCCCACTCCCTGCCTCCGTGCTGGCCTTTTGTCTGCTTGGACTAGTGCAGGTCTTGCACTTGCTATCATTAACCACTTTGGATTCATTTGTACAACTGCTCTGTTGTGTTCATCAAACACTTTCCTTCCTCATCCATCATCTCTAGTTCATACAGTCTTTCTGTCCACCCTTCTGCAATTAACCCAAAGCCTTTGGAAGAGGCATGTGATATAGATGTTCCATTCAGAGCTGAGCAGTCTCTTCTTCCCTGTACAAGGACCAATTGGGTTTCTCTGTGTTAATCACCATCAATTCCAAGGAGAACTTCTTTGGTAAGAGTTGAGAGATGCACTAACCAGTGCTAAAGGTTAATTTAGTATCATATTCATTTAGCAGAATGATAGAAGTGGGATCTTCCTTAGGACATAAAAGTGTCTAGTACAAGTTCTTGACCTTATCAACAGTGCCAGGTATGGCTTCCTTCTTAAATACAATCAGAAAATGGCTGATTACTTCTATAATATTTGTGTCACTACCACACCAAGGGATATGTCCTGCAAGGCCAGTTGTTGTAGTTCAACTGATTACTTTTCTCTGGAAGCATGCATAGTAACTTCTGGCATTATGAAAGCTGACCAGTAGAGATGAAGCTTCAAGGGCAGTGCCAGCTTTAGTGTCAGTTACTGCTTCGCATACTCTCTCCTCTGTCCTTCACTCCCTGCTCTTCCCTCCCATACCCCACCACATTTAATCATTCCACCTTTATATCATTCCATTCTGTCTCCTGTCCCATGAAAGTCAGCCTCCTCAGTGGACCCTTACTAATTTCCTGGCCTTTATCGATTTTCCAATTGAAACACACATATGTAAAGATTCAAAGTTATCCTTTTATGAAGAAACATGCAGCATTTGTCTTTCTGAACCTGACTTGCCTCAGCAGTGTTGTTTCCCTTACTTTCTAGATATTGGAAAATTTCAAAACTTAGTTTTGCTTAACACTAGGATAATACTACATCGTGTAAATGTGCTCTATTATACTTATTCATTCATTGGGTGATGGGCATCTAGGGTTTTTTTTTCCATTTCCTGGCTATTGTGAATAGAGTAGCAGTGAAGTTTGATGGACAGGCGTCTGGGTCATAGGATATAGAATCCTTCAGCTCAAAAGTGTTAAGGCTAGGTGGCCTGGTAGATCTGCATCTAGCTTGGTGAGGAATCTCCACACTTATTTCAAAAGAGGCATTACTAATTTGCACTCCCACCAGAAGGTAATAAGTGTTCCCCTTTCTCCACATCCGTGCCAGCGTTTGTCATTGTTTTCTGGATCACAGCCATTCTTACTGTGGTAAGAAGAAATATGAAAGTTGTATTAGTTTGCATTTCTCTGATGGCTTAATATATTGAATAGTTTCAAATATTTCTGTCATTTGCATTTCATCTTTCAAGAACTCTATGTTAGTTCCTTGTGCAGCTTTAATTTTTTATGTTAACTTTTTTGAGTTCTGTGTATAATCTAAATACAACCCCTCTGTCAGATATATAGCTGGTAAATATTTTTCCAACTCTATAGAATGCTCTTTATTGATTGATGGTGCCCATTGTTGTACATAGGTTTTAGTTTCCTGTGGGTTGAAGTTTCAATCGTTAGTCCTAAAACCTGTGCGTTTGATGTACAGTTCAGAAAGTCCTTCCTGTGCCTAGAGTTTCCAGAGTGTCTCTTATCTTCTCTATCAGATACAGGGCATTGCATCTTATGTTGATGTCCTTGATCCATTTCAAGTATTGCACATTTTGAGACAAAGTTTCATAGTGAACCTGGAGATCATCCTTTCAGATCATCTGCCTGGCCAGTAATGCTCAAGGATCTACCTGTCAGAGTACCCCAAAGCTGGGATTACCAGTACACACTTCCATGTCAGATTTTTATATGATGCTAGGGATCTGAACTCATGTTCTCCTGTTTTGGAAGCAAATATTAAGACATCTCCCCAGTCTCTGATGTGCTAATATATTTGTTTATTTTTATTTATTTATTTTTATTTTTTGTGCATGAGGGTTTTGTCTGTATGTACATGAGTGCCCATATATGTTCAATGACTGCAGAGGCCAGAAGGTGGTTCCAGATCCTGTGGAACTGGGGTTACCGACAATTTTTAGCTACCATGTGAATGCTGGGAACTGATCATGGGTCCTCTGCCAGAGCAGATAATGCCTTTAACTGCTGAGACAACTCTTAGCTCCCTGAAGTGTTGATTTATAATGCCCAATGATGTACAGTTTCAAGACAGTAATCACAAATCAATGGGTTAAAAAAGAGTGTGCTTCTTTGGGGATATATTAATCTCAAAAATCTTAAACTCAATGAATACTCTTCTGATAAAAAGAAAAACAACCACATCCCATGTGCACATAATTTACTCTAACAGAAACTGCTGATTATTCATGCCAAAATAAGAAATCAGCTCTTATTGATCCTTCTGCTAATTTTTATAATTCTGAAAAACACATTAAGTAATGACAGACACTGTCAATATACAATAGAGAACATTTTCCTAGTTTATAAAGACAACATTTAAACAAATATTTCATTTGTTTTTTTGTATTTTATGTATATGAATGTATTGCCTGCATGTATATAACTGTATCATTGTCATGCAGTATCTGTGAGTGGAGGTCTGAAGAGAGCGTCCTATCTCCTGAAACTGAAGTTACAGACAGTTGTTAGCTCTCATATGGGTGCTGGGAATCCAACCCAGATTCTCTGTAAGAGCAGCCAGTGCTCCTAGCTGCTGAGCCATCTCTTCAGCCCCGAACATATTTAAAACACTGTTAATTATAGACTACAGGACTTAAAATGATATTGCAAAGGTAGTGTTTCAATGGGTTTGGTTCAGGGTTCAGATAAACCAGTCAGAAAAATATAAAGTGGAAAGAGATGGAGGAAAACTGGAAGAAGTTTAGTAGCATTAGATCATCATTACCATGCATTTGCTTCATAAGATGTGATGATTAAGGATGAATCAATTAGTAATAGGTAAGGACTAATCAATTTAAAAGATATACCCAAATTGCATGGGATATTATTATATTGAAATTATAGAAATTTTCTCTATGTATTTGGGAAAACTAATAAAGATTTCAATCTCACCAATTGTACTTTAAGTCGCTGATGCTTTTACACAGTGCCCTAAATCATATTGGCTAAATACAAAGTGATCTAGTTTGCTTGTTATTGCTGTGATGAAGCACTCTGACAAGAAAACACTTGAGGGAGGAAAGGATTTGTTTGGTTCAGACTGCCGCCTCACAGTCTATCTTGGAGGGAAATCAGGGCAGGATCCTAGAGTCAGGAATCAAAGCATAGACCATGAAAAAATATTGCTTACTGGCTTGCTCCTGTGGCTTGTGCTCAGACTGCCTTCTTATACAAGCCAGAACCACTTGGCCAGTGGTGGCACCATCTACAAGGGGCTGGGTTCTCATGTGACCCATAACAGTCAAGAAAATGCCTCACAGACAGGCCCCCGGGCCAGTCCAATAGCCAAAATTCCCAATTGATGTTTGTTCTTCCTATGCGTGTAAAGTTGAAGAACAAGGTGGACTGTGATAGAACTTGAGCAAAATATAAAGATAAAAGTAAAATAAAATTCCAACCTGTTTCAGATATTCCACTTGTTCATGCATAAATACAAAATACTACACAGAGAGCCAAACTAAGGGGTTAAGTAAATTTTCAGGTACAAAATTATTATTCTTCAATAAAAACTCTTCTATATTATCACTAGAGAATAAGGACAAACAATTTTACCACTTTTAACTATCAAAAGTCAAATTCCTGGTAATTCAGACACAACTCTATGAAAAATGTGTGTCTAGAAAACTGATGACTTGTGTACATGAACAAAATGAAGTGAGTATATTACTGCTTCCCTGAATAGTAAGATGACATCTTTTATTTAAAAATTCAAATTTCATCAATAATTGCTCCAGAGATTTAATTATTTTCCAAGTATTGAACATGAATCTAAGAATGCTTCTCTTTCACACATTAGCAGCTTATAACTTGGATACCACAGTAAAAAGTTGCAACATTTGGCGGTTGGAGCTATGGCTCATTGGTTAAGAGCATTGATTCCTCTTCAGAGGACCTGGGTTTGAGTCATAGCACCTGCACAGCAGCCAAACCTGTCCATAACTCCAGTTCCAGGGCATCTGACATCCTCATCTGACCTCTGTGGGCATTTGCACTGCATGGGTGCACTTACACACCTGCAAGCAATATACTCACGCACATAAAATTGAATAAAATATTCTTTTAAAAGTGGTGACCTTTGAATAAATACACTTATAGAAAAAGTGAAAGAAATACTTTCACAGGTACCAAGATTCCTGATGAAACAACATCCTCTGAAGCTGTGATGTGAGGACAAGTGCTGGGGGTCAAGAAGAACAGAGTCAGGAAGAGATGGGCACAGGCCACGTGACAATCAGGATCACAGTGTAGTGATTTTAGCATATTCTTCACATGTGCAAGTACTGACTAAATGTATTACTATAGCTGCTGATAGTTCTTCCATGATGCACATAACATTAATTCATGCTGACTAGATTGAAATTAGAAGCTCCCTGGGGGTTGGAGATAGAATAGTATCTTTGTAGGATTGTTGTTAATTATGCCCTATTAGAGGGCGAAATGATGTCATTGTTTATTTGGGACTATATTAAACCAATATCTTTTGCTCACTAAAAATGAAGATTAAGAAAAAAATACAGAAAGACAGGAAAAATACACACACATATACATTAAAGCACACATATATAATGTATATATTTATACACAACTAAAAGTTTTGTCCAAAATATACATTTTCCTAAAAATCAGTTTAAAACACCTCACAGAAATCACTTTTTGGTAAGCGAATTGATAGAAAACTCAAAGGAGGGTTGTAAAGTAGTGTGCTTAAATGACCACAAGTATATTGCCCAGATCTTAACTGAAATTCACATAAAGCATAAAGGAAATTAAAGCTGACCGTAGCTTAAAAATAAAACTGTTTATTTTACAGTGTGCTGTCCATCTCTATATTGTCCCTTTCAGCATATTTGTTCATGGAAATCTTTATGAGTAGCTGAGTAACACCTTCGCATTTAGTTTGGTGTGTGTGGCTCTTTCTGCTGGTTTGAAATAAAGATTTCAAGATGACAGAGTTAGAAGGACTCATTAGCAGCAACTTTTCATTAGGCTGAGTCTTGCCTTGTGAGGATGAAGACATTAGTTATATGAACTGAAGATTCCACAGGAAGAAGAGAATTATAAAGCACTGACGGGTAGTTTTTAATTTGAGAATTACTTGCTATGGATGAAGATAGGTAACTGCTTCAGTCCCCACTTCATTGGTTTTCTGCTTTTTAAAGAGTTCATCTATTCAACTTCTACTATTGCCATAATTATGCCTATAAGACTTATTTTAGAATTTTTTTCTACCATCATTTGCTTTTTAAATATTTTATTATTTTTATTTTATGGGTATGAGTGTGTTACCTGCATGTATGTAAGTTCACCCATGTCACGCAAAGCCTGTAAATGTCAGAAGAGGGTGGAGGATTCTGTGGAACTTAGGTATGGGCATTAGCTGCCATATGGGTGCTGGAATTTGGACCTGGATTCTCTAAGAGCAACCAGCGGTCTTAATCATTGAGACATCTTTCCAGCTCCTATCAAAAATTTGTTAATTCTATGAGAGTCCAACTTTACAATTACTCCTCTACTCCTTGGTACCAGGATACTTTTTTATTGGGAACATTAAGTCTAAAACTGACTCTCAACTTGTAGTGTCACTATCAAAATAGCATCAATCCCATTTTAATGTGACATTCATTCTATTGCTTTGATGTGGAGGCTCTGGGTGTGTGTGGCTTCCTCACACTTTCAGACGCCCTTCTGAAGCCACTAAAAAGAGGGAGTACAGGGCACACTGAGAAAGTGGAACCCAGACAAATGTAACAAGCAGAGAAAGGTACCTAGATTGGCAGGTGTGGGGAGTGTGGGCAGAGGGCTTTGCTGCTCTGGCCTAAATGCTGACACTTAAGACCATTCACTTTCTTGTGCCTTCCTCTAATCTCCATTCTGAGATTTCCCTAATTGTGACCTCTTCCTTCCCTTACATATCACTCTGTTAGCTAACTCATACTCTCTTTGGCATGTATTTTATGACTTTAATACTATTCTGAAGATTGTTTGGATATATATTTTTATACAGTTTTCGCGGAGGGCTCAGCATCAATGTATCACAGAGACACACAGAATAATGGAATTAAAATTAAGGTTTTTTTTTTTGCTTCATATTTGGGATCAGTTGTTATAAAAATATCTCAGAATGGTGATGAGTATCATTTTATAGATACCAGCTTTTCAGTTTCTTCTAAATTGAGTCATGAATTTTTAAAATCATAGAAAAAATCATATCAATTTACAGTCTAAGGCATGCAAAAAGATAAGTAAAAATTATGCTGGCTTTTCATATTAAAAAATCTGTATTTCAGTCTTTCTACAAAGGTGTATTTTTTTCCTTATTTTAAATAAGATTTAACCTAAAAGGCAAAGAGGAGCTTTTGTATCTTTTCCCCTTATAATTCATGAAAAGCTGATTTTCTATAATATGGCATTTCACTGTCATTGTTTGTTTACATTTTGTATCTGGTTGGCATGTGGGCACCTCCCTTCAGAAGGACACTGGTAGCATTTTTCAAAGAAGACAAAGAAAACATCTTTAAAGATATTGCTCATGGAGAAGGTAAGTCTGAATTATTGATAGACTCGCTCATTCAAAAGCATTGACCAGGATGACTGGGGTTCTGTCTGCTTCCCCTGGCTTCTGCCTCAGGCACGAATCTTGCCAGGTGTTCTTTGCCCTGTCACAGATGCCAGCCTTGTTCTTTGCTCCTTTATTTGCAGGGAATTTTCAGAAAGGTTTCCTATTTACTGGTATAAAACAGTCTCCGAAGCAGAGCATAAAATACATGAAAATATTGTAAAAGATTTCTGGATATATTGCTGGCGACTTCACTTGAATGCTGAGATATAAAAGCAAAACTTTAAGTGTAAATAGTCACACGAATGCCTCAGAACAGTTTCAAAATCATGTTCCTAATATGTTCTAATGAAAAAAAAAGTATTTGTATTACAAGTTGAAATTTTCTTGCTTTCATTTCCTCAAGAAGAGCAAATAACAACCCAAGAGACAGAATTAGAGAGGCAGGGATGTTCATTCTTTGAGGAAAGAGGAGTTCCTTTATTTGAGACTTCACTATGAGTTAGGTGAAGAAAAAAAACACAAAAGTTGCGGGCAGTGGCAGTGAAGAAGTTGGTAGAAATCATGTATTTCATTTTTAAATTTAAAAAAATCATGCGTGTGATGTACCTGCGTTTGTAACCACATTTTTGCATGTGTGTTGACATACATATGTGGGTGTGCATGCATGTGTGTGCCTGCAAGAGGAAGAGGAGTTGAGGTTGGGAATTATCCTCTCTCAAATACTATTCTACCTTATTCACTGAGGCAGGTTCTTTCAGTCAAACCAAGAGCTAGCTGGCATGGCTAGTCTTACCAGCAACCTGCTCTGGGGATCCTCTGTCCCCCTCTTCTGGGAATGGAATTACCAGTGGACCACCATGTACACCAAGAATTTATTGGGTTTCAGAGGATACAACTCAGGTCCCAACACTCATAAGGCAAGCATATCAACAACTGAGCTTTCTTTCCATCTGCAATGCCACACATTAAAAGATAAAAGACTCCAATAGAAAAAAGTTCCAGAGATTTTGGTCTACATTTACTTAATTGATGAAGATGATCTTTTGATTAGGCTCAAAGCCTGTTTGTTACTTTTTGTCCTCAACCATTTCCTGACAGATTGGTCTTTATATTTTCCCCTTATCCTAGAGGAAGTGTTCGAAATCAGCTGACTGGGATCCTTTTACTCTACCCAATTAGAAATCCTGAGCAGGTGATAAGAAGCAGCTGTGGGGCTGGTAACCTTTGAAAGTCCATGGTCTAGGAACAGACTGCTGATCGCAGATGCTATTTCTCCAGATTCTGAGTTCTGGGCACATTAACCAGGCTTTGGGAAGCAGAGAATTGCTCTAGACACTGAAGTTAAAAAACTTAATGCTCTAGACTTCAGCCAACAGGAGCATCTGACCCAGGAGACCGTTATAATGAGTTTTTGGTAGTCACGAGTGGAGCAAGCAGAACAGCAAGCAACGAGAGCTTTACATGGTTAGGGCTCTGCTAGCATCTCAGGTCCAAGGACACTCAATCTCAGAGCAGCAACTGTTGCAGCTTTTGAACCAAGGATGTCAGGAGCTCCATGCCTTGATGGTGGCCAGTGTCACAGCTCTTGATCCTAAAGTGAATGAAGCCCTTGTCTGTTTGAAAGTTCCCTAGAATTCATCATGCAAACTGGCCTATAATTTCCTGTCTTCAGCCCTTCACAGTCCCAGTGATTTGCATCATCCTTGCCCCTGTTTGTTCCACATCCAAGAGCAGCACAGAGATTGTCTTTTAGCTGGCTTACAATGTACATCAGTCTACTTATTACATAGCCAGAAACAGGGGATATAAATTGTGTCTGTTCCAATTAGAGCAGCTTTTCATACAGTCATGCTACAGTCAGCCATGAAAGCTTGCAAATGACAGATCTCCCTTGAGCAGATCACAGACTCCTAGGACTGCATTTGCCTGAGCCGATCAGAGAAGTCCTAGGACTGCATTTGCCTCATTTACAAATCTTTTGCAGGGTTGCAAAGGGAAAGGCTGTAAACGCTGCCTGGTGGAAACGGCTGCAGAGTCATCAAGAATTCACCAACATTTGTAATGACAGACATCAGTAAGGCTTCTCTTGAACGTATAAACTGACTGGACTGAGATGAGGTGGTCTGTCTGGCTGCCCTCCTGATAAACCTTCATTCAAGGCAGACACGCTGGAGAAGGATCTACCAGCCTTCTGTGAGTGAGTCAACCCATCATAGCCTCCACCATTTCTGCTTATTTAAAAGTAAAGTAATTGTGAAAAAGGAGTTTTTTTTTTTCAATAAAGGCTTAAACTAATAGTGATTTAACTGTAATTAATAGTTTTTAATTAGAATTAAATCCAATTCCAGTGCTCAAAGCAGAAGTGGATCTGTGTAAACTATTCACAAAGGGAGTGAAGGATAATACATCCTAGTGGCAGAGAGTAGTAACTGTGTAACACTGTCTTTCATTTTCTGTGTCCTTGAGACTGGGCAGGGTAGAGGGGGAGTAGTCAAATATCAATACCTGAGACAAAGTAAAAGTTAGTCATTGTCAAGGATGCAAGGAAATGCTTGATCATGCTCATGTTGTGACTCTAAGCTAATGACAACATCGTCTGCTTTTTCTTTCCTGTATTATTATTATTATTATTATTATTATTATTGTTGTTGTTGTTGTTGTTAATTTGCCTGAACTCCAATTTCATTGTGTGTTAACTGAACATGTAACATATTGAACTGTAGATTTTATTATGCTTGATAAGGTCTGTGAATGTATAATAGCAATACTGAAAATAAACAGATTAAAGAATGAGGAGAAGTACATATGAGATAAAGCAGTAATGTATAAATTGTTGGAATTTTATAGCATCAACATAAGTTGAGTGAATTATTATTTCAAAGCTTTATATAATAAGACTTCAGAAATATTTTTAGTATTATGTGTAATAATAGCAGACTGCTTTACAATAGGTTTCATGGACGGAAAACACACATTCTTCTGAAATCGCATAAGTGAATGTCATTATACAACCTCCATTTATACTATTTATTACCCAAGGTTCCTAGGTTAGTTAGTTTCAGAGAATAAAAGGGCCTTGTCTTATATGGAAATTTATTTTTTAATTTTATTTATTTTTATTTTATGTGTATGAGTGTATTGCCTGCATGTAGATAGATAAACCTGTGTTATACAATACCATAGGAAGTCAGAAGAGGGGTTTGGATCCCTTGGGGCTGGATTTATGGACAGTTGTTAGCAGTCTTGTGGGTGTTGGGAACCGAACTTGCTCCTCCCCATGAGCAGCCAATGCTCTTAACCTCTGAGCCATCTCTCAAACCCCTCATATGGAAAATTCTTAAGCAAGCAATTTCACTATGTATATAAATAGACAAGTTTAGTCATGTGTCAGTATTCTGAGCAAATGTCCTGAGGGGATTTTGAAGTGATGTTTTTGCCTGGGGACTTGTACACTCTGATTCCCAAAACTATCCTGGATTGCTAGTTTCAAATCAGCTTGGCCAGGAGAGTGGAAGAATTGAAAGTGCTGAATTCTCAAATGACTTTTTAGTATGTTTTAGAAAAGTCAAATTAATGGTCTTTCTTGCAAATATATTGACACTAGTTATCATTCAGAAAGATAAGATTTGGATACATGAAGTCCTAAGCTATTACAATTCTAATTACCAAGGATGTGGAAGGAGTTTCTGAGTAAAGTGTGGTTAAATGAGAGTACTGTTGAATTAGAAGTGAGACATGACTTAAGAAGATTTTATTTTCTATGATACAGTTCATAGCTTCTTGATGATCATGACAACTTACAAAATACCTGAATTCCTATTCAAAATACAAATGGGCATAACAGATAAGTTTTAAACCAATAATCTATTAATGATTGTGAAGAACCTATTCATGTTCTTCTCATAATACCTCTCCCTCTCAAAGATGACATATTAAAGGCATAGAAAGTGCTGCTCCAGCTTGCTGAACCCTGAGAAGAAATTTGCTGTTCAAGAACGTTGCTGTTTATAGTGTGTGAGATGCCCACCACACACGGGTGATGCCCTTGCTAGGGGCTTTCAAGGGAAATGTCACTCCCCACAGCAAGTGATGAAATTTGACATATGGCATCAAAGCATTGTTAAAGCTATACCTGCTGTAGAAATGGCTGTGTCTTTCAAGAGATACTGAAGCAGAAAAGGTTACATTGAAAGTCCAAAAGGCTAAGACTTACTACATTTTTTGCAGACAATTAAATTCTATAAAGAAAAAAAGAAAACGGCATTGATGTAACATATATAATAAAAATACATGTTTGGAGCATACTATGAATATAAGTTGTGAATGTTACTCCTTATTTTCCATTGTCATAACAAAGAGTATAATACAGCATAATTTCTTTCTGTTACCGATTGCTTTGAGAAGAGCTTTGTAAGATAAGAGCATATCATGTCCAGCCAAATGTCACGCGTTTATTACTTGGAAAAAAAAAAAAGAAAAAAAAAAAAACAAATTTAACAAAATTTACACTGTTGTTCATTCCAGTGGTCTACAAATGTGCGAAAAATACAATTTAACATTTTTTATCATTGTTTTTGAGCAAGCCAAAAGATAATTAGCTTTCTAACCAACAAAATGTATGTATTTGACTCTTAACCAACTTTGTGATATTGTGGCTTCAAAATGCTGTTTATTTTTAAGAAGTAGGCTTTAATTGACCTTGAGGTTTTTTTTTTTTTTTTTTTTTTTATAAAACTTTAGGGGTTTCTTTGCTGGTTGATATTTTTGATATAGTGTCTCCCTGAAGCCCTGATTGGCTTGGAAGTCATTATGTAGACCAGACTGGCCTCCATCTCACAGAGATTCTGCCTCCATGAGCGCTGAGATTAAAAGTGAATACCACTACACCAGGCAATTAGATAAAACTGTTTACATTCAATTTTGATGCAGAACTTATAGCAGCAGATATTTCGTTTTATAAAATTACTATCCCGCCTCAGGTTGAGAGTAAAGTCCATATTCCTAATTTTTATAAAGAAAAAACTTGCTCCCTTGATTAAAGGCCCATTGAAATTTCAATAAAGGAAAATCCTTTACTTCTGATAATGACACACATATTCACATATTTTATATTTAATTCAGCATATATTATATATATATATATTATATACATATATATTATGCCAGATAAGGAAACAATAAACAATTTCTCAAAGCTCATTCAGCCAAAGTAGTGAAATTAATATTTAACACTATGCTGGGGAGCTGGCACAAATTTTAAAAATAACATATGTTTGGATGGAATGTTCTATAGGTGTCTATAAAGTCCATAAGATTTATGGTTTCACTTAACTCCAGGGTTTCTCTATTCAGTTTTTGACTGGTTGATCTGCCTGTTAGTGACAGCAGGATATTAATGTCAAGTACTATCACTATTTTGGAGTCAATATGGGATTTTAAAGCTAATAAAATTATTTTTTTAATTTGATGTTCCTATGTGAGGTGAAAATATTTAGGATTGTAATTTCTTTTTGGTAGGTTTTCACTTAATGAGTGTGAGGTGACCGTCCCTGTCTCTTCTGACTAGTTTTTGTTTGAAGTCTCTTTTTCAATTTTAGAATAGCCATACCTGCTTCTTCCTTAGTTCTATTTGCTTGGAATATTGTTTTCCACCATTTTACCTTATGTTGGTATCAGTCATTGTTGGTGAGATGCATTTATTTATGGTCATCAAATGGATGGATCCTGTTTTGATTAGTCTTTGTCTTTTTACTGTGGGGTTGGGATCATTAATATTAAGGGTTATTATTGGCCAATGTTTGCTAGCTCCTATTATGTTGGTGTTTTAGTTCTGCTTTCTTAGACCTCCTATTCTGGAACTGGAGCAGTCACAATGGAAATCAGTGTGGTGATTTCTTAGAAAGCTCAAAGTTGTTCTATGTTGTTCTATGATGTGACCAGCCATACCACTCTTGAGCGTGTACCCAAAACACTCTGTGTCATAATACAGAAATATCTGTTCATCCATGCTCATTGTTGCTATTTTCATAATGGCCAGAAATTGGAAAAAACCTAGATGTCCATCAACTGATGAATGGATAATAGAAGCATCGTACATATACACAATGGAATATTATTCAGCTCTTAAAAAATTAAGTTCTTAGGTCATAATAATGTATTTGATAACTAAAGTACTACAGGATAGGTACGTGTCTATAATTAGAAAAATGAATGAAGATAGTAATATAGATGCAGCCTGAGGATCAAGGTCTATTGTAGACAAAGAAGAATGGTATCAATTAAAATCATCTCAATTAAAATGATAAGATAACTATTAGACGTAAAAATAATTATTTAAGTTTCAGCTGAATTATTAAGAAAAGTCAAAATAATTGTAAAGGATATGTTTAAAATGTATTAAAGTGACTAGCTGCAGATATAAAAGTAGTAAAATAGGATAAGAGGTAAGAAGAGAAAAAAATAAAATATCACATTTCAGGATTGTGTACAGACCCACAGTGTTAGTATGTCATGGATTCATGTCAGTGAGATTGTGTGACATAAAACTTACTATAAGACAATTAATGCAGGCAAAAGAAAGGCAACAGAGAATACCCAACAATGTTAATGTTGTTCTGAGATAAATTAGGAGACAAAACTTAGAATCTATAGAACTTATGAAGTTGAGAACTGTTGATTAAATTTAGTAAGATCAACTTCCATGGAGTTAGTGAGCTTCGGGAGCAAGTGGGGTTACCTGAGAGCAAGCTGGAAAGCAGGTCAGTCACTGTATGATGCTGAAAGTAGAGAAAAGGAAGTATTTAGTGGTAAATATCTCTACTATATGGTATTTGTATCTGTGTTTTCAGGAAATATCTCAGGAGTACAAGGATGATGAAAAGGGCAAGATATTGGGATGGGGGAGCCAGTGTTTTTAGGGAAATATTCTGTGGAAGAGGGAAAAACCTAAAGTCTGAAACACAGAGAATCTCAGTGGTATAAAAATGAAGAGAAAAAAGTAGTTACACAAAATAATGAAAAGCCAGGTTGTATTTTTTGTGAACACAATTTTCTTTTCTATAATTTTATTCCATCACAAACATATATCTTTTCATTTTTCTTCCATTTTATGGTTAATTATGAGACTTGTGACTATCGTGCATGCATAGGAGCTATAATAAAGCCCTTAAGGACAAATGTGATAAAACAACTCATTTAGAGATATATTGAGTACACTGTGGACCTAAAGAAAAGCATGTAAAGCCCCCTAAATTAATTCACTGAAGTCCCTGAAAACTAAGCCAAAAGGTTTACCTAATAAAAAAGGCAAATAGATACATTTTCTGAAAATGATATAACAGGAGGAAATGAAAGTCACAGAGCCAATATCACCAGCATCCTGGGGAAACATACTTAAATATAAAGATTAGATCTGCTCATTGACAAAAATAAGTTCATCTCTCTAGGGATCCAGGAATTTGGATATTTTACTTTGGTGTTTGTAAATATTGGAATTTTTGCCCACCCATACAAATGGCTTTGCTTTTAATATCATTAAAGTGAACTCTAATAGATTCTCTGCATAAGGAGATGTCACCTAGAAAATGTTCTGAACAGAGTATGGTGTATTGATAGGTCTATTTGTCTTTGTAACAGGTTGAAAGGCATTTCAATTTAGACATCAATCTTGAGTCTTGGCTAATGTAACTCTTTAGGAAGCAGGGTTGTAGTGCAGGTGCTGACTCAATCAGCTCTCCAGAATGAAGCTGGACTGTGGCTCCCAGGAAATAAATTGAGGTAATTGCCTGGTGGGAACTGCTTCTGGGAAGCAGCCATCCATTTTTGTTGTTGTTGTTTGTTTGTTTGTTTATTTGTTTTTGCCAGCCTTCTCAGGTGACTTCACTGACTCTGGGGCACATAGCATGTTTTCTTCCTTTCATGAGCTCTTGTAACACATAATTACAAGGTGCTGATTATGGAGCAAGCATTTCACCTACATAGGCTATTCTCCTAAAATTACTTAGAATATTGCAGCCTACATCCTTTGGAAAGAGTAATTATAAGGAAATGAGGTTAACTAACTTGATTAATTTCATAAATTAACTGCTTTACTTGAAGGAAAACAACATTGATTTCACTAATATTTTTATAATTAAGAAATATACTGCACAATTATGCTTCTGGCCAAGACAGAGTACCGGGAAATATATTTACATGAACGCCTGTGAAATAAGACAAAATGAGAAAATATGAGAACTATATAGAAAACTCTCAACACAATGACTCCTGAAAAATCAGACTACTCAGAAAAAGCTGGGGGTTGCCCTGACTGCTGTCTCAATAGTATTTCCTAAAGAATGGACTATTAATCTTTTGCAAGTATTTTAATACATTACCATAGAATTTATGACCTGTAAGCAACTTACACATCACCTCACACTTCAGTGTTTTAGAATTACAGTGTGAGCCATAGTGCTACAATCAGAGGTCAGCAGATCCGCTTTTCTCCTGGAGGCCCCAGAGTAAAGTTTGTAATTGGATTTCCCAGTTTTTGAAGACTCCTCAAATTCCTTCTTGACACTTCTTTTCCTCACAGACACTCTTTTCCTGGACATTATTCTGACCTTTTCTTCTGCCCATCAGTACTTTTGTGATTGTCTTGGTCTCACCCAGAAAATCCAGGAAAATCTAACCACTGTTATAAGGGCAGGTGTTTACTAAGCCTTATCCCTTCTGTAACTGTGATTCCCACTGGTTGTAGGAAGAAACCTAACTATAGGTTTTATAGAAAAGGACACGGCATTTCTGTCCATCATTAATCTGCTCATATTGAAGATGAAGCATTATATGAGCCTTGGACATACCTAAACTGAGAACGGGGAGCTGGAATCTGTGAGCAAGTCATTTTAGTGTTTAAGATAAAATATGCATAGCAGAGCTCTACACAGAGAAAGAACCATAGGTGGTGACATGAAGATATCCTCAGCTGGTAAACTGATTAATACATGGGAGTAAACTACACATCCCCAGAGAAAGAAAGAAATCAAAAGGGCTAGTGGTATGATACTATGCAGTCAGAGCACATGGGCTTAAGATTTTGACTGTACTATCTAAAAGCAAGAGTTTGACAACAATAGAGAAGGGACTTTCCTCAGTCATGAGAACAATCTTTCCTCATGTAACATTTCCTGAGGAGACAGGAAAAAAAAATTGATTCATCCCACATAAGGCGGTGAAGACAGATCAAAGTAAGGATTCTTCTTCACAAGTATACCTTAGTGAGCCAGTGAATTCATTGGGATAACTTACAGGAATAAGGAAGAGGTGTTACTTATAGAAGCAAGGATGAGCCAAAGGCAGTTGCATCACCAGAAAGCACACATGTGCATAGGTGTCATATTTGGAAAGTTGTATCTCTGGAGCTTTCTGCACTTGCACAACATAGTTGGGATACTCCCTACTCCCCATCAGTTGTTTGCTGCATTTTTAATCTTAGAAAAGTGCCTTGTGATTCTTACTCATTTTACCTTCTGTTAGATTTATATTCTCTTTACTTATTGAGTCTAATGAACCTCCGACCACCTGCCAGTTGGGAATATTTCAAGAGAAAATTGGTACACAATAGCCCTCTGTTGGCAAATATTCTGATCCTATTGAACAAATAATTAGATGACTGCCTGGAAAAATCACTCAAGTCTCAATTACCTGCACACTAGCATAAAGTTCAAATGTTTAAGGTGATATTTGACATATTCAGCCTTGAATAAAAAAAATTGCAAAGTGTAAAATGTAGAAGGGCACATTCCATAATGAAGGCATTGATGAAGTTGATTGTTATCCAGTGTTGACACTTAATATGTTAGCAGATGAGTGCATTAAAGGTTGTCAAAACTATACTCTCCATATTCAAAGTATGAACAGGAATATTAAAGATGTTACAAAGTTTATTTACAGGGAACAAAACTACATTGCGTAAGAGAGAGAGTATACAGGTTTAAATGCCTTGTTAAATGTGTGAGGAGGCAGGTATGAGCACCCACCTCAGGCCTCTCCTTCCTGGGATGCTGGGTAGCCACTGAGCCACGCACCCATGATCAGCCAGGTGATCAACCCAAGGAAGACAATGGCTGATTGCTAGGGGAAGCAAGAATGGACTTGGCAAGTAAGAAAGAAAATGGCTGGGAGCAAAGATGGTTTTCAGCAAAACAGGACTCCAGTAAGAAGCTATCTCAGTACTGGCTCCTCCAGGTCAAATTGGAAGATGTGAAAGCAGCAGACACCATAAAAAGAGAACCAGAACCCTGGCCTGAAAACAGTAACAGCAACAACAAAATACTGGATCTAGATATCTCCTTGAGCAAAAGCAAAAGGCGTTTATTTTTGTCTAATACTGATGTCTCTCCAATGAGAAATTCAAGCCAACAAGTAAATATTGGCTCCATTTGCTACACAGAAGCAAACATGCTCTATCTTAAACACAACCAGTGGCATGAGAAATCAAGATAGGAAAACAATAGGAACCAGAGTAATTGGAGTAATAAGCACTTCCATGAGCCCGGAACTATGCTAATTTCATGTGAATATGGAATTGTGGGAGTGTGTTGTGAGCCTAGATCTGTGGTGCCCTCTCATCAGCCTGAAGCCGTGGTTGTCTTCCAAAAGACTGCAGCTATGGTTCTCTCCTGTGAGCTGGCATGGTGGTTGTCTACTGTGGGGCAGAGATATGGTTCCCTTCAGTGAGCCTGGGATTGTGATAGCCTCTCAGGAACTTGGTACTTTAATCCCATCCTATCAACTTGAGCTGTGGTCCCCTTCCATGAAATCAGACCTCTGGTCTCTTCCCATGAGCTGGCATTGTGGTCTCCTGTGAGTTAGAGCTCTGATCTTCTTATGTGAAACTGGAGCTTTGTTCCCCAACCATGATGTGTTCCCACACATTAATCTGGAGGTGAATTGGTGTCAACAGTTGTATAGGAAATGATTTTTAGCCCAACCATGATGTGTTCCCACATATTAATCTGGAGGTGAATTGGTGTCAACAGTTGTATAGGAAATGATTTTTCCCCAACCATGATGTGTTCCCACACATTAATCTGGTGGTGGATTGGTGTCAACAGTTGTATAGGAAATGATTGTTATGTAAAGGTAATGTATTTTACAGCGATAAGGTAGAATGGGATGAATAAAAAAAATCACATTCTACTGTAAGAATTTATATATCTCATTAGCATAAATGTTTTATTGTATGCTACTAAAGATATTTACAATAACAAGTTTTGGATTAAACCTAGGTATCAGTCAACTGAGCAATTAATAATGAACATGTGGCTTAGACACAATGATATATTTATCCATGAAGAATGTTATCATCAACAGGAAAAGGGATGCAACTGGATCACCATAATAAATTTGAGATTCAGAATGTTACATACAGCATGCTTTCTCTCATTTGTGTATCTTAGATACTATACAGATACATAAAATCAAGCATATCTGTATGACATGGAATAGAAATGAAACTATGTAGTAGAACAATGGAAACCAGTCGGGTAGGAAGAAGAGAAAGTGGAGCTAGGTCGATATGGGGGTGTGTGGTCAAAACACACTATGTACTTATATGATATGTATGTATAAAACTAAATCCTACATATAATGAGCATCAGAAACCAGAAAAGTTCTATAGTAGATAATCTTTGCCTTGAGAAAATAAATGAAAGCAAAAACTCACCTTGTTTTATTGTGAATTAATCATTTAATTTTACTTTTCTAAACAAACAGCTAGGTTTAGTTTCAACAGTACATCTGTTGGTAGTATAACTAGCTCATTGGTTCCTACCATGGAGGGCCATGTCAAGGGCCATGCACTCAGCCTATGAGTGCTCAGAGACAGAGCACTTCACAGTCCAGTCTCAGATAGCTTTGCTACTTTCTCCTTAGTTATATTACCACTCCTTTGGTTATAAGTGCAGCACATCTCCCTTGTGACTGTTACATAGTCCACAGATGGGTGGAACTTTATCTTATCTATTTCCTATTTGTCATACTTATTCCATATACATTTGAATTAGTCTTTGACCACATATCTTATAGTATACTTATTATTAAAATCTTTATTCAAAAGTTGATATCTAATTTAATTTTGGAAAAAACAAAAAGTACAGAGAACACAATTATATTGAAAATATTTTATGTATTACATTTTAATTTTTTATGTGTATGAGTGTCTTGTCTGTATGTATGTAAGTACACTATATGCATGCAATTTCCTGCAGAGGCCGGAAGAGGGTATCAGATCACCTGGACCTGGAGTTACAGATGATTGTTAGCTGCCATGTGGCCATTGAGAATCAAACCCAGGTCCTCTGGAAGAAACCAGATCTAACGATCTCTGCAGCCCCAATTACATTTTTTAAGGAGATACAAGATTGATCCCTTTATTCTTACACCTCTTTGTTGTTGACTTGTCCACATAAGGATATTTCACATTATGATGATAAAAGGTAAAGGATTTTCCATTTCTCTAAAGATACATACATTATTCAAAATGATTGTTAAATCAAGGCCTCACTGAGTGAACTAGGCCTCTGAGGGGGACTTAGAATTAGGTAGACTCAGCCACATCTCTGACTTCTGTCCTGTCCACCAAAGTCTTCCAGAGGATGCTGTGGAGCCTGCATGTCCTCCTGAAGCTGTTGTCTTTTCTTCTCTAACCAGGACTTCTTCATTTCTACTGCTTTCCATCAGATGTGGTCTCTGGAAAATAAGAACCTACAGATCAAGGGCACTCCACTCACTTCCATGTGCAGCACTCGATAGACAAGAAGGATGACATAGCTCAGATGGAAGGCAAACTGTGTGCACTAACAACTTTTCCTCAAACATCTTCAAGAGATGAATGTATTTGTAACTGTGTGGAGTTATGTTCATATAAAAGTGGTTTCCATGTTATTTTTTTTTCTGAAAATCACTAACTCCACCATAATCACTATATGAAATTACAGATCTTTTCTCTGTACTTGACAAAGTGACATACTTAACCAATTCTTAATAATCTTAAGAATGTTCTCTGTTTGGGGAGATATTCCATTTCATGATTCCAGATTTATGAGCATCACAACAAATAATTTTCCTTAGTATTTCAAAAGGGATTTTCTCCCATTCCTACTTCCAATGCTTATCTAATTTGTGTTTTATACATATTTCCAAATCTATTCTTCAAGGAGTTTTTCTTTTCCCTTTCAATATAATTTTATCAAATTCTTCAATTTCCAATGTTTCTGTCCTTCCAGAAAACATGAGAATTTTTTGTCCAAGTTAATAATCTCTTGTGATCAACTCCCAGTTCAAGTCTCTTTATGAGATTTCCTCTTCCATGGTTTACTTTCTTGTTGAACTTGACAGATCAGCTAATTCAGTCATTCGTTTTAAATAACAAGATTATGGGTTCAGGTGTTATATAGTCATTAACACATCTCTTTTTTCTGGAATCTTACATTGTTGCTGTAGCCATGCTTCACATTAGTAAAAGGTATAGGAGAAAGTGAATGAGAGTCAGTTAAGACATTCGGATGCACACACACACACACACACACAATGGGTTTAGCACATGAAATATACAAATCATCTGAGCTCTCTAAACACAAGTTTTTTTTTTTTTTCTGAACACATCCTTGTAAGACATACGACTGTGCATTTTGAATTCTCACAGTGTAAAAGTAATCCATGCAAACAGCATGAGTATAATGCTGCCATCTCAATCATTGGAGATATTTCATTTTAATGCAATTTCTTTGCCTTCAAGATACATGATTGAAAAGGAAATGAGTGGGTGACAGGTGTTTCTCCCTTTTTCCTCTCATGCTCCTTTGCCACTCCAGCTGATAGATCTCATAAAAGTGTCAGCTCTCTACTGGCAAAGCACACTGCACCTGCTTGCCATGTGCTTAGTGACTACTTTCATTTATATATCGCTGTATTCCAAGTCAAATAAATTGATAAAATGCAACTCAAAAGCCACGTTGCATCAATAATGCTTTACAAGCTACAGTGTTTTCTTTCCCAATCTAAATGCAAAAAGGCCATTCTTTATTCAGTTAAAACATGATCACTTCAGTTTTAAATTTAATCTGGAAGATGGTCCTGAAAGGATTGAAATAAGACATATGCACTTAAGTAGACAGAAGTCTTTTTATGCTACTCTAGGCTTGTGTATCACTGCCCCAGAATATGCTAAGCCAGCTAAACTTCCATTCTCCACCGAGGTTATATGGAAGTTAATAATTTGTCAAATGACATAATTTCCACCGGAGACGTAAAGAGTTATAAGTGATGGTAGAATGCAGCATTGCCAAATTGATATTGGAAATTGTTCTTTGGCTTTGACTTTGTTCTCATGAACATTTTACTTCCATCCCTTATGAATTTCACATTTTGTTACTTGTTTCATGTAACAAAGGTATTAGTTAATTCTTCAGACTCACATGAGAAAAAACTTGCCATTGTCCTTTATAATGAATATTTTCATAAAATTAGTATAAATGCAGGAAACACAGAAGACAATAAATTGTGTTTAGTAAATCGACTGAGGAAGATTAAATATAGGCTTTATGCCAGTAGTTCACATTTCAGTGTCTTAGGTCCCCCTCGGTCCCTAAAAGCTTCCCCTTGAAAAGCTGCCATGTCATTTCCAACAAGCGCCTTGGATGTGTTGTGTATCTCTTTTTTGCTATTCTTAAGGCATTAGGAGTGTGAATTCTGTGAGTTTTCTTTTCTCCTTTGCAACCTTTTTTCTAATAAATGTCAAGTCGGTATCCGCACGTAGACATGCCCACTAATTTCCAGACTAGAGAACACAGATGTCAGAGACTGCGTGGACTAAAAGTAAAGATAATGGAGAAGGCTCCTTAGAGAATAGCCTTGCTGTCTGATGGGCCATGTGCTACTTAGAATGCCAGTGGTGGGACAGGATCCCAGTGTGCACAAGTTCCATCTAAGAAACAACGAAAGAGCACTGACAACCACCAACAGATAAACTGCAAGGTTGACTCTGAATCTAGATCTAAATCAATGACCAATAGGAAATGATGTAAAATCAATATACTTGTTTGTCAATCATTTTAGGTTAGAGTGAAACATTTTTATCGAACCTACAATAACAAATTTATGGAAGCATTTTTTATGATTGAGAAAAATCTCATTAAATTATACTTCAATAATAATCAGATCATTGATTGGATATAATTACTATGCTGTTGTAGTGTCTATATATCATAATTTGAATTCTTTAATAAAATAAATGATATAGCATTTAAATCTGTATGATGTAACTATTTACATTCACATGTTTGTATGAACGATTAATTTTTACTTGAAAATAAGAGAATTCATTAGTTTGGCAACTCAATGCCACTTTGGAAATTATTCACTTTCTTCTTGAGAATTAATATGTAATTTTAATAATTAAAAATAGAAATATCAGCCTAGTACAGCCAGCAAATATTTTAAACAATTTCTTTATTGAAAATTTTGTAAAATGTGTCATATTTATTCATGATGTAATATTAATGTATGATATTTTTTTTTAGGATGTGATTGATGGAATGTCAAAATCAGCTATACTCCAAATAGCCTCATAATTTTTGTTAATTAAATTAATATTAATACAAGTTTGGAGAATAATCACTACTGTTTTATTTGAATACACAAAGGATGCCTAAAAGCATAAAAATAATTGCTCCTTCGACTTATATGCCTGTTAAATATTGCCTAACCTTAATTATTTTGAAAATATGGTTTGAGGTCTGTGTGTTGTAGTATACACCTTTAATCTTGGCACTCAGGAGCCATGAGGATCCACATGGAATGGAGATCAGTCTGGGTTACATAGCTCAGTTCAGGTCATCTAGTACTAGAAAGAGATCTTGTCTCAAAACAAATGAACAAAATATGTTTTGAGTCTGCTTTCCAACTAAACAAAGAGAAATTCAAATTAAATAATAATATTCCTTATCAAACCCTCTTAGCATTTTCAGTTTCATTAATAAAATAATTCGAGAATGGATTGAAGCAGAAGATTTAGAGCAATTATATTAGAATTTTAAAGAAAATTTCCTCAAAAAAGACCATCTGTAAACTCAAGGGCTGGCCTGAGGAGGAGAACAGAAGTGAGAAGGATAAAGTCATAAGACCTGGAGGTCGGATAAGTGGCAGACTAGCAGCAGCATAGTGAAGAGTTTAAAGGAAGATAAAGTAACCCCAAAATGTTGAGACAGCCCAAAGTATTTAGTACTTCAGAAACAGATAACAACAAGAAAGGGGAAAGTTATACATTTCTCTAGAAGAATTCAGAAAAATGGGCAAACTTTTGGAAAACCACATGTCTGTGGTTCAGTCCATAAGCACTGTGTGTGTGTGTGTGTGTGTGTGTGTGTATGTGTGTCTTTCAGTTACTGACACGTTATGCTACTGTTATGATATTTCCTTATATAACTGTTATTGTTGCCAATCAATATGTATTTATACTTTCAAACTATTCTTTTTTAATTTATAAAAACTCTTCATCTTTGGGAGAACCAGGGTAATTCTGCACTGATATTCTTGAAGAGCCCACACAAAGACCTCCATCAGTTTGTATGTGCATGGATGAGTCTTTAGAGCAGGCTAAGTTTAGGATACAGCATTCATCCACAGAAGTACTTCCCACTATATGAGAAATAGGAAAGAGCAATCAATTCAATGATGTTTCAAATCAAAAGGTCTCTCTAAAAGAGTCTGAAAATAAGTTCTAGTAATTAAGCACAAATCAATTCCGTAACAGTCAGAATTCTATCACATTTCCATCATCTTTTCCCTGTTGTCAAACATTTCATCAATTAATAATAGACCTCATATAAAATATCACTTTTCATTATGTAAATCTCTTTCTATAATTTCCAGTACTTTTAGGTTGCATTATGCATTAATATCACTATAAAGTCCTCTCAAATAGGATCGGAATTATTCACTTTTTTATTGTGCTTCTTAATTATGTTAGTAAAATGCCTGATGCAAAGATGACATGTCTATGGTTGGGACTAGGAAAGTAAATAAAACTTTGATTTCATTTCAGTTACTGTAAATGGTACTATAATGTCTGTCTTTTGAAAATGGCTGAAGCTGGACTAGGGTGATAGCCCAATTGAGATAGTGCCTTCTGAAGACTTGATTATGACTCCCTGAATCCACATAAAAGACAACAAACATGGTGGTACAAGCCTGTGGTTCCTGTGCTAGGGAGGCAGAGGTAGGTTGATTACTGGGGCTCACTCATAGGTTATGGTAAAATCAAGGATAGTCAGAGACCTTCTTTCAACCAAAAGTTGAAGGGGGCCTGAGAAATGACACCCGAAGCTGTCTTAAGGCATCTGCATGAGAATTCCCTCTCCAGAATGCACCTGCACACACACACACACACACGCACGCACACATACACACACACACACACACACACACAAACACAGAGATTACTCTTTGGACAATTCAGTAGAAGAAAATGGGTGGTCTGTATATATGCACTTTCATATGTGTTTCTTACTGCTAAGTTTCCTACATCTAGTACAAGTGACAGACTTTATTGGATATCAGAATTTAATGTCCATATTTTAGGATATGTGAAATATAAATTGAACTGAAGACTTCATTTTAAGTGACAATTTCAATTTAATATGGCAGACCAAGCTTACATTCTGGTGAAATCAATGCACTAAATGGTATGTAAAATCTAAAATGGGCACAGAAATTCATTTGTAAATTAGAATAATGACCTCAAAGATTGCTATACTCAGAAACATGACTAATCTCTCTCTGCAAACATATATAATGTGTATATTTGGAAAATCATAATAGATACTGTGCCAATGCCTAGTAAATGAAAATTGTCCAATTTTAATTGGTTTATAAATTTCCCAAGTGAAATCTATATATTCCTGGCTCTGTTTTCCTAGAGGAGAGCAGTAATATCCTTAGGAAAACTTATTTGTATTGAAAGAGATGTTTCTAGATGAAAAATGATGGAAATATAAAGTCAAAAATGGTTTATGCTCTATAGATTTTATAGGTATAACTTTGGCAAAACATACTCTGAGGCTGTAAATAAAGCCCATGTTTCTGAGAGTGAAGGTAACGTATTTTTGGAGTTAGATCTTCAACAGTCAAACTCTCTGTCAAGGTTTCCAAAACAAAAGATTCAGTTACAAGATGTAGTGTGGTATTTTTATTAATACCCTGATATTTGCATTTAGCTTGACTCATCTAGGTTATGAATCTATGCAGTTTTATAATTCTTTGTTTTTCTTCATTATTCAATACTCACAACATTTATAGTTATTCCATTTTAACTAATAAAACAAAATACCGAAGCATACATCTTTACAAAGAATTGTTTTATTTTGGCTTATAGTTATGTTCCAAGATAAAGGTTTATATCTTTTTGCTGGAAGAGAGTCTAAGACATGGCATGGAAAAGACATCACACGAGTGTGTGTGTCTTTTGGTATTTTTCCCTCTTTTCTTCTAAAGCATTATGATTCATATACTGACCTTTTCTAATTCTATTCACCTTCAAAGGCCAAAATAGGAGTACATTAAATTCTCTTGTAAAACTAGTCAGACATTGTTAGCATTGTGGCAAATAAACCTTTGGAGAGATGGGCTGCAAATATCTACACCCTAGTTTCCTTTCCGTGGCTGTGATAAACACCATAACCAAAAGCATCTTGGGTAAGAAAGGCTTTCGTTAGTCTGATATTATTTAATGGAATCATTAGTCAAATGCACCTAACAAAATACACAGAATGTTCCACCCAAACACTGAGGAAGATGCTTTCTTCTCAGCAGCCCAAGGAACTTTCTACAATAATAACCACGTCCTAAGTCACAAAACAATTCTCCAAAAATTTATGGGAATTAATTAATCATCCTGTATTTTATCTGACCAGACAGGAATAAAGCTAGAGAATAAAATACTCAGTGGGATAAAAATATGCAAACTCATGGAAGCTGCTGCTGAGGGAAAATATGAAGCCAAGGGAGAAATGTAACCATTCCTAGGACTGGATGAAGACAAAACACAGCCCGGCAAAATCCATGGCACACAATAAGTGCAGTCCTAAATGAGCATTTATAGAATTAAGTGACTACGCCAGAAAAGCAGAACAATCCTACATAAATTAATTAATGATGCATCTAAAGGCCATGGAACACCAAGAACAAACAACAAATGAATATAGATGGGAAGGGAGACATAAAATCACCATTGAAATTAATGAAATGAAAACAAAGAAATAATACAAAGATGAAAGAAATTCAATGAAAGGAAGAGTTGGTTCATTTGAAAACATTAAGAAGACTGACACATATTTAGCCAAATTAACCAAAATACAGAGGGGTCCATACTAACAAACTCATAAACTCAGAGATGAAAGCAAAACATACCTATCAACCCAGAGGAATTAAAAAAAAATAAGGACATACTTTAAAAATCTATATTCCACTGAACTGCAAAGGCTCAAAAAAGTAGATAGATGTCTAGATTTGTCTGGCCTATGAAAATTAAGTAAAAATGGCACAAATAATTTAAATAGACTCATAACAGCCAAACAGATAGGTAGACATTAAAAATATCCCAACTCAAAAGTACCTAGGACCAGATTGATACAGGACCAAATTTCACCAAAGTTTCAAAGAGGAACTATTACATATTTTGTTGAAATTATTCTGTAAAATAGAAAATAAACGTAAAATGCAGGATTGCCTAAATAAGTCAGAGGAATAACAGGACTGCTTGAAGCATTTCCATCCTTGAACTCAAAATATACAAGACAGTGATAGTAATGAAAACATCAATTGACTGGCATAAAAACAGACACATTGATCAGTGGAACAGAATGAAGTCTACTCATTTATGGCCACTTAATTGTTAACAAAAATACGCACTGGCTAAAAGACAGCTTGTTCAGCAAATGTTGCTGACCAAACTGGACAGCTGCAAGTAGAAGAATAACTCCTTATCTCTCGGGATGCACCAAACTGAACTGAAAATGGAAACCTCAACTTAAGACATCATGCCCATGGTCTGAGAGAGGAGAAAATAGGGAATATGCAGGATCTTATAGAAACAGGTAAAGTATTTCTCAACAAGATATATGGAGCAATCATTAAGTCCAATAGTGGAAAATGGGACTTCATGAAACTAAAAAGCCTTTAATTATTCAAACTAAGAGGCAACCTACAGAAGAAGGATCTTTACAGCATTTAGCTTTTTTAAAATTTTAAAATATTTTACTTACCATTTTTTTAAATTTTATGTGTATGAGTGCATAACCTAAATGTATGTAAGTTCATCCTTGTCTTGCTATGCCCACAAAGGTTGGAAAATTGTGTCCGTTTCCCTGGAGTTTGAGTTACAGACAGTTGTCAGCGACTACGTGGGCTAGGATTTAAACCTAGGTCCTCTGCAAGAGCAGCCAGTATTCCTAAACCCCACTGGAGAGTTGTCAAAATAACTTTGACAAGAGTTATTATCCAGAATAAACAAAGGAAAACATTAAACACAAAAATAATTGTTTAATTTTTTTTGTAAATGTGATAAGAAGCTTAATTTCTTAAAAGAGGAACTGCAAATGGCTGAAAACTACTTTTAAAATGTCCAACATGTTTAGCCCTCAGTGAAATGCAAATTAAAGCCATTTTAATATTTCACCTTACCAGACTCAGAATGGCTAATGTCCAAAACACAAACAAGATAAATGCTGGCAACAATATGGAGAATTGCAACTCTTATCCACTGCTGTTTGGCATGCCAGTACAACAACTACAGAAATCAGAGTGGAGGTTCTTTCATATGACACTTGTCCATGTACTCAAATGATTCTACTTCTTAGTAAAGAGATACTTGTTCACCTGTGTTCTCTGTTACCCTTTTCAAAATAGCCAGGGAAAAGAAACAACCTAGATGTCCACTGACATCAAACATCTTACCTTTACATAATGAAATATTATTCACCATTAAAGTGAAACTAACGTGTTCTTGGATAAAACTCCTATATTATACCTCGCCCACCCATGACAGCTCAGGGACTATTGCAGAAAGGGCTGGAAGATTGTAAGAGCTAGGGTTGGTCCATGAATAGAGGCTTCCAGGGAACTGGGAATTTGCTCATGTGGATTGGCAATAACTATAACAGCACACACAAGACTCAAGGTGACTTAAAACCCAGGAATAGAACAGGAAAAATGGACAGCAGGCCTCAATTCTGGCCAAGGAATTATTGGCAACTGATTACTTTGGTGAGTTAGAGTAGACCATTTTGGGAGTGATTCCAGTGAGGCTGACTGGACTCCAGTGGATGAACTAGCGCAAAGGGACATTGGTAACAAATGCTTGACAGGATGGAACTTAACATATGTGGCATGAAATCTGGTGTGGGGTGTTATGGGGGAGCAGGTGTGGAGGGGGTCTATATTTGATTAGGATCTATCATATGGAATGCACACTCAAAAAATTTAAGTAAGATTAGGAAATTCATAGGTAAGTGGATGGAACTGAAAACAATCATTCTGAATGAATTATCCCAGACACAGAAAGGACAATGCATATTCTTTCATAGCTGCTAGGCTTGAATTCATAGATGTGCATTTTTCAATTGAAATCCAAGAAAGTTTAACTGAAAAACATTTCTGGTGGTGAATAGGGGATGGGCTTCATTGGAAGGGAAAGAGAATGCAGTAATATATAGGAAAAAATGGAGAATAACAGTGTAGGAAGTGTTAATTGGGGTGGAGGAATGGGAAGCCAGGGCAGAAAAGGGACTATCAGGAGGGATATCTAACATTAAAATACTTAAGAAAAAGCCATATGGAAACTTATCACTGTAGAAACTTCTTAAATATATATATATATATATATATATTTACAGAGAGAGAGAGAGAGAGAGAGAGAGAGAGAGATCAAGGGGCTACAAAGATGGCTCAGTGCTTAAGGGCACTGAATGCTCTCGCACAGGACCTGGGTTCGATTCCCAGCACCTACATTGTGGCTAACAACCATTCCTAACTCCAGTTTTAGGGGATTCAGGCCTCTCTTCTGATCTCCATGGGCATTACACAATATGGGTTATTTAATATACTTGCAGGCAATAGACTTATACACATAAAATAATGAAAAATAAAAAGTGATGAAAAAGAATCACCTCATAAGAGGGGGCATTGCCCCTACTAGACATAATAGGCTAACAAAGTAGAAGTCTGAAAGCAGGAATGAACTCCCTCCATTGAAGCTGATCATGGGATCCATAGGCCCTCAAACGATACTGGCCATTGGTTGCACACCAGTACTTGATCTATTTTCAGAAGATCCCACATGCCTGAGCTGTAGAACAAACAAGGAGAAATCAATTTAGTGCTGACTTCAAAGCCTCATCTCTACTGGCTAGATTTCCTAGTGCTGGAAGGTGCTATACATGCTACCTGAAGAGAAAATTAATCATCAACCTTACCCAACTGTGAATCTTACGAGGCATAAAAACAACAGACCTGGTAAGTTACAATCTTTTTAGCAATAGTGACATGAATATTATGGGAAAAACCAATGACTTTCTAATTGGGTTTAATGTCTGTTTCATATGATGGAGCTTATACATAATACTGATATTAGTCCTAGAATCCTGTGGCCAGACTGGGTCAAATACCATAAATGGAGGAGCCTAATATTCTTGTTCAGCTAAATAGCTATCATTAATATTAAAGCTACCTTTAATGACAAATTGTTATCTCCATAAATTAATGCATCTCTCAATTCTCACCATAAAATTTCCTTTATGCAAGTAGATGGTAAACAACTTAGAAACCCATCACCGGCCTACATGGAAAGAATGAGAGACTACAGGCTGCTTATTCCTACTCTCCTCTCCCAGTCCCCACTGCTTAAAATCGTTCTTCAGCCATCTTACCACTGATCTTTTTCTGGTTTCAGGGATTCTGTAGTTCCTCCAAATTAAATGCATGAATCTGAAGATTCAGAGTTAAGATCAATCCATGACTGATAACATGTGACATTGTTTTTCTAGGTCTCTGTAACCAACTTAAAATGTTTCACTCCTCCATCTGCTTAGCGACAAATTTTATAATTTAATTTTCTTTCACTTCTAAATAAAATTCCACTGTATATAAGCAATTCCATTATTCATTAATCCATTGATGAACCTCTAGGCTCTTGCATTATATCATCTTTGTGAAGAATGCTGTTGTGAACATCAAAGTGAATACGTCTGTAGAGGAGGAGTTTGTCATTTTGGTATATGCCCTAGCGTGTAGATTTGGCTCATATGGTAGATCTATTTCAAGTTTCCTGAGGAACTGTGACACTTTTTTCCACAGTGGCTACATGAATTCGCTGTCCTACCAACAGTGCATGAAGATATTGCATTTTGTGCCTCAAACCTAGCATTTGTCATCTTTTGTTCTCTTAATCTTAGCCATTCTGACAGCATCTTAATGCACATATATAGAGAAAAACAGTTGTCCCTCATTAGCTAAGGGGATTCAGATCCATGTCCTTTCTCCACACACCCAAATCCATAGATGTTCCAACTTTTATTTAAAAGGGCACATTCAGTGCTTGTAACTCCACACATTATCCTGTTTTTATTACATCATGTCTAAGTTGCTTATGATACCTACTATAGTAGAAATTCCATTAAACCATTTGTTATATTTTATTTCAGGGGAACAATGACAAGAAAAATGTCTGTGCATGTTCAGTGTAGAACATATTCCTTTAATATATTCCTTTAATATATATATATATTATATATATTTAGAGAGAGAGAGAGAGAGAGAGAGAGAGAGAGAGAGAGAGAGAGAGAGACAGTCTGTAGTCCTTGGTGGCCTAGATTTCATTGTATAAACCAGGCTGGCCCTATCTCAAAGAGATCCACCTGCCTCTGCCTCCCAAGTGCTGGGATTACAGGTAGGAACAACCATAGTCAGATAACATATCCCTTCACAAATATTTATTTATTATTATTATCATCAGCATTTTATTGTGTGTGGGTGATGTGGGGGTACATGAACACACTATAGCAGGCATGTAGGAAGTTCAGAGGACAGCTTTATGGAGTCAGCTCTCTTTTACCACCTGTGAATTCCAGTGAATGAACTCTAGTCAGCTCAGGTTGTCATACTTGTGTGCAAGAATTGTATGCCTGAGCTAACTCACTGACCAGATAGTATACATTGTTCTTAAAATATTTACTTTGTATCTACTGTATATTGACCCTGCAGAAGTTGCAGATATGAAGGACCAGATAACTTAGAGTTACAGGAATGGACAGTTATTGGTAATGTTGATAAAAGGAAAAAGTGCCTGCACCACAAATCAGAAAGATAACCATATAAAGATCTGAAGCTTCACAAAATAAATTCATCTGGTAGAAAACAACTGAGAGTAAGTTGTATGGAAAAAAATGAGATTAGCAAGTGATATCACAGCAGAGAAAAACTAGATGATCAACTTGAGAAGCGTGCAGTTAATAATGCTTAGTATTATGTTAGGAAGAAAAGTAAATGATGGTCTCTAAAATAAACGCAACAGCATATCTAGAAGTGGGATATTTTTTAATTTGTCAAAAACAAGTAAGTGCTTTGTTTTCAAATATATTTCAGGAATGATCAATCAATGACAATGCTAAAGAAAACAAGGCAGTACTGTTCGAGGTTTTTTGAGTAGATGCTGTCAGCCATGTTTTTTATTGTTTGGCCGTGAATGATAATGATGAAAGAAGAGGCTCTTGAGTGCTATCAAAAAAAATAAATAAAATAAATAAATGTAGTGATGGATATGTTAATTATCATAATTTGATCACAATAAAATGTCTACACACATGGAAACAACACACTGTGCTTCTTAAACATGCTCAAGTATTATGTGTCAAATAGAAATAAAAAAGTTTTAGGCTACTTGTATAGTTTACAGGATTTTACTAAATCTGATAAATATTATTTTATTTTACTTTTCCTGATTAAGGATGTATAAAGAATTTAAACTATTTTAGAGGCAATTCTCTATAGATTAAAAAAGTTCTTCTATTTCCTAAATTCAAAGACTTTTTGAGTTTCTACATGTCATTGGACATGTTATGTTTTAAATTTCAGGGTATATATGCATTGGTGCCTGGCACTGCGTCATGTGAGGGTATTTTGAGACAGTTGTATATACATGACATATCCCCCATACTTTTACCTTTTCCTGCCTTCTGACTCCCATTAAGCCTTTTTATTTAAGTTTCCTGTCCTTTTAATGTCATATATGCATACATAATTTTATATTCAATGTGATTATCTCCCATTGCATCCATTTTTTTCTGAAAATGACACAACTTAGATCTTTACGTCTGAAAAAATCCATTGTGTATATATATACTACATTTTACCATTATGATTAGACACTTGGGTTCTATAACATAAATGCTGTGAAAAGCGCTGCAATAAATACTGGTGTACATATATCTGTGTGACTTATTGACTTGGAGTCCTTTGTATAAAAACTTGAGAGTGGTTTAGTGGGATCATGTGTTACGTGTATGGGTTCCTCAAAGACCAAAGAGAACAGAACCGTTAGCAAAGATACAAGTGAATTCAACTGGTAAACAAAGCAAGGTGTTTAATACTTTCTAGATTTAAAAATAGGGAAAAAAACTGAAGAAAACAATGTTCAGAACCTCCAACGTGTGATTCACAAATTGTCACTGAATAATTTGTTTTGATATGTATATGGTATATATACCTATTTTATATACATATAGTGATTTTTGTACTTTAAGAACTTGACTTCTGAATTATCTGATGAATTAGTTAGATACTTATCTGTTTTATGATAATTCACCAAACCAAGGCAATTTAGAGAAGGATTTATTTGAAATTATAATACTAGAAGAAAGAGTCTATTATGACTAAAGAAGGCAGCCTTAAAAACAACAATCCTGAGCGTCCATATCTTAAAGCAGGCACAGTATGTGCAGTGTTGAGGTAGGAGTCAGGAGAAAGCTGCAAGAGAGACATGATAACTGATTCTCAAATCATTCTCCCATTGACGTGCTTCCTTAATCTAGGCTACACATCCTAAAGTTTCTATGATCTTCCCTAAAGAGCACTACCGATTGAGCCTATGAGGGACACTTTATTCAGATCACCATATCTGAACTTAATGATTTTCATGAAAACCAGTCATGTAGCTAGTTAACAGGAATGATTCCTCTTGCTTGGTAAGACAATTTCTATTTTCACTATAAATAACAAATGGTAGAGCAACTTTTTTTCTGTTCCATATTCAAAAACTTCACTCTATTCTATAGCTCAAAAGACACAGCATCTTCCTGTGTGATCCATTTCTATGACCCATGAGCTTACATGTCCATACATTCTTCAGAGTGTCAAAAGCCCAAAAATATGACACAATCTTTTCATGGTTCACACACCCCTAACAGTACTATAGAGAATGAATGAATGATCTAATGAAAAATTTTCACAGATGCAGTAAGACCCTGAAATCAGGTCAGGGCACAATTATGATACTGATGGAATCACTCTGTTAAAAATATTAGAACCCATTCTTAAGAATACCTCAAAAAATGTAATTTAAAACTCTTGGTATTTACTGAACCGACTTGGGGCTATCATTGGAGACCTACGTTGAAGTTCACTGAGAAACACAATAATACATGTCCAATACAGTAGGTAAAACTTAATTCTCTGCACATCTAACACTACACCAACAGAGCACAGCAAGTAAGAATGTAAGGATTGTGGGCTGGTGTGACAATCTAACAAATCTAACTTGGTTTCAATCAGATTAAAAGTTCTGTAATGAAGGACAAGTCCGTTGGCACATACCTTTAATCTCAGCACTCAGGAGGCAGAGGCAGCCAGATCCCTGTGAGATAAAGGTCACCCTGGGATGGGCATACATAGCTAGTTCCAGTGAAACCATGTCTCAAAGAAATGAAAACTGTGCAATGATATATTACTGATGGGTTTTACATTAATATTGAGTCTGAATTCCCTTGGGTCAGGAATTAATTACCAGTGTGATTACTATTCTAGAGAATATTGCTGTGTAACAAACACATAGTTTAGATAAAGAATGCACACGGGTTATTTTATCCCACTTACCTCACACAGAGTAAGGGAAATAGCAGAAGGATCCACCACCTGGCCTAGGTAGTGGCAATTTCTGTATCCACCTTCCGCCATGCTCTTGGTTCTGCCTCCAGCCCTCCTTTGACACGTGGGTCTCTGTCCTTTGAAGATAGGAGATGCTAATCCTTAACAGTGGGGCACAGAGGAAATGAGGATGGAAAAATGCATTATCTGGATTTGCAGGAAAAGCTTAGCCATGTCTTTTATTTTCATACATATCTCCATTCCTTTTCATGACATTTAAAATGTCATATATTTTCAGAGCTGTAATGTAGACAAGGGCGTGGAGGAGCACTAACATTTCTACCTTCTTCCTCACTGATGGAAATCCATAGTTGAAAAATAACTCAGACTGCATGAATCTGCTATTACACGTCCAATCCAATTCTCTAAAATACTAAGAAGTAAAACAAAATAACTCCAAGAGTTTTATATACTGTTTTATATGTATGTGTGTTCAGGCATGTGTGTTTGTAACTGTGTACAATTGCATGTGGAGGCCAGAGAACCATGTGAAGCTTTCCTCTTCTTCTGGCTGGTTTCTTGTTTTCATTTCTTCTTTGATGCCATTCCTATTGCTCTATGTAATATACCATGATTACCTTTTATTTCCTTTCTAGTATTTTAGCTCCTTTAGCAATGAATAATGAGTTAATTCATAAAATGACTTTAATGTGGATGTCTTAGTGCCTGTGGGGGATCTTGTGAACAAAGAGATGGAATTTTCTAAACAGATATGTAAAATGCCTAGTTCTTCACTACTGCAGCAATGTGAGTGGCGGAACTTCACTTGTCATGAAGTTCTGATTCATTTACATCCTAATTCCTAGTAATATACTAATGAAGAAGGGCAGTGAATTATTGTAGAATTGTCTTCGCATGACGAATTAGATGTGGACTGTTTGGAGTGCCTATGAAATTGTTTAAAAATAATCTGTATGTGTGAAGTCAATGCATATTTATACCTGATTAATTGGTATTCACTCTACCCTCTAATTTATAGGCTTATGTATTTTCATCCAGAAAAGCATGCAACACACACACACACACACACACACACACACACACACACACACACACGGCTGGATATCAGAACTGGTCTTGGTCTTCCCAGTAGCCAATGGAGTAAAAGTCTGTAAGTGGTAGGACTGGATTTGCACTTAGTGAAAACTCCTGTTCCTTCCTCAGTGTCGATTGTGCAGAGCTTTGGAGTGGTTTGCACTCAAGAATTTCACAAGCTCAAAGCGTGTTCTTTGGTTTTCTATCTTCTTATCTCTTGTTAACCAGTCTATGCAGGATGGCTTCTCACATAACACTGAATTTTAGCAAGAGAGTCCTTTCCTGTTTCAGGCCAACCCCAACAAATTGGCAGTAGTCTTCATGCCTCTCCAAAGGGCTCCCCATCCATGCCTTGTCCCATTTGGTTACATCATCTTTCTCATCCTTACCTGTAGCTGGTTAATTTGCCTATGGCAGAATCTACCAAGCTCCAAGCACCTCCAGCACCAACAACAAAATATTACATATTATATATTAAGTGAGTGCTTAATACATAAATTTATAGCAATGGACAAAAACTGAGTAGAAATTATGTGACAGGTTCTGCTCTTGACACCCAGATACAGAAATCATCAGACATTTATTCTCATGTGGGAGGAGAGCAGATGGAATAACCACAAGAAGAAATTCATACATAGAATGTTTGTCACACTGGATGGAAAGTGTATAGCTGCTATTATTATCCAAATCTCAAAGAGAACTCTGCTCATTTATGCATGTATAGCTTACAGTCAGGCTACCAGCAGAAGGAAAGTAATGGAACACCTAATAATCTTAAAGCAGATAGAAATGTAGGTGCTTAGAACTACTTGAATAGATTGACATATGTTGAAACAACAGAACTCTTAAGCAGAAAACATAATAGTATATTAAAGAGAATGTGTCCTAGAAATGTCTATTATTTATTGTGTCGGTTAAAGTAGTCTTCAAGAAAAATCATATAAATTAAATGAATATTAAATGAATATTAACATTTTGCTTCTTATTTAAAAATAAGTGTTGAAATCTGTAAAACTGTTACTTCTCTGTTTTTCTATTTCATTTGGTATGCTTGTTAGTTAAACAGATAATGTCTTCTACTGGGAAAATAGCTGGCTTTCATAATACGTTCTTGAGCAAATAAGATCTTAAAAATATAGAAAATTGGTAAATTATCATTATAAAACACTCAAAAATTTCTCACACAGCCAAAATATGTAGGAAGAACATTTTTATGGGGATTACATTTTAAAAGGTAGATTGTTAGCAAACTTGTCTAAACCATATACTAAATTATACTAAAAATGACTCAGTGATTAAAAGTGTGTGCTACTCTTGCAAAAAACTGGAGTTTGGTTCCAAGCACTTAAGTTAGGTGGCTTACAACCATCTGCAACTTCACCTTCATGGAAGTAGAATAGCCTCTTCTGGACACCAACAGACACTTGTACACACACTCTCATGCACACACACACACACACACACACAATGCATATTTTAGAATAGAATAAATCTTTTAAAATTTTATTTATGCAAGCAAAAATAATATCTAGCTTTCTTCAGTCTTCTTAAGTTGACAAATAAATAAATTACATTGATAATGACTATTATGCTATGGTAAATTATGTGTTTTTTCACAGTTATGTGAGGTGGTGACTGAGTCTCTGTGTAGGAAAATAACTGATAATGTATTGCTCTTCCACATTATTATTATCATTTAATTTAATTCAGCTGAACACCTCTAGCTGGTCTGCTAACATGGTGACTTGCCTGTGCTAAATTAAGAAAACATTCAGTTCAAAACACGGAATTTTTCAAGTCAGAAATTGAGAGAATAGAATGGCAATAACTGGTCTAACTGGTATTTTAAAGCTGATACAGAAGATGCTGGAAGGAATTATTGCGTCATCCAAATCTTCACCTGCCGATTGTGCTTCTCAAAATTTCATGACTTCTAGAACGTTATTACACATATGTAAATACATGCACACACAATTAGGCCAAGATTTGAAGTTTTATTTGTTTAAGAAGCATTTTTTTAATAACAAAATCATTAGTGAGAAACAAATGTCCAATAATACTTTATACAAATTTAAGTCTAATGTCTAGGAAGTGTAATCCCTCAGACTCTTAAATAAACATACCAATTACTTTAATCTTCAGTTATACTTTCCTGTTGTGTGTTTAAAAGAAAGCAATTGGCACAATTAATTAATTTTCTTTTTACTGTCAAGGTCAGTTAAGGATCTGGTCTTCAGAGAGCACTTGGGCTGTGGAGGGAGGAGGCACTCTGGTTCCTTTAAACTTTCTTTTAGCAGTTTCATCTATGTTAAGATAAGTCAAGGGTATCCCTTGAACTAAAACTGTTAAAATGTGTTAACTTTCCTCTTTGTAGGCTGGACATTGGTTAGAGTACATCTAGTGAGGCCTCTATGATCTCCCTGAGCACAGCAGTTACAGCACATTTTGAGATGTCCCATAGTCCCCTAGGACTTAGTTGACCAAATCCAAAAGGTTTTTAAATAAACCTTGGCTGGACATATATTTTGTTCCTTAAGCCAAATTTACAGCTATTAGTAAGAACTAATTTATGGCCTGTGTTAGAGAAAGAAGAGAGCTAGTAGCATCATAGGTCAAGTAGGCACAGCCCAGGAACAGCATTTAAAACAATTTTCTTAGGTCTGTTTCAAATGAAAGCTGTTCTACTGCAAACAGAAGTAGCCTTCTTTCTACTTTCTATATCCTTATTTATAGCTTTTTATAAGGAAAGTGGAGGGGCATATCACATACCTATATACAGGGAATAAGCTGATCAAGATCCTAACCCAGCTCACTGAAACTGTTTCCTTTTTGCCTGTACCCAGCTGAGGCAAACCTCATTCCTCTTGAACCAAATTATCCTTTTTTTTTAATAAGTTTTGTACTTTTTGTTTTCGGACAAAAAGAAAAAAAAATCTCAAAAGTAACACTTGCACAGTACTGAGAAACACAGAGGACATTTTCCAGGACATACACGTAACCCCAGTACTAGTCTGCATCCCTCTGAGACTAACTGGGTGTGTAGTAGAAGCTAGAAAAGCAGACTGAAAGGTCTTGTGGGGCTGCAGTAGCAATTATTAGGATAACTCTGATCACAGAAACTTTAAGATGTTTCTGTAAGCCTTGAAGCAGGTTTTTAACATGACCAAAATTTATTTTTACAAATTTAGAGTTTTGTTTTACTTAGGCTTAGCAAAGATATATACCTTGAAAAACTTGTTTGTTGGGCTTTAAAATTATTGAATAAACAGTTTAGCAATTGTCCATAGGGGAAATCACACCTTGGAGCAGGATGAGTCATTCTTTTATATTCTCCAACAATAGGAAATATGCTGTAGAGCTAGAGTTGAGACAAGAATCAAGGTGACATCTTAACCAAGAAGATATTTAAACTTAATAACTCATGTTACTTCTTTCAAAAAGATCTAAGATCATTAGTCACCTTTGATTTACCTAAATAGTAACATTGATTTAATGTTATCAACTGACATACTGAACACATGACCAGGCTACCTTAGTCTGTTAGTGTTGGAGCCCTTTCTCTTTTAGTATTCCTATGAGTCAAAAGGAAGCTATACTAATTTAACAATTTGAGTTTATGTGAGAACTTGCTTATAAGCCAGTTTGGTACCAAGTAAATTATTTTTTTGAAACAGATAGGTTCATATAGAGTTTGTATATCTACACAATTATATGTAAGATAAATTTTAGAAAGCAAGATTTTGTACTCTGTTGAGCTTGTACCTCATGTAATTCATTGTGGAAAGGATATTTAACAGGAAGATCCTAAGAAAACACTATATATCTATTGTTTCACATGTACTTTATCCTTAATTAAACTTTACAATTAACAATTCCATGTTAAGAATAGTACTGTTACTTTTGACTATTACATAATCAAAATAAAAATTTTAATTTATATCTAGAACATGTTTTGGAAGGAATCTCAATTAATATATATATATATATATATATATATATCATGAAATTTTATAGCCTAATGAAATGTATATCTTATGCTTTTAATGAATATTATTTTGTATCCACAATTAGTATTTAAAAGTTTTGTGCAATAGTGAATAGGTTCAAAAATTTTGTTAACATGTTTTAAATATTTTTAGGTTATCCAAGTCTATCAGGCAGTATGTATTCATCAGATCTTTTAATATATTATTAAAGTATTTATGTTTATAATACTACACATGTGCACTGTAATTGGGAATGCCAAAATTAAAAATAAAATCAACAATTCTTTTGCACAATAAAAGGAATGAGAAAGGGACTGAAGTGGCCACAATTTGTTTA
This sequence comes from Eospalax fontanierii, assembly GCA_035773235.1. Classification (NCBI taxonomy): domain Eukaryota; kingdom Metazoa; phylum Chordata; class Mammalia; order Rodentia; family Spalacidae; genus Eospalax; species Eospalax fontanierii. The sequence continues at coordinate 25,234,731 of CM069538.1, read as the reverse complement.
AAAATTATGGAACACAAACAACATGAAGACAATTATCATAGACAAATGGATTAAAGTGGCTGGCTTGAGGTCAATTAAGCTTAATGCTTTAAAGTTGTATCTAAGGCAAGCTAGGAGCATGTATTTAAGCACAGAAACCTTGGACACCCTTTTAGGCAAGGTAAGTAGAAAGTTTTTGTCCCTGGCAGCAGCAAGTTATCATTTGCTACCGGGAGGTGATCAAAATCAAAACAAAAAAAGCTATAGTTCAGGAACTGGACCTGGTATCCCATAATTCCAGAGTCCTGGAAGGCAAAACCAAAGATAATTCGAAAAACGCAAAAAATAAAAGGATCCCAGGTCTAAAAATAAAGGAATCTTACATTAAAGAAGGAGTGCTAGATGCACTGGTGTGTCAAATGGAGAAGAGGCATCTGCTCTGGAGGTCAGAGGAGATAAGAGACTCCGGAAATTTTGTAAAACTGGCAATTGAGCTTAAGTAGCAGCTATTTAGCTCAGTAGTGGAAGAGAGAGAAGGTGGGGGGGGAGAGAGAGAGAGAGGAAGAGGATAAGAAGAAGAGAAGAGGGAAGAGAAACAGAAAAGCTTCCCAGAGGGAAGGGCTGGAGTTTGAGATGCCCCAACCCCCCAAAAAGGCTCCTGCGTTTGGGGACCAAATGTTACGTCTGGATTGACCAGGGCAACAAGAAAATGATAGATGAGCCCATTTTAGGAGCAGATTGTTCTTTGGTTAAGAACAATGAGGGACCATAAGAGCAGTAAAGGCCAGATGTCTTTCTGCAATCTTGTTTGTTTATGGTTTGAGGGTTTGAGTACTATGTGCTGGTGTTACAGTTTGGGGTTTAGGATAATGAGTGCTGGCATATATTTTCCCAGAGAGCACAGTCACAGGCTAGGGGTGGGGCTTCTACACAGTTTCTGGTCTAGGGGTTTCTCAATTTAGCTGGAATTTTCCAAACTGAGACATTTATCTTCAATGTCAGATGTTAATAACTAGAAAACCTGAATGTAACCTATGAATGATTTGCATATCATAGTGCTGGAAGTGGTGTGTTTTTCTGATTGCAAAACATGAGAAAAATGGAGTCTATAATTGTGACATTCTAGTCCTAGGGGACAAAGGGCAAGATTTTCTGAGGATAATGTTGGGTCCTAAGTTATACTGCCCCCACTTCATGCTGCATGTACTATTTCAATAAGAATGAGTTAAGCTTGACTCAAATGCACAGTTTCAAGAGATATCTGATGGAACAGGTCTACTCTTGACCTTAAAGTGAAAGCTGGGTCAGGTTATTTCTTAGTTTAGTTGTAACTGTAAAGTGCCTTAGAGATGCTCCATACAGAGTATATAAGAGACAAACAAGAAACTGAAATTACTTTAAAATGCTTCAAAATAAAATATATGTTTTTCAATTAGATACTGATCAAATAGTTTTACTCATTGCCCTGAAGAACTGATAGGAGTTTTACCTCTGTTCTGCCTTCCACAGATATCAGTCATCAACAGATTCAGCAGCCATAGGATTCTTACACCATTTCCCATCATCGTTGTAAAAATAATCAATAACTTGAAAATATCATTAAATGTGGAATGTTTTTCAGAATAACTAGACTTTTGTAATTAAAATACTCTGGAATTATTTAAGGTTCCTTATGATTTTCTTACCATTTTAGCACTAAAACTTTCTTACATTTGTTTGATGTTCACAATTTAAAAGTATTTATTTCGGTAAGATAACTATATGATAAAAATATTCTGTTTACCTGTGATTGCTTTTATCATTAATTACACCTACAAAAATTTATGCTTTACAGTTATTAGAAACTATTTTATTAATCATGCCTTAGGATCACAAAAGAGATTTCATGAACATTTTATGGAAGTTTTAGTTACATAGTGTCAGCAGAAAAATATATCTTTCACCTCAAAGGGGGAAAGAAATAGTTTATTCTGGAGTCAAATATAAGTGTCCATGGCCCAGGTGCACAAATTCAGGCTATCCTAAATTCCATGTTCCAAAGTGGAAGCAGTACCATTAAGTTTTCATAGTAATATAATGCAGAACAAAGAGACGTTTTAAATCAAGATACATCTCAGATATGTTAGTGGAAACATTAAGAAGACAGTTAATACAAAGGGGAAATTGCAGCTATAGTCCTTAGATAACATGTGAGGACACTCAGCCTTTTTGTTTGTAGGAGCTATGGCTTTGTTTATGCATTCCTAAAGATGTTTTAAACATTTGTTTTTATTTTATGTATGAGTGTATTGTCTACATGTATGTAAGTGCAACCATGTCATACAGTGCCTGCTGAGAACAAAAGAGGGCCTCAGATTCAATGGAACTGGAATTACACACTTTTGTTAGCCACCATGTGGGTGCTTAGATTTGAACCCAAGTATCCTGAAAGAACAGCCAATGATTTTAACCACTGAGCCATCTCTCCAGCCCCAAGATTTTTTATCTCCAAGTCACAGAATGTTAACTCAGGAAGAAGGGCAAAGAATGGCTTTTAGGGCTAAAGATGGTCCAAGATACATTGTAAATAAGCTCTGAATCTGCAACATTTCAAACTGTGCACTAGTGTTGAAGAGCTAGTCAGTTGATCAGCTTTGCTGGACATTCAGTTTAAAGATGTGGTTTGGGGTTGGGAACATTCCTTTACAATAGTTTATGTAAACATAGAAATGTATTACTTGACTTAAGAGTGACAATTTTACAAACTTCAGCTTCCTTTGGATATTTATATAATCCATATTAAGAGATCTTTCAACAAAGTTTTGGCCTTTTCCTTTTATTTTTCTCTAACTATTGCTTTGGATGAAACATTGCAAAATGACAAATTTCTGTGATAGCTCAATTCAAGTTGTCACTGATAATATTTACTCATATGTAAGATTTCCATGTCAGCAGACTTGTAATGGCCCAATTATGTTCCAATCCACTCTATAATGGGTGATATTGGGCTTCTATAATCATTTCCGTAATTTTCCCACTTTATTTTCAAGGGGAATATATTTCATATAGTCTTATATATTGTGTTATGGAATTATGCTTTGAGAATAACTGATTGTCAATGTAAGGATAAATATCTTTGATCTGCAATGAATCTTAACATTGACTTCTCACTTTAAATGCCAATCATCAATTTCAAAGTTATTCATACTCATATAACAGCATATATACGCATATACATATATGCATATTTACTTAAATATAACAATTGGCCTCTTAATGATTTCCTTAGCTTTCCCCCAAATATGCACATCAAGTTGAATCTCTGATATCACAGAGGAATAATCTACAGCAAAACTGCCAGAGACAGTGCAGATAACCTGTGGCCTGGATGACTGTTTGCTCTAATAGTTTATCAGATAGTGTGTCTCTGGTATTATATATTCATTAATTCTCTTGAAGCACTAGATAAATTAAGTGGGTGAAATATTTCAACAGGGATAGTCTGTACTTTCTGCTAAGCAGCAGTAAAATATGTGAGGATCACTTGGCAATCACGGCTTCTGTGGAGCAGTGTGCAATGGCTGAGGCAGTCCCCCTAATTCCCAAGGCCAGTAAACTAACCTTCCACAGCTTGCTAGTAATTTTCTCATCCCACTCCTTAAAGGATCTTCTCAGGCACTTCGCATTCTGTACTCTATTCCAGCCCCCCACAGAACACAGTTTCTGTGTGCAGACCTTCTCCATGCCAACCTCAATTTCCAGACCCTTTTCACTCTCAGTGCATCCACCCTAGCCTCCCCATACCTTCTACCATCCACTAGACCCTTCTATTCCAGCTCAGTCCTGCTCTGAGTCCTGGACCTTGCCTTATGCTCGATCCTTTCTCCCACATAAGTGACGCTGGCATCCCAGAGGCAATCAACTGGTTCATAGATGGGAGCTCACAAATAACACTGCCATATGCTATGAAATATACCATCCTAGAAGGGTAACCCCATCAGCACTCTGGCCCCCATCCGTAAGAACAGAGATGCAGCATGTCACCCACCATACATCCCCTCCCAACAGGCTGAGTTTTAGCCATTACACAGGCCATTAGACTCAACAAAAGACAATCTGCAAACATTACACAGACTCAATATACATCTACAACATTCTCCATTCCACCATTCTAATATGAAAAGAGGCTTCCTCATCCAGAAGGGAACCCCATGGCTAGCTTATTTATGACCTGTTTGAAGCTCAGCACTTACCAACAAGGGAAGCTGTTATTCACTGTAGAGGGTATTAAAAGGATAGAAAATACATGGCCAGGGGCAATAATTAGGCCATCCTCTTGGCTAAGGACTCTCAGAGTTACCCTGTTACCCAGCATCTGTTCAACCTTCTTCCTCCAAAGACTACAGTCACAAGACCTCCTCTCACTTGGTTTTTTTTTTCTTACTTTCACTCCCTTTTCCACCCAGATAACCCCCCCTGTCCTTTTCTTAATAAACACACAATGCCAACTATCCCCACAAGACAAAAAGTTCTTGTGGGAACTCTGTCTCCTGCCAGTCTGTCAGCAGTTCAACCCAAATAATGTCAGGTCCCCTCTACCGTACTTATCTGGCTAAAGGGTGCTTCCCAGGCTCCTACAGGCAAATACATTCCAGCCATAAGACCCTCATAAAAAAGATTCTGATCGAAACTTTTGGATACTTGCATCAGATGGGCTGAGACATGAATAATAAAAGGGCATCCTTTGTTTCCTCCCTTCTTATCCTAGAAATGATTCCCCATTTCAGCATACACAACTCTGGAGTTTTTCTCTAATGCCACAGACTCCATAGTCAAATATCTCCACAAATCCTGGAAATTTCACATATCATATTGACCACAATCTTCAGGCAAAGTCAAGAGGGGTAACAGAATTAAATAAATTCTTTCTTACGAAACTAACAATGAAGAAACACTTGGAGTGGGAAAATTGCTTCCTCAAGCTCCAAACCTTCCCCCAAATCCTTCCAATTGGGCCTTTCTGAGCTCGTGTAAGGGCGGCCCCTGACATTCCTGGACTCCTGCCTACACTCCTTTTTCTCCTCTGCTACATAATGGACCAAGTTATAGCACTCTCCATCCCAGTCTATTCCTCTTCAGTTTTGGAATAAAGGGAGAATGCCCCAAAATGCCCCTAACGGGTTATAAACCACCAGCTTCACTGACCGGCCTTATTAGCTCCTGTTTTGAACTATGACCCCAGAGCATACCACCTTAACCATAAAGTGATTCCTGTTCTCCCAACAAGTCCTTCTATCAAAAGAAACATTTATCTGAACACCGCAAGCTCTAACCTCCCCAACTTCTATAACTCTATCTTTGCATAAAAACAAACTCCACTGAATCTTGACCTGTGTGATGGCTGTGCCGATTCACATGTCACCTGCTACCACTCACTGTCTATAATAAAGGTCCTTCTCTATCATCCTTTCGGTTACCGTGGTGTCTCACCACTTGGGGCCAGCCTGAGGGGTTGGGGGTGAATAGACGCAGGGTCAAGCCACAGACTCTGTGTGTTGGATGGTTAGCAAGCCAAGCGTATGGCACTGCCAACTCATGTGGCACTGGGAACCCGTTTATTGAACAGGTGCACAAGCTCTTATAGGCCTGGATAGCCAATGACCTTACTGGGTGGGGTCCCAAATACAGCCAGTAGTAAGTTTGTCCCCAGGTAGGCAGGTTCTTTCCAGATGCTGGTCTCACAACTAGTGGGAGCAGAACGCCACAGCCACAGGAACCATTCCACTATTCCTCCTAGCAGGTGGCCTGGCCAAGCCCACCTTGCATTATGCCCAACAATTCTGGATGGTCAAGACTCCTTCCTTTTGTCTACCCTTTCCTAACAGGATGAATGTACTTCAAAAACCAGGATGTGTATGCTAAAGAGGTCTCCTTAGGCTGTTGGAAGCATGACATTTGAAGTGGTTTGGGGGCCCCTGTTTCTGAATCACTTTCATCTTCCTAGTTCTTGATACAAGTGGTTTGCTTCCATACACTTCCCTAAAGGTGTGAGGCTCCATCAAGCCCAAGAGATGTGACTGTCTAATCACAGACTGAAATGTCCAAAACCATCTGCCTAAGCAGTATTTTAATCTTTATAAGTAAAATGTTTCAGGCACTCTGTCTTAACTCCAGAATGCTGACTATAACTGCACAGAATTATCTATCTTCTGTTCCTTCCTAAATAATATTTGTTCCTCTCTGCTATGTAACTAGCCACTTTATAAGTAATGCTAATACTGATGCATCATTAAGGTGAATTCAATGTTTGGACATTCCACTTGCACTCTCAATTGAAAGCTAGTCAAATGCAAAAACAGTGTTAATAAGTAAATACATCCCTAGCACAGAACTGTGGCAAGTGGGTCAAATAGAACCCTCTGCCTAATGTATAACTCAGACCTAGAGCAGTTTTTTTTTTGTTTTGTTTTGTTTTGTTTTTGTTTTTGTTTTTTTTTTCAATTTTAGGATCATCCGTATACCCAGTTCTTCTTGGACTTACGGGAGGTACTTTATACCTAACACACATAGCTATTTCCTTCAAGTGTCATCTTTCTTTCTTGTTTAACACTAAAAGGAAAATAATGCATTCAGCTACAGTACCCAGAGTTCCCAGAAAATTTGTTACACCTACTAGTCAAAACACATAGTAAATGAGTGTGAGTCCACTTATTCGAATGTTTATAGACTTAGATTTCACAGTACTGCTACCATTTTAGATAATTTTTTTTCTGAGTATTCCTCAACTGATCCACTTTACATATTCTTCTAGTTTTCTATTAACTTATTCACAGTGCAGATTGGGTCATTGAGCCTTATTGTGTTGTTGCTGGTTTTGAGACAGGTAGGCCCCTCTAGACCCAGCTGAATAGGAGCCTCCTACATAGACCAGGCCAGCCTTGATCTACCAAAGATTTGTCTACCTCTGCTTTCTGAGTGCTGGGATTAAAGGCATGTGCCCCATACCCAAATATTTATATTTGTTTATTCTCAATTATTTTTTGTTACAAAAGTTGACAGATTACTATACTACATTACAGAAAAATCCTACTTACTCAGCTTTGAGGATTTGTATCCATGGACTTAGCCATCATTATTAAAATGATAATATGATGTTCTACTTGCTCTGTTTAAAAGTATCCCAGGACATCTATTGTTCCAAAGGCAAACCAACATCAATCATTCTTGTGGCATAAGAGTTGCACATTTTACTCTTTCTGAACATCAGCCTCATTTTACAAAGTTGACAGTTTGTCCTCACGACTTTAATTTTGCCTTTATTTTTGCTTATTTTTTTTTTCTTCCTGGGTACCGGAGATTGAATCCTGGGCCTCAATCTGGCTATAAATGAGAGTTTTATTATCAGAAATCACTCATTGCTTTGTATCCCATGGCATACAGATTATCTTCATCATTTGTTGCTAAAACTCCATCACTTTTTGATATCATGTCATTATTCTTCATGTCTCAAATGAAAACTGAGATTCTTTGGACAATGTAAGGATGCCCATGTTACTTGTCACAAAATTTTCTTTGATAAAGAATTCATTTGTTATTAAGCAACTTAATTATTGACAAAAGGAAATTAATGGGGCTGAGGTATACTTAATGAGAGAGATTGTTACTCTGATGTTACAGTTGCATGCATTGTTTTTCTTTCACTGGTAAACTTTCATGAAAGAAAGATAAAGTTCAAAGGACTTACCTATCCATGCTAGTTTATGGTACCTGTAATGTATTCAAGAAGAAGAGGATATATGGGTCTGAAGTAGAAAAGAGTGTTCTGGGTCTCACGTAGATAGATTCCTGGCTTTGTTCTCCTACATATAAACAAAAAAGAGAAGGAAAACAGAAGTGAAAGTGCAAGGGAAGAAATGTAATGGTATTTCCTATTCACTTACAAAGTAGGTGGAAGTAACACCTATTCACCAAGGCCTTTTTGACTTTTGAGTTACAATTCTGAGCTAGAGATTTTAGCTGAGAACTGTATCACACTTTGGGCAATATGCTGTTAGAGAAAGGAATAGTCCAGCATCAAAAGAATCATCACAGCAATGTAACTGACTACAGGAGAAATGGCATGTATTAGTTATTTTTTTGTTGCTGTGAAAAAACACAATGACCCAAAGCAATTTGAAAGAGATAGGGATTTATTTTGACTTAATGTTCCAGAGGGATATCATATATCAAGGTGTAGAGGGCTTGACAGAGGTCAGGGAAAGCAGGATGGCAGGAGCAGGAAGCTGGCTGATCACTTTTTCACTCACACAGAAAATGGAGAAAGAGAGAGAAGAGGAAGTAGGGCTAGGATATAAAAATCTCAAAGCCCAATACTAGTGACATACTTCCTCCAGCAAAACTCACCCTTTAAATATAACCTCCCTAACAGGGCCATCAACTGGGGAACAAGTTTTCAAATACATGAGCCATGGTGGAAATTTTTCATTATCTCACACTCTCACACTATCACCCTATGCATATATATATATATATATATATATATATATATATATATATATTTATACACAGAGACGTATATATTTAGAGATGATACTGTGGAGGTTGGTGGTGGTAATTCCAAGATGCTTCAGGCTTGAAGAGCCTAGGCTACACTGAGGGACATTGCAGAACTAATGGAGGGTTATGAAGGATCTGTATCACGACTATTATGGTGGCAAGAAATCTATAGTGCATAAAATTTATAGAACTGAAATAAAGTCAAAATATATGAAGCATTTTTAATACAAAATAAAGATAAGGTACTTATAAAAGCTATCAAAGATGTGTAAAAATAGTTCATTTGCATTGGACTCACAGTCTTGGAAGACCAGAAGGAAATTAAGGTCACATATAATTCAAAAAGGAGAGATGACAGATCAGATAATGTGGAGACTCTGCACACATTTTGATTATTCTTAAAGCAGACAGAAGTCAAACTCAAAATACTGGCATTTTCCTATATTTGCTTTGCTTTGATATTAACCATTTCATAATGTTTGTCTAATCACTGTTAAAAACATATGTCTGTGCGTGGTTGTAATAGTTAAGAATATAAGCAGTAACAATTCAGGTGACAGCGTATTGAACAATAACACGGTGGTTCTCACAGACTCCCATACTGCTTGTGACCCTGTCTTGTTCTGCTTCTCTGTATGTGTGGACACCCGTGAAGTGGTGTTTGCTATCTCCCCCTTTTATTCATTAAGGGGAAAGAGGGACTTGTAGCTTTGTAAGAATTATTTTTCAAGGTATTGTTAAATACATGCCCGTATTTAGCAATAGGGATTTATAATACTCAAAATTTTTGAAAATCCATCTCATGAGAAAAGGGTAGGACATGAGATACACACAATTTAATAAATAATGCGTGCACAATCACAGACAATGTTAGAAGAGATGAGACCATTCCATAATTTCCCTAAACAGGGCCACCAACCAGGGTAAAAGCATTCCAATACTTGAGCCTACGTGAGACAATTCTTATTCAAACTGTAAATATTCTTCTTAAGGGAGAATTTTATCAAATATGGAAGGATAGTTTTTAATACAAAAATAATAATGAAAAAATCACCTATCAGCAATTACTGTAAGTGACTGTTACTGAATTATTGTCTTGTGAATATTAATAAAATATTTAAATAAAATAAAAATTTTTATAACTGTTACTTTAGAAATATGAATTCCCAAACACTCTGTCATTATAAGTAACAAAAATACATAGGGATCACGCTATCTGTTAATCTTTTTAGCAACTGGAGAAGAGTTATATTTATATGTGTATATTTATTATGTCTGATAAGTGCACAAAGCACCAGTCTAAATTAATCTCAGGCATAATGGTGTCGTCCTGTACAGTGACTAAATCCTAATGCACACAAGATTAACACAGGTTCAGCAAGGCTGAAGTTCATCAGTGGTAGTTGAAATGCATGGCACCTGCCCTTGCTCTGAGTGGACTTCAGAAGAATAACCAGACCACATTAAATAGTGGTTTGATGCTACAAAGGGAAGTGTGTAAGTCATCACCAACAAACATGGGAACAAGATGATTCATTTAGATGCTATTTTTTTCCTAAGCAGCAATTTTTTAATAGGCTTTGGGCTACTATGATGAATCAAATTCACAATCGAATAATTTATTTCAAATGGATTTTAAGCAAGATGGCAGATCACCAGTCATCAAAAGTACTTCAAAAGAACATTATCCACAAACACTCAGCTTGATTATTTAAACTTCAAACATATTTGGGTTTTAAACTTACTAGATTATAACATAACATGTAGACATATATTTACAAATGTTCCTTTCTTAATTGCTAACCATATTGAACTGAAATGTCAGTACTGGAATCTATGCATCAATTAACAAAGTAAATTTTAAAAAATATACTGGTGATCCATTGCAGAACTGGGGATGTTTATTAGTATAGACAAAGAGCAAACTATAAAATTTCATTTATATATCCAGTTACGGGCAGATGATGGTTTCACCATAATGTATTTTTAAACATTTCATGATACAGTTGCCCTTGATTAAATGTCACATAGTGTTAAAATCAAATTTTGAGGAAGTATCCCCTGATCACTCAGGCAGTTTGTATTTGCTTAAAGCTGAAATAGTCATGTGCTTAAAAATTGGATGATTGTATAAACAATGTAATATTAAAAGGTAATCATTTTACCTCAACAACAAAATAGACTAGCTGGAAGAATGTACTGGGAAATCATACCTTTAATCCCTGATGGGTGCTGAATTTGTTGCTGTGTCAATTTCCTGGGGATAAGTCAACAAAAGAACAAATGTCTACTCACATGACATAGGTCACTGAAAATAAGCCAGTACAGATCCCATTAAAGTCCTTCTTGGTGGCTCAATAAGCTTACTAATCTTATTACAGGAGTATGAGTGAGGGGTTCCTAACGGGAGCATGAATGACTCCAAAGCAGATGCATCAGTGAAAGGCCCACCACAGCTGGGTAATGACTCAGGAAACCTCATGATTGAAGCTCTCTGCAAGATCTACATGCAGCCGTCTTACAAGCAGCTTGGTGTGTCTGACAGTCTTTACCCTAGTAATTTATTAAGAGAGGGATTCTGTATTCTATGAGTTTCAACTTTCATGCAAGTGTGAGTTTTGTTTACTTCATCAATCTCAGGTGTTCTCCCCAGGAAGGAATTCTTTAATTGGGAGAAAACTACTACTGCTCCAAGACACTATGTTGCCTCTACCTAGTAGGATCCTCTTGCAACCTCTACCGTAACCCTGACTGTAACCTAAATTCCATTTTAAATAAGTGAACTGCATTTAACAGGGACCTCAATCTTTACAACATTGCTGTGGGTTTTAGATGTTGGGTGTAAAAGAACTTTCACATGATAATCAAAATGCAGTTTGTGATTCTACTTTTTCCATTTGGCAGATACTGGGTTTAAACTGAGGTCTCCAAAATATGAGATATCTATGATGCCCATCAATCATTTTAGTAAACTTGACTTATTCTGGTACCAAAATTGGTTGACAATAATACCTAAATTGAGGTGTGTCTCAATCCTGCATCTGCTCACATTTGGGTTAAATGACGTATTATGGAAGATTATCTCCTAGGCACTTGAACACTGTATCTATGCACTGTGTCCAGAAGTCATGCCTCTCCAAATGTGGCATGCATGAAATTTTCTATACTCTAGGGATACCTTCTTCAGTCAAACCACTCATGTCAATATTAAGTGCTAAAATTGCCTGGGAGAAAAGGGTGTTATATCACTTTATGTTCTTATTTATATTACTTCTTTCCCTGGAAGATAAATGAATTAAACTACCTGACTAAGTCTCAAGAAGTAAACATTAGAGGAAATGATACTGGAGGGATTTTTTTTTCTTCTTAGAATATATCTTCTCAGGATATATTAGAGAGATGATGACTCTCTAGAGAGATGACTCCACTGTTAAGAGCCCTGGCTGCTCTTGTAGAGGACCGGAGTTCAGTTCCCAGTATCCACATGGTGACTAACAACCTTCTATACCTCAGTTTCAGGGAATCTGACACCCTCTTTTGACACCTGCAGGCATTGTATAATATGGGTGCATTTACATATACACAGGACATATACTCTCACACATAAAGTAAAAATAATAAATAAAATAGTTATATCCTCAGTTCCTACAGTTAAATTAATTTCATTCATGAAGAAATGAAAAGATTATATACCTATGACAATGTGCAAGATTGGAAGACAGGCAAAGATAGAGGAAAATATGGTCATCTGGGGCTAATAAGAACTAAGAGAAGAAATTTATTTAATACAGATATAGGGTAATTGTAGTTTTATTTATGCATTTTTAAAATCTAGATATGAGGTTCAGTTTGAAATATCCTCCAGTTATGAATGATAATTCACCACATTTTCAGCACTACTGTCCTTTTCTTTTCAGTGTATCTCTGGAACATATATGGTAGAAAACCATGCACATAAATATTTAGTTGGTCATAAAATTTTAAATGAGTGTTTTTTATCTTCTTTGACTTAACTATTTTTCTACATTCTACCAAATGGGAACGCTTGTGTCCTTTTCAGTAAGAGTATTCTCTAATTTTTTTTTCACCTTTTAAAACTTGTCTATAAAGCAGTAATTCCCTCAGTGGGAAACAAACCTTAATTGTATTTGCTTTCTCCTTCCTTAGGAAATGACCAAAGGCAGGGTGGGAACTGAATAGGTGTTTATCTGTGGAACGTTCCTGAAAAACCCTTTTCCATCCACCCTCAACTTCATTTTCATTTTTTTACATCCTTCCTATAGTGTCTCTATGTCAGCATGGATAAACTTAGTGGAGCTCTACATTTATGCAAAGCACAGTCAATTTTTCCTTGCTGACATTTTAAAGTCAAGAATTGTTTATCATAAGCACCTTGTTGTTTTCCTGTCCATTCTCCCAAACAGCATCATCTCAGGAAGGCACTCTGCCATTAGTGGAATATCCCAAAGCTGTTCACCCTTCGCAAAGTCTTTCCACATGTCCCATTAGATGGGTTATGTTCTAACACCCTCTGTTTATTTTCATTCACATATGTTCAACAGTGAAAGTTGATGCCTTTTCTGTAAATGTCTCTGAACTTGAACAGAAAACAAAATAGTCAATCTTCTCATATATTTTAATAAAATTATTATTTCAATATGCTCACATGTTGCCACCTAAATGCAAAATATATTTTGCATAGTTTTTGTGAAATATTTTCTGGAGTTAGCTATGGATTCTAAATTATAGCAATACGCTTGTTCTTTGTTAGACAAAATATACTTCATAAAATTAGGAATAATTAAATTATTCTGTAAATATTAAATTAGACGCAAGGTTTTAAAGTAACTTAAAAGTTTGACCACTGCTTAAGTCTCCCACTGAGTATTGCTGAACACATCCCGAAGTTGTGTACCTGAGACAACTTCTCTAGACAAAACACTGCTGACTTAAAATAGATGTCAAAAATCTACTTCAAAGTAAGTCCTTAAACACACTATGATTAAAAATAGTTACATATTTGCACATATTTTTCAGTATTCATTTTTTACTTATATGGGGTTTGATGGGAAAATAAATATATCAGTTCAAGGTCCTACTGAAAATACAATGTACACACACAGGAGTCTATATGTTTAGCTGAAGGCAATAATGCAAACCACAGTGTGCCAGGCAGGAGAAGCCTCCCTTCAAGCTACTGGTCTGGGTGGTCCAAAAGACTCCCAAAATAACAGGGGATCTTTCCACAGTCCTTGACTGCCTCTCAGAATTTGAAGGTAGGGCTCTGTTGCTGAAGATAGGCTGTAGTTTGGACAGAGGACTTGGAGAGATGATGCTGAACCTGACCTGGGAGCCTCCTCTCTGAAGACTAGCTTTCATGGTTTCAGAGGCTATTGTGCAAGCTGCTAAGGGAGAAAACCAATTAATGGTACTGGACCATGAGTGGACCCAGCTGTAAAGCCTATTAAACAATTATTGGCCAGCAAACTGCCACTATTTGTACAGTATTGGCACTTTTATCTTGGGAGTAATCAATAACTGTCTAACTAGAATTAAGGATGGCTCAATGAGTGGAACTTATGTTGCATTGTAAGCATAGCCAAATACACATGTTTGGAGAGAAAAATCCATTTTTTTCACAACCGTAGGCCAACATAATTTCTTTCCATATTCTAAATATGCATCCTCATATTTACAGACAAGGATACCTCTTAGCACTTATCAAAGAATCTTCTTTATGCAACAGATGGAGACTAACAAAGAGTTCCATAACTGGTCAAATACAGAGAATAGCTGTCTATGACATGCTTATCCCTAAGTGACACATTTTAAATGCAACCTCTACACGTAACATGAATGCATCTTTCAACTCTCGCCAGAGAGGTTTCCTTATGCAGCAGATACTGCTTACACATAAACTTACCTCTGGCCAACGTGCAGAAAACAAGAGGTGGCAGATTGCTCATCCCTGAGTAGGACACTTATTTCAATCTCCTGCCTTTCAAGGCTTAGGGATCATCTGGAAGAGAGGACAGAAAGATTGAAAGAGGTAGAGATGGTGACTGAGCACAAGGAATAGTCTTCCAGACAGATGCTCAGTTACTCTTGATCTCACAGCAATATTGACAGCACACACAAGTCCCATGCAAGCTCAAACCAGAAAAGCAAGCAAAAGCATGGAGAAGTAGGTAAGAAATTTCAAGCAAACAGACAGAAATCTATATGCCACTATATATACATACGTGTGTGTGTGTGTGTGTGTGTGTGTGTGTGTAGTGAGGTTCATTGAATTGGTGGGACCAGTGGGTAGAGGTGTGGATGGGGGAGGGTATCTAAATATTATCAAATTTTATTTTATGAAAATCACAAAATTTCAATAAAATTTAAAAATGAATTAATTGGTTATTTTATGTTGTTTTAAAATTTCACTTCATGTTTTCAGCCATTGTTTAACCAAGAAAAGAAAATGCTATGTTCCCAAACACTAAGTTTTCCATATTAGTTTTCATTCCTGTGTTCCAGACTTAAGCAAATGATCTACTATTTTGTTATTGTTCAGTTTGTTTTGCTTTTGAGAAATAGTTTAAATATGTGCCCCGACTATCCTTGAGCTCAGTACTTAGACCATCATAGGCTAACCTTGATCTCACAGAGATCAACCTGCTTCTGCTTCCCTAATGCTCAGATTTAAGGTGTGTGCTACCATGCCCTGCTAAATGATGAATTTTTATTTTATTA
Organism: Eospalax fontanierii; assembly: GCA_035773235.1. Classification (NCBI taxonomy): domain Eukaryota; kingdom Metazoa; phylum Chordata; class Mammalia; order Rodentia; family Spalacidae; genus Eospalax; species Eospalax fontanierii. The sequence continues at coordinate 25,219,479 of CM069538.1, read as the reverse complement.
TAAAGATATTTACCATAACTGAATTATTATATCCTTTGGTTCAAAGAGATAGAAATCTATGCAAAATATTTCATGTATACATTATTGTCATTATAAAAATGATAATGTTCTAACTTCCAGGAAGTAAAAGGTAAATTTTTTTCATTAATAACTTTGCTGCAAAATTTAGATCTCTAATTGATACAACTATAAAGGGAGACTAACCTTCAGGTTAAAGGAGGAAATGTCTGGACTTTCCCTTCTGTCCATGATGAGAATGTTTATACTTGCTGCAAATAGGTGTGAGCACTAGAGCAATATGACGAGGAACGGGAGTCAGCAGTATATCCATTGTGCCTCCTCCAGTCATATATTTTCTATTCTAGTACAAGAGTCTTACTATCTACTATCCAGTGCATATATAGTGTGTGTGTATGTGTGTAAGATCACATGCTGAGACATCTTTGGTGGTCAAAGGATAACTTGCAGGAGCCAGTTCTATCCTGCCATTACCCTCAGATCCTGGTTTGGGTGGCAAGAGCTTTTATCCACAGGGCTATCTCAGAGGCCCAAATATCATTTCATACAGTACCTAAAACATATATTTATTCTCTATAAGAGAAATGAGAAATTCAACACACTACAAAAATCTACAAAACTGATCAAATATAATGCACTATCCGATAAAGCAAGTTATTAGTAGCTGTTTTACTAAATCAGCATCAAAATATTCATAAAAACTCACAAAGAGGGAATATACCAAATTGAGTAAGTTTTGCCACAGTTTGTATGGATGGTAGCTTTGGGCTAGATAGAATCCTTAGACTTATAGGCAGTAGAAATAGTTTATCTAAATTTAAAACATTGTATTCATCATCTTAATTATTAAAATTTGTTCAGTGGATGACACCTGTCAAAACCTTCTTTCTCTGGATCACATATGGGCAGCCAGCTGCCCTCATCTCTAGAAGTTATGCTTGCACTGCAAAACAGCCGCATTAACAGGCAGAGCACTAGATTTATAACCACCTGATAGAAAGCTGTGATTCCACCTAATGAATGTGTGTACATGCTTGAACATATGCAAATTTTATATATTGTATGATATATTTGATAGACTTGAAGGACCTGTGCAATTAGACATAATCTATGCCATATTATTTTAGCTACTGTTTTGATGCAATATAGTTAGTCATAGATAAGGGCACTCTATAGCTGTTCAAGCAACTAGAGGAGCAAATTCATGCTCATTTAAGTTTATATATATATATATATATATATATATATATATATATTTGAAATAATATACATTATATTTCTTTAAGGGTCATTAACCATGCAGATTTTGAACAAATAAATATAATTTTAGGAACTATACCCAGGAATACACTTAATGAAGTTTACTTCATTAGTTTGGTGAAATACAAATATTAAAAAAAATATTTGAGCCATTTCTATTTCTGTGTATGAGTAGTCTTGCTTGTGATTAAATGAAGGTCTTTATTATTTGCAAACTTTGTTCAAAAATGCTGTAAATAGGGGCTGGAGAGAAGCCAGGTACAATTCCCAGCAACCACATGGCAACTAACAATAGTCCATTACTTCAGTTTGAGGGTATCTGAATCCTTCTGACCTCTGTGGGCATTGTACAGTGTGGGTGCACATGAATGCAATATACTCATACACATGAAAATGTTAGAGAAACTTTTAAATTCTTTAAATAAGTAAAATTCTTTAAATCTATTACTAATAGAACAAGATTATGTTATAAAATATATTTTGTCCTCTGGTAACTTACATAGCACCTTCCTGAACTGGGAAAGTGGGCCAGAAGGGATGATCTTTAGGGTCAGTTCCAGTTTGATTTCTCCATGTTCTATGATTCAAGTATGTACTATCTTCCTGAATATGCCCTAATAAAGTTCTGGAATTTAACCAAGCGCAAGGACAACAGCTTCCAAACTTTGAGGGTTTATGGTATTTACTGAACAAGATCTACAAAAGAGGAAACCCATTTCTTGTACTGGACATTTTATTTGTTAGCTTGTGTGTATGTGTAGCAGGGGCATTGTCACCACATTAACTCCATTTAAGCTGATTGTTTCTCAAAAGGCTTTTAATGTTAGTTATGAGTCCACATACTCCCTCCTATACCCGGGCCTACATTTAATTTTTCTTTTCCATGACTTCCATTTCTCCTTTTATCTATTATCTGTATCCTCTCACTTGAAACACCTTCAAAAAACCCCTTATAAGTTTTCAGAGAGCTATGTTTTTTGCAAGTGAAATGCACATATCTAAAGATTCAAAGCTAGCATCAACATGTGAGAGAAAACCTTGCATTTGTCTTCTGTAGTCTTGTTCACCACTCAGGATCATTGTTTACAGTTCCATCCATTTTCATGCAAACTTAAGCATTTCTTACCTTAATAGCATAATAATGTTCTGTTATGTGAAGGTATCACATTTCCTTATGCAGTCATCAGTTTATGAGCATCTCGACTGTTTCCATATCCTGGTTATTGTGATAGAGCAGCAGTGAACATAGATGAGCAAATAACTCTGTGGTAGTAAATTGAGTCCTTCCAGTACATGCCCTGAGTGATATGGTTGGATCATATGTAGAATATTTCTAGCTTTGAGGAAAATACACACTCAATTTCAAAGTGGCCGCAAGAGTGTCCACTCTCCCTAGCGGTGAGTAAGAATTCCTCTTCCCCTCCATTCATGCCAGCACTTTCCACTAATTTTTTTTTTTCTGATCTTAGCCATTCTGACCATAGTAAGATTAAATCTTAAAGTTGACTTAATTTTCATTTCCCTGATGGCTAAGGATATTGAGTATATTTTTTAAAAAATACTTTTAAACCATTTGTCTTTCTTCTTTTGATAAACTTCTGATTAGTACCTTACCCAATTTTGTAACTGTGTTATTTTCTTGATACTTAGTTTTTGAGGTTCTTGCACATTGTGGATATTATTTCTGTTATATAGTTGGTAATCATTTTTCATTATTCTGTAGATTGCCTTTTAGGTCAAATGATGGTGTCCTTTGCTGTACAGATTTCTTTTTAGATTCATGAGGTCCCATTTTTCAGTTGTTCGTCATGGATACTTTGATAACAGAATCCTGTTCAGAAAGTCCTTTCCTGTTCCCATAAGTTACAGTATATTTCCTCTTTCTCTTGCATCATATTCAGGGCATAATGTTATTTATTGAGATCCTTGATTCTTTTGGAGTTGTGATTGTGCAGGTTGACAAACACCATTTGCTAAAGATGCTTCCTCTTTTACAATGTGCATTTTTTGCAACTTTCTGATAAATTAAATGGCATTAAAGTGCTTGGACTTAAGTCTATTCTATTGACCAATGTGTTGGTTTTCAAGACATTACTAAATACTTTTGTTACTGTAGATCTGAGGTATAAATTGAAATCAGTGATGGTGAAACCTCCAGCAGCTCTTTCAATGTTCTTTATTTTTCCATATGAAATTTAAGATTATTTTTAAATTTCTGTGAATAATTGTGTTAGAATGTTAATTGACATTCTCTTGAATCTATAAGTTGTTTTTGGATGGAAGACCATTTTTACAAAATTTATCCTACCAATTCATGAGAAAGAGAGGTTTTTCCATCCTCTAGTACCATCTTCAATTTCTTGCTTAAAATTTTCTTATACAAGCCTTTCGTTTCCTTAGTTAGATTCACACAAAAGTATTTTTAAGACTTTTGTGAATGCACTTGCTTCCCTGGTTTGTGTGTTTGTTTGTTTGTTTCCTCTGTATTTATGTTGTTGGTATATTGGAAGGATATTGATTTGTGGGTGTTAATCTTCTGTTCTGTTACTTTGATGAATACATTTATCACCTCTAGGCATTCCCTGGTTAAGTTTTTAAGGTCTTTTCTATATAGAATTATATCATCTCCACATAAGGATACTTTGACTTAATCCTTCTATTTGTTGAATTTATCCAATTCGTTTTTCTTATTGCTATAGTTAAATTTCAAGCACTGTATATACAGAATGGAGAGAGTGGACATATTTATTTCATTCCAGGTGTTAGTGAAATGCTTGGGCTTTTTCTCTGTTTGGCTGGATGTTGGCTGTGTGCTTGTTGTATATTGCCTTCAGTGTTTTGAGCTGGGTCTTCTCTATCCCATGATTCACCATGACTTTTAGCATGAAAGGACTTGAACTTTGCCAAGGCTTTTTTTCTATTTACTGAGATGACCACTGTTTTCAGTCCTTGAGTCTGTTTATGTGTGGATCACATTTCTTGATTTATTTATAAAAAAAACATCCCCGCATATCTGTGATGACATTAACTTCATCGTCTCTGTAACCTTTTTGATGTGCTCTTTTTTGTTGTTTTTAACTTTTTAAAATTCCACACATGAATGTAGTATTTACATTATTTCTACCTTTTCTTCTTCCCCTCCAATTCCTCTCGCGTTCCCTGGCATTCCATCTCATTATCCTGATCTCTAATTTTTATCATTACACACACGTATGCTACATATATGTGCTTGTGTGTATGTATTTCTAAACAAGCTACTGAGTCCATTATGAGATGTTAGTATGCATATGTGTTTAGAGCCAACCACAATTTTGGAAAGATCATAGAGGGAGCTTATACTTCCCCTCTAAGCAACCATTAGCTGCCTGTATCTATTCATCTAGAGATGAGACCTTATGAAATCTCCTTCACTCACAATGGCATCTCAACTGGTAGTTTCATTTTGTAGGGATTGTGTAGTCAACCATCCTGGGTTCATGGGAGCATCTTTCTTGCCATGTCTGGAACAGTATCTAGCATTAGGAATTTGATCTTCTGGTTCTCACAGTCTTTCTCTCCCTCTTCCATGATGTTCTCTGAACCTTAGATGTAGAGGCTGAATTTCAGATGTATCAGTTGAGGATTTGTATTCCACAGTCACCCATTCTCCGTCTTTGATGTGTTCTTGAATTCAGTTTGGAAACATTTTATTCAGAATTTTTCATCTATGTTTATCAGAGAGATTGGTCTATAATATTTTCTTTCACTGTTAGGGCTTTGTAACATTGTGGTATCAGGGTAATATCAGCATTGTCAAAAGAACTTGGAAGGGTTCCCTACTTTTCTACTTTATGGAATAGTTTGTTGTGTATAAGTCTTAGTTCTTTGCTGATCTGGTAAAAATCTGCACCATATTCCTCTAGCTCTGAATGTTTTTCTGGTGGGAGAATTTTAGCTACTGTTTCTATCTCATTGTCTGTTATGGATGTGTTTAAATAATTTAATTTAGCCTTATTTAACTTTGAAGGTCTTAGGCACTTAGAAATTCATGTCTTTCTTTAAAAATCGGTGGTTTAGTGGAGTATAGACCTTATCAGTACATCCTTATGACTCTAAATTTCCTCAGTATCTGTTGTAATGCCTCCCTTCTCAAATATGATTTTATCAATTAGCTTCTTAACTGTCTTTTGTTTGGTTTCTTTGCCTGAATGTTTATCAGTCACGTTAATTTTTTCAAAGAATCACCTTTGCATTTCATTTGCGTCTTTGTGAATGCTGAGCTACATTAATAGCTAGCCTGGCAAGATATGCCCACTGGTACTGGAGTAGCAGAGATGTTAAGGTAGTAACAAATCACTTTATGATTGGGTTTAAGACTTGTTCCAAAGAGATGAAACACCTATCTGACACCATTTTACCAGTATCAAGAACCTCTTCTAGATAAGTCAGAGAGAGTACTGGATATAGCTTTATACTTTATACTTTATTAATTTATTATGACAATAGTTTATTACTCTTCTCATCTTTTCTTCATCAGAGAAGCTTCTTTTTGCAGTAGATGGCAATTAATGCAGAGACCTTCAACTGGTCAGTGTTCAGAATAAAGAAACTACAGAGTTCTAAACCCTAAATGAGACATTTCCGATACAGTCCTTCCTCCACAAGCCCCAGAGATCATCACGGAAAGGGTTAAAGAATGATTGTAAGAGCCAGAGGTGGTAGATGACTACAACAAAAGAGTGTTTTCTGGACAGAACAGGTCAACAGCACATGGGATCTCACACCAGTCATGAAAGAATGGACAAGACCTGAGTAAACTCAAGCCAGACGTAATCCCAGATTTGACTGGAGAGGTAGGCACAAAGTCTAACCCTTAGTTTAGGAGATATTAGCAAGTGATAGCATCAGGGGAAACAGGAGTTTTCCTTAACTTTGTGACTCCTTGCTGTGTCAAAAATACTCCGTGGGGTGAGCCTATAGTGATATATGGATAACACAATTTGGACTCCATAGGATTAAAAAAAAAAAAAAAGAGTGTGCTTTTTTTTAGTCAAAACCACAGAGGTCAGGAAGTTAGTTAGGAGCCATGATGGTGATGCTAAGTAGAATAGGAGCTAGATTATTGTTATATAAATCAAAAAGTGTGGATTTGGATGGATTAAATGTGGTAGAGAATGGGAGGACCAAGTAGAGGTTGTATTGGGGTGTTTAATTAACACTAATGGGTTTTGAAAAAGTCATATAGAAATCTACTGTAGAAGCTTTTTATAATATATTCATATAAATACATCAAAAGAGTTTAAATAGACCAACCCTACAATGTAGAGTCAATGCCCCTAACCATGCAGAACGATCTAGAAAATAAAAAGCTCAGTGCCCAGAAGAGGCTAACTCATTTGCAGTTGTCAACTAGGGAGATCTCATAGACACTCCAATAATACATATACAGAGAAAGAGCAGTCATCTTTCTCAGTTTAGCCTTGAATGATGAATAATACCCTCTGGAGTGTTATCTCTAGTTATTTGATATGATTAAAATCTCCAACCTGTTCTGTTACTTGTCAATATCTTGACAGAAAGCACTATTTGGTTTCTTAACTTTCTGTCAGAATTACATCAATTTTTACTTTACATCAGCTGATGAGTGACAAATCTAGATATACTGTAAATATACAGGAAAAATTGTGAGATCAAAGTAAACAAAGAACAAGATCAGGTTGTTCTTTTAATCAAGAAGAATTGTTAAAGGTTAGACTAGGACAGTTCTTAGAACAAGACAAAGCTTGTTCAAAAATCATATGTATTTCAAGGTGATGACAGCCAGGCAATAAATCAAGGTTGATATTTACAAGTGTGGCACTATGTATGACTGTAGTACACACGTGGCTATATAATCACTCTGAATTAGGTGGCAAATACTAGAGAACTGTGATAAGAAGGCTCGATTAAATACAGTACAATGTTCTAACCTAGCTCTTCTAACTCAAAGTTAAGCTGTTTAACAATTCTAAGGCTTTTGGAAATAATAGGTACTGCAAGACAGGGATGTTGATGTAGGGAGGATTGGTTTATTCAACTACACTTCAGAGATTCTAATGTAAAATATAGGCCATTCATCAACATATTTATGACGTTATATTGCTTGATAAAACTAGCATTTTCTTCAACATCAGAAACTAGAAAAAGTTATGATTACAAGAAAATTTCATAATAGCCATATACTATAAGCATAATGTTTTTAAAATGCATAATACAAACCTAAGGAGAAAAACAAACTTTGTGTATAATATAGCACATACGTGGTTATAAATTTGAAATGGAAGAGTTTCAACTCTAGGTTTTTTGAGTATCACTGTGGTAAACCAATGTGATATATATATATATATATATGATATGATATATTATGAAATATATACTTGATAGAAATAGAAATTTTACCAAATTTTAACACACACACACACACACACACACACAAAATAAAACACAAAGCAGCCTTTAAGACATACCAGCTAGTAAAACCTATTAAAAATACCTGAGTATCTATACCATGACTTGGGAGAAATAGCAAAAATCATTTAACATACACTTCAATGTAGTGTAGATTTTCCTGTGTCCATAATTAAAGTCCCTTTACTGAGTGAATAAGAGGCAATCATAGAGTATTTAATGAAGAGCTTATTTCTTACTGATGAAAAGGTCATCAGAAGGTCTGATATTAAATATAAGCCTTACTTAGAGACATCAGAATAAAGAAATGCAAACTGGAGCAGGATTTTAACAACCAATTAAGAAATTTCGGTTTTTGAAAACTGTTGTTAACCCCAAATTTAATTTGATTTCATTGACTGCATTTTTATTATATTGTTAAGGGCATTATAGAGATTCCATATTTAATGTACCCAAGACTGTTTGGAAAGTAAATCAAAATTTTATTAGCCAAAGGCTTTATTTTGAAATGTTTATCCCCTGAGGATTCAAAACAGTGACTTCATTCTATAACAAGTCTAGAAAACAATTTAACAGTAAACATGTTTATTATAAGGAATGTTACTGTGACCTAAGCCTAATATTCCTGGTTCCACTCATTGGGTATTCATTCTCACTTAAATAAAACAAAGTATTAGCTAAAATAAAACTATTTCTCTCTTAGTTTTTTTTTTTTTTTTTTTTGTGAGACATTTCCTTACAGTGATAAGGAAAGAAACTGAAATAGGGACCTGGAATGTGGTTTTGCTGTGTTGAGCTTGGGTAGCACAAACACTTAGCTTTAAATGATGAAATCTATTAACACAGTTTAAGGCACCGAATTAATAAAAGTATGCAGGTGATAAAGAACTTAGTGTATTACCCAAAATCAAAATGTAAATTGAATTAGAAATCTTAATGTTATTGTTATTTCTACTGAAGACATTTGGATATTAAGACTTATATAAAAGCCAAGTTATATTTTTAACACTGAACTTATATATAATTAGAATTTTGATTATAAAAAGTTTGAGCATTGAATTGATAAATGATAATATTTGTAAGAAGAACAGTTCCAGAAAACTCAATGTGGCAGCATTTTAATGTCTATTTCCAGAAAGTAGAAGAAAGTAGGAAGTATACTTACATGAAAGTAATTTTCATTCTTAGATCTCAGCTTCAAGGTACAGTCTGACTTACAAAGAACAAAACATTGGGCAGAAATACTCCTTCAAAATTCTATTGACTATGTTTTTGAGTTCACATTTATAAATATTTATCCGCATCTTTAATCCCTGCATTTTCTGTACTTCTTGACTATTTTCTGTCATGGAAATTCATAGTTCATAGTTTACCTGTGTGTTTGTATACTTTTTGTGCTTTCAATAAAACAAGAGGGTTGACAGGTTTGGAGCTCAGGCAGAGTTGGGATAGGAGAATAAATGAAAAATCACCTTATATTCTCCACTGCTGTTCATAAGTACTACTACTGGAAAGATAATCATGCCAATCAGTCACGGTGATTTTTAAGCAGCGTGTGATAATGAGCGGGGTAAAAAGACCATGTTGTCACTACAATTTCATAAACCAAAGCGGTGCACAAGGGAAAATGACACGTTTGTTAGAATGATTAAAATTTAGGTTGTTAACTGCACTTTCAGTCATACTTTCAGAACTCTATCCTCTCCAGATAGTCTTGTATTCTCTATATATTTTCACTATTTAATAAATATGTTTAGTACTACTAAACAAACAAAACTCAAAACACATATTGACAAATCTAACCATAGATATATATGTGTGTGTATGTATGTATATATATATATATATGAATATAAAATGCATAACATATATTAAAGCTAAAACTTGGGAAATAATGAGAACTTTGGAACATTTGGATTTTACAAGCTTAAAGTGATATAGAAAAATAATCATACAAACTATGTTAAATAATTTCTTTATTTTATGTAGATATGAATTGTCTTAAGCTACAGAGATATAAAGGATTTCAGAGTGTTTAGCTATGTTAACAAAACCAATTACTATCAGGAGCAGTGGCAAGCACCTTTAACTCCATCACTCAGGAGTCAGAATCAGTGAGTTTAAGCCCAATCCAATCTACACAGAGACTTGCAGGCCAGCCAAGGACACATAGCGAGATGCCATCTCAAAAAAAAAAAAAAAAAAGATAAAACAGACCAAAACAAACATAAACAATTATATACTGAGGAAGGGGTTCTGTTTAGTTGTATATGCTTTTATTATTTAGATGGTTTTCCTGTTCTAATAATCCAATTAATGTAAGCTGGATAATAATAAAATTAATAAAAAATATACAGTTTTTGTTATGTTTTGATTAACATAAAAGTACAAAAAGTAGTCTTTGTCTAAAAATTTCTCCATGAGTTTGTGTATGGGAAGGTGTTTTTTTTTGTTCTTGTTGTTGTTGAGCTAGGATTGCCCTACTATAGCACAGACTGTCCAGAAACTCACCTTGTAGATATGTAGCCTGGGCTGGTCTTGAACTTGTGAGAGTCCCCAGGCCTCTGCCTTCCATGATTTACAATATGCTTCTAAGATGGAATTTTAAACCATTAATAGGTTCTAGTAAATAATAAGTGATGGACATTTGTAAGCAATTTGAGAAGGACAAAAATGAGGGTTTCATGCAAATCAAGATGCTTAGAGTAGTAGAGGAAGGAGAAAGCAGGTGCACAGAGAATAATAAGCCAATGTCCGGATAAGCTGCCTTTCCAGGAAATCTGGTGGCCATGGTCATCACGCATACAGAACATTAGCAAACAGCATCAGCAGCTTGTAAGCATGGTAATGCACAAAGACCAATATGCGTTTTATTATAAGAACCTCAGTGTTCTTGAATGTTCAGTATATCCCATTTCATGGAAAAGCCAGAGAAAGAAAAATCACGTAAACACACCAAGTAATGCAAAAATATGCCCAACAAGGTCAGAATTCTAAGAAAAAGTAGTAATTTTATTTAAATTTTCATTTATTTTCCTGCTATCTAAACATCCATACAGACTATGACCACCCTGTCTAGTACATTAGATCTTCAGTGTTGATGTGATGGTGACCTGCACAAGGCTTGCTTTGTGACCTACTAACATTTAAATGCCCTGTGACCTCATCCTAGGATGCTCTGCCCTTACTTGCTCTGTTGTTGGCTCCTTTGATGCCCCTTCTCTGTGGTCCCTCAGCTACTCTACAAATTATGAATATAATAAGCTTTTCCCTGGACATCTCTGTCCCACATATCTGATGATTCTCCTAAAATAACACAAAGCAAATGTATGTTTTCAATTTGAAAGTTAGTGTCTACAATATATTAAATATACTGAGCATATTAAACTTTATACTGGACTATAGGTTTTTCAGTTAAGACCAGATACAAAACAACAATTTTATATTTGTGTCAAAGAAATCATTTTCAGTAATGTTTAAGGATACTGAATTTTAATTACATTTTGAACATGTTCATTAACTGCAATTGATTTTTGCAGGCTAAAACTGCATTCTGAAAAATTTCTAAATTTATTCACTTTGTCAAAATACTTTCTCTGACTGTTGAGTCATATAATTAGCCAACAAATGTTACCAGGATATTAAATGAGTGTAGATGTAAAAATGAGGTTAAGTAATGCATAGCTTCATAAGAATTACTTGTTCTAGGCTGGAAAAATGGCTTAGCAGATAAGAGCACTGACTCTTCTTGAAGAAGAACTGGATTCAGTTCCCAGCTCCACATGGAAGCTTATAAAAGTTCTTAACTCCAGTTCAAGGAGATCTGACTTTCTCAGGCATTGCAGGATATGGGCGTACTTACTTATGTGCAGGTGATACACTCATACACATAAAATAAAAATAATAAGATATTTTTAAAATAATTATTAGTTCCATTTTAGGAACAAAGACAGAAGGCTGTACATATTTGTATGCAAACTGTAAACTCAGAACTATGGGGGCAGAGGCATAAGGATTGTTACACATTTGAGGCCAGTCAGATCTACATAGCAATTTTTAGGCTAACTAAAGCAACATATCAAGGGCCTACCTGAAGAACAAATAAAGGGAAAAAAAACACAATAACCACAAAAGAGAATGAGTGATAGTGGAAACAGTTACATTTTCCCAATATTTTCTGGTTGCAAATACACCTGGGATTTAAAGGAGGACAATGACCCCGGAGGAGGTTTGTTGGATGAGGGGAAATTTGCTTCTGTGTTATAAGGACAGCTTGCTGTACACTGTGGCTGCAGAGGAGACTCACATTGTAGCTATGAAATGAAGAAGAACAAGGGATGAACTTTCCATGAATAATGAGAAAGCCTTCATTATCTCTACTTTGTCCCTTCTCATGCTCCAGGATTATATATGTGTTTCATTGAAGTAGAAAGTGGAGGAGGGGGGAGAGTAAGAGGAGTGGGACAGGGGTGGGAGGAGGAGCTGTGAGATATTCTGGAATATCTTTCTGTGTTGTTAGATGGCTGATTCTACATTTTGAAGACTGGATCTACATGAAGTAATAAATATCTTCCAATGTTAGAGAATTGATCTATAGGCATCAAGTTGCACAGGATATATAATGGAATGAGAAGAAATGAAAAGTTTTGATCAAAAATCTTGGTTAATTTAATGTCCAAACAAAGATAATACATATGAACACATGCTATATAGAGAGAGGATGTAGGTTAAAACTGCACCTTTAACTTACTGAGAAATAACCTTAATTTATTTCTAAAGTACATTATCCTTGACCTTTATAAATCATTAGGGAAGTTTATTTCATTATGTTCTTGTTCATTTAAGGAATTATATCGAATTGATTCAGATAGAGACAGACACTTGAGAACTCACCAAACTGATCAGTCAGGTAATGATCCTTAAATGCCCCTGCCACCAGCCAGCTTACTGCATTGCTTCTGACCATTGGCACACCCTCTCAAGTACCTGTTGCTCTTGCCAATACAATACTTGGGAGAAATAAGGGGAAGAAGGGAAAAGGCTCATCCATACATATTAGAAGATATAGTACAATCTATAGTAATAAAATATCAATATTGGTATGAGTGTAAATACAGAATATATTAAGAACTAAGTAGAAATGAGTGATAAACATAAATAGTTAGACATATAATGTATGACATATCTAGTACTATGTATCAATGAAAAAATTCACAGTTTTTCATAAAGAAAAATGAAGAAGTTACTTAACTAGGACAGTTGTAGGAAAGCATCTTAAATAGGGTTAAGGCCAAAGTGAAATTATAAGTTGAATAGATGAAATATAAGAAAACATCATTTTTTTTTAAAATGAATGTTGAAAGAGAATCTTAGCTAAAACATTAAAATCACAAAGCATATGGCAAAACTGTGTAACTATATGCTATAATCTGCTTTATATTCAATAAAGTATATGGAAAAACACATAAGACAAACACATAAAAAGCTATATGCAAGAGTATATATATATATATATATATATATATATATGATTTAAACAGTAATATTTGCAAATATTGAGTATGGGGAAGGTTATTACTATGACAGTATTTCTGATTTTGCAACTGTTCTAAAAAATTATCCACTTTGGTACCATCCCTGGGCAGGTGGCCTTGGATTACATAAGAAATCCGAGTGGGCCTGCAGCCACTATTCATCGATTAAGAGTACAGCTACACTTACAAAAGTCCCAGATTCAATTCCCAGAACCCACATGGCAGCTAATAACCAGCTTTAACTTCAGTTCTAAGGAGTTCAACACCCTGTTTTGACCTCCTTGGACACTGCATGACATGGGTGTACCTACCTACCTGCAGACAATACAGTCATACACATAAAATTTAAAAAATGAATAAAAACTAAAAAAAAATCAGACTGATCACATTGGCAATTATGAATTTCTCTGTTGATCGCCATCTCCAAAATAAGGAAAGTTCTCTGGAGAGTCAAAAATCAGTAGTCAATAACACACAGTCAGAGAAAGAGCTCAGTGATGCCTTTCCATTCACAAAAGTCTCAAAAAAACTCTAGGAATAAACCTAACCAAAGTCATTAAAGACCTTTTTATTGAAAACTCTAAATTTTTGAAGAAAGGTATCAAGAAAGACAAAGGGGAGAGAAATATCTCCTGTGCTCATGGATTCGTAGAATCAGTATAGTGAAAATTACCATCCTTCCAAAAGCAATCTATAGATTTATTGTAATCCCAACCAAAATCTCCATTACATTCTACACAGAAATAGAAAATTCCGTCCTAAAATTCATGTGGAAGAACAAAACACCCTGGTTAGCAAAGCAACCCTGAGCACAAAGAGCAATGCCTGGGGGATTAATATGGCAGACCACAATGCATATTACAGATCCATAGTCATAAAAACAGCATGGTATTGACATAAAACAGACTTTCAGATGAATGGAACAAAATAGAAGATCCAAACAGGAGTGCACACAAATCCAGCCACCTGATATTTAACAAATGTGTCATGAAAACACACTGGAGGAAATATAGCTTCTTCAGTAAATGGAACTGGCAAAATTGGATCTCCATGTGTACAAGAATAAAATTAGATTCATACCTATCATCCTACACAAAAATCAACTCTAACTGCTTCACTTATATGAAACCTGAAATGGTGAAACTGTTAGAATTATACATAGACAGTATCATATGAGATATAAATGGAAGAAAGGACTTCTTAAATCCAAAATCAGTGACTCAAGAATTAAGGATATTGATCAACAAATGGCACCTCATTAAACTAAATCAAAGGTACATCAAAGGAACCCAATAGAGTAAAGAGAAAGCCTACACAGAAGGAAAAATCTATTCATCCAACATAGGATTACTATTGAGAATATACAAAGAATTCAGAAAAAGAAGGGGGAAAACAAATGACCCAATTAAAAGTGGGCTAGGGATCTGAAAAGGAAGCTCTCAAAGGAATGAATAAAAATAGCTAAGAATTACCTTTAAAAATGTTCAACATCCTTAATAATTATAGAAATCTAAATCTAAACTGTATTAAGACTTAATCTAACCATAGTCAGAATGGTTAAGATCAAGAGAAAAGACGACAACAAATTCTGGCATGAATGTGTGGGGTAGAGGTACCCTGTCCACTGCTGATGGGATTGCAAACTGTTTCACTCACTGTGCAATTCAATGTGGAAAACTCTTTAAAAAGTAAAAACATAAATCTTCCTTATGATCCCATCATACCACTCTTTAGCCTATAGGCAATGGACTCATCTTACTACAGAGATATTTGCACAGCCATAGATGTTGCTGCTCTTTTCATAATAGGTAAGCATTGAAAACAAACTGAATGTCCCTCAACAGATGAATGGATAATGAAAATATGTTACATTTGTACAATGGTGTTCTACTCAGTAGTAAAGCAAAAAGAGATCATGAAATTTGCCTGTAAACGGAAGGAACTAGAAACTATTATACTAAGTGAAGCAACACTTTCTAGAAGCAATACTTCTAGAAAAAGAAGTATTTTCTCTCTCATTTGTGGACTTTAGCTCTAAATCCTTAGGTGTGTGTGTGTGTATGTGTGTGTATATACATATATCCTGATTTAACCACAGGAGACAGGGGGATGGAAAGGAACCCTAGGGGTAAATGGGGATGAAGGAATTTGTGAGTCGGGTATAGTGAGAGACCAGTGTTATGAAGGGGGGAAAGGGAGGTACTTAATTGGAGAGAGAGTAGGGAGGTTTCTATGGAAGGACTGAGAGAAGAGGTAAAGAATGCATAGATGCGCATCAAAAGTCAGTGGGAAATAGATTAGTTCAATGTTCTACTGAAAAATACATACGCAGTAAACATATGAGTGTTTGTGTATTGCTAAAGACTAAATAGCAAAAAAGAAAAGTGCCAGGCAGGAGAAACCTCCTTTTGTGTTTCCAGTCAGGGTAGTCCAAGAGATCCCTACCATAATTTAGGTTATTACCACAGCCTTTCGTTGTCTCCCAGAACTTGAAGGTAAAACTCTTTCTTCTAAAAGGATACACTTTGGACACAGGACTTGTGGCCATCCAGCTTGAATTAACTTTCATCTTCCTCCCTGAAGACGAGCTCTCATGGTATCAGGAGGTACCAATCAATGATCCTTTCTAGCTACAGAGCCTAATAAACAACAAGGACTGGCCCAGAATTCTATCACTGTTGGTGCATTAGTGGCACATTTATATTGGTGGAAATCCACAGCAGTCTGATTGGAGTAAGAGCCTGTTCACTGGGATGGAATTCATGTGTGATACAGTAAACATATCCAAATACACATGGCTGTAGAGGCCATACACCCTAGAGCAAAACCTACATTTGCCATATCCCTAGATCAATGTAATTTCTTACTTCATTCTATATATGCATTTTCATATTTACAGAAAAGAGTACCTTCCAACCCCTCATAAAAGCAGCTTATTTTTCTAATGAGTGGAGACTATTCCAGAATTAAGGAATTGATCAAACACAGAGAATAAGTATCCATGAAATGCTTGATTTTAAGGGACACATTTTCAATGTAACCTCTATACAAGGTAAATTTATTATTTACAAGAGAGTCTTATATGATTTTTTATTATGAGATAAATCATTTAATTACCAGCCAAAATATGTTTACAATTCAACTATAACTTCACAAATATTGTTATACCACATTAGTCTTCTAGTAAGTTAATCTTTCCTTTTGCTAATGCCCATTTTATTCCAAAATGTGAAAGTACATTTAGCTTTAGCACTGGATTTATGGTGTGGGTTAATTCATTGCTGTATTGATTAATGGTCTCAAATTATAAAATTATCATTTTATGATTTATATATAATGGAATATTGCAGAAACTACATTTAATTAATGTCTTCTACATTCTTGACATGTCTCCATTCATTACTGTTTTAAAAGGAATCAAAAAGGAAACCAAGTCCTGATGTATACAACTTAACAATTTTCGTGATGTGTGTATTCCCATCAACATAAATTTCAGGTGATTACTCTGATAAGGAAGTAAGTTTTGAGGAGATAGCATATCTCTGGGTATAATATCTAAATCATGCTATAGTCATAAGTAAACACAAAAGCATGCAAAATGATAAGGTAACTAAGAAATGATGTTTAAACATGTCTGACATTGTTTCAATACAATGCTTTAATTGTAATTATGTATATGTATCCATTATTAATTATATTTTAAATAATCATCTCACTAAATTCTTACAGATTTGACAAGATGTTTAAGCCACTTCCATCCAGCACAGTGCCACTTACAGGTACATATGTAAATGATACCTATGAATCTTTCTGAATTTATCTTATTATTCTACATAATCATATGCCATTTGAAGTTCTACATACACATAGAAAAGTAGCTTGTTAATATGTGATTGTTAATACTGGTTTTTAATGGAATCTAGCAGGACCTAGAAAATAACCCTTTGAGTGATTATCCTGATTAGGTTAGCCTCAGGGCATATCTATGAGGGATTGTCTAGATTATGTTAACTGAGTGTGTGAGTGTTAATCAAAGCAATGAGAAAAACTATTTAAGCCATGAAATATGAGAATTCAAGTAGGTAAATGAGGTAATTTCTAGGCACATAACTGTAGAAACTAGCATTTATTAAGATTGGTTTTCCTGAAATCATGTTACTATTAACCTTTCTTTATATTTTTAAATGATGAATACTTAACTAAACAAAGAAGAATTGGAAAGAGTATATTTAAAAGAAGCTAGGTCAAATGTCAAAATATTAAATGAAACAAATGAAACACATACATGTAAAATTCATGAAACAATGAGCAATACTATAAATTATAGTGGTAAGGTATGCGGCTTGCTCATTGGCGTTAGTATTTGTGTGTGGAGGTGTAGGCACATGCACACCTGTAGACCCATGCACATAGATGCAGAAGACAGAGCAGGACATGTGGTGGCCTCCTCTACAGCTTTCTGGCTCTCACTCTTGACACAGAATTTCTCCCTGAACCTGAAGCTCACAGATTTTCAGCTAGCATAGATGCCTGTCATGCCTGAACAATCCTCGTATTTCTTTATATCACAGAGTTGAGGTTATAAATACATGCATCATTGCTAGTATTTTTCATGGGTGCTGGGAGACCGAACCCAAATCCTCACGCTTCTGTAGCAAGTCCTCTTACCCACTGAGAAATTTCTCCAGGACCAGTGATAGTTTTTAAGGAGTCATTTTAGTGTGTATATTATTTAGCCTACTATAAAATGTTGAGCAGTCCCAGTATCTCTTATGCTAACTAGGATAGCTCTAAATTCATTGTTATGACAGTGTTAAAAAAACGAAGTCATTGTTGAATAATTTAAGTACTGAGCTTTGCCGCGTGATTAGGGCATGATGGAGAAATTCGACAGAGCAGACACAAGGGTTGAATGAATGAAAGGAGCACCGTGGAGATACTTTCACCTCAGTAATGAATCACGCTCTGTGAGGGGCCTTCCTTTCTCTCTGAGCCATCACCTTCCTTTCTCCTTTCCAACTGTTATTTATCACTAAATTCAAATTTGCATGCAGATATACTGACAGAAAACAAAGAGCAGTAATGTATCCAAATGCAGCAAAATATACTCTGGGCTATTATGTCACCATATGAAAAATTGTGTTGTGTGAAGGCAGCGGCCACATGGCCGAGGACGCAAAGTCTAAAGCACAGGTGAGAAATGGAAAGTACAGGAAGTCCTAAACCCTTCCGCACTACCTTGAGGGAGAGGTGAGCATTCACTTTCATCGCCATTCTGTGGTTGTTCCCACAACGAAGCCCACTGTCAGCGGTGGGTTTGCTTGAACACTCATCTGCCCATAGCTGTTTTACAGATATATCTTAAAATATTGCAGTAGACTCTCTGCCATACTTATATCATATTGATGAGTTCAATGAATTAAAAGTCTTCGGGATGACATAAATTATTTTTCTTATCTCCAACAATTACCTATTAGCTAGAAAACAGAATAATTTGAGGAATTAGTGTTATCTCCATAAAAAAAATCTGCAAAAATCGTCTAAATATGATCCATACAAAGTATGATATCTAATTTATTTTTAATGTGCTATATATATATACTTTATCTTAACCATTTAGAAAAAGAACAAAATAATGCATTTTGATTAAAATATAAATTATATTTTTTTGCATTTTTAAGTTTGAAGACTTGCATTTGCTATAAAATTTCAAACAATAATGTACTGAATACATTCCAAAACACATTGTCCAGTGAAAAGAATTAAAAACAGACCAATCTATCTATCTGTGTTTTCAGTTCTTCTGTAGTACACACACACACACACACACACACACACACACACACACGGAGGCTTCACAGAAATGAATTCGTAATTCACATCTATTTATGAAAATTAGTATTTTAAAGTAAGACAATATAATATGGTCAATATAGAGACAGAGACCATTATTTTGATAACTTTATTATTAGTGCTATAGAGCATGATATATTTTCACTTTAAGTATGTGGGGAAATTCAGCAAAAACTGGTTGTTAAAAAAATCCTTAAAACTGTTATTTCTCAAAGCTTCTTAATACAAGTTAGATTGCAGGCTTATTTTTTACCCCTGAAATGCTCTTTTTTGATAAATAGAACCCTGGTGAAACTGAAGAAAGATGCTTTGGTTGGCCTAGGAACTATCTTCCTTCTCAGTGCACAGGTGATGAATGGGTTTGACGTTTTTTCAGTCCCTCTGAGAATGGAGTAATCTCAAGGATGCAAACTGTTATTCTTTGCTTTTCAGACTGTTTTTCCTCTTTGTGAAGAAATTCTACAAACATCCAATTATAAAAGCATTGAAAAGAGTATATTTGACTCATTGTATACACATATAAGGATGGCTTATTTAAAATTCCTATCAATGAACATTGTATAATTTTTTCATGTAACAAGTCAAGAATAAAGTTTAAAATATTTCCTTTAATAATCTGTTTCATATGATTCATAAATATCTTACTTATATTCCATTATATATCAGAATGAAGAGAATTTACAATATAGTTCAAAAAACTACTTCTTTTATCTAGGGTACTAGATAGACAAAGAATGCTCAATTTATTTTAACTGCTAGATATTTTATCCTTTGGAAAGGTGCACAATTCTGTTTTGAAATGAACTATGT
Source organism: Eospalax fontanierii (assembly GCA_035773235.1). Lineage (NCBI taxonomy): Eukaryota > Metazoa > Chordata > Mammalia > Rodentia > Spalacidae > Eospalax > Eospalax fontanierii. The sequence continues at coordinate 25,199,578 of CM069538.1, read as the reverse complement.
CACTTTGAAGTTTCTTTTATTCTTTTACAGTCAACTCCTTGTTACAGGAAATATTATAAAATACTATAATTATTTTTGTAATTAGTTTTGTTAACTCAAGATATTTACTTTACAGCTGCAAGAAAAACTTTCTAGAATGATCAAAGCATTAATTTCTTTTGTCTTGCTTTGTTAAAATGCCATGTCCAAAGGGAACTGGGGGAAGAGTTTGTTTTGCATTGGGTTTCCAGAACAGAGTCCATCATGGTGGGAAAGACATGGGAACTTGACAGGGACAGGAAACTGACTGACGATATTTCGTCTATTCAAAGGAAACAAAACACTATGAGGAAAAGAGAAAGAGGAAAAGAGAAAGGAAGAGAGAGAGGGAGAGGGAAAGGCAGAGAGAGAGAGAGAGAGAGAGAGCGAGTGAGAGATAGAGAGACCGAACAGGAATTAAGATAATCTATAAAAACCTCAAGGTCTGTCCCTAACAACATACTTCTTCCAATAGGGTTCCACCTCCATAACGTCCCCAAACAGCGCCACCCATTTGGGACCAAGTGTAAAACACATGAACATATTTGAGACATTTCTTATTCAAAACCGCAAGAGCAAGGTTGCCAACTAGAACCAATATGCAGATGAGTGCTCGGTTTCTGAAGCACAATAGTTATTTCTATCCTTATTGTTATTGTTTTAACAACTTGATCATGATTTTGAAATGAAAAGGGAAGAAACAACAAGTTCATACTCATGCACTAATAGCAGTAGTCAATTTTTAGATTAGCAGATGGTGAGAAATAGCTTCACATAAATGACTCAGGAAACATAAGGGAATCTGAGAATACGGGGTTGGCAAAGATGACTCTAACCTAATCAGCAGTTGATTTTGTCCCTTGCATAAAGGAGTTGGTATCTGAAGTCAAGCAGGGAGAGATGGCTCCAGAGTAAGCCTTCTGTAGTTCCAGCAAGCTCCACTTTGGAGGTTCATGGGATCCAGTGAGATGGTTGAACTACCTCTGGTTCCTCTTCTGACTCCTGTTTGGTGTCCCCAGTGCTTGTGATACCTGTAGCAATCATTCCCATCAACATCCTGTAATCCAAACTGTCTCCATTTAACAAACATTCCTCATATGTAGCAAGTCTGATGTGTCTGAGCCAGATTCTGGATTATATTGTAATGAATATATAAAGAGAGGGCAAGGAAAGTCATGGGCAGACAGGAGAGTCAGGGAAAACACTTTAGGAAAGGGACTATTTTCCTCTCCATCACACAAATTATACAAATATCAGGCTGGAAAAAGTGAGATGTGGATGGAGGGTTTTGTAGCATGTTTTCAGAAATGAGCAGCTAATCAGAAGGTGGAGTGAAAACTCTGAGAAAGAAAAATGAGACAGTTGTTAATATGATGAAGCATTTGGCCATTGCTTAGTATCTTTCTAGAGACTAGAATCAAGAGTACCAGCAATTCTAATTTTCAGCCTTTTTTGAAATGTTCTTTCAAAAAACATGACCTAGCTCCTGTAACAAACCTCATGGGCTGGAGTTACAATGAAGTTATCTGAAACAATAACATTAACATGCTGGAATTGGTTTCAGCACTGAGATTTCTTACCAGACTGCCTTGTGTATCCTACATATGTTATGGGAGGCTGAGAATTTGTGTCAGGTTTAATTAGAGGAAGGAAGGGGATTTTGTTCTCTCTCAAAGTTCAAGCCATTGTGGTGAATAAAAACTCAGGCAATGAGATCAGTTATCAAAGGGACTCTTCAAATAAATTTATTTAAGATGGGTTGTAGAGGGGAGCCACTGGAAGAACACACAGTATTTTACCTTGGCTGTAGGCTGGGGAGAGCTTCATAGGCAGGGCTCCAAAAAGCATTCTGCTGTAAAGAGAATACTGAAATGCTTATAGATGGGGAAGGAACGATCCCTGGAAAACACTTGGCTTTCAAATGATTCAGCATGGGAAAATGGAGAGAAAATCTTTGCTTGTTTTGGTGTTAGCTCTGCTTTATACAGTCTAAATATCACTCCCCATTTTCTAGTCTGTTGTCCCACTCTCCTGGTAGCTTATTTTAAGGTTTCTGTTGTTTATTTACTTTCATTTAATTCCAAATTTCCATTCCTGGGCCCCTTATGTGCTTGATTCTTACACAGTTACTTTGTTTCTTGTTAAATCGTTGAGTATCTACTTTGTGAACATTAGTTTTCTATTACTACTGTATAAATCATCACATAAAATGTGCATGTGTGTGTCTATGTTATATATGTGTATTTGTGTCACTGTATGTGACTGCATGTTTGTATGTACTTGTGTATCTCTGTATATGAAAATATATGTGTGTATGTATATGTGAGTGGATGTTAATGGTGTATATGTGTATGACTATGTTTGTATGTCTATGTGTGTATGCTTGGGTAGCTAAGTGTTTGTGTGTGTGTGACTGTATGTTTGTATGTACATGTAGGTGTGGGTGGGTTTCACACACCCAAGGCTCATGGGCCACTGCAGAAGAGGGAGTGGATAGATGGTAAAAGCCAGTGAGAAAGTATATGAACATATGGAAACAGAATCTCACAAGGGACCCTGGCCAGATGAACCTACAGTGATGCTCAAGATTCATGCAAACTCAAACAGACAAAAGCCCATTATGGAACTTGAGAAATGGGGTAGCAGTCCCCAATCTTTGCTAAGGATATATTCACAACTGATTATGATTGTGTGAGGATGAGCTAATCTTCCTAAAGCGAGAGACTCTGGATAGGCTGACTAGACCTCAGTGAATAAACCTGTACTGAGGAACATTTGGGGAAACTAACATGACACAATAGACCTTAACTCTGAGGAAAAAATGTATGGATTGTAGTTGGGGGACCAATAGGGGTGCTAGTGGGGAAGGGGAATAAAGAAGATTGAAATTGATTGAGATATTCTGTATGAAATATAGAACGATTCAATCAAAAGCAGGATTCACGTGTAATTTATTGTTCTATCTCTTAAGATCTGCTACATGAAGAGACATAGCTAGGCATATAAATATATATATATATATATATATATATGTGTGTGTGTGTGTGTGTATGTATAGTCTGTGATGAAGTCTGTTGCACATTTAATTGGAGGTTTCTTTCTCCCTTTCTCCCTTCCTTCATGTGGTACTAGAGATTGAACCCAGGGTACATTGCATAGTAAATACTTGGCCCTGAACAATGATACTCCCACCCCCATAATGAGGAATATTTAAATGATTAAATGCTCAGTTAAAAAATGATTGACACTTGTCTTCTATAACTTGTTAATATAAGATAGCTGGGTTTTCCTATAGAATTAATACTTGTAGTCACTGGAATTATCAGTTTCCTTGGAAATTACCTTTTGTGCCTCCTTTAATAAACACCAATAAAAATAATAAAAGAAACCGCTATTGATTAGGCTTTGAGAATTGGAGAGATGGCTCTGCTGTTAAGAGCACTGTCTGCTCTTGCAGGGGAGATCTGTTTGATTTACAGCACCCACATGGTGTCTAACAACTATTCGTACCTCCCGCTCCGAGGATCCAACGCCATCTTCTGACCTTTGGAGCATTTCAAGACATGGGTGCACTTACACACATGCAGACAGTACACTCACACACATAAAATAAAAATAGTAATTATTCACTTAGGCTTTGAACTGCTGAAGACTGCCAGTGGGAATAATATCTGAGAAGAAAAGTGAGTACCAGGGTGAAAGTTAAAATACTAGAACTTATCCATTATAGACTATTTGTCTTATGGTTCATAACAGATTTATTTTCTTTCTAGAAAGTGCCAGATTTCAACTTATATGCTTTTTAAAATTTTTTATTGAGTTTTATGCATTTCATACAACAGTTCTTAATCAAATTTTGACCCCTCCCCACTCACTTCCCTCCCCAAACCCCACCAGGCCTCATGTATTCCATCATACAGGCTAAGTCCTGTCCAGTCAAGCATTAGTGCCCAGATGTCCTTTAGTGCCATTTCATCCACTGAAGTCTGGTCAGGCTATCTAGACTTCATAAATAAGGAATATTACTCTCCCTCCCACAGCAAAGAGTCTCCAGTAGTTCTCAGTCTAGGTCTGGTCCACCACCAGTTTCTATCCCTCCACTCTGGGCCCTTGTCTAATTTGAGTTGTTGTGGGTCCTGTGCTCAATGCCATCATTGCCACAAGTTCACATGTGCAAGTTTCCAGCAGGCTGAAAGCCTCTACTTCCCTAAGTTCATGAACCAGCTCTGGTTCTGACAATTTTCTGTCCCTCTTCCGCAATGATCCCTGAGCTTGGGTGGGTGGGGTTCTATAAAGGATTCATATCCAGAGATACACACTCTGCAGTCTCTTTTTCCTTAAAACTTGGGCAGTTGTGACCTTCTGTGTGCATAGCATTATGGTGTCTAAGGAAGCTTCACTGATGAGAATTGAGGAATGTTTTAGTTGTCTCTCTTCCCCTCATTCTGCTGTGTCCACAAGCCTTAGGTTTAGAGGTTCAACCCAAGATATGTCACCTAGGACTTGGCATCCCCCAGTCCTATATTCTCTGTATCTGACCAGTTGTGGGATTCTGCTATAGCTGCCATCTTTTGCAAAAAAGCAGCTTCTTTGATGAGTGGTGCACTGTATGGTGGTCTGTAGATATAAAGGATCCATACCTTGCATATGGGTAAGAAATTTCATTTCTCTGGAGATATGGCAGAGAAAAGGTTCTCTCTATAGAAGTGGCCCACACATTAAATCCCAGCACTGGGGAGAGAGAGACAAGTGGATATTTATGATTTCCAGGACAGTCTGCTCTACTAGCTAGTTCCTGGACTACATAGCCAGTTCCAGTCCAGCTGGGGTACAGGTACAGGGAGACTCTGTCTCAAAAAGACCAAAAATAAAAATATGAAAAGTTTTCTGTATGTTTTAATATTTTTCTAATAGTATTAAAATATGATAACACAAATCTTATATCCATTATAGATTTCATATACTTTTGCTCTGTTGAAATTATTCCTATAAGTGCAAGGTATATTCTTTATCCTTTCCAGAGACATATGATTACTATGTGCCCTCTTTGTTTACCATAGTATAAGAAATGTGCTAACATGGTGGTGGTGCTGGAGAGGTAGCTCAGCGGTGAAGAGCCCTGGCTGCCCATGCAGAGGACCAGGGTTTACTTCCTAGCACCCATATGGCAGTTAGCAACCATTCGTAACTCCAGTTTCAGATGAATCCAATGCCTTTTTCTGACCACTTAGGACATTGTACAACATAGGTGTACTTATATACATGTAGGCAATACAGTCATACACTTGAAGTAAAAAAATAAATGAATACTGTGTTTGTAAAAGATGTGCACTAACATAAAATTTTGCTCTTTGTCTTTGCCCTCAATTATTTCCTTTCTTCAGTGAAACACTGATTTCTAAATGACCATCTGCCTGCTGCCTTTCTGTTGTAGAATGAACTATTTTATTTACTAGGCACATCTTGGCAAATATACTTAGATCCCACCTAGAGTCTCAGGGAAACCAGAAACTCTTTCATCATTCATATGATCAAATGAAAGCATTTCATATCAGTTTGTGTCATCGACCCAATGCACATAAAATATTTAAACTGCATGATGGAGCCTAAAACCCTGGTTTGTCCCATTCCTTTGGTAGTTGTCCATTTGTGCAGCTAAATCAGAAAGCTTGAACAACATCTCCTATTTATCAGTATGTCCAAAAGTCAATGTTAACGCCATGTGACCTAAAGGCATTTCTTCTGGTAGCACCTATTGATGAAGGTACATGGACACAGCCAGGGCAGCTGGGCCTTAATTGATTAAGCTTTGAGATCACAAGATCTGATGAACTTAAAAGTTGTGGAATAGACATGCTTCAAAAGGAAAATGACATACTGATATTAAACTTGTAAATGTTTTTTGAAGCTATTGTGCTATTGTCAAATTTTTGGAAATACAGGAAAATAAAATCTGTAGCAATGACCAGCCAGCATATCTGGGTCATTTATCTGCTATCCGCAGGCATTGCACAAATTATCCCTTTTACAAAGGAATACATACCAGACAAATAGTCATGAGGAAGTATGTTGTGATTTGAAATACTGGAATACTTAACCACACGTCAAAGGAGACTAACTAATGAAATATTAATTCAGCATTTGAATAATTTATTTACCTAAAACCTTAGTGATTAGGCTTCAAGTACAATTAAATATATTATTTTAAAGCCTGTAAAGTTAGTATAACATAATTATGTTTTGCACAAATTTTTGTTATATAGCAAAAATTATTTTGGAAAATGCTAGTCATAAAAAGTAAAGAAAGAAAAAAGACTATGAATGCAAAAGTTATGTTGACTTCTTTCCTATACAAATACAGCAAATCTATGTAATCAAGTAGAATACAAAAGTGAAAATAGTTCCTGAAGTGACAGGTGCTTCACTAATCCAAGCAAGACAATTGGGAAGTGGTAACTTGCTTTAAAGATCAAAACTAAACATTGGAATATACAATTACTGTTAGTCTTCTTAGGAAGGCTAATGAAGTAACTATGGTCAATAACTCAGAAAGAGGAATCACCATGTTTTTGTTCATTGTGATGGAGGTCCCAGCACAGGATGGGTTGATTGGCTCCCTGGATGGTGCCCTGTTTTCACCATGGCAGGAGGAGTGTGTGGTGAAATAAAACCAGTCATTGTATCAGCCAGGAGGCAGTAAAGAAAGAAGGGGCTAGTGTTCCACAGTCCCCTTCAAGACCATGCCCCCTGTGACCTAAAGATGTCATGCACAGCCTACCATTAGCCATGTCATCCTGGGAATCAAGCCTTTGAATACATGGTCTTTTAAGGAACACTTATACAAGTTATATGTAATACATTATATTCTGCATCTCATTATGCAGAATTACATATATATATATATATATATATATATATATATATGTGTGTGTGTGTGTGTGTGTGTCTGTGTGTGTGTGTGTGTGTGTGTGTGTGTGTGAATAAACATCAAAAGCCTCTTTTGGAAATCAAATATATGTACAAAGTAAACTCATTATTCCTTTCTGATAATAGCTCTGTTGCATGTGTATAGAAGCTAGGTTACATTTCCTATATTTATGCATTTAGGTCTATTATTTTTAAGCTTGTAGTTGCCATACTAATTCCATAATCTGGTCTAATTTGTGGATTACTATTAAAACAATTACTATTGCCTTCATCAATCACAAGCTCCTTTAATTCATACAATATTCTAAGCAAGGTAAGTCCTACATCTAAAGTAGATAGGAAAGTTAACACTGTCATAGTAGGTGCTCAGGAAATTGTTCGGTATTGAACACAGCATCCTAACCTTCATTATGTGGATTTCACTGATTTTCACAAAGCCCAGAGATTCAATCAACAGATTCGGTGAGGCTCCAGGAATTTCATTAGCACTTATTCTCCACATTGAAAGCATGGTGACGAGTTGAAAAATGCACTAGCAGACTGAGTTTTCATGTCACCGGTCAAATTCACAATGCTCCTGGTAAGTCTCTGTTGGAACAACTCAAGAAAATAGGAATTAACATCAGAAACTGGCAAGTGTGCTCAAAACAGCAAAGAACAGAGAGTGCTGGACTACTCTTATTACTTCCCAAATTACTAACCAAATTTAAACATTTTACTCTGTCTTTGTAAAAATGACTTCTAATCCTCCCTTCCATCCTCAGTGGCACATCTTTGCAGTTTTGTGTACTAATACTATGTATTTCTTTTACCTTTAGACATTTTAACTAAGATGTTTTATTCTGGGATTAAACTCAGTTTATTAAGATGCAAAATCTTTGTGGAAATAATGCAAATTGTAAAGATGTAGTAAATTCATACCACATGATCTATAAATGTCTATTTGTTTATTTGCCCCTTAGGCAACATGCACATTAATACCTCCATGAGGATTACATCTAAAGTATGAGATGGGATTCTTTCTGGGGCACAATGTATTTATATACAATTTTTACTTAGCACTAGGGTGATTCATTGGTCTTTGGGATGTTGCAAACAGAAACAATGACACTTTTCATTTCATTTTAAAGTTTAATATTTGGTGTTTCTTTACTTTCTTAAGACCTCTCCAGTTCTCTGTGCTGAGAATGTCATACATAGCATGTTCATTGTCTTACTAACCAACAATACAACCAATTGTGTTACTGAACATAAATTGAAGTTCAGATGCAAAACACCTTTGCTATTGTGCCATATACTTCTCATACCTTCCTATTTATTTGTTCTTCTGTGCTTTCTGTTTCAGTCACTCACTTGGATAACTGTGGGACAACGATCATCCAACTTGCAGTTCCTTAAATCATTCTCTGAAATCCACGTCTATAAAGATTATATATAAATATATATATATATATATATATATATATATATATATATATATTACCTACAAGGTAACTGCAAGCCAGGTGCAGTGATGTACTCCTGTATTCCTGGCCACTCAGGAAACTGAAGGAATGGGGATCACATATACAAGCCCCACTGTGCTTCAGAGGTAGTTTACAACCAGATTGGGAAACTTAGTTAGATGCCATTTCAAAGAACAAAGGAAAGAAGTGATGAGGTTTTAGATGAGTGATTAGCTTGGCTTAGCATGCAGAAGGACTTAGGTTGTGTAGTCAGTGTTGCATAATAAAACAACTCACTATAGCTATGTTGTTGGCACTTGTGGGACCTATGATTTCTGTGTGCATCACCTCAAATAGACTGTTAATTCAGGAGAATACAAGGACAGTTATTAACATTATTTTCAACAAATTTTACATTGAAAATGATTTATTGAAAACATGATAGTATAGTATTCATTGCATATGTGTTCATTTCTAAGTTCTATATTTACTACAGCATGCATCAAATTAATTGTTGGAAGACAGGTACAAGTAGAATAAAGAAACAAATAATTCTTTAAATATAAAAGAAAAACATTTAGAAAAATGCACAGTACTGATTTTACTTACCAGTTGCCTGTGACTTACTGAACTTTTCCACTCTATATTTCTTTTGATATTCATATTAAGTAGACTTTTAATAAAATAGAATTATACTGAATCCCTGATATCTAAATAAATAAAAAATTCATGTAATTGTTTTAAATGATTTAAAGACACATGGTTTATGTTACGTGATTTTGTGTCAATATGAGCAATGTCACATATGCAGGTATCTACAGAGATAAGAATAGAGCTCAGAAACCTTGAAGGCGGAGTTGATGGTGGTGTGAGCTGCCTGGTATGGATTCTGGAAACTGAACTGGAGGACACTGGAAGAGCAGAGAGCACTCTTAAATACTCAGCCACCTCACTGGGTAAATTTTATTTAAAAATAATGAAAAAAAACTTTCTTTGCTATTAGTTGGGTTTTTTTCTTGGTTATAGCTCAGGTGTATCCTAATACTCTTGGTCTGTAATCATTAGCAATATGTTAAAAAGAATAAAATTTATGATAAATATACTAACTTCAATACTAAATATTCAGTGAATTTCAATATTCAAATGAATTATGTGACCAAAAGAAATACAACCATTAAAGGAAAATAACTTTATAAATGAAATTAAATCTCAGCAGTAACTTTTTAAATAACTTGGGAATTGTTTTCAGTTAAAAATTAGTATTCAGTAATTCTATAAAAGTCGTTCAGTGATAAACTTGCCTTAACAAAATAAGAAGATAACGCTAAGTTTTGAGTCAATTCAAGTAATTGTTTAGTGCACAGACTAAGCTAAGAGAAGCAAAAAATATTCTTTCCTTCAGTAGTAAGAGAATCCAATTTAAAACTGTCTCTTAAAAACTATGTGATCTTTATTTTATTATAACTTTCTTTCCTCATTAAAAAATTTTGTAATTTATAATTTAGTAGTAGCAGTTAACAATTTTACCTGAAATATTTTGATGTATATTTATCTTGTCTCACTTTATCTCAATGCCATATTATTGAGCACTTAAAATGAGAACACACAGTTGGTATTACTTATAATCTAAAAATCTTATTTTATCAGTGGATAATGGAGCAATTGAGAAAGAATCCAAATTAAAAAGAAAATGTAAATATCATCAAAACTAATTTTATATACATATATTGAAGAATGTGATTGAATGCCACAAATTTTAATAATCTGGAAAATCCAGATTCTTCAAACACAATATAAACCAAGCAAGGAAAGAATGACAAAAATAAAGAAGCAAAAATTCACATGTTGTAATTATGCTAACTAGTTATATTGGAGAGTCAATGAATGCAAATTAAGAGGTTATAATTTAATAAATAATCGAACAAAAACATCATCATGAAACTGTTCATCAAAAGAAGCAAGAAAGATTTCACTGACACATTGTACCAAATGGTTAAGGACGAAATGTCAAAATTTGTCTTGCTTTCAGAAATTACTAAATGAAGAAATATGTCTTAATATGCTAAAAGCCAATATCACCCTAAGTACATTGCAAGAAAGAAAAATCACAGACAAATACCTCCCAATAGACAGAAACTCTTCTAATATGTTACTAATCAAATATAAAAATATATAGGCTAACTAGAATAAACATGTAAATTTCATTACAAATATTTAACACACTCATTTATTGAAAAGTCAAATAATGTAATCAATCATATTAACAAAGTTAAAAAAATCATATTATTACATCAACTTACCAAAAATATTTGATGGGAACCACTATACCATTCAGGTTAGAGAGATTCTGTCAATACACAAGGGAGAAATTTAAACTGTTCTAAAAGAATGACCATTAAAATTTAACAGAATCTGCACTAATGACATTTAAATAACTTTTGCAAACTCAATAAACCTTGTGTATTGTGAGAGGGAGCCTCAATTTAGTACTCCTCCCAAAATCATAATGAATGAATGTAGGTTTGCATGACAAAATATAAAAGCACTGAAAGACAGTATACCTAAGCTCATTGAACACTGAAGATTGGGAAAGATATCTAAACCTTGGGTGAATGATATATTCTAGAACTAGTGATCAAAAGGCAGGGGACTCTGAGGGAAATGTGATGCCACCAAAACCCCTGAGAAACGCACAGTGTGGAAACATTAGTGCATATGTATACCTGGGAAAGTTAAGCAAAGAACATAGTACCAAATAGAACAGACCTCCCTTTTTGTGTTGGGTGAGAGGGGTTCAAGGGACTCACAAAATAACAGAGCCTAGTACCAAAGCTAGATACATGGCTTACAACAATAACTTCAGCAATGGTCAGTGAAAAGGAAGTCATAATTCATGGCTACACTAGTCTACATAGTAAGATCAAGAGATAAAATCTACACACACACACACATACAAAAAAAAACAACAGGCCTAAAATATAAAATGAATAAAACAACTCCTTCAAATAAACAAACAGAAAACATAAGTAATCAGGATTTTTCTTCTGCAATGTAGTCAGCCTCAGTGTGGGTTTACATTTTCTGATTGTCTACCCCAATATACTAGAACATATAACTGCATATCAATATATATATATATATATATATATATATTACATACTATATACATAATATATACTGATGTATAATATATAATATACTATGTATTTGTGATTTTCTGTATTCCTCATATTTTTGTGAAGTCGTGATTTTGACCTAAAACAAATGTCCCACATTCAGCTAACAGAACAAGTTTATCCGTAATTGGGACCACATCTCTCTATGCTCTCTAACGATTTCGTTGCTTGAGATACACAAATGTCTCCTGTGTTCTAACAGAATAAACGAAATATTTTATAGTTCCCCCATTAATAGCTACATCTGTTTTTACCAACCAACAGGAAGATTATGCTTCATAACTTTTCAGGAATTATGTCAAAGATATTTTCTTCCACTTCTTCCCCTCGACTGTTAACTTGAAGATATATATATCAATTCTCTCTGTGTGTGTGTATGTGTGTACATACGTGCAAATACCAGCAGTTTCTGATCTCATGAAGCTAGAAATTCAGGTGGTCGTGAGTCATCAGACATTGTTTTGTGCATGGAGCTCTAGTTCTCTGGAAAAGTAGCTAGCACTCTGAACTGAAGAGCCTGTTCTTCAGCACCTAGAGCACTATCTTGAAACAATGATAGGATGTTTGCTGACATGAAGCACTCAACACAACAGATGGCATAACAAAGCTGTGATCAGACAACAGTCCAAATAAGCTTCATTTGAAGGACGAGCATAAAGGAAATAACAGAAACTACAAAACACAAATCTTCATATCAACCTAGAGAATCATGGGAAAATAACTAAGTTTAACATGGGTAAAGTTTTACATTGAACTAATTACTTAAAATATATATTCTAGTTTTCTATAGAGACTTCAAACTTAAAAGCATAAATTTAGTTGATGTCGTGTGGACTTTTGACACTATTGACCGCAGATGTAAAGACAAAACTTAAATGTTTTCTTTTTTTTCTGTCATATAGTCTCATTATACCTCCACTTTGAGTACCTTTCTTCTGCTCTTTTTATAATTATGAAACATTAATTTATTCTTCATAGGAAAAAAACTTTCACAAGGCAATATTAAATTACATAAGACTGTCCAATGAAAAGATACGTGTAAAGATACATTTCAATGCTCTACAGATAGAACAGAGATAGGTTCTCTCTCTGTCCTCTGTAACCATGTGTATTTGGCTGAGTTTATAATTCCACCCATGAGTTCACTCCCATTGAGAGTACTTTAAGTCCAAATAGATGGCTGTTGATTACCTATCCCCATTCCCAAGATGATAGTGCTACAGCCCCAAATAGAGGTATGTGATTTTCCAGTTTTAAGGTTATTAGAATTTAGGGCTGAGTTGGAATATTGATCTATTTTCTTCTTTAGCCATTCACATATTATTTTCTAGTATTGTGGGAGTTAAACTTCAGGTAGAAGTCTTCCATTTCAGTTCCTCCTTCATTACACAGAGTCCTGTATCTGAACTGTGTCCTGCCTTTAGCAGTAGGGTGTTATCTTCTAGATCTGTGAGAAAACCAAGAGCTTTGAGTCATAAATGCAAAATAATGTCAGTGCCATTCAGTGCATACGTCTCTTCAAGATGATGGTCAGTGAGGTTCAAGAAATTCTCAAAACAATATACGCTATTGAAATTGTTTTGGGTTGCCTCATAGAACTTGAAGATAGGACCCTAATGTTGAATATAGCAAAAACTTTTCACACTGACTTGGAGGAACTGAGCTGGAACTGATCAGGAAGCCTTCTCCTTAAAGAATACCTCTTATAGTATCAAAAGATGCTATGAAAGTTGCCAAGGGAGAAAACCAGTGATCCGAATCAAATATAAAGCCAACAAACTGTAGTGACTAGTCCAGCAAGGTATCCTCAGTGGTGTTATAGTGGTACTTTTATATTGAGGGTAATCAACAGTTGTCCATTTGGAATTAAATTCTCCTCAATAACAAGGAATTCATGCCTTTGTAGAAAACCCAGCCAGCCACCAGTGGCTGGAGTGGTCGTAGACTCTAGCGGAGAGGCTATTGCTGCCACTTTCCTGTCTGAGGGTTATACCTATAACACTGGAAATCTTATGTTCATTGATTTTCATGTAATAATTCAGAAGTTTTACAAAGGAAATTTAGGAAAAATTAAATCCAGATAGTTATTTGTTCCTATATTTGGTATATTGGCTAGAATAAATTCATACAGACTTAGGTAATTTAAAAATTACAATTTAAAATTTTACTCTTGACTTCATAGAAAATATTAAGTCCTTTAACAATTTTAATACCTAAAGGAAAACAATTCATATTACTGATAAGTGACACCAGTCGTATGACTAATTGTTGATGTAAGTCAGTAATCCATTTAAGTTAAGGTTGATTCCTGATGGAAAAATTCTGAAGGAGAAAGAGACGGCTGAAAGGTCTCCCAATCACCAAACTTGGTAGAAGTTGAGCAATAATATCTTTTTTAAAAATTATTCATTTTTCTTTTATATGTATGATTGTTTTGTCTGAATGTATTTAAGTATACCCGTATTGTGCAAAGCCCATGGAGGTAGGAAGAGGTCATTGAATCCCCAGGAACTGGAGTTATGGATGGTTATTAGCTGCCATGTGGGTGCTAGCAATCAAACCCTAGTCCTCTAGAAGAGCAGTCCATCCTCTTAACTGCTGAGCCATCTCTTCAGCCCCTGAAATATCTTAAAAAAAAAAAAAGAATTATCTAGGTGTGGTGGCAGATGTCTTTAATACCAGCACTCAAGAGGGAGAGGGAGGCAGATCTCTGTGAGTTCAAGGCCTGCCTGGTCTATATAGTGAGCTCCAGGCCAGTTGGGGCTAGAGGGAGACTTTGTATCAAAAGAACTGAAAGATAAAAACAAGAAACCCAAACCCAAAGAATTATTGAATGATCAACTATGAAATTAACAGTATTGAGTGCCTAAGCATATAAACAAATCATTGAATAAATGTAGAGAAATTTGAAAATATCCAGCACAGAAGAATTTTCAAGAATTTTAATAGATAATACAACTTCTCTTTCTATTTTTCAAAAGACTTCTTTTTATTTTTCATTATGGGTGTGTCTATGGTTGTGCGCATGTTTTTCACCAGCATGCAGGTGTCTGTAGAGGCCAGGAGAGGGAATCAGATCCTCTGGAGCTGGAGCTATAGGACGTTGTATGCTGCCTGATGTGAATGCTGAGCTTTGAACCCTGATCCTCTGTCAGAGAAGAAACCGCTCTTAACTGCTGAGCCATCTCTCTAGCCTTGACAACTGTTGGCTCTTTAAAGGAAGGCTGGACTTTCCTCCAAAAAGAGCGAGCTTAAGGGGACAGCTGACCTAAATTAACACACTCACAGTGACAAGTCACATAATAACAGTACTTGTTTTGAGTGTGATGTGAATAAAATAACAATTCTGGTCTTCTAATCTCCTAATTCAAGTCCAGCTATGAGAGAAATACTTGAAAAATGCCTACTCAGGCAATTCTGTAAAACATCTAGATTTTAGAAGAAAGTTTCTATAAACAAGGAATATGTAGTGACACATCAACCTAAAACAGCATGGTGCCTTGTAAGGAATATTGAACGAAACAATGGTATGTAAAGAACAATTAAAACTTAAGTTAACGTGTTAGCTAACAGCAATGCATTGACACACATTAATTAAGAGTAAAAATGTGCTATATTGTATACCAGAAGCTAACCATCAGTGATACCATAAGATACTATCTGTGACTCTTTCTCTGATTCTTCCTATGTATAGTTTTACCAAGTGCTTTCTATATATTACCTCATTGAATTCTCATCGTTCTGTGATGTAGCTATTCATTTACCATTGGGAAGAAACATGAGTCTATACAAGTTCTGCAACTTGACTGAAGCACTCAAGTTGTGCTTAGTAGATGGTGGGCTTGGATTGCTTGATTCAGTTCCTTTCTGAAACAACTCAAAAGTATAAGATGTTTATGCTAATAATATATTTTATAATCTTCTTTAAACACACATTAAATGTACACATTGACATATACATCATTTTATATTCATTGGGTCAAGCTGAGTGTTGGTATCTATGGAAGTTATAAAGAAATGATAGGGAATGAGTATTTGGGGTTTTGAGATCAGATTGACTAGACTCATGTTCAACTATACAATTTCGTAGCATGGCCATTGGTGCAACTTCTCTGTGGCTTGTTGAACTCTTGAATAACAGATGAATGATGATATTATGCCCATTTTAATTTAATTTATTTTATTTATTCTTTGTTTTTGTCATTTGAGGTCATCTCCCTGTAACCACAGTGGACCTGGAACTTGCAATGAAGACGAAGTTGGCCTTGATCTATGAGAAATCTACCGGCCTCTGCCTCCCAAGTATGAATATTAAAGGTATGCACCACCATACCAGGAAAACCTATATTATTTTTAAGAAACATATTAATTTTTCCATATTAATTATGAGGAGTCCAGAGAGAGACTGTTAATCTTTGGGAACAGACAATGAATCAGAGATGAATCTTGACAGAGTGGTGTTCATGGAAACAGAAGAAATTTCAAGAAACATAAGGACAAGGAATGTGATCATGACATCATGAGGGAGTATGTTCAAGTCTTGAGATCATGATCGAATAGGACAGGGGCAAATGGTTTATAAGCCTTTAGATTGAGCATCACACTATGTAAGGTATTTTCTGTGAGCCTAAGACAGGGAGGCTTGGTTCACATTCTTTAGGAAGAAGTTCTCAATATCTTGAAGTTGACCTCCAAGATATTCTACATAGAAACTGGACCCTGGCAATGGCCTATAATGATACTTATTTAATTTTACATAGATTCCAGATAAAAAACTGTTTAATTTAAATTTCAAGCTTTTAAGTGTTACTGAGAGTATGATGAGAACTAATGAAGGGCTTTGGGGTCCAGGTTTGACATGGGATGGTTACATACTTTAGGAACAAAGTTGGTAGTAAGGTTAAAGAACAAGACAGAGCTATGCCCAATTAGAAAGGAGCCTTTTTTGTATACAAGGAATTACAAGGCTATGCAATGATATCATAATAGATTTATTCTTACTTGAGGGATCAAAACAAATGGAGAAAATTTAGGTTAAATTCTCAAGATTTTATGCCACGTCGGAGAGGAAAACATAAATAGGAATAAGTGTGTGCATGCACAGAGTCACAGGGGCGTGTGTGTGTGTGTGTGTGTGTGTGTGTGTGTGTGTGTGTGTATGAACTCATGTGCATGGAATTTCTGAATGAAAATAGAAATAAACAAATTCAATCATGCTCGATTAAATACTTAAATTATAGGTTGTTTTTGGCACACGTGATAAAATGAGATTTCGCGATAGTCTCATCATGTATAAATGATGATTTCATTGATTTTATGCCACGTTGGAGAGGAAAACATAAATAGGAATAAGTGTGTGCATGCACAGAGTCACAGGGGCGTGTGTGTGTGTGTGTGTGTGTGTGTGTGTGTGTGTATGAACTCATGTGCATGGAATTTCTGAATGAAAATAGAAATAAACAAATTCAATCATGCTCGATTAAATACTTAAATTATAGGTTGTTTTTGGCACATGTGATAAAATGAGATTTCGCGATAGTCTCATCATGTATAAGTGATGATTTCATAGATTTCTAAGATTCAGATTCCACAACATAGATTTTTGAACATACTACGTGTAAGAAACAGTGTGCCCTGGAACTGAATGAATGAACCCTGCAATATATCAGCAAAGACGTAAACTAGGATGAAATTTCACAAGTGAGTATTAGAATGAGAACTTATCAATGGAAGGACATGGGTGTTTCCAGTAGATATTGCTGCTGCTCTGATCATGTGCCCAAAAAGCATCTTGACTTGAGGACTCATTTGCTTCAATTGCTTGCCAATGCTGATTTAAACTGGCAAACTTTTGCACAGCATCATCGTCTCAACTGTGAAACAACTGGATTTCCCTCTTAGATAAAGTGTCTCTCTCCAATTATTTTGTTGTTGGTGGTGTTTGCTTGTCTGTTTCTTGAGACATGGTATCCCTATAGCCCCGCCAGCTTGGAACTCACTATAAGACTAGGATGGCCTTAATCTCACAGAGATCTCCCTCCAGATTGCCCAGTTAAAAACATATGCTACCAGGAAAGTGTTTTTCCCCATTTGGACTCAGTTTTAGTAACAGTCAGGACCCCTGTGGAATATCACAGGAAAACAGCCAATTTCTTCAAATCTCCCACTAAGTCACGAAGAAAATATGATAAATCTTCACAGTTCTGCAGAATATGCATTTAAAGCTTATATAATAAGAAAGAAGCATTTTACCAATATAGATCAATTAACAGTATTTATTTTCCTCAACAATTTTGAGTACATTATATCAAATGAGAGCTTTCAAAATTAACAAGAATTTAATAAATACTCTAAACAAGAATAAATATTTAATAAATGTGTAAACTTTGAACATACTTTCCTAGAAAGTTTAAAAGAAAAATTATATTCTAAAGAAGACAAGGTAGCGAATCCTATTGCAAATTAGATACTTCAAGACACTTTGTTTTACTAACATTATAGAAACAAATGATCCCCTGCATGAAATTATCAAAGATTCAATAATAATAATAATAATAAAATTAATTAGCCACCAAGTATCACATATCACTAGATAATTTTTAGCTTAACTTCTACAAATAATTTAAGTAGTACATCCATGTTGCTGTAGTCTTATAATTTTTATAATAATACTTATTAAATTAAATTACCTCAATTTTAGACAATATTCAAAATTTAAAATGAGATTCATGCTAAAACCTGTCTCATTTTCACAGAATCTAATGAATCAATGATAAATCAGTGGAGATGGGGTGTTTTAATTGCTGGTCTATATGGCAGATCCTATTAGAAAAAGATCAAATATTTCAAGTTTATTTAAAATATTTCAAATTTAATATATTTGCCAATCATTTTCAAGTAATCAAACCTAACTGTTTAAATTAAAATTTTAGGTTTCAATTAAAAAATGTGAGGCATTATTTTTTTTCAAATTTCATATTACATATTAAAGTTGACCACTTTATTGATCATCTGAGTTTCACAGGTAAAACTATCAGGAAAATTTCTTTAAATGATTATTAAAATGCTTGCACAATGAAATAACAAAAATTATGAAAATTAGCTCTATAATGAAAAGAAAAATTGCAACTCATGATCAGAACTGTCTTTAAACAGTTACATGAGACATTAAACATATGGGTGCTATAGTTTTTAGTTATTTTGCCAAACTTGGCTTCAAAGTGTTACAATAACCTATTAAGTTTTCCCAAGATTAATAAGAACAGAATAATAAGCTCATTTTACATAATTCTGTAGGACCTTCATTTTTCTTAAAAGACAGGACCCTCACTTTAGCCATTAAAACCTTCTTGTCAGCTCACCCCTCCCTAACTGAAAAGTCCCAAAAGTCATAAGGGCTATGTCAGCATCTCCTGTCACAAAAGCCATGTCAACAACTTGTGGTAAGTGAGATAATGTCTGGGATAATAACAGAAAAAGCCCCTTTTCTAATAAAAATAGACTTCTGGTTAAAACATTTGTCCAGTCAACATTTTGTAATATGTCACAATGCTTGTGGAATAAGGATGGACTATGTAAAAGTTGTGTTTTGTAACCCTGGTCTGTGCCAATCTATAGCCTGTATGTCAATATATGATAATCTTGTGGTTTTTTGCTATAAAAGCTTGGTCTGAGCAGGGCCGGGGGGGCTTAGCTTCCTGAGGCTAAGTCACCCACTTGTACAAGTGCAATAAAATCCTTAAATCCTCATGCTGCTTGCATCTGACGGTCTGGATTCTTGGGACTGACACTCAGACAGCCTGAAGGGGTTCGAGTCCCCTAGGCTGAGAGTGGGAGTGGGGCGAGGCTCCCCGAGGTTGGGCTCTCAGGCAGCCCTGGGAGGGGTTCGAGTCCCCTTGGCTGAGAGTGAGAACCAACAATTCCAACAGTTTTGTTGCACTGATTGATAAAACCAATGATTTTATGTATTCAATAGACAAACTAACTTTTTAAAACAAGATAGTCTTCAATGGCAGAATCATGATAGAATACAATAGTATGAATTCAAAATTGGTTGTTTAATGTTACAACTTTGAATTGGAGAGAACTAATGAATCTGTGTTTTCAATATGATTATGATGATGATGATGATGATGATGATGATATCACCAATTAGCAGTGATGCAAATGTATTTGGGAAAATGCAATACCACAGTATACATTTTCTAATCTAATCTGTACATACATAAAATGAAAGAATTTTATTTTTCACATTGTTGGAATTCTGGTTGCAACTTGTTATTCAACTAAAATACTATTCAATATCTACCTTGGTGAAGAACTCTAACAAAATTTATTAAGTTTTTACTAAGAACTTAGTGGAGAACATTGATTATTCTCTGCAAATTCAATTCTAATCCTACCTTTCAGTTTAAACGGCATACGCCAAATACTGTAGCTAGGTTTATTGCTTCTAAGGGAACTTCATGGCATGTACACATCTAAGTTGAGCAGTGTTCACTGTCAGTCATGGCCATAAATCTTGGATGTACAATTTATCATATTGTTATAGACATTGACCTGAATCTATGCCTAACCCTATCTAATGAAAACATAATATAAACACTTCTATTAAAAGTGAACAATAAAGTAACAGAACTTAGTTAAATAGCTATAGACCAAGGCTCTAAAAACCAATATATAATACATAATAATATAATAAATATTATAAAGTATATAGTGAATATTTAATATACTGTAAAATATATAACATGTAAAGAATTTATAGTTTTTAGAAAGCTCATATTAATCAATTTCATTTTTTGGAATCTGATGCATTCTAAAATATTAAACAATTATTAAATATTTATGTTATGTATTTGTCACCAATTACCCTGAATTCAAATATTTAGCATTATTGATCAATACCAGTTCAGAATGGTTTGTTTATATGTATATTCTACTATGTGCCTTTATATTGAATATCATACTCAGGGAGAAGTGCAATGAAAAATTCATTCATAGCCTGTTCTGATATAACAGCTATTAGAAGGCATAGGCAGTAGACGCCTCAGTAAGAGACAAGGACAGCTGGCCTTCAGAGGTTAGTAATCACTGACAAAGTCGATGAATTAAAGTAGGATAAGGAAGAGCATCTTTACTAAATGTCCACTCCTCATAAATCTCCTGGTTTGTCACAACTTACAATTTTCTACTGATGCACAATGGTCACTGCTCTGAGATAGGTAAAATGAACTTTTAATTCACTTATTTATATCTTTACCTCCCTTTGCCAATCATCAGTAGCAAGCTGAATCAATGTAAAAATTGACCTACTCATCTTAAATCCACAGGCAATACCAAATGACCCATTTTCTACAGATAGAAAAAAAGTTCTGTGTTTCTTTTGAAGAATAATCATTTTATGTTTGCTGGTCTGTTAGTTTGATTTCGAGAGATTAAATATTTTTCTAATCCTTGTATACACTCAAGAAACTTGCCAAAGTTAGAAGATATGATGTGTAAAGTCTTCAAGGGAAGCCAGTATTTTGTCAACATATTTTCACACTATTGTGCATGTATAAATGACACTAAAGTAGAAGAATATGAGTCCCTGAAGACCACTGAGGCCCAGGCATCCCATTCCAAAATACTCAACCCATAGTTATTTCTTAGAAGTAGAGCAAAGATTGCTGCATATTTCATCTGTTCCCCAAAGGTGAGATGAAGAAAGGGTTAGACTACTGATGAGCAGGTGTTTCAGGAATATGGCACTTTTCCCATTAAACAAGCTTTTTGTAGATAGGTTTACTTTGGGCTTCATAAATTTTTAATGCATTTTTACAGTTTCATACAATGTAATTTGACTATGCTGAGATTTTTGTCTTGTTTAAGTTTACACAGGATTTGTGGATGCTGACACCCGATAATGACCCCTGGCCTCTACACACTCCATACCCCCACACAATACTTGGAAAAAGTATCTGTATTGAAGATGTCATTGTCATTATTCCTCAATCATTACAGTATAATAGCAATTTGCATATCATTTACATTGTATTAGGCAAACAAGAGTGTTAAAACACTTTGTTGACTTAAATATTAATAATGCGAGTTAAGGCAGCTCAGCGGTTAGAAGCAGGAACTGCTGCTGCAGAGAACCTGAATTCAGCTCCCAGCATCCGTGTCAGGTGTCTCACAACAGCCTGTAAGTCGTTACAGGGGATCCAAAACCCTCTCCTGTGCTACTCCAGAAGTACCTGCACTCACATGTACCTACCCACACACATACAAATATATATATATATATATATATAAAATCAAAAATTAAATATTAAAATATTATTTACCAAAACATCAGTTAAGTGGTCATAAATGATGGAATGATGGCAAAAATATTTTCTGCAGTTTTAAAATCAATTAATTCAATATTTTTCTTCAATTCATAAATTAATGAATTATTAGATTCTTACATGACAATTATCATATATTTTATTTAGAGATATTTCAACATTTAAGGGAAATAACGAGCTCATAGTTCAAATAATATTTCATGTAAGTCTATAAGGAGATGAAATATTCATGAGAAAGAGTAAACATGCTTCAGATAGACATGTATCCAATTGTCAATACAATAGAGGAAATTCCCTAAATCCTCTTCTCAGGTGTGTTAAATTGATGTTTTCTTATATAGCTTACTTAGAAGTTAGAAATTTCTCAAATGCAGCTTCATAGCCAAAGCCCATCCAAGCTTGGATGACAGCTCTCTAAAGAAGGAAACCTGGAGAGCACTGCACAACCTGCAGGAAGTTCAGTGGTTTAAACTGTCCTTTCCCCGTTGCCCAATTTGTCTGAACCTCTTCTAGGTGAGTTAGTGTCCCCTTCATCTAGGCAGCTTGGCTTATCTGAAAATGTCTCCGCACTCTTACAGCATATATAGAAGCTGTTCTCCAGTGGTGGCCAAGACTAGATCTCATGCTTGTATTCAAACTTGGTAATAAGTAAAAGACTACAACATGGGGCTGGTTTTGAAGACATGAATTGGTCATGGAGATCAGACTTGGCATCATTTGGAATGATTGGACACAGAGCAGAGAGGCCAGGAGGACACAGACATATGTGCAGCCTCAGTTGTGGTAGAAACTTCAGCATATTAGAAATGCCAAGTCTGTGGGACAAGCATCAATGGCAACTGCAGAGTGTCGTTCTTCTGTGCCTATAAGATAAGATGTGTTTGCTGTGGATGCCAGAGTCAAAGACATCCAGATGTCTGAGCCCATACAGCCCTCAAGATCATGAGTAAATTCCACATCTATACTGCTATGCTTCGGTTTTGCTTAAGTGCTGTCTTTTCTTATCTTTTGAAACAAGAATGTATGTGGCTTACTTTGATTGTGTAGGAACCCATGGTTGAGAAACTTTGGATTATTTTAAGAAACACTGAGCTTTAAAAATATTTGAACTTTTAAGGACTATAAGAGTCTTAAAGTTATATAATTTTTATTCTTTATATTAACATAAGCTCATGGGGTCAATGGAATTGTTATTGCATAACAGTGAGGTGCTTGTGTCAAGGTGATAATAAGTCATTGCCCTGGAGCACTTGCGTTGTCAACTTAACATACTTGGGAGAGGGAACCTCAGTTGAGGATTTCCTTCTTTGGAATGGACTGTGTCCTTGTCTGTGAGGCCCTTTCTTGATAGGTGAATAATGTGAGAGGGCCCAGCCCACTCTGGGGGGTGACATCGTAGCTCTAGGTTATGTAACAAAGCAGGCTGAACACAGGCCAAAGGAGCAAGCCAGTAAGCAGAACTCCACCATGGATTCTGCTTCAGCTTCTACCTCTAGTTTCCTGCCCTGCTTTTCTCAGTGATGAAATATGTTTTCAACGCCCAAGATGAAATAAACTTTCCTCCTCATGGTACTTTTGGTCAGTGTTTTATTTCACAGCAACAGAAATGAAGTTATTACAGTAACCATTAAAAAATAATTACCTTTCTGATTTATTTTCACCTGGACTCTTACTGATATATAAAAGTAATAGTGAATTGTGTTGAATGTGTGAGGAAGTGGGAATTTTTATTCAAGATTTCAGATTAAGATGGCTAAACGTCTAATATTATGAATATACTTAGATTAATAAAATAAAATGTGCTGTAGGAATTAATATACAATAAAATGTAATTGGATTGTAACATCATGAAAACTGTAATAAAGCAATCAAATCATAGTAGGGTGTTAAATGGTGGATAAGTCAAAATAATAACATTATTTTGGCCACTATTAAATAGGATCAGTTCTGCATGGTAAATATAAATAGTAAGAACTAGATTGTTCCCAAACACAGAACATTTTATATTTGGAATATTCATGAATATGTGAAAATACAAATATTTATAAAGTTAATGATTTAAGAATTTGTATCGTAATGTATCTGAAGTTAAAAAATATTATCAAATTTTGAATAATTTTCACAAATACTCATCTCAATTTACATTCTTCTGCATTTTTTATTTATTCTCAATGTCACCCATATTCCCACACGTAGAATTTGTTTTCATCAAATAAGAGTAAACTGGACTAATGGCTATTCAAAATTGTTTAAATTTTAAGATACTGAACAAAGAAATTAAAGAATATAACAGAAGATGAAAAGACCTCCCATACTCACAGATTGGTAATATTAATATTTTGAAGACGAACAATTTACTAAAACCAATCTACAAATTCAAGGTAAAAACTGGTAAAATTCCAACACAAGTCTTCATAGAAATTGAAAAAAAATCAACTCAAATTTCATACGGAATCACAGAAACCAGGATATTCAATTACTACCAAATAATAAAAGAACTGCTTGAGGCATAACCACCTCTGATCTCAAATTTTAATACAAATTATTCTGTAAAGTTATAGTCATTAAAGCAGCATGGTACTGGCATACAACTAGACACACTGCTGAATGGAATAGTTTGAGCATCAAGATTTAAGTAGACTCATTTGTAGCCATCTGATTTCTGACAAAGGAGTCGCAAATTGACATTGGAGAAAAGATAACATGTTCAAAAAATGGTGGTGGGTAGTTTTCATTGAGCTAGAAGGTGCTACGCATGAAACTAGAAGAAGGAAAAAAAAAAAAAAAAAACCTGGCCTGGCATGATATGCCCACTGATGCAAATATGACCTGAATAGTATGGACATAATTTCTGTCTTTCTAATTGGATTCAAGGTTCTCTTCATAGGATAGAGTCCATATCTGACACTGCTTTTAGGCTTAGGATACTGAGTCTAAACATTTCCCAGGTTATAGGAAGAGCCTAATAATAGGTTTTCTGCTAAATGGCTATAGTATTAACCTGAATCCTAGTAACTTAATTTTATACCTATAGATGAATGCATTGCTCAACTCTCACCAGAGAACTTTTCTTATGCAACGGTTGAAGATTAACAGAGAAACCCATAATGAGTGATGTACAGAGAATAAGAGGCCGAAGAGTACTTATCCCTGAACAGGACACTTATATGAAAGACAGGCCTGTTAATGCTCAGTCACCACTAGGGAAGATGGAGAAGAAAGGTTGTAAGATCCAGGTGGATGACTAGAAGGAAATAGTTTTCGAGAGAGTTGGTCAGTTACTCATGAATTCAGAGCAATGTGGGCTAGCATGCAGAAGTCTCATGCAAGCTCAAGCCAGACAAATCCCCAGTACAGACATATGAAAGTGGATAAAAATGCCTCCCTCTATCTGAGGAACTATTAGCTACCAAGGACATATATGAGAGCAGGGGTGTAGATCTCTTTCAAGGATGTGACTCTTGGTAAGCCAACAGGACTCCAGTTTATGGACCCACATTGAAGAACATTTGGGAACAGAAATTAGACTCCATAGGAATATATATATATATATATATATATATATGTATACATATATATATATATAAATCCAATGATGGGCAGTAATGGGAGTTGCAAATAGGGGCAGGGATTTCTAAATATGGTCGAAATGAATTGTATAAATTGTAAAATTTCAATAAAATTATAAACTTAATCCCAAAAGTCTATACATTTTTATTATAGATAATTTTAAATGTGTGTGTCTATTTTCATATGTTGTATTAGTAGGCATAAGTGCGTTAAATATATTTAAATTTTTATATATCCTATTTCTGTTCTCTCTATTTTTTTGCACATATTTTTGTGGATATGAAAGACAGCACTTGTATTACCGGTTAGGGGCAAAGTCATTATGTCTCCAGTGTGCTTTACCTTTCCTAGACATGTGTTGCTAATAAGACCAATAATTATGACTTGATTCGACTGAATCTAGACAATGGGCCATCTTTATTTTTCTCCTCAGTGATAGACCTTAACAAAACTGGTACAGCAAGAACTTTCACCCAAATGCTCCTAATGAGGACTTTGCACTGCCCAAAAGGAAAAAAGTTTTGAGAAATGTTACAGAGAATGCAAAACATAAAAATGGACAATACAGAAGTACAGATTGGGAGGAAGACATATTTCTTACTGAGTTTATTGTTATAGACTTGTTCAATGTTAATATTATTTTATATTATATTATGTTAACATTATATACATATTATATATGCATATATGTATGTAATATGTATGATATATAAATATGTCACATAAACAGTCTTGCTAAAATTTGTTCCAATATTCATTACATTCCATTATGTATGTGGTTATTTTATTATTACTATTTTTAAATATAATCTCAATAATATAAGGATTTCAGATTATAAATTTAGATAAATATGTCACTTGGATAGAACTTGATAAATTCCAGAAAGCTGAATAACATGTTTAAAGTAAATTATTATTTCCCACATAACACACTATGATCTAAGAAGAAAGCATTATTATTTGACAAATGTCTTTTATCTATTTCTTTACTGCTGTCAGTGTCAGCAATAATATTTTCATTGAAACAGAATTAACAGATAATGTATGAAACAAAAAAGTCCATGGTTACTATATGTGAAAAATAGACACCTGTTTAAACTGCAAGAGTAATTGAATAACTCAAAAGCTCAAACAAATGACACTGCAATTTCCCTTATTTAGAGGTTGTGAGAATAACAGAATCTCCCACCTTGGCGATGCCCTAAGTGTTCTCAGGCACAGGCCATTGCAAACATTCATTTATCTTTTATTCACTTTCTTCCTGAATTAGTTCATGAATTTCAACAGTTCAGTTGTAACAAATCATTTAACTGTTTGCAGTAGAAGTTCATTTACAATATGTTCATCCAGAAAACTGATAGTTGTTTCAATTTGTGAAAGAAATTTGATTTAGCATGCTATCTCCAAATATTAGCCATGAATATGATGAGAATAGCTATGTGTCTTTGATTAGATTACAACTGTATAGTGATAATCGTTGCTTCATTTAAACATCACATAAGAATCATAATATTGTAAAGAAAGAAAAATATACATTAAAGCTCACTGAAAAAAATCTGCATTACATGACTTCATGCATTTTTATGTATATATGTGATAGAGGATGTACATGTGCTTGTGTAACACCATTTTCTGGAGATATAAACAATGTCTACCCAGCCCAGATACAGAATCAATGACAAAACAATGTAAAGACCACTCCACATGCCAGTTTAGTCAATCAATGAGTTTAATCAGGATTGTTTACTGGAATTTTTGTGAAAAAATTTCCTACAGGATCAGAAATTACTGAAAGACAGCTGCATTACTAAAAGCCACCTACCATGGGAGATAGCTCACAAAAGGTGAATGCCTGGAGCTCCCTGCACAACTTGCAGGCAGCTCACAGCTTGGAAAGTATCTCTTCTAGGTTCACAGTGACTCTGAAGCTCTTCCAAGCAGTTTGCCTGGTCTGAATGACATGTCAGCAGCTCTGCTTCTCTGAGAATTCTTATTGCTTTTATATGTTTAGGGAGGAAGAGGTCTAATGAGTCTGGGTAGAGTCAAAGACTTCCTTTAGCCTTTGGTTTGTTTATTTATTGAGCTTATTGAGGCTCCCTGAAGCATTTAAATTTTCATCTCTCTTTAAAATACCCTCTATCTTAATGAGTTGCCTTTCAACATAGAAGGCTTTATCTCTAAGAAAAGTGCTACACAACATGTCTACATGCTATAACATGATATACAGTGTATGACATATGTTTAATAAAGGTTAAAATTGGTATACTGCTTCAGAAAACATAGAGAAATAGAAATAATACATGCATTCACATGAACATGGACATATAAGATGGAACTAGTAATATAGAGAAAGACAGAGGTAGTGATAGTTTGTTCAAAGTAAAATTTTATCTACACCAGGACTTAAAGAAGTTGGGTTCATTTAAACAAAAACATATCTAATAATATAAAAAAACAATTCCATAGACAATGTCATGTGTTTGACTTCATCCAAATCAATAATAAACAACAAACAATGATAACATTTGATAATGAAATAGAAAATAATCTACATATGCATATTAGTTACTTTTAGCTGTGATAAAACACCATCACCAAAACAATTGATAGAAGGAATCTTTTATTTGGGTTTACAGTTCCACAAGGTTAAGAGTTCATCATGGCAGAAGGCATGCCAGCAAGCTGCAGGCATGGTGATAGGACCAGGAATCTGAGAGGTCACATCTTCAACCAAAAACACAGAATCAGAGAGAAAAAAATGGCAAAGGAAGCAAGGTGATGAATTCTGGTTGCTTTACCCGGGTGACACATTTCCTCTACACTTCCTAAAGATTCTTTGACCTCCCAAATGTTGCCACCAACTGAGGATCAAGTGTTAAAATGTTTGAGCCTCTGGAGAATATTTCTCATTCGATCCACTACAGTAGGTAACAAGTTTATAAAATCTACATCTTACTTCACAATGAAAATTATCGTGAAAATTGCTAAAACCTGTTATTTGAACACTATTTTTTACAGTATAGTTTGCTTGAACGTGATTTATATTTACTTTCGACCCTGCAAAAAATTACGTCAATGCCAGTAATAAATCTTTAAATGCTTTTTAACCTTACAAGCTCTTTATAAGCTGAAATATAATCAATAAACAGGGAAGAAAAACTGAGTGTGATTCATCTTTTAAGTCAGAGTAATTCTATCTTAATGTCAATAATTTGGAATACAAATGCCAAACCAAAGCCTATTTACAAAAAAAAATGTGAACATAAAAGACAGTAAGACATATTCAGTTTATTTTTGAATGTTAAATTAATCTTAATAAATGCAATACCTATATATTTGATGTTTTAGAAAGACAATAATTTTATTTTATTTTGTTCTTTTGTGATTCTCCTAATTATAAGTGTTAGGTCCTTGATTTGAGAATGATCAAGAAAGACCACAAATATAAATTTTTGAAAAGCCAAATTTATTTAAGAGTAATTACTCCATCTAGCTTGGGCTACAGCTCGGTGTCCAATATGGAGAGCAGCAGCCCTGAGCAGGGGGCAGAGGTATTTTTATAGGACAAAACCACAGACTGCATGACCTTTATTATGATTGGCTGGGGCATTTGAAAGACTTACTGGGTCTTTTTCATTGGCTACACTTAATTCAGTAAACCATTAGTCCTCCCCTTTCCCACCCAAGGATTTCCAAATGTGGTTACATCAGTTGAGGCATCAAGCCATCTGATTTCTGGTAACTGACACTCGGAGGTTGGGGAAATGGAAAATGGAGGGTGCAAGTTTCAAATGGCGTTTGTGTGGCTTTAACCATTTTTCTCATCCCCCCTTGGAGTTGTGGGTGGTTTAAATCCTTAAGCCAAACATTTTATAGAAACAAAAGGAGTGGTAAGATGGTGCACTCTAGGGGCGTCAGGTAGTAGTTTGGGGTAGTTCTATGTCATTATAAACATAGGTGTTTGGGAATTGACCAAGCTGTGCATAATGAGTGTGCAAGGCCATAAGCTGGATGGACTGCATCCTGGTCCTGATAAAATTTGCAAGTGAATTCAGGATGCATGGACCACAGGTCAATGCATGAGGAACAGGAGGAGAGGTCCAGCTATGGCCCTGATGAGGGAAGTTAGCCATGGGGATCTTGAAAATAGGGACTTACACCAATTGAAGTGATAGCCCAGATTCTTATCATATCACCCCCTGAAAGAGGTCATCCCAATTGCCAATAGGGAATTGGGTGTTGACTGCTCTGGCTTCTTAGAGCTGAAGAGGGATGGATGTAGGTTGTGGCAATTGGGGTACCTCTCCAGTGAGTCTATCTAAAATGTCCCTAAACAGCATAGATATTAGCTTTAGGGAGTAAAGAAAGTCCTTGACTGATGCCAGGGAAGAATTCAAATGTTCAATTTAAAGTCCATTAGAATTTTTATTTTATTTTATTTTTTGGTTAAGACTTTCAATAGCATTCAACTGCTGCGTTCCCCCTTATTTTTCTTTCTGGCTGTCAGGGCTGAACTTGAGAGTCTTGAAGTCAGAATCTGTTTTTAGGTACCTTGATAGCTTGCTTGAATGACTAGAATCAGCATAAGTTCCCTCCCCAAAGGCTTCTAGACAGGGAGAGAAAAGAAATTAGTTATCATTTCATTTTTAGGTCAGAGCAATGGTAGGCTTGCCTTTCTTGGCTGCAGGTATGCACTGTAGTGTTGAAGTAGGCCAAGATTTTAAGTCTCACATTTTAGTAGCATTTTCTGTTTAGAACAAAAATCATTAGTGCTTATATTCATTTAAACCTAATGTCTGGGAAGTATAATACCTTGTACTTTTAAAGGAGTGTACTAATCATTTTAAATTTTGGTTATACTTTCCTTTTGGGTTTTTAAGATCATACAATTAAGCCCAAACAAACAAACATTTTTATTCTTAAGGTCAATTGAGTATCTGTTCCTCAGGGGGATCAAATGGGCTTGAGAGTAGTCCCTGTTTTACCAGTTCCACCTGTGTGAAGATAAGTCAGAATGTTTTGATAGACCATAAGCAATTGAGGAAATATTTTCCTGCCTTGACCTTTGCAGACTGGACACTGGTTTGAGTCCTTCTAGTGGGGTCTCCATGACCTCCCTGAACAGGAGGACAGCTGACCCATCACAGTTATAGTATATTTCAAGAGCTGCCCCATAATCCCCTGGAACTTAGTTGATCTTGGAAGGCAAGAGACAAAAATTGTCCCTTTAAGTCCCTCTGACCATAGGTCAGTTCCTCCAATCTGGTATTTTCAATTGCTGTATGCTATGGAGCTAAAGCTTGGGCAAAACCCAAATATTTTTGAATAAACCTTGACTAGAAATATATTTGTTCTTCAGACTATTTGGACTATTACTTCAGAAAATTTAAGATTATTTATATTTTTTATTGTTTATATATAACATATTGATTCAGACCTTTAATCACTTGCATAGACTTTCTCATTTCTCTAGTCTGTAAATATTCAGTAATCATAATTTTTCTATATAGATCTTTCTTAATGAAATATCGCCATTTCTATATTTTTTTTAATATTGTCTTTTATCTTTTTATTTTTTTTTAGTACCATGAGACGTAAAAACATTAAAAAGTTAATTTTCCTTTTGTTTAGAAAATGTACTTCCTGGGGATACTAAGCACTATTTACAATCCAGTGTTTGATCATTTTAAAGTTTACCCGGGAGAATGAATGACTTTACTCATGCTGATGGGTAAGGTATTAATAACAGGTATATGGTTGACCTGAGAGTAGTTGCACTGCAAAGTCTTTATCCAGCATGGATGTTGACTTTTCTATAACCTTATGGGTCAAGTCCTTTTTTCCTAGCTTTCCTAGATTTCCTCCCCAAATGCAGGAGACCATTTGTGATTAGGGAAAAATTATATACAGCTAGCTGGGAGGAGTGGCTAGATACTCAGGTGATGGTCCAATGACTTTGCCTACTCCTCTTTTAGTGAAAGAACACAACCATTAACAAACCCAGCTGTGATGAACTTTTATAAATAAGCACAGCTGAAGTCATGAGGATGGCAGTTACTAGACTCAGAAGCATGCTGTACAGCATCATCTTAATAAAATAATATAAAATGCAAATTACATAAGATAAATGTACAATGAACTTTATAAGTTCTTTAGTAAAACCTTCGAGAAAACACAGAAACCGTTTTTTTTTGTTTGTTTGTTTGTTTTGTTTTTTACTTTATTTAAGAGAGTTGGTCTAACAAAACCTTGCTTTAGGTCTTGATGGAGTATAAACACTAGGTAGAAAGGAGCAACTGGTGATAGTAATACACTACCAAATTGAAGTTTAGAATCCAGCAAAAATCAGTGGCTGAGGAATTGTAGACAGAGGGTGCTATCTTTTTAAAGTACTGTGAATTGTTTCCTTTACTACATGTTTGCCTTAGTCTGTATTAGTGACCTTTTTATTATTGTGAAAAAATAGAGAATTTCAGGAGTTACTTTTGTTATAGACATTTTATAACATGAGATAACAATAACCTTTGTTGGAATTAGTTTATCCCTTAGTTAATCTCAATAGCATAATGGGTTTACTCAGAGGCTGTTTTGTTCTTCTTTTCTTCCTGTCACAGAGTCAGGGGGTCATCCTGAAACTGTCCAAAAGTCTTGAAGAACACCCTGAGATATCAGGCTTGTGTCTGAAGTGGGAGGGCAAATCCTATCTCCAGAGTCAGCTTCTCAGTGAGCTCAAACAGCATGTAACAATTTACCAATATTATTTACACAAAGAGGCATTAATTTAACACAGCAGTTTATATTGCATAGGAGAGGTGTTGAGTTTAGTCACTATTAGTAGAAATGAAAACAACTGTCAGTTGTAACTTGTATACATTTATCTATGCAGGTGAGTCTTCTCATCTGCTGGGTCCTTTATCTAGAACAGGGTTTGATTAATTAAAACAGAACATTTACTAATAATAGTTTATTTTATTTAATATTTTTAACTTTATGAAACCATGGGTTCTTGGTGAGCACCCAAGATCAAGCAGGACTAGGCTGACAGAAGTTCATTACTCTATCATTGCCAAACCTGAGATCCTCTTTGGCTATATTTGATGTGATCAGAGGCATGAAAAACTTACACCCATCATTAATTAGTTTGTCTATTCATGTCAAGAACAACCTGAAAGATTTAATAAATAAAATCATATTCTAATTTACCATACCTAATTTTAGACTAAATGCCTTTATGGGCATTTATTCTAAAGAATATTCTAAAGAATAAGAAACATGGAAAACAATGATATCTAAAGGAATCTGTAAAAAGTTGATACTGAAACTCTTTTTCTTTTAGTCTGCCTAGGACATTGTAACTAGAAAGGGAAAAGCAGCAGTGCCCTTCCGGGGAATGAAGGGACAGAAGCAAAAGCAAGCTTGGAGAACAGCTTGTCTCTTATAAGGTTTGGCCTTGGAGAACTGCAAATTCATGTGAGCTTCCCAGGTTTAGCCATCATAAAATGTCAGTTCACTTTGCCCCTGACTAGTCTTGGAGGCCCATGCCTAAAAAAAACCCTTTAAGTTCCCTTTAGAAACTGATAAATCTATTATGTAAAACAATAAGATTTTAAAATTCATTTTCAGAAATCAGCAAATATACCATATAAAAGACGTTAAGCCGGTGAATGTAACCAGAAAAGTTCCCTGTAAAACCAGTAAATGCCTAAGACAATGTAAAAACTTTGAACTGTCATTTTAAGAAACTAAATATACCATAAGAAGTTAAAATTTAAAGTAATCTCCTTTAGAAACAGAAAATACCTTTGTGAAGGCCTGATATTACTTTCCAAGTTTGAGATAAAAATGATCCAACATTGTTACAAAAGACTGTTAAGACTCTCTTGCTTTTCTATGAGCCCATCAAGAATTCAAGATGAAAGCCAAGCAAAAATAAATTTTAAAAGGATTAAGACATATGATTCAATGCTTGCATTCTAGGGAATTCCCAGATTGCTATGATCCCCTAGAGTTCTGCCCAGATAAGAAGACAAAGCAAAAGAATTCATGGTCTCAAACCAGGCACAGGAGTCAATGTACCTTACCACAATGCAAAGGTGAATGTGAAGCAGTCTCCATGGATCTCTTCATTCCTAGATGCGATTTATTGGTTGGAAAATAACTCAAAAAAAGGCAGCAAAAGGAATTACAAGTTATGCCCAGTACACAGGTCCTTGGGCTGTTGCTCTGAGAGCATACATCTCCCACATTGTGTATGACTTTCCTTATTCACTAAAATTTAAAATGCTTAGATCTATTCAAAAAACATCTATCTCAGAATCATATTCTCTAATCATTGTTTGTTTAGTGTTTACCAGTGACTGAGATCCAAATCCCAGGCCCTGCTAACTGTTCTTTCCTGTACCCATGCAGAGAATTATGGTGAAGAAAAAGTCCAAGGAAAAAAATGACTTTTAAACCTTTTTTTTTTCTTCTCTGAAAGGCAAGGCATGTACAGCTTCTATATGCCCTGAGGCCATAACAAGCTAGATAATGGAACTCACTCCCTCACCTCCCTAGCAGCCTACCTCACTACATATAGAAAAATCGCCATATGGCCATCAAGTTATTAAACTTTTGGGGACCCCCACGTTGATTCAGGGGACCCTGACATCTGTGGTGGAGAGGGGGCAGAGGAAGCAGATCATCCTCCAGTGCAGACAAAGGAACTTCTGGGAGCTTCTGCTTCCTGTTTTTTTTAAACCTCCCACAGGGGAAATACAGTGGTGGGGGTTGGAGACCAGATAACTCCTTTCTAGGACATAGGGTATCTGATCAGGGTGGCACAGAGTTCCAAAGACCACTCCCTGGACCCTGCAGATGAGAGAGATTAAATGAACCCTCCGAGGTCCAGGTGGCAGAGTGCATGAACAGAGAAAGAAAGGAAGAAGAGCGAGACAGCAGATGAAGTGGTGGGTTCAGCTGTGAACACAGCTTCCCCTGATACCAATCCAAAGAGGAGGAAGCAGAGCATCCCCTGGTCTCCTCTGGCTCGGGGACCAATGTCTGCCTGATCCCCATTGAGCCCCAGATTGTCCGGATCCCTAAAACAGAGGTAAGAAAAGAAACTTACCGATGCCAGCTTCAAATTCTAGCATGCCCTGGTCTATTCTCATATTCTCAAATCTCTGGATGAGCTCCCCAAAATGTTAGGTCCTTGATTTGAGAATGATTGAGAAAGAGTACAAATAAAAATTTTTGAAAAGCCAAATTTATTTAAGAGTAATGATTCCAACTAGCTGGGGCTACAGCTCTGTGTCCAATATGGAGAGCAACAGCTATTTTTATAGGACAAAACCTCAGACTGCGTGACCTTTATTCTGATTGACCGGGGCATTTGAAAGACTTGCTAGGGCTTTTTCTTTGGTTACATTTTATTCAGTAAGCCATAAGTCCTTCTTTCCCCATCCGGGGATTTCTAGATGTGGTTACATCACTTGAGGCACCAAGCCATCTGACTTCTAGCAACTCGAAACTCAGAGATTGGGGAAATGCAAATATAAGGCCTAGCATAAAACGGAGGGTGCAAGATTAAAATGGCATTTGTGTGGCTTTCACCATTTTTCTCAATGAGCATATCTATATGGTGAGCCAATACTTTTCTACAAGGTTTTCCAGATTCTGTGTATGTGGAAATCATACATATAATTTGGTACCATATGATTTTACAATAAATCTATATTCTTTTTAATACTAATTCTTCATTTATAATTTCATACATGTGCTCAATGAAACATGATCATATCCACCCCACATTTTTATCTAACTTCCTAAAAATCATCTCTACCATGACCCCCTCCAAATATCGTGCCCATATTTTTTTGATAACCCACTAAGTCTGACTTGTGCAGCTCCTATGTGTGGAGTGTGGGGCTAACCTCTGGAACTTGGGAAATAATCTTGGCACAGAAAATTTGAATGAAATGATCTCTGCTACCAGGAAGCTGTCAACTTCAAGTAGTTCTTCAATTAGGGTTTCAGGCCTGGAGGTAATTTACCTCACCTGTGCCAGGATTTTGGTTGAATTGATCTTGTAGAGGTCTTGTGCAGGCAACCAACGGTGACTGGTGTGAGTTCATGAGTGCAGTAGCCATGTCAAGTCCAGAGGTTTGCACTGTACAGCTTTCTTCCCTATCATGCGACCTTTACACCCTTTCTGCCTCCTCTATGTTCCTGAGTCATGGTTGTGGAGATTTGTGGGGAGGTCTGAGAAAAATGTTGCATTTTACACTGAGAACTCAGTCTGTTATTCTCAGCATTTTGACCAGTGATGCTTTTCTTCATTGAGTGGCCAAATTTACATTACCAGGCACAAAATTCCTTCCCATGCAGCATCCCTCAAACACAATTAGAATGTGGTTAGTGACCCTCTAATAGTCATGCCTCTATTCTTCCAGTGGGCACATCTTGCATAGTAGATCAAGGTTGTAGCATGCAAGTTCCCACAGTGGATAAGACGATATATTTTCTGCTCAACATACTGCATAGCACTTGCAAAAATATGAAATCTGTCCAACAATGAGGAAGCTTTCTTGGCAGTTTGAGACTGACTTTTGTATGTAATGCATCCAAATCTCATCATGTCATCAACAATAAAGAATTTCTGTGTAGTCACATTAGGTAACAAAGACAATAGCAAATGCCTGTGCTTCTTTGGAGACCTCTGTGTTCTCCCTGGGGGATAACTGCTACGTAAATGCCCTATAATTTTCATAAAATATATTGATTCTTCTGGGAGCACCATAGCCTTTCCATGCAGGGCAATAGCCTTCAAACTATGTTTTAAATTGTATTTTGAAAGTAGCTTACTAATTACTCAGGTTCAAATGGCATTTTCCTGCATCAGTTTTGTTTAAACAATCTGCTCCCTTTTTTCCCCATTGTGCTTCAACCAACCTCAATTAATCCTTGAACTCCCAGTATTTTCTTTCTTTCACTTCACATGTATTCTACTATATTCTACTAAGTGTCAATATACATTATTAATTATGCTGTGAGATAGTATGTTTCCATATGGCTTTCTATACACCCATCCTTTGGACTATCCCCTCCACATTTTTTTCTTACATTCCTTCACCCTTTCCTGCTTAAACATTTCCATCCAAATTACTCTGCCTTCTTCTTTTATTTTTTATGTGTATGAGTAAATAGCCTGAATGTACGTAAGTGCACCCATGTGGCACAATACCCAAGGATGTTAGGAGAGGTCATTGAATTCCCTGGAACTGTAGTTATGGATGATTTTTAGCCACTCTGTGGGTCCTGGGAACAAAACCCTGGTCCTCTCTGAGAATAACCAATGCTCTGCTGAGCCAGCTCTCCATCTCCTACTCTGCTTTCTTATTTATCTATAATCTGCAATCAACCTCTTTTGTAACATCCCCCTGATACATAATTGTTTGGCTTCCACTTGCATTCAATCATAAACACACAAAACAAGAGCCTTAAAGTTGGGATCCTCATATGAGAGAAAGAATGCAGCTTTTGTCTTTCTGAACAGAAGATTGTCTCTCAATATAATTTTTCCAATTCTGTTCCTTTTCCTGCAGATTTTGTGATTTGATTTTTCTTCACGGCAGAATAGAATTCCACTGTGCATGTGCCACAGTTTTCTTACTTATTCATCTGTTTATGGAAAGCTGAGTTGATTTTATTTTCTAGCTGTAGAGAATATAGTGGCCATGAACACGAATGGATAATCAAGTGTCTCTGGTTTTGGTTATAAATTCCTTTAGGTATATGTCCAGGAGTGATTTACCTATGTAATATGGTAGTTCTCTTTCCAGTTTTATGAGAAACCTCCTCAATTATTTCCAAAGTGGCTGCACTAGTTTACACTCCTACCAACAGTTAATGGGAGTTCCTCTTTCACCACATGACTGCAAGAATTTGTTGGCATTTGAATTTCTGATATATCCATTTTGACCAGGGTAAGGTGGAATCCTACAAAAATCTTAATTACTGTTAAGATTAACTAGGCTAAGGATGTTGAAAAATTTAAGAGATGTTTCTTAGGCATTATATTTCTACTTTTAAGACAATTTACATAGTTCCATAGCCCATTATCCAATATATAGGATTGCTTATTTCCTTAGCGTTTAGATTTCTAAGTTCGTTTTGTAATTTTTCCTTAGAGTACTTAAAAAATATTTTTATTGAGTTGTATACATTTCATTCAACAATTCTTAATCAAATTTAGGGTACCTCTTCCATACACCCCTCCACAAGTCCCACCAGACCTCATGTATTCTGTCATAAATGATAAATCCTATTCAGTCAGGCATTTGTTTTCACATAGCTTGTAATGCAAATTTATCCACTAGAGTCTCGTCAGGCTGTGTAGAGATCATAGGTAAGGCACACCCTCCTTCTCCCAATAGCAATCAGTCCCCAATAGTTCAAGGTCTAGGCCTTGCCCACCACCAATTTCTATCACTTTACTCTGGGTCCTTGCCTAATCTGAGTTGTTGTGGGTCCTGTGCTCAATGCCACTGCTGCCAAAAGTCCAAATGTCCAAGCTTCCAGTATCATAGAATCCTCTGCTTCCATAAGTTTGTGAACAAGCCTTGTTTCTTGCATTCTTTCCACCCTCTCTTCCCCAATTATCCTGAGCCATAGGTAGTTGAGGTTCAATATAGGAGTATTATCCAATGATACATAAACATTGGCCAGTGTGACCTTATGTGTACATAGTACTATATTGTTTAAGGCTATTTCACTGGGGAGAGTTGAAGGATATTTTAGTTTTCTGTCTACCCCTCCATTTTGATTTTAGATTTCTCTCTACCCCTCAATGCTGATTCTCATGAGCCTTCAATATATAGGATCAGTTGTAGCTATATCACCAAGGGTTTGACTTTTCTCAGTCATATAGTCTCTATTTCTGAGCAGTTGTGGAGAAGAGAACCTGCTGCAAAGAGAAGCTTCTTTGATGAGTGGTATGCTGTATGTTTGAGTGCAAATTTAAGGATACATATTTAGCATATGGTAAGAAATTTCATTTCTCTAGAGATATAACAGAAATACAATTTTCTCTAGGATCTGTACCTCCTCCAACCCTATATATTGGCTGAATTCATAGTGCCATTCATGCATTCACTCCCGTTAAGAGGGTTTTAAGTCCAATTAGACAGCTATTGATTACTATCCAGATGACAGTACTACTACTGCACTAATAGATGTAGTGTGCTGTACTGGTTGTTATGGTTATTAGGCTTTATGGTTAGCCTGGACCATTGACTGATTTTATCCCTTAGAAGTTTGCATGTTATCACATAGCATTACGGGAGCTAAACTTCAGGGAGACGGCTTCTAGATCTGTTCTACTCCATTGCTCCCACTCCTGTATCCCAAGTATGCCCTATCCTCAGCAGTAGGGTATTCTCTCCTAGTTCTGGGAGATAACCAAGAACTTTGATAATAGCCTATATTATTTGGGGAATCTCTCAGACCACTCTCACCAATGACAGAAAGGGCAGTACTTTCTGTGGCACTGTGTCCCTTGCCAAGCAGCCCATTGGTGTACAGATGCACTGATGTTTACACATTGTTGTGCATTTCTCAGGGGGTTTCAGTGACATCACATTTCCCTTTGGGTCCCTAGCCCTCCAAGATTCAATTATCTCTGTTCATCTTCCTCCCATCAGACCTCCCTCCTGCCTTCCCAGTCCCAGCACCTGCATTATTCCCACCTTCCCCCATCAACATATGTCTCCATCATCACCCTTCTCCTCCCCTACATCTTGACGCCCTGCATGTCCCTCCCTCCTCTCCTCTTTACTGAACACTTTTATCCCCATAACATCTGCTCCCTATTATCCCCTTTATTGGGTTCTTCTTTTCCTTTACCTCCATGTATTCTTTCTCTTTTCCTGGCTCCTGATGTCACATCAGGATACGTACTTACATATAGGGGATTGGTAACACAGTACTCAACTGAGGGAGAACATACATTGCTTGCTTTTCTGGGTTTGTGTTACTTCACTTAGTATAACACTTTCTAGTTCCATCCATTTACCTGCAAACTTCATTATTTCATCTTTTCTTCATGCTGTATAGAACTCAGTTGTGTAAATGTGTATACGTGACACTAATCACCTGCAATAAGAGTAGATGATGAACCCTTTCTCCCATTGTGTGGGCTGTCTATTCACTTGCTTTACAGTTTCCTTTGATGTATAGAAGCATTTTAATTTGAAGATATACAGCATGTTCCTCCCTGATCTTAATTCCTATGCTACTAAAGCCTTGCTCAGAAAGTTCTTCCTGTGCCTACTAACCGAAGCCTGGTTCCTACTTTTTTCCTCAGTAAGTCTCAGGGGTTGTACCAGAGGTCCACGGCACTGCTGATCAAAATGCTGCCCCCCCCATATGAAACTGCTGTCTCTCTCCCCAGTGATAAATCCTTTGTAAGTAACCCCTATAAACTCCAATTTTTCTAACCAGAGAGCGTTCTCTGTTTGCTCAATCAGTTCAGACCTAGAGGGACCGGGCAGAGCGTTGTATCTCACTGCAAGAGGAAAAATTTTAAGGCAAGAGTATCACATCTTTTTTAATGTATAATTTTTATTGAGTTTTATACATTTCATATAATGAATCTTATTCCAATTTAGACCCCCTCCCCCATTCTCATTACCCCATAGACTCCCCACCAGGTTTCATGCATTCTGTCATATATGTAAAGGCCTATCCCTTATCCAGTCAAGCGTTTGTACGCAGATGTCCCTCAGTGCAAGTTTACCCACGGAAGTCTACTCAGCCTATCTAGAGTCACTCAGTTAAAGAATATCAACTCTCCCTTATCCTGCAGTTATCATTTGTCAATAGTTCTTGGCTATGGTTTGGGCCTGCTGCCCATTTCCCCAGTTCTATGCTGAATTTTTTTTCTGATTGAGTCAGCATGGAACTTGTATGTGTGGTCACCATTGTTGCAAGTTCATATGAGCAAGTTCCCAGAAGCCTGAAAGCCTCTGCTTCCTTCTTTTCATGTACCAACCTTGGATCATATTATATTTCCACCCCTTAGGCTTCCAAAATGGTCCCTGAGCCATGGGTGGATGAGGTTTAATAGAGGGGGAGTCCTACCCAGGGACACACATTCTACTGTTTCTTAGTCTCTAAAATCCTCTTTGCATCACCATTCTTGGTATGAGGATCCTTCACTTATGAGAATTATGGGATGTATTGGCATTCTTTCTACCTCCTGTTCTCCTATGTTCCATGAATCTTAGTTGTAGAGGTAAAACTATAGATGTGTCACGTAAGGCTGGGTATCTCTCAGAAGTATCTGTGTGTGACCAATTGTGGAACTCTGCAGTAGTTTCCAACTGTTGCTAAAAGAAACTTCTTTGATGAGTAGTACATGTTATATTTGTCTATAAATATAAAGATATATATCATACAGTATGAAATTTCTTTTGTCAAGAGATATGACAGAGATAGAATTTTCTGTAGATATATGACCTCTTCAGGCATGTATATCTTGCTGTGCTTCCAATGCCACCCGTGAGTTCCCTCCCATTGAGAGAGCCTTAAGTCCAATTTCATAATTGTTGATTACCCACTAGATAAAACTGTCACTACTGCGCCAATAGAGATCATTGGTTCTGTCAACTGTTATGATTATTAGGCTTTACAGCTGGGTTGATCCACTGATTGATTTTCTCCCTTAGCAGTTTGCAGAGTATCCTCTAGAACTATGAGAGCTAACTGTGAGAGAGGAGGCTCTCAGATCAGTACTAGCTCCAGTGCTCGAAGTCCTATGTCTGAATATATCCTGTCTTCATCAATAAGATCTATTCTCCAAGTCCTGGGAGGTGAAAAAAAAAAGGGCTGTGGCAATAACCTGTGTTATTTGGGAGTTTCTTGAACTACCACGACCAACTCTATGGGATAGTTCTCTTGTTTGGCACTGTGTTTCTTGTTATTAATCCTTTGCATCTACACATACACTCATGTTCAGATATTATAAGCTATTTTTCACTGGGAGAGGGGTGATGGACAGTTGAGTTAAACATTTCCGTCTGGTTGTTCACACCACCTAAGCTTTTCTTATCTCTCCTCTCTCTCCCTGTCTAAACTGCTTCCTCCTTCCCTAATAAAAGTACTCCCATTTCCCCTTCGTAACTCCTCTCTCTTATTATCCCCTAGTCCCTTGGGTTCTTTTGATCCCCTTTAAGGAAAGTCCCTTATATGTCCTTCCCTTCTCCTTTCCCATGGACACATCCTAAATGTCCATAAACTCATAAATGGATAATGAAAATGTGGTGCATTTAACCATGGTGTTTTACTTTGCAAGAAGGAAAGATGAAATCATTAAATTTTCAGGTAAATGGATGGGACTAGAATCTTTTATACTAATTGAAGTAATGCAGACTCAGAAAAACTAGTAATGTATGTTCTCCCTCATTTGTGGATCTTAGCACCAAATCCTTATATGTGACTATATGCTGATGTCAGAACAGCATCTAAGAAAATAGAAAGGAACCATGGAGGTGAAAGGAAAGAAGAATCCTGAGAAAGGGGGATAAGAGACAGATGTTATCAAGAAGAAAATGGGCATATTTTTGAATGTGTTATCAATTTTTACTCCCAATATTGAGAAATGTTTGTTCAGTCATTTCTCATTTATTCATTGGGATATTCTTCGTGTTTAT
Organism: Eospalax fontanierii; assembly: GCA_035773235.1. Classification (NCBI taxonomy): domain Eukaryota; kingdom Metazoa; phylum Chordata; class Mammalia; order Rodentia; family Spalacidae; genus Eospalax; species Eospalax fontanierii. The sequence goes on along the minus strand of CM069538.1, from coordinate 25,157,420 downwards.
TTTTTTAAGTTCTTTATATATTTGCATCCCTTTTTTGTCACAAGAGTGAGCAAAAATTATCTCCTAATCTCTGGACTCTCTGTTCAAAACTGATTCCCAATTCAAGCCAAGTAGGATAAAGTAGTGCTTGATGTGATTCAATGGTACACATAATTTGTGTGTGTGTGTGCGTGTGTGTGTGTGTGTGTGTGTGAGTGTGTGTGTGCCAAATGTAATTGTGTGCATGTGGTAGTATATGCGTATGTATACGGCAGTTATCAAAGTCAGTTGTCTTCCTGAGTTGTTGTCCACATTGTTCTTTTGGGGGCACTTCTTCTTATTGAACCTGTAGCTCCCAGATTCAATTAATGATCTTCAGGGATCTGCCCCTCTGCCTTATCCCCAATCCCTGCTGGGAAAAGGATACCAAGTGCCATTGTATCCTCCTTTGCACATATTTGCTGAGACTCCAATCCAAAGTCCCCATTCTTGTGTGGGGGCACTTTATTAACAAAGCCATCTCCCAGGCCCTGATGCACATAATTAGATTGAGAATTTGTGTCTTTTCAGAGTTTTATTTATAAATTAAACATTTAGTGGAATAAACAATTAGACAAAAATATATAAAATATACTATCTGCTCTAAACCATAAAAAATGTTAAGTAATTTTATTGATATATTGTCTAATGGTTCATACTAATAAATATGTTCCTACACAGCAAAGTCCTATACTACTTTAAAATTATGACAAGTTATTGGTTAAAAATTGCATCATAATGTGAAAAGATTGAAATGTCTGAAAAATGAACTGTTTTATACTGAATAGGCTGGGCAAATATTTGCACACTACATTTTCTATCATTTAGTTGATAGATAGACAACTTAATATTACCTGCATATGAATGTATACTTTCAGATGTATGCTGAGTGGCAAGTTTCCAAATGAAAATAGACTAAAGTTTGAAAAATCAATACAATATCCTTGTTAGAACTAGGCAAGCACTTATTGATTTTAGACATTGCCCTTTCTTTGCTCATGCTTCATCCTTTCTCTATTTTTTCATTTTCATATTACACCAAAACTGTTAGCTGCTGCTGGATTTCTGGAATTCAGTAATGTCCTTTATTGTGTCCTTTTCTATTAGAATTTTGATATTACATTAATTAGAAATTCAAAACATTCAGCTATTTCCAAATAGATTTTAGAATTCAGATGAAGCATTATTCTCCTCTTTGTTATTTGGATACTTTTTACTCTTTATTATTTCTAGTCTCACTCTTATGTTTCTTAATCCCGTACATGGAAGTGTTGACTCAAGGTGACAGTTAATCCTGAACACTACATCTACTCTGAAATAATTCTTTTCAGGTTCAAGTACCTGGGATTCAGGGACATAAGTACCACTATGCCTAATCTCATTTTGTTTCATTTGCTGCTACATTTTCTACCTTGATTAAGGTAGATTTGTTATATTAGACAGACTTTGTGTATGAGAAAAATCAACAAAAGCATTTTGCTAATTAGAGAATATATTTCCTGGGGCAGAATCAGGTACACAGAGGTTAGCATCATCAGGACTCAAGTTAGTTGGTGTCAACTTTTTGCTGTGCTGTCTTCTGTTAATACCATCTTCAGTCTAAATTTCCACAGGACACAATATTGAGTGGATCAAGTAACACATTAAGACTCAGAAAAATCCAAATGGTAAGAGCACAACTTTCTCTTATCTTTTTCTTTTTTCCTTTCATATAACAATTTCAGATATCATCACAAGCACCCTAAGACCTCTCTCCCTGATCATAAGTGCTTCATGTGCTTTGAGAATATAAAGATATGAACTGCAGTTGTCAATGCATGTTAACTTTATGTACTAGTCAGTATCTATCCATTAAGGAGGATTTACATTCAGTCTCCTCTTAAATGGATGATTTCTCTAAGAATGAAGGCTACATGAGAGAAAAGACTATTTGACAGAAAGAATGGGAAATTGAGGAGTTTGAACTTGAATCTTAACAACAATATGACAGATGTAGAATTCATTTGTGTGGATTAAGCATATCCTCAACTCTTCAAACTACTGAAGACTTTCTTTAACCATAGAGAAAGAATTCACTCATTTGCAATGAGAAAAATGTTTAACCTTCTGTGTATTAGGCTAAAGTTTCTATGTTATGTTTAAGTTTTCCTCACTAATCTTGATTTCTATTGTATTGTCTAAAAGACAAGGTATTTATAGGAAAGACTTACCTATACAGACTTAAGAAGCACACAGAACACCAGTTAGACTTGACCAGAATAGAAATTTCCCATGACATAGCATATTAAAAGCATTAAATGTACAGAACAAAGAGAGGGTACTGAAAGCTATTAGAGAAAAGCAATGAGTGACATATAAAGGAAAACACATCAGAATTACAGCTGACTTTTCAATGCAAACAGTAAAGACAAGAGGAGCCTGGAACAGAGTATGCTAAGTCCTAAATAACATGCCGAATCCAAATAATTAATCCAGCAAAACTATCTATCTTTGTCAAAGGGGAATGTAAAATACTTCATGACAGAAATAGAATGAAAGAATTCATGTCCAACAAACCAGCCTTACAGAGAATATTCAAGGCAAAAAAAAAAAAAAAAAAAGATCAAAGATATGAATGAGTATACCCAAGAGGCTATATAAAGGAAACAAAGAAAGATATAATAACAGAAATACAAAATTGGGCCACAAACACAATGAAATTAAAATGACAGTATTGAATAAACATTTTTCGATAATAACACTAAATACCAATTGCCTGAACTCCCTTTTCAAAAGACAAAGGCTAGCTGAATAGATCAAGAACAAAAATCAATCTTTCTGTTTTCTTCAAGAAAATCATCTCACATTCAAGGATAGACATTATTTATGGTGAGAGGATAGGAAAAAATATTGCAAGCAAGCATGTGTTACAATTCTAATATCTGAAAAAATTGATTACAAATTTAAAATAATCAGAAGAGATAAAGAGAGGCACTTCATTCTAATCAAAGGAACAATTAAACAAGAAAATACTACAATCATGAAAATATGTGCACCAAATTCTGCTATAACCGATTTCATAGATACAGTACTCCAGGACTATAAAACACAGATTAACTTCATCTCAGTAATAGCAGGTAACTTCAGTATTTTACTCAGTAGACAGTCAACAGGCCAAAGAATAATCACTTGAATTAAATGACATCTTACATAAAATGGAACTAATATATATCTACAAAATATTCCATCCAACCACCAAAGAATATACTTTCTTTTCAGTAGCCCATGCAAGTTTTGACCAATTCTCGGTCACAAAACAAACCTCAACAAATACAAAATTTTTAAGTAATTCTATCTATTCTATCAGAATACAATGTCATAAAGCTTATAATTAACAGCAAAAAGAAGCTCTAGTAACTACACAAACTCATGGAGATTAAGCAACACACTATTTGAATGATGAGTGTATCAAAGAAGAAATTAAGAAATAAAGAATTATTCCTGGAATTCAATGAAAATGAGAATACAGCACAGTAAGATCCCCCGAGACATCATAAAAAGAGGGCTAAGAGGGATGTTTAGCATTCTTAGTGCCTGCATTTAAAAAAAAATTAGAAAGAGCACATATAAAGGACTTAACAGTACAACTCAAGACTCCGGAAAGGGAAAATCAACCTAACCCAAAACCCAGTAGATGAGAAGAAATAATAAAAATCAGAGCAGAAATTAATGAAATAGAAACTAAGAAAACAATGCCTCCCAAAAAATCAATGAATCTAAGATCTGGGTTTTTGAAACTTTAAACAAGATAGACAGACCCTTAGTCCAGGTAACCTAAAGAAAGGAAGAGAAAGCCAAATTAAGTAAATCAGACACTAAAGGGGAAACATCAAAACAGAAAACAGACACCAAAAACATCCAGAACATTGTAACTGTAAAAATGTATCTTCCATCAAATTCAAAAATCTAAAAGAAGTGAATGAATTTCTAAAATCATGGACTCCAGCAAAGTTAAACCAAGATGGGATGAGCACCTTAAACAGATCCAAAAAAAATGAGGAAACTGAAACAGTAATACAAAACATCCTGACTAAAAAATGTCATATGAATATCTACTGTTGGGGGTTTGGGTTGAAGTGATCAAAAGAGGACGTGGACAGATGGTACAAGACCTGGATTGAGTTCCCAGCACCCACAAGGCAGCTAACAATTGTATATAACTCCAGCTTCAGGGTGTCCAAAACTTTCTTCTGGTTTCTGTGGGCTTTGTGTGCACAGGTTTACTTACATGCATACAAAATACTCATACACATAAAATGTAGTAAATAAAATAAACCCTTCCACATAACATGCTTGCTTGCACATGCCTTTAATCTGAGCATTCATGAGGCACTGGCAGGTAGATCTCTGTGAGATCTAGGCCAGACTGTTTTACAAAATGAGTTCCAAGATAGTCCTGTCTACAGTAAGAGCTATCTCAAAAACTAATAGAGAACATAAAACAAATAAGCCAAAGAGAACAAAAGTTTCTCAAGTTATTTGGTATAAAAATGCTCAAACAGCTAATAAAAAGGGGGAAGAAAACAGATAATAAAATATTCTATAAAAATTAAGCAATGTAGTGTTTTTTTTCTGAAAATTATAAATCAACAAACAAATTTTAAAATTTTATTTGTATTGTTTGATCTTCTCAAGCACGTATGCTATTTTCTCGCCCTATTTCCTTTGTTTATGTCCCTCTCTTTTCTGAAGAAACCCTTCTCACCAACATGACCTCCTATTTTCAAGTTTCCTTTTTGTGTGTGAATCATTGAGATTAATTAGAGTTTAATGCCGGTTTGTGGGTGGGTGGTTTATTTACAGGAACAAGGGAAGTTTATCAGTGGTGTAGCCGCTGAGGAAAGTGGCCCTTCTCTCCCAACAACCATTCACTGCCCGTAAAGCCTCAGAGAGGAGTGTGGTTTGATAGTGCCGCTATATCCATGACAAAATATTGAGGGGCTCAGAATGTATATATCTTGATCAGATGACCAAAGCTAAAGAGAATTTGTAAATAGCACCACTTGGACATGTCCAGAAGATTCAATTATGCTGTATATCTCTCCATCCTCTGCCTTTACATTCTTTCCACTCCTTCTTCTCCAAAATTCCTTGAGCATTAGAATTCAGTACCCCACAATTACTTGTTCTTAGCACTTTTGCATTAACCTTTGCCCATTGCAGTATGTAGCTTCTATGATGAAGGCTGGCCACATTATTAATCTAATGGTTTAAATATGAATTTTGAAGGCATTGATCAAATATCCTTTAACTTCTATGTGAAAACTCCAAGAACATTTGATTATTAAGGGATTAGCCTTAACTTCACGTGTTTCTGCTGTTAATCAAAAATAACATCAAAATTAAAAATTAAGAGAGGACGTGCAGAGCTAGAGATATGGCTCAGTGGTTAAGCGTATGTGATGCCTTTCAGAAGACTAGGGTTCACTTCTTAGTACTCTCGTTTTGACTCACAACTGCCCTTTTTTAGGGAATCCAATGCAAATTGCTGTTGGCATTAAACTTACATGTGTGTACATATATAAATGCTGGCAAAATACAACTTTTTCTAAATAAGAGGCAGGACAAAATGCATGCTTTAACACTTTCTTATGCTGCTACTAGTCTAGCCTTGATTAATCATGTAAACTGAGAGATCATGTAGGGAGGCAACTCAGTAGGCCAAATGTCTTCATCATAGAATTATCCACAACCAGCTGGTTTCTGAAAACATAAGGAAGCACAGTCTAAAACAGAGATTTGCAACCATGGCCCACACTCGGTCTTGAGGATATCTGGTATTTTGTAAAATCGCCCAAACTAAGAATATGTTTGCATTTGTAAAATGTGGTTAAAAAATAAATAGTCGAGTCTATGCAGTAGAGAGAGTATGTGGTGTGTGAAGTCTGAAATAATTACTATCTAGTCCTTTACAGAAAAATTGCTGATCCTTGAACACAAGGGGAAAAGAGCCAGCTGCACAGCCCACATCTGACTGCATGTGCATAAGCTTGCCTCTCTGACAATAGAAGAAAGCTTAAATGAGATGCACAATCATGAGCAGTAATAATAGGTTATTGTTTTAAACCACTGAATTGGAGGTGGCTTGTTTTATAGCAATTGCCAACAGAATTATAATAGAAAATTTATACTCTAAAAATAGTTAGGACATCTTACTAATCTAATGATTTACAAAAGAATTTCCTCTTTCCTTTAAAAATTGTCTAAATAGTTAATATTTTAAGCTTGAAGACTACGTGATCCGTGTCACTGCAAATTAATTTTGCCATTATAGTATAACGTAGCTATACACAGAAGTCAGTAGCTGTGGCTGTGCCTATAAAACTATTGACGCAATAGGCAGTCACTCACATTCAACTACAGATCATATTACCCTATACCCTGGTGTAAACTATTACTGATGAACTGGAAAAGCAATTTCATTTTAAAGGATATGTAATTTCTTTTGTTTTGGCTCTATTTTGTTCCCCATGGTTATCAATTATTGTATTTTATACATTCTCTTTTAATCTTATTACATATTTTTGTTATTGGTGGTTCTTAGATCAGCTGTTGAGATGCTTTTCTGGTCCATTATCTACAACTGTTAAGTGAGATATATATAAAGAATGCTATGTTTTCTGGGAACCAACCAATCCAGAGCTATCAAACTCTTGACTATGGAAGGTAACAGTCGGAAACTTTGCTTTGGCCAGATTTATGGTTTCTTCACAGGACAGTTAAAAGATTCCTGGTCAAATTATCATCTGAAATTCCAAAAATTGCGTATGCTGACCTGGGTTATCTTCACTCAGACGTTCAACCTTCCATGGTTGTTCACAGTCTATACTCTTAGTTTGGTGATTTTGGGGCACTGGACCCCTGTTGTCCCAGTGTTGGAATTCCCTGTTTTATTTATAATACATTTATTTCCTATGAGTCAGCTTCATTTATCAGGCATAGAATGCCAAGTATGAGGTGCATAGAGGCAAACAAATGGGAGACTATTTCTCTAACCCTGTAAATACCATGTTCTTTCATACCTAATGCAATACTTAGATCAAATTGCCACATGGAATCAAACTAATAGTTATAAAAGTATAACTAAGTATTACCCAATTCATTTCAAAATTCTGCCAATCTATTTTATAAGTGCTGTCATTATAGAAACACTAGGAATCAAATTGTAAATAATCAAAATTTGTCTAAACATTTATTATCTCCCAATAAGTTTAAGCAACCGTCTATTTAGGAATTTTAATTGCCTTCGTTTTGGTTTCTTTTTATCATCTAATTCTGCAGTGCAGTTTCCATTTTTAACATTGTTACATATGCCTTTCTCTCTCTTTCTCTTTCTCTCCTCTCTCTCTTTCTCCCCCACCCTCTGTGTGTGTGTGTGTGTGTGTGTGTGTGTTGTTAGTGATAATAACCAAAGTCTCACAGATTCTACATAAACACAGAGCACTCCTGGTTACCAATTATTTGCTCTCAGTGTTCTAATGTCAATATTTGAATGGACATTTAATTTTAAACTTTTATTCCTAAATATTAGTGATTATTATTCATTAAAATATCACTTATAGTAGTGCCCTATGGAATAGATAGATAAAAGAAGGTTAATGATTATAATAGTTATGTTAAAGATATTTTTATTGGTAAAAGTGTTTTACTTATTACTTTATTGTATGAATGAATACGTGTGTGTTGCCTACATGGATGCAAGTGTACGTGTGTTGTGCAATGCCTGTGGAGTTCAGACGAGAACATCAAATTTCCCTGGAACTGGAAGAATGGATAACTGTTAGTCAACATACGGGTGCTTGAATTCAAACCCAGGTCCTCTGCAAGAGCAACCAGTGCTTTTAACCTCTGAGCCATCTCTCCAGCCCCAAAATGTTTATAAATATATAAACAGAGACATAGTTACACAAACATTATGTAGATGAGATTTAGGACTAATTTCACATGGAAAATGAAGTAGTCTTGACTGAAATCTTGGTTTTCTTTGTGTTTCTTTGTTTCCACCTTTGTTTGTTTGAAACAAAGTTCTATTCTGTGACCTTGGCTGCTTTGGATCTTCTTATGCAGCCCAAGATGGCTTCAAATTCTTCTTTCCTCAATCACTCAAACGCTGTTATTATACCTAAGAGCCACTATACTCAACTTCAAATCTTGATTTACTTCCCAGTTTTATTTTCTCTTCTTTACAGAAATCTTCAGAGGTAGAACAGTACTGAGCATACCTACACAAGAATAGTCAAGAAGGGACTTTCCAAGTGATGTGCAATTTTACAATTTACTTTGATGATTCTTCCCAGTAATCAGTAAAAACCACAAATTATTTCTTCTTGTCTGATATAAAAACTTCCATAGAAATTAACATCTTAGAAGAAGAAATAATATGGACATTAGACACTTTTTAGAATTTTTAATCCTCTTTGACTTCTCTGTTATTCAGATAGCAGAAAAACCAAAAGAATGGAATGTTCTCAGGAAGTCATTATGTTTTAATGAAAACAAACAACTTGATTTTTTGACTTTTAATCATTTTCTTTTCTCTTTCAAAGAAAAGGAAATTAAAAAGGAATCTAATTAAGCTTTCCCTAGATCTTTGAGAGCCATGGGAGTACATTTCAGAAGAAAGTGAAACCATCTGCTTTTACCGTCTGATCTAGAAATGAGCACTACACACGTGAGTTTTCAGTGCTGTAAAGGAACCTGTTTCCTTTACAAAGAAGAGAATATTCTTGTTACTTCCTCCCAGATGTTCTTTAGTATTGTTATAGATAATGTCAACTCACTAAAGAAGATTTAGAAACATTTATAAACATAAACAGCTAGAAACATTCATGAACTATTATAACCAATTTACCCTGTGAAAGGAGAAATGCAGATTAAGAGGTGAGTTCTTTCCACTAGTCTATAAAACTTCAGACAATTATCAGAAAATGTCAGAGCTAATGATCTGAAGTCCTCAATTTTATATATGAATTTAAAAGATAAATAGCTTTTATTTGATGTTTTTAAGTATATTTTTTCCTGTGTTACAAGTGTCTGGTATGCAAAGCCACTGTGACAATATGAAAATGAATAACAGAAACATATATAATATAACAATTTTATCTGAAAGCTTAATTCACATGTGTCCTTCCAGTAGATACAAAGCATGTGATTTTCTGGTGCTATCTTATGAAGCATTAATTATCTGGTGATGTTAGAATAACCATTGGGAATTGAAAACTAATTTCTGGTCTTATGTTCACATAGGTTCATAAACATGGTCTCTGGGACCTATCCTAATTAACTTAGCATGAGCTATATGTCTTCTAAAAGCAACTCCAATAGGGAGAATATTCTGAGGCTCGAAGACCAGTGGCAAACTCATCCAGGATTCTTTTAAATTCTGATCATAATAAGGTTGCTTTGCCTCTCCAGCAATTTCCCTGGATTCCTGAGTCCAACTCCAATCTATGGTGCCCAGGGAGATACTACCTGTGTCTTGCTGACACAGTGCTAAATATTAAGTAGAAATGGTTAACAGTGCAGAAAATAGAAATCATGGAATTTCTTTTCTTACAAAGGCTGAAAAATATTCAATTGTAAGCACACATACAGTATTTTCTTGGCAGACAATTGATCCTAGGATGCTTAAAATTAACAGCGTCTGAATTCCTGCTCTCGATTTTCAATATTCATTCATCAGGATTTCTCTTTTGTTAATGAAAGTAAGACATGTAATTTACTATGAAAGTTCTAAGCCTATATTTGGTGATTTTGATACTTATGTTCAATTAACTATCACAGAAAATAGATAATATCTTTAAGATACTCTCTTACCCTCCCTCTGGGTAAGGACTCCCTAAGATACTTTCTTATTTTTCACAATAATGCATCAGTTTTCCTAATTTTGAAATTAAGACAAATTTAATCATGCAATAGGCAATATTTTCATCTCGTTCTTATTACTCAGGATTATGAATGTTAAATCCATCTCAGTTATATTTATTAATGAATTTCCCTTTTATAATTATGTAGTGATATAACTCACAGAATATAGAATAAATTATATACTCTACTAATGAAGTTCATTCAATAGTTACCAGTTTCTTTATAGTTAAATTTTATTAAATGAAAAAATATTTCTCAAATTTTTTATGTATAAAACTTCAATAAAATAATGACCTTCAATTGCTTTTCATATATTTCCAATGCTGGAAATCAAAACCAGGAACATGTACCTGTTGGGCAAGTGCTCCAACACTGAGAACAGACCCAAACCCTGATCTACTCTTTTAAGAACAGTTGCACTTGTGACATACTTTAATATTAGCCTCTTTGCGAGTGGGTCTAATATGTAAAGTATTTTATTAAAGACATATTAGTCATTCAAAATGCTTTTGCTAAAATATCTGTTGGGTTTTTTTTTTTTTATTTGCACACTTTATTTTATTGTCTGCTCTTTCTTGTCTTACAGGCACACAGTGTTTTATCTGCAACTGAATGTGTAAGAATCAAAAAAGCTTTCTCCTGAAAATTATAGTAACTTAATTGTTGCTGTCCCTCTGTTCAGGGAAAGCCAGAGGAGGACGAAGGGTCTCAACCTAGAGGGGGTGAGAGTCACAGAGTCAGAACATAGACACCAGGAGCTGAGTGGAAGCATGCAGTTCCACAAGCCCCTTCAAACTCGTTTATTCAAGGAAGTGCAAGGGGTTTTATGGGTTTGGTTAACCAACAGCCCTATGGGGTGGTTCCCAACTGCGGTCAATAGTAATCTGTCTCCAAGTAGATCATCTCGGTGAATGTTCTCTCCAGATGCTGGACAGAAGCTGGTGTCAAGACTGGCCTGAGAAGAGCAGAACGCCATGTCCTCAGAAGCCATTTCTTTGTTCCTCATGGCAGGCAGCCTGGCCAAGGCCCATCCTGCATTATAACATACACTTAATAATATATTTCTTTAATGGAAATTCTGATTTTAATACATTCCATTAATGTTTTATAGTTATTTATTCAAGCATTATAATTTCTGTAAGATATAAGCACAAAAAGGTGTTCTCTTCAATTTTAATTGAAAAGCTTTCCTAGTCTGTCTTTCTGCATACAGGCCTGTAATTCATGGCATCTTAGACTTTCTGTGTAGCTGGTGGCTATGGAAGCCGGGGTCTTTTTCTCATTTCTCTGTTGTAAGTCTGTTATATTAACACATTCACCAAATCATCTCAATGATCAGAGTTTTTGAAGAGCAGTATGTGTGTATGTGTGTATGTATGTGTGTGTGTGTGTGTGTGTGTGTGTTTGTGTGTGTGATATGTTGGGTAAGTGTGCATGTTCATCAGTGTGGATGTTCCTGTGTGTATATTGATCTATCTGTGTATATATATCTGAGATGGTCAATGGTCATTCTGGAGTTGTTTGTTGTCATTGCTATTGTTGCTTTTGGCTTCTTCCAACTTGAGTTTTTAATTCTTAAAAAATATTTTTTTTTTAATTTTATGCGTGCGAGTGTATTGCCTACATGTACGTAAGTGCACTTGTGTTATGTGAAGCCCACAGTGGTCAGAAGAGGGAATCAGAATCCAGTTTCAGAATCCAGATAAGGACTGTTGTAACCAATCATGTGGGTGCTGGTAGTTGAACTCAGGTCCTCTTCAAGAGCAGCCAGAACTCTTAACCTCTCAGCTATGTCTCCAGCTCCTCAACTTGATTTTTGATATAGGGTTAATCATTGGCTTGTATAACTCCAGTTAGGCTAGGCTGACTTGCAAACAAGCCTCATGGATCAGTCAATCCATCTCTGTTTCCCCAGCACTGGGATAACAAGCACATGCCATTAGGTTTGGCCTTTTTAGGTGGATGTTGAGGATTGAACTTAAATCCTCATGCTTGCTTGACAGACACTTTTTCCACTGGGCCATCTTCCTGCCATACCTAGGCCCATTTTTAAAACAACAGTAGATAACCTAAGATGTACACTTTCACCTTAGTAACTTCTCCCAAGTTTTATTTTTGTCTTTACTACTCCACTGGTTGTCTGTATAAATTTACGAATGCATTATCTTATTTAAATTAAAAGTAAATAGTTGTTGAATTTTTACTATTTAGGGACAACTGATGATTTTTTTCATTCAAAAATATTATATATACAAAATTTGTGGTTAATGTACACATGGATTGTTTATGAGATTTACTGATTCGAATCTAGAACTGCTCCAAAGACTTCCATCACATCTTTGCTTTTCATTTCCACAGTTAACACAGCAGGACTGCTGACTTAACAATTCCTTAAACAAGCTTATTTAAAATAAAATACTTATTCTAGACAAATGTTCCCTTACTTATATTTTTATTAAGAAAAAACTTCATTCAAGATTACGTTGACATATAAAATCTTGCTACTTGATTAATTTTATGAATTTTACAAGATATTATTGAATATTACCATGTGCAGGTGAAAACTGTTCCATACTCATATGTGATCCTCTGTGGGGTTGATTTCCATCCTCCTCACTCTTCTGGCTTTCTTTTAAAAATATTGCATTTTTAATTTTTATGAGTGTTTTTCTTGCATGTTTATAAGCACACCAGGTGTGTGCAAGCCTGCAAAGACCAGAACAGGCCCTGGAACTAGAAGGCTGTGAGCTGCCATGTGGGTGTTAGGGACCAGAACCTGGGACCTCTGCAATAATTGTAAGTACTGTTAAATGTGGAGCTATCTCTCCAGTCCTTCCTCTGACTCTCTTAAGAAGGTTTTGTGCCCATTGTGTTCCAGAAGTAATCAACAAAGCATTCTAAATTAATCCCATGCACTTCCTAATTAAATATGGTCTATAAATTGTCTATCTTTATTTTAGGTAAAAATCAGCATAAACTATATTTTGTTTCCTAATTGTGAATACATTTACTTTCCTCTTGTTAGAGCTTAAATGAAGTGATTTGGTATTTTTTTTATTGATTAGTAATATTTTGAGCTTTTTGAAGAAAGGTTTTGTAATCACTTTGAGCGTAATGTCAAGTCTTTGGACCTTAGCTATCCAGAAATGAACTTAACTTTCTCTTTCTCCACTTACTGCTCCCAGTGTGACTGACGGAGAAACCTAAAGGAGCAGAAAGGGGAGAAAAGATGTGAATTAGTTTTCATGTGACTTATTCAAGATTCGGAGCTCAGCTGAGACAGTCATTCATATGTACAATGTCACCACCAATTAACTGAACCTGGCTGTCGAGTGCTTTTCTTTTAGTGGGGCAAAAATGGAAATTATGCAGTTAGAACTCTAGGACAATTTCCCTTGACAATTGTTTTATGATTGGTAGCTTTGCTATTCCTTAAAATATTAGGTTAAACTACCTTTTATTTATAGGAGTGAGGAATATGGGTGTATCAGAATACAATGTTTTGAATTTTTCAGAAATGTATGTTTTATATAAAACATAATATGATTTGGTTAGAAATTTTATGAATTTTTAAAGTGATATTGTAAAAGGCAAATTTTCCAAGCACATGGGGAAAGCCCAAATACAATGAATGAAGGCTACGAATACAAATAACTTATACAATAGAAGAATGAGGCAGATGTTGTATAAATATGTACTTATACATTGCATTCTCAAATTTGATATAGACAAAATTTGTGGACTCATTTGAAATTTTAGTCTGTTAGATGAAATAATAATTTAACAGTTTTCTTCCAAGATGTTTGACACTCAGAATAATGAGTAAAATATGCTGCTGGAAGTCATATTCAGCCATCCAGGCTAAACCGTAACACTGTGTGTTGGTGGAGTGTTCTCACTGAAGGAAGATCTTTAGGTCTTATCTCCAGTGAACTCACTGTCAATTTATTCTTTGTCCAATTAAATGAAGAGTTATTTAAGATTAAATAAATTCCAGATCAAAATATTTTTTAAAGTATGCTGTATAAGATGTACCTTTTAAAAAAGGAAGAAAATTATGTCATTAATCAGTTCATTTGGGAATAGATTGATATTATTTAAAGAGGTCCTTTCAGAGAAGAAGACTTCAGTAGTTTATCAGATCTTGTGACCGAAATATTGATACTCATTTTAAGGTGCGTTCTTTTTCATAATTGGCAGTCACAAAAGGAGAGGCTTAAATTGCTCAGCTAATGGCTGCACCAAAGACAAATGAATCAAGAATTCTTCAGGTGACTGAATAAACCTCCAGAAGATTAAAACTGGTCTTTTTGTTTCAGACAATGTGAAAATATTTTATGAATACTGATTTTACCTAGTTTATATCACATTCCTGCTGTGCTTGTTTGACGGAACTGTCACATCAATCAATTCACAACTGGCAAAATAGAAACAACAAACAAATAATCAAATAAACAAACTATTTCACTATTGACATGTTCTGCTGGCTCAGCTTTCTTGGAGGAAAATTTGCAAGAATATGAGTTTATGGAATCTCATTTGAAGGCACATCCCTTAAAATAGCATACTTTCCTTAAGGTTCAGCGAGTGCAAATGGGACGAAACAGTGGCTTTTAAATTCTACTCACACATAGACAACGCCATAGTATTTTCATATATATTTTCAGAAAAATGAATAAAGCAGAAAAATATATTCCATCAGAGGAGAGAGAACACAGTAACAACCATTTAAATGGCTAAGCCTTCAAAATTAAATTTTAACAAAACTCTGTTGTCAGTGGTGTTGATGGCCTGTGGCTCTTCATCTAGTGATTGGCCCTGGGGAAAATTTTCCCATTTTACTGCAATGTCAACTGGTGTCATTGTGCAAACCTAGTTTAGGAAACGTATTGTTGCCATTTCATTGGGACAGATCCCCTGTCATATCCAGGTGATATACTCTATCGAGGCATGTTGGACCTCTGATTCTAAGAAGTTTTCATCCCCTCTTCTATGATTTTCCCTGAGGTATAATTGTTACATTGTAGATACATCAACTGGGCCTGGAAAACCCAAAGTCACTTACCCTCTGCATTTTACCATTTGGGGTTGCTGTAATATTCTCCATCTGTTGCACACACACAAAAAAAAATTCTTTGATGAGTCTTGAAAGCTGCATTTATTTGTAGGTATCAAGATAAACATTTATAATACAGTTAGAAATACTATTGGTTTAGGAAAATGAAAGTGGTAGGTTCTCCTCTAGTGTCTATGACTACTCTAGTCACCTGTTTTTGACTGGGTTTATAGTACCAAGGATGAATGTCCACTTATTGACTGGCGTCTTAAGTCCAATAAGACAGACAGATGTTGATTACCCCAAGATAATCATTGTTGTGGCTGTAGGCTTTTCAGCTTGGTAGCTTGCATAACAGATTCTCTCCCCCCTCCCCTCTTTTCAAGACAGGGTCTCCTTGTAGTTCCAGCTGGTCTGGAACTCTCTATCTAGGAAACGCTTCCCCAAATCTCACAGAGATCTATCTACCTCTGACTCCCAAGTAAAGGGATTAAAGACATGTCCTATCACACCATAGAACCTTGAAACATTATAAGAGCTGTTCTTCAGGAAGGAGATTTTAGGTAAGTTCCAGCTAGATTCATCTAATCCCTATGTCTGAAGTGTTTGGTGTCTTCATTAATAAGGTCTTCCCTTCAAGTTCTGGTGTGTGGTGGGGCAAAAACAGGGGCTATGACAAAAGACTGTATTGTTTGGGGAATTTCTTGGACTATGGTGACCAACAACTAGAAGAGAGGATTGCTATGCTTGGCACTGGAATTTTTATTAGATAGTCTATGCCTCTTGAGGGGTGATTATCCAACATGGTTTAACATCATTTAAAGTGTATACCTGTGTGTATATGTATATTATAAATATATCTACATGCATGCATGTTGTATATATGTATTTTAAAGTAAGCTTGTATGAAATATGTTTTCCTATGCCATTTTTAAAGTAAATTAATGTTATTTATCTTTCTTCTTCCTTCTCTAGTTTTCTCCACAGATGAGCAACTCAGTAGGTTATCCAAGCCCAAGTTGTCATCCCTAAACACATGTGTATTTGAACAACACTCAATGGACTCAGTAGAATACAGATATATATATATATATATATATATATATATATAAACATTTCTACATATAAGTGGGTATGTACATATATATCATGAATTGGAAAGGAATTGGAGGGTGGGGGGTGGGGTGGGAGAGGGAGGGGCAAAAATTATACTACTCATGTATAAAATTCTAAAAAGTATAAAAAAACTTAATTTTTTTTTCCTGTACCTCATGTCCCAGACTTAATTCCATACAGGTGAAAAATGGGAGATTAATTGCATATTTAGAATGTAAATTACTGGATATATTCCATTTTCAAGCATTACATGGAAATGGGCATGTATTTTATTTACTTGATTTTAATTACTTGGTTGTATTCTTAGGTATGTCTGTGTTTTCCAAAATTGTATGTATTTTGGCATTAGGCATCGTTACATGAATCACAGTCCACATAGCCCCAGTGGTGGGGTTCTTTTCCACGGCCATTATTTTCAATTCTAATAGATATTGTCAGGTTCTAAATTAAATACGTTATATCAATTTGTATGTCCACCAGCTACTCATGAGAATTACAATTTTTCCACAATGAGTAATAGATTTCAGACACTATGGTATGAAGTAAGTCTTTTACCTTTACCTTCTGCTCTGCTTGCATTTTATTAGTATGAGATTTTCTTTTGCATGGTTATAGAAAATCAATTATTGTTTGTATATTATTATTTTATTTATTTTGTGCACGTGTGTGTGTATGAATGTGGGTGTGCATACCATGGTAGTTCTGTATAGATAAGAAGACAACCTTTAGAAGCTAGTTCTGCCCTTCCACTATACATCCAGAGATCAAACTCAGTCAGGTTGTGCAGCAAGCGCCTTTATTAACTGAGTAATATTGCTGCCTCTGTTTGCTTTTTAATTGCTAATAGATAAAGACACCTAGGTATACATGAAAAAATAATAAATATTTGGGCAGCTGACCGATATATTCTCAAATGAACCTCAAGCACCAATTTGTCATCTGAGAGTGAAGCATCTTGCTGTTCTGTAACTAACATTTATTATGTTAAACAGTATAATCAAAACTAGTATTTTTCAGAATATGCTACTGGAAGATCTAAATTAAGAATACATAAAGTAATGCAAGTGAAAGACAAAAGATTTTGTTCAAATCAACACTTCAGGTTTTGTGGACTACTTATTTATAATGGAGGAAACCTATTATGACCATCTGTTTTAAATTGCTTCACTATAAAGTATTTAAAAATCTTTCCTTTTAACATATGTATATATGAAGGAAAACCAGTGGTCATATATAGTACTATATATAATGATATTAATAAAAAATTTATACTAAGGACATTACTTAACATAGTCATGAGTTTCAGTTCTTATTATACACATGATTAATCTTTGCAATTTAGTGATTGGAAATACCATAGATATCATCAGAAGAAATGAGAAGACAAACCAAGATAAATGACTAAAGACAAGAAATATCAATAGCATTGTATCCCATACTTGAGGCAGAATAGTAAATAATTATTTGAATGAATCCTGAAGCACAAGTGAGATTTTCATAGAGAATATTGTTGGGGAATAAAATAGGGGGCCATCATACAAAATATGTAAAAAAATTCAGAAAAATGAAAAGTGTCTGAGTAATTCATTAGGAGGTTTAGAAGCCAAGTCTGTGACTCTATGTATAATGTTATGGAGAGAGCTGTGTCCTGGGAACTGAAGGTTATTTCTAACATGGTGAACAAATAAACACTAAGTATTTGGGCATATGATATGAAAATTATGTATTATTTTATTATACCTTCAAAGGTTAGTATTAGCCAGGCATGGTAACATGTAACTGTAACCCTATCACTCAGGGGCTGAGACTCACTTGAAGCCAGCCTGACCTACATGGTGAGACCCTGTCTCAAAATATGAAAAACAGTGAAAAACAAAACAAAAAATTAGGGCAGCAAAATAAAATGAAATGAATTGGCCATGAGCCTGACTTAGAAATCATAAAGTTAAAATTCATAAAGTAGTTAGGAGTACGTAAGGGGCTAAGCAACAAGCACAGTGGTTTGAGATAGGTCCAAAGTGAGGAAAACACTGTAAAGTTACAGTCCCGGAGAGAGGAGTGCATTCATTACATAGGTGCTGCAAATGGCCCACAGGAAAGATTAATGTGAGGCTTTTAAACTTAAGTTTCTGAGATGACATTGCTAATGTTAATAGAGATAAATATTCAGAAAGTTGGATCTGAGTAGATACAAGATTCCAAAATATATGAATTTGTTCATTGTGATTCAATGAAATTGCTAAGGAATTTCTCCTCTGATTTCTTAAGGTAGACTCTGAAATTTCAACATCACCATCCAGGCTCAATTATCAGAATCATAAGCAAATATTGACACTGAAAGAAAGCAATTTGGCATTAAGGGTGCTTCTTAAAATACATACCTGTAAGTCATCTAAATAGCAGTTGATGAGTGAGCCAGATGGTAAAGGAAAATGCTGTCAAGCCTGATAACCTAAGGACAATCCCTGGGACTCCATGGCAAACAGAAATAATCACTTCTGCAAGTCATCCACTGACCTCCATATGCATTCTGTGGCATGTGCAAACACACATAAATAAGTAAATAAATAAATATTAAAATGGCAGTTTGTGTGCTCATATCATAAAAAGAACTGAATATTTTTATAATAGTTGCTTGTTAAATTAGTTGTTTGTATGTGGAGAGAAAATTTGTCAATCATTCTATATATATATATCGTGATGACTACAGTGCTGATGGGCAAAATATTCAACTTAGTGTGAATGCAGAAGGAGAATTTCTCTTTATATACAAACGTGTCTAATAATATGGATCTCATCCATCATGTCATATCATTGTTGTTTCATCAAACCCTTAATCTACTCGTAATGCAATATGGGGAGTTCAGTGTCCATTCATCAAGTTGTATTAGAATTGTTGTTTGTCATTATTATGTTACAATAACACAATACAGTTCTTAAAGGAACACAGTCCAAGTCTAACCTGTGCAGTGCATTAATATGATCAGTTTTTCAAGTGCATTTCCACACAGATTGTGAATCTTTTATGGGCCAAGATGCAATAATAAGCTCAGAAATATCCACTGAGACTGTAAGAATATCCAAGAGGGAACATTATGAAATTTTTTGGCATTCTGACTGCATTCCTGTGGAGGCAGGACCAAATGAGCCTGAAAATCTACTTGAAGGGTTAAGGACATTTCCTACTCCAAATCTCATATAAAGAGAAGTAATTCTACCCTAGAAAAAAAGTAGGTCATGCAGTTATCTCTTTGAGGTCTGTTTGTTTTTGCTCTCTGTTCACCATATAGGAAATCAGAATTCAGCTCAAGATAAAAAAAAAAAAATCCTCACTGTCCAACCTTGCTTCTTCTTAGCAGTCTGTCAGGCCCCGATACACGCAGACCTATAAAACATGATTTTTCAATATAAAGGCCAATAAATCCATATGAAAAGATATAAAATAACAAGACACATGGTTCATACTACAAGAATTCAAAAAGCATTTTACAGATGAGAAATTGGATGTTATATGGGAGAACAGTAAAGCTAGATGAACAGCTGGCAATGAGGGATGTATGTGTGTGTGTGTGTGTGTGTGTGTGAGAGAGAGAGAGAGACAGAGAGAGAGAGAGAGAGAGAGAGTCTTTGAGTGTGGGGCTGTATTGTGTATGTCTTCTTTGCTCTTTGTTGCTCTCAGGTCCTTGTTCATGTTATGCAAGTACTCTACCACTGAGCTCACACCCATCCCCTGATTTTGATATTTGCATTCATAATAAAAAGACTGTTTACCTGGTTCACAATTTTGATTAGTGCATTATAAATGAAAGTTTAAGGGAGTTGGAAAAATTAAAGTATAATTTTTTTAATTTTAATTTCTTGTTGTTCTTTTGATACAGGGTCTCCCTATAGCTCCAGATGGTCGGAAACTCACTATGTAGACCAGGCTGTCTCTGACTCACAGAGATCCACCTTCTCTGCCAATGAGCACTGCTATTAAAGGGGTGTTACACAATGATAAGCTAAAACTTTTTTTAGAAATGGGGTCTCACTGAGTAGCCCTGGCTTGCCTTGAACTCAAAGAGATCTACTTGCCTCTGCCTTCAGAGTTCTAAAATTAAATTATAAGCCACAATGGCTAGCATAAGTCTAAATCTTTGTAGGTTTTTTGTTGTGTTTTTATTTTAAGTTTTTGAAGATTATATTGTATAAATCATATAATTTGAATATATTTATTAATATGATATCTAATTTATCATTTTAGGTTTAGTTATATATGTATTTACCCTTGTGTTTACGCAAGGATATATAAAGAAACAAAGTCCAAGAATAATTGGTTAAGATATAGCCTAAGTTAATTTTCAGTGGGGAAAAAGATATTGAAGAAGTAACCAAGAATTTGTAAATTCAGAAGCTGCAACACATTATAAAAATCATCTGCTTGAAAAGTACAGTACACAAACACCTCAGAACATCCACCCATACAAACATGTACACAAGCATATACATGCACACACACTAAGAATCACTTGTCAGAATTTGGTACTGTTTATCTAATCTGAATGAAGAACAACACCACCACTAGTCAGGACAATGTTGTCCCCAAACTAATAAAGTTGGAAAAGAAAGACTTGGGGATCAGAAGAGAAGATGTATTCTATTCCGTAATATCGGTGAACTCACAGCAAGCTGATCATGTGAAAAAAATTTATGAGGTAAAATCTGGTTGTGAACATTGGTTTTTCAATTCAGTGATTAACTGTAGCTAGTTGTAAGTTAGACTCAAATGGAGAAAGAGAGAACCCAGAAAGAAATCAGAGCAGATGATCCAGGACTTTTGCTTTCCATTTGCTGTGGTATGGAAATCACACCCATCTGCAAAGAGAAGGCTGAGCAAATCCCTGTATCACACTCAGAGTTTACACAGAGATCTCTCTAATCCAGGGACACCAAGTGCAAGACGCAATTCCAATTTCATAATTCAAAGCTGCTGTATCACAGAAAAGAATCATATTTTATTTTTACTCCTTTCAGTATTAATTTAAAAAGAAAAGACAAAGACTTCCCCATTAAGGGATCCCATTTCTTATAGCACAGTAGATTTTACTGAATTTTTGACACTTATTTAGATAAATACTATATGAATTTGCTATGATTTTTAAAACCTGTGGTCCCCTGGAAAGAATGTTCTTTCTAATGTCAGAACATATGATATATCTAATCAGCTCAATTTTATGGAAAACATGTTTAGTCAAAGATTAGGAGAATCCCATCCATATGTATTCATTCTAGGTCTAGATGGTTTTCTCCAAAGCTGATGCACACAGTCCTCTTAGATGACTGAAGTGCCCACACGAGACAACCACTTTTATTTGTCATGTTTAAAACTGGAGATTTTGACCTTAGCTCCCAGACTTCCCTGGGTCACAGGGATCTGATCCACATGCACCTCACCTTGCTAGAGTGAATCAGTCCCTGATATCTCAGCTCTCACTTCAGTCTGGTTCTCCCAGAAACACCCCCCATTATCCACCCCTACTTCCCCAGCCTCCACCCCGCCCCTACCCGTCACTGTCCCACCCTGAACACTCCTCCCACCCCTACATCTGCACTCCTGACTTCCCTGATACCCCCCTCAACGCAACTTGCCAACTGAGCTTTTCTCTCCAGACCCATGAACTCCCACCCTAAAATGCCAGTCAACCAGTTCAGGTTGCCACTCCATCCCACCTTGATGAGTCAGGACCCTGTGTGGCTGGCCAGTCCTGAAAATGCCACCCAAAGTTGCACCTATTTCTAGCTGAACTGAAATCACTTATCCACCCAAATTTTAGAGAAACCTGAAATGACCCCAAACTGAACACTTCTACTCAGCTGGGCCATAACATGAAAAGATGGAGAAAAACAAACAAGAGGCAAAGATTCAACAAGGATGAGATCATTTACTCATACCAAGACACACAACCACACAATTTCAGAAGTCCAGGCCTCAGCAAAGAAACACAAACACCATGAATAACCAAGAGAATAAGGCTAATACAGAAATGAACAACTCCATCATCATGTTTCCTGAGAATGATAACAAAGTGGATGCACGAGGCAATCATTTCAGAATAGCAATTATAAATATGCTCAAGGAATTCAGAGGATTTTCATAAAAAAAACCTGGAAGAATACTTTGAAAACACAAACAGTTGAGTGAACTAACTAAAACAATTCAAAACATGAAACTAGAATTCAATAAATAGAATCTCTGGAGAAAATCTAATCTTATATAAAACTTGAAGAAAAAAGAAACCTCATGAACTCAAACAAAAAGCTGAGAGGAAAGAAATAAAAAGGAAGTAGGGGAAATGGAACAGAGAATATCAGATCTTGAAGACAAGGTGCAGGAATGAATAGCAGGCTGATGGCCTACATTCTATCCCTAACAGCATTGTAGAAGGAGAGAACCAATTTCTCAGAGTTTTTCTCTGACTTCCAAAGGATGCCACAGTTCCTCCCTTCCATCAGAGAACAACTATGCACAACACAGCTCTGAGTCTAAAACTACTGTATGAGACCCACTAACCTTTGTGTCCCAGGAACAGACTTCACCAAGTAGAGTAACTGCAACCCAGATGCCTTAAAACATCAAAACAGCATTAAACATCAATAGCAGTGGTTACAAAAGAAAAACAGAATAATCTCAGCACTCCAAATCATTGATTCCAAGGGCAAGAAGGGAAATGTGCTTTAAGTAACTTAACTTTTACCTTGATTTTAAGGTCAGATGGGTGAAGAGATACAGGTCTGTTAGAGGAATAAAAGGACTAAGCACACAACAGAGATTTGCTCATCTGAAGGCCCTTTTGCTGAGAGAGGATCTGGTTCCCTTGGGGAGAATAGAGCCTGTGCAAAAGGCCAGAGAAGCGTCCTTCTAACAGATCATTATCACCAACTCAGAACAGAGCCCCGGTGACTGGTCAGGCCTTTGTTTTTCCTCTAATCAGTGGAAGCTTTGCTACTTGGTCCTCACTCCTTTGTAAAATAACACCGCTGAGTCCTTGTAAACTTTTGTGAAAGCCTACAAATCAAGTAATTGGAAGATGTTATGTTGGTCATTATTTACAGAGCCACCATGAACAAGGCACATTTATTTCATGAGTTTCTGAAGTTCTTCCTAACATTTGCAGAAAAAGCGGCACATTTTGCATCTTGGTAAATGGCCTTTTTTCCTCATAGTAACTGGGAATGGCAATAGGGCTCCTTGTATGCTTCTAAATTACAAATGCACACTTCTCCATCGAGATCAATAAGCAAAGCTAGAGGTTTATGCTGCGTGGCACTCTTTTGATAATATTCTTGGTTTGTAATTTTTTACAAGTCAATATAAACCAGGTTATGCACACAACTCTAATGGCTGGTTTTAATGGTTTAACTTGCTGTAATTACTAATCACACAAGTAGGAAGCCTCAACTGAAGAATTGCCCTGATTGCTTTCATACGGAAGATCCATCCCAATTGTGGACTGCATCTTCTGGTTAGCAGCCAGAGAAAAAGGGCCATGAACAAGGAAGATGATTCACCTTTTGCTTGTTTGGCCTTCCCTCAACGAGGTGATTTATCCTGTTCCTGCTGCCTTTATTGACATTGAAGTCACAGTTTCCAGGTTTCTATCATTGAATTAGGACGGCTCTTCAGGAACCTTCCAGGTTCCAGGGACTGCTGAGGCGCCTAGCTTCAAGAACTGAACAGCTATAATGTTCTCAGCCTCTCGGGTGTTATTCTCCTCTTGTTATGATTCTGACGCAAAACTGATTAACAAATTATATACATATATATGTTTTCTGTCAATTTTGTTCCTCCAGAGAACTGTAATTCAACTATACAATGTGATGTGTTTTTCATTCATTACCTATTAATTTCAAAGTCCCCAGGGGTAATAAAGAGTAGAATACAAATATTTTTAAGAATTTTTATTTACTTTAATGATGTGAATGAATGTTTGCCTACATGTATTTATATGCACAGTGTGTGTACATGTGTGTGTGTTTGGGGGTACCCACAGAACCCAGAAGAGATTATTTGTTCCCATGTTCCCATGAAACTGTATTTAGAGATTGTGTGGTTACAGTTAATGTTGTCTCTAGAAACTGAACTTTGTTCCTCAGAAAAAGCAAGTATTCTTAATTATTGAACCATCTCTACAGCTCTTGATAGTAATGTTTTATGTATAGCAATGGCAAACCAGTATTTTAGATAGAAAATATAAGAAGATATTTTAAAAGGAAACATATCAATCAACCAACAAATCAATAAGTGGAAAGCTCCAAAGCATGTGTGCATATGTGCATGGACTTGAGTCTGTACACACACATATACATACATGTATACATATATATATATGGTTTGCATACACCTGAGTGTGTCTACCTGGAACTGTGCCTAGTTTTCATGCTTATGATTGCTTCACTTTTTAGCAGAAGGTTGATGGAAAGAATAAACTCTTTAATTAAATGGCAGAGTTGAAAATTCACCCAACAAAATCAGAATATTCACTCTTACTCTGTTGGTCCATGTAGATCTTAAGATAGGGGTCAGTGGGATACTTTTGTATGTGGTTCTCACTATCCATTTATGTATTTCAGAAATCTCTTTATTTTTTTTTCCTGAAAAGGTTGAGTGATCCTTCAGCCAGTCATATCTGCCTAAGAATAGTAAGTGAGGGCTGCTCCATTTGTAGTAGTACCAACTCCAATGACTTTTCAACAAAGTTGGAAGTAAAGAGATTTGATGGTATGTGTAGAGTGAAAATTAAACCAGCCTAATTAGTTGTGCTAGGAATAACTATGTTTGGGCCAAAGTGAACTACATAAGCATATTTAAAATTCAGATTGCACAACATAGAGATAAACAATGGTAGACATAAGAATATATAATTTTGCTTTTCTTTACTTAGAACAACATTTAAAAGCTAACAAATATATAATTTTAGAAAGTAAGAAAGGACTGGGTTTTAGTTAGGAAATGTGGTTCCCACCTGAAACCTCAGAAGTGGGAAAGCAGAGACAGAAACATTATGACATCAAGGTCGTTCTCTTTGATATAACAAACTGTAAGCCAGCCCATCTCCAAACCAAACCAAACTAAACCAATCAAGAAAGGAACAAGCCTTACAGTTTAGATTTTTATGTTTCCAGATTTATCAAAATGTCACTGCCTGATACAATGAGATGATTTAAGATATACAGAATGGGTTTTGATACACATAATTTTATGAGATGATTACCAAGCTCAAGTTAGTTAAAACATCCATCACCCCACCAATGGTTTCTTGTCTTGTTTCATTTTGACATGAAATCTTAAACAAAATTTAAGTATTTAATTATAACAACAATCCAGTACAGTTAGCTATAGTCACAGAGCTTTGTATTTGATTCTCTGAGTTTATTTATCCTAAAGCTGAAATTTTATTTTGTCTAGTGTACCCTTTTCTCTCACCTCTTTGCCTGTGGTAACTGCGTTTTTTTTTTTTTTTTTTTTTTTTTTACTGCACATTTTTTCAATCCATACACATGTGAGTTCATGCAGTACTGGGTTTCAATGTCTGACATTTCATTTTAAAAAGTCTCCCTCAAAATTCATCTTGCTTTTGCAAATAGTGGAATTTCTTTTCTTACAAAGGCTGAACAATATTCCAGGGTAAGCACATATTCTCTTTACCAACACATCCACTGATAGAGACGTGGATCTGCATGATGATGATGACTTTATTTGGAATGTTTTGGACTTATACAGCTTTTCAACTTTTAATGTTTCTGAGAAACCTCCATATGCTTTTCAGACGTGACTGTCCTGTCTGCAGCAGTGTTGGGATCGTCTCTTTTTCCTCTCGTCCACTCTGATGTTCTCCTTTGTCTTCTCTGACTCTCCATCTCTCCCCCTCTTTTTTAGCCTCCCTCCTCCTTTCATCTCCTTCTGTTTTTCCTCTCTTTCACAGACAAGGTCTCACTGTGTAGACCACAGTGTGCTTGAGCCCCCAATGCTGTTGCTTCAGCGTTTCAAGTGCTTTGATTACAAGGCCACCCCTCTTATCAGAGATATCTGACGGTGGTTTTTCTTGTTATTTCTGTGATGGTTAGGAATGCTGGGTTTACTTTCTAAATTGTATATGTACCGTTTCCTCTTTCTTTTTGCAACATGCTTCACTTCAGAATTTTCCACTCTGCACATTACAGAATGTGGTTCTCCTTGCCCTACAAGGTGACCTATCAATGGGGCTGTGATGATATCACCTCCTTTGTTTTACTAATGTAAAGGATATGGGACTTCCCTGTCCAGTTTATCTCATTTTGGCCATTATCAACAGGTTTTCCGTACTCTTAAGCAATTGTAAGTTAAACTGATACCATGTCAGAATCTTGATGGGCTGGTTTCTTGTGCTGACTTTTGCTACTATATGTGGAGATGAAGCAGAAGAGAAAATCAGAGAAAATGTAAACAATTTTGCCTTTTGGTCTTAAACTGCTCTGCTTAAAGGACTGTTATGAAATTATAGCTAAGAAAGTGTCTAAATGATGCAAAATGATAAGACAGATGTATGTTACCCCCAGTTTAAATGACAAAATTCTTAGAATTCTTTCAGGATACAATTGTGTTGAAATTTAACTCCCTGCTGTGAATCTCTTCTGATACAAGTTTGATGATCAACTTTTTTATCTCTGCTATTTTCCTTTGTATAATGATCAGTTTTCATTGGATCTTTATCTTGCCATAGATGTTTAACACAAGTCAGCAAAACACACCCAGAGGCAGGTTTAATCGTACTGACTTCCACCCTGAAAGCAAATGAGAGTAGTGAGTTCCAAGACTGTGTTGGGCTACAGAGAAAACAGTAATAATAGAAAAGTAATTTTGGTGATACAATATGATAAATACTGATGATACCATGGAAGGAGTTCTGAGCACATCTGTAGCCAGAGTAGTCACAGTATAGCTGTGCTCATTGGTAAATATGACTAGAAAACAAAGTACACCCATGTAGGAGTGATACCAATAGCCTGTCACATTCAGAACCAGGAGTTTGAGATCATTCTTGTAAAATCTAGTCACTTGAGGGTTTCACCACAATTAAATCCAACCCCAATTTTTAGGTAGAAAAATGTGATAAAGTACAAATGTTACCATAAGAACTGGACACTTAGAGCTGGAGAGATGGCTCGGCAATTAAGAGAATTGATTGCTCTTGTAGAGGTTCTGGGTTTGATTCCCAGAACTCCCAGAAAACCTAACAAATAATCCATAACTCCAGTTCCAGGGGATCTGACTCCCTCTTGTGAATTCCACAGGCATTGCACGACATGGTTGCAGTTACTCCATCCAGGCAATATATTCATACACGTAAAACAGAAAATTAAATGGTTTTTTAAAAAACTGAACAACTTAAAAATTATCTTCTATCTATCTATCATCTATCTGTCTATCTCACACTCACACAATGGACTTTGGAGATGAAGCTGATGTTGTCAGGATTGATGTCAAGATGCTTTGTGATTTGACATTATAACCCAAATATACTGATTATTCAAAGGCCACACCACAAAGGATACAGGAAAAGATTAGGAGCCCCAAATCGTAAAGACTCAGGAGAGAACAGCCTTCTCTTCCTTCCTATTTGACAGTAACAATGTGGAATTTTTAATTGTTAAAAGAATGAATGTTGAGAGCCGGGCAATGCTTTTTGTGCTTGCTTTTTTCCTAAAATTTCTGTTTGGAATTTTCTTGACTGGCTGGAGGAAAATTTGGAAAAAAACTTTTCTCAGTATTTAATTTTCAATAAAGTTCCTGATCAGAATCTGACAATAAGGATTCACAGGGGACTGAGAGAACAAAGAGATGGAGAAGGTGGTACCAGTCTTCAAAACCCCCTGTGAAAGTTATATATACACACAGCAAAAGGATCCTATAAGGTTGTGGTCCACGGTGTAGGCTAACCAACACCACCCAATCTCCTGTGCCTCTTGACATTAACCCGTATGTGTTTTTACAAGCTCCCCAAATTTTTCCATATATACTGATAGTCTCCGTTTGCTTTTGTTTTCCTCGTGTATTTTTATGTTCTGTAACAAATATTTGGCTTTCCTCAAAAAACACTGCCCATTTGGAATATTCATAGTGGTTTCTGTTTATCCTTCCAAATCCCAGTGGAAGCATCTGAGAATTTTCCATGCAGAAAACGGTTTTATTAACCTCTCTGGGGTTCTACTAGATACAAATAAAGGTTTGGGTTCATTTGATTCTTACTTGGCCTTAAATGAATATTTTGGTATTACAGCTTCCTCGAAAGTATTCCATAAAATATTTCCCTAAGCAAGATTTTTAAGTGATGTTTGAAGGATTTTAATAGTATATCCTAAGGAGTAAGTTTATGTTTCATACAATATGATTTTGTTTTGTGCTTAGCCACCTGTAATGCCTAAACCATTTTGCTGTGGCATAAAAAGCCACTTCCCATGTAACATGTGATAGCCAGGCCTCTTGAATATAGTGATAACACGTCTTCTTTTAGTCTTGAAAGAGTCATTCGAATTTGGAGTCTATGGCAGTCTAAACAGACAACACAACATCTTTACCAGTCTTTTGATTTGATTAATTCTGCTTTCTAAATATTTCCGGTTATGCTAAAAATGCATTTATTGTTGTTGAGTCGGGTGTACCGGCACATGCCTTCCTTTAGTCTCAGCACTTGGGAGGCAGAGACAGGCAGATTTCTATGAGCTCAAGGCCAATCTGGTCTACGAAGCAAGTTCCAGGCCAGCAGCGGCTGCACGGAGACCCTGTCTCAAAAAGACCCAAAATAAATTGTTAAAAAGCAATAGGGCATTTATTGGTGTCTGAATTTTAGCTTGAACGTTTATAGTTTTTACGAAATTTCTTTTCTTAAACTTTATGTGCTCAGTGTTTTGCCTGCATGGAATGGTGTAACACATGGATGCAGTACCAGAAGAGGCCAGAAGATGGCAGTAGATGCTCTAGAACTGGAGTTACTGGTGGTCATCAGTTGCCCTGTTGGTGTTTGGATTTAGACCCAGGACCTCTGTAAGAGTAGCGAGTGTTCCTCAGTGCTGAGCCGTGTCTCTGGTTCTTCTGTTTCTTTGTTTTAACACTTTGCTGGATATACCTAGCAAGATTTATTGGCTTCCTGTAAGCAAGAAATTTTGATCACTTTTTTTGCAACGTGTATATAAGTTGATGTAGAGCCTGGAGAGATGGCTCAGCGTTTAAGAGGCTGCTCTGGCAGAGGACCCAGGTTCTATTCCCAGTACCCACATGGTGGCAGCTAACAACCATCCTTAACTCCAATTCCGGGGGGATTCTGACACCATCTTCTCACCTTCATGGGTAATGCAAGACATGGATACACTTACATAAATGCAGGCAATATACCCATACATACAAAATAAACATAATCAATAAAATTATTAAAATAAATAAGTTGATGTAGAGGCATAAACACAAACACACTTTCTTAAACACACACTACAAATTTAGAACTCAACTGACAGCTTGAGAAGCATGAAGCCTTCAGGCCAGTCCAAAGAACAGTTCATAGGCTTATCCACTTGTCAGAGAGTAAAGAAATCAAAGGTTTCCTGTGTCAAAGCCAATACAAAGGAAAGATAGTAGTCATGCTTTTTCAGTGTGACTGAATTTATTAATACACTTTAATTGTATTTCTGTATTAATTCAAATGCTTAGGAAAAATTCTTTGACTCCGCACTCATCAGAAATGAAGATATACTTACATTTTAGTTCACTTCATTATTGAAGGTCTTATCTAGTCAAGAAAATTAAAGATAACTTCTATTAATCAACACTCTCTAAAATGAATTCATATGACCTGCTTCCCTAGTAGACTGAAGTATAATCCTCCTTCCCACCCATCTCAACAATGCCCTTGCCCCATCCCCCTACTGGTCACTTCCCCAAATTCCCATCTATTACTTTTATTTTATGCCCCTCTGAGCTAATCCAGGGCCATCCATGTGACCATGGTATGGAGCCATCCAGGGGGGCCTGATGTCCTTATCACTGGCCAAAAGCTCAACACGGTGGGGTAGGACCCCCTGAATCTCTCCTGAATCCATGATTGACTGTGACAAGTTTCATCTTGTATAGGTTCAGTGCAGGTGACTACAGCCAATGTGCATTGATGATTGCAATGAAGACTTCATGCCCAGAAGATGGCACTTAGCTGCCTCCTCCCTATCTTAAGGCTCTCACATTCTTTCTGCCCTTCTTCAGTGACATTCCCAGAGCCTCAGAAGAGATAAGGTATTTCTTGTTTGGGGATGAGCCTTCAACAAATACCTTTACACAGCATCTTAGACAGCCAACAAGCTCTGCTACTTATTTTGAAGACAAGTTTTTTTTCAATAAGCCTGCTGTATTTCTTATGTGAGTACTACTTATCAGATACTTCTAGTGTCTGATGACATACTGTTCTTATGTAGGCAGTTCTCAGTATTTTCCTCTCCGATTATCTCCAGACACTCTGTGCATTCCTGATCATATTTCTTGGCATTCAACACATTCTTTGTCTCCAAGTATCAGAAAAACAATTTCTATTTCATATTTGTTTTCTGATCTTCACCCAGATATTAAGAGTTCTAGTTCAAGTGATTTCATTTTATCCAGACATAATTTGTATAAATTTTACTCTATTTATTTTGTGGTATGATAAGAATATGTACATGTGTAGGCATGTGTGCAACAGCAGACATGTGGAGGAGAAAGGTCTACTTTTAAGAATTGATTCTTTCCAGGGATCAAACATGATCTTGCCTGCACAGCCAGACTGTTTCCCTGTGAACCATGTTGTTTGAAGAATCTTCATTGTCTCTCCCTTGTAGACTACTCATAACTTTGCAGGCCTTTTCAACATATGTAGGTGTATGTGTGGGTTTTCTTTTTTAATAGGTGCTAAAAAAAGAACACATATTCACGCTGGGCATCCCAACACTCAGAAGGCAGAGGCAGGTGGATCTCTGTGAGCCAGCCTGATCTACAAGGAGGGTTGGGACTAGGTAGACCCTGTCAAAAAATATCATAAAATAAACAAACAAAAAGAATATATATTCAATTTCTAGGTTCATTCCAGAATCCAGAATACAATGGAAATTTAAGACCTAAGTCAGAGCCATAAATCAGTGTTTCTCCTCATTGCCCCATACCAGCACACACAGAAATCCGTGAATATATGAAGTCCACAGTAGATAAACAAGAAACCTAATCATGATTTAATGAAGAGCCCACATTGAAACCAAATTGAAGAAGCTTGTGGCCTCACAGCCAGGTTAAATCAACACCACCTTTTGCCTTCCCCATTAGAGTACATCCATGCGGCCTAATGTTCAGAAGACATACCCCAGGGGATGAACAAGTGGAGATAATTACTGGGTGGGGGCACATAACAGAAGGGCAGATGGGTCTCTGTTAATAAGAGGCAAGGAACTGCAGGTGAAGGCACCATATATGAGCAGGAGGAAGACCCACACTCCCAGATGATCTCACTGTGCCATGGAATGTCACCTTCAACATTCAAAACTGACTGAAGCACAGGCTGCTCTAATTGCAAGACACTGACCAAAGAACCTGCTGTGAAGAGCTGTCCATAGCTCAATGTGAAGCATTTAATGCTGGCTATGCAATGTGTTTGTGGAACCTGACAATTTCTTAACACTTAACAAAATGCATGCTTTCAACGTTAAAATTCCAAACTTCACATGCTGAGAAATATACATTTTTTTGGTTCCTGTTGCATAAAGAAGAACAGTCGTAGCTGCAGCAGAGATATTGGGATCTGCTGACACAGAACAGAACTAGACTAGAAACCACTCATGGTCCCCTCATATGCCATCCCAGAGATACAACAAAAATATAAAATCCCTGCAGGTAGTCTTAGTAATGATAGTCATTGAAGTTCTGTTTAAAGTATTAGAATATACTAACTCTATCTAGCATTAGATATATTGGATTTAAAAGAAAAAAAATGGCTGGAGGCTGGATAAATTATTCAGTCAATAAACATGCTTGCTTCTGATCTAGAGGACCCAAGTTTGGTTCCCAGCACCTATATTGGGTGGCTCAGAACCACCTGTGAATCCAGTTCCGGGAAATCTGAAGACATTTTCTGGCCTGTACAGGCATCTGCACTCATGTATCACAGATACAATCCACACATCACACATACATTTACACATAATTTTCATAATAAAAAGAAAGAAAATTTCCTAATATTATTTGAGAATTTATTTTGAAATAAATAAATAGTAGGCAGCCAGAAAAAATGATAGATCGATCTGTAAAAAAAAAAAAAGATTTTTTTCCAAACACAATCTATATTGATGAACATCATCAGATCAGCAACTCACAGTGGTGAATTATATGGTGCATCATGTACCCTATTATACTGCAGGTGCTGCTGATGCTTTCTGAATAAAAAAAAATTATTCTTATTAGCTGAATTGTGAGGTATCAAAAAGAGCTGGATATATTTGTGGTTAATGATTTAATGCTACTTAACTGTAATAAAGATATATCATGCATACATGCACACATAATAATCATGTACAATATAATTATGGACACAAAATTAAAGTTTCATCATACATATATAATCAGATTAAATATAGATTAGCTTTACTACAGAAATAAATTTGTACATCATTCAATTTGGCTATGAAATAGTAAATATTGCTCATATAACCCCTTCCTCACTACTAATCCCAAAGTCCTATAACACCACTAGTAGCAGTATGCTGTTATAAAGTTTGATTCTGTGATAAATTGTTTCATTTGCATAAAATTTTATTCTTTGCTTGAATTTGCTCCTAGTTCACTGCCATTATTTTTGGCCTGTTTAAATTTCTTGCATTTATTATTCTGATGTTTCACTCTAAGGAAATGTCCATTTATCACACTGAAATTTGTCTATGCCTAATCTATAATACAATATAGCTATTACATTAAAATTTACAGCTACTATGTGAATAATTAGAAACTTTTTCTAGAATTTACTATTTCATATTTATGAATATGTGACACTGGTGTTGTGTATATTCTTTAACGTGCAGTTGAATAACTACTGTGAAAGAAAACTAAATACATTAAAGCTAGGCTTTTCACATCATTGATATTTTCTTCTTTAAAGTGTAATTGATTTAAAATAGCAAAACAGGAAAAGAAATAATCTAAAAAAGTTAATATGTAAGAATCCAATTATTCCACTATTCAGTCTGTCATTTAAAAATAAATGCAAATTGAATAGTATTTACAAAATGTCAGTTACTAGAAACATGAAAGTAAAAAAAAAATGATTAGGGGCCTAGAAAAATGGCTTAGTGATTAAGAGCACTTGGTGTTCTTAGAGAAGACCCAGGTTCTGTTTCCAGCACCACCTAATGGGAAAAAGCCCTCTTTAAATTCCCTTTAAGAGATTATAACTCACTCTTCTGTCCTCCAAGGACACAGAATGCATGACCATGTGCACCTACATGCATGCAGGCGAGTCATTCATACACAGAAAAAGAACAAATAAAAACTTCTTAACAATCTTTAAAAAACACCAAGTAGCTAATTATGCTTGTGACGTTAGGAAAGTCAGATGGGTTTAATCACAGATCTATAGTACCACATAGGCTAATAAGAAGAATGAACTGTACATATTGACACTTAGAATGCAATATAAGGTCGAGGATTAAAAATATTATTATACATATGAGACTGCAATTATGTTCATTACATGAAGACAGGATACGATTATTGTCATTTTTTTTATCCAGCATAAATATATTTAAGTTTGTTTCTACTCAGCAAAGTGAAAAATTGATCAAAAATAAATTAACGTGTTAGTAAAAAATCAACTTCCAATAGTTTGGAATTCATTCACATCCTTAGCATAGAATGGGAGTTAAATTGTAGTTCAGGTCTGAATCTCAACTGATAGGCAAGTTGGATTTCACTGATCTGACCATATAGGAGCATGTCAATGATTCTGGCTGTTCACTGCTATGTATTTGTAACTTCTACAGCCTACGGGATTTTAAACAAGATTTTCATGTTTCTGCTTTCCGTAATTTTGTATTTTTGGATGCCTGATCTCTTTGCAAAGCCTAGATTGTTCTAAGATTAGTTGAACCCTAAGGGCAGCATATATTTTATGAGATTGTAGATTAGGAAGATGTGGATAAAGCTTGTAACTTGTTTAAAATTCTACCTGATATATCACAAAATTTTTTCTAAAACAGGGAGAAAATCCAAAGGATTTGTATTTTTAAGCTGCTTTGTATCTCAATAAAGAAATGGCACTCAGCTGGATTCCTTGCAAACGTAATGCAGGAAGAGCTTCTTGGAATTATTGCAAAAGTCACTCTTCAGAAAATAACACATATAACGAATCAAGTTTATTCTAAAAATAGAATTTCATCTTCTTACAGTTCAAAGGCCATCTGTCAAGTGTTATAAACAGACAGTCCCCTCAAGAAAAGAGGGACTTGTTCCATGCTTGAATACCTGCTGCCTTGGAGAGGAGAAAAAATAAGGAAAGCCCTTCCCTTCATGTCATTAAGTCTTACTGATAATGAGTCTGATAAACTCATTGGTCCAAGGAAAAGTTGGGGAGTCTTTAGAATGTTTTCTGAATATCCAAGCTTACAATTTTATAACTTTAGAGTTTCTATGATCAGATTCATTAAACTCTAAATTATTTCAAGACTGAAAAATACAGAAAATACTTGAGTATAGGTTTTCAGAATTTAGCTTTTTATCTTTATGTTTTTGCAAATGGAATTGATCTTAAACTAAGGAGAATGCAGGTGAAGACTCTTCTTTTTAATATATGCTAATGACTGCAGCTTCCCTCAAAACGTGATGTTCTTTCTATATAATACTTCGTTACTGCCAGGAAGATTTTCTCCTAAGTGGTTTTATAGTTAATTATTATCCTCTCCATGTCTTAATTTGGATTCTGTACTACCACTCAACACCTTTTTCCAGCTTCCAGTACCTTAGCAAACTAGTTTATAGTTTTATCACCTACAATGGAAAGGTTTTAAAAAGAAATTAAGAACCATTTCTTTTCAGATTTGATTTTCATGCATTGGGAAACATTTCAGAGAACATTAGAATTTCTAATACCTTATTATATTACTTTGAAAATTGAGAATTTAAATAGAAGTTCTGTGTTTGGACTAAATACAGAGAGTGAATATACTCTTAAAATTGTCGTGAGATTAGGCTAAAACTCAATCAATAACCAATTTGAAATGGATGAAGAGGAAATTTCTACTTGAATGATTATTGGAAGAACTTTTAGTTATTAGCTTGAAGGGTATCATTTAACATGTGCTTATTGTCTGTAGTTATGTCTGGAATAAATCTATAGAATTAAAAGTCATAAGTACCAAGTGTGCTGACAAACAACTGTCTTTTCAACACTCAGGAGGCAGAAGCAGGTAGAGTTCTGTGCGTTCAAGGTATACATAATGAATTCCAGGCTAGCTAGTGCTACAGACTGACATCACATACACACACATACACACACACACACACACACACACACACACACACACACTGATCATGTGAAAACATCATTTTCTGCTGTTTTCTCCTTTACCATTGGTTTTGTTTAGCATTGAAACAACACTGGAAATGAACTCGGCCCTGGATTTCAACCCTGGTGAATTCATCATTCAATATACTTATCTCCAAACGTTCTTAAGACAATTTTGGCAAGAACTAGAGCAACTGTGAAGTGACAGTTAATCTCGTCCAACCTCCCGTTTCTTATGTATCAACTGTATAAACAGGGGAAGTTAAATGCAGCTGAAAGTAGTTTCTTTCCAAATACTGAAATTTAATAAATTCAACACAATCACATTTGTGATCTAAGGATATCCTAATGCATTTCCATATTGTTATAGTTTTCTAAAAAGAACACAAATGCCTTCTTTACAGGTCACACACCTCAGCACTCATAAAGCTGAGGCAGGAGGATCATCCATTCAAGAAGGCTAGTCTAGGGTTGGAGAAATGGCACAGTGGACAAAGAACTTGCCATGCATGTATAAAAACCTGAGTTTGCAAACTCAAGTAAATTCAGACATGACAAAATGGAAGGTAGAAACAGGAGAGTCTCTCAAAGCTTGTGGGCCAGATAACCTTATCTCACCTCTCTCTCTCTCTCTCTCTCTCTCTCTCTCTCTGTCCACAAAGGTCAGAAATAAAAGGCTATATTGTGAAATCTTATTTAACAAAATAAAAGATTTACAGGAATGATGGAAGTTCTCAGGTTAGCCTGTGATATTCAGTTCCACATATGCAGAACAAACCTGTAATATTTTAAAATGTCTCTTATAAGCACACTTACCAGCTTCAGATTGCAAATGTTTGATGAATGAGTCACAGTCCTTAACAAAAGGAGTTATGTACAGCTCGGGAGAGTGAGAACATGAACGCATTTTAACTGAGGCGATGCATGGATTCTCGGGTGTATATCTGAAATACAGCAGTTGAATGGCAAAGCAAATAGGAAAACTTTTAAACTGCTGATGTCAGTAATTCTCAGGTGCAGCAGTATTTGGAATGAGCTGTACCAAGAACTGAACATGCACATTATTCACTTCTTAAAAGCTAAAAGATACCTTCTACTTTCACAAATGATAGAAGAAGAAATAAGATATCTGGATGGGAAACCAGGAACTACTTATTCTTTTCAAAGCAAGCGGCTTAGCAAGATCCTCTGGATGTCCTTTGCCAGCTACTATAAGTGAAACTCTGAGTTCTGTTCGTGGGCAGTTGTCATGATTGCCTTCAAGTCTAGAGATAGGTATTATATCATCACAGACTTTGAGCAAACTTGAAGTTTACCTTGATTGAGTACTGTTTCTGTCACTGAAGGCTGATTTAGGAATTCAAAAGATCATTGGAACAAGGGCAGCAGGTCGCTATTAGTAAGATATGTAGAAATGGCCAGAGATCTGCAGAGACACTTCTAGAGTGTGTGAGAATTCTGAGCTTAACTGTCCTCAAGAAAATCTGGAGGAAAATGGAGCATTGTGGGTACAGGATCAGGCACATTTTGCAATATAGGGAATCTTAGACAATTCTCTAAGGAGAGGAGAGGAAAACACAGTGTATCAATCTGGGCAGGTCAGATCTAGGGCCTTGTATTGTATGTGCCAAAATAAATGTGAAATAAAATTTCAATATTGACAATTGCTTAGACACTAGTTTGAGACATAACCCTTAAGGAAAAACAAAACAAAAAAATAGTAGCCACAAGAAAGTTTATTTTGAATAGGCTGTTTGAAACTGTAATTAGAAATAATTAGCTTTCCGCCAGTTTATAAATATTGAGTCCCCATTTTATATTGCATGTGCACTGGATTCTGTAGGAACTCTGGGAGCGTAACTGAAAGTTATAGCAATATTTTTTATTCTTTGTCCAGTTGGAAGAGAAAAATAAGTGAGAGATTTATATCAGATGAGCTACAAGGAGTCAGAAGCACTGCTGTGCAGTCTGTGAGCGTTAAGGACATGAGAGCACATGAGCACTAAGATGATGAATGTGGTGCCAGACGGCATTGCAGATTAAATTGAATCATGGCTGAAGGCAAACATGTGGAAGACTGCAGAAAAATGCCATGAAAATTAAAAACATGGCGTTATGATCATGAGGGACTCTAAACACAGGGCAGAGATGTCATTAGTTGAAACGGAATGGAGAGAATAGGATTTGATTTGGATGTATCTTGACAGAATCATAAAGAACATGATGTGACCCTGTAGAAACTAGAAATCAGAGAACAGTTGATTTACATTAAGTTCATGAAGCTTGCATTCCAGTGTCCCTTAATTTCCTGGATCCTCAATAGTGGGAGAGTTCGTTCAAAAGTGTCAAAATACTATGAGAATAAATAATTCTAATTAACAATATTATAACATTTATAGGACTGTTCTTTGTGTAAAGAAGAGGGAAGGAAGGAGGTAAACAGGAAGGTAGAGAGCAGGGAAAGAAAGAACAGAGGGCGGGAAGCACATAAGGAAAGAGGGAGGAAGAAGAGAGGAAGGAAAGGAAGGAAGAATAAAAAAGATGCTAGCAGCCTCTCTGTCCCAGGAGGACGGAGAGGTTTGAGAGCCGAGGCCCGCAGCTCTGACTGCTTTCTTAGGAAGAATTCCGTCACATCAGTATAGGCACTGTCCTTGCACCTGTTTACCACCCCAGGCTTCATAGCACTCATTCTAGGCTTGTAGGGGGGAATGAAGAGACAAAGTACCTGAATGAACTATAACATATTAAGCAGCTGGTTCTTCCATTCAGGAAATACCACCAAGTATGTCAGCCACCTTGGCTTGCTTGGTATTCATTACCAAATATGACGGATACCAATGGTTTTGGAAATAAAGTTTTAGGACCATAGTGTTTAGTGTTAGGTGTGACTGGACCCTCCAACCCCTTCCCCAGAATTTCCAATCCAGACTCTCAGGTGCCTCTGAGATCTGAGAAAAGAACTGACTTTTGACCCCAACCCAGGATTCACAAACAGCTGTGAAAAAGGACTACTTCCTGGCCAGAAGTTTACCTTAAAAATCAATCAGATGTCATGGCGATCCCAACCCCCTTCCCCTAAAAGCCAGGAGGGGGCTGAGAGTTTTTTAAAGGCTTTGAGGCTTTGAGGCTTTTGAGACTTGGACTGGACTAGGACTGAGACTGGGACTGGAACTGGGACTTTGGCTTTTGGGCCAAGCTCGCTCTCCTGGGGAGTTTGCCTCTCACATTCTCCCTGAGGGAGCAGCTCCATCCCGATCTGGAGCCTGGCACGCCAGCCCGGTTCCCCGGAGCTCCAGCTCCAAGATGGGGGTGAGGGGGCTAACTTCCCCCATCTCATCTGGGAGGCTAGCCCCCCAGGGGGGTTAACATTTCTCCACTCATGGGCGCTGAGGAGCTAGTCGCAGCGCTCCTAGCAAAGTCTCTGGTCCCTTCTTGTCTGCTGCATCTCTCGAACCCAGAACCTTACATTTAAGATCCAAAACTAATTATAAATTAAATGTGGCTCATTCAAAGAAAATAAAGATCAGTTAATTACCCCATGGAAACATATGAAGTGCTAAATAAAAAGAAAGTAAAAGGAAAAAAATACTAAGTATTTAAACACCTAGAATTACAATTTTTCCTTCATTCTGCTCTTCTAGGCTTGGGCACAGTTCTGCTCTTGTTCTTAGCACCCCAGATATCTGGACTATCCTCTTAGTCCAGACCCACCAACAGTGTCCTGATAGGCTGTACTCAGACCAGTTTAATTATTGAGTCTAGGTTTTTAGGGCTTTCAGAGACTTTTCCCACCCTAATCTTGCTTCTGCATATCTTAGACCAGCCATCAGCATTGGCTGTCCCCTCCCTCAGCCTGCTTTGGATTCCTGTAAGCAGCCTTCCTCCCAGGTAAGCGTGATCCTCTTCACTGTCTTTCTCCTCTCCTACCGCCTGAGCAACTCCATTTTCCGCTGTCCGAGTTCCCATCCTCCTTCTAGCCTTGGGCACAGGTTTGCTTTACTCTTGAATTACTCTCAGTCCAAACTGCCTACTGCAACCTGAGCCCTGTACTCAGACCAGCTCATTTTTTTCAGTCTAGATTGTTAGAGTCTTCCTAGGTTGTCCCTGTAAGGTGTGACTGAAAAGAAACCCCCCAGCAGTTCCAGGACTCAGGAGGACTGACAGACACTTTGGCAACTCCAGCCAAACTTCCAAAATTCACAAGCATCTGTGAAAAGGCACTGACTTGCAGCTTCCTAAGAAGATAAGCTTCCTGATACCAGTGATAACTATTTCCTATGAACATCAATCAGATGTTATGGGGATCCTCTCCTCATAAAAAGGCCTACTGGGCAGTTAGGCTTGGCTAACTTCATTTGCAGACATGGGGAGGCTAGCCCCCAAGAGAGTGCAGAGAGGAATGTGCTTGAAAGTTATAGGCTTTCAAATTTAGCACATACCAGGAACAGTTTTTATAACAAAAATTTTAAAAAATTAATCCATTGATATTTTTCAATCCTAAGTAGCTAACGCAAAGCCACTTTAAATAAAATGTTTACATGATATTAGTATTGTAAATCTGTACAGTGCAAACATTTTGCGTTTTTTCTTCCCTTTTAGTGACAAGGCATTTCCTTAATGAGAATGGTCAAAAAGCCTTTGACATCTTATAAAATGAACTAATCACACATGCTATTACTCAGTTACCATGGAAAATATTTCTCTCATATAGAAGGTCTCAAACAAAACTTTAACCAGACATTGAATTTGATTTTTCAAATATGAGCACACATAAAATTTTTAACAAAAGTTATTTTTAAATTACCATTGTGTAACCACAGTAAAACATAATAAACAGTATTAAAATACTATTTTCTTTATTATTGAAATATTCATGCAGGTGTAGAATGAAATATAGCCTATTTTCCATGCCTGTTTGTCCATTAGAACTTCTCTATATTCCCCAACATCCCCTCTCCTTGTTTTTCAAGTTTTTTGCTTACTCACTAAGTCTAGTTAGTACTGTCTGTACATGCATGGGTTTGTAGATATTATTCACTAGATCTTGAGAATCCTCCAAAATGATTCTACCTCCTCCATCAAATTATAGTAGCTCTTCAGCAAACACTGTTTTTCAGTAGAAACTGTGATGCCATTAAACCTTCCCTTACCTGTAATAATATACAGAACCTCAGTGATGGAATAAAATATTTTGGTGGTTATAAGATAAAAGCTATTTTGTTTAGCTAACTAATCAAGGAAATGACTTTTAACATGATACAGCTGTATACACTGTGGAGCATCCCACATCCCTGAACAGTTAATACTACCTTTTATCCTTCATCGTTTTCTTTATGAGCTAAGGGATTGTTCATTCAGATTCTTCTAATCCTCATAATACCTAGGCCATTATTACAAATCCTTGATGTTCAGATAGCATTCAATTTCTTATGATTCCCATGAGTATTAAAGAAATCTTGTTAAAAGAAAATGGAGGCATCACATCTTGCTTGGAATTTCATTTGCATTTCAATAGTTTAAGTGCTAACATAAAGACAGGGCTCACATGAAATGCTTGCCAGTGTTTTCCTTTCTATTTGTAGGTATGATACATTTAGAAGACTACATCTCACTCAATAGGCAGCCAGGAAGATATTTTTACTTTTGAGACTTTTTCCTTGTTGTGGAAAGACATCACCAAAGAGGTAAAAGGAGATGGAGAGGGATCAGTGAAAGTGGAAATTGTAGCCCAGGGGAAAATTTGCAATGAGTGCAGTAAATGTGAATATTTGAGTTAGCATAAACTATTTAAATACTCCAAATATTTGCTGATAGCCATGAAGATAGTTCACTATAGGAGTATGTATATACACTGCCATTGGTAGAGAGTAAACAGTCATCAAACCAGTTAGATCTTGAAAGAATCACCCAATTCCTTCATCATTCAATAAACAGCATGTCACCTTTGGTTTTAATATGAAACTTTATGACTTTAGTTACTACAGTTTGACTTATGACCAATATCACATGTAGTAGTTTTATAAACTAAAAGTGAGATGTTCAGTTGACTCAAAGGCTAATGCCATTTGAGTATCACAGTGTATCCACACAGGAACAAATGAGTAAAAAACACATGGTATTTGGGAATCTCTACTGAATAATTTCAACAATAGAATCAGTAGAACTGGTAATGGTTAATGATCATCTTCACAAAGAAATTACACTTTGCCTTCTACCTCAGAAATTCCTGAATGAATAAAATTATAGCTTAAATTTTGAACTTTATTTAATAGATGCTGTGTGAGATATCATGCTTTACTTATTGTGTGTGCTGGATAACATCAGCTGTCAACTTGACATATCTGGTTGAGGGAACCTCATTTTAGACACTGTCTCAATAGGATTGGCCTGCGGCAATATTTTTGGTGCATTTCCTTGATTGTTGAGGGATGTGGGAAGACTCAGCTCACGATGGATAGATAGCTCCATCCCTGGGAAGGTGGTCCTGGGTTGTATAAGAAAGTAGGATGATCAGAGGCTAGAGGAGCAAGCCAGTAAGCAACATTCCTGCATGGTCTGGGCTTCAGTTCTGCCTCCAATTTCTTGCTTGAGCTCCTGCCCAGATTTCCCAGGATAAAGGACTGTACTGTAAGCTAACTAAACTCTCCTCATCAAGTTCTTTAGGTCATGGTATATATCACAGGAATAAAAAGAGAACTAGAACACTATGACTTTTGTTTTTCTTCATAAAGAGGATATTCAAGAAAATCATAATACTTGAAAATTACTATGACTTTATAGTCATGCTTTAGTTCAGTGAATATAGCCTTCCTTAAGAATGGTAAACAGGGTAACAGGAGAGATAGCTCAGTGATTAAGAATGCTGAATGCTCTTGCAGAGGACCTGGGTTCTGTTCCCAGTATCCTTGTGGCAGCTAACAATTGTCTGTAACTCCAGTGACAGAGGGTTCTGATATCCTTCTCTGAATTCTGCAGGCATTACACAACACAAGCACTTACATACATGCAGGAAATATACTCAAACACACAAAACATACTAGTAAAATTAATAACATTAAAAAAGAGTACCTACTTGTAGGTCTTGGGGTTTGAGATGAAGAGTATTAAGGAGACTAAGGTGGAGACTGACAGACAAGCAGAAAGAAGAAAAGGGACCATTGCTTGTCCACAGGTAATAAGAACAGACAGCACATTCCATCCAGGATGCAACCATTACCCACTGTTTCTGAGAATTTTAATGAAATTACTGGTTACAAATAGGCAATAAATGTGTTGATTATTTCTCAGGCCTGCACTTAGAGAAGCTAAAAGGTAGTTTAAATTCAGCATGATTAACATTAAATGCAAATCTTGATCCAAAAGGAATGGAAGCCAAAATGTGAATTAAGGAATGAGGAGATAGAAATGACCTTAAACAGACACACACATACGATAAACCAGTGGACCCTGGTACTGAACTGTGTTCAGCTGTGTAGATACCACAATTGTCCTGTCCCTGAATTCTTATAGAAAGAACTTAAGAAAAGCAGAACTGGGGCTGGGCATATTGTTCTTGCAGAGGACCAGGGTTCTGTTCCCAGCACCATCTTCTAGCCTCCATGGGTACTTCATGACACAAGTGCACCTACAAAACATTCATGCACATAAAAATAATACATAGAAAGACAGACAGACATAGATAGATAAATTTTAAAAAGAAAAAAGAGGGAACAGATTAATATATTCTTTGAAAGTGGTTTGCTGCTGGACCTTGAGCATCAGTTGTACTAATATGGCTAGTGTTTATATTAATAAATGTGAGAAAGTCTGTGATGTCATAAAATGACACAGCATCTTCCAAGTTTGTGCACATAGAAGTCGACCCTCTCAGCAGGGATTTTCCTGCTGGTTAGCTTTGCATCAGGACTTGAAGCTTCATCCATTAATGCTGCAGGCTAGAAGACTTTTCGGTTTTCCAGAGAGTGACATTGTACGTTATGGCTTCTAAACATTCTAGGTATTTCTCTCATCTTCCTGAACTGAATTTGATCAAAATACTGGGTAGAATTATATGGATGACTGTTGTATTGAAATCTATTATTTATAGAGTGTGTTCAGAGCACATTTGAGAGTTTTCATTATATATTTAAAAAATCAAAGTTGTTATTTTTTCATGTGAACTGTGATTCACATTGAAATATTAGCCATTTAAAGTC
This sequence comes from Eospalax fontanierii, assembly GCA_035773235.1. NCBI lineage: Eukaryota > Metazoa > Chordata > Mammalia > Rodentia > Spalacidae > Eospalax > Eospalax fontanierii. The sequence goes on along the minus strand of CM069538.1, from coordinate 25,113,555 downwards.
CTGTACATAAATATGCAAAAATCAACCACCTAGATCAGAGGGAAGAATTGCTACCACACTGAGGAGGAATAGCTAGTTGTTGTAGCATCCAGAAGGGACAGGAACTCAGGGGGGAATGTAAATGACTAGAGAGTCAATGTGATGACAGTCAGTGAGTACCTAAGTGATCAAACTACATAAATAAATAGGTGGTGAGTCCAGAATATTCAAACGGAGTATTCTTAATTCTTAATTAATGGCTGTGGTTATATGTTTAACCACATAGTTCCTTGAATTTTTTGAAGAACAACAGATTTATTATACGTGCTACTAGTGTGATATTATAATTCCACAGGATTATAGAAGAATTTCCATCAAATGTGTAATGAACCATAAATTTAAGTAAAAATTTTATTATAAACTAATCCTTGACAGATCCATATACAAGATAAAATGAGTGTCAATTAAAATGTATGCTATTACAATTATTTGCTTTTTAAAAAAATTATTTATTTTTATGCGTATAAGTGTTTTGCCTGAATATAGAAAGATAGATGGATAGATAGATGGATGTCAGAAGAGGGGGTCAGAATTCTTAGAACTGGAATTACAGATGGTTGTGACGCATTATATTTGTGCTAGAAAACAAATGAGGGTCCTCTACTTTAGTGAGGCTGCATCTGCAATTTTCCTGTTTTCTTCAGTATATTAAAGTGATATGACACAATTATCAACAATTATCAGCAGCATTATTATAATTAGGTGCATTTTGTACATTTATATACAATTAGATACAACTGAGATTCAAAAGAGTACACTCCGGTTAAAAAATAGAACCTTGCAATTTTGTTTTAAAAGACATTTTCTTTCTATTCATTTCATTAAATTTACAATGCATCTGTAACTAACACTCATACTACCTTGGTAATTGAACCTGATATTTTCAGTATAATTAATTTTTCTGTATACACCATTTTTACTCTTGTATTCAAATAAATAACTGGCAAATATCTATTATGTGGTAAATTCCTTACATTCTTATTTTTTCTTAAAAAAATATTAAGTAATCTGAGCTCCTGGACTTGAGACTCTGTATAGGAGAGATATTAATAAATGTATATTGTGGTTCAAGTCAAGAATTTACTTTAAAATGACTACTCAATGTATAGATTACATTAGACAAGGTATAAATGCTTAGATGATATAAGGGGTTATGTGTGTAACTCAGTAGAAGAGTACTTGAAAGAGCATGAAAATAACCCTGCAGCAAATTCTTAACACACAAGAGTGGGAGGGCAAATTATGAAAGACAAATTCAAAAGTATTTGGTGATTCAAGCTTTTAGTCTATAAAATGATTGTATGCAGAGTATTTTTAAAGTAAACCAGCAATATTTTATAAATGTAGTAATAGACTTCTTTAGAAATAAAGCATTTCATATCTTATGAGCTTACCCTTGCTTTAATTAATATCTTAGAATAGACAAGCAGATTTGATAATTTAAAAAGAAAACAGGGAAAGTTGGAAGAGAATAATAGAAAAAGAATGAATTTTACTGTGTTAATCTACTTAGTTTCAATGTTTACTCCAACCTTCAAGTTAGCATGGTTATTTTAAAGATATATGTATATATAATGGGAAAATACAGATCCTGAGTCCTAAACATGAGCAGTGTGTACATTTCTACACAGGGAAGATTAATACAATGGAAAATAAACTTGTTTGGCAACAATTTCCTGAAAAAAAAGTATTTATTTTCAAAACCTCTATATGAACATAGCTACATACTGCAAAATTCAACTCAAAATTGGTAATATACCTCAATGTAAAATTATAACTGCAAAACGTGTGAGAAAAACTTTTGATCTTCAATTTTCTATATTTTCCTGTTTAGATAACAAAATGCAAAAACCATAGAGAAATAAAAACTTGAAAATAATTGTATGGCAAGTTTTTTTTTTTTACATAGAAAAGAATGTATATGGAAAATTAGTGTCTCCTTTTTCAGCATCACTTCACATCAGAGGAATTCAAATTCAAATCACATACTTAGGCCTGGTAGTGTACTACTGTAATCAGAGTACTTGGTTGGTAGGGACAAGAATTCAAGCTTGGCCTCTGCTATTTATTGACTTTGTATACAATCTAGGCTACCTAAGATCTAATTTCAACAGAACAAAACTAAATAGATGAATGGATAGATAGATAGATTGACAGGTAGTAGTTGATAGACAGCTGATAGATAGATAAAATCACAATGAACTGTCACCATTTGCCTGTAAGTATGTTTAAAATTTAAAAAGACCAGTTGTAGTGTCTAATGTCTAAAACTCCAAAGAAGTAGCTCCATTCAGAGAACATAAATGAAAATGTTAAGTAGTACCATACTTTGCAATGTAGTTTTATTGTTTATTTTACTTTATTGTAATATATTTTTATTTGGACCACAATAATTCTATAGTTTTCTGTTTTATTATATGACATAAATTAACCGTATAGCTCAGGTCATTTTACTTATCCAAAAGAACTATATATAATATATATATATATATATATATATATATATATATATATATATATATAAAACTAATGAATGAGCTAGTCCATTGATAAAGGTGGATTTTTCCTGATCTAATAAACTACAAATAGGACAGAGACCAAGAATTCAACAAACAATGCTTTTGAGGGGAGAATACAGACAGAGAGAGAGAGAGAGAGAGAGAGAGAAAGTGTAAGAGAGAAATGGAAGATAAAGTGGGTCAACAAAAGGGTCACAAAAAGAGTTTTCTTGTACCAATGGTGTAAGCTGGAAAAAAAAAGTAAGAAAATTAAGCAGAATTTTAGTAAAATTAAGTTAGGACAAAGAATAAATCTCTTATGCAAAAGAATCTCAAATAATATGAATGACTTCTGCCTCATTAAACTAGGGTTTAACTCTCCTGTCCTAAGTCTGAGTTGATTGATCTCTCCAAAGAATGTAATTAATGGAGGATACAGGGATCCCTTGACTGATTATCTGCACAGCTTCTCCACAGGAAGAAATCATGTCTGGCACTGTTATTAGGCCAAGAACTTGTTGCTAGCCAGGTCATAGGCCTAAGAGTATAATTCTGCTACATGGACATAATATTAAACCAGCACCTAAAGACTTAATGTTACCTTCATAGATTAGTGTATCTTTCAACAGCTTTATCATAGAAAGCTCTTTTATTTCCCTATGGTTGCTGATTACTATATAGAGAGCCATAGTTGGTCAAGGTGCAGAGAAAAAGAGACCTTGGAGAGTTAAACTTAAAAGAGACGACTTCTATCTCATCTGTCCCCTAAGATCAATGGATCATTGGGGAAGAAGGGGCAGAATGACTGTAAGAACCAAACGTGTTGGATGGCTACAAAAAGCAATGTTTCCCACACACAATAGGGAAGTTGAGCATTAAGAAGTTAAAACAGGTACCTATGTAAACTCAAGTCAAATAATATACCAGCAAGGATGTGGGAAGTGGCATGAAGTTCCATTCCTAACTGAGGAGCTCTAAAGGATAGACCCAAATCCTAGAGTTTGGGGACAATGCAAATTGGACTTGATGGGATTAAAAGAATGAAAGGACACCAAAGTTGGTCAGGTAGGAAAGTGGAGGTGGATCTTGGAGATCAATGAGGGAGATGAGTATTACCAAAACACATTGTATGAAATTCTCAAACAATTCATAAAAATATTATTTTAAAACTTTAAGTATCAGAGCTGGAGAGATAGCTCAGCAGTTAACAGCACTGACTGTTCTTGCAGAAGAGCCTGGTTTGATTCCCAGCTCCCAGATGATGACAAGTGCCTGTAACTCCAGTTCCATGGGATCCAAAGCCATTTTCTCACTTCCTCAGGCATTTCACGACACATGTGCATTCACACAGATGCAGGCAATTCACTTATAAACACTTAATAAAAAAATATTTTAACTTAGGAATCATGCGGTTGGAGAGATGGCACAGCAGTTAGGAGCCCTGGCTGATCTTGCAGAGGACCCAGGTTTAATTCCCAGCACCCAAATGGTAGTCAACGACTGTCCATAGCTCTAGTATCACAGAAACCAACACCCTCTTTTGACCTCTGTGAGCTTTGCGTGACAAGGGTGTACTGACATACATTCAGGCAAAATGCTCATACACATAAAATAATAATAATTACTTTAATTACAAGAGAAGTAAAACAAGTAGATATCACATAATCGTGTGTGTGTGTGTGTGTGTGTGTGTGTATGTGTGTGTGACTTTATGGGTGGTTTACTGGGAGGGTGGTAGAATGCAGGTATGAAGGGAGAAAGAGGAGCATCCGAGTAGGAAGGGAGGGAGTAGGAGGTAAGGGCAGACAATGGCCAGCAATATCTGGTCCCCAATGTGGATGTTCCACCCTGCTCCGGTGTTAGCGAGACACTCCGGCATTTTTGGCTCAGTGAATAGGGCCCCCTTTTGCTCTATGTGCTGTCAGTCCCCCCAAGGGTGAGCAGTGGGCCCCCTCCCTTTCCCCACTTCTTTTCTGTGTTCATCTTTCCTCTTTGATAGGAAGGCACACCTTGCCACACAGTTACAAAGCCCGTGATGGCCCATCCACTTTTGGTTCTTCCTGGTGAAATCTCATGAGGGTTTGACACCCACACCACCCCAGGTTTGGAACCAGGGCCTGGCTGTCACCGGCATCTTTCCGGAGACACTGTGTGGGCAATGAGGAACTTCATAAGTGGATTATGGCAACTAAGGATATTAATCCCATGGCTGCCCCCTTTGAGGCACACGCAGCTTCCATTGAGGCACTCAACCTTAAGCCCACCCTGAGGGAACCCTTATGTTGGGATTGTGGTAGGCCAGGGCATCTTAGGTGTTCCTGCCCCAGCTTTGCAAAGAAGGGCAGTTCTGTCCCTAGACCTAGGACTCCATGCCCCAAGTGTCTCAAGGGTTTCCATTGGGCAAAAGACTGCATACGTAAACCTAGTGATTCCTTGCCTTTAAACTTCCCCAGGGGCAACCCTCAGGCCCGCTCATAAGAGGGTAATCCCCCAAAATACGATGGACTCTGCCTGTTTACGCCCATACTCCATGTATCTCGGTCTTATTGGATGACATTGACTTTAAGGGCACTGTGAACATGGGTGTGAATGCCATTGTTATCTCTACCAATGATGCACTCCGTATGAACAATTGGGCATATAAGCCTGGGCCCAACATCAAAGGTGTAGGTGGGCAGCAGTCCACCAAACAAGTCCAAAGGCCAGTAACGTGGGGGACCATGATGGTAACATGGGGCAATTTCTCCCTATAGTGGTCAACATTCCTAACACCCTGTGGGGAAGGGACATCCTCACAGATATGGGAATCTTGGCTACCAATGACAAGGCCTTTTTTGATGATATTTTCACTCATGACTCCATTGAATTCTCAGGATGACCTAATCTTAACATGCCCTCCCCACAATGCTGGAACCCGCTGCCCCACAGCACCCCCCCAGTTCTAGGGGTCACTGTTCAACCTTTTGTTTCTCCCACGAGCCTCAAGTGGGACACTTCAGACCCCATATGGGTCAAACAGTGGCCTATTTTAGAACCTAAACTAATTATTCTCAAATCCCTTGTGCAAGAACAACTTGAACTTGGCCATATCGAGCCTTCTGTCAGCCCCCATGATTCCCCCATCTTCAGCATATCCAAGAAAAATAATAAATACAGATTACTCCAGGAACTTCACCAGGTCAACAAACATATGATAAAGATGGGTTCTTTTCAAACTGGCCTCCCTCATCCAGGTGCCATTCCCAATAAATGCCATGTAGTTATCCTAGATATCAAAGACTGCTTCTTCTCTATTCCCCTGGCAGTCAAGGACAGGCCCTTCTTCACCTTTACTGTCTGGGAACCTAATCATACTATCCCAGCTAAGAGATATCAATGGAAGGTCCTTCCTCAGGGCATGAAAAATAACCCATTCATTTGTCAACTGTTTGCATCTACCACCATGGAATCAGATCTCAGTGTCTTGTGGCAGACTATTTAGATGACCTTTTAATTGCTCATCCCTCACAGGTTGTCCTTATGGGTCTCCTCAAATTACTCCTTGAGGACCTCAAACATCTGGGCTTGATGGTGTCCACAGAAAAGATTCAAACTGTACCTCCTTTTGGGTTTCTAGGGTTTAAAATTTCCTCTGCTAGCCAATCTCTACTCCAAGTCTTCTGCTAAAGGATAAGTATTCTCTCAATGACTTACAAAAATTCTGTGGCCAAATTTTAATTGGCGTAAGCCCTTTTAGCCATCCCTACAGCTAAATTCCTTTCCCTCTTTGACCTCCTTAAAGCCATGGATAGTCCTTCCCCCAAAACCCTCTGTCCAATCAGGCAAATGAACTTTTACAGGAGATATCTCACCAACTCTTGTCAGTTCCCTTCACAAGATATGGCCCAACTCTCCCGATTCTGAACATAGTCATCTGGATGGAGAGGCACCCCCTAGGGGTCATTTGGCAGGAGAAGGCCCCCCTTTATTGAGTCCATCCCTTTTGGACACAAACTAATAAACTCGTACTAGAGTTGAGGCAATTAAAATGCACAACTAAACCCTCAAAATTTATAATGTTGAATGCTGCAGGATAGTTTTGCCCCTCTCTATTACTGATCTCCAGCCCCTTTGTTGAGATGACCCACTTTTTCACATCTTACTGGCAGGATTCCCTAATGAGATTGATAACCATCTGCTTTCTCACAAATTGCTCCAATTTCTTACTTCCCTCCCCCTTGAAGTCAGCTCATATTCTTCACCCTCTAGCCAGCCTATTCCCTGGCAGCTTCGACCTTCACAGATGCCAACAAGCGTTTTTTATGGGTTAATTATTAAAAGAACTGGCGAATCAGACAAGGCCCTTAAGTTTGCTAACCCCCATTCAGTACAGCTGAATGAAATATATGCCATTCTGAGAGTCCTAGATTTGTGCCAACATGAACCTGTCAACATATTTTCTAACAGCAAGTATGCTGTCCAGATGGCATGGTCTCTCCCTTTCGCCAACCTCAGGTCTTCTTCTAAACCAATAGATATTGCCATTGACACATTGAAAGTGCTAATGGAGTAGGCAGCACCCTTGGTTTATTGAACATATTTGCTCTCACACTGGTCTCCCCGGCTTTATTGAGGGGGTAATTCACAGGTAGACAGATTCATTCCTGTTGCTTCTACATCACTCTTGAAGCAAGCTCGGCAGATGCATCAAAAGTTTCACCTCTCTCCTTCTAATTTACAGGTTCTTTACCCTGAATTGTCCCTTTCTCAATGCAAACACCTGACTCACATCTGTAAAGCCTTTGACCTTCTGACCCCTTTGGGCCCATTTCAACCACAGGGAATCAACCCTACAGGCATTATGCCAAATGTCCTTTGACAAATGGATATCACCGATATACCTTCGTTTGGTAACCTTAAATATGTCCATGTTGCAATGGACACCTATTCCAAATTTGTTTTCACTAGTGCCTTCTAAGTTGAACGGGTTTCCCATGCCATTAAGGCAATGAAAAGAGCTATGTTGGTTATGGGTGTTCCATGGGCAATTAAGACAGACAATGGCCTGGAATATACATCTACCTCATTCAGGTCTTTTGTAGATTCCTGGGGGATACAACATTCCACAGGCATTCCATATAATCATCAGGGACAGGCCACAGTGAAGAGAACTAATAGAACCCCCAAGGAACTCATTACAAAACAAAAAACTACAATGACACCCAGAATCCCCATTTTACCTTGGTGGAAGCTCTTTTCACCCTTAATTTTCTTACCTTTGATGATGCAGGACTCTCTCCTGCTTATAAACATTAGATCTCAACCAGCCACTACCCCACTCCCTCTCTCGTGTTGGAGAGACCCTCTTACAAATGAATGGAAGGGACCCCACCGCCTCTTAACTCAAGGTTGAGGGTATGCTTGTGCCTTCCCAAAGACATCTCCTTCTCCTATCTGGGTGCCAGCACGAAATGTCAAGCCAGCCACAGACATTCCTGCGGTGGACTACTTGGAAGGCTCCTTGGAATCCTAACTATTTTCCTCTCTCCCTGCTGCTAGGGCTTATTTATATTCGCCCAATGGTGGCTGAGAATTTGTAGGCAGCCATCCCTTACCCAACTACCCCTATTCCTGTATCCCAGGACAGCCCTATTTTCCCAGCCATTTTCTCCTCCAAAACTAACATTATACTGCCATCTATGGATATCCCTACTACACAAACTATTAATGGATCCTGAATGTTCAATAGTTCCTTATGCTTTTCCGTCGGTCACCCTAATGCTCCTTGCCTGACACTGAAGATGTATAATTGTTCTAACTTCGCTTCTGCCCACCTTCAGGTTGTCTCCCCGCCACTTGAAATGGGGACAGACAGAATATAAAGGGAGAGCTCAATGGTAGGAAAGTCTTCTGGTTCCTTTCTGGGACTCCGCGATGTTGCCCTCCTTTTTGCTCAAGGCAAAAACATGACGACCCAGGCCTTACGTATTGGCCCTTCTTGCCCTCCCCTCTATGAAGAGCTGTTTCTCTCCCATCACCCTCGCTGGCTGCATTGTCAGGGGAATATGCCCCCCTCTCCTGTTACTCCCCTGCTTTGGCTTTGGCATTTGCTTCCCAAAAATAGGTTTGCCCCCTTTGCCAGCAATGTGGTGACTGATGGTTTCAATGTCCTCATTTTCAGTGACTGGAATCTTTGTGGCCCCAATGCATGCTTGGACTTTCGTCCGTTTATATTTCTCAAAAAGGATACCCTTTCCAGTGGTACCTGGGAGTCCTACAGAAACTGGGCCCAAATTTAAAGATGACATATACCCACATTCTCAATATTTCATCAGTCTTCCCTTGTGTGAGGCCGCCATTCTTCTTCATAATGTCAAAGGCCAGTATTTCCTAGGGTTCCCTTGATTGCTCACTGGCTTCTTGCTTCCTGACAGCCTGGTGGAATAACTCCTTTTCACTGGCAGTTATTGTCTGATTAACTACACTTCTTACACTACCAATTGCTAATGTTTTCCATTTTTACCCCGTCATCCTTATGGAACCCACCTGACCCAAACGTGAGGTGGCTACTGTGGTTTTATGTTTTTGTTTTTTATTTCCCTAATTATCACTGCCATTTCATCCACTGCCACTGCCATGGTCAGGTCAGCATGGTTCAATCTGCCAATTCACTGGCGACCCTCAACGACTTGGCAGCCTCCACGGCTTCAGCTTTGGGCACTCAAAGCCTCATTAATCAACATTTTCAGACAGCCATCCTTGCTCTCCAACAACAGGTTGATTTATTGGCAGAGGACCTAAATTTATTTAAAAGACTTGCACTTGCCTCCTGCAATCCCCTTTATTCCTCCTTCTACCTGACGCCCTATCAGGTCTCCAACCTCAAGGAGGCACGGGAGGGCCTCTCCAAATATATAAAGGGTCCATGGTCCTATGCCTTTTTAAACTACTCCCTGGTCCTACATTGTCAAATTGAACATATCAGTCTGACTCGGGTCACTCCTATATCCTCTATGTCCTTTGCCCAACAGCTACTTAACAGACTTTCATCTTTTTTTCTTGTCCCTTACCCTGGCAACCCGGGATGTCTTTGCCACAGCCTTTGTAGTCGTTTTTGTTTTCTTGCCTTGCTTCTGGACTAGATTTAACACCTTAGAACTGTTCAGACTTTGACATTCCAGATCCTTCAGGCTTCTGTCTAGTCCTCTGAGCTTCCCCAGGGAACTAAACAGTCCCTGCAAACCTGGATCTCTGTGATTCAGGACTTGACAGTTTAACTTGGTCCTTACAGCGCAATAGTACTATCCCAGCCTTTTAATAACATTTGCTGTATTTACACTTCCCAGATTTCACCTCTTTTCTTTATCGAGGATTATGGTGGTGTATATATATATATATATACACCACCATAATCCTCGATATATATATATCACATATGTGTCGTTTTTGGTGCCGATGTTTGCCTGGTTCCCCATGTGACCTTGTTTGACCTGTGATGCCCATTGGGCCTATTGACCTGGCCCACGGTTAGTTGATGACCAGTAAGACCCTATATGCCTGGGACAACCTAAGACAGGCCCGCCAATTGAGGCTTTCCCATGGGCTCTCACATCACCTGCCAGGTAGCCAGTGACGGGTAAGTCCCCATTTGCATGGGGTGACCTAAGACAGGGACTGTCACCAATGATATTGTCCATCACAGTGTCTCTTTGAGCCCACCAAATATTTAAAGACAAAAGGTGGATATGTATGGTGCATAGCAGAGTGGGCCCTAACCAGGCCACCTGCCATGGAGAAGCACAAAATGACCATGGGTCATGAGGCACAAGGAAATGGCCTGAGGACATGCTGTTGCATGGCAACCAGATCAGGAAAGGAGAGACCTGGCCTGGAGGAACATCTGCCCAGAGACAGAGAGCAATTGAACACAGATGAGGACTCACCCCTAAGGCAATTGGCTATCCCACCTTACTTAGCTCCTTTCACCTCCCTGAATAAACGAGTCTTGCAGCAGCTTGCTACCTGCCTGCTTCCACCCAGCTTCCAATACCAGTGTGATGACCCTGCGCTTATTCACCCCCATTCAGGGGCAACCCACAGTGCCCTCAGCTCCTTTTCCAGGCTGGTCCATGGAGGAGGAGAGCAACAATTAATGCATCTCTCAACTCTCATCAGAGAGTTTTCCTTGCACAGCAGTTACTGATTAACATAGAAATTCACAAATGGTCAATGTTCAGAGAAGAAGAGACTGCAGAGTGCTCATCCCAGAATAGAACATCTATATCAAACGTCTGCCTCCCAATTCTCAGGGTTCATTGCAGAAGAATAGGTGGAAGGATTGCAAGAACAAAAGAAGGTGGTTGCCACCAAGGAATCAGAGTTGTCAAGACAGCTGTTCAGTCACTGATATGAATTCAAGAGGAATGATGACAGCCTGCAGAAGTCCCATGTGAGCTCAAAACACACAATTCCAGCATAGACACGAGGAAGTGGGTGAGAAACTCCAACACAACCTAAGGAAACTTCCCCCCCCACTGTGGCTGTGGGAAGAGGGAGAGTCAATCTCTTTCAAGAATGTACTCTTGGTGGGTTAACCAATAAATGGACTGAAGGATATTTGGAGTCACAAATTAGACGCTATACACACATTATTATACATACATGCACACACAAATACACATACACATAGTGCATTAATTGGGGCAATAAGGGGAGATATGGATGAGGGGATCTAAATACCATTAAATTATGTTTTATGAAAATTAAGAAGTTCAGTGAAAAACAATGAAGTCAACGTTTTTAAAAATAAATAGCGCTCTATTTCATAGATGAGTTACACTGTCATGAAAAAAATGTTAATTTTCCTAGGATAACATTCCTTGTTACTTTCACTATAAAAATCGAAAAGAGTTATGTTAAAAAAAATACACCCTCAAAGGAAAAAATGAAATGCTGTTCGTTAAAGTCATACATTTGTCCAAGCCAGAAAAATTCCGCGCCAAGAGGGGGAAGGTGGGCATGAAGCTGCAGCCCAAGCAGAGACTATTGGCAACTGATAACATCTGGGAGAAGAAGAGGGTGTGATGTCAGGTAGTTTGATCAAAAAGATGAAGGGAGGGGAAGCTTGAATACTGTCAAATATGTTGGATGAAATTCTCAAAGTATAAAAAATATTATTTAAAATAATTTTTAAAATGAGGTTTGTCTCTCTTCAAAAAGAAAAAAAAAACATACATATTCACTGTATGGGACTTGATATAAGCATTTTGGAATATCTGCCCTTAGTAGTCATAATCCTCATATTCTATAAGTACACTGTAATCATGACTCACATAATCATATAATTTTTAAGATATTAAAAATCATTCTCCTTCACCTTTAAAAACTGTCAAGAGCATCAAATGAAGTATGAAAGAGCATCAAGGTGAAGAGATGTGAACAATAAGCTGAAGTAATGTTACATTATAACACAGCTCTGGGAGGCTGTGTACTGGGGATTATAAAGATGATTATGGTGTATTTTGAGTTAAATACACAAAACTTCAATGAAAAAAAATAATGAAGGGAATCTGAATAAATTATGATTAAAATCAGTAAAGATTATGTTGGTATTGATTGATTGCTTCTGACAAATGTACCATTCTAGTAACAAATATGCAAAAGAGATATTCATTGTGGAAGTTTCTTGGAGCACTGCTCTAACATGTCTATCTTCTCTAAATAAAAAAAATCAATTTGAAATAATTATTAGAGTTGGATACAATGATGCACACCTGTTATTCTAACACGTGTTTAAGCCAGCATGATTTTGAGTTTGAGACCAGTGTCAGCTACATAGCAAGTTTGAACCCAGCTTTCACTTAACTGTTAGCTTCTATATTAGAAATTACTTTTTTAAAATGTTAATCATTTTTAAAACATTGCAATGTGTGTTGATCAGTGCAGTTTCTTGTGCTTACTTGTGGGTCTGCTGGAATTCCCGATCTTCCCCTGTCCCACTCTGTCAGTTCTCAGTCAGGCTTTGAAAGGTTGAGCTGTTTTAGGGAGTTCAGAAGGGCAAGTTTCTAAAGTTTTTCTCCTTTTGTTTACTTTGAATAATTTGTGATTTTCATAATAATATTTATACAGTCATATTTTGTTTCTAGTTTTTGAACATATGCTGTTTTATTTCAAATTTCAAGTTGGTTAAGAAAGTAACATCATAAATATGCACTATAAAAATCATAAAATCTTACCTAATTTATCTATATATTTGTCCAATCTTTAACAAACTATCTTCTGTCATCTAACTCTATCATCTAACATAGATTTAAGTTTGATGTTCATTTTGGCTTTACTTTTTCTTTAAGTTGTTAAAATTAGCATACCATTAAAACATTGTAGCTTTTTGAAACATGATTTGGTCCTTGCCACTCTGCTCTCCTCCACGGGCTGCTTCTTCCTCACGTAACCTTTCTCTGTTTTCATGGCACATCCTTTATCTAAATTATTTTTATCATGGGTTTGTGTATGCTTGATTTCTCAGCTTTCAAATATTAAAGTTACAGTTTTACAAGATTAAATTTTTCTAATTTTAAGGAACTAAGATAAAACATCATGACCTAAAATAATTATCTCTGTAAATTTATTGATTGATGGTCATGTGGAGATTTAGTTTTTAACATAGTTTAATTATTAAAGCATATTTATTATTTTAAAATATATATGTACTTATTATCTTTCATTAGTGAATACACTGTATATTGAGACTATGTAAAATAAATAGGAACTTTATAAAAAATGTTAAGCATAGATATAAAGTACATGTGCTTAAAACTATCACAATATTATTAGTCATCAACACTGAAAGTCATACGTTCTTTGAAACATGATTTTGTAGTGATTAACTGAAGCAAAGTAGACAGGTACTGAAGAGACTGCCTTCAACTATGGGTGTGGAGAACTGAGTTCGAGTTTGGGGTTGTTATCCCAAGCCTTTAACAAAGAACTCAAAAAAAAAAAAAAAAGCGCAAACAAAAAAACAAAGAAGCAATCAAATAAACAACCTAACCCAGTACAAAGATGGTCTATGGATCTGAGCAGAGTTCTAAGTCGAAGAAATAAAATGACCAAAAAACACTGTAAAACTGCTGAACACCCTTAATAATTAGAGAAATTCAGATAAAAGCTTTAAGATTCCATCTTAACCCAAACTAGCGAAGATCAAGAGATTAAAAGAAATCAAGTGCTGACGAGGGTACGGAGAAAGGAGAATGTTCATTCACTACTGGTGAGAATGCAAATTCACGAAACCATGATGGAAGGCAGTGTGGAGAACTCTCAAAAATCTAAAGCATGAATCTGCCATATGATCCAGTTACACCACTCCTTGGCGTACACTCAAAGGATTCATCCTACTGTAGAGATCCCTGTACATTCTTATTTGGTGCTGCTCTTTTCACAATAGCTATGAAATGAAACAAATCTAAATGTTCCTCAACTGACTAATGGATAATGAAAATGTGGTACATTTACACAATGGAAGTCTACTTAGCAGTGCGAAAATATGAAATCTGCAGGTAAATGGATGGAACTGCTATGCTAAGTGAAGTAACACAAACTCAGAAAAGCAAGCTGCCAGTCTTGTGGTTAGCTTTACAGCTGTGATGGGCCATTGACTGATTTTTCTCCTCAGCGGCTTGCATATTATCCTCTAGAACTATGAGAAAGTAGGCTTCCAGCTCAGTTCTGGGACCATTACTCCAAATTCTGTGTCTGAAATATGTACTGTCTTCATTAATAGAGGCTTCCCTTCAAATTCTGGGAGGTAATCAAAGACTCTAGCAATATGCTATGTTATTTTGGGAGTCTCTTGGACTTCTGTGACCAACAACTCACTGAGGGGCCTCTCCTGGCTAGTACTGTGGACATTTTTTGATTTGTAACCTTCAGGTATACGGATGTACTCATGTTCAGATATGTAAAAATGAAATATGTCTATAAATTAATGTATGTATAATATACCAAATTGTAAATTTTAATATTAAGAACAAATTGACATTTTGAAACTGTAATGGGGTTACAGTGATGTTCTGGTGTTTAAGAGTGACTGCAGCTCATACAGAGACCCTGTATTGAGTTCCTAGCACCTATATCTGTCAGCTGCAAACATTAATAACTCCAGTTTCTGGAGATATGATGTCCTCCTATGCCTCCACACTCAACTGCACGCTTGTGGTGCACATACATATATTCCAGCACACACACACACACACACACACACACACACACACACACACACACACAAATTCAGTAATAAATCAGTTTTAAAAAGTATTGTGAGCCCAAAAATTCTCAGAAACTATATTTCTGGCAAGCCCTAGTAACTACTGGCTTATTTCACTTGTTCTTCCAATTGTATTAAAAATTTATCTTATAGACTGTTGGGCTGTCCTTTCTACTTTTAATTTTAACTTTATCTTCAGACAAGATTTAATATATGCCGTAAATTGGAAATTTAACTTTGCCTCTATGAAATAGTCATCATATTGTATTTTTTTTCTTTTTCTCTCACTGTGTTTTTGTTCTGATAGCCTACTGTGTCATTGTTTTATTTATGCTTTATTATTGCATTTTTATATTTAATAAATATTTCTTCAGAGCAAGCTATGAAGTTTTGGAAATTTTTCCCATCCTCTCTGACTAATTTGTTATTTTTTATTAGAATGTATATGACACATTTAACATAAATACTAGAGACTCCTTGGATTTTAATATTTTATATTACTTTATTATGAAATCTTTATTTTAGACTACTTTTTCTTCAGTTTTACATTTGTATCTGATTTAGAATCTGCTTGTTTATCCCTAAATAAATATATTGTTTATATTTTATTCTGTTTTGCTTGTTGTGTATCAAAATATTTCATCCTTCATTGCGCAGTTCCATTAATGGCTCCACTTCTGCTATTTACTTTATCTCGTGCTTCAGCTCCACCAGCTCCTGTCTACAAAACCCCTCTAGCCCGAACTGCTGTGCTGTCAGCATGTTGCACCATTTGTCAGACTTTGAATCACTGGTGTCTTTTTAGTTTGACAGTTTCTCACATTTCCTTGAGTCAATTCTCTGTTTTATATCTAGTTTACTTAATAATTTTCTCATTTGAATTTTACTTTTTCTTTGCATTTTTAAAAATTGTGAATACAGTATATGGGACAGAAGTCAACTAATATACAAACATCCTGGACCTCAGTAGTGGAATCCAGCTGAGTCCATGTTTGTATGTTTGTGTGTATGCAAATGCATATGATATGTGTGACTACAGGTGCACACATCTCACAGCTGGCTTCTTGAGCGCAGCATAATGGTCAGAATTTGATTCTCTTTTCAGCACCAGGTTCCATGGATCGTTCTGCTTACAGTGCTTTTCCTGTTGTACCACCACATTGACCACAAAATGAACTATAGTAAGTCTATATTGTAACATAACCACACTTTAATTTTTAATAATTTATTATTAGAAATATTACCTTTTCTTTAATTGTATCTGTCTGTATTCCTATGAAATCCTCTAGGATAAGACACAAGGAAAAGAAAGTGAAATAATATATTTATTTTATTTCTTACTGTTTTTTAATTTAGGAGATTTTCATTCAACATAATCTCATGGCATTTAATCACCTTCACAATTCACACTTCACTCAGAGTGCCCCCCACCCAATTCAATGTTATCCATAATATAGACAATATAGTCCATAGACTTGACCTGTTGAGACTACATGTCTCTCAGTACATGTCTGTCCACTGGAGTCTGGCCAAACCATCTAGAGTCCCATCCCTGTAAGAGACTGTTTCTCTCCCTCCCCGCAGCTATCAGTTCTCCAAATTTCCTTTGGTTGGCATGGGATTTCACACCCAATTCCCTCTATCTATGCTGGGATTTTATCTGATTTGAGCTTGCTTGGGGCTTGGGCATGCTGTCACCCTTGCTGTGAATTCATCTGTGTAACTGACCAGATGTCTGGACAACTCTGACTCCTTGTGGTCATCCACTACCTTTGGCTCTTACAATCTGTCAGACCCCTCTCCAGCTATAATACCTGTTCACTGGAATCATCAGTGAATTTCTGTGTTAATCACCAACTGCTGTATAGGAACCTTCTCTGGTGGAAGTTGAAAGATGCTTTCATCTTGTGTGTAGAAGTTGTATTGAAAACATGCTGCTTAGGGCTAATTTTCTCACAATGATTCTTTGCGTTTGATTGCATGTAGAACTCTGAGTTAATCTCCTTCTGTTGCAGAAAGAAGTCTGTACGATGAGTGGTAAGAAATACACTTATCTGAAAATATAGCAATGCATATTCAAAATAGAGTAAGAAATTACAGTGGTCCTGGGATGTGGCAGCAGTAGTTTTTTCTAGGAACTATGACCTCTCCAGACATGAATACTTGACTATGTTTACCATACCCCGAATAAGTTCCTTCCCATTGAGTGGACCTTACTTCTAATTAGACAGCTTTGATTACCACCAAGATAAAAGTACCACTACTGACCCAGTGGCAACATACCGATGGGCCACTCATTGTTATTTGATAGGCTTTACAGTTCTTCAGGACCATTTATTGTTTTTCTCCCCTTGGCAGCTTCTAGAGGTTCCTCTGATACTGTGAGAGCTGAGAAGGAGGTTTCCAAGTCAATTCCAACTCCATTGTTCCAAGTCCTGTTTGAAGTGTGTCTAATGTTCAATAATAGGGTCTTACCTTCAAATTCTAGGAGGCAATCAAGTACTATGACAGTAGTTTTTATTATTTTGGGTGTCACTTGAACTACCCAAACAACTCAGAGGGACATATCTTCAGCCTGTTGTTGTGTTTTCTGTACTTGTTTATATATTGCATGTGTATTTTTCAGTGAAACTTTGAGCTAATATATGTCCCTCTGGTTTTTCACACCATGTAAGTGTTATTTATCTGTCCTATCACTTTCCCAGTTTAAACCTCTCTACCCGCTCCCTAAGGTATCCGCTTATCCCTATTTCCTCATTGATAACTACTTTCTCCTGCTATTCTCCTTTCTCGCACTCTTTCTTTACCTTTATCCGCATGGTACCTTTCCATTTTCAAAGCTCCCACAGTTACAGCAGGATATATACTCACATCTAAGGATTTGGAGCTAAAATCTACAAATGAGAAAGAACACATAAATGTCACGATTTCATTTTTCTCTACCCCTGAGTAGAACTCCATTGTGCAAATGTACTACATCTTCATACTCCATAGATCAGTTAAGGGACATTTAGTTTGTTTCAATTGCATAACTATTGTGGAAAGACAGCAGCTGACATGGCTGCAGTAGTATCTCTGCAGGAGGATGATTCCTTTGGGTCTATGCCCAGGATAAAACTGGATCATATGGGAGATTTAGATTTAGTTTTTTCAGAGTTCTCCATACTGATTTCCACAGAAGTTGCCCCAATTTGTAATCCCACCAATACTGGATGAGAGATCCACCTTTCCTACATCTATGCCAGAATTTGCTGTCATTTCTTCATTATTCATTCTGACAGGGGTACGATGAAATCTTAAAGTAGTTTTCATTTGCATTTCCATAAGGATATTGCCCACTTTTTAAAGGTGTTTCTTAGCCATCACTGTTTTTCCTTTTGAGAGTTTTTTATTCAGATTAATATACTTTTAAAAAAATACAGCATGTGTTTCCTTGTTTGTTTACTGAGTTCTTTATATATTGTGGATGCTGATCCCCTGTCAGATATGTAGCTTCTGAAAGTTTTCTCCATCTCTGTGTGCTTCCTCTTTACTCAATGGTTTGCTTACTTTACTGAACAGAAGCTTTTTATTTTAATGATTTCCCAAGCGGTGATTGTTGACCTTAATTACTTCGTGACTGATGTCAGATTAAGAACGTCCTTTCCTGCACCTGTATCTTTTTAGAGTATTGCCTAGGTTTTCTTCTAATAGTTGCTGATTTTGGTCTTCACATTGAAGTCTTTGAGGAATTTGGAATTCCTTGTATGCAGAATAAGAAGCATGGGTCTAATTTCACGCTTCTCCGTGTGGCAATCCAGTTTTTCCAGCACTACTTATTGAAGATGTGGTCTTTCTCCCAGTTCTTGACATGTTTGTCAAATATCAGGTATCTAACTGAGTGCACTTATGTTTGTTTTCTTCTCTTTTACTCCTTGATCAACATTTTTGCTTTCTGACAATATCATTCTATTTGTAGGAACAGTGTGAGATCTGATCTGGTGATTTGTAAGCACTGTTCTTTTTGCTCAGGGTTGCTTTGGCTATTCTAATATTTTGTGCTTTCATATGAATTTTACAATGTATTTTTTCTATTTCTGTGAAGAATGTCATGATTATATTGATTCAGAGGGCACTAAATGTATAAATTGCTTTTGGTAGAATGTTCATTTTACCTATATTAATTCAGGGAGGTATTTCCATTTTCTTGTGCTTTTCTTAATCTCTTTCTTAAGATTCAAACTTCTCATTAAAAGGTTTATTCCTTGATACTTTTTGAGGCTATTATGAATGGGCACGTTTCCCTGAACTCTTTCTCTAATAGTTTGTTATTGGTATATAACAGGACTTCTGATTTTTGTAGATTGATTTTGTAATCTGGCACTTTGCTAAAGGTGTTGATCATTTCTAAATTTTCTTTGTGGAATTTTAAAGATAACTTTTATATAATATCATGTAATCTGCAAAAAAAGGATACATTTAGTTCTTCTTTTCCAATTATTACCATTTAATTTCTTTCTCATTTATTATTGCTCTAACTAGATATTCAGTCACTATATTGAAAAGGAATGGGGATAGTAGACAGCTCTATGTGGTTCCTGATTTATATGGGAATACTTCAAGTTGTTCTCCATTTAGAATGTTTTTGGTTGTTAAGTTTGCTATGATTAGTGTTACTTACATTAAGGTATATTCCCTCTAGTCCAATTCCCTCTAGGACTTTTATCGTGAATGTATTTTGAGTTTTGACAGAGGTATTTTCTGCATCTTTTGAAATGATTCCATGATTATTGTCTTTAAGTCTATTTATATGAATTATTAAGTTTTTGACTTACATATACTGAATCATTCCTGCATGCCTGGAATAAACCCAACTTGAACACAGTGAATTCTATTTCTGAGGTGTGTCAGTAGTTTTGGAGTTCTCCCTCAGTTTCTGTTTTTTGAATAATTTAAGTAGTATTGGTTGTAGGTCTTCTTTGAAATTCTGTTAAATTCTGCGATTAATATATCAGTGCCCAGGCTTCTTTAGTCAGAAGGCCTTTGCTACTCCTTCAATAACTTTATTTGGTATAGATCTGTTTAAGCTATTGATCTCTTCTTGGTTTAATTACAAAGGTTTCAGTAACTTTATAATTCATCCAATATTTTTATTTTTTCAAATTTAATAAAATGCAGGTTTTCAAAGTATTCCCTTCTAACGCGCTGCATCTTTCGGCGTCTTTTGGGATGTATCCCCCTTTCATTCCTGTACTTGTTGATTTGGGTTTAGTTTTTCTTTCTTTCTTTTTTTTTTTAAACTGGGCTAAGGGTTTATCTATCTTGTTTATCATTTCATTGAACCAGGTCTTAGATTCATGGTCTTTACAGTGTTTTCTTTGTTTCTGCTTCATTGGTTTTTGCTCTGGGTTTTGTTACTTCTTCTTGTCCTTTAGGTTTTTTCTTTCCTTGTCTTTCCAGATTCTTCAGTTGTACCATTACGTTATTAATTTGTACTCTTTCTGATTTTTAGGGGCTTGGCACTGTAAACTTCACTCTTAGGAATGCTTTTAGTGTGTCACAGGGGTTTGTTGTGTTTTATTATCATTTTCACTTAGTTCCAGGAATATTTTTATTTATTTTTTGATTTCTTCTTTGACTCAATCATCATTTAAAAACGTGTTGTTTAATATCCATGAGTTCTTGTATTTATTAGAGATTCTTTTGCAATTGATTTTAAGTTTTATTGGGTTGTAGTCTGATACAGTGCATGAAATTCTTCAGGTTTTTTGTATTTGTTGAGGTTTGTTTTCTGACCTGTATATAGTCAGCTTTAGAGAACTTTCCACGGACTGCTGAGGAGAATGTGAATTTCCTTAATTTAGAGAAAGTTTCTTCTTTATGTCGATGATGCATAACTTTGGTTTTTCCATGGTGTTCGCATTTCATGCATAATCCATTCCCTCTTTTATTCTTGTTCTTTGCTGGGTGCTCCAGTTCTTCAACTTTGTCATCCAGTTTTGATATTCTGTTTTCCATTTCTTGCATTCTGTTTGTGGTGCATTTTCCTGTTGTTTCAAATAGTATTTTTTTTTTCCTATGCCATCTTCATTTCAGTCTGATTTTTCTTCAGTATTTCTGTCTTTTTCATGAATTCATTTTTCAAATCTTGGATTGTATTTGTTATTTGATTTGTCTATGTACTAGAATTTCTGTTTTAGTCTGGAGTTCATCCCTGTGCTGTTCGTCTTCTTTGGATTGGTTCTTTGTGTGTTCACTGAATTCTTTGATCATGTCTATGCTTGCTTTTTTAAATTCTCTGTCCCAGAGTTCCTCTAGGGAGTGCTCATTATAGTTCCGTTCTTTAGAACTGGTGGGGTTTGGTTGGGACATACTATTTTTTGTTTTTCATAATATTGGTGGGTTTTTTGTTATCATCTGGGAATATGAATTTCTTTTGTGTGTTATTTGCCTGATATGATACTCATGCCCGCCTTTGATGAGTTCAAGTTTGGTTCTGTTTATATTGTTGCTGTCCTGTCATTGCTTTCTGGTTTTGTAAGAATGGTTAGTTAATCTATGCTTTAGGTTCTCTCCTTTAATTTTTTTTTTATTTGTTTGTTTTGTTTTGTTTTGTTTTAGAGACAGGGTGAATCCAGGCAGGCTAGTCAGGAGGGTGTCAGAGCCTAAGCCCAAGTTAAGATGATGGGATCTGCTGGCAAGTGTCTAACTATCTAAGTGGAAGAGGTATGAGCACTGGAGCAGAGATACTGGGACTAGTCCCAAAGCAGTGGAATGGTGATCTGATGTTGTGGAATCTTGCTAACTCTCCTGGCTTTTCAGGTGATTTCTAACAGCTTCAGCAGCAAGAGGCCAAGACCCAAGGAGTGCTGATGGAACAGAATGGGCTGTGTCTTAGTTCACAGAGAAGGGAAGAGCGCTGAGTAGAGGGATTTGGGGGACCATCCCCGAGCACAGAGGTGGGCATGGTGGGATTGGAGGGACTCATCCCAGAGAGTCATGCACTCTCCGGCAGCCTCTTCAATGTACAGCATACTGCAGTGTGAGCCTTAGCCAGGCCGCCTGCCATGAGGAATAGAGAAATGGCTTCTTTGGACATGACGTTAGGCTCTGGACAGGCAAACCACCAGCTTCTGCCCTGAGCCTGAATTATCTGCCTGAGAGACAAATTTCTATTGGTTGCAGTTGGGAGCCACCCTATAGGGTGACTGGCTAAAAAAAATCATATAACTCTTTGCACTTCCTTGAACAAACTGAGTTTGGTGTGACTCACCCTCCTCAGGCTTCTCACCAAGCTCCCGGTGTCTGTGTTGATTCTGCACCTCTCACCCTCTTTTGGTGGAGACCCTGCATCTCCCTTAGGCTGGCCCCAAACACGGGGACCCAACATGTCAACAATGGGCCAAGGTCCCCGAAGAACCAATGGGAATAAGATGGACTGATTCTTACACAGAACTCTGGTGTATTGGGACAGGGGGTGGTACCAAACCAGGGGAAATTGTGTACCTTCTTAAGTAACTGAATATTCTAGCTAATTGTTTCACAAAATTTATTAATAATTATCTGTACTTGTATGTTAAACTCAGTATGTGTAAAATAAGCTGATTTTTACCTATCCATGTGACTAAAAATAGGTAACCTAGTCGTGATGTATACACACTAAAAAGAGACGACTGTTTAGAGGACTATTGTGTTTAGAATGGGAAATGAACCCTACAGCTCTTATGTCTAAACAAATGCTTGGTTCCCAGCTCGCAGTATTATTTGGAAGGCCTTGGAATCTTGGGTGGTGCTTTGCTGGAACAAGTGGATCAATGACAGTGACAGCAGAGAATGCAGTTTAGCTTCACTTCCTGTCTGCCTTTTACTCCCTGACCTAAAAGCAGTGCAAACATTTCCTGTTGTTATGCTTTCGTTGCCACGAAGAACAGTATACCATCGTAAATTATAACGCAAAACAAACAAACAAACAAATGTTCCTGTCTACTTTAAATTGCCTTTTTTAAGGTGTTTCATGACAGCAATGAGAAAGGTAATATACACCGGGAATTTCACTGAAGACACTCAGAATAAAATTCCTTGGACATAATAATGTAGGGCAAAAATATTGGTACAAACCAACATGCTTACTGATAATGATTTCATTTTCACTGTAAGCAAAATATTTTAGCAGCAAATGTATTTAAAACTTTTTTTAATAAAATGAAATTTCATAAAAAGTAAGGCAAAAAATAGTGAAATATGAAAAACTGAACAAAAGACATCTCTGTAAGAGAGTTAATAAATTTCTTTTAAGGTTTTATTGAGGCTGTACTTCCTGATCTTCCAGCTTTCTTTGAGAAGTCAAAATGGATGGGCCTTTACTTTGTGACATCATGATTCATTATAATTACCTAAAGTAATAATCAAGAATGCACTTCACAGAAGCTACAGCTATCCTTCTCCCCCATGCCGGGCTACAGATATTAAATGAAATCACTTGAGTGTGCCCCTCAGGCCACAAGTACTAAGCGTAGGTTTGAGCAGAGACATAAAAGATATATGCTTTGCACAAAGTAGCCATCTGGTAATTATATGTTTCATCAAGTAGAATTGCAGGAGTTCTGACACATCTTTCTGGGATACTAGAAGGAGATATTGCAGGAAAAGAAAAATTAGCCTCACATTCTCCTAGAGGAGAGCACTCTCTGCAGGTACTAAAGGTAAACCTCTCTGTCTGAAGGAGAGGGAGCTGGCCTGTAGGCAGAACTGCTCATGGCTGGGATTGGATAAGGAATCATTTTATCTGGAAAGAAGAAAAAAGAAAGAAGTTTGCTGATGAGTTGTTTGAGAAATGGGAAATGTATAACACTTTCAACTTGCTAAAAAGTTCATCTTGGAAATGAAATTTTTGGTTTTTGGCTTACAGGAAAATACTGTAAAACAAACAAACAAATAAACGAACCAAAAACATAAGGTTTAAGGACAGGGAAGCAGACTACCTGAACTAAAAGAAAAATCCAGCTATCTTTGGAGTCAGTTAAATTACAGTAAAGTAAAAATAACTACTTGGACTTATTTGGTTCTTTTATAAGACACAAAATATAGGACACAAAGTAATTAAATATTAATGCTCTTAGCTGATGTTTCCAGGAGAAGATTTAATTATAAAAGAAGTTTTATTGGGCCACACAGTTGGGGACAACCTCAGCAAGACAAAAGTTTTTGGCAGGAATTAGGGTGCAGATCATTTTTGCATGGTACAGAGTGGACCTTCACTGACAGAGGAAATGCTTTATAAAAATATCTCAAGTATGTTATTTAAGGAATATAACAATAATCATTAAAGTGATTCATTCATTTCTATTATGTAACATCAACAGAGGCACTAACACCAACTAAAACTATAACATCGGAAGTCTTAGACTTGAGGACAAAGAAAAGACCATGCGATTTGAACAGGGCAACTTTGGTTTGCTTCTCATGGGCTTCTTATACTTTACGCCTGACAGCCTTGTAGGGAAGTACAAATTATTTCTTGTGAGCTTGCATGAAGCTTCACCGATGAAGACTTGACACTGAGGCAACATATTGACATTTATTTCTGGCTTATGAAACTATTCTTTAATTGCTTTTTCAAATCAATAGGATGTTTACAAGTACAGGATCATATGTTAGCTTCTTTCTATCAATAAGAACCACAGAGCTTAAGCTGCTGAGACAAGACTCAAGAGGTCGTTCTCCTGGTCCCTGTGCTTTTCACATCCATCTGGAAAAATACATCTGTGTTCAGGTCTGACATCACAAGTACTCAGTTTCTCATGTGGCTTAGCTCCCAAGACCTCAATAGACACATCACCATATACATTTTGTAAAAATATGCAAATATGAATGGCAAACACACTAAAGAATTTATAAAACAAACCTACAAACCATAGGAGTTAAATCAAGCTCATAAAACCTAAAGGAAGAGCCACATAGAAGAATTGTTCACAAATACGTGAAGCTAAATGATTGAGATTTTTTATGATATTTATTTATTTTATGAATAAGAATTCTTTGCTTGCATGTATGTATGTGTAACTTGTGCCTAGAGATACCAGAAGAGAGAATCAGATCCCCTGAAACTGGAAGTACACATGGTTGGGAGCAGCCAGTGTGTTCTGGGAACCAAACCCAGGTCCACTGCAAGAGCAACAAGTGTTCTTAACATCTCCACCATCTCTCCAGCCCATGAAAGTAGACAATGAAACAGTTAGCATGTGGGATGGCTGCTGTTATTTGAATATGAAATGCTTATGCCCTTCACTCAAAGCTTATGCCCTTAAAAACATGGGCCCAGCTAGTGGCATTGTTTTGGACAGTTGTAGAACCTTAGGGAAGTGGAGCCTGCCTGGAATAAGTAGATTACAGAGAGGAACCGATGGAGTTTTATATCTTGACTCCACTGCTTCAGTCCCTGCTTCCTTACTGTGGAAAAAAGTCCCCTGTTGTTCATTATCCTACTGCCCATGACTGGGAAGTCATGATGGATTATATCTCTTCTTAAACTGTAAACTAAACTAAACTGTCCTCCTCTAAGTCAACTCTATTTGGTCACAACAGTGAGAAAAGTAACTAATACAATGACTTTTGCTTGAAACAACTTGTGATACATTTCAATATATCAGTGTACTGCATGCCTAAGATTGGAGTATAGTTGAATATAAAGAAGTAGAAACAAATATATGAAGTAGTAGAAAAGAACCAACTTCAACTTCAGGTTGGTATGGTGCTCTTTCTTTCATGAGACATTCAGTTACAGACATGTTCTTTTCATTACAATACCAAAAGACATCACAGTATGAGGAAAGTTCACATCATTTGGAAGCTGATAGTCCTTTGCAGAAAGATGTTGCCTTTGTGTTTCCTCCTAATTTGTACGCAGTGAACACTGTAAAATGACATCTCTTTTAATGGTTCTACAACTTAGTCTGATGCACTGAAAGGAGTGTATTTTATAATCAGTGTAGATAAAGAACAATCTCGCCAAAAAGGACAGGTGAAAATAAGAAATAGAGACTTGAAAATATATTTATTTCTCAGTCAACTTTCTAGTTGCTGGTAAATTCTGGCATAAAATAATACTTAACATTTCAAGCATGAATGAGAGATTCATGAGAAATAAAGACACAAGAAAATATAACGTGATAAAAGGTTCATAAATTTTAAAAGATAAGACAAATTCAGATAATATACTACCTAAAAAAAGACAGAAAATCTATTAGACCAAAAAGAATGTAATAAACACAAAACGTCATCTGCCCCTTTGGTTCAGCAAGCAGTGTGCCAGTCTCATAAACACAAAATGCAACATTACCATTCTTTTGTGGGTGAAGCATAATTATTTGATAAAATGCTGTAGTTCATTAATATGTTGTCACATACTGGTATTTAACTTGGTAGAGTTAAAATTACCATGCAATTTTTATGTGTTATTTCTGCAAGTTATTTGGACATTTTATAAAAGCAAAGTCTGAAAGTGAGTTCTTATAGGTAAGATTACAAATATGAGAAATATTTGGAAAAGCTGGAATTTACTTATAAAGGAAAAAAAATAACTACAGAAAAAGTTGTGTTTTTTTCCCTCCTGCCTCAATTGCTTTCCTTTTACAGGCCATCCAACACTTCTGGGACAAAAAGCAATTTTTACTTTCAAGAAATATTTCACACCTTTGCCAAAATTTTTAGAGGATATGTCAAACTTTCACTTTTTATAAATCTCAGAAAAAATATTTCTGACAAGTTTGAATAAGTTTTTCCTTTTCTTTTCCTTACAACTATAACTAGACATATTTTCAAATTACCCTACACACTAGCCAACTATGCTAGCTCATCGTTAACATGTAAATGTAGCATCATATAAGTTAAAAATATGCAAGATGTTGCTTATGTATTGGTTTACTGAATATTCAAATCTGTATTGATATCATCAGATGTACTTTTATCATCAAAAAATACCCTAAAAGCTGAAATTCTGAAAAAAAAATCCTCAAATATAGACATATAGAATAAAAGCATCATTTGTGTTTTTAGATTAACTTTATTAATTTATTTTCATAAGGACATATATGAAAAGTGGATTTTTTGCAGTTTTAAGAAAGGAAGAATATGTATTTTATAAGTGTGAAATTATTGTGCATAAGCAAAGATTATGACAGCTGAGGATGCAGCTCCTTTGATGGAATGTATGGCTGGAATGACCCCGTGTTTGATTCCCAGTATCACATTAACTGGATGTGATGGTGCACATGGGTGAAGACATGAGATCAGAAGTTCAAAGATTTCTATCACTACGGAACAAGTTTCAGAGTAATGTAGTCTGGGAATAAATGAATGTCTCTCTCTCTCTCTCTCTCTCTCTATGTAATATGTATGTATATATGTACATATGTATATATGTTTGTTTGCTGTTAAAGTATTTAATAAAATTATAGTCCCACAATACTATATGTTTATGTATGACCCTCAGTGCAGTCAATAAATAAAATCATTATTCATTGATATTTATAAAATGGAATTTATATGGTCGTAGAGCTGATTTAAGATTCTTGGTGCTCAAATTAAGGTCGTTCATTCCAAATTTTTGCATTGCAGAAGCGATGCTCTCTTAATTTGTCAAGAGACACATGATTTGCATTTTATTTAATTTTTATTACATTTATTTCATATGTGTCTTTGTATGACTATGTTTGAGCATTCATATCAAGGCTCATGTTTGAAGCTCACAGGCCTTTTTGGGGAACTGAAACTTGGCAAGAGCTCCTTTTACACACTGAGCCATCTCACTGGCTCCACATGACACCTTTCTCTCCCTTGTCAGTGTGGCTTGTTTTGGTTTTCTGAATAAAATATGGTCTGGTGATTTCACCGCAAGTCATTATTCTCTTCCTTCTGTAATCACTACCTATTATTTGGGAGGTTAACAAACACAACACGTTTTTACAGTTACAAATCAGAAAAATGTCTAAAATAATTATAAATAATTTTATTAATTAACAAAACTACTGCATCTATAAATGTCTGGCTCATATTTTAATCAGTGGTTGTTCACAGAACCATTTAATCATAGGCTGTTCAAACTCTGATCTGTGCAATATGCCAACTAAAATTCATAGCAGAAAAAAGATGCACTCTCTTATTTCAGACTTGTAATGATTTTGACAATTTAATTTTTCAAGAAATATTGCAAGTCACAAAAGTTATAAAGAGTATGACATTACCTGAATCTGTAAAAATTTTCAAATGTCAGCTACTTTTGGGTATGGGTTCGTGATTTCATGCATTATGAAGAAACGTATTCCTTTTCATTATCGTATTTTATAAAGTGATTCAAAAGGCAGGTAGATTTGTCATTTTGCTGTATTAGAAATTGTATAATAAATCAGGACAGGCACTTTAATGCAGACTGTTGGAGCAATCAATACTTGCCCCTCCTAAACATCTTGCAATTAAGGAACATCAAATAAATGTATTTAATGAGTTTAATCAAATAAATGTTACTCTAAAAATACCCTTATTTCTTGTTTTATTTTACTTTAATTGAAAAATGGTTCTATAGCTTAATAAAGTGTTCTTTGTTCTTTTTAAAACCTACATACACGATACAATTATCAAATCATAATAAATGCCTTAAGCTTTCTCTCAAATGTTTAGCATTTTTTTGGGTAAGGATATTTAAAAGTATTTTCATCAACAATAAGGCAATAAAATCTACCTATTTCAATTCATCCTAACTTTCAAGTCTCTGAATAAAATAATAAGATAACAAATAAGGAATATTTAAATTCTGTTTTTTACTACTTTTGAAAAAATGAGATTGGCTTACTATGTTTGAGGTTTAGGAAGAAGAGGAAGCAGCAAGACTTTACTATGATGCCTGAGGTAAAGTTTAAATACTTTAAATATGTCTATTTCTATAAAGTACAGTTATTTTCTTAAAATCAAAAATATGATTTTTTGACTATGGAAAATTCTGTTTCTTAATCAAAGAAGAATTAAATAACAACAGTAAATGTACAGGAAACAGAAGAGTGAAATGGGTTTATTATGAGCATAGGTCAAAGAGGAGTCCTATAAAGGCGCATTCTCTAGGCAAAATTTTTACCTATTTGGCCCAATAGCACATAAGCACTTTCTTATGGTCTCAGCACTAAGCTCCCTGCACCCGCACCAGGTCATCCATGCAGCAAGTCAGCCCTTTATTAGCACCTCAACAAATTGCTCATCCACACTTTTCACAAGCTCCTGGAAACTCAGTGTGTTGCACCTTACTACCCACATTTCCACTGCTTTCTACTGTTACATGTGACTGGAACCCAAAGCTCCCTCAGCAGTTCCAGGACAGACACCTTGGGGATTCCAACCAGATTCTCAGAGCCCACTGAGATCTGAGAGATCTGAGAAAATAATTGACTTTTATAACTTCTTGAATAGATAAGATTCCCAACCCAGGATTCACAAACAGTTGTAAAAAGGTACTGCTTCCTTGCCAGAAGTTTACATTAAACTTCAATCAGATGTCATGGGAACCACAAACCCCTCCCCATAAAAGAGCTAGTGGGTAGAGGACTAAAGGCTTGGGGCATTTGTGTTGAGCTTGCTCTCCTGGGGAGTTAGCCTCTCACACTCCCCCTGAGGGAGCTCCTCCATCCGGATCTGGAGCCCAGTAGGCCAGCCTGGTTCCTCAGAGCCCATGACCCAAGATGAGGGGACTAGCATTTCTCCACTACCGAGTGCGGAGAAGCTAGTCCATCTGGTCCACTCTTAATAAACAGGTCCTGTTAGCTCCCAGAGGAGTCTCTGGTCCCTTTTGTCTGCTGTGTCTCTAGAACCCATAACCTTACATATGGTGAGCCAGCAAGGAGACAGAGACAAGCAGCCCACGTGGGACCAGCTTTCATGCAGGACCTGGCACGGTCTGATCTGATCTTCTGGTCTGGCTGTGGGCTCCTCACCCACAACCCAGCACCTTACATCGTGAGACATGGAGGTACTGGTCCTCTTTCTCCTCTATTGCGCTCTCAGCTTTCTCCCTCTCATTCTCACGTTTCTGAGTGGCCACTGGCACTCACTCGCCCACTCAACACCCTTGTCTACTTCTTGCCAAGGCTCTGCCTCTCCACTTTCATTCCCAAGGGTCTCCTGCCAGGCCTTCAGAGAGGAGCGCCCTAGCTAGAGCCCGGGCTCCAGCCTCGGCTAGCCAGCCCACCCTGGGAGCTCCTCCAGTCTGCCTAGCCTCTCTCTCTCCTCCTCGCATACCCTAGCTGGACCCTCTGTTCACCTGCCCAGGAACTCGCCCGGTTTCCTTGGCCTCTTCCTCTATCCCCTCTGTCCCCCATTGTGCTTGAGCAGTAGATCGATTCTCCACTGGTCTGCACTGGGAGCTGGTCCACCTACCCTTTCCCTTTCTCTCCCTCTGCACCACTTCTATCTGGGCTTGGCGTCCTGCAGCCCTCATACCAGAGCCAAGTGCACTAGCTTGCCTGCTCCAGAGCAGGCTAGCCTCCTGCCTTGTCTCCACTCTGCATCACTCCCTCCAGCATGGGCTCCTCTCAGTCACACCCTCTCTCCCTCTTTCTCACCCTCCCATCCCTGGCTACCACCCAGCCTCGGACCTAAGTGTGTGAACTCTGGAACCTCCCTCTCCCACACCCCATTCTCTCTCTCTCTTTCTCTATCTTCCCCACCCATTTCTGGGTGTCGGCCGCCATGCTCCTCCCTCAGACCCACATTTTCATAACTCTAAACTTGGGAGGTGGCCCCAGTTTAGATCTCATCTCATCTCGGATTCCCTGTTGTGGGGTCCCACGTTTTTGTACTCCTGTGGAAATTTCCTACTTTCATCTGAGCCCAGCCACTCACCACCACCTTTTTGAGCTCCATGCCTGTGCCACAGATTTGTGCCTGCTAATTCATGCCAGATCACTGCAAGCATGAGCGCATGCACGCCCCCCCCCCCCCCCCCGCCTTGGGAAACTGAGGAACCCATCCCCCCTTTCAGGCCCGCACCGGAACTCACCACAGAATTTGCGCCTGCTAATCCCTACAAGGTGGTTGGTGCACATCCCTCTCACCCCTACCTCTCCACTTCTGTGCCCCAGTTTCTCGCCTCTCTTGGGACACTGTGCAACTCCCTCCCGAATTTAGAGCCCTCGCCTGTCTCCAGCTTCCAGGTTTCCCTACCCCAGCTCCCTCTGGGTCCTAAGTTCCAACCTGCCTCTATTCTGGCAAGTGTCAGACTAGAGATCTCCTCTGAGATATCATGCACATGAGAACTCTCATCTGTAGTGCCAGCCCCACGCAAGATCTTGAACTCCTGTAGCTTACCCTTCTTTGTTCCTGCCTCTATTTACTTATCTCGCCTTCTTTTATAGTCACTCTCCCCACTGCCCAGGCACAAATGCCTTCTCTCCTTCTTACACACATGTGCTGTCCTTGTAATGTCTTCTTATCCTATATGCCTAGCCCACGGACCTCACTCTGATATAGCACACCCGCATAAATCCATCCATCTCATAACCCAACCTGTCCACTAACAAAGGCCCCAGAGCCCCTCACCCCAGGGAGAGCTGCTGAAAAGCGGCCTTTAAAATATTCCAGAGGAACAGGAGAAGGCAAACTGGGTGTGCCACCCAAGATACAGAAGGCTCAACTGCTGGCGGTGGCACTCAGGTTCCTCCCAAGAAGACCTCCAAGTAACTCAGCATCAATGCCACAACAGCTGCCAGGCCCACGGTGACAATGAAGGACACTGGGCACAAGCCTGCCCCAACTCAGCGGCCATTGCTAGGGCCATGCCCACAATGGGGAAAATGGGGACGCCTGAAGAATGACTGCCCTTCTTTGCAGAACCAAGGTAGTCAAGTCATTTGGCCCCCAGATTCCCCAACCCGCCTGTAGATCTTCTTCACTGACAGAACTCATCCACCTGGCCATGGAGGATTGACCCTCTACACCATAGCAATGGAGGAAACCAGAGCCACTGCCACAGTAGACAAATGGCCTATTTGTACTAGGGGACCACATGGTCTATCCTCCTCTTCCTACTTGGGTAAGTCACACCCTTAGCAGCTCTCCATGGTGGGAGTCAATGGACCCCTCCCAAGCCCCCAGGGCTACTCTACCTCTTCCCTCATTCTCTAAGATACCCCTGACAGCCCTCACCCCTTGGGTCAGGTTTTGAAATGCATCCTTCACTGGTCTCAATTACTGCCTTTTTTTATGATTCAAACTGTTTTCTCTAAAATAGATCATTTCCTTACTCCTTCGTGCCCTGGGCACCCCATATAGTTTTTTAAATTCAGACAAATTATTATTATTGTTTCATGTACTCCCTCAAGGCCTAAACCATTGATAGATTTCTCTCTCTCAACTACAATTCTACAAGCTCATCTGGAAATTTATAAAGTGTAATGTACACACCAGTAATATCAATTCATAACATTATGTGTGTTCTTTTAATAAAATGATACTACACAGTACTCTTCTGAGCCAAACTGCCATCAGCTGGGTCCAGTTACAGGTTTGTTAAGTGGGGTGCGTATTAAGATACGCCTATTGTTGCAATCCTGACACTGAAGTTAATAAGTATTCAATCACTTCCTGATAGGCTATCCAGGCCACTTCACAAGATGGAGCCCATAACTGACACTGTTATCAGACCTATGAACTTGCAGGTAGAGACCACAGGCTGTAGGGGAGAAACTGCAGCTATTATTCTGCTAAAGGGGATAGTATTAAACCAACTCTTAATGACTTATTTTTATAGATTAGTTTGTCTCTCACCTCTCACCAGAGAGAATTCTTGAAGCGTATGGTAGTTATCACAAAGACCCAATACTGCTCAACATGCAGAGAGTAAAAAACTGCAGACTGTCCAGCCTTAAATGAGACACCTTTGTCACTGGTTCTCCCAAGGCTCAAGGATCATTGTGGAAGAGGAAGCAGAAAGGTTGAAACAGCCACCGGTGGTGGACAACTGCAAGAAAAATATTTTCTAGCCAGCAGCAGAGTGACACATATGAACTCATAGTACTTGTGACAGCATGAGAAGATCTGTGCAAGCCCAAGTCAGACAAAAAGCCAGCACATATGGGGGAGATGAGCAGAGAAGCCCAAACCTCAGGTGAGGAGAGCTTGGCAATTGATAGCTTCTAGGGAGAGGGAAAGTCAGTTTTCTCTGAGAGTATGACGCCTGGTAGGTTGACCAGGGTTCAAGGATGAGGCACTCAAAATAACATTTGGGATACAAAGTTGACTCAGCAGTCCTTAAAATAATAAAAAGATAATAAAAAGAGAGGAACTGAAGTTGGGGGCTATGAAGCTGAGAGTAGAGTGAGGGGTCTGAATATGATACAAGCCCTCTAATGTATACTCTTAACTTCAGTATATCTTCAAAAGAGCAGCCACAGTGATCATAAGAGACCACATTCCAAATCTTATCATTTCTGGATTCAAACCACTCACAAATCGTCCAGAAAGGAATAAAAGTCAACATCAATTATATGACAACAGTATCTCCCTCTGGGTTTACTCAGTTGCTTTCCTTTTAAAATATTTGCTAAGGTAAAGTTATTTTATCTCTACTATTTTTCTCTTTATTTACCACCCAAGAACCTTATCAGATTTTGTGTCTTGGCCTGCTTTATCTATCTTGAATGTTCATTGGCAATATTCAATTGTTTTATCCTGGTCACTTTCTCTATAAAAATTGCGCCATTCTGTATTCTGAACTTTGATATTATGTAAGTTGCTAAATACCTTCCTCAATTTATGTTTTCCTGTGACATAGCATTAACATAACTAAAATATGTATTTACTCATTTATTGATTGATTCTTTCATTCATTTTCTTAGACAGTTTT
The DNA here is from genome assembly GCA_035773235.1 of Eospalax fontanierii. NCBI lineage: Eukaryota > Metazoa > Chordata > Mammalia > Rodentia > Spalacidae > Eospalax > Eospalax fontanierii. Next base: position 25,079,912 of record CM069538.1, on the reverse strand, counting down.
AAAAAAAATTGGGGGACATGATCTCTTTGTAACACTTGCTGGCCAGGATCTCGCTATGTAAACCAGGCTGGCCTCCATCTCACAGAGATTCAAGCTTCTGACTTCTGATTGCTAGCATTAAATGGGCATCACCAGTCTTGGCCTAATATTTATTTTTCATATATTAGTCTCAGCAGACTATCTGCTCAATAGGAGGAGAAAAAGGTATATATTTTTAAATTATATACATCCATAGATATATTTGGTACATATACATTTATTCAAAGATTAACTAAAATATAACAGGTAATAATCATTTTATTGTTCTCCTGTAAAAGTACATGGAGAAAATGTCCTTTGTCAGAATTATCTATATGTCAATCTCCATCACTGAAACAAAAATCCCAAACAAAATTACATGCATGTGAAATGTAGGAATCTCTATCAGAATTCTATGACAAAGCTTTCATTGAAATTCAAAGTCAACATGGTCTTTTCAGTTCATGTTGTACTTATGAACACCTGGGCTATGGCTCTAGTCTCTTAAACCACATTTAGTTAAGGCAATATTTGATCTCCTAAGGAGAGTCATCATGAAGAACATTCGATTATTTGTTATTGTTCTTGACCTTTCTGCTGTCCCTGATTTGATGAACAGTAATTGCTTATAGACTGAGCTACTTTGGGAAAGCCTAGACTCTCCTAATGTTATCATGTGCACTGAAGTACTCCTGAAAAGTTTTGACACACTATGAAGAGTAGTCTGACATTCATGAGAGTTCCTAGAAAGAGTACCCTGTTCACTTCTCTGTTGTCTCCACATTCTTCTGTACCACCTTGTTTAGTCTCATTAAGTGGGTTCCTGTCCTGAGTGTTAGCTCTCATACTTCAACATAAAGATACATTTAACAACATTGTTTCATTTGAAGAAAATGCAGTAAGTAATTTGGAGTAAGAGTACTGCAAAACCAAAAGCCCTGGCTGAGCCGTGAGAACAAGCATAGAATCATGGGAAGAATGAAGCTCAGCCAACGCATGAACTGAATCTGTGAAAATCCTGGCTACATTTAATTGGCATATAAAAGGAGAAGCCTTCAAATGCCACACAATAAACTTGATGCTTATTTCTCAAGAAATATTCTGACTTCCAGACAGCTGGTCAGTTACACCTATGAACTCACAGCAATGGTGACAGCATGCATAAGTCTCATGTAAGCTCAGAACTGAATAAATAAATAAATAAATAAAATCCCAGCACAGATAGGGGAAGGTAGGTAACAAATTAATAAGAATTTTTAAGTAATTTCTGGATGCTGAGGGGGAAAGAAAATGTCTTAGAGGGTTGAGAGTCGGTGAACCGACTCTGAAGGACATTTGGGGGACACAGATCAGATTCTAATGGCATATATATATGTGTGTGTGTGTGTGTGTGTGTGAAAAATTATGTGAGTAGGTTAAATTGAATGAAGACAATGGGAGAGGTGAAGATAAGGGTGGGAATTTAAATACTTTCAAACTATATTGTATAAAAATTGCAATAATTCAATAAAACAATTTTTCTTATATGGGCAGTCAAGCAATAATTGGCAATGGCCCTGACTCAGCCAACAGCTGAGAAGAGTTCTTAAGTAATAAAAGAAAGTGTTTGCATTCATATATCTATTATAAGTATAACATTTTAAAACTTTAAGTTACAGAAATTGGAATTTTGCTGTATATTTCTCAGAATTAATATAGGATTATTTTTCCTTTGACAATACATTACAGTGATTAATTTCTTCTTCTCATGTTTAGTATTTCTCTAATACATTTTGAGTCATCTCTTCCGGTCTTATTTACAATGGAATAGCAAATAGTTTTGCCTTTGAAATTTTTCTAATGTGTGATCCCCCACATATAGAAGATGAGTTTCTAGGAGAAAGCTTTCTGGATCAAACATCAGGCATTTGAAAAGTGACATATGTTACCAAATTTTCCTCAATGACACCTTTGTCATTACACTCCTCCAGATACACAGATAAATAGATGACAGATGGCTAGAAACATAAATATTCCACAAGCTACTTACTAACTTAATACCAAAAACTTTTAAGTAAATAAGTGGTTTACCTGCATATATGTAAGTGCGCCATTTGTGAGCTTGGAGCCTGCAGAGGCCAGAAGAGGGCACTGGAACTCCTGAAACTAGAGTTTCAGATCATTGTTAGCTGCCATGTAGGTGATGGGAACCAAGCTCAAGTGCTCTGGAAGACCAGACAGTGTTTTTACCCACTGAGCCATTTCTCCAGCCTCAGTACTGCAATAATTTAATCATTGCTAACAGGGTCATAGAATTGTGATGTCATTGTGCTTTATTTCTTGAATATTCTTTTGCTATAAGAAAAACGCCTATTTTTAAAGTTAACATTTGATGTAAATAATTATTTTAAGGTTCAGTAATTCCTTTCATTTAGAAATGTATTTTGGCTTTTTTTTTTTTAAATCACTCTCAGAAGCACCTTGCAGTTACTAAGCTAGAACAATGACAGCACTTCTCTTCTCTCATATTTTTGGCCAGACTCTGTGCATTGTTTCAAGTTCTGAAAGTTACTGTGTGATATGGTTTCCTAAATTGTACTGTTTGGCATTTGAAAAGAAATTCGCTTTCTACAATTTCATCTAATTTGGGAAATTTTTCAGCTTCAATAATTTTCCAATAAGTGGTTGATTCTCCAGGTAATTCATCAGAAGTCACTCTGATTTTTAATATTTCCAAGACATTGTTATTGTTGCTATTGCTTTGTGTCTTTTTTATTGTTTCTGTAATTTACTTGGAGTCCTACTGAAATCTCTTCTTTCCTTATATTTTATTAACTGTCGAGCACTCTGCTAAGAGTTGAGGTAAATCTGTGCCAAGAGAGGAGGAACAGAAATGTGAAAAAGCTTGGCAGACAAGCATTCACAAGATTCAGTCTATTCAGTGACCTGACAGTCACTTCTTGCCATTCAGGAGCATTATAACAAAAATCATGTGGAAGTCTTCTTTACTCATGGCAGAGGGGCAGGCAAAAGACGTTCACACTGGGGTGCTTGTATGACTTCTTATAGTAGCAAATAAACAAACAAACCAAGGTCTGCTTTGGCTCAATTATTTCAACAATTACAACAGAAGCACCACATAATAATATATATGTTCACTTTCAGAACAGTTTGCATTGTCTTCTCACTCATCCATAAACAACGAATGTGTTATGTTTTCATCCCAGATCTGTTCAGCCAAGGTTGTATAAGAAGCTGACATATGAGCAAATATTCAAATGAAATCAAGATGAGAGTTGTCAAGAGAACACAAATATATATTATTTAATGAGAAATTTCCCTCGTATTTACTACTGACTTCTGATTTCACAAAATATTTTTTCAGTTCATTAGTAAGGAAGAAAAAACATAATACAGTACATTTATGTTGCTGTTTGAATACATGCCTAAATATTATTTGTAATTATAATATTTTTTAGTATTTTATTTATTGTTTTTAATTTTTTAATACGCATGTATTTCCTGCATTTATGTGAGTGCACCCGTATCATGCAATGCCTGAGGAGGTCAGAAGAGGACATTGGATCCCGTGGAACTGGAGTTAGGGGAACATGCCTTCATGGATGAGCACACCTGTGTAAACATTCATACACCAGACATATATACACACAGACAAAAATAGAACACATACATCGAGAACTGTTAATATTCCAAATTTTATACTTGATAATGATAAAGAAAAAGATATTGAAGAAATGCCATTAAAAACAATGTTTCTATGATCACACTTATGCTTGATTCTATAATCATCTTTAGCACATTAGAAACATGTTTCTTTTTTCTCTTGTAAATAGCACAAATTCATGGCAAACTAAGCTGGCTTTCATATGACAAGTGTTCAATTCCTACCACCTATGTCAGACAGCTTACAGCTGTAACTGCAACTGCAGTGGAATCCAAAACCGTCTTCTGGCCTCCCTGGGCATCCACACATGCAGCATATGTTTACACATATTAGACACATATATAACATATATACACATAAATAAAAAGTAAAATTTAAAACTTTCCATAAAGCTAAGTTTTTCAAGTTCATTTTCCTCATATAAATATATTTAACATTGTCTGTTCTGTGGTAATAATTTCAGAAGAAACAATTATAAAATCTGTTTTTTAAAGCTGAATGTTAACTAACTCATTTACAAGTTACTTCAGAATGTCTGTTTGTGAACTAGGATACTGACTATCTTTAGTTTTGTATCTTCTGCTGTTACATATGAAAAGTATTCCAATGATGTCTGTATGACTTTATGCATTGTTGTAGACATCCTAAAGTGCTTTAGTAACACTCAGAGAACCTTAATTCTCAACTCATTTACAAGCCACCCACAATAATTACACATTTGGAAGAGTTATATGTGCTTCATCACTTTTATCTCCCTAGTTTGCAACATTTTTGAGTTACATTCTCACCCTTCATTAACTATAAGCATGCAAATTCTAAGGTTTGGTTAAAGTATGAAAAGTATGAGATATAAACTATTTTCATTTCTTTTTAATTTGCTATATCTATTTTATGTGTTTGATTGTATTTCCTGTATGTATGTAGGTACACCCATGTGTACCCACAATGGTCAGAAGAGGTCTTGGGATCCCCTGGAACTGGAGTTACAGAGAATTGTTTGCCAACATGTGGGTGTTGGGAATTAATCCCAGATCCTCTGAAAGAGCAGTCAGTGCTCCTAACCACTGAGACATCTCTCCAGCCCCACAATATTTCCATTTTTAATGATAAGAAAAACTGTAAGTATGCTTGAATGTTAGTGCACCCATGCCATGCGATAACAACGGAGGCTTGAAGAAGGAGTCAGAATGCCTCAAACTGGAGTTATGGATGGTTATCAGCTGAATTCACTATATGATAAGTAGATGTGTGTAGAACAAAATGAATATAACAAAAATGCAGAAATCCAAAATAAAATGTAGGCAGGTTATTTTGGATTTCTATACTTTGGTTATATTTATTTTATTGTACACTCATCTACTTACCATAGTGAATTCAGTACTTTTGTTAAATTCTATTTTGAGATTACAGAGTTTAACCTATAAAATTCATTCCTCCTTAGGGAAAAGAATCATTTGAATTTTTGAATGTTTATAGCTCATTGTGAAACATTTAAGTCACAGACTACTTCTGGCCTTAATTATTTACTTTTCTGTAGCTGTGATAAAACTTTATAACCAAGGCAACTTATAGAAGGAGGAAAGATTTATTGGGCTTATGGTTCAAGATGGATAAGAGTCAATTTAGATGAAAAATTATTAGCAACTGATTACTGATAGATCAGAAGACCTCATCTTCCTAAAGTGAGGGACTCTAGATAGGCTGACCAGGCCTTAGTAGATGAACTTGCACTGAGGAACATCTGGGTCCTCTGCAAGGGCAGTCATGCTCTTAACTGTTGAGTCATCTCTTCAGACATGCATTTCACTTTTTAATCAGCTTGATTTTATATATCTCAGCAATATGTAAATTATAGGTAATTGCCACATTCCTGTTATTAAAAACCCCAATACATCTTTGATTTATCTATATACAATTTAATTAAGTTTGTTTTCTTTCACTGTACATTAATGCTTTCAGAGGGCCAGGAGCACAAAAGTTCAGAAATGCCAAAAGCTTCGAGATTAAGTGTCTGCAGAATGCTGGTCCTTGGACAGAACTCTGTATTAAACTCGGCCACCCGGAGCTCCGTGACCATTGTGAAAGACGGGGTGGAAAGATTCTAAGAGCCAGGGAGGAGAAGCTTCACCATATGAAAGTAGGGTCCTACAAGCTCCTAGGTTTTAGCTCATATGAACCTACAGCAACAGTAAGAGCATGCACAAGACCCATGCAGATTCAAGCAGACAAAATCCCAGCATAGAACCTGGGAAATGGACAGCAGATCCCATTCAGATGAAAAATATTAGCAACTGATTACTGATAGATCAGAGGACCTCATCTTCCTAAAGTGAGGGACTCTAGATAGGCTGACCAAACCTTAGTAGATGAACTTGCACTGAGAAACATCTGGGGACACTAAGTTGACACAATAGATTCTGTCATTAACACAAATGATAGAATGTGTGAATTCCAGTTGGGGTGTTATGGGAGTGTGCCTGTGGTGAAGGGGTTATAAAGATGATTGAAATTAATTGACATGCTTTTTACGAGATACACAAAAATTCAATAATTTTTTTAAAAATTAGAAAAAATGAATTCATTTAAAAGCAAGATTCCAACTACATAAATTAGGGTAGGATAAAAGCGTCTGCATTTCTCAGCTACTGATATTGCATTATTCAGATTTCCACTTTCAATGACATAACAAGCAAATCTTTAATCATGTTAATCATGTTTTACTTCACAAAACATATCATTCCACTATCATTGAGTAGTTATAGGTAACCTAATGTTTAGATTCCTTTACATTTTATAGGAAAACACTGTTATTAAACTAACCTGCCTACATTTTATTTTGGATTTCTATATTTTGGTTATATTTATTTTATTATACATACATCTACTTACCATAGTGAATTTAGTATTTTTGTTAAATTCTATTTTGAGATTACAAAGTTTAACCTATAAAATTAATTCCCCATTATGGAAAAGAATCATTTGAATTTTTGAATGTTTATAGCTCATTGTGAAACATTTAAATCACAGACTATTTCTGGCCTTAATTATTTACATTTCTGTAATTGTAATTAAACTTTATGATCAAGGAAGCCTATAGAAGGAGGAAAGATTTATTGGGCTTATGGTTCAAGATGGATAAGAGTCAGTCATGGCATGGAGGAATGGCAGGGGCAGTCAGAACTGAAAGCTGAGAGTTCACATCTTCAATCAGGTACAGGAGACAGAGAAGGCGAAATTGGAAATGGGACCAAGCTACGAACACTCACATGCTGTCCCTAAATGATGTACTTCTTCCAGCAACTACGACTACATGGGATACCTCACTCAAACCACCACATGATCTATGAACTTATATGAGTTTTATAGTATTCTATATCAATCTAAAATGAATATAGTCATTTTACTACATTAAAGAAATATCTGGAAATAACTTCTTTTATCTCGAAAACAGAGCCCTTATTCTATTCAATAAGTAGTAAAAGTTAACATTATATATAGTATCTAGAATGTAAAAATTTTTTAAAATTAAGTTATTAAATAAGAACAAGATTCAAAGGTTGATCATTTATCAAATTTATTACCTTACCATGCAGCACTAGATATTAACAGGCAGGGTTAATAGCATTTCATTATGATATTAGCTTTATTACTACAAACTAAGATAAAGTAGGATAGAAACAAGTATATAAATTTCTAATCCTATATTGTATTCTATTAATAAATTATGATAAATAATCTAAGAAATGACACTATGTATAATAAAGTATTTCTTTTACTCCTTTCCTGTTTGAAAATATATTTTCAAATAATTTATGTAGTCTGAATTTAAATGTTGATTGATTTGTTATTAACTTAATGTACTTGATTATGAACTCTTAATTTATAATACTTCAATATATTGTTTCATGCCAACTTTTAACATAAATTCTCCTACTGATTTTGTGTAATCTTCTTCACTTAATTATCCTTACAAAGCACATTTCTTATTTTTATTGTAAAAGCACAAGACAGTGCATGACCTTTCCCACAAATGGCTGAAGCCATCAACAATGCTTCAGGTGCTGCTTTTTTGATGGATCTTGAAAAAGTCTCCTTTCTTTTCATTTAAAATTTATTCATCTCCTTGGTCGCTTCCTGTAAACTTTCCTGCAAGGAAAACCACAAAATGTCATATGTAATTGATTATTAAACATTCTTGGGCTCATTTAATAGAAATAAGTATCTTACCCAAAATCTTCACTTTAAGATGGATAAAGAAAATTCAAGTACATTAAAAATTGTATATGCTTCAAATGAATCTCAGGATGAATTAGATAAAATTACTAAGAATTCTACAAAAATTTGAAAAGATTATAAATAATTCCGCCAATGATAAATTCAGTGGATACATTTTTCACAACATGAATGATTCAAAATTTACATATAAATCAAAAAGAGTATCTTTAATATGGATTTGTCTACATTAAAACAGTGCTTTTACTTTTAACATTTGATATATAGGAATGCAAATACTTCATGTTATAAAAGGAGAATTTCAGAATAATCTCAGAATAATTTAAAAAATCTGGACTATAGTAAGTTGATTGCATGCACAATCAGAATATCACTATTCTTTTGATCATTTATATTAATTATTCCATGAATTTAGATTTCTTTTTATTAAGAGCTACAGAATAATATTAAAGTTAGCAAAATTTTTCAGAATAATTATAAGAATATTATCAAAGCAATTTTAGAACTTACATTTTGATATAGCACAATCAAGACATATTCTAGTATGCAATATCATGAAATGATTATTCTAACCAAATTTAATTATTTTTATTTTTCCCTTGAAATTTTTATAAGCAAGTATATTAACCTTCTTTCTATCACATCACACAATTCTTTCACTCCTCTGCCTGGCAACAATCTTCAGGAATTATGCAAACTACATTATCAATTAAATATTACATATAAACTATTTTCCTTATAAAAAAGAACAGCATAAGAATTACTATAGTGTCTCAGTGATTCCTTTCTACTAAAGATACATCAATAGAGCTGTCCAGTACTGTTCAACATATTCAAGATAACCACTATAGTTCTTCCAACAACACATCCCTAGAGTTGTCTAAGGCAGTCTAACATATTTTATACTATAGTACTTCGAACACACTCTCCCCTTATCCACATAAACCTACATAAATAGAATCAGCTTCTGGAGGGCAGCTCAAAGGCATACTTTCCTTCTTAAAGCAGTCTGTGTCTCATTCCCCTCCTTACTTCTCTGTGCAGTTACCTCTACTATGGAAAAATTTTTGTTGTGATTTTTCTGTCTTCAACTTGATAGCTAATGTCATTAATTCCTCATCTGTTATAGAATCCTTTGTCCATCTTTCTGCTTTGTAATTACATGAGGATGAAGCGCTCTTCACATGACTTTCCATACAAGCTAAATAAGAACAGAGAGTAGCATGAAGTCAAATTGAAACCTCATACCTGTCCATCTTGATATTATGATGGTGAGGTTCTTCAGAGCCACAGAAAGTGTTTCTACTGCAACATAACATATCAGCTCATTCCAGAATCTGTCCCCTTACTCACATATACAGGAAGATCTGCTTCTACACTGTGGTTTTTTAGACAGTTGTTGTAGTAAGATAGTAAGAGTACCCTGGGTCTGTGGAAATGGCCTAGGCCCCAAAGTGTTTGTTGTTCAAACATGAGGACCACTTTAGATGTCCAGGGCTCACATAATAGCAAGTTGTGGTGGTAGATGTCTGTAGTCCCAGTGGTGGGGAGATGGTGAGGAAATAAAGGAGGATCTCTGGAACTAACTGCCCACTGCAGTCAATCAGTGAGTTCTGGGTCAAATGAGAGAACTTGCCTAAAAAAAAAGACGGGCAATGATTAAGCAAGGCAGTCAACATTGACCTCTAGCCTCTACACGTGCACACACTTACACAGACACACATATACACTATTAACACATGCAAATGCAAAAACCTAAATAACAATACATAAAATATTTTATTGAATTTATGTATATTTCACATAAAACATGTTAATTATCTTTATACCCTTTTCCCCATTGTCACACTCCCATGTTCCCTTTGTATTTCATGCATTCTGTCCTTGATGTTAAGGCCTACTGGGTCAAATGCAAGGTCATCCACTGAGGTCTACTCAACCAATTCAGAGTTCTACACTTTAAGATAATCTTCTGTTCCTCATCCAGCAGTTCTTTGGTCAAGAACCAGGAGTTCTTTGGTCAAGATTGTAACCTGATGAACATTTCCACAGTTTTGTGTGGGGTTTTCATCTGTTTCAGTTTGCATGGGTCTTGTGCATGCTGACACCATTGCTAGAGGTTAATATGAGCAAGGTCCCAGGAGCCAGTAGGACCCGATTTCCATATGGTAATGCACCTATTCCATGGCATTTACAGTCTTTCCTCCCCTACTTCCACAATGGCCCCTGCTCACTAGGTATCTGGGTGAGGTTTAATATAGGAAACCTGTCCAAAAGCCCATACTCTGCAGAAGCTACATTTACCACAGATGGCGACTATTACAGAGTTCCACAACTGGTAACACACAGAAATTGTCTGTAAGATGTCCAATCCTAGGTGACACAAATATAAGGAAACCTCTATACCTATGGCTCTTGGAACAAAGTAGAACAAGGGACAGAGAGAACACTAATGCATCTTTCAACTCTCATCAACAAAGTGTAGAGAATAAATAGAATATATAATAACAGAGAATCTGCATTGCTCTGTGATATAATTCTTATTTTTCTTTTCCAAACATGTGGTATCAAATTTTTTTCCTATATTATCTATGATTTTCCCTCAACTTTCCAACCAATGTAAGGAAGGAAATTATAGTACAAAACACTAGAAAATGGAAACTAAAGTTGACAATTTATAGCTCTATCACTTCACATTCAGTGATACTATTGTATAATATTTACTTTGAGGCAGTAATATTTATGGATTGTATCCTAACTGCTCTACATGTCTTAACAACACAGTGTTTACTGTGTTTCTCTTGCATAAAATAATATTAATGTAGATGGGGTGTCAAGAAATTTTTTATACATTATATAATAGTCAATGATGTGTTCAAGACTGTGAAATATAAGGTTTCCTTATCAGAAGTGATGACCATTATCTTGCACAATTATTTAAAAATCTATAATGATATAGAATTTACTCTTTAAATACAGGACTGCCTTGTTTCTTTATTTTGTCCAGAATTAGTGATATTCTTATACATTTTTTGAAGTGTAAAAAATCATTAGTATTCAGTTATGTAATGTTAAATCTGTATTATTTAAAGTATTGGCTAATTCCAATTATATGAAAATATTTTTTCAAAAAACAAGTCATTATATTATGTTAATGAAATGGGATGTTTCTTTTTTTTTTAAATTGAATCAGTGTGTATTTCACACAGAAATTCTTAATCAGTCTTAATCATTTGTATACCTCCTTCCCCACCAGCATCCCTCAAAGCTCCTCAACTGGAATGAATACATTCTTTAATCTCAGGTAAGATCTTTTGTGTCAGGCTAGTGTTCCTAAATTTTCCTCAGTGTAGGTTCATCCACTGAGGTCTAGTCAGCCTATATAACTTTCAACCTCAAGCCCAAAATAATTATGCATAGTTCCTTGAGAAAACTCATGTTTTAAGTTATTTTTCTATGGTTACAATATCAAACTCTGTGGGTTATTTAAAGTTTAAAGTACAATTATTATCATTAAAATATTTCCTTAGCTTCAAAATTGTAGAAAAATTATACCATGTAGTTTAAAATATTACTGAGAAATTATACTGGAATATGCTGTGCAGTGTCCTATGGAGTAGCAGTATGCAAGAAATTGTGATTTAATTGATGGTGTGTCTAGTAAAATTGCAATCTACTCAAAATATTTTTAATTTCTTACTTACATTTTATACAATTCATTGGCCCTAATTTTTAAATTGTCCCCAATGCAATGTTAATTAATACCACATTCTCTGCAATTTAATGATGTCTTGATGTGCTTAAATCTAAAATTTTATAACAAATGGCAAGCAGTTTCATTTTCTTTATAAAAGAATTTTTACAAACAAATTAAAGTCCTTGCCAAAAAAATCTGTAAGGGCTTTCTAAGTCAGGTCTGTAAGGTCTCGTCTATGTCATGTCTATACGTCTTTCTAGGTATTCTTGTTTGTAAGGTCTTTTCTGTGTCATGCCTGTAAGTCTTTCTAGGTGTTCTTGTTTGTAAGGTCTTTTCTGTGTCATGTCTGTAAGTTTTTCAAGGTGTTCTTATCTGTAAGGTGTTTTTATCTCATGACTGTAAGTCTTTCTAGGTGTTCTTTTCTGTGAGGTCTTTTTATGTACAAATGGAGGAAGACAGCAGGGAGGAGTATGCAGCAGAAGTTAAAACTTAAAGTCATCTTACAAGTTGCCCACAACTATTTTCTATTTGTTATTTGTGGTATCACGTATACTGTAAATGTCATCTCACTTTATCTACTAAACAGGTTCATAAATAACTATAATGTCCAGAATAACTCAGTTTGTGTAATAATTTAAAAACAAGAGAAAAACATGAACTCACTTAACATAGTGGCCCATGCTTGTAATCCCAACAGTGAAGAGGTTGGGAAGTCTGATACTCTACTGAGCTACATGTGAGAGGAATGGAGAGAGGAGTGGCTCAGGAAGTAAACGGTACTGGGAAGAATGGAGGGAAGAATGAGGAGATAGAGTGAAGGATGGATGGGAAGACACAGAGAGAGAGAGATAAGAGAGAGTGATAGAGATAGAATGAGTGGATTATCAGGGTCTTTTTATGTACACTAAGGCCCAAAGGTCCATTCTTAAAGTACTTATTAGCAAACGAACTATAAAGAAAGACCTAATGATTCTGTAGCCTAATTGCTATTTAATGCAAGCATCTTTCTTGGTCTCCTGGTAAGGGAAAACTTTGGTAGGGTCTCTAACAAGCTGAATTTCATTCCATCTGATCCCTGGGACAAAAATTGAATTAGCTGAAAGAAGATGAAAATCCAATTGTCATGAATTTACTAGAATTTTCTAGCACAGTTTCAATTTTTTTTAATTATTTTTTTTTGTTTCACCACATTTATTTTGAAGCTATATATTTAGGGGATGATTTACTGAATCTATTATTCTTGAATAAGATTCATAAATAAAAAAAAGATTTCTAATTTTATCACCTCTGGTGACAAAGGGCTTAAGGATATTCTAACAGACAAATGTCAAAAGAAACATGACATAAAAAGCATGAGGATGGATGCTGTGCTTAGGCAATTGGTTTCTGTGTAGGGATGTGTTTTCAGATTGCCTTTTAATCTCTCATTTTAAATGTCATGCAGGTGCTTGTGAAGTTATTTTGAAAAAGGTTAAGGTTGCATTATAAATATAAATTTCAATGATGTCTAAGTCATTTAAAATATACGCAAGTCTGAGAAAAATAAGATATTATGTTTACCTATGATAATATATGATGGAGTAAAAGATCCCCTATTTTCTTATTAGAATGGTTTGAAACAGGGAAGAATAATGTAAAAACAAAAGGCTACAAGTATTGTAATTAGGTCCTGCCACTATAGAAACTATTTCACAAATACAAACACTAAATATGTTACTAGTTGTCAAAATGATTGCCAAGAATAAATAATTAGCGAGGAGCTTATAAAAATGTGCCACATCACTCCTCTGCAGCACAATCATCTCTCATTTTGGTGTTTCCATCCATGTGTATACCAGTGTTTTATAATGCAGAAATAAAGAGTTTAATACATACTCAGGAGTAAGCAATGATAATATGAACAAGAATACAATCACAGAAAGGACACACACTAATCTTATGACTCCATAATGGTAATGCTGATATTTAGTTTTGATCAATAGCTGTAGATAAATATTTGTCTAGAAATCTAGACACATTCTTCCTATAGCCTCACATGACTTAGAACTTCTTACGTAGACCAGGCTGACCTCCATCTCACAGAGATCCATCTGCCTCTGTCTGTGATTAAAGGCTTGCACCACCACTTATTACTTAATAAATAATATTCTGTTGATAAATATAGATGCTTACAAGCTTATATGGTTATATGCATTCATATATCAACAAAATAGAACCAAACTATTTTTATTTTATTAGCATGTCTGTGTCAATAAGTATTTGTAAATTGAAACTTCTGAATGGTTTCGAAGTTTAATCACAAAAAGAACTTGACAGAATTTTCTCAGCGTGTGTAAATATTTTGAAAATTTTGGATTAAGAAGTATAGAATAGAAAGCTTGAAAGTAGAAAATTGTCTAACTAATCTTTTAAGTAGTAACTAAACCTGAGAATATCGTTATAACTAACAAAAAGTCAGTCAGACATATAAGCAACTAAACACTCTCCAGTGACTATAAACTGCAATAATTGATTTCGATAGAACTTACAGAGGATTTTGGTGGGCATAATGTTTAACAACAGCACACCTCTTAATTTTATTTTTTGTGTGAATATAATCAACCTGAAAACAGTTTAAAAAGCACAAAAATTTTACATCTTTCCAAATTTGTTTATACATAAGAGAGCAGTGTTTCCTTCCAGTGAGTGATTTCCATAAATTTAGCATGATGGCCTGGGTTTTTAGATAGTCCTTGGCTATGTGAAAAATATCATGTTGATAAAAAATGTTAAAATGGTTACATAATTTAAATGAAAATATAAGATTAATAGAACAAAATATCAACAAAGTGTAGGTGACAGATGAATAGATAGATGATAGATATTGATTGAAAGATTTATAAATAAATATTTCTCTGGGAATTAAGTTAAATTTTGTGTGTTCAGGTCAATCTATATATATATTAGACTTATTTTAGCATAATAAATTCATGTAGAGTAAATAAACACATACATATGTTGAAAATTTATTTTAAAAATAAATTTGTCAGATTTTTATACTACACACTAAGTAAATTCTTGAGCTTGTGAATTCATTTTCTTTCAATAGTTTCCTTATATTTTAACAATTTGACATTGAGTTATATCTATAAAAACTGTCCTAAACACTATTCTCAAGGTATTCCTATCTTGATCTGAAAAAAAAAAATCTGTTCTTTCTTCAAGCAAAATATCAGCTTTTATGAAGAAGATTCTTGAGACTCATTTATAACTGCAACAAAATTATTCACAGAATTATTAAGCAATAGAATGGAGAAATTAATATTTACCTTAATAGTTTTCACATACACAACATGTAAAACATTTTCTAATGAAACTATTTTCTGAAGAATAACATAACATTTTACTTATAGATGCAAGATCTGGACAATTTGTGTGTTTTACACATAATTCTAAAATTCATCCAAAAAATTTATATGAGGCCAAATATTAGATTAACGTGTTTGTAACAATTTCAACTTTTACCTTTCTATTTCTCTAATCTGTTATTGTGTTTTTGTTTGCATTGTTATAAAAAAGAAAACTCAAAGATGCATACATGTTTATTAACTATTGACACTTTCTGTTTCATACTTTTAAAAACTTCCATTTATTGCTTTGTAATAAGAAGTATAAAATATACATCTTATATATTAATAATTTGACAAATATATATATATAGATATAGAGATATATATTCCTAAACATTATTGTCAGGGTCATATTCATGTTATGAATAAAAACCTCTATTCTGCAAAATATCAGAGCTGCCCACCATATTTAAAAAATTCCTTGTTATTCAATAATTATTCAACATTTTGTTTGAGTTATGTTAATAATGTTTAGATATTTTCTCTTCTTATTTTAAAAAATCATCACTGTCACAATTTTATTCCTGCATTATTATGACTTCATATGTTTGTGCGTTTTTGGACCCTTCTTGTTCTATGATACTTTTTTAGCTGTTTTGTTTTTTTATTATTTCTGGACTATGACCTAAGAGTCTTTAGAATTCTAGCTTGTATCTTCTTTTCTCTAAGACACTGCAAAGTTACTGCTCTATTTTTGTACTTCTCACTCAGAAAACTTTCCTAAGACACTTCTTTGGTCTCAGCATAAATCAGGCAGTTAAAATCCACGAATTCAGTATCTCATCAAGGCCCAAACTTGATCAAATTCCTTTTGTTCCTCCCATATGTGTCTGTACTACTATCCCCAAATTATAGTATGTCTTCTCCCAAATCTTAGACTGTATTCAACACTGCAGATATATACATATACACTGCGGAATATCACTTCTCTACTTTAAAGTCTCTGAATGCTGATAATTCACCAAGCATGTAGAGAACCTACAGGAGCCTCAGTTTTGGGAATATAATGTACAACAACAACATTATTTGCAGAATTATTAAGAGACAGAACAAAAATGTTAATATTTACCTCAGTGATTTCTATACATACACATATAAAACATACTATAATGAAATTATTTTAATGAATATTTTAGTTATCAAACATCATACGTAAGTACGAAGCGTATTCTGCAGAACATCCTGGCCCTAATTACCTGTCAGATTTTGTATGTGTATTTCTACCTAATGTGAGAGAATTTCATAAAAATATAATGGAAAGAAATATTCAGTGGATAGGCACTAATAAAATGACTTCATTTTAAAAATAATTATTTTTAAATTGAAGAATTTGAAGTTTCTAAAATGATCTCAACTCTATATTACCAGATTTGGTGTGTTCGGCTTGTACATGAGGGAGAAGGGTCAGCATTGAGGAAGCAGGCCGGGGCAAGGCACAGTCATTAATATGGGAAAACTGTCTGCACAGCTGTACAGTCTGTTTCTCCCTTTCGCTTTCTTTGTTTACAGTCCTTCTTTCATGATCATCATCTAACCTTGCTTTGGAGCAGTGCAGAGACATGAATTGGATCTCCTCCTCTAGCAACATTCATTTTTCTGGTAGTCTTTGTTTGTGTTCTTCAACACTACATATGCACATGTGAATATTATACATGGCTAAAAGGCAATGTGTCTTGATTCTTATCAATTTTTAGCTTTATTCATGAATAAAATTACACTGATTCAAAACAATATAGAAGAGATGAGAAAGATTATCTGAACCATAGCAAGGTTGAAAAGAAGCAAGATTAAGAGAAATAAATGGGAAAAATACAGTAAAAAGTCATAAGGTTAGAAAAAATCAATCTCAAAGATGAAGCAATTACAGATGGAGTAGAATACCCAGCAAATAAAACATAGGTCATAACCTAGACCTTGTGCCAGTTCTCTAGGCACAAGTGACAATCTTCTCTATGATGTTAACTAAAACTTAGTACTCCCTCAAATTTAGATTGTTTCGAAAAGGAGTAGATTTTGTGCTGAGACACTTCTTAAATTAGCTATAAACTAGTGATGTCAATATTATTATTGAACTTACACAATGATTTTCTTTGAGATATTAGGAACTAATAAATTAACATATAAATTGCCTCAGACTGTAGCGTGTGTGCTAATAGTTTTCTATTATTTATGTGTCAGTGAAATGGAAAGCTGATTTTATTGCAAAAATAATAGACTTGTTAAAGGTATGAGCATGATAGCTATTTAATTAAATAAAAAGATGTAAGTAGTATTAAAATGAGTCTCACTTTATTTATTATCTACAAAATCTCCAGACTAATATCAAAGGGTCTCTCAATAGATATAGCAACTTCATACTCTCTGACCACATTTGATTCTCTATTTTCTCCCAGTCTGCATAGTTTTTCTAATCCCTTTGACTGCTACAGGCATAAACTGGCCTTCCACATCTGGCAAAGTTTATCTGTTAAATTGGTTAACAAATTAGAAGATATTTAACAGCATCATTCAGTAAGAGATTACAAATGACGTATATCATTGGTCATCATTACATACATATACTAGCCATCAGAATAGGAAATATATCCAGAATACTTTTGAAAGTTTGGGACAAATTTCATATCATGCTTGTTATTAGCAAAAGAATCCAGAATTATACCTTCCACTTGGAAAACACTTGTCTCTTTCAAATTTATTTAGACATGGACTTGCCACGTGACTCTTTATACTCATTCCTGGATATATAGTCAACACGGGCTAAGACAAATGTTCACACTAAACTGTATCCACTTGTTAGCAGTTTCATATACAGTTTGTCTTAATGAGAAACAAGTGTGCTTCAGTTTATTAATGGGAAAATTAATGTATCCTTTTCAGTCACCAATGAAAGAGTGAGATACTCATCCATTAGCATGTGTAAATAGGGAATGAACTGCATAAACTAAACTAGCTCATTGAAAATGACTAGATTGTAGTATTCCATTTATTTTATATTTTGGTAAAAGATAAAATTTATAGGAAGAAAATAGTTTAACATTTGCCAAAGCCGAGAAAGGCAAGCAGTTCTCATTCCCAAGTGACATGTGGTAATTTTGAATTCTGTGTTTTGAGTTTGTTGCTATTTGCATGACCGTGTATTTTTGTTGCAACCTGAAGAACCAGACATTTTTAAGTAATCGTACTATATGTAACTAATTATTCTAAGAAAATGGAACTTAAAACCTGAGCAAGCTTGACAGCCAACACACTGCTTTTTCAGAGAGAAATGGTGTCACAATTTCAAATATGTAATAAATTATTATCACTAAAATATTGAATTTATTTTTCTTTCAAGTTATTCACAATTGTGTATTTGTGCTGCCATGATAAAGATATTTTCAAAAAAAAAAAAACCATTAATATGCCTAGAGGAAGGGCAGACCCTGAGAAAGCTTGTTAATGAAAACGGGAATGAGTGGTAGTTGAGATTGTGATGAATTAACTCATATCAAACAACCTCTCTCATCATCATCAACCAAAAATTTAGAAAGTATATGAGGTAGTGAGTTTCAGGCAGTGGATCATATATATGTAATACATGTCAATAGTTTTCAAGAGAAATCCCTTGAATCCTCTGCCATGTTTCTATCTTCTAGTCAGAGAATGTCCTGAAAACAGGAATCTAAGATATAGCAACAGAAACTTATGGAAGAGAGAAGACAGATATCTAAACTCAAGTCGGCTGAAGCTGTAGATAAATATATAATGGATAGCAACAACCATCTACCGTATAAGGAATAACAGCTATCACAGGTTTCCATGAATAAGATGAAGTCTGGGTTCCAAATAACCGTGCCATGGTCCCCACGGGTTTTATCAGATCACACCCAATGCATGTTTAGAGCAGAAAGAACATATTAAAACTTGCTGAGTGAGGTACCTCTACTTGAGTTTCTAGACTTTTCAAGCTATAGAGATTCTTTACACATTATTTACAGCTGAGACATATTTAACAGAGATAAATGAGATATTTAATTCCTTTAAAATAATAACATACTAAGTAGAAATGAAAACAATATAATCTTATTAAAAATGTATATTTTCAAAGTAAAACAAGAAGAAAAATCATAGTATTGGTTCTCATTCATGCACAAGACTTCAGTGTCTATTTAAATAGCTGTCAGCACGACTCTCAAATCTTCCTACTTTATAGAACTGATGTAATATGTTGTTTGATGAAATTATAAGAAGAAAATATGGCTTACCACAATCATGTGGATCTTGAAGATAGGAAATGTAGGATTTTATTTGCAAAAACATCAGTAGAGTGTTCTAGAAACTGGGGTTCCAAAAAACCTAACCACATCATTTTTGCTTCAGTATTGTAAATACAACCCTAAGTCATAGCAGCCAGGCAGACAGTTTCTTACTTGCATGTGAGCAGATCCAGCCCACTCACGCTGGGCACTTCTTTTTATTTCTGACATTTCTTACTTTTATCCTTTTCCTAGAGAAAAAAAAGAAAAACATAGAAAGGCCTGTCTACCTCTGATGCCTGGACCCCACAGGGAAGGCAGCAAGGTCAACTTTCTGGGCACCAAGCATCAAAGGCAGCAATCAGTCCTTGGTGCTCATTGGTGCTCTACTTGAACACAAGGATATGCAGGTTAATAAAGGCATATTCCTAACCTCAAGTTTATGTGGTATGCACAAGATTTTTTTCATCTTAAAATATATTTAAAACTATCAAACATTTTCTCCTGCTTAAATGAATAAATATAATCAAATTCTGCTAAAAACAGTGCAGTGAAAGCACAGTAATAGTATTTAGAGTTATGGTTGAAACTCTTTGTTTTGTGGATAGTAAATGGCAAAGTATAAACAAAAGAAATTCATGTCCAAATATGTGTTTAGTCAGTCACAAATAAATGGGTTAATGATAAAACTGCTGTGAAGAAATATAAAGGTCCAGCTCAAATCTTCCTATGCCTCTGTGTACCATTTTTGGAAATACAGTCGAGCCTCACAGAGAGCTCACCAGCCCCCGACTTTCATACATGTGACAAGTGAAGAACATAAATTTTATTTTTACATTTTCAAAGTTTAGTTTTACATCAATTCATTCCTCCCAGATTTTCCATTGAAATACTTGTCATGGAGCTAACTTTGGGCCTACAGTGCCCCACTATAAAGGACCTGCCCCTTCAGTAGCTTAGAATGCACAACACTTAGCCAGATGCCACTCTGGAGTTCTCAGCAAAAATGAAATAATTTTATCAGAATGAGTTCTGCTGAGCTGTATGGAGATAAGGCTATAGTTACATTCATTGACTGCTTAACTCCTCGCACAGGACATGGAACAAAGCAAAATTTCAGGACACTTATTAAATTTAATGAATGAAAAAATGAAAAGCGACACATTATTTGATTTTTGGACATTTTTGTGCATAACTCATAAATGTATTATGATAATATTCTTTTTAAAATTATTTACCTCAGCAACAAATCCACTATACTTTCTGAATATATCAAATAACAATGTGTTGAAATTTAAAACTATTTCTTCATTTTTCCAACAAGCATTGAGCTTTCTCTATCACCCGCGGTGTAATACAACTTTCGTCACAATTATTACTGCATGAAGAATTTTTTAAGTATGTAAATACAACATTGGACAGTTAATATTTTCCAATTTTTTTTTCTGAAACAAAAATGTTTGCTATTAAAAGGAATACTTATGATTTTTATTATTTGGAGGAGAAATTTATAAAAGAGGCATTTAAGATTTGACACTATTATGTATCATATCGTATTTCAGAACATATGGCACTGCATTATTCAAATCAATTTTCTATTATAGTATGGATAATATTATATATACACATATATATATATATATATATATACATATATATATATATAGTTAGAAAATCTTTAAATATCATAGCAAGCCCGATATATGGAAGACGAAAGAAATATTCTGAATCTACAACATATGTAAAAATGATTTACAGGCTGACCTAGAACCTTAAACTTGAGTGGTCTACAGAAACAAAACAAAGGATTAGAAGAAAAAATATAATTGCATATTAGCATTGCCTTCGATAAAGCCTGCTTTAATAATTCTGATACTCCTAAAGATGTCTATAAGAATCAAACAATTAGATAAACAAATGACACACACTGTATTTTTAATACTGAACATGATGTCTAGGAAAACTTGGTAAACAAAGCATAAATTTGAAGAATACTCTAGACAAATAAACTAAAATATACAGAGAATATCTGCCAAGCAACAGGAGAGTTTAATTTCTTCTCAAGTTAGCCTCCAGCCTCGATCACATCTTGATAAAATACACTTTAACAAATTACGTACAACTTAGTTGAGAAATCCTAACTGACCGAGCAGAATTAATGTGTATATTAAAACCAGAAGGAAACTTGAAAATGAACAAACATATACTAAATAATACATTCTTGAACAACCAATGAATTAAAAAAGAAAGGTAATGAAAGAGGTAAGAAATTAGAAAATTATTTGAGACATTGATCATAAAAACCAAACCCGAATAATATTTTTAATTTAGTTCTTTCTCTACTTTAAAATATATTTTGAATGCTCTTTTAAAACATTGCATATCAAACAATGTGCCAGTTAGCTTTTTCATTTTAGTTATTAATCTTTTATGTTGTGTTTGTGGTGTATATGGTGTGTGTTGTATGTATACATGTGTGTGCAATACAAATGACCATGAGTGCATGTGGATACCAAATGAGAAACTTTGATGTTTCTGTCCATTTCTCTCCATTTTATTTTCTGGGTCAGAAACTCCATTTCAGCCAGGTTGGCTGGCCAGTGAGGCACTTGAATTCCTTGCCTCCACTCACCAATGTTGAGGTTCTGGACATGTGTAGATATGTGAGGCTTCTACATGGCTGTTGGGGATTCCAGTTCAGTATCTCTCGAATAGCAAATACTCTTACTCATTAAGATATCTCCCTAGCACAACTACTTTGCAAAACTAAATTTTCTCATTATTTTTCATTTTCCGGATACTTATCAAAACTCAAATAATTTTACTAATAGTTCTTATTTAGTTCATATTATTTAATTTTATAAAGGTATAAATATTGTCAAAAACATTTCATTTTAAAGAAAATATCCTTGACATTAATACAATAATGCAAGAGATTTTTTATGCTTATTCTCATGACAATTGAAGTCATTGGACTATTCTTTGATCTATTTGATCTATTATTCCTACTTGTGCCTAAAGATATATCTCCCATTTTCACAAACTTTTAAAACTATTTTATTTATTATTTTTATTTTATGTTTATGATTGTGTTGCCTGCATATCTGTAAGTGCACCCCTTTCATGCAAGGCCCACAGAGGTCAGAAGAGAATCTGGAAGTTACAGATGGTTGTTAGCCACCATGTGGTTGCTGGGAAACAAACTTGTGTTCTCTGCAAGAGAAACATGTGCTCTTACCACTGAGCTATCTCTCCAGTCCCCAAACTCACATACTTTTGGAACTACCTAATGCAGTGAAATACAATAACGACTTATCATCTTTTCATAGTTATAATAATTTTATTTCTAATCCAACTTTTCAATTTTCTACAACATAAAGTAAACCAATTTCTCATGTGTCATTACAAATAATTAGAATACTTCTGGACATCAAAAATGTGAATTTCACTCTTATCGGGTATTTAAAAGAACTATTTGTGTCTCCAATTATTGTTGTTTTCATAGCTTGATACCAGCTGTCCATGAACAAATGATAAAGTAGGAAATTCAAGTAATTACTCAGATATTTTAGGGAAAATCAAGTGTTTGAGCCACACATGTTCCACTAAACACTTTGTTTAAACTACTTTTTTTCCTTTTTCATGTAGATAAGGATATTTTAGTCCTTCAGAACACACATTGAATGCTCATATTTAGATGCAGTTATATAAACCTCCATAATTTTACTGCTTGATTTATAATGTAAGTTTATATATGGTATATATAAATATATTCATGTATGTGTATATATAAGTATATTTATATATAAGTATATAATATAAATAGATCTACTAGGCAAGGATATTAATGTTGACATTAGAAGTTTAGACTCAACTAAATATGATTCTAAAATATGATGTAGTAGATAGAAATGTAAAAGACATATTCCTTGTGGAAGACAGTTTGGGAATTCCCTTGAAAGAGGAACATTTCTACAGTGTGCAAAAATTACTTAATTACTATCTTAAATTCCAGCATTCAGAGGCAGAGGCAGTAGGATTTCTGTGACTTCAAGACCATCCTACTTTACATAGCGAGACACTGTATCAAAAAAAATAATGGACTGGTTGGTTTCTACCCAAAGGAACTGGTATCTTATGTCCAGTATGCATATTTAATCAGCATATCTGACACATCTTATAGTTAGTTAATAGATGTGTAAATTCTGCTACATCCAGATAAAAGCATGTCTCTCAGCATGATAAAGGAATTGGCTATGTGGGATGGAGAGTTGGTTCAGTGGTTAAGAACACTGACTACTCTTTCAGAGAACCTGGGTTCAGGACCCAACACCCAAAGGGCAGATTACAACCCTCTGTAACTTCAGTGTCATAAGATCCGATGCCCTCTCTGGCTTCCACAGGCATTGCATGCATATGGTGCAATTACATACATAAAAGCAAAGTACGCATACCCATAAAATAAAAAAATAAGTGAATGAAAAGAATTTGGCTATGGACCATGGTAAAGGCTAACAAGATACAGTGGCAAGTTACATTGTGTACAAAGTTGATTGAAATCACCAAATACTATTACTCAGATCCTAAAACACACTGAAAGAGGGGAAAAAAAAAAAACCCTACATAGCCATTCAAAAATGATCAATGTTTGCCAGAGTCTGGTTGATGAGAAAGAGTATTCATGGGTGAAAAGCAGAGAGTTTGCAACAGGGAAACTACTGTTAACAATTCTACAGTGTTCATGCCATTAAGCAATTTGTCCAAACTCTGAGTGTGCACAGCATTTAAATTCAAGCATCTTTTAATCTGCAAACCTCTGGAGGTAATGTGGGTCACTGTAGGTTCAAAGACCTTAACAACTGTACAAGTCAGTGGAACAAGTTCATTATTTGTACCTTCCAGTTTGCTGTGAACTTAAAATTCAAAGTCAAGTCACATGCCTTTATAGTATCAGAAATACCAGGCAATGATTTTGATTTCTAACGTAATATTTTGGGTATTCCTCCAAATATTAAAGACCACAGTATCTGTGCAGAAGCCTCGTGGTATACTCTCAATGCTCTTCTAGAAAAATGCTTTGATTTTCCTACGATGTTGGAGACTGTCCTGTTCTCTGAAGGCTTTCAGAAACATACCAATCAATGAAAAAGGAATTACTATGTTTACCAAAAGACATCATAATTATGTTCTGTGTATAAAGAAAATCATAGACAACTGTAAAGAGTGGAAATTACTACAGTATTGAA
The DNA here is from genome assembly GCA_035773235.1 of Eospalax fontanierii. Taxonomy (NCBI): domain Eukaryota; kingdom Metazoa; phylum Chordata; class Mammalia; order Rodentia; family Spalacidae; genus Eospalax; species Eospalax fontanierii. Next base: position 25,055,430 of record CM069538.1, on the reverse strand, counting down.
AAAGTAAAGCAATTATTGAATTATTTTAAATGATAATGTTAAATTATTTGGTTAATTCAAAGAAGTCTGTTCTATGAAAGCATAAATAATGGATTAATTTCTCATTATCTAGAGAGAACTCTGGAAACAGCCAGGCATGTGATCCTTCAGGAAATACAAATACTCCAAGTTGATTTGTTTAAACTGAGCTCAGAAGTTCCAACCACCCAACTGAAGATGAAAACTACAAGGAGGAACTCTGCCTACTGTCTCTGTCTCTCTCAACCTCCCTTCATGTCATTCTTACTTCCTCATTTTTATTTTTATTTTTGGCCCTCCATTTGTCATTTAATTTTCTTTCAAGGAACTTTTTAACCCTTATTTATTTGTTTTTAGTTGATGAAATTTTTATTGAGTACCATCCCAAAGCAGAAACATCCATTACTAATAGATTCTTACTATGATAAAATTTTCATTACATTTGAGGTAGAAACATTACCTGAGCTCAATGCACATACAGATTTAATTAGAACTTTTGGAATCTGCTAAGTTATTCAGAATATATATCTACTGAAAATTTATTGAATTTTAACTCATTTTCTTTTAGCCAGATGGCCACTGACCTCTCTTTTATCCAATCTTTAGAGAATACAGATAACCATTAAGAAACATTCTTCTTCTTTCTTACAGTATTTACTTTGGAAACTTGCAATTATGGATTGTTTTCCTGATCTTTTGAGTTTTAGGTCTCTTACCAAATCAACAGTCCAAGACTTTCTTTCTCAAAGACCTGAGATCATTGCTTTAAAATGAAAATACCAGTGAAGACTAGGTCTCAGTTTCTCAGACTGTGGGTACAGGCTAGCTTAACTCTTCAGAGTCTTGATCAGAGCTGCCCTGAGAAAATTTATATTTACTTTAAAGAAAGCCCCTATGCCAACATGACCTGTGATTTTGCTCCTAGTTTAAAGTATTTTGTTTTTTTCCAGCAATTTTGATTATCCAGTGCAATCATTCTCTGACAAACTTTTACTGAACTCAAATCCTAGCTTTTGGTAATTCTCTACTTGTCTTAATTATTATAAAACATAATTTTCTGAATGTGTTTCAGTAAGCTAATGCAGTACACGTAATTTCGTTTAAATACACTGATGCAAAGCAATTGATGTTGTTTGCTATTTTTGCAAATCTGTGTTTCTTAGGTACAACTCAGTGATCTCATATGTGCTTATGATATCTACCTGTTGGTCAGGAGGTTGTATCAATTTGGTTGTGATTTCTTAGCGTTTTCAGTTGGTGATTTATAGTTACTTTGCAGTAATGGGTGCAGGATACAGGTGACAGCTGTTTTTATGCACTTGACTTTCTGCTAAACTGTCTAATATGAACAAGCACCTTAGCAAGACCAAAAAAGAGCAAATATAAGTGAGATCTGAAATGAACAAAAAATATGAGTTTAAACAGTTTGTACATGAAGTCAGAACGTAATAGAGAACAAAATTAAGGGGGAAAGCCAGGGATAACAGGAAGCTATTACATGTTATTTAACCTGATGGTAGGTTGAACTTCTATAGTATTTAGTCACTGCTTCTTGAACTAGTCTATCATTGAGTTTCCTTCAGCCTACTTCTGTAATTACAAAGAAATACTGTTATCAATCTCATTACAGATAATGGCAATTTCTGTATAAGTTATACATGTCTTATAATCATACAGATCTCAAATATGTACAAGTTACCCCACAGGAACATTCATTTGATACAAAGATCACTGTCTCACTCAGTTGATATGCTTGCTTTTTCCAACCTTACTCTGTCTAAAGCCTCCCAGCAAGGTCTGGTCACTTCCTTGTTTATGTATTTGTGCTTTTCTTCATCTACTCAGCTAGCTCTCTCTCATTTCTCTGTTAAAAATTATATTTGCATATATAGCTAATATAAATGCTACTGAATGTAGTTGGAAAATTTTACAAGAACACCAATACATTTTATTTAAAATTTGCATGTTATGGAGAGATGCTCATAAGTTAGGAGTGGGTACTGCCTTTGCAGAGGACCTGAGTGCAGTTTCCAGTGCCCATACAGGGCAGCTCACAACTCCAGCTTCCAAAGCCTTCTTTTAGACTTTCCAGGCCCTTGAATTCACATTTGCACATACCCACATGCAGAAACATATTTATAGATAATTTTCAAATGAAATAAATCTTTAAATTATTATATGCCTTCTACTGACTTTACACAGAGCATTTACTGTATAATATATTAAAAAAAATAATTCATATGTACAAAGGTCAAGAATTCACAAATGATGCCAGATAATACTGGTGTGTTGTTTGGGTTCATTCATAGCTGTGCTGTCCTGGATTTGAAGCCACACGTTTACCTCGCACACAATGCAGTTTTGCCAGCCCTTTTCACAATAATTCTCACTTCTCAAACTTCAAGGGACAGGACTTAGTTTGTTGCCCAAGTCTGGATCGGTGGAGGGCTACGGATTGAATGACACACAAGACAGAGACACTGACACACACACTAGGTAGGAGGAAAGGAAAATAATTGACTTTATTGAGGGGCAGCAAGCCTTATATACATCCCGAGGTGGGGGTGGGATGGGGCTGGGCTTCCGGTGGAAGATTTTTTAAATTCAAGGGTTCAGGTTCCCAGGGACTTTCCAGAGACTGTTAGAAAAACAAGTCTCAGAACAAGGAAGTTGCGGTTTGGGATGTACCTTCAAGATAAACAGCTGCTGCGTGGCTCAGACCAGGCTCCTAGTCAGGAACAATAAAAAGGAGGTTGGGGGTGGGGGGTAAAACCATACATTAATTCTTAACCTAAGGTGCATACCTCTCAACATGTTAGTTCTTTTCATGTATTTGGCCTATAAAAAAAAATTAGAACATACTCTGAAATATGACTTAATCTGACCATTTCTCACTCTTGCTACTATCTTGGTCTGGGTTGCCATTACATCTCTCCTAAACTGTTGTGGTGGGCTGCTGACAGAACTGTCATCCTAAATATGTTACCCTGTAGTCAGTTCTCTCATACCGGACCGTCTGTAATAAAGTTTTCTCAAATGGTACAATAGGCTTTAACACAGATGACAGAATACATGGATTCCAGTTGGGGTGGGGGGTAATTGAGGGTATAAAGATTATTAGATTGATTGAGATGTTCTGTATGAAATACACAAAGATTCAATGAAAAGTATCTAAAGAAACTGTTCCTGTGTGTATTAGATTATATACATTTCCTATACCATTCCCAAGGCACTGGACCAGAGGACATGCACTGGTTCAATGAAATTGAGACCTGACTGATATAACAACGTAGTCAGGCATATCATAGTTCAATCAGTTCTCATTAACTACAGCAAGACAATGCTTGTCTCAAGACTCTCAACTTGCAAGGCCGTGGCATAAGTGAAAGAAAACTTTTTTTTTTTAAAAAAAAACCATTGACTATTTAGCTCTGTTCTATCAGTGCAGTACAACAGAATCCAATCAAACTAATAGCAATCAGTGCATTGAAATAGTATGCTAATTTTTTTGCTATCAACTATGGAGATAAAGTGTATTCAGGCAAGAAAATGTGATTATAGTCTGCTGTTGTAGTGGATCAATGAAATAGTTAAACTGACACATAAGATAACCAGGAAGGCAGATAATTTTCTTAATGAACCATTGTTTATAGGTTGAAAACTTTAAAAACAGAGCACTTGAAGGACATTTAAGTGTATTTGATAGGAAATTAAGTGAAACAAATAGTGGTCATGTTTGTAAGAAGCAATAAAGGTCAGTTTTTCCTCAACCAAATAGGTGGAAGGACTACTAAAAAGTATTTTATGATACAGTAGATGATTAGCACCTAATTTTATGATAAAATTTTTTTTCAAACACTAAAAGTTATTCTGGGGACTGAAAAAAATGGCTCATCAGTTAAGAAAATTGATTGCTTTTGCAGAGGACTTTGGTTCAATTCACAGCACCCACATGGCAGCTAACAACCATTCATAACTTCAGTTCCAGGGGAGTCCAATGTCCTTTTCTGATCTCTGTGGGCTCTGCACATCCTGGGTGCACTTACATACATACTTACATTTAGGCAATACATTCATACACATAAAATAAAAATAATAAAAAAATTAAATATTCAACTTACACAGAGTTCTTTCAATGATTGGCACATAGTGGATGTATTGGATGCATTCCTCCAAGAATATCTAATGATTGCATGAATTAAAATTAAATCTGGAAGACTCTGGGGTCTTATATAGAGTTTTCAGCAAGGGAACTCAACAAGGAAAGACTGCTGTGAAGAATAAATTAAAAAGAAGGAAAGAAACGTGATTCCAATAATTTCAACCTCCAAGAGACATGGAGACCAGATTAAATGAAATTATGATTATTTGTGATTTAAGATAATCTTTGTTCTAACAATTGTATACAGGGAGGACATATGGGCTGTGTAAGGAGCCATTTGCCTGCCTTGAACTATGCCCTGGTCTAGGGTTAGGCAGAGGTCAATCTTGTGCACAGAAATACTGTGGGAGCAGGATATTTTGCTAGCTTGCAAATTTATGGCACCTGTGGGGAAGTTTATCTTGGACCCAAGGCAAGGACCATTGAAAGAAGATGTAGGTGGCTTGGATGGTTCTACCTATGTAAATGCACACTTGCTTTTGTTTTGAGCTCTTGACCTGTTGTTTTGTTCCTCATGTAGCTGTAAGGGTATAAATACACTGAGCAAAATAAAGTCGGGGCCTCAGTATTGACTGACAGCCCTCCCTAGTCTAACCTTTCTCTCTCTCTTCATTTCTTAATCCTCGCTCCCTACTTCAGGTACTGTTCCATTCAGCCAGCAGGCTCTGGCAGTTGTTCTTTAACTTTTATTGCTATTATTATTATTATTTGACATTTTGTGCTGTTTTTATAGGAAAAGATATTATGAACACATTCTTCAGATATGGAGAAAACTATGGCTGTCTCAGCATTCGCATAGTCCTGGACTCTAGAAAATGACTCATGGAGCTATCCGGGATGATTTTCAAGGAGAACATCTTCTTCCCAGAAAGAAGACAGATCCGTACTCTGTGGACACCTTCCATGTACAGTTTCTCTTTATCCTTTGATTGAAGTATTTAATGCTGTTGACTTATTGCCTGACATTCTCAGCTCAATGAGGGTTAGGAAAGACACACTTTACTGATTTTCTTGTTTTTGTTCAGCCATGTGTAAGTCACAGAGATGCATATTTGGACATGCTAGAGAGTAACCATTACAAAATACAGTAGGTCACATGGCTGTTCATATTCTAAGAACAGCATACCCTAGACAGAATTGATTCATCTTGTATCTAAGAAAACACAACAGTGTGTCTATGAGTAAGCATTTTTATGCTTACATCTCTTCTTGTGCACATATTGTGGTGTGGGGAGGTGTAATGCTTGTATTAAGAAGCAAGTTAAATTTTGAAATAGATTTTTAACAATTTATATGCATGAGTGTTTTGCCTGCATGTAAGTGTACCACGTGTGTGCAGTGACCATGGAGTCCAGAATGAGCTTCACATCCCCAGAGTTGAAGTTGTGATTGGTTGTTTGCCACCATTTGAGTGATGGGAAACAAACCTGGGTCTTCTTGGGAGAGCAGTCAGTACTCTTAACCACTGAGGCATCTCTCTAGCCAAAGTCACCTTTTTTTTTTTTTTTCCTTTTTGAGACAGGGTTTCCTCTATCTCCCTGAAGCCCTGGTTGGCTTGGAACTTGCTATATAGACCAAACTCGTATTGAATTCATAGAGATCCACCTTCTTCTGCCTTCTGAGTGAGGTGATTAAAGGGGATTGCCACCATGACTGGCTCCAAAGTAAACATTTTAAAATGAAGAGTTTGGTCAGTAAAATCTCATCTGCTTTGGGTAGGCTTGTGAGTGAATTAATAATGACCTGAAAAGCTTTATGTTTGAATGAGAAAAATATAATGCAATTAGTAAATGGATTCAGTGAGAAGAGCGATTATCTTGATATTTAATGAAAATACTGGACGTGGAAATTCTGAGAAGTATTTAATACATGAAAAATAGAGCCAGCAAATCTAAACCTATCAAAAGAAAGCAGAAGAAAAGCAATGTATGTGATGAATACAACTGGGGACAATGTGAAGACATGTCTCTTGAGCTTGAGGAAAAATGAAGCTGGATTTTCCAGAATGTCAAACATAACAAATATAAAATGATTTCCAGGTAAAAGAAAGAATGCCGTCACATTAAGAAATTCCAAGAAACCACTCACAGCTACCAGGAAGAAACACTGTCTTTTACATTCAGAAACAAGCAATCAAAGTTGTATTAGAAATACCATGTATGCCAAATTACAATAGTAAATATGCTGAAAAGTTAGAGAAAACTCATCCATAATATTTCACCTATTTTAATAAGATTCCAATTAGAACTCAAAGTCTAAATTTCCTTTTATGCCCTGTATCACCCAGTAAAATTCCATTCCTTTTAACTACAAGAAATTTCAGAAGTCTGAACTTGGACTATGTTTCTGTGAGACGGAGATAAATGGTGGTTGTGGCTAAATATCTTCAGGTATAAGTGCTTTTATATATAAAAAATAATTCTGTAGCTACATTTATAATCAAATTATTGAAAAGTCAAATGCAGAACACATATTTAGCTGTAATTCATGCTTCTGATGATATGAATAAGCTTACAGTATTTATCTGTCATGTATAAAGCACTTAGTTTGAACAAAATTACAGAGAAAAACTGAACTATTAATATATCTATATGTAATCATATAAAAGGAAGAGAACTGTGTAAAGTATTGAGTGGAACTTGACTTAGTTATAAAATAGGTATTGCGACCCTTTTTTACATGAGAGTACTGAGTAGTCTTTTGATTTCTGTGTTCAGTAATAATACATTGACATTATTAAACTAATCAACCACACAAAGAATATCTGCAAGAATCATTTTCTTCTGGAATTAAACATTATAAAATGAATCTCTCTCACTTATGAGTGTGTCTTTCTTGTGTGTTTTTTCACATTTCTTTGTGCAAAATAGTATCATAAGGAACATATTCCTATCTCTTTTAGATTATTGATCTAAATAGAGAAAAAGGACTTTCCAACTGAAAGACACATCTATTCTATGAATTCCATATCTAGTATATCAGTTTTTGGGTTATATCATAAGAATTTACAGCATTACCTAAAAAATCTAAAATATAAAATAACTTATGAAATGAAAGTTTAGTCCAACATTAACTAAAGGAACAATTTCTATATTACATAATTTTTACATTTTTTTCAATTAAACAATTATACATTCCAATTGTTTGAATAATCATAAAAAATAAAACAAAATTATTGTGCTTTATGAAGTTCTTGGGAATATAATAGGACATCCTTTTACAAATCTAAATGCAGACTTCCAAAATACTCTTCTTGACAATTATGAAGTTATTTGAACACTGTAATCACTTCAGAAAGAATATAACCGTTCTACTTAATCATAATGACACACACACATACGTAGATTTGCATGTCACCCACTTTTCAAATTGATATAATCTTACAGAATATTGAACAGTACCATAAATATTTAGTTTTTTATCTTATTATCTGTTTAGGACTAAATTTCAATTAGATAGCAAATTATAAAATTAACCTTAGTATCAGATAATATTAATCAAATCTTTATTTTATTTTCAAAATAATTTAGCTCTGTAACTTTTAAAATGTGTATTTTTATTGAATTTTTGTGCACGTTATACAAAACATCTTAAAATATCTTAATCATTTTTATACCTCCTCCCCCGTCTTTCCCACCTATATCTTCATATGAAATCCAACTGGATTTCATGCCTTCTGTCATATATGTTAAGGCCTATCAATTCAAGTTTGTGTAGTCAAATGTTCCTCAGTACAAGTTCATCAACTAGAATCTGGTAGCTCATCTATCTAGAGTCACTCAGTTAAAGAAGATCAACTCTTCTTAAGCTAGCAGTAATCATCTGCAATAGTTCCTTGACTAAGGTTGGGGTCTGCTTCCTATTGCCTCAGTTCTATGCTAGGTTTTTGTCCTGTTGAGACTGCATGGGTCTTGAGTGAGGTGACATGTTTGCTATATGTTCATATGAGCAAGTTCCCAGAGGCCTAAAAGACTCTGTTTCCTTATGTCCCCTTTACAGACAGTTGTAGGCCACCATGTAAATGCTGGGAATTGAATCCATGTCCTATGTAAGAACAACAAGTGCTCTGAATTACTGAGCCATCTCTCAAGCCTTAGCTGTTGAATTTTCTTAATGTAAGCAAGTGCAGTAAGTAGGGTACTGGTGATATAAATCACTACTGGAAAATAGTCAACATTATCTCATTACATTCATGAAGCTAGCAAAAGTAGACTAACAGAAAATTAAGCTAATCTACAAAAATCAACTCATAGGAATGATGTTACTTAGCAATTTGTATTAATAAATATGATGGTATCTGTAGCTTGCTTGATAAATAAGTTTAGTGATAGCTTTTTAAAAGAACACCTTAAGTATCAGTCCTAAGAAAACTTTCTGTGCTCAACAATAAACAGTGTAAAGTTAACAAATCATCATGCCTGTGGCAGTCCATTGGACAATCACATCTACTGGTGAAACATTTGCAGAGCTAAAAATATGCAGAGTTTAAGACATGTTTAGCTTTTCTATTATTGTGCTTTTTACTATTTTACATGCTTCTCTATGATTAAAATATTATCCATGCACAAATGTGAAAACGCACAGTATCAAATATTGGCAGCCAGGTAAAGGCAAAACTACATGGATGACTCTGCATGGTAAGTTCTGAAGTCTCTTATGTGTGGGAGGAATGTGATTATGTGTCAAATTTAAAGTTAATTGAGGTTACACACTGCAAGGGGGACTGGAAAGTAGAGTGGATGATTGACGGTGGGCAAATCAAATAAGAGGCTTTCACTTTAATCCTGGTGAAAGATGGTGGTAGAGTAGACTGATGTCTGAAGTGATGGTGCAAAAAGCATGAGGTAAATGAGAGGTCAAAATTTCCCAGGAGTTGGGGATAACTTACCAGGCCCAGAGATGTCAGTCAGGAATGACTTTCTGCTGTTTACTTCATGCAGGGTTATGGAAAAGTATGTTTCATTGGTGATTTTTTTTATTTGATGTCATGGTGTTTGAATGAGAATGTTCACCATAGGCTTTAAGTATTTGAATACTTAACTTCATTTGATGGCAGTTTGTTGATATTTAGGAGATGGAAGCTTCTTACTGGAGGCAGACTGTGAGTTTATAGCCTTGTCCCGTTTCCAGTTTCGCTCTCTCCTTACTGTACCTGCTTAAAGATGTGAGTTTTCTTCTCTGACTACTTTCTGCCCTGTCTCTTCTACTATGATGGACTTTTATCCCTCTCAAACCATACAACAAATAAACTCCACTTTCTATCAGTTGACTTGATTATGTTGCTTTAATATAGAAAGAGAAAAGTAACTAACACAGAATTTGATACCAAACTTGTGGGATGTTTGTTTGAAGAATCTGTCAGTTTTTGGAGGAATATGGAGGTTTTTGAAAGATTGAACCACAAAAGCCATTGAATGATGTAATCAGATCTAATCGGACGATTCTTGTAAAGGTCTGTAGAGTGGATGGATTCTCTGACGGAAAAGCCTGATGAGCTGTGGACAAACACCTCTCCCAGAGTGGTATCACCCAGGATCACCTTGAGCAGAGAGATGAGGAGCTGGGAAAGTCCTATGCCCCACCCACCTTGTCTATTGGCCTTTGATGTGAGAAGGGGAGGGACTAAAAGTATTTAAACGGGGGGCGCCAGGAGGCCGGTCCTTTTCTCCCCTCCCCCATGGGCCTTTTGTATCTGGTCACTGGGAAGTCACAAGATCCCAGCCGCGTGGATTTATTAATGTGACTTGCGGAGGGGAGGGTGGGCACCCCTGTTCTGCAAGTAACCCCTTACCCACTGCTCTGTTAGTAAGCCCAAGTAAACTAGCTAGAATTTGTTTAAATGTGAGTGGAGAAAATTGTATGTTTGTTGCAAGGCTTGGGGAGATTTTTTTGGGTTGTAAGGCAGGGGGAGAGAGGCAGGTTAAGTTGGTCTCCCTCTCTCAAAGAGAAATTTTAGTAACAAGGTCCAATTCAGTGTTCCAGAGGGAATGGAAACATGATCTTAAAGAGCAACGGGGCTCTTCTGGCAAGGAATCTGGCTCCCTGTGGCACTGGTGCTCTGTGCTAAGGAGACAGGCGACTCTGTAACTCTATTCATCTTGCCTTTTCCAGCATGAAAACTCTGCTACTGGAATGGTCTCAGTATTGGTTTAGAGCTCAGATGACCTTCTCCCTAGTAATGAAAGGTGATCATGACAGGACGTCTCACAACTTTTGTCCAGACACTTTGCATACTACTTCTGAAACATAAAACATGCCTGGTGCCCATTTTTCTTCCTCCATGGCCTACTCATGGGGTGTCTGAATACTGTGCCATACAGAGCTGGGCAAGAAATTAGAAGACCTTCAACTTTTATGAATTTACTTTTTTAATGAATTAAGAACTGATGAATTATTTAATTCTGATTTATATTTAATGAGAAGCAAAAAATTTCTAAGGTTTTGTTTATGATTCCATGTAGAATTTGAAGCATGTATTGGAGGAAAAATGGTAGATCCAAATAGTGTGGGGTCGACGATGCAAGGTTCAATTTTTATTAACAAGACAGGTACAAACTGTTATGTATATATTAAACAGTAATTCAAATCTGATAACTTGAAAAGGGAAACTAATATTTCCTTTACATGAAAATTTAAAAGAAAGTTCATTTTAAGCCATATTTTAAAGTATACCAGAGAATTCCCTATATTCCAAAGTTCAGCACCGAACACATAATATGCACACTGATAGAACCTGGAATTCAGTTGTCAAGGCACATTTCAGACATTTGCTGTAGAAAACACATTTACTTCAACATGGCCCTCGAGGATAGGCTGCTAAAACTGATAGCTGATAGAACATGATGTTGATGTTTACACTGTGATTAAAATTCATCCCAAGGATACTATCAAAATTGTTCTTTTTTATAAGGGAACCAATGCAATGAAATGTAGATTAATCTCAGGGTACTTGACTACACTGATACATATATATATATATATATATATATATATATATATATATACACATATATTTATGTATATATACAGTTTGAGAGATTTAACCATTTGACATAATTAATTCTCATTAAGTTTAGTGATATGTTTTCCTTTCCACTATTTTAGAACAGGAAATTAAACTAGTAGTTATGTTAGTTACTTTTCTGTTGCTGTAATAAAACATGATCAAGGTAACTTACTGCAGGAAGAGTTTATTTGACATATGGTTCCTGAGAGGTAAGAGTCCATAATGGTGGGGAAAGCAGAGCCACAGGAGGTGACCAGAGTACAAACTAAAGGAATCTCATCTTCAAGTAGGCACAGACAGTGGAAGGAGACAGGAAATCAAGAAGGCTTAAGAATCTTTAAAGGGTGCTCCCCAATGATGTGCTTCCTCCAGATAGTCATAGTTTAATGATGCACAGTACCAGTGAAGTCAATAAGCTAATGGAACTAATAATAAGGTCTGGAACTACTCCATTCCAGTACAATGTTTATTGCTTGAACATGTATGCTCTTCCATTATCACTGGCCAAGTCACAGGGATTTTTTAGCTAATTTTTTTAAAAACACTAATGAAAACTCATTAACTAGTTTAAGTATTTCAGCGGGGATAAGCACTATCACCACTGAAATAAAGACTAAAATATTGGAGGGGAAGTTTGAAATGATGCTTAGTTAAGCAAGATATAAAATGAGACATTTGTTTTATACCTATAGTTATATGTTTGTATACATAGTGCTTGTTACTAAAATATATTATTTATTATATCAAGAGAAATTCAGCTTTCAGGGTCATGACACTATTGAAAATGGTTTACCACCATGTGAAAACATACATGTGCAAGTTAAGCTCATAATACTGTTTTGAGTGTTATATCTTACAAATGTTTTTCATAAATTTATGAATACACTTTTACCACTGTATTTTGGTGGAATTTCAAGATTTGGCTATTTTGAAATCTATGAGACCCCATTTGTGTATATTATTTTTGAGTTTCCCATGAGCATACTTTTCAAGTATTCCTATGAAAATTATTTTCATTATTTTAAAATGTTCTTGCATGTATTTATTTGTGTGTATTTGGGTGGTAGGGGCCTCTATGCCAAAGTGTTAAGGTCAAAGGACAACCAGAGGGAGACAATTCTCTCCTCCATCATGTGGGTCTTCTGACTTGAACTCTGGTTATCAGCTTTGGTAGCCATCTTGCTACATCTCACTAATCCATGTAACTTTAAAAGATATGTCAACATTGTTGAAATGACAGTGGATAGCATTGTATCTCTTTACACACACACACACAGTGTACTTCATTATCTTGCACTGTGTTTTATAGAAGGAAAAGCTTTTGTGTTTATCCAACAACTTGTGAGTTAATAAATGCTGGTTGAATTTAAAGACCTTAACCTTTTTCATTGATCTTATCCATCAACATATGCATTCTTTTGTTTCTAATTTGCTTTGAAATTATTATCTAAAGGTCTGTTCACTTAGTCATTGACATTTCTGTGTCATGTTCCAGTGTCATGTTTTGACGGATTATTGGCTTTCAGTTTTCTTGAATGTCGGATGGTATTTAGGAAGAAGTGATACCTAATTAATATTCACAACATATTTATAAATTCACTTAAATCACAAGTTTTGTAGAATTCCAATAGTGACAGATTGTTGAAAAACACCTGTGTAAAGAATAGATGGATGTAGTAATGCATAAGTTGAGCTCCTTAGAAAGATTTACAGCATTATAAAAGTCAGGTAATGTCACCTTTTCAGGAATATGTGACCTTCTGGCACAGTTGATGTGAAAGGAGCTAAATCACATGTTTCAGCTTGTCGCAAGTGGATTACAAACGATGTTCTGACTGATGACATTGCTAACTCATTTATGATCAGAAAACAAATCGTCCTACCAAAGTCCATTCGCACAGCAAAGACACATATATAGACAAAGGGAATTACAAAGTGTTTCCATGATGCCTTTATCACTCAGTTACTCAGGAAATCATGTTAATAGAGGACATGCCACATCAGACTGAGGTTGAACAAGTCAATTCTCAACTGATGGCTTGTAGCTGAGAGTTACATTGCGATTTTCTTCTTTAAAACTTACATGAGCCACGCTAAAGAAGAGAATGAGTATTTGGAAAGAAAAAATTAAATTACACCTCAGTAGTAGGCCTGTCGGAAAATGAAGTTAAAACAATTCCTAGGTTATTTTATAGATTTGTCCAGAAAAAACTGCAAGGAAAATATGCTCCAATAAAATTAACCAGAAGAACAGTTAAACTGTAAATTGAATTACTATGGATTAAATGAAAATTTCGAATTCATATGTGCTCAAAATATATTGTTTTCTATTTTTAAATAGTTATTATTACTTTGGGAGAGTAATAGACATATAAAGTCAACAAATCAACATTGATTATTTTTTTCATGGCAAAACCTAAGCCCACTACGATATTCTCTAAAAGACGTCTTTTTACTTTTCTGTGTGTCCTGATGATACCTTTTCTCCTCTTTCTTTCTTTCTTTCTTTCTTCTTTCTCTTTCTTTCTTTCTTTCTTTCTTTCTTTCTTTCTTTCTTCTTTCTTTCTTTCTTCCTTATTTATGTATGTATTTATTTTTTGACACAGACTGGGGACTGGAATTTTTATATAGACAAAGTTAGCCTGGATCTCATAGAGATCTGCTTGCCTCTGGGGATTAAAGGTGTGTGCCACCTCACCCAGTCAATTCTTATACAACAGGCTACATTATTTTAGTGTGTACTAGGTATCAGCATTTATTCTCAGCTTTCTTAATACTTTTTGTCTGGGGGGAAAGAAGCCATTTTTACAAAATAAAATGTATTTGTAGTCTTTGTTCATGTGCATGCTGTTGATGTGCAAGTTTCAGATCTTAAAATTGCATATCTGTATCATCTATCCAGAAGGCATTTTCCTAGAAAAATTTTGATACCATGTGCTATTATAGTATTAGTAATGAGTTATAATTTATTATCTACAGATATAAATAAGCATATCTTTTTCCTCTCAGTATAATCAATAAAGTGTTAGGGTTAATAACAGATTGTGTGTGTTATGATTAGAGAAAATAATGATTATTGACAACTGCGTAAATTCAATAATAGGAATACTTACAGCAAAACATTTTATGTAAGTCTATATAATATATAAAAATCTTCAAGAGCTGATAACTAACTCTTTAGTAAATTTTTTTAGGGTCCATTCAGCTTATTTTTTTTTAATCCATTGCCATGGAAAGAATCTATATGTGCTAAAATGCTAATGGCAGAAATGGTGATTGTCTGCACAAGAGGAATCCCTCTGCCTTGTTCAGATTGAGCAGAACATTACATTGAGAGGATTATTTTTTTCAGAGTATTGATTCATTCATTTTTGATTTTGTTGGTTAGTGCTTATATTGGTATTTTTTTTCCAAATGTTAAAATAAATGTAGAGGCAATTTAATTAAAACAAAACAAAACGAAAAACCCTCAAACTTTGGGTATCTTTACTTACACGGACTGCATCCAAAACACCAGCTGGAAATCTAAAAAGGTTTTGACAAGGTCAAGTACACTTGTAGACTGACAAAAAAGAAGAAGAAAAAATAATCCTCAAGGAGGTAGAATTGTTTACTTTTTTCTAGTAAAGCTGCTATTCTGTCTGCTTTGAGAAGTAGGGGTGGCCACGGGCATTTCAGGAGGCGTCTAAGAAAGCTAAGTATGTATGTAGTTAGAATTTGTTGGAATGTATTTTGCAGCTTCTCAGTAGTGCTATTGGTTAGTAATTTGTTGCATAGTTGCCTTGCACACCGTGGGGCATAGGCACGAGCCTGCCACCACTACTTGGAAGCATATTTAGATACATTTAATTCTCTATGAATGGGTAACAGATTAGTTCCAGGTGTCTAGAAAAGGTAAAGGTAAACATCAATTAAGTTTGAATTAATTAGGCTGTCCTTTTGTAGTCTCTCTCTCTCTCTCTCTCTCTCTCTCTCTCTCTCTCTCTCTCTCTCTCTTTCTCTCTCTCTCTCTCTTTTGTCTCTCCGCTTTCAGGGGACTCAGGTTTCCCAGAATCCACATGGCAGCTAACAACTATCAGTATTTCCAGTTGCAGGAGATTCAGTGTCTTCTCCTCGAACCAGTAGTCATTGCAGGTCATTGGTGTACTGCCATGCAGGCAAAACACTTATATACATACAATAAAAAACAAATACATCAGAAAAAAAAACTGTAGTAAAAAATAATAATGGCAATCTATGGAAACATTCTTCATATTTATAACAGACAAAATAAGATGCTCAAAACTTAAAAACAAGCTTAAAATATCATAAGATATTTCATAAGGCAGAGAACAGTGTGGACATGACAGGGAGAAACACGGTAAAGTGAAGTCTCAAACTGAACTTGTTAGAGCGGCAAATTGTCCCAGAAGACGAGCTGGGATAGACGATCCAACCACTGGTCTATCTGTAAAAACCCACCTTTCCAGATTCACTAGTCAATCATTTGGTCATAGTACCATTCCTAGGAAGGCAGGTTCACCTTGTTAAGCTAAATAGATGAGTGGAATATCTAGTGTATTAAGGAGGTAGTGAACTTTCCTGCCTGGAATCTCAGGGTTCTGGTACTGTGCTTTCTAATTCTTGGCCCAGAAAGTGCAGTCACTGGCCCAGTTGAATAAATTTGGCTGATTTGGTTCATCTGAAGTCTGTGTGGTCATTCCCAGGGGTCTTGCCATCATTACCAAACTTAAGAAATTAAAAATATTATAGTTTAGATCGAAAGCAATGAGTCAATTTAACAGGTGTTTAGATATCAGAGAATAAAAGATTGCTGAAATGAAAACACACAATAGAAACAATCTGAAATGAAAACATGGGTATCTTTCAGTGAAGAGATCATCTCAGGTGGTCGATCTTTGTGTATTTATATGACGAGACCTAGGGGTAAAGTGACCACTCAAAATATTTCAGGTAAGTAGGGTTGAAAGCTACCCAACTTACATTGGAAGCATATTCCATAAAATTGAAAAATGCCAATAGTCTAAACTATAATGAATATAGTGATAAAAAGAATACTTCAAAAGAAGAAAGAATTCCAAAGCCTAATCCCTAATCACAGAGAAAAGAAAGACTTCAAGCTTCTTATAAATATAGGAAAAATGAATTAATGATATCACTAAAACATGAAGACAAATGGAGAATGAATGCTTTAAAGTCATCATAGACTAATACTATTAGACAACTGCTAACAAGTATTTTTCCACACACAATTATGATAGACAATAATTGTTGAAAGAAGTTTGTGTAGAGAAAGAACATATTTCAAATGAATACTTGGTAGTAAAGGCAGGAGAATGCAGGAGATGGCAAAATGGAGAAATTGTGAAACAGGACTTTCATTTTGATTCATTTCAGTGAAGTACTGAAGTGAAAAATGTTTTTCTGAGGATTTATAATATATGTAGACAGAAAGTATACGCCAGAAAATCAGAAAAACAAAAGAAAATCATAGCCTCATATCATGCATTGACTATCATTTATTAAATTTTATATATTTGAGGATAAGTAGTGATATTCAGGTTTATTTGAAACAGTAGAGAAACTTGATTAACATAACAAAAGAGCTGCTAGATATCTCACCTGATAAAGTGTTTTCCATCTAAGCATGAGAACCTGAAATTAGATCCCTTGCAGCAACCTATACTGCTGAGCGAAGAGGTGCACACCAGCAATCACAGCTGGGGTGAAGCAGAGAGGGTTCCTGATGCTAGCCAGACAGCCAGTCCTTCTGAATTGCAGAGGCTTGCATACACACGTGCCTGCGTGCAAATGTATGTGTGCTGCTGAGTGTATGCACTCTCTCTCTCTCTCTCTCTCTCTCTCTCTCTCGCGCGCGCACACACACACACACAACTACTACTAATAATTTTTTTTTCAGGGTAAAGTGATTCATACTTTTAATTCCAGTAGTTCAGCAGGGGGACTACCAGTTCTAGAATGGCCCGGGCTCCATAGTAAGATCCATTGTAGACATTAAATTTCAGAGAGCACTGACTATTCTAAACATGAGCACAATCTCATATCCTGAGCCCTTAGAAACAAAATCTTTTTCCTGACTGTGGTAGTGCTGACTGGGTGGTCAGGGAAGCAGAAGAGATTTGAAAGTATGAGAAAGATTCTATCCACAATGTTGGCTTGGATCCTGGAGGGAGTTTGGGGGATGCGGTTGCCGGAGAATTTGAGGATCTGCAAGTCACTCCTTCCTGGAATCCTGCAAGATTAGAGGACCTTAGTATTATTATAAGAAACAGATGTCAGTGCAGGTCACTGTCTTAAATTTTATCAAAAATTATAGATTTGATAAGATGGTTATTTATTAATGAATATCATAACACATTTTTACTCTATTTATGAAAACTGGTTTAATTCCTAAATATTGTAATATTTTCATGGTGCCAGGGTTCAAATCCACATAACACAGGCACTCTGCAACTGCTACTTCCCAGGCCAGATGTCATAAATTTCAGCAATAACAGACACAATATTTGTAGTCTATAAATTATGGATCAAAGGTTATATTTAAAAGAAAATGTAAATATTACATATGTTAAAATCAAAATATGGTGATTTTAACTTTTAGGATATATTTAAAATATAATTATCATAAACCCATGACTGTTTATCTTATGAATCACATAGGTTTTCTTTAAGTCAACTATTGAATTTTACAAATAGTTCCTAGTTGTCATGTCGGGTACTACAGATTTTATTTGTGGGAAAACCTGGTCACCTATTATACAGCTTTTAGTTTGTTCCAGAGAAAATAAAGCAAAATTGGCTCATGATTTTTTTCTCTCTTCAATCTTACAATAAATAATACTTTAAAAAAATAAGTTCTCTTCAATAACTGTGTTGCCAAGAATAAAATAAACTATATCTAGTGCTGGCTTAAAGATCATTTGAATGGTTTCATTATCCTATCAAACCTGTCTTGTGAATCAGGGTATACTTCATCACTACCATCAGAGCCTTATGAGTCTTAAATGATAATTACTACAATCTAATGAATTACATAAATCACGTATAATGAAGGGGAATAAACAAGTACTCTGAGATGAACACATTAATAACTTTTTTAAAAGCAATGGGTAATTTAATTTATGTGGTGTGTCCACAGACACTAACAACTTCAATTTTATTTGTGAAATAATTAGCAGCTAATCTAAAGGGATACAACTTATCCACTAGCAATACCTTAAACTGAAAAATGAAGATTAATTTTTATCTTTGGTGGAAATTATTCTGATGATAGCTCAAGATTTGGAATTCACTACAGAGAGGAAAAATGAGGATTAAGTTCATACTGAGAACTTAGAATTCATTTCAAGTTATGAATTATTATGCTTCATATTTCCAAGGAATTTGTAATGTGCTATAATTTACAGCAATTAAAGTCATTGAATGTATCTATCAGTTTCATAAATTTACTCTTTAATATTATATATTAGATCATGAAGTATTTGTTATTTGTTCTTAAGTTTTACTAGCAGAGGTTAAAATAGTGTTCAAGTAGGTACCACAAAAGTCAAATATCATTGGAAACCTGCTTTTTATCCACCAAACTAGAAGGGTTACCTAGTTAAATGTCTTTTATTGAACAGTTTTTCTGTCTATACATGATCATCATCTTTTAGTCAACAATTAAGTTTGATAGTATGGCTTCTTTTCCAATCATTAATCTGATGATTCCCAACTCCAATGAAGGATAAATGTTGCATCTGAGATGGATTGTCTCAAATTCTGTCTTAAATTTGAAATACATGCTTCTGGTCCTTTGTTGCCTTACTCAACAAGCTCTTACAGCATCTTTTGCTAGGGCTGTAGAATTAAATGGAGCAAGACACAATTTTAATTCGAAGGAATTGGTAATGAGATTTATATTAATGAACAATCAATATTTAATACAATTGGATTATTTTCATAATTTTTGTCTCCTGCTTTGAACTGAAGGTCATCCTTACCCTAGGACACTGGAGTTTCGTTCAAAGAAGAAATTTCCAATAAGGTAACCTGGATGTTGTCAAATTTCATGTTATAAATGAACACTAGAACCATTTTAAGAACTTGAAAGCACCCAATGTTTTATCACTGAAAATGCACATAGACTGAGTTAAGAGGAAAACAGCAAACATAAGGAATTTTATGTCCTTCAGAAATAAGTCTGAACTATGCCACAGAAGACAAAGCATAGAGTGTACCTGATCATAAAATGTCAATAAGTAGTCAAGGACGACTGTTAAAAATTCTGCTTTACAGATTCCTTTTAAAGTCGACCTATTCTTAGAGATAAAATCTCAGATAAAAGGTACTGTAGCAGAACAGACACATAACGTCTGGTTTCCATGAAAGCAGTCTTGTTATGTTGTTCCCCACAAGACCTTCTTATAATGAAGATCATATTTCTGGAATCATACTGTTGACTAAAATTTTATTCAAGCTAAAGAGGATAAAACTCGGGGCTTGAGGTGGCTTAGCAGTCAAGAACACTTACTGGTCTTACTGGAGACCTGAGAGTTCTGTTCAAAGTGTTCACCTCAGGAGGCCCTCAAGTTCCTGTAACTCTAACTCCAGGAGAGCTGACACCCTCCTCTGGCCTCTGCAGGTGCCTACACATCATTTTCTAAAGGTAAACTTCTCAATATTTATTTTGTTTCATTGTTTTTTTACAAATAATTTATCAATATCTTGTATAGTGCTCTTATTTTTTGATAAATTTCAGGCAAGTAGTATTTTTATTTATTCTATTCATTAGAAGAATTCATGGACCACATTTTTTTCTGACTACAGTTCTTTTATATTTATCAGTATCATGCATTTCACACAAAATTAATAAAAGTAATATACATACTCCACCAACTGCATGGAATAAGACTGAAGGGGATTATATGAAACACCATAATTAGAGTTTGCCTGGCAGAAAACTCCTAAGTCTTTAGAATTTCCTAATATAAGTGCTTTGGGTCATTTTATTGAATGTCTTTAGCCATATATGCAACCATACAGTTACACCACTCTTTGATGTATCACAGATAGTTCAAGAATAAAGTCTGGTGCTCAGAATAAACAACCACTTCAACAGAGGATCAGAATATCAGTATCCCTCCAGATCTCTTTTCCAAGGGTGAGATAGAAGCTGGAGGTTGACTTCATTCCCCAGTGGCTGAAACTTTCATTCATAATGTCTGCATAATGAAATTTTAATGAAAACTCTGAAACACTGTGTTCAAGCAACTTCCATGATGGTGAGCCTACACCATGTGCTAGCTACCTGGGAAATGATGGGCCCATTCATACTATCCTATGTGCTTCCACATCTGTTTGTTTTGTGTATCCTTTATAATAAATATTTTCCCAGAGTTCTGTTACACATTGTAGAAAATTTTAAACTTTGTTAGAGATAGTAAGAAGCAATCTGGCCAATGATGCAATGCATGGATGAAATATGAAATGGGTTTAGTTGGACTTTTAGCCAGCAGCTTCTGTAATAACAAAAGTTATGGAATGTTAGAACCCATATGATTTGTAGGACAGGCAGACACTGCAAAGGAACTGGAGGATTGCTGCTTGCACACGACAGAGGAATATCCAAGGTAGACCAGATGCAGTATAGAACAATGGGGAGAATTGATCTGTTGAATAGATAAGGGCCTTTAGTAAAGGAAATGCTTAATTTTGAAAAAGGTATTTTATCTGATCCAGAAATAATAATACCACACATTTTCTTACTGAGTTTATCTGACCTCAGTTTAAAGAGGAATGAAAGTAATAATGACAACTTTATCCCTCTGTGTGCTAACAAAATAAAATAAAATAAAATAAAATACTTTCAAAATGTAGTAAGGTCTGTAAGGAAAGGAAGTCAAGGTAGAAGTGGATCATGAGAGAAGGCAGTTGTGTAGACTCGCTGCTATAGAAACAGATGGTAGAGGGATGTCTCTTGAAATTGTAGCTCTAGACAACTCAAAGCAGAGGGAAATAGTTTCAGAGAGCACTGAGAGGTTGGGCCAGTGGCATTTGAGGACATGGAGTTTGTAGGCTTCAGCAGCAGTCTTCAGTCAAAAATATTTGAATGAGATTTCCAGCTGAGACAAATGTGAAAGCAAAGAACAATTCTACCTTGAGGGAAGAAACTCACAGACATTTGGAAATTCACAGACAAGAAGGAACTGCAAGTCATTATGTTGAAACGTTACATAACTCGTGGGTTTCCTATGAGAGCTGGATAGACAGAGCTAAAAGGTAACACTCAAGATCAGAAAAATTAAAGGATAAACTAAATTTCTGATTTTAAGAATCATACGCTCTGTTTTGCAGGAAGGCTCCAATCTAGCAACATGCTGCCAAAATATATATTAAAAGACATAAAAATAAGAAGAAAGCATAGATACTGATTACTATATAAAGGACAAAATCAGGACAAAACTTCACTCTGAAAAACTCATAAGATTTTAATACTGACCTCAAATGCTATTCTCTGAAAGTAAAAATGGTTTTTGCTAAATGCCCATCTTACTTTTCTGAATATGATGGAAAACTCTTCCCAGGGTATTTTTCCCTATTGAATTTTAAGTGACTAGTTGGAAGACCAATTATTAATTAAGAATGCAATTTATTTGTAAACTGGGTTCTAGTTTTGCAATACTATTTATATAAAAGTCTAAAAGATCACGTTTTACCCTTTATTTTGTCCACTTATTCCCTGGAAATACATATCACTAATACATAAAAACAGCATTCATCTAACTTTAAATATGAATGGATAAGGAATGTAGATTATAAACACATAACAAGCATCTGAAGGGTATATCCTCCAAGGAGTAATAATATACATAGAAATGCATTTTTAAAAGCAATTCCTTTTAGAAATTCCAGGTAAAATGTGTTACCTTAATTGATATATTTTTGTTAAGTATGTTATTTGAGTCAAAGAACTTAATTTGCATAACAGTTTTATATGTGATTTGACCTTTAGTAAGTTGTTAGATACAGTTACACAGATCTCCACTGGAGTTTTACTCTATCTCTTTTCCTCTCTTCTTCCTGTTTCCTCCTGCTCCTTTTGTGTCTCTTCCTCTTGGTTATCCCCCTTTTCCTTTACTTCCTTTGTCTCCCTGAAACTTTTTATTGCTAATCTACCTTCCACCTTGGGATGTTGCAGCAAGAGGTCTTCCTTTTGATTGTGTATTCCTTGCTTTCAGAACCACAAACAAATGCATTTGTTCATAAAATGTTATCTAGACTGTGATGTTCTGATACAGTAGAATGTGTGGACTCAAAGCTGCTCGTACATCTCCCTGTAACATGTAGAGTTCATACAGATTCATGTGGAGCATAACATGTGCCAAACAAAAGCAAAGAGAATGGAAATAGAATTAAGAGATGGAGACAGACTGCTCATCTTCACCTAAGGCTGCAAGGGAGGCAGAAAAACAACCACAAAGCTGCTTTTAACAAGTACTTTAAAGTTTTACCTGATTTGTGAAGAACAGAATCCAGAGGTGTGTGTCATATATTATCTGCATTTGCGACCTGTCCATTATCTGGTGTCATGTATTTGCTTCTTACCTTCTGGCTGTGTCTAATGAAGTAGAAATAAGTGCAACCAAAAGTCAGCCTGACCAATAAGCTGCTCCAAAAATGATGCCAAAGAAAAAAGAGAAGAAAGGCTCTGAAAAGACAGATGAGAATCTGTTGGCTGGGTTCAAAGGTGATGGTCCAAAACACAAAGCCAAACTATTTGGTATTGATGATGTGCCTGTGTGGAGTGAATTTAGCTGGAATTTCTCTCTGTATTTTGTTATTGGCTCATTCAGTGGCAAGACCCACCCTCCGACCAATAAGGGGCTGGAGGAGGCAGGCAGAGGAGGGAGTAAAAGAAGGAAATGATAGAAAAGCAGTGGTGAGCTCCTATGGGAAGGGATCCCATGGAAAAGGCAGAGAAGTATGGTAACCAATCTGGAAAAAGTCACTCCTGAACCCCTGGAGGAAGAATAGTGCCGTGGCCACAAACGCTCAGATAGGCAGTGACTTGGCAGCTTTCCAAGACCCAGTGTTGCTGCCACAGCGTGAGTGGATGAACCTGCAGGGCGGGACTGCCATCTTGCTAGGGAGTGCAGAATGGAGAAGGGGAAGGAGGGTACCAGCTTCTTCCCAAAATGCTAGAGCATCTTGCCCGCACCCCATGCAAGTAGGCCTTTGTAAGTAAGCCCCAAATAAACTCTGAATCTTAGAATTTGAGGGCATTTTCTCCATTCTGTTCAGCCGAATTGGGACCATAGGGCAGGATCAATCCCTGCCCATGTAGATGAAGGAAAAATTCAAGTGACAGCCTGATTCAAAAGGAGACAGGATGAGTCTAGATTATACAATGAAACTCAAGGGAACGACAGCAGCAGGTCACTCTCAGGGACAAACTAAGCAAAGGATCTGGGTCAACAGTCCCCTGTCTTTTATAAAAATATTCATTGAGAAAACTAAAGTAATAAAGCATGAATGCCCAGTAAATAAGATATTTCATTGCCCATGATATGGAGGACAACAGGGTATTTGGTTATGTGTGTGGAGGGAAAGGCTAGCATCAGTTTCTTGTCATCAAAACAGAGCAACAGGCAAACAAGTCTGAAAAATCTTTTCCAAATTATCTATAATCTAAAGGAAAAGAAAAAAAAAAGCTGCAGAGTAACAAAGCAGCAGAAAATGGCAACAAAGAGCTAATGAGCCTTGTTGACCAAGCTGACAAATAGAAGTTGTCCTGAGCAAATGACTTGCTTGCATCAGGCATTTATGCTCCTTCAGATCTCACCCATAGGGCAACCTGCAGCCTGCAACCCAACCTTCTGGATCCCTTCAAAGCAAGTACTTCTGCTCCAAGGAGGCCTCTTGCAGTTCTAGGTGGTATTCCAGTCACACCTCCTCAGGTAGTTCCTTGGACATATATCATCTTCTGTCTGCCTACTTTCACAATCCTAGGAGCCATGACAAATGGTTTTCCTTCTGATTTTGATGAACCAGTTGTTTTTGGTACAAGCCATGTTGTTCAAGGCTGCAATCAGCTTTCATCCTTTGCCGCTTCAGCTCCCCCTCCAGCCCTTCTGACTTGAGATTCTACCGCATCTGAGGCACCCAATGCATTGTCAACCACAAACCCTTTGGGTCATCCTTCTCAGAATACTATTTTTCCACCTCTTGCCATGTCTGCTATTCTGTCTTTTCTTCTGACTACTCCTCACACACCTCCCAGAAATGGCCCACCAAAAGATATTCCCAGTGCTGCTTTCACTGCCTTAGACCCACTTGGGGATAAAAAAGTCAATGGAATGAAAGAAATGTTTAAGGACTTTGAACTGGAGCAGCCATCGTTTGTATCCTCAAGGAAGGGAGAGCTATCTCCACTGGGACTTCAAAGGACGTTTGCAGTTATTTCAACAGTAAAGTTGACATTATTCAAGAGCATGTGGACCATGATGATTTTGATACCAATCACCTGTTGAACAAAATCAATGAACCACCAATCACAGCCCGGGTAACAGCTACCTGGTCAGTAACCAAGTCACAATGCACATAAGAACCCTATCTCTACAGGGTGCTTAATTTCATCTGAGCCCTCTGTGCCTTCTCCCCAGCCTGTGTCTTCTGCTGTTTAAAAAAGTACTTTTGAAATCTTTTCACCTGGCTTCTAAACTTGCAGTGCTGACTATCTAGTGTAACAAAAAGACTGGCCTTAGTCTTTAAGGACAAACTGATAGCCAGAAACATCCTGACTTCTGGTTTTATTCCAGCTTTGTTAAATTATTTCTTGTTTCCTCTTCCAGTTGTAAAATGCCTTTCACTTTCTATCTAGGCCAAACTGAATCCATGACTTAACATAAATTAAGATCATAAACTTTCTAGCTAAAATGTAAATGAAGCAGCAAAGCTAATGAATCTTTGCCTGTTGTGTCCCTAGAACTTTTTAGAATATTCTCCCTTTCGCCCTCCAGTTGGGAGGTGCCAATAACTTAACCTCTCATATCCTTATGGATCAAAGACATTTGGAATTCCTAGTGTGCATCATGAAGCCTAAAGGCATAAGACATATCAAGGCACCTTCTTTAAAGATACCTTGATTCAGAACATCATTTGAAAATATTTTTTTTAAATAAACTGGAAGCAAGGCTAGCTTCTCTTTAGACGGTTTGAAGTCTAATTCACCTGTTGAAGATGATAGGTTCTCAAGTAATTGGATAATTTACCAGTCCTATCCAAAGAGATGTTTACTATTGGTTTGAAAAGGAAAAAAATTCTGTCTAATAAAAGGGATAATATTCAAAAAGGATATATATATATATATATGTATATATATATAAATGTATTTTGGGAGGTAAAAAGAAATTTCTTTAATTCCAAGCATCTTGCAGATGTTTGACCCCTTGTAATTTTATGGCCTGAATTTTCCTATATGTTCCTAATTTTATTAGATGGAAATACAATATAGTATGAATCTTTTGAACTTGTGGTCTAAAATATGTGAATGAATTTGTTTGCAATTTGGCTTGGTGATTGACTGTGCCATTAAGCAGAAGTGGGAAAATTATGGCCAAGTGCACATGCTGAATGATTTTGGTATTTGAGAAGCAAAAGTGCACTGGGAGTTTCAGTAACACTTGGAAGGGATACGTTGTATGCTTATTATAACTTATTATACGTTACTGATGTCTGTTGAAAAACAATTTAATCATAATTTCACCAGCAGTTCCTTTATTGTAATCATCAATCCTCCATAGGCAAAATTCCCCACAGAATAAAAATAACATAATATATTTTTACTTATACATCTTTGTAAATTTAACATATTGTATTAAATGTAGTCCTGTTTGAAAAGATATAAATTTACAGTAGCTTAATATGTCATTAGATGTGAACAATCTGCTTATAAATACCCATTTAACAGATAAGAAGTTAAGGCACAGCCTGGGTTATAGGACAACTACTGGAAATTCATTCTTTACTCTTTATTCAAAGGGACTGTTGTCCAGTTCCATCTCTTCCTCATGGATGGTTAATTTCACTCTGTTCATAATGAATGCATAGCAGTCCACTGTAAGGGTTTGGACACGGGATGCTGGATGCTTCATTTATTCCTACTCTCACTTCATGACGCTGGGTGAATTATCTCCATGCTTTGCCTATGTATTTGGCTTGCAGCTGTGAGTTCTCAGCAGAGAGCAGCCAGAGCGGAAATGGACAGTGACCAGCATTGAACTGGGACATTTAGTTGTTTTACCCATCCCTGCCATCCATATGGCTCCTCTTCTTTCCGGACCTCCATCTTCCTCCTTTTTGTATTCTTCCTTTTCTTTCTTTTGCAATGTTTTGAAGTAAACTACACATTTTGACATCTCGTTAGTATACTGATATTAAAACCTTTCTCTTTCAGTAGTATCCTAAGTCTGTTCTGGTTTAAATGTGTAACAGAAAAGTTAGACTTCAAATGAAGAAGATAAGAATGGAAAACTAACAAACACATACATACCATTAAAGGAAAGATCTCTTCATTTGCATAGTTACAAAAATGTCATGTAATATGATTTTTCTTTACTGAGTGGGTTTTTAAAGAAGGATTTAAAAGATGACTTCTGCAAGTTATTTTCTGATTTTTATCCGTTTCCATATTCTGGACATTTTTATTCCAAGTGTTTTCCTCGTGAGATGACAGTACAAATTTATGTTAACATGGAGAGCATTTAGCATGTAGATTAGTCTACAGCAGTCCTTAAACCATAAAATTTCAAGCAAGAATAGTGTAACATCATACAAGATGTATTTTATTAGTTTGTTGATGATTGTATATTCAGATTTTCAATAATGTAATCAATTATTCTACTTAATTGGTATGCTTTTCTGGGGCATGACTTTGAGAACATTGTATTAGGAAGATTATCATTTTTGTTCCAGTCCTCATGTGTGATTAGCAAAAGAATAAGTTCTGCCTGCATCCAACAAAGATGAACATATGGTTCCCTGTCAGTTTCTGATCTATTCTCCTTGAACTGTTCACTAAAATTAATTAGTCCAAAGTCAACCCTGTTCATGATTTTTCCCCCTTAACCTCTTTCCTATGAAATTCCATCAAATCTTATACACATTTTCATTTGCATATTCAAGATTAAAAAGAATTTTTCAGCAGAAAATAAGCCAGAAACATTAAGCCACATATTTATTAATTCTGAAAACATAGAGTGCCACATTTGCCTAGGGAAACATTCTCCTCTCCACCTGGATTAATTGATTCATTAATTCAGTAAGTATTAATATCTACTGTGTGCCAGAAAGTATGGAAATGATTAATGATTCTTTATCTTGCTAAATTTCATAATTTAAGCCACAAAAATGCAACATATTTCAAAATGTGCATTAAAATTCAATACTATACCATTCTCTGACTCAGCCTCTAAAGAATAAAATTGTTAATCTGCTAATGTAAAAATTTGTTAGGATTGCTTTTCAATACAAAAACCTATTGAACAATTAATGTGTGAAATATAAATGAGCATGGATATTTCACATTTTTTCCTAACATTTTTAGTTTCTTTAGCATATTAACTTTTATCAGTCATTCTACAGCTTTCTAATTTTTGCTTTTAAAAACTAGCTTGGAAAGGTTGCTTTGACAAAGAAATGGTAAAAACAATTAGTTCTATATTTCTTCTGTTTTAAAATATTATCTTATAAAAAAATACACAAATTTTGCTTATTAGTATTTTTAATGTTTAATTTCATATGCCAATTTAATGGGGCCATGAGGTTCCAGAGATTCTGGAAAATATTATCTTGATGCTTCTTTAAATTGTTTGGATGGAGGTAACATTTGAGGAGATGGGCCTCATCCAACCAACTGAAGGTTAAACGCAGGAAAGGCTGACCTTCTCCAGTGAAGGACTCCTTTCTTCAGATTGACTTCTATTAAACTGAGATGATAATTGGTGGATTTTTTTTTCTTCCAGTGAACTAAAAATCAGTATTCCTTGTTTCTCACACTGAATGCCTTTAAACTGCAGTGGACATTTACTCATGTCTCCAACTTACCTCCTTGTAGGCATTTATGTTAACAGGAGTGTGAGCAGTTTCTATGACTCTGTCTCTGTGGTTCAGTTCTCTCTCTCTTCCTTCCTACCTCTCTTCTTTCTGACAAAACAGATACATATGCATATGATTAAACAACTCTGTTGATTTGCTTAGGAAATTACTCTTTTTTCCTATTAACCAGTTGTTCATTCTATTACCTGTGATGTGTCAAAACACATGAATTCCTTTTTAAAATAATTTTATTTAGCAAGATCACTTTGTCTTTTCCTATTTTTCATATTAATCATTTTATAGACTGTTTTTATAGAATCATTTATATTTAATATAATCTCACAAATTAATCAATTAACTGATGGATCTGTACCATGGAAGTTTGAATGTGACTATTCTTGATAGTGAGATCTTCTGTGATTAATCTTTCAACTTGCAAAAAATATTTTTCACTTGATTGACATGCGATCAGTTGTGTAATAAAAATAGAAGAGAATAAACATTTTAATTCAGGTCATATTTCATATTTAATATAATTTTATTTTTAGGATTAATACAAAGCCTTAATTGATGACTTTTACTTAAATGTTACCAATTAATGTTGACTATATTATAGGTCTAGTGTCCATAATTTTCCCAATCTTTATTCTCGATTCTTTACTTTCTTATTTGCCGTCACATTTCAAGATAACACTATTTGTGATGAAAGTATTAGCTAATTTTTAATTTTCAATTTAAAAACATGAATTGAAAGTCCTGAGTTAGTGTTTATTTTTCTTGTTTATGTCAATGAAATATAAAGAAAACACTTTCCTTGTTCTCTAAAATACAGCGACATGGCTATAGCATTAAATATCTTCATGTGTTATAAATTTGATAAGAAATGTTTATATAAAAATACATGATAGCATGAGTATTAATGATTTGAAATGCAGTCATAATGTGTCCTTAATGTGCATATAATCCTTCTTGTGAGAGAGATTATTAAATGAATACATATGTTAATAATTAGTATGTAAAGATAATCAAAACATAGATGATCAAGCAGTAACATCTGAGTAAAATAATAAGCTATTTGAAAACTTTAATTTGTCATTGTATTTTTATATATATTGTAGCAACATGAGTTAATATAGCATTTTTGTCAAAAATAAACAATAATGCTCTTACTTTAACAAAGAATGTTTGTAAAACTTCTGATAATATTGGGGATGTATGGTTCTGTACTATTAATTTGGGTGGATGGGTTGGTTAGTGGTATGACTGGTATATGCCAAAACTATAATGAAATACCTAGAGAAAGAAAACAGAATTTCTTAAACTCAAATTATTAATAAGGTAAATCCAGAGATGCAGATAAAGTTAAGTAAAAGAAGGAAATTGCTACTAAACAATATACTAAGAATCTATACTAAACAATAAACTAAAAATCTATACTAATCTGAACTGGTTATTTTACATCATGAGTCTAATATAAGAATTGATATAACTTGTGACATTTCTGATTAATGCAAGTAGCTCTATTTTAAAATAAAAAATATTCTCTCCGTTTGCATTATACATAATCATGAAACCTCTCTCCTCATTTCAGTGATTGTCCTAAACTGATAACAAATCAAATCACTAATTAACAAATGAGATGTATTATAATCCTGTTTCTCACCAACTGCAGATTGGAACAACTCTAAGGTGCAATTTTTTTTTTTCTGCAACTACTCTCTGGATTTAGAATAGTACTCTTCTTATGAGAACATTCTGTCTCAGCTCCTTCTCTGAACATTTTCCTCTTTCCCTCAATAAACTTCTGAGAAAACCTCAAAAAATTCACCTAAAGAAAGAATAGAGAAAAGACAAATCCTCTTCCTTTAGAATGCCCTACTTAAAGTTCTGTCCTTGACTTCCTTCTGCCAACCACCCGTGTATCAGTTACTTTTCTGTTGCTGGAGCAGAACATCGGGACTAAAAGCAACTTCTAAAAGAGTTTATTTAGGGCCTACAGTTCCAGAGGAAGTGTCCAAATGAAGGGGAAGGCATGGCAGCTCGCAGATGGATCAGAAGCTGGAGAGATCACATCTTAACCAAAAACATGAAGCAGAGAGTGCGACCTTGCAGTTGGCCAAATATATGAACACTCCACCCCTCCATCCCCCTCCTCCCCAGTGACAGAATTCTTCAGCAAGGCTACATATTGCAAAGATTCCATGACCTCCCCAAATAGCACCATCAACTGAAGACCAACTGTATAAATTATTTGAGCCTATGTAGGGCATTCTTATCCCTCATCCAAACCACCACAAAGTGCAGTCACATTAAGGATCAAACAATCTATTAATGGAATGGAGAAAAACATGGACAAAGAGTTCAGTAATTATCTCTCACAGCAGTTTTAATGTGAACACTACCCCTACAAGATAATGCCTTTACAAAAGTGAACGATACCAAGTGAAGACCATAGTGGTTGACTACAGAACACACTGGAGTGGGCAGGAAGGGCAGTTATGAGGTAGTCACATCACTCTTCCTTCAACCATTCACAATATGACATCAAAGTGATAGTGTTATTGCAGGGAGGGGAACAATGTGACAATAGTTGTTTTTCTGTGATCCTGTCACTCAGTCTGCCACAGTAGAACATGACCCTTGGAAAGCTCCTGCAATTTATAGTTTGATTTTGGTATTTGAGCCTCTAAACTTTCCTTGGTGCTAGAAACGAGTCCATAACCACCTGTGAGGCAGATTCAGTTTTCATTCTGTGCTACCGCCAGCCAGCTACTGTGGAATTACTGAGGTCTACTGGAAGGTAGACCTCAGCAACTATGGGCCTTGAGTATGCCAGCTGCTCACCAACTCAGTGGTCCTGGATTCTGCCCTGGAATGGCAACAGCAGTCTGAGAATTATGGAGACACCCAAAATCACATTAGCTACAATTTAAAGGTTGTATAAGGAAAAACCAGTCCCTAGAATAGAATAAGTAATTCTTTGTGTGGCAGTCATTGACACATAATCTAATCAAGAATAGACAAGGGGAATTACGTAAGAAACTCCATCACAACCTAAGGACCTTGTGGCAACTGATGGCTTCTGGAAGTGGGAGAGAGTTTCTTTCAAATATGTGTCTCTTGTAAGATTACCCAGGTTCCAGTGGATGGACCTATACTGAAGGACATTTGAGTACACAAATTTGACTCTATAGGCTACGTGTGTGTGTGTGTGTGTGTGTGTGTGTGCAATAAAGTGAGTGCAAATTGTGGAAGAGATCTAAACAGCATCAAGGTATATTATACGAAAATTACATATAAAGTAGATTTAAAATAATTAGAGAGACAATAGTCAACCCATAGAACACAGTGCAGGAGGAGTAGCTCTAATGAAATTGAGTTTTTTTAATTGAATCTTTGTGTATTTCGTAAAGAACATCTCAATCAATCTTAATCATCCTTATACCCCCTTCCAAACCAGCCCACTGGAATCCATACATTCTGTCTTCTGTCTTAACTGTATCAAGTTAGTGTCCCCAGACAGTCCTCAATGCGTGTTTATCCACTGAGGACCAGTCAACTTATATAGAGTCCCTCCCTTTAGGAAGACCAGGTCTTCCTCATCCAGCAGTAATCAATTTCCAATATGTCTTCATCTATGATTGAGGTCTACTGTCCATTTCTCCAGTTTTATGCTGTTTTTTTTTTTTTTGTCTGCTTGCGTTTGCATGGACCCTGTGCATGCTGCTACTATTGCTGTTGGTTCACATCAAAAGGGCTCTAGGAACTTGTAAGAACCAATTTCCATATGGTCATGCATCTCCTCCTTGCCTCTTACAGTCTTTTCATACCCTCTTCCACAATGTTCCCTGAGCCTTGGATGGGTAAAGTTTAATATAGAAGTCCTGTCCAAGCACTAGCATTCTGCAGACTCATAATTCCTATGCTTTGGCCATTTTGTTCTTTTGTGTTTCTGGTCCTTTGTTCCATGAGGAAGTTATATTAATGAGAATTGAAAGATTCATTAAGATCCTCTTTAGCCATTATCCTATGTTCTGTGAGTCTTAGGTATAGAGGTTGGATTGTAGTTGTGCCACTTAGGTTTGGGCAATTCACAGACATTGTGTGTGACCAACTGTGTACTGTGCACTCTGCATTAGTCTCCATCTGGTGCAAACTAAGCTTCTTTGATGAGTGGTGACTATAGTATTTGTAAATATAAGGATAAATATTTTGCACATTTAAAGAAATTATATTAGTCTAGGGATGTGACAGTCTTAGGATTTTTTCTAAGTTCTATGACCTCTTGAGTCATGTATATTTGGCTATGTTTACAGTACCACTCATGAATTTCCTCCCATTGAATGAGCTTTGATTGCCCCCAAGATAAAAGAGTCATACTGCACCAATGTTGTGTACTGTGCCAGCCATTGATGTGGTTATTTGGTCTTGAATCTGGTGTTGAAACACTTAGCAGCTTGTGTAGTCTCTCCAAAGCTATGAGAGCTAGTCTTCAGGGGAAGTAGTTTCCAGGTCAGTTCTAGCTCCTCAGGTCCAGTTCCTGTGTTGGAAGTAAGTTCTGTCTTCAGTATCAGGGTCTTACCTTCAAGTTCTAGGAGGCATTCAAATGAATTGAGATGTGCATATTCAGAGACACTGCATATTATACTTTCTTTAGTTTGATATTTTGAGACAAAAATCTTACTGTGGTTACAGGTTGATCAAATTTGAAATGCTTCTTCCTCTGCACCACATATTAGGATTGGAGACCATATCATACCTGCTTTTCAAAATATGATGAACTTTAAAATTATCATGGAAACAAGCCTTTGATAGGTCTATGAAGGATTCTCTAGACTAGAATAGATAAAATGGGAAAACCTACGTTACATGTAGGCACCTCCATTCTATGGACTGAAGTCAGAGACTATAAAAAGGAACTAGTGAGTTCAGCACAAGTATTCATCACTGTCTGCTTCCTAGTCCTGCTGCCACACTTCCCCTGTTGTCTGGCACTGCATCCCTTGGAACTCTAAGGTAATATAACCCTGCCTGCCTACAAAAAATTACTTTTGATGAAAGCTCAGCAAACTTTAAGAAAATTGAAAGAAACAATTTCAAAAAAAATGAAGAAATGTAAATAAGAATTAGAAATTTAGCAGACAAACTGAGATAAAAGGAAATAAGTATTTTATCCTGAAACTTAAAAATACATTGAAAAGAAATGAAAAATCTTCACAGGGGATTGTGATGTGTTTAACGCATGATGTGCTGCTCTGCCAGAGGACCTGAGCTCAGTTCTCAGTACTTATGTCAGCTGGCTCCAAACTGCATATACCTCCAGCTCCAGGGGATTTGAGGATCTTCTCTGGTCTCCATAAGCACTGTACTCACAGGCTAATACATGCACAAGCACACACACACACAAAAATGCATATTCGCACACGAATGCACACACACATGCTTACAAATAAAGTAAAATTAGAAAGTCATTTGCACAAGGACTTATTAAATATATGAAAGAAACTGTGAGCAGATTAATTGAAAACATATAAATAAGTAAAAAGAAAGCAGAGTGAAAAGAAATTAGGAAAGATTTCGGGATGTATGGGACAATCTCAAAACAAGATTCATGTCACAGGAGTTCAAAGAGAAGAGAAGAAATGAAAGGATATAAGATATAATCAAGAATAGAATTATCTCCAAATATATCAGATTATATGGTAAAAAGAACATGGAATATATGTCCATATTGAAGTTCAGGAAGGCTAAGGGTCTCTTATCATCTTCCATCAATATATTGCTACAATTAAACATTCATAGCACCATCAAAATTCAAAGGCAAAGAGAAGCTTTGTACACAAGTAAGAGAAAGACAACAGGTACTTTGTGAGAGCAAGGGAAACCTCACAGACAAGGAGGGAATGTGAGGATAAGTTTTAAAAGTCGAAATAAAACTGTTGATAAGAAAATGTGTCTGAAATCTGCATTTCACGAAATGAGAGAGCAAAACTTCCCCAGAGAATGAAGAGTCTGCTCATGAGCAGATCTGCCTCTCAGAAATGACCAGAGTTCTTAAGGACAAAACCAAAAACATCTGAAAGTATAAAACAAATTTGCAATCAAATATAGCATTTATAGCAGTATGTGAGTCACTTATGTATTTAGTCTTAGGGTTAAGAAATAATACTTCTGCAGATATTTCATATTTTGACTGTAGAGTATCAAGAAATCAATCTCAAACAAATTGGGAGGCTTCCTATCCTCTGGCTAACTTTAATAGCACTGGAAGGCACTTTGAAGACTGCTTGGGGGTAAAAAAGACATCTACCACCAGATCCTTCATTCTATAATATCACTTGTCAGGCAAGTTGTGCCCACTCTTGTAATAGGGGCACGTCTGTCATGTAGTACCTAATCTCTTTCTAAACTGATTTGATATCTGAGCCCTAGAAGGGTATTTCATGCCTGGTACAGGAATCCTTATAAAAGCTCGTAGCTTGAAAGGTCTTGCACCCAGGGTAGAAATAGTCATGCTCTCCAAATGCCTATGTTTATCCCACAGACATTGGCTGTTCTCACCCTTAGTCAAAGAAGCTTCTTTTTGCAATGGGCAGCTGTTTTGGAAGAAACGTATAATTGTTTGAAGTCTAAGAATAAGAGACGGAATGCTCAGCTCTAAATGGGGCATCTACATTAATCTACTGGCACATACACCAAGATTTAGGGGAACACTGGAAAATAGGAGGCAGAATGTGAGAGCTACAGCATGGAGACGGATACTTCGAGATGCAGTCATTTGTATGTGACATGGTGATCACAATCATGATCTCACAGGAGCTTCCCCTACCTGTACAAAACCTACTAAAGATCAAACCAGCTAGCACAGATGGTAGATGACTTCCGAAGCCCACCCCTCTCCACGGAGGTAGTAGTAGCTGTTAGTTACTGGGGAAGGAGAATCATTTTTGGAGGGTGTAGCCAGGGTTCACATTCCCGTGATTCAGTGGATAACCGAACATCCGTGAACATGTGGTAGCACTAATTGGACTTAGTGAATTATCAAACAGAAGAATGTGTACGTGGGGCATTTTAGGGATAATATTGCAGAGTTAGAGAGAGAGATGAGGGTAACATATTTCATTGTACACCTGTATGAAGTTCCTAAGAATAAAGGGAAAGAAATAAACCATGATGATAATGGAAAAATATTGCTTAGATGTGTGCAGTGTAAATTGTGAAGAGAAATGGCAAAAGTAGAAG
This sequence comes from Eospalax fontanierii, assembly GCA_035773235.1. Taxonomy (NCBI): domain Eukaryota; kingdom Metazoa; phylum Chordata; class Mammalia; order Rodentia; family Spalacidae; genus Eospalax; species Eospalax fontanierii. The sequence continues at coordinate 25,019,905 of CM069538.1, read as the reverse complement.
AAGAAGACAAAAAATGTGGAGATTTCTGAGTTTATAGTTCTTCCAAGTTATCAGCTTTAATCAACTTATGCTTTTTATAACCTTCATGGTATTTATAAAGCAAAAATACATAGTCACACTCATGCATATTACACACACACATACACACATACACATAAAGTGGAGGGAAAGGCGAGAGAGAAAGAATGAGAGAGGGAGAGAGAAATAACACCACAGCACTAGAAAAAAATCATGTATCAGAAGGTAGAGAAGATTGTAGAAAGGAAAATGATCTTTAGAAAAACAAATAGCAGCACAATGACAGAAGTCAATAGCTAAATAAATTACCTTCAACATAACTTTATTAAGTCCTCCCAATCAAAAGGTGTATAGTCGCTGAGAGGATACTACACAAGGTTCAATTCTGTGATGCCTATTACAAACACACTTCATCTGAAAGGACTCACAAACTAAAAGAAAAGACAAAAATAGAAAGAGATGTTCCAGGGAAATGGTAACCAAAGAGTAAGAGCAGCTGTACTCCAGATTGAACCTCAATCTCTTTCTGTTTACTAGGACTTTCCAACTTTGATGCCTGCCTTTGATTTTCTGCTAAGCAAAGTTGAAAGCATTTAACTCTTATGTCTTAACAAGCTCAAAACTAACTTGTGTAGTTCCCACTCATCTGGACTGTCTTTGTTTTCCCAGTGGAATCAAGAAAATGAGTTAAACTGGTCATGCCCGGCGACAGAGCTGGCCCAGTGGTTAAGAGCACTGGCTACTCTTGCATACGACTCCAGTTCAGTTCCCACCATGCACATGGAAGCTAATAATTACTCTAGTTCCATGGGGTCTGACAGCATCTTCTGATGTCCAAGGACCTACAGTATGAATGCACTTATATACATGTAGGCAACGCACTCATATGCATAAAGTAAAAATAACAAATAAAATACTTTAAAAAACATCATGTCAAAGCCAATAGTGAGCATTTATGATACTTTAAAGAAGACTAAAGTAACTGCAATGTCATGAATAACAGGAAGATATACCACTTCTTCTGAGTAAGAAGATCATCTGCAGGCACTTAAAAATATTTATTATTTATTCTTGGAGAATTTTGTGCACACAGTGTATTTTGGTAATCTCCTCCTCCCCTTCTCCCTTTGACTTCTCCCATCCCCCATGTATGCCTCCCAGTTTCATATCTTCTTCATTTAAAAAAATATTTATGGAGTTATTTTTAATTTGTGCAAATAGTGATGTTGATGAGGACATGGGCATCCAGTGGAGCAGAAGCAACCTCTCAGGGTTTCCATCTCTAAGGAAAACTAACTCTCCTTACCTCAGAAGTCATCAATTACCAATAGCTCAGAGGTGGGGCCTTATGAGTCTTTCTTCACCCATCCTTGTTAGAATATTTACTGGCTTGATTTTTATGTCATTTTAAGGTTAAAATGTCCCATATGTGACTATTTGATAAGCCAAAATTATTAGCACCCTGAGATAAATGTTTCAATGCACAGATATTATTTTCCCTATATCATACAATTTAATGTTTTCTTTAAAATTTACTCATCAAAGAGACCAAAGATTTTGATCATTTCTAATTTTGCACACTAATAATGGTTTCAATGCAAACTCCTGATAACACCCCCCACATCACTATCTAATACCCTCCTGTGTAATTCTAAATATAAAATCTTTTCAGGTAATAACTCACTAGATCTTTCTGATAAGATAAGAAATGGCATTTTATACACCGATTTATTATAGCATATACAAACTCAAATCTTAGGATTTTTGATTATTTTGCAAAACAAAAATCCATTTTTTGCCTGTCAGAAGAAACTGATGACAGTATAGAGCTGCTGGCATGGACTCTGGAGATTGCTTCTGTAGTCACATTTGTGCTCCTGGCACTCTCTGAGTTTGCACAAAAATGACCAGTTAATGGAACTGATAGTCGGAGTTTCCAGCTGTGATTCTGATCAAGATTCTGGTTGACCCCTGGGTTCACATCTTCCTGACCGCAGGGAAGGAACACATGAAGGTATCTGCCTGTGTCTCCGAGATGGACTTTGGACATAATTGCTTCCTGCAACCATTTCTTCTTTAATCAGACACATGACTTACACAATAACACATAGATCATGTCTCTGTGGTCTCGCTCTATGTTCATTACGGTCATTTATGAGCATCTGGTGAAAAGGTAAGAGCACTGGGTGTCACCTTATAAAGTATTTCTTCACATTGTATTCTGCTTTTAGGTAAAAATAGGGGGCAATGAAAGCCTAAATATAATGACTGAAATATTAGTAATTGAAAGGAAATCTATACTGCATTTTCTTTCTGAGTGTTTCCACCTTAAAAATATGCAAATTCAGTTTTCAAATTCTGTTTTCAGTAGAAAGTAGAAACATGGTTTTTTAAAAAAATAGTTATATCTTTTAAATGAAGGTTACTTAGACATGCATTTAAATATATATATATATATGTACACATATATATTTCAAGAGTTTCTTAATATTTTGATAGACTTCAAAATGTAATTTAAATGGCAAATCATTACTAATCAATACTATTATGAAATGTATACATAGTGCTTTAGGAATAAGTAGAATTCTTTGAATTTAGTGTTGATGGCATCTGAGGAGGATGTCTATTCCCTTCTGTATTACCAATTTAAACTTATTTTTTGAGGAATTTTAACAAAGATTTGAAGAAAACTCTACTCTCTAGATGATTTTTCTACCATTTAGAAACTATTAAATTACAGTTATTCAAATGCAATATTAAGACTCCTTCATTTATATGGACTTTCATACAACAATAAATTATTCTGTGCACCAAAGCATCATCTTCCTGTGCAATCTGTCATGCCGCTGTTGACTCAGAATCCAGTTAATACAATGTACTTTGCTGACAAAGTGACTAGTACAAATCCTCCATATATATGCACTTGACTTCATTTACAAAGAGCTTTAAAAAGTATTTGATAAATAATAAACACATGCAGAGCTATGGTCCAATGAAATATCACAGTAAATCTGACCTGGAGACAAATTTCTGGGCTTAAAGCTGTAGCCTCCTGCTTCCATGGCAGGCAAATCAGCGACTGACCCACTTCTCCAGCCCCTCTACTATTTCCTTTATTTTTACTTTTCTTTTAAATAGGTAAAGTGAGCTCTTGTGACCACCAAGTCCTACTTTTAGGAAACCATTCCCAAAGAACCTTTCTTCTGATTTTTAATAGCTACTGTGCTTGTTATGGGAAAATGTATAGCATGAAAAGCTGAGCAATGAACTTCAACTCTGCCATATCACATATTTCTGTCAGTCCTTGAGTACAAACAGAAAGGCAAATTACCGTAGTCATTTCAACCTATGGGAATTGACCGTCTCCTACTGTGTGGATACTTAGGATTAAACTAGGTCATCAGGCTTGATAGCAGACTCATGTGCTGAGCTGTCTCATTAGCCCTTTTATACCTATTTTTTTTTTACAAAGTGGAATGTATCCTAAGAAAAAGAGATTATTTTGTAATAGAGAGATTATAAATGCTGGGATTAGTAGCACCCGGCTTTAATCCCAGCACTCTGGAGGCAGAGATAGGCCGATATCTGTGAGTTCAAGGCCAGCCTGGTCTACATAGTGAGTTCCAGACCAACTCGGGGTACAGGACACTGTCTCAAAAAAAGACCAAAAAAAAAAAGATTATTGTAGGCATCTTTGTATAGGCAGATATATTATAACTATATTTTATTTTACAAAGTACGTTTTCATAACATTGAAATGTCAATCTCTTGTATCCACTCAAGTTCTTTCCAATATTTGCATAATATTGTAAGTCCAAAGGAGGATTTTTCAGATGCCTTTTTTGACATTTTGTATCACTGTCTTTTTGAAATGAACATAGGGTTTACTTCATAGAAAAGACTCTTTATAATCATAGCATTAGGTTTTTGTTTTTTAATCTACAGCCTTTCTAAACATGCTAGAAGAAATAGTTATTACTGTTCTACCCATCTCTGTGAGAGTATGTGGTCTTGTTGAACTGTGAAATATGTATTTCCCCACATAATCCAACAACAGACCACACTCTGTTGTCATCAGGTCAAGGCCTAATCCATCTTTATCCAGTGCCCTTTGTCTACTAATCATGACATATGTTTCTGAAAATGCCTTGCAAATATAGTGTGTTTGCTGCCTTGCCTAGACTAACTGTGGGCTTGTGCAATGTACCAATTATCTCCTTTTAGAAACTAAACAATTCCTTGACATCTCTGACAGTTTGAATGTAGAAAATATGGATTATATTGATGGAAAAACGAGAGAAATGATACAAAAAAGAGGAAGTTTGGGTTTTTAATGGAAGAACCAATTTCCAAACAAGCAAATGCAATATGAAGCAATGTGAGACATATTTCTTGGTGAGAATGAAAGTATGAATTTATTGCATACATGAAAATATGATAAACGTTCTCACAACATTTATCTATTGTTAGGAGACCCAGGACTATATTTATATGTTTTCACAAATTCTTTTTGAATTGTGTAGTGGAAAAGAAAATGAGCTCATGCCTCCTGCCAGTTGCTTTCTCCTAACACTGCCTAGAGAAGGTGAGCTGTGGGTCTGATGAATTCAGATCCAGGGTAATTATGGGTTATAATTTTTATATGGCAAGTTAAGACAAACTTTAACTGTTGGGAGAATGTTTTCCTCATTTGATATTTGATACTTTCTGTCCATTCCTGCCAAAAGAGTCCAGGTACCTTTTTCAGATGCACAAGAACTTTATTCTCACCTCTTTGAATCATTATCTAGTGAGCTGAATAATGTACTATGTTCCTGTGTAATACAACTAGTCCTGTTGTTTTCCATTTTCCCAGTTTATGCCTTGGAATTTGGAGCCTCTTGATGTTACAAAGTGTCTTTACTGAAAAGAGACCTCATAGCCAACCAGGGATCAGGATTGTCTTGATCTAGGAATCTGGAGAGTAACTGAAGAAAGTAATAAAGTGCTTCTCTTTTTCTACTAGGCTCTTTGTATATTACCTTGGAACATACTTCAACATAGCTTACTTTAAAAAATTTACTTAATGAGCTTTTCATTTACAGAAAAGCTATGAAATACTATGCTGGATCTTCATAAATTGTACAGCAGTTTTCTCCTTTGATTAAAATTTATATTTATGTTCTTTTTAATGAAATCAATGAACTAATACTGAAATATTAATATTAAATAAATAATATATCACAGTGAGGAATGGGTAAATATGCTGTATTTCCTATATTTTGGAGGCTGAGAACGTGAACACACACACACAAATTCACAGACTGCATATGTAAACATAAAATGCAATTCAGATTATTCGAAGTTTCTGTTAGTATTCCTTACAGCATGATATATTACAGTTAATTAATATGATTTTGCTTGTGAAAGTTTATGTGTGCATTTGATTTTGTAGATTTTACAATCTTGAGGACTAACTACACAATTCTTTTAAAAAGAGGAAAACAGTAATTAATAACCCTACTGAAAAATGCTCATTATATAACAAAAATAAGACCACCAGGCATGTGAAACATCATTTTGAATTGTTGACCAGCATACTACAAGATACTCCCAAAATAAATCAGGCTATTGCCACAGCCCCTGATTACCTCCCAGAACTTCAAGATAAGACCACATTGTGGAAGACAGGACAGTCTTCTGATAATGGACTTGGAGCAATTGAGCTGGAACTGACCTGGAAGCCTCCTCCCTGAAAACACACTCTCATAGTATAAAAAGATACTATGCAAGCCATCAAGGAAGAAAAACAATCAGTGTTCCTACCCTACAAACATAGACCACAAACCCTACAAACCACACAATGACCAGCTCAGCAAACTGTGCCTACCTACAGTAGGTATTTTCTTGGGAATAATTAAAAGGTTGCCTAATTGGAATTAAAGTCCTGCTTCATGGGAGGGAAATCTTGTGTGGTACTGTAAACACAGCCAAGTACAAATGGCTGCAGAGATCATAGACACTAGAGAAAAATCTATTTTTATCACATCCCTAAAGCAACATAATTTCTTACTGTATTCTAACTACATACTCTTATATATTTATAGACAAGTGTACTTCTCACCACTAATCAAAGAAGATTCTTTTTGTGATACATGGGTAGGACTATGATAAATTTCCACAACTGATCACAATACAGAGAATAAGTGTCTGTGAAATTCCCAGACTTAAGTGACACATATATCTATGATATGTTCTCTATAGCTAAGTCCCAGAGAACATCACTAAAGTGGAGGGGAAAATAGTGTAAGAGTCAGAGGCATAGGAAACATGATGTTAAATAATGTGTTCTAAACATGATAGGGAAACGACACCAATGAAATTTTTCACATATGGTAGTCTAATGAGATCCAAATTATGACATAAACAGTTGACAGGCCAACTGGCAAGGAGAAATGTACTGTAATGGGGTTCTACATGAAGAAGACATACAGACAATGGATGCTGAGGAAGGGAGAATCAGTTTTCTCCAGGGATTAGCTCCCTGAAAAGTTATCTAATCCCAAATGGATAGTCCTAAACATAAGCACATAGGAGCATCACCAAATGGATTCAGTGCATTATATATAGATAGATATATATATAAATTGTATAATATAATATAATATATATCATATAATGTTATTTCTAAACGTAAGTATATGTAATAATAAACAAAGAAGACAACAAGACATTGAGTGAGAGTGGGACATGTGAGGAGTTGGTAGGTACTGGGAGAGATGGAAATAATGCAAAGACAATAGTCATGCATAAAATTATTTAAAAAATTAAAATTAAAATGAAAAAATAAATCTAAATTGAGATTTTTCTGATAATTTTCTCCTATCATGGAGTTTGGTGGAAATTTATCTCAATGAAATCTCATTGAAGCACCATGTCAAGTGCACACTGAGTTTCACTGAAGACATTGCAATCGGCCACTTGGCTGTGATAGTTCTACAGTAGTGTCTTCCTTTTCTTTCTTCTGTTACACTTCTGTGCCACTAGCTGTACACATTTCGTTTGTCCAGAGTGAGGCAGGGTAACACTTTATTTAATTTTTTGCTCAAATATCTTAAGTGTGACCAGCGGAGCTCTTCAGTTTGCATTCTATGACTCTTTTATATCACTTCCTTCAGTGAGTGTGTGTCTGTGTGTATGCATGAATATGTGTGTATGAATGTATGTGGATGTATGTGCATATGTACATATCCATGCACGTGTGTTTGCGTGTATTGAGGGCATGTACAAGTCTGTGTGTTTCTTCAGTTTTATCACCACAAGATGCTCTAGACTCCTTTGGTATATAGTCAGTTTGATTCCTAGAGTCATAAATTCTCCAAAAGAGCCTAGACCTCAATAGCTGATGAAAATGTTAAAAATAAATAAATAGAATCAAGATGTGTCCACCATTTCTGTGGGCATTGGAGGTGATGGAATGAAGATAGATTCAGGAGTACTCTAAGCTATAGGGACACAGATCGATGTAGATTCAACATAGAGTTATTTGTAACTGTTTTAAAATAGAAATCCATTTATAGATTTTGAGCAAACTCTTCATATCTATTATCATTTCCTTGATGTTCTTTGGGTCAGTAATGATGACCCATCCTCTATTTCTATTATCAATTATTGTTTGGTTTTATATCTTTTTTGAAATGATGTGCAGCATTATTAAAGCTGTTGATTGCTCAGGGATAAACTGTTATACAGAATGATTTTTTGACTTGTTTTACTGCTTTCAATTTCAATGATTTTTAAATATATCTTTTCGTATTTTCATTTCCTATGATTACTTCAGGCTTTTCTTTCCAGGTCCTATGATCAATCCAAAAGCCTCAGATATTCTGGAGAACTACTGTCTTATCAAGCGATTGTCACACTGTACTTAGGATTAAATTTCTCTTTTTTCTGTAGTTGATTTAAAATCAAAACATAAATTTCTGTTTCTATTTTTTATTTATGTGTGTTTATGTGTATATGAGCTTTTTGCCTTGGGTATATATAAGTGCACTCATGTCAGGCAGTGCACACAGAGACCAGAAAAAGGCATTGCATTTCTTGGAAGTGAAGTTATAGATGGTTGTTAGTTGTCATGTGGGTGCTAGAAACCAAACCCTCTAAAAAAGGGACAGCACTATTAACCACTGAGCCATTGTTCCAGCTCTGGATTTCTGGTTTTCTAATATTTGAATCAGTGAGAGTATTTATTTTTCTGCCAATGCCGGGAATGGACAGTTATGTGTTCTCATTGTGAATCTAGAGAAGAATGAACTAAACACTAACACGTGGGGTCCACCTTTGGCTGAAAACCCTGAAGATTCTTACCTCCCATAAGTGGACAGACACTTTGCTTCTAGAGTGCCATCATAATGACCACTAAATTGGTTTTATTGATTTATCATTCCAGCGGCTTTAGCTCCAGTAAATTGGTATCATCTGAAACTGTTTTCATTCATCTTTTCTGATTGATGGATAAAATGATTGCTGTAACTTCAGTTTTTTTATTAGAAAAGCCTTGATTTTTGTTTCTTAAATCCTTTAAAATATGGCACTGAGATTTTTACATATCAGAATGAACAATGAAATATTTTCCTTTTCATTTGTTTTATGTTGATGTGAGGCAATGTCTCATTTTGTTGAAGATGGCCTTGAATTTTTTTATGTTGCCAAGGGCAACCTTGAACTACTAATTCTAATACTGCCTTTGTGCCTGCATTTATGTGCATGGTTTATTCATCGCTATGGATGAAACCCAAGACTCTATGCAAGAAAGTCAAGTCCTTTACCCATTCGTCTGCATCACCAGCCCACTTAATATTAATTATATATGGAATTATGGAATTTTTCAAGTCTTTGTTATCTTTGCTTAAGTTGTTCTCGAAAATGTTGTACTATTTTATTGTGTTCTGTTAGCAGTGTTTTTCATGAAAATTAGTTCATGTATTGATATTCACATAGAGGCTCCCCATTCTTCACAGCTAAGTATTGAATTAATACAACTGCTGACCATCCTCTTATTTTGGTGTCTAGGCTTCATATAAGACATCCCAGGTATTTATGCTGTTCTATGATTGCTGCTTGTTTGCTCTTGGGACACTACTTGATCTTTCTGAATATTCCTCTGAAGTAATTTCTCACCTATGAAATCCATTTGCTATGGTTGATATTTCTACCAGCTGTCACTAAAAATTTCTCAAGTGAAACTGCTCACACACTTTGAAATTTACCGAGTATCTAATACCATAAGGACCATGACTAAGTTCTCCTAAGATATTGCCTTAAAGGATCCCAGCCTGACAAACCATCCTTTCAACTTGGTAATGCACGAGTGAACACTCTTCATTGTTTCTTTCATAGTAGGATGCCTCTCAATGGAGAAATTCCACACCCACAACAGTTCCATGTGTTCACTGGGAAATAGAGTCTCATCTTTGGCTCTTTTCTGCTTTATTCTTGTTTCCACACTCTGTCATTTCTTATCTAAGTTAAAATGATCAATGGTGCCCTTGTTCTGGGAGAACATGTAAGATTTATTTTTGTCTTCTCACTGTCTTACCTTTGTGTAAATGACTAAATCATTGGCATCAGTATTTTCTCTTCTTTGTTATTGACTAATATTTTAAATTTCAGTCATGTACTGCTCATTAGTATGCCTCGCCTACTGTATTAGCAACAGTGATGTGGGGAACAGACTCAAGAGTATCTGTTCATTTTATGCTTCATTTAGTCAGTAATAGACATGTTGGTAGATATGTGAAGCTCAAAAATCCTCTCATGGTTTCTGAGCTTGTACTGAACAACAATATACAATGATAAATTTCTTGCTGAAAGAATGATAATTTAAATTTCATATATTAGCCTTTCTTTGGAAACTGATATGTTCAAAAGAAAATGCAAATATTTACATGTTGAAGATACAGTTTAAACTGGTTTTGGAAGTTGAAAACACTTAGGAGTAATAGCAGAATTGTGTATTCTACATAGAATGTAAGCTAATCATGTGTGATTTAATTGCAGTCTGTTTAGTATGATATTCTAATTGGAATATGTTTCAAAAAAATAACCCTTTTATCCCACAGACTAATTAAATGAAACACAGTCTTACGTTCAGAAAGAGTTAGGTGTAAAGTCAAAACACCATGTCTGCTGCTCATCTCTGCCTTCCTAGTACTGGATTAAATGCATCAGTCACTAGGCCTGGCCGGTATTGGTTCTTAACAGTCTTCTCATGAATATGATACTGGCCATTTATGCTCACATTTCAGTAACTTAAATAAGTTAGAGCTTCCTGTAATTTTCAGGGCACAGAAAAATGAAATCCTGCCTCATGTCAGAAAATAAGAGTTAAATGTTTGTGAACATTTTTTTTTTAAAGAAAAAAAACAACGACCTCAGGCTAGTCATCGTTTTCAATTTTCTTGACTTCCCCAGTGACAAAACTTGAAAATATGAAACTCGATGCTATAGAGACCAACTGTCCGATCAGATACAGAATGTTTCCTCACAGTATACTTTTCACTCCTTATTCCTCATAACTCAGACGGGCCCCGTCTTGAGCCAAATTAATTGGAAGCCTCTCCATTAATTTGTATTTTAGGAGGAGGATCACTGGGTTGTAATTGAAAGGGTCCTTCTTTATTTCATGATGGGGAGAGAACAACTGGGCTAGAATTGAGGCCTTTTGCTATTTTGTGACATATATTCCATATATTTTTTCTATTTACAGTAGCTAAGTATTTTGTACAGCAAAAAAGTGATTAAATAATCTTAGTATTTTAGTACTTTAATTCAAAGTCCTCACGGGGAGTATGGTAGTGCATGTATATGATTCTATCACCTAGGAGGCAGAGGCAGGAGGATCAGTAATCCCATTCCACAGTGAGTTTGAGGCTATTTTGGTCTGCATTATAAGACTCTGATCCAAAAAGTTTAAATGAATGAATGAATGAATGAATGAATGAATAAATAAATAAACAAAAATTCATAACTAAGAATTTATGTTTTATTTTATCTACTTATATGAAATGGTCTTCAAATGTGTGATATTAATATTCTAATGCTATAAATTAAAATCTAAATCTATTATTTTATTTAATCTTATGAAAATATAAAATATGAAAACTATTTTTTAAATTTTATTCATGTAAGCTAATTAAAGGCAGGATGAACATTTCTTTAAAGAACAGCAGAGTTTTGCTATTAAAACCTTTGTTTACATTACCGATTGACAATCCTCACTGTCTCGAACAAATTTAATCCCTGAGACCTTGAGTAAAATATGTAACTTTTTTGAATCTCTAATTTGTCACATGAAAGTTAAAACAATTGTTTTTAGCATTCAGAGTCAGTGAGAATACTAAATGAGACTCTACAAGGGAAGTGCAATCACTGTCTCTGAAACAAAAACAAGTGTTGCTTTTATCCTTACCATTTAATATGAGCATTTTGATTTAACAACAGCTTGGTATTGAGAATAAAGACAATTTGTGGAAGTGTAAAACAAAAACAAAGCCTTTTCTTTCATCTCAGTCTCTTTCCAGTGCACTGACTCAATCTTTTGAAATAGGGAAGAAATTTGCAAACTAGATTAGATAAATGACCTAACATTAAATGCTTCAGAAAACAACCACAGTTTATACAGAGACTTAGACATCTGTGGACATGTATGCTCTCTAAATATAGCATGTGTATTGCTTTGTATAATTATATTTTAGAGTATCACATTCCCAAAAAGTCAAGTAAACCTAGATTAATTGCTGTGATTTATTTCTGAAGGCAAAAATTAGCAGGTGTTGTATCCAAGATGGCTTCAGGGAGAGTTGGAGTTATGTGAAGACCAAGCAGCAGAGAGAACAAATAAATCCAGTTGTCCTAGTAGAACGTATAGTAATGCAAACAAATTGAAATTAACTCTGTTGTAGACAGAAACACTCACATGAACCAATTTCTACAGCTGGCGTTGAGAAGAATCCATTCTGCTATAGACATCAAAGCAGTGTCCCTTCCTCAGGTTTTCTCATCTCTCTATGGGAAAAAATGAGTGGAAGAGGATTCAAGAAACAATGATTTTACTATTTACCTGGGGGATGTACATGAGTATCTCAGTTTTCGAATTAAATACTCATCACATTTCTTGATGCATGACCAATATACGGATTTGAGTGATATTAAATGTAACAAATGTCTAGACATCGGTCATATTTTCTCGTAATATCTAATAGTTTTAAAGTATTTGTAAGAGAAAATCCTTTAAAAACCATCTTGCTGAAATGTTAATAAGACATCAGATACACATTTAATGTAAAGTATATTTGAAATACATTACTTGAGCAAATACCCAATCCCGCTCACATCTATAAATCTGTTGAACAGTTTTACAACCTCAATTTTAGTCTTTTGACATTTTGTACACTGAAATAAACTCCTTAATAGTATGACATCTATATTTGATTGAATAGAATGAGGGATCATGGGAATGCATGCTTCATTGTTATGTAGTTCTCTATTTTTCAATATTATATGTTGAAATTTTAAAGATTTTTATGGAGCAGGAAACAAAAGAGGTTATGACACCTCTATTTGTTTCTAAATATTTATTCTTATAATCACACAAAAAAACTTGAGAATTGAAAACACCAATGAATATCAGAAATCTGGAATAAAGAATTATCTAATAATCACTGTTTATCATCAGGTATAATGCTAATTATAGGGATTCAAAAACAGCAAGAAATTGCAAACCAAGCTGTACAGAGCACATATTCTTAGATAAAATATTTATCTTTTTTATAAGATTGAGTCTTTTATTGATCCTATTTATTTACTGTGTCCTGATGAAACAGAACATACAACACCTTACATGATACAGGATTCCCCTGGATAGGGAATAAGAGGCCATGAATTTTTAGTACACTGTCTTTAGTAATAAACATTTGTCAGTGTTTATAGAACACTGGTTTAAACAAACATATTGTCCCAAATGTGTTGCATTTTATTGTGTTTAGGCCAATTTAGAAAATTCTAAACTACACAAATTTTCTCGTATTCAGTTTTTTTAGTCAATTAATATTCACCAGTAAAAGAAATTTCAAGAAATATCATATCTACATTTGATTTGCAAATGATTTGTTCTAATATTTTTCAATCCTGTATTATTTATTCTTTTTAAAATATTTTATTTCTTAATTTTATTCTTGTGTGTACGAGCACATTGCTTACATATATGCAAGTGCACCCATGTAATGCAATGCCTGTGGAGGTGAGAAGATGGCGTCTGATTCCTCTGTAACTGGAGTTACAGACTGTAGGTTGCTTGTTACCATTCTCCTGCTGGGAATCCGACCTGGGTCCCCTGTAAGAGCTCTTAACCACTCAACCATCTTTCTAGCCTGATGGATTACTATTTTTAAAGATATTTTATTTATTATTTTTATTTTTATATGTATGAATGTATTGCCTCCATGTATGTAAGTGCACTTGTGTCAGAAGAGGGTGTCAGATTTCCCTGGCACTGGAGTTAGAACGGTTGTTAGCTGCTATGTGGGCTGAGAATCGAACCCAGGTTATCTGTAGAAGCATTCAGTGCTCTTAAACACTGAGTCATCTCTCCAAGTCTGAATTACTTATTCTTATAGCAGTTCTACTGGATTCTTAGAAGTAGCTATATAAAAATGAATGTTTATGCTCACATTATGATGTATTTGGCTAGTATTTTAGCTTGTAAAATGTTTTTCCTGTGAATTCCTCTGTATGAGTATCATCATATTATGCTAACATTTCGGTCAATTATGAACAATTTGACAGCAATCTTTCTAAAACAGAAACTCTCTCTTAAGACATAAAACTGTATCTCAACATTTTGAATTAAAAATACTGAATATATATTAAATTCAATATACATATATATATATATTCAATGAATTCATTATGAAACATTGATAATGGAAAATACTTCTAGAATCTTTGAACTACAGTAATGTAAAAGGAATGACTTTCATAGTTATCAAGGATAAAGGATAGGGTATAATAGATATCAAGTATCTATTATTAACATTTTGTAATAACATTACAGTCTGCACTTAAAAATAACAAGGTACTCCTAATGATTTTTACTTGTTATTTTGAAACATCATAAAATAAAATAATATAGGAACAATTTTACACCGTAGGAATTCGAAAATGACTAAGATAAATCTGCATATTATAAAATATATTTGTAAAAACATTGATTAAAAACTTTCTTACATTTAATAATGCATTAGGCATTATTAATATAATATTTTCTATTTAGATATATTCTACTGTTTTATGGAAGGCAGACTTTGATAAAACATTCTTATTGTTCACACATAATCATGGACTTATTCTTATGAAACTTACAAGATTAATATAATACATATATCATTTTGGAGTCAGAAGAGTTGAGGTCCTCAGAAATGACAACCAACTTATATTCCAGTATATGTTGTTTTGATAAATCTTATTACTAACTAAAGTAGGTGCCATCCTGCTGAATCCAGAGATGAAGAGCTTTGCCAAGAAAATAGGCATGAAATTCACTGTATAGTTGCTTATAATCTGTTAAATATTCTTGAATATTTATATATGGCATTTCTTAGGGAAGTCGTTCAGCTGTGACCAATGAAAATTAAAACACTAAATTCTTTAGTTTTGGAAATTGCTAAATACAATGAACAACAAATGATCTTAAAATGAATTTCCCTTTGAAGTGGGTCAAATATTGTGCTCCCTGAGTCCCCTCTCTTAATTATGTCCCACACCATAAGATCAGACATGAATGTACCATTTGTTATTTTACAGTTTAACACATATACCTCAAATCTTCTAAATGTACATAGTAAAAAGGACGTTTTTTTATTTGCCTATTTGAACCTGGCTTGTTTAACTTATTATAATAATTTCTAGTTCTGTTTTCCTGTAATAAATATGACATCATTTTCCTTTGTTACTAAATAAAATTCTGTTGTGTACATGATCATGTTTCCTTTATCCATTCATCTTTGGATGGGCATCCAGGATGATTCCATTTCCTATCACTTGTGAATCAGTACCACAATAAAGATGAATATGTAAGTATATGTGTTTTAGGACTTAAAGTCCTTTGAATATATAGCCAAGAGTGGTTTGGCTGGGTCACATGGTAGACCCAGTATTTGTGAAGAAATTCCTTTCTGATTACCACAGTGATTATAACAGTCTACACTCCCACAGGCAGTTAAGGGCTCCTCTTTCGCCACATCCTTGCCAGCCTTTGTGGTAATTTTTTTCTTGATATCTGTTCTGACTGGAATATGATAAAATCTCAAAGCAGCTTTAATTTACATTTCTCTGATGACTAAGGATGATGAAAACTTTTGCAAATATTTGCCATTTGCATTACTTTCCTTGAGAACTGCCCATCAAATTCATAAGCCCATTCATTGATTGAAGCATACTTTTCTAGGGGAATAATTTTTGCAATTCTTTAAACAATGTATTACCTCCTTTTTTGATGTATACTTGACAAAGGTATTTTCTCATTCTGTAAGCTGTTTCTTCTCTCCAATGACGATTTCCTTTGCTGTGTAAAAGTTATTAATTTCATTTAATACCATTTATCAACTTGGGGGGATATTTCCTGAACTATTGAAATCCTTTCCCAAAATTATTGTCAGTAATTGCTCTTATACGTGTTTGCTCTGTTTTTCTTCAGCACATTCAAGGCTTCACATCTTAGAGTAAGCTTTTTTTTTTTTTTTTTAAACATTTTTAGTCTAGTTCAAATAGATTTGGGGGTATATTGAATGATGTAGATTTGATTGTATTATTATGAATAGGCCCATCTTCCTTTGTCAACCCCATTTGTCAAGACGCTCTTTACCCCAAAGCAGGTTTTCCAACGTCTCTGCTAAATTGAAGTGACCTTCCTTTCACTGAGTGGCTTTCTTCCTGGCTCTGTTCTGTGTCGTTTTTCTGTGTGTCTATTTGTGCTTCGGTACCATGCGATTTCTGTTACTTACGGCTCACTAGCATGACAGACATTAGGTATCGCGTGCCGTTTTTGGTGCTATGCCTCGCTATCAGTATTGAGGTCAGGGATTGTGACACCTCTTGCATCCTGTTTGTTTAAGACTTTTGCTTTGATGATTTGAGGTTTTTGAGCTTCCACGTTAATTTTAGGATTATTTTCTCTAGTTCTGTGAAGAATGCCTTTGGGATTCTGTGGTAGATTTTGTTGAATCTAGGGAGAGTTTTCTGTAATTTAGCTGTCTTCACAATTTTAATTCAACCGATTCATATAAATGGGGATTTTCCACCTTTTGGTATCTTCATTATTTTCCCTTAGTTTCTTTAAATTTTCATTGTAGAAATATTTAACTTTTTTTATTAGTTTAATTTTTGGATATTATATTTTTAAACTATTCAGAAGGGGAACTGTTGTTCCTAAATTCTTCCGCATCAATTTGTTACTATTGCTATGCTTTAAAGCACCTAATTTTTAAAAATGTTTTTTGTGTCCTGGCACCTTGCTGAAAGTGTTTATTTAAGATTTATTTGGTGGAATAACTAAAATCTTAATTATAGCATAGTCTCATTTTCCAAATAGAAGTAGCTTGACTTCTTCCTTTTCTGTTTGAATCTCTTATTTATTTCCTTTGCTTTATTACTCCAGTGAAAACTTTGAGCGCAATATTAAATGAGAGTGGAGAATGTGCTCCCATGGGTCATTCTAGATTTTAGAGGAAATGCTTTCATTATTACTCCATTTGCCGCAGTGTTGCTGTGGGCTTGCCATAAATGGATTTTAGTATGTTGAGATAAGTTCTTTTAAGTTCTAGATTCTTCAGTTCTTTAAAAAATGATTTACTATTGTTATTCTTTGTGTCTGAGTGTATTGCCTGCATGTATGTGAGAGCACCCGTGCCGTGCGATGCCTGCTGAGGTCAGAAGAAGGCTTCTGATCCCCTGAACCTTCAGTTAGAAGCGATGTTGGGAACTGAACCTGTGTCCTCTGCTAGATTAGCCAGTGTTCCTAACTGCTGAGCCGTTTCTTCAGCCACTTCTTTCCCGAATACTGAACTTTTACATGAGGCTTTTCTATGTCTACTTGGATATTAATATGATTTCTGTCTTTTTCTATTTATATTTTGTGTTACCATCATTGATTAGTGAATATTAAAACATTGCATCCCTGGGATGGCCTACTTGGTCTTGATATATAGTCTTTACAAGGTAATCTTGAATTAGGCTTGTAAGTATTTTATAGAGAATTTTTATATTTATATTTAGAGGAAAATATTTCTAAAGTTGTCTCTTTTTTTGTTTGGTCTCTCTCCATTTTGAAGGTCACGCTAATAATGTCATTCTAATATTGGCTTTATGTAATAAATTTGGTAATGTTTCTTACATTTCTATTTTGTAGAACATTTTGAGAAACACTGGTGTTGACTTTTTCTTAAAGATTTGGTAGAATGCAGCACCTAATCTCTGTAGTTGTCCACTTTTCTTTGTCAGGAGACTACTACTTCTTGAATCTTGTTTCTTCTTGTGAATCTGTGTCCTTGTATCTTATTGGTTTAATTCTTTTTCTTTTCTATATTTTACTTTTAAGCAATATGAACTTTCAAAATATTTCCTAAGGCTTCTCTGGATTTCATTGGCACAAAATGTAAAATCTCCTTTTCTATCTTTAATTTTTAATTTTTCTCATTTTTGCTTGTATATATAGTGTGATGTATGTTTTCATACATGACAATATGTGTGTATATATGAATAAAGTCTTATATTAATGTTAAGGATCATCTTCAATCCTCCTTTTACCTTGATTCAATGAGGTACTCCGACAGAATCAAACCCACAGGTCTCTGAAATGACATGTTTCCCTAGCCAGTCATAAGGCAGAAAGTCATAGGAATTAGAATATCTCTCTCAATAAAAGCCTTAAATACCAGTGTGTTCAGTTTCCTGTTTGAAAAAAGAGATTGGATAAAACAAACAAACAAACAAAACATTTATCTAATTCCTCTGAGAAATGTCTTTAACTGGCAGAAAGTCTCAAAAGGCAGTAGTCAAATGACTGAAGGGAACCTTTTAAGCATATAGAAACTGAAAGCAAGCTAGCATACCCTTCTGCTCTCAGATGGAGAGAGATTGGTCAGAAGAGATAAAGCAACAGCATAATAGAAAAAGAACAATCCCCCAAGAAGGTATAAAATGATTCATAAACAAGCCAAATGTTAGGTCTTTCCATTAGGAAAAAATAAATAGGCAAAACCAAAAAGTCATGAAAGGTAAATTGAACTTAATACAGTAATTGTGTAATATTTAAACTCTTCTCCTATGTTTAGATATGCAGTTCAAATTACTTTTTGTGATGAAACATAAAGGCAAACTATATCATCAATCAAAAGGATTTCACAGATATCTATGTAATGCTATAAGATGCATATAATATTACATGAGGTTTATACATTACATAAGTATTATATACATTATATGTTATATACATCATACATCATATAATGTATATATACTGAATACATTCATTATATATTATATGCATTCTATATTATATATTATATATATTGTATAGTATCTACCTATAGACAGGTATATAGTACGTGCTTTAGCCCATGAAATTGATCACATTATAGGTCTCCATGAAAGTTTATCAAAGTAAGAAACAATTTAAATCATTACATAGAGAAATAAAGCTAAAATCCACAGTGACAGTGGCTCATTTAAAAAAATCAAGAATTAAATAAAAGTAAAATAAAATTGAAATGAGGCCACAAATTACCAGAATCAATGGAAAATAGCTTAGTCAGATCTAAAGGGAAATTGTATAGATATACATCTTACATTAAAAATCCAGGGACTTAAGAAATGGCTCAGCAGTTAAGAGTATTCACTGCTCTCCCGTAGGACCTGGGTTTGGTTCCCAGAAGCCACATGGTGGCTAACAACTGTCTATAACTCCAGTTCCAGGGAAGTGGATACCTTCTCCTGCCCTCAATGAGCATTACATGACATGGGTACACTTACAAACATGTAAGTAAAACAATCACACACATAAAATAAATAAATTTTTAAAAGAAAGAAAACTCAAGGAGATCTCTATATTGATGCACTTCAAGCCATTAGAAATACAAGGACAAGCCAAGTCCAAATGAAGCAGATGGTAAAAAATAATAAACATAGGATTGCGACTTCGTGAAATGAGGCTGTAGTTCTTTTCTATAGTTGTTTTTCTCCTCCTCTGTAAGTATCAGGGCTGCTGATCACTGTGTGGCACACGCCACACTCACTCCCTGTGGGGATCTGGTTACTGAGCAAGGCAAGCAACTCCTGATACCCTAAAGGGATGGCAGGTGTCTGACCTGCTCTGCCTGATGTGATATGAATCTTCCTTTCCCCCACCCCAGACCAGAACCAGGTTTTTGGGTTTCGTTTCCTCATTCCTGAACTTCCACAACCTTCCTGCCTTTACCCCAACACCCCACCTTTCCCGCCTTCTATAACGGTCAGAGAGGCTTCCCTATATAAGCCCCTGCATTGGCTCTAATAACCGAACTACCCACCGACGTAGTCTCCCGGGAGGGAACTCCTCCCGCCGCACTCTGAGCCTCCTGAGGTCCCGTTCCATCGTCCTCCATTCTCTGGCATGGCTGGAGCACAACAGCCGTGCTGGAGATGGAGACGCACCCACAAATGGCGCCCACTTATCTTCACATAGATGGAACTGGTAAAACAAAGGCCTATGGAGCCAGGGGCTCCTCAAGCCCATGTGATCCCCCTGAGGAACAAATACTCTACTGACCTTAAGAATCAAATTAAGTTGGTTTGTTTGGGCCAAATTATATGATCTTAAACACCCAAAAGAAAAGTATAACCAAAAAATTAAAATAATTAGTATGCTTCTTTAAGACTATAAGGAATTACACTTCTCAGACATTAGGTTTAAGTCTATATAAAATGTTATTTATACAATTTCTCACTAATGATTTTGTTCTTAATAAAAAAATGCCACTCAGATATAAGACTTCAATTCTTGGCCTACCTCAACACTGCAGTGCATACCTGTGGCCAAGAAAGGCAAGCCCACCATTGTTCTAACCCCAAAATTAAATAATTTCTTTTCTCTCTTTATCTAGAAGCCATTTGGGAGGGAACTCACCCTGATTCTAGCCACTCCAGCTATCAAGGTGCCTGAAAACAAATCCTGACTTCAAGACTCTCAAGTTCAGCCTTGGCAGTCAAAAAGAAAAACAAAGAGGAACCCAAAAGATGGAAGCCTTTGAAAGTCCTTAAGCAAGAAATTCTAATGGACTTTGAATTGGACATTTGAACTCTTCCCTGTTGTGACTATTTTAATTTCATCTTCCAGGGACCAGTCAAGGACTTTCTTTTCCCCTACAGCTAACAGTTATGCAATTCAGGGGTCTTTTAGTTAGACTCACTGAAGGGGTACCCCTATTGCCACAATCTACGACCCTATTCAGCCTTGAAGAAGCCAGAGCGGTCAGCGCCCTGATTCCCTATTGGCAATTAGGGTGACCTCTTCAGAGGGTGGTGTGATGAGAATAGGAGGTAGAATTTGGCTAGGCAGTTTAGGGTAAAAAGACCCCAAAAGACCAAAAACTGTCCTTGTGTCCTTCAGCAGCCTACTCTATATCAAAGGCCAAATATGTCTAAAGTATTTGGGGGCTCTTATCTAATTCCTAAAAGATTTTAGGGTTACCTCTTCAAAAGGGGAACGTTAGAGAACAAACAACTAACTGAGAGACTACAAATTATCTCACTTATACCTTTCATAAACTCAAAAATGAACTTAAAACTTAAAAATTATCCCCCCTGGTTTGCCAATCCCCTCATCGCCTGGCTCCTCCCTTTACTGGGCCCTTATATACCTCCCCATTATATATATAAAAAAAGGGGGAGATGTGGGGATCTGGTTACTGAGCAAGCCAAGCAACTGCAGATACCCTAAAGGGATGGCAGGTGTCTGACCTGCTCTGCCTGATGTGATATGAATCTTCCTTTCCCCCACCCCAGACCAGAACCAGGTTTTTGGGTTTCGTTTCCTCATTCCTGAACTTCCACAACCTTCCTGCCTTTACCCCAACACCCCACCTTTCCCGCCTTCTATAACGGTCAGAGAGGCTTCCCTATATAAGCCCCTGCATTGGCTCTAATAACCGAACTACCCACCGACGTAGTCTCCCGGGAGGGAACTCCTCCCGCCGCACTCTGAGCCTCCTGAGGTCCCGTTCCATCGTCCTCCATTCTCTGGCATGGCTGGAGCACAACAGCCGTGCTGGAGATGGAGACGCACCCACAACTCCCAGCTTTCCTCTCTTCCTCTGTTCTTCTCATGAGCTGTATTTTTTCTAGGCTCTCCTAGAGAAGACTGTCCTCGTTTTCCCTCTGCAAATAGTAGTTTTTATGCAACTGTCTGCGGTACTTCCATACTTGATATGAATCACCTTATTTTGGGCTTCTATAAAAATGTTCTATTTGCTATATCAATTTTCTAGATATAACAGTCTTATCTGGCATTTATTCATTTTCTAGGTTTAAAATATATCACTTATATTGAATGTATGTGGATGATAAGTCTAATTTTACTCTACTGTGTTTTCTTTAGTAAATAATTTCATGTTTCCTTTAATATCTTCTAATGTTGTTAACAGTTTTGTGGATTTTCTTTTTAACATCTAGACTCTGAAATCCTATGGATACTTTCTTCTCTGATCATATTTATTTGAGATTCCAACTTTTTCCCTTATATTTGCTAATCCAATTCTTTCTCTAGGTTTGGGAAATTTTCTTCTTTAATTTCATTGAATGAATATTGTATGTTATACTATCTCAGCTCCTTCTATGCTATGAATTTTGTGGGTTGATCTCTCCAACATACATGAGACTTCCTAGGTTTTTTTTTTAATGCTCACCTTTTTCTTTATTTCTAACTGGATGTTATCATTTTGATCATGTACTCTATATCTGAAGGTTATTCTTTTGTTAGTCTTGTCTAATGATGGTGCTTTCAATAGTGTTATTTGATTTGATTGATTGACACATTTCTTTCTAATATTTGTTTGATTCCTTCTTGTCTCAGTTTCTGTGTTTGGTACCTGGGATATGTCTAAGTGGTAAAATACTTGCCTATCCTGCTTGGAGCCCCAAGTTCAATCCCCTGGATGACCAATTCTATAAGCTAGACATCGGGGATTTTTTGTCTTTTTTAAATCACTTCCTTATGCTACATATCACTTTTCTGCATGATAATGAGAGTTAGATCATTATAGCTTAATGCACAAAAAATTACTTTATCAAGACTGGCTGTATTTGCTGGATGAAGTTGGGCTCTTTTGCCTCTTTTTTCTCTCCGGCAAGTATTTAAGACCATTGAAATATTGTGCACACAGGGTGGCTAGAAGATCAGCTTTCACTGAAAACTTCACTTTACTCATTGACTCTTTGTTTTCCACTCAAATCTGTTTTCTGCTCTACCATGAAACTATGATGTTTCCAAAGGGAGAAGATCTTTCTACAAAATTAGCTCAAGGAAATTAAATATAATATTGTTAGTATAATAACAATTTATCGTAATAGGCTTTTGCCTAAAGTAGGGTCAAACAGAATGACTCAGATGTTACAATATTAAAACAAGATGTGATGGGAAAACATAAATGGATATCTTGAGACATAAAACATTACTTAAAAATCATAGAAATCACATTTTCCTTTGCATCACTGCTTCTAATCTTCATTCAGTTCAATTCAATTCATTTTTTTGAGTGATCCTTTGAAAGTTTATTAAAATCCAACATGTCAACTTATTTTCTCAAGTTGTTTGATGGTGATCATCTGATCAGAATAAAATTAAATTCTGTATCTCAAAATGTCCCATGATGTGATTGCATGCACTCTGACATGGTCAGCTACCGTTTGATCCACTCTTTGCAGCTCCATGTGCTTTAGCAAAGAACACTCACAGCCATGATCTTTATACCAATAGTCCTTCTGCCGGGGGTTAGTTTTTAATCTAGATATACGGCTTACTTTTATTTTCTAATGTATACATTCAAATGCTAGCACTGTACAAAGGTGGTCCATCTGCACCCCATAATGCCAAAAAATTACCAAGAAGTGTTTTTCTCTTACAGAAAATAATGGTACAGTGTTTTCTATTGTACTTAAAAAAATAGTACTTTTATTGATTCTTTGAGAATCTCATACAACATATTTATTTAATATTTTCTTGAGCTTTTTTACATTTCATACACAGTTCTTAATCAAATTTAGACTCCTTTACCCACATGTACACGCACACACACACACACACACACACACACACACACACACACATACAGACCAGACCTTATGCATTCTACAATACATGTTAAGCTCCATCTGGTCAAGCATTTGTACCAAGATGTCCTTCAGTGCAATTCATTCATTGGAGTCTAGTAAGTTAAGCTATGGCAGGCCAGCCGCACATTTCCCTCAATCTACTGGGCCCTTGTCTGACTTGGCATGGCTCTTGTGCTGGATGCTACCACTGCCTCAAGTTCACATGAGCAAGTCTCCATTGGCCTGAAATTTTCTGTTTTCCTATGTTCATGGACCAACTGTGGCTCTTACAGTCTTTCTGTTTTCTCTTCTGTAATGGTTCCATATTCATGGGAAGGTGAGGTTTAATACAAGAGTCCTAACTAAGGAAACAAACTCTGTAGTCCCTTATTATCTAAAACCTATCTGACTATGACCTTCTGTGTGCATCACACTCTGTTGTACAAAAAAAGTTCTGCTGGTGAGAGTTAAGGCATGCATTAGTAGTCTCTCCACACCCTGTTCCACCATGTTCCATGAGCCTTAGGTGTAGAAATTCTACAGTGGATATATTACCTAGGACTGGACATATCTCAGATGAATATTTTCTATGTATAACCACCTTTCACCCTGTACAAAAATCAACTCCAAATAAATCAAAGACTTCATTATAAAATCTGAAATTCTGAAACTGCTAGAAGAAAACATAGGCAATAACTTACAAGACAGGGATTTAGGAAAGGACTTTCTAAATTGAATATCAGTTCCCCAGGCATTAAGATCAACAATCAACAAGTGGGTCGTCATTAAGCTACAAAGCTTTTGTACAGCAAAAGAAACCACCAAGAAAGTAAAGAAGAAACCAACTAAGTGGGATAAATTCTTTACCTGCTATACATGCTACAGAAGAATAATATCCAGAATATGCAAAGAACTCCAAAAACAGAGAAATGAGAAAATAAATGATGACAATAAAAAGATGGGTTAAGGACTTGAGTAGAGAGTTCTCAAAACACAAAGTATTCAATATCCTTAATTAGGGAAATGCAGATAAAAGTCATTTTAAGATTCCATCTTACCCCAGTCAGACTAGCTAAGACCAAGAGAACAAAAGACTTCAATACTGGCAAGGATGTGGAGGACAGGAGGGACAAGAGAGGAGAGGAGGAGAGTGGGACATGCAGGAGGTCATGGTGTGTGGGGGTGTGTGAGGGATGGAGGCAGGTGTTATGAGGATGTGGGATAATGGGAGGTGCATGGACTGGGAATGGCAGAAGGGGGTTAGACAGGAGGCTGATTTGGAGAGGAGAGAATAATGGAGCTTAAATGGTGTGGGAAGTCAGAGGGAATGGTGTTTGCTCAGGACCCCCTGAGAAATACACATATGGTGAGTGAACATTAGTGCATGTCCATACTTGATGGCTCCATGTGGAGGAGCACAGTGCCAGAAAGGAGAGACCTTTCTTTGAGTGGTTGAGTCCAAGACACTCCCCAAATATCCGAGGCTATTTTCAGCCCTTGGTTATCACCTAAAACTAAAAGGCAAGACCCTATTGCTGAAGATAGGACATATTTCAGACAGAAGAATTGGAGTAACGCATCAGGAACTGACCTGGAACCCTTCTCCTTGAAAACTAACTCTCATAGTTCTAGGGAATACTGTGCAAACTGCTAAGGGAGAAAATCAATCAATGCTCCACTCCAGTCCCAATGCCTAACAATCATATCACCTGGCACAGCAAACTACCTCTACTGGTGCAATAATGACACTGTTATCTTGGGGAGGGGATCAGTAGTTATCTAATTGGACTTAAAGTCCTTACAAAGGGATGGAACTCATGGGTAGCACTATAATTACAGACAAATATATATGGCTGGAGAGGTCATCAATCCCAGAGAAAACCGTATCTCTAGACAAATGAAATTTCTTACAATATGCTAAATATGGATCATTATATGTACAGAAAAAATATATCATATACTGTTCTTCAAAGAAGCTTCTTTCTGCAGCAGATGTAGGATACTGCAGAGTTCTACAGAACTTTTTGAAAACTCATTTTTTACAACATTTTAGTTAACATTGCATGATTCAGAGACTCTGCCATACCACAGCTGTATAAAAGAAGAATGATTTTATTAATGTAGATGTACATAAGTTTCCTAATGCACATGGTGAAGGTGACAAAATCTTCAATTTACCTGGGCTTGGTGGCACATGCCCTTAATACCACCACTCACAAGGCAAGGACAAATGGATCTTTATGAGATCAATTCCAGCCTAATCTATATATCAAGATCTAGAGAGAGAAGCTGTTAAAAAAAGTAAAGCAACAATCCCTTCAACTTATTAGGGCTGCTAAAATATTAAATGACCAGTTTCTGAGAGTTTATTCCTAATAACGCTATTTACTGTTGTTAGAAAATTATTTCTTTCCTCTAATCCTCATTATATTCTAACATCCCTTTAGGAAAGGAATTCTATATATAATTTTCTGCTGTTTGCATCACTAGGTGCTAGAAATGATGCCTACCACTAAGCAATTATTAAATAAATATTTACCAGGCTGGAGAGATTGCTCAGTGGTTAAGAGCACTGGTTATCCTTGTAGAGGATATGGGTTTAATTCTCAGAACGCGCATGGCACCTAACAACTGTCTCATTATTCCAGTTCCAAGGGATCCAATGCCCTCCTCTGAATTCTGTGGCCACTGCATGACATGGGCGCACTTAAATACACAAAGCCAATACACTCATATGCATCAAATAAAATTAATAAATAAAAAAAAAATTAAAGAATCAAATTTGATAAATTAAAAAATATTAAGTAACTATTAGGAAAATAAGACATTTCATTTTTAAGTCAAATAGTAACTCAGCTATCTACACACAGAAGGTCTTTATTTCAACAACTACAGTTAAATAAACCTCAATTCAGAGTTTTCACACAATTTCTCATTGATATTGTCATCAGGAAGGGCAACATTTCTGTGAACAGAAGGTAGAGTCAGTTTCATAAGGAAAGGCAAATAGTGGAATATAAGTTTGACTAGACAGCCTGCCATCATGCACGGAACAGTGAGGAGTGGGCTTCCTGGTTGCACACTAATGTTACCTGATGATGTCTTCATTTGTTTGATACAAAAGTAATGGAGCAAATTGAGAACCAGATAGCAGACAAAAGGAAGACTTGAACTAAATAAATATTTGTGAAGCCTTCTGAGCTATTTTTGTGAGAATACAAGGAAGTTCTACACTTGGGAGTTAGGAAATGAAGGATTCTGCCAAAAATGGAAGCTTAAAACAATATAATGCAAACACAGTGGTCATCAGAATGCTTCTCAGAGGGAGGGCGTCATCGTGAAAGTGAGACTGGTATTTGGAGAAATCTAATCATAAAGAAATAAATGTATGAACATTATTTCAACATTGCTAGTTTTGATTGAAGAATTTCACTTTGTTATAAATGGCACAGTTTGCAGAACTACAGCTATGATTACATTTGTGTCTAATCTCAAAGGGGCAGTATAAAAATAATCACAAATGTTATATTTATGGTGGACATTGTTAGTATTTGTTTTTCTTGTCTATTTTGGTTGATTTTACTATTCTTTCTTCTAGAAAAGTAGTTTATATAATGTATTACTGTCTGAAGACAACAATAATATGATCAAACTCTTCTCAAATTCAAGACTTAAAGTAAAATTAAAAGTTTGTTTTGGTTGTAAAATAAAATATAAAATTTTAGATCTCTTTGATAGAGTATCTTTTTTAAAATGTAAAACGTTGTACTAAGGTTGATCAAGGTACAACCCTCAACCTTTTGCTCAAATACCACACGAGCTCATGGTTTCTTTAGCATTTAAGTTTTTAGTTCTCTATGGACTTATCAATATGAAAATATCCTTATGCTTTAAAGATTATTTTCTATACCCTTGAAAATAATATAGATTATAGATAAAGGATGATAGAATTAGATAGATGGTTTACAGACACATAGATAGATAAGTAGATAGATGGATGAGAGATAGATATCTGAAGTTCCAAGAAACATAAGGGAATTATTGGGTAGCTGAAATGAAGCCAAACTTGCTGCTCAGTTTTCTCCAGTAGAAAGGTAGGAGGAGAAATAAAAGAATGTACAAACTGACATTCTGAGTGACTGAAGGGGAACTTAGCAATAACTCTGAGTAGTCACTAGAAACAAATGCCATTCAGGAAATTATCTCTTTTCAAAATATTTACTTTCCCTTTTGTTCTTGTTCTTACTTTTGTTTTTGAGATGGGTTTCACACTTTGTAGCACGCTCTGTCCAGTAATTCACTATGTACCCCAGGCTAGTATTGAACTTTCAGTGAT
Organism: Eospalax fontanierii; assembly: GCA_035773235.1. Lineage (NCBI taxonomy): Eukaryota > Metazoa > Chordata > Mammalia > Rodentia > Spalacidae > Eospalax > Eospalax fontanierii. The sequence continues at coordinate 24,992,172 of CM069538.1, read as the reverse complement.
TATAATGACTCAGCCAGTTGAGTGTACACATTACATACATGAAAAATCACTCCTAGCAGAATAATGACATAAATAGTAAAATACATTATGCACACCAGTCATGGCATGTAAGTGACAGTCCTGATTTTTTGTGGGAGCCTGTAGCAAAATGTTTATCTTATGCATTTCTCAGTTATAAAAAATCAGGGTATTCATATTTATTCCTGGAAACACAATAGAGAATTATGGTTTCTATCTAACCATATTCAGAAATTCTGACAAAGTCGTCTCACCTTGATTAGTAATGAACCTCAAAGTCAGAACCTTAAAATCTGAGCAGTTTTGTCATATTAGAAATGTTATTTAGACAAGCCAGAAAAGGATAAGAATTAAGCACTTTGTGTCAACTCTGTATGGACAGAGAAATAACGTGAAATCATACATAATGAAACTTCTTTTTGCCAAGGTTGTTGAGAATACAGTTCTTTTGGATTTAAATGATTTTCTAGAAAAAAATTATTTTCTATATAATCTATCAGCTACAATGAGACATGATCACATTCCTTACTTATGAAAACTAGAAAAAAAGCTCAAGTCCCTGTTTCAGATGTAAAATACAACATGTGATATTGCCAGCCTGAATAAAACTACTTGAGATTTGTTGAGTGGGCATCAAATAAGATACATTTAAAAAATTAATTTTACATATTCATCTAATCTATTTCATGACCAGTATCATATTCAATAACCCTATCTTTTATAATTCTCACTTAAATTACAGTAATAGCATCAATTAATGTTTCTGCCCCACAAAAGAAGGAATGAGTTTTAATATGAACATTAATGTCTCTAAGCATTGAGGTAGATATTAGAAAAGGAACATCACACAAAAAATATAGATGATACTTTTCCTCTAGAATTTCAAAGTATTTTAATTTATTTGTATGAGATTTTTGTCCACATGTATGTATAGACATGTATGCATGCAATCCCTGCGGGTGCCAAAAACTGGCAATGGATTCCCCGGAATTAGAGCCACAGACAGTTGTTAGCCACCATGTGAGTACTGGGAAACAAACATAGAGCAGCCGGTGCTTATAACCACTGAGCCATCTCTACAAACCCCAAAATGGTAAAGATGAATCTTGTTTCTTTGTTTGGGTTTGCGAGTTTGTGTTTGTTTTGATTTGTTTTTGAGACAGAATCTAACTATGTCACCCCGGCTGGCCTTGAACACTCTGTATGTAAGGGGCTGACCTAGAACTCACAGAGATTCATTTGCCTATGCCTCCCAAGTACATGGATTAAGGGTGTACTCCATCATACCTGGCTTTTTCCCCCTATATTTCAGTTCAGAGCTGTGATAAAGCAGAGAGAGAAAGCTATGTAGAACCTGGATAGTGTATTCTGAATGAACATTTCTGGGGAGAGTGTCATTCATTCATGTAGAACAGTTTTTCTGATCTTATTCCTAATAAGGATCATGCAGCTTGTGCACATAGGAGCAAATGTAAACACATGGAAGTAATGAGGATATCATGATTCCATTGTTTATTGTCTATTCATAGTCCACCAGAGATAAATTGTTTTTGCTAGTTTTACATCAAAAGAAATACAGCTAATGTTAGAGCTTTCTTTAAGATATTAATAAATCCAATGAAGTAACATACTTGATTACTGTCATGAACACATGCGTAATTCTAAAACCAACACTGAGTATCTTCACTGTTACCCATGTGTAGATTTAGGTGAGATTGAAATTGATATTAAATTCTAACTAAGATTTATCAAAACAGGAGCTTCATTATTTAATGAATTCTCAATGAACCACAGAATTGGACAGTCTTAATGTTCTCTAAAGCAATATAAACAACAATAAATCTTACAATGTCTATGTAGCAAATCTTATGTGGAGATTACAAAATTTAATTGTAAAGATACAAAATCACTTCTGAATTATCTAATACCCACTTTCATCTTCAACAATAATGCTAACCTTGGAAAATCATTTAGACATCAAACATGGAAAACAAGTTAAAGCTTGATTTCATGATATTCATTTAACTGAAAAAAATGCCACCACAGTAATTTGTACACTATTTTCTTGTGTGGTTAGTTTAGAATGTATTTGGCAATAGTGGCATATCAAATACATACTCAATATTCCATATTTATGTACGCCAATTGAAACATGGTTCTTAGAGATGGTAGCTTCCTGAGATAAATTTTTGTTCAACAGCAATTAAAGGTAAACTTTAAGAACAATAAAATCATAGATCAGTATATTTTCATCCATTGTCTTACTTCTTGACTTCTGAGCACAACTTATGATTTTCTGTAGGATATCTTGTTAAAATAGAGATGGATGAATTCAGCATAGTGTAAGACATTGTTTCTTAGGGTAAGTCATTTAGGCTACATATTAATAATGATAAATACTTGGAAATTTATCTCTGTTAAAAACTTTTCTTCCCCATAATGTGTGGAGGATGTGCCTTTTGGTTGACTGGATTGTGATATGGAAGTTATTAGAACCCTGTTCAGCTAGACTTGTTTTACCAGTATTTAAAATAGCTGGTGATCTGAGCTTGCTTCCTATCATCAACAGGTTAAAGACATGAGAGAGCATCAAAAGGCGAATCTTTTCTTCTTTGAAAGGAAACAAATTTTCTTTAAGAAAAATCAGTCACGTTGGTATTCTTTGAGTGTATTCTGTCATCCTGTCTATACTGCATAGGAGAAACAAAATTGTACGTGATCAGAATTCATAAATTTTACAACAAACAAAAGACATCTTCTTTGACCCAAATAGGTTTTAAGCTGAGAAAAAAATGATTAAATTTAAAGGACAGTTTTTAAATTAACCTATGGAACCTAGAAATCCAACCAAAAAGTATTTAACTGAAATAGGCTTTGCCTGAAAATACGGGCACCATATATCTAATAGCAACAATGCTATATCAGGATTAAATAATTCAAAGTTGTTAGTTATTATATACTAGCTTTCATGTTCTGATTTTCACATATAGCTTGCTCTTCACCTTAATAAGTAAGAGATTTTACTAACTGTTATATTTACTGCTAGGTTTCTGCTCAGCTGGAGGCTAGGTATTTTGAGGACAGGAGTTTTACCATATTTATTATCTTAACCCCAGAATTCAATATGAAGTGTCTCATAAATTATATGCCAAGTACACATTTCTTGGTTTTGAATTTTAAATTGAGTTTAAAAGGAAATGTATCACAGGATTAGATCTATGAAATTGACATAGTTATTGTATAACTATGCTGTATTTGTAATTGGCTTTCAGTAATATCATACAACCATACAATTACTGAAGGATTTTATTATATAAAACAGGATTGACTAAACACACAGCTTTAAAACAGGAATCAAGCAAAGGACAATCCATCTCTCTCTAGTAGCTGTGTAACGACGCCTCAGACCTTCAGTTCCTTTGCTCTCCTGACTATCTAAGATCTCATTCGCCATTCTCATTCTGATCCTGGTTGTTGAGGTAATTGGCAGATTTCTTAGAAAAGTTGCCCTTCTGTCCATAAACCTTCAATTCTCCCATAGACGTGAAGAGAGTAGGGCTTTGCAAAAATGTCAAGCTAAGAAAATTCAAGAGAGCTAACAGCTCTTAGAGAACAAGAGTGCAGAATATCCAATTATTATTCTCTGAATTCTCTTCCTGGAGAATGTCAATCAAAGTCTCCAGATGGACTGCAGCAGCAATACAAAATGACCAGTTTTATAATACCAAAATCATCTGTGATATATTCACATGTGTATCTGAATACTTTCTGGTGCTAAGTTCATAATCATTTAGTAAAAGTAATGAACAAAAGAAAAATCTCTTTGATCCTTTTATACATGAGATACTTAAAGCTAATGAAAATAAAATATCCAAGGGGGCCTTCTGTAGGATTGTACCTACAGAGTAGACAGTGTAACCCTGTTGAAAACCTGAAGGAAACGGTTGTCACAGTTCCAAAGTCTTACTTTAGCAAAGTGTTCCTAAGAAATAACAGAAAAATTACTCTAGAGAAAGAATGTTTAGTTTGTTTATTGTGACAGGAATACCAAGACTTTTGAAATGACAATATGATGAGAGTTATAATATGTTCATCAACATCTAACCTCTTGCATTTTGTATTCAGGTTTTGATTCTGGGACAAGCACTCTCATTTCCTGTTTTAAGTGGGTCCAAATTTTATTATCTGAACAGTTGCATTCATGAAACAAGACAACTGTTCCTAAGGATTTTTATTACTAGCTTGGTATGTTGTAAACCTTAAGTTTTACATGTTTGTCTTATGTAGGCTATCTCTAATATTATACTAAATAAATGAATTTTAAATTAAAAAAATAAACATGACTTGCTGAATTAAAACATTACAAAAGGTAGGGACATCTGCTATGATATGGTGACAGTCCTGCAAATTCTGGTTCCTGAATATGTTTTACAATGTTGCTAAGAATATACTTCTCAAAATATTTAATGTAAAGGAATTTACTTCTAAGTAATGTTTAAAATCATATTTTAGTGAAAAGACAATTTTCTTATTATACTAAATGTATTAAGGAGATTTACCTTGTATCTAATTATAAAAATAGACATGACTTGATACATTTATTTCCATTTATGTAAATTCCCAAAGGCAAATGTTGCAGTTGGATTTTAAACATGCTTATTGCCAGCTAAATCAGTAGTTGTCTGTTTCAAGCCAGTAAATAGGTCAAGGAGATTGAGAGTTTCACTTGGGAGTTAAAAATTGTAGCTCTGAGGACCATTAGGTAGGTAACTATTCCTCAGGTTAAATCCTAACGCAAGTTCTCATTTCCCTGAAGAAAGAGCTAATAGATAGCAGCTTAATAAATATGTCAGAAATAATTTTTAAATCCATAACTATCAAATTAGAAAACAAGTTCAAATAAGACAAGTGTAAGATATAACAACAAAATAAATAACATTTCCTACCTTCTTTCCTTGTGAGCTTTCAATTCTTACAATGAACATTGGTAGCCTTGAATATATAACTCTTTGAAATCATTAATATAAGCATGTCAAGAACCTGCCTATGCACTCTAAATTAATTGCTTTCTCCTTAGATAAAATAAGATCCTCTTAAAAGTTAATAAACAAAACTGTATTTACCTTGAACTGAAATTCTAAGTATAGTGTGATATTGGGGGGTCCCTATGCTTGGCGCCAGCCCGAGGGGATGAAGGGTCTCCACCTAACGGGGGTGAGTAGGTGGAGAATCAAAACACATAGACTCTGGGGGCTGAGTGAGAAGCATGCGGTGGCAAGCTGCTGCAAGATTATTTATTCAAGGAAATACAAGGGGTCTTACAGGTCTGGTTAGCCAATGGGGTGGGGCCTTATGGGGTGGGGTCCCGACTGCAGCCAATAGTAGTCTGTCTCCAGGTAGATCATCTCGGTGCAGGTACTTTCCAGATGCTGGGCAGAAGGAGGTCTCAATACTAGCCAAAGCAGAGCAACCGTGCCCATGGGAGCCATTCCTCTATTCCTTATAGCAGGTAACCTGGCTAAGGCCCATCCTGCCTTGTGCCCTAGAGTATAGTATTTAAATGCAATTTATCCAGTAACCTTTTTACTGTTAACTTTTACAGTTAAAATACTAGTGTTTGCTTTTAAATGTATCTAGAGTTTTAGAATGTCCTGAAAGAATCCTAAATTTAGTATGAATCAGGAAAAATATACAGAATGATAAGTAGGTATCCTCAGTTAATTTAGTGATGATACCATCTTTAATAGTATAGAATTATTTCCTGAATGTTTTAATCAAGATATGTTAATATTTTTTACACAGTTCTCACTGCAAAGCCCAGGCTGTCCTCAAGTTCTCTGTCTTCTTTCTCCTTCAGTTTCCATGTCCTGGGATTATAGGTATGTGATGCTTATGTAAGAATCACTCTTGCTATGCTGCTATTAAACATGTTTACTCAGAATTCCAAATAAATATTGCATATTAGCCTTCACATACTAGGGATGATACTACAACTGTATGACACCAGTGATTTTTTTTTCTATAAAGTAAATAATATTTATAGTATAATTTGTAGAATAATTTATCATGCAAACATTTCTTCAGGTCAATGAGATAGATCTGCTGACAATAGCACTTGGTTCTCAAACCTGTTGACCCGACCTTAGAACCCACATAAAGGTGGAAAAATCAACTCTACAAAGTTATCTATTGGCCCCCAGATTCACACAGTTTCATGCATGTTCCCAAACACATCAAATCTACACAGAATAGTAATAAAAATAGTGCTTTACTGTATCCAGCAAATTGAAAGGATTATGAACATCCATTCTCAGTTAATTCTGAAGACTGAAACTACTTTTCTGTTCAAAAGTTTGCTGACATCCTGAAGATGAAGAGGCCTCATAAATGTAGTCTTTCCCATCCATTGCATATAATGTGGGCAAGAATTGAAAAGTTTGCAACATGAAAAATATTAACATGGATGGTCTCCAACGGGGCATACAGTATTAACTTTCCTACCAATGGAGAAAAACGTGTGTTTTACCACTCAGCAGTTCCATTTAGCTTTTCCCTAATCTGACCAAACCCACAGAATTGCTACTGAAAATTGCTAGAAAATGAAGAAATGTAAGAGAGTTATCTGAATAATTTAGTTCAGTCTGGTTTGAACTGGAATGGAGTCACTATATAATGCTTCTCTTTGCATGTGGATATGAATAGCTTCCGTGGTCTTAGTGCTACCACCTCTTCATATTGAACTACTTTCCATTTCATCTCTGTTTCCACCTTAGAGCTTTCATAAGCCTTGATATTCATGTTATCTTTATACCTTTAGAGGAGTAGATTTGTTCTATCTCCAGTATGCTATATGTGCATACCCCGAATGCTTTAAAACTACAAAGACAATGTTGCAAAGCAAATGAACAATAAATACTGATGGTTATTTATTTGATCAATGTTACCAGTTATTACAAATTTTATTAGTTACTATGAAATTCTAAGTTTTACTCCAATAGTTTACTTTAGAATTTACATTATCTGTCAATGTTTAAGACACGAAACATATATAAAATTATATTTGCAGTTTTGCTTTTATTTATTCGTCACTACACACACACACACACACACAAGTATGATAGATACTTCTGTGTACAATGTCCACTTTTTAATCAAGATGTTTCTTTAAAGTTTGAAGTATAACCCCAAATTAAGTTTTGGTTCATGTCATAAAACCAAATGTTTTATTATTATGGTTAATTAATATGAAATAGAATGAGACAATTAGGATTATAAGCAACAGCAGAAGAGTAACTGGATAAATTTGGTGATACCTTCCAACTTTAAACAGACATCTTGGTAAAGAAAATGGACATATCAATTTTCATTGAATGTTTGTCATTGCCAACAAAAATGCAATGTAAAAGTGAATGAATCCACTATCATTTTTATTGGCTTATCCACTCCTCTGTGGATCATTGTTGGTCTTTTAAGCTGAACAAATATGATACAGTTGATGAAAATTTGAAAATGACACAGTTATCTGCCAGCTGTGTTTGTACAATAGCCAAGTTATGGAAATGGCTGAGGTATACCATGAAAATTCAATAATTTTGCTTATTTTCTTCCATTTGAAGAATCTAGGTTAATGTATAAGATCACTCACTGTGAATAAAGAGTTAGCCAGTTGATGGGGGGCTAAGAAGATGAGTTAAGATGACTATGAGCAAAGTACATGCAGTGCAAATATGAAAATGTCACCATGAAGCTCATTTGTACAATGAGCATATAGTATAATCTAACCAAGTAAACATATATAGATTTTGTTTCTTAAAATATGCTGAAACCTTTATCATTTCTACTGGACTTAACAATTTTACTCTGCACATTTTGCGTATTCAAATAAAAGTCCATGCTTCACTCTGTGTGCACAATCTATGAGTAAAATTCGCCATGTGTGTACTACAAGTACAAAAGGCATAGGGGTTGTGCCATTGACACTCAGGGAAAACTGCATCCACCATAATGTGCCTCAGATGCCAGAGAGGTCCTCTATAGTTTGATGTTTAGTCTTAATTTTTAATTTGATAGAATTTAGAATCACCATGGAAAGTAATCTCTGAATATGTCTGTGAAGAATTTTCTAGATTTGGTTAACTGAGGTAGAAAAACTCACCCTAAATGTGGATAGTACAATTCTTTTGCCTTAATTCCTGGACTGACGGACTGTACCTTAAAAAATGTGATCTAAAATAAGCTCTTTGTCCTTAAGTTTCTTTGGTCAGTGTATTTTACACTGCAACAAAACAAGTGAATTATATATGAATTAACATCTTGGGATTTTGTCTTACATTTCCATAAGTTTCTTTTGCATGTAAACTCTTACGCTCATCATTTCCTTTTACCAAACTCTTCCTTAACTTTTTAAACAATAAAAGCTTACAGTCTATATTCACATTGTTTCTCTTAACATAATTCTAAACAGCCACTTAGAATTCCAAACTTTGTCTTCAATTTGGAATTTTATCAGCAACAAGTCTACAAACTACTTGCTTCAATGCATTTCACTTTAGGACTGAAAACTTTAAAATGCTTAATTTAAATGGTAAGAATAGAAAAAATAAAACATATAGCCTGGAAGTCTCCAATTGCTTAACAACATGAGGTAAAATTTGATGATGAGAAATGATGAACGAGGAATTTAAATTCGAAAAAAAACTTTCAGGATATGAAATGAAAAAACTTCCATGACAGTCCTGAGAGAAACATTATACCATGTAATCAGAATCATTCTGAAGAAAAATCCAAGCTTAATTATGGAAGTTACTGAATTATATTCAAATTTAATACACAATATTTGAGACTTTTCTATGGTAAAGTTATGACAATGATGTGGACATAGTGCAGAGCTGAGAGTTGGACAAGGAGAATAAAACTAAGAACATTAACCCTCTGTCAAACACCTTTTCAGTAAAGGCACACTTTCTTCCATTATTAGAATACTCTTTCTCTCTTGACAGACTTGTGGTAGTTTCTCTTGAGGTGAACGCTGTGCCAGTGACAGGGAATTCTCCATAGCATTCCAATAAGCTGTCGTTTTAATGCCTTAATACTCTCCTTAAAGCCCAGAAAAAAGGACTGGAGAGATGTCTCAGTAGTTAAGAGCAATGACTAGGCTTGCAGTAGGCCAAGTTGGGTTCCAAGCACCCATATGGCAGCTACAATAGTTCATAACTCCATTTCCATGGAATCTCATGCCTTTTCTGGCCTCCAAGGCACTGAGCACATAAGTGCACCCACATGCACGCAAGCAAACCTATCGTATACATAAAAAATAAAGCTTTATTTGTAATTCCAGAACCATCAGGAATAAGATATGATGAAATTGGAGGTAGAATGCATATCAAAATATTGGATAATGTGCCAAATAGTATTCATAGAAACCTGGAAATCTTGGTGATATTGAGTCTTAAGCATATTGGTTGGAACAAATGGGGTGAGTTACTACTTGACCATGCTGCAGGGGCTGAAAGAATATTGAACGTGTTACACTGAGAATTCTTTAATGTTTGTGTGACCCTGTACCCAAAACTGTCCTATTTGAAAAAAAAAAAAACTTGAGATAATAAGTAAACTTCTTGCTTACTGAAGAAGGTGTTTAAGCATGTAAGGATACTGAATGTGAAGAGGATTTCTAACTTAGGACCTGTTTTGTCACCCATCATGGTATCTGGAAAATTCTAGAGCACGTTTCTTTCTAACACAACTTTGAAAGACATATTGGGAAAGAAAATACTGCTCTCTTTATAATGTCCTCTAAAGATAATTCTCTGTGATTCCAGAGGTGATTACCATTCTTAATTGGGATCGTTAGTCTTCATTATCAAATTGATTGGATTTAGTATCACCATGGAAACATACCTCAGAATGTGTCTATAAAGGTGTTTTCAGAAAGGTTTAACCACAGAAGGAAGACCCACCTGAATATGGGAAGTACTGTTCACCGGCTTGAAGTCTAGTACTGAATAAGAAACAGAAATGCATTCAGGCTCCAGTATTCATCTTTCTCTGCTTCCTGATTTGATTATAGTGTGGACAGCCACCTCGTGCACGTGTTACCAAGTCTCCCTTGAAACAATGAGTTGTGCTTTACTGTAGTGAATCATAATAAACCCTTCCTTTCTGATTTCTCTTGGATTTTGTCAGAGCTTTGATAGAAGTAACTAATACAGTGATACATCCTTATAAACAAATATGCTGAACTCAAGGCCTGTTTTGTGAAAGGCTGAGGGGACAGATATGAAAGAGATCAAATGATAGCATGCACTAGGCTTACCAGAAAATCGGTGGTCATAATATAACAGGGGTGGGTGGGTACTGTCAAAGAACACTCAGAATGTTCTCATATATTAATATTTCTTTTTGGCTTCGAGACAGGTCTCATATATACCAGTTAGCCTCAAACTCACTAAATAGCTTGGCATTGAGCTCCTGTCCTCCTGCATCTGCCTCTCAAATGCTGGGATTATAGGTGTGCCATTTCATTAATGTTGACATCTTCAGTATGATATTCAACTCACCGTCTACATGGAGATATTTTTATAGCTTCATTTACTATACCATAAAGATAAAAAGCCCTTTTAATCAGTTATAGTCAAGCCAAATCACATAAGCAGTGTTGGAATGATATAGTTCCTGAACCCACAAGAAAATTTAAATTAAATTAGTTCAAAATCTCCAGTATTCCCTCTTCCATAGTTTTCTTTCATAATGTATTTGTCTTTCCTCAAAAAGAGCTCCCGACAGCAATTCACTGATGAAGAAAACATATAGGTCAGGTGTTGAAATATTTCTGGATGATATGGAAATATCCAAATGTGAACATTCTCTACACTGTAGATCATCATATGTGACCCTGAGGGACAGTGAAGGACAATAGTGCTTCCAATGGCCAGAAACTGAGTTTTCAATTTTATCTGCCAAACAAGATGAGCAGAAGGTGGATTATTGGATTACATAATTTTGTGACCAGATAAAAATGATTTGGCTGGTTGGTCAAAAATTTGAGAAAATGCACTTGAAAAAACACTGATGAGGAAATATCGTGAATAAGGGTTTATTTTAGCAAGCTACATGTAGAATGAGAGTAAGACTGTATTCTGAGAATTTCCTCATTAAGCAACACCCTGTGTCACCTGGAATAACTACCAGGTGGGACTGTTCTGTCAGTGTCATTAAACCTATTTCCCTAGCTTTTTCAACCTTACTTATCAAGCATCCTAGAAATCGTTCAGGCCACTCTTTGTATCACTAGTCCAGAGACCTATAGGTGTGATCTATCTGCCAAACCCAGCACCGTTAAAAGATAGGACTTAATGGGAGGTCAGTGGTCACAAGATAGCTAACTCTCTAAAGAGATCAATGTGTTGCTCATGGCATCCTGGATAGTTATTGTGAGAAGGTTATCATTAAGTTTGAGCCTGTCTGCTCTGCTTCCTGCCTCTCCAGGTTATTATTTCTCCCCATACAGCACAATACATTTAATGTTTAACCCTAAGTAGAGGCCAAGTCCGTTAGGTACGATCATATTTCAGACACTGAACATTTGGAATGAGCATCTGAATAAACGTGGTTTGGCATTCAATTCTATTACCATTACAGTGAGCTACATGGGAAAACTCTGTCTTATATGCTGAATTTTCTGCAAACTTATCTATTCTACAAATAACTTATAGCCTATAAAAATATAATGTTAACTGTCTGATATAAAATACTCATATTAAACTTTATCTAAGCTGAGCTTGGTGGCACAATTCTTTAATCCCAGAACTTGGAAGTCAGGTGAATCTCATTCAGATCCAGGCCAGTCTGGTCTACATAGCCTGGTCCAGGCAAGCTGGGGATACAGGGAGTCCTTGTCTCAAAAACAAAACCAAAAACCTTACCCATAATTACTTTCAGCTGCAGCAGAAGATATACTACATTTCCCTATATTAATGTTCTCCAAATCTTCCCATTTAACGTGAGATCTTTTCTTGACTTCAGGTTTTTATAATAAGGTTGCTTTCTACTCAGTAAAAATGGACTTTGGACAATGAATAATATAAACAATGGGGTTAATAATGAAAACACAAGTTATTAAGCCTTAAGACAAGCCCATGGTACTATTTGTTTCATTCTAGGAAAAGTCAGATTTATACACTATCAAAAGGACAAAGGATGAAAGAATAGAGTCATGTCAATTCCCAAGGCCTATGAAATAGATGGTGATGATGTTTGCCAGCTATCTTCGTGCATTTGGGCTATTATTGCAAAATACCATAAACTGTATAAATTATACCCAACCATTGACTGGAGTGTTCAAAGTCAAGCATTGGGAATATCACCAATAATGTTTCTGGTTTATGAACAGCCCCAGTTTTCTGCGCACTAACATAATGGAACATCCAAGAGGGCTCCCTAAGGCCTCCCTTATAAATGACCACTCTCATTTATGGGTGATTCCTTTCTCTCTCTCTCTCTCTCTCTCTCTCTCTCGCTCTCGCTCTCGCTCTCGCTCTCGCTCTCGCTCTCGCTCTCTCTCTTTAAAAAATATCATCTATTTACCTTCTATGGTAGGGGAAGAGTGCTTGCTAGGACACATATGTCTATTTCAGAGGAAAACTGCATGAATCCGTTCTCTCTTTCCACCGTGTGGAAAGGATTAAATAAACTCAACCCCACAGGCTTGGTTGCAAGTGCCTCAACCTGGTATGGTGGTTTAGTGAGAACTGTACCCCATTCGCTCAAATGTTTCAACACGTGGTCACCAGTTGCTGGAGCTGTTTAGAAGATCATGGAATCTTAAGAGGTGTACCCTTGCTGGAGGAGGTACGTCACTGGAGGTGTGAGATGAGACTTTATAGTCTGGTCCCACTTCCAGTTTGTTCTCTATGCTTCTTGTTTGCATTTGAAGATGTAAGCTCTCAGCTTCCTGTTCTTGTCACAGTGCCTGCTATTTGCTGTCATGCCTCCCTGCCACGATGGGCTTTTATTAATCTGGAATTGTAAACCAAATAAACTCTCCCATCGATAGCTTGCCCTTGGTCATGGTATTTTATCATAGCAATAGAAAAGTAATTAATATAATCATTAAACCATCTCAATAGTTTATGAGGTTTCACTCATAGAGAACTTTGTCATCCAAAATCCTTGTATCCCTATCATGTAGGTGACTGTGATTTATTAGAAGATTTTGGGAAGATCCAACATTAAGACAATAGTATCACAAACAGATCTTATTTTCTAAAATAACCAAGGAAGCTTTTGTGGGATAATAATGTGACAATTAATTCTGTGATAGCCATATACTTTTATAGTCCTATTTAAGAGCTGAGGTAGAAAGCATATCTACAGGTCACTTGCAATGGTCTTTGCAGCAGAAAGAGGGACAGACATGGAACTATAGGGAAACTTAGAACATATGCAAAGGCAGGGGAAAATCCAACAGCTGTTGAAAAGTTTAAAAGTTCAAAGCTTGAAAGTATGTATTGTTCATTTATTGGTATCGAAAGTTAACACTAATTTAAATTAGAGATAAGATTTAGATTAAGGAAATGAAACAAAGATAGAAAACAAGTTAATAAAGTAAGCTATTGAAAATAAATGCTTTTGGAGTATAAACAAGCAAATAACAAAAGAAGGAAGTAGAATGGAAAGATTCATTGTTTCTGCGTTATAATTTCCCGAGGCAACCGTTGCTTTCACTGAATGGGGATTAAAGAAATGAACCCAGAGCAAGGATCAATATTTGATTTTTCCTCTCTCAATACTATGTTTACCAGCAGTGGGAAACTCAGCAGAAGTGCAATACACATACAGGAGTGTGTTTTGTGCTCACATGTCAACCCTAAAGAGAGGACGCCACCAGTTGGGTTCAATAGCTCAGTGACCATTGCAGAATGAGTCACCTTCATTCTGGCTTATCAAGGTGCCCTGGCTTTTTCCTCATCTTTATTTACCTGTTGTTACAAGGAAGTTGCTGCCTCTCAAGTCTAATCTGCACATTATTAGAAAAAACAGCAGAGACATACAGCTACATAAGAAAATAAAAGTTTCATAGAAACAGGGTCAGTGTGCTGCCTTCCGTTCAATTAAAAAAACACTTTTTAAAATTATCATTTTGATGCAAGGCACTGAAAACCGAAACTTCAATTTGTGCACTCTTCAGTGAAGAAAACCAGGGAAAAAAGGATTTCCCAGCATTACAGGAAAGATAGAAAGATGTGTTATGCTTTAGCGCCTGCCTGTCCTAGATATCAGGTTTATGACAGTCCTCAGTGATGCATAAGGAGGTCTGGGCCCTCTTTCAGTATGTCCCCCATTTCCCAAGTGGCCATCTCAGCTTTGTTGTCAAGGCAGAGTTCCTGTATGGAAGGAAGTAATATGAATGACCTTTTAAAAATGAAGCTTAGACGCAAAATAATTTCAGTTACCATCAAATGGCCAAAGTTTCATATACTCTCAGAGAAAAGTAATTCACTTTTTGATGTGAATATGCAATATTAAGAAGATACATTATTTGGTCTTTCTCTAACTTTCTGGTAAAATTATATTACTGTTTTCTATAGTTCAGATTTTCACATCACTAAAATGGTATTTTTAAAAATTCCAGCACGGGGCCTGGAGAGATGGCTCAGAGGTTAAGAGCACTGGTTACTCTTTCAGAGGACCAGTGTTGGATTCCCAGCACCCATACAGCAATTAACAACCATCTGTAACTCCATTTCCAGGGATCCAACTCCCTCTTCTGCCCTCTGTGGGCACGACACGTGTGCTCTTACACACATGCAGGCAATGGGATCATATGCATAAAGTAAAAAAATAAATAAATAAAATATTTGGTAAAATCTAACATCATTGCAGTTCTGTGATCATGGGTTGAGAGTGGCTTTAACATGTTGAGGCCTCTTGGATTTATCTATACAAAGCTGCTTGAAGTTCTGGCATATCACTCATCACTCAGTTCTCTTCCGTCTCCGAATCCTTGATCAAGTCATACTTCAACTCTGAACACTCTGTGCTTTAGGACAGGTGTTTTATTTTCAACCCATTCATTAAGTAAATTTAATGTCAGGGCAATGTTAACCACCTTGGAATGTGTCTTCAACCAATGTTGAAGTATGTGGAGTAGTAAGTATGTGGAGCTGTCTTACGCATACTTGTAAATAGCACTAAGATACAGTTCTAAGGGTCAGAAATTCCAAACATCTGCATCTTTTCCTAAGTAATATTTCATTAAAAAGCAGCCACAGTTATCTTGAGTAGTTTTTTGTTGCTTTTGTGCTACAAAAACTCTCTTGGGTAGGAATAAGGAAGACTATGGTTCACAAAGCTTGGTCTACTTGTCACCTGAGCAGTTATAGAAGAGTCTGTGGCTGAGCCTGGTCTGCACCTATCCTGAAGGCTACTGCAAGCTGAAGGTCATGTGTGCAACAGCAGCACCTTCACTGAGATATCATAGCAGTTCCCAACAATATCGTGTCTCTCTCCATTTCCCTTCAGAACTGCATGGGACAAAAATTAAAATGAAAAATAATCCCAAGGAAAGTAGGTTATGGAACTGAGGTTTGCTACTTGGAGAATCCTATCCAAAAATTTTTAAATCACTGTCGAATATTTCCTAAGCATCTTCAACTAATGCCTTCAACTCAGTTATCTCAAACTTTCAGAATTTAAGTGTTCTAAACTTCTGAATGTGTTGCAACTATTCAGGAAAAACAACTCTTTGTCTCTTTGGGGCTTTATTCTTACTATTTTTTTTTATTTACTGTAGCTTCCAAATAATTTTCTTAGCAGATGTATCTGAACTATTAATCCAGCAATTTATATTGATGTTATAAAACACTGTGCTCTTACTTCTGAGACTTTTTAATCTTCTAAAATTTTTAATGTTATGTTTCATTTATTTATTTCTGTGCTGTCAATGTTTGGGGACATGTGCCATGGGGAGCACATGGAGGTCATCAAATTCAGTGACAACCATTCTTCCCAACAACTCATCTCAGCATCCTATACAGATTTCATTTTTGGATATCTTACTAATGGGCTATTTTAAATCCCGTGCTTTATTTATTGAAAAACTTACATAATTGTTTTTTTTTTCCTGTGGGGTTCAATAACTATAATCCCTAGGAAGCTGGTATTTAGGATTCTTTCTATTTTTTTTCTATTGATACTTACATATGGTTTCTTCCTTCCCTCTACATTTCTGTCTGTTTTTCAAACAGGAGTTTCTCACTTTTCTTGAAACTGTGAGAATTATTTTAATTAAAACAGAGAGAGACTTCATAAGAAAGAATCTGTAATTGATTTTTTCTCAGGGGCCTGGGCTGACTATGAAGTCAGAATTATTTTAAATTAAATTACTGATCTGCATTTTGAAATTCACTTAATAGAATTTAGTTCATTTATTAAATACATAGGGAGTTAGATGATTTTTGGTTACAGTTTCCTCAGTACACTTTATATGATTATCCTTGTGCTCTTCATTAATTTTACTATTAATAATGATAATTACTATCTTCTCTCCATCACCATGCTTTGATGGCTGCAATGTTCATAGCAATCCTTTGAGTGAGTACAGTTGCCTTGCTCACTATTACCCTTCCTACTGCATTTAGAAGGTCTCTACTATTAATTCCTTCACCTAGGGTATGTCTATATGTTGTTTCCTTTCTTCAGATCTTTCAGAACTTGGAAACTAAAACACAGAAGTAAAAATGTTTGTGAATTACCCTCCAGAAAAGCACAATTCTGTTCTCCACTTTCCTCCTTGTGATCTGTTATCACTCTGCTTTTGCCAGAATATTCATTCTTCTCTTGCTAGTTATGAAATCTTTAATCAACTTAGTAAACAAGGTTTCTTGTTTTCAGGAGAAGTGTTAAAACAGGTCAGGCAAACTACTTATTAAAGCAGATTATGAAGGAAACTCTTTACATAAAGATATTTATGCAAATCATATTCAGACTATATGGTCTGACATTGTTATGTCCCTATACAGTTTTATCAAAATGTCTTCAGATAAGTGTCTGGATTTACTGATTGTTTATGCAATCACATTAGTTTTACTTTTGCTCTATTCGTATAGAGGGGATAAATTGGTTCTATCTATTTATATAGTTTTAATCAGATAATTGAAATTTGACTTTGTAGCTCAAAAGATCTTATACCTATCATTTCAATAATCCTATTGGATATAGATGTATCAGATTCGGATGTATTTACACAATACTATTTAGTTGAAATAAAATATTCATTGAAAAATGTCTCATGATTGAAGATGCTCAGTTCAATCCAAACCACACAATATTTTAAAAAGTATTTTTACTCATTTTATTTTCTGTATATGAGAGCTTTCCTTTTTTGTTTATAAGAGCATCACATGGCTGCAGGGCCCATAGAGGCCAAAAGAGTGTGAAGGATTTCTTGGAACAGGAAATACAGATGGTTGTTAGTGATTATGTGGGTTCTGGAAACTGAACCCAGGTCCTTGGAAAGAACAGTAAGGGCTCTTAATTGCTGAACCTTCTCTACAATACCCAACCATATGGCCTCTTAAACCTTTTCTTCAAAACAGAAATTTCTACACAAATATTATTGATACAATATTAATAAATTAATTGCTAATCCAGTGTAGTGTTAGATTCTTAGACATTGCTAATTTCATATTTTTGGTTAACTATATTTATTATATTATTATATTTATTATTTATTATATTATTATATATTATATTATTATCTATATTTATTTCCATATATTCATTTTATGTAATGTTGGAATTCATAAAGACAATTATCTTTGCAGTTTATCCTATGGGATATATATATATATATATATATATGATACACATATAAAAGAAAGTATTTGATATGTGTTTCTCTGTGTATGGCTTATCTTTTACAAAATGATAAACTTGTTTTGCCTCCAGTTATTAGCAAATGATAAAGTTTTATTCTTCTTTATGGTTAAATAAAATACAATTTTTCATATGTACTATATTTTCTTTCTATCTGCATAGATTTGGAATTTTTTCTGCAATGATTTTATTAAATATACATTTAAATAACTTGTTTGAACCGTGTTTCCTAACGTCTTACACTGCACAACTGTCCTTTCATGGATCACACTTAGGATTTCTTATTATTTTGTTCTTGCCATTGGCTGGCTGCTCTGTTTCAGTCATCTAGTCTTATGCATCCTTATATTCTAACTTACAATTTATCCACTTTATTTTTGAGACATTACACTCCAATTTCATTTGAATTATTAAGTTTTTATTTCTAAAATTTAATTTGATTTTTCTGTATTTTCAATTAATTTTAACGTTTTAGAAGATCATATATGAGTATTGTCTTTCCATTATTTCCATCCTTTTCAGTCCTCCTCCTGCTCCGCACTTGAGTCTTAAGTCCCTCTCTATTTCCTATCCTCTTCTTTGATTATTGTGTTTACACATATATACTTATATATTTACAAATATATACATATGTACTTATGTATAAAGCAATGAGTGTTGCACATGAATACTTGTGTTTAGCACCGCCCACTTGGACATAGAAAACCTCTAGGTGACCCTGGAGAAACCTGATTCTCCCTCCTTCATCTTGAGGTGGAACCCAGCAAAATTTTGACCATTCACATTGGTATACAAATTACTTTTGTAATTATATTTGGATCTTTTTAGGCAACTATGCAGCAGACATTTCATGGGCAGAGCTTCAATACAATGTCTACGGTGCACTCGGTAGCAGCAGGCGTCCTGTTCCTCTGGGTCTCAACATTCTTTTTGTCCATGTTTCCATAATGTTCCCTGAACCTTATGTGTAGAGGTTGCTTTGTACATGTGCCACCTAGGACTGGGCATCTCGAAGACATTTTTACTTTGTGCTTGTTCCCTTGTTGAACTTTGGATTAGTATCCGTGTTTGATGAGTGGTGGGTTGCATGCTTGTCTGTAATTAAAAGAATATGTATTTAGAATGCAGCGAGAAATTATGTTGCTCTAGAGAAGTGATAGAAATGGGTTTTTCTCTAGGGTCTGTTATATCTCCAGCCTTATGTACTTGGCTATTATTCTAGTTACGAGATACACTGCTTACTGACTTGCTCCCGTAACCCGTGATCAGCTTGACGTCTTATACAACACAGGACTACCTACCCAGGGGTGACATCACTCATAGTGGGCTGGGCCCGCCTACATCACCCAACAATCAAGAGAATGACACACAGATATGAACACAGGCCAATCCAATGCAGTAAATTCCTCAGTTGAGGTTCCCTCTACCCTGGTGTGCCAAGTTGAAAACTGAAACTATAAAGCACAGGTATGTTTACAATACCAGACATGAATTCCCTGCTATTGAGAGGGCCTACAGTCAAATTAGAGAACAGTTGATTATCCCAACATAAAAGTTCCAATACTACATGACTAGAAATAATTATTGATTCGGTCATTGTTGTGCTTTTTTGGTTTTACAGCTGGGTAGGATCATTTGTTTTCTCAGGTGACTGTATCATCTGGTCCTATGAGAGCCAGTCTTCCGGGAGCAGTTCTACTGCTCCAAGTTCTATGTCCAAAGTATATCATGTTTTCAGCAATAGGTCCTTATCTTCAAGTTCTGGTAGGCAATCAAGGGTTGTGTCAATACCCCATGTTATCTTGAGAGTGTCGTGGACTACCATAACCAACTACTTCAAAGGAAGTTTCCATTGCATGGCACTGATTTTTGTCATTTAGCCTCCTGCTATACATACATATGTACATACATACACACATATATGTCCATATAAACCTATATAATGTGTATTTTAATAGCTTTATGAAATAATACATCCCTTTGGTTTTTCACATCATATAATAATTATTTATCTCTATTTCCCCTCTCTCCCTATGCCCTACCCAATTAAAGTATTCCCAATTTCCCCCCATTTCCCTTTTGATAATGCCTGTTTCCTACTATCCCGTTCCCCCAAGCTCTTTCTTCTCCTCCACCCCCATGTTTCCTTTCCAATTCCCTAGTTCATGTTGTCACATCAGGATATACACTAACATCTCAGAAAATCAGCTTCAAGGATCAGAAGCAAATGGCACCAAGAAATGAACAAGTATCACTAAACTAATATCTGATAAACTTTAAGCCCAAAGTAATCAGAGGTGATAAAGAAGGTCATTTCATTCTGATCAAGGGAATGAAATTAATAGGAGACATTAGAATTATAAACATGTATGCTCCAAATTCTGGTGCATCTAAATTCATAAAAACAGCACTCCTATATGGCAAGACATAGATTAACCCCAACTCAATAATAGCAGGTAACTTCAATACCCCACTTTCTACAAAAGAAAAGTCTCCTGAATCAAGAATAAACAGAGAAACATCTTAAGAATACCATGCATCAAGTGAGCCTAACAGATATCTAGAAAATATTTCTCCCACGCTAAAAATAATGCACATTCTACTCAACAGACCATGTAAGTTGCTATAAAAATAGACC
This sequence comes from Eospalax fontanierii, assembly GCA_035773235.1. Classification (NCBI taxonomy): domain Eukaryota; kingdom Metazoa; phylum Chordata; class Mammalia; order Rodentia; family Spalacidae; genus Eospalax; species Eospalax fontanierii. The sequence goes on along the minus strand of CM069538.1, from coordinate 24,971,639 downwards.
ACATGCTAGGGTACAAAACACACCTCAATAAATACAAAAAATTGAAATAGCCCCATGTATTCTATCATATCACAATTCAATAAAGCTTAAAACAATAGCAAAAGTTTTCTAATAATTACATAAAATCATGGAGATTAAACAACACACTCCAATAAAATGAATGTGTCAAAGAAGAAAACATGAAATAAAAGTATTTGTATAACTAAATAAAAATGAAAACACAGCAGTATAAACCCTCTGGAATACATTAAAATCTGTCCAAAGAGAGCTCCGAATGTCTACATTAAAAAAAAATCAGAAAGAGCACAAATAAATGCCTTAATGGTACAGCTGAAGAATCTGGAAAAACAAGAACAAACCAATCTAAAGCCCAGGAGACAAGAAGAAATAGTAAAAATCAGAATGAATATCAATGAAATGGAAGCAAAGGAAACAATACAAAGAATCAGTGAATCTAAAAATTGGCTCTTTGAAAAGATCAACACAACAGAAAGTCCCTTAGCCCAGATATATCTACTATTGAATTCTTCCTTTATCGTATACATTGTCCCCATTTTATTTAGTGTTGTGTCCTGTTTGAATTAATTCACGAACTTATTTGTGTTCTGTTTTATTAAGTATGCTGTCAACTATACTTCAGTGCTTTATCTGGGATTTCATCCAGGCCTTTCTCAGTGGAATCTATTATTTTAGAATCTGCAATTTTTACAGGAATAATGTTGCCATGATTTTTCATGTTTCTTATAATTTTGCATTGGGACTGAACAACTATGATTATGTCATTGGTTTTAGAGATGGAAATATCTGCAATATTTGAGTTGGACTGTGTTGTATTAGGGTTGTGATCTCATTTTCCTCACTGAATGGTAAATTCAGACCGCATGCTAAAGGCACTAGGCTCTCCATTTTGCTCTTTGAGGAGAATGAAGAACCACACTACCAAAGGAATACTAAAAATTACTACACTACAAAAACATAGAAACAATCAGTTTTTTTTAAATCACCCATTCAGCTTCAGTAATTTTTAGGGAGTAAGTAAATAGATGAATATGATTACTTGCTTGATAAATGTTCACTTGATTGAAGTGCCACACATATCAAATAGTCAAATTCATTTTATGAAGGCTTTTTAATAGTAATATTTACAATGAATCAGGACCCTACCACCAATTTGATTACAATACAACTTTTGTCTTTGTTAAGAAATGTCTACATTCAAAGTATGTCATAAATTATATATCAATTTCATCAAAGTACAAAATTAAAGAGATATGCTCACTTTGTGAAGAAAACCTCTAAATATATTTGAGTTAAAATAGTTAATGAAAGGTGATAACTGTGTCATACATCATATGCCCATTTTTATCTTGAATGGTTCCATAACTACTAAACTTAACAGAGAAAAGCTAGAGTTCTTGGATCATTACAGTATTTCTGACAGGAAACAAATTAAAATGGAGAGCTGAAAAGTCAACTTTAGAACTGGACCTTAAATAAAATGTCAAGCATAATGATCATAAGCAGGATCTACGGAATTGTGGGTTTGGTACACATTTCATATCATCATGAGAATTTACCTACAGCTATTATAGGAAATAGGAATTCCAATGTAACTTGGATTGACATTTATCCTTCCAATTGATTCAGCAAGTTGTTGAAAGATTTATCTATCTGTTTCATTAATTCTCCATGTATCTCTTCATTTTCTTTCCTCTTCACTGTGAAAACCATTCTTTAAACTATTCCTATTCTTTAATAATAATATTTAATTAATTCTAACTAACATACAATGTCTTTGAATTTATTTCATTGTTTCTGAATTTTTATTAAATACCGCGATTTCTTTTTAAAAGACTTTTTACGGTGATTATATATTTTGAAATTTAGTTTAACAAAATTTTCCTCACAGTTGAAATGATTTATAGAATTATTTTTAGAACAACATCACTATCAGCAATTTCGAAAACATTTGATATAGGTAAAAGATTAAGAAAACACTGAGTGTCATTCTGGTACTTATGATAATAATTATACAGAATTACATAGTAAGAAATCTTTCTTTGTTCCTAAAAGTAAAGGATATCTAGCTATGTAAGAAACTTTATAAATATGTCCAATTCATAGTTATAACTATTCTTTCATTACAGATTGAGGGGTATCTATTACCAAGCTTTCATTTCCAGCATTAAGTTATCTCTTATTATTGTATATTCATCATACTAAGTTAGCTAATACTGTTATATTAATTTTCCAGGATTGCTATAGGAATCATCTCTCCTTTTGGGAGGCCAAATGTATGAAATCAGCTTGTCAGACTGAGCATGCGCCCCATGAAATTCCTCCAGGAGAATAGTCCCCTGTGTTCAGCTCCTGTTTTTCTGGTCATATGTGGCATTTGTTAATCTGTGTTGAAACATGCTTTAAGCTCTAGTTCATCATTACACAAATGGCATACCTCATTTTACCATATTTGTTCCTGTTTTCTTTTAAGTGTGTCTGTCAGATGGGATTAAGACCAATATTTCTCAAGTAAAAGTTCACTTAACTGATATACCTGCATCAATCCTATTTCCAAATGAATTTCACCTCCCCAATAGTTAAGATTTCCATATATTTGAATTTCAATTAAACAATACAGGATATTAAATATTGCCTTTATGTTGGACCCATGACCAACTACTGTTACCACCACACTTCTGCCCAAGCCAACCCCAGTCTCCTCGTTGTTCTGAATTTATTTGTTTATTGGGATTTGGTAGTTTCTGATCATCTCACTTTGGTGAAGTAATTTCACTTAGCTTTCCTTAATATTTCAGTATTAACAATACCTCCCTAGAAAATCTGTAGGGATGATTAAATTAAGTAAATTAATGTGAAATCCTCAGAGATTGCTGTACCACAAGTAGTATTCCATTATTATTAGCAATGATGGTGATCATCATCATGAGCATTCAGTAATGTCTTTTAAAATGACTACTTAATACAGGTAGAATACCATTTTTTTTTCTTTTTTGCTTTTTACTTTTTGGCAAATGTAGAGGAGAGTGTATTATTAAAGATTCTGAGATACTTTTGTTGTTTTGGTCCTTCAAGCCATAGCTTCTAGGTTTTGGCTTATTTGGTTAGGCAAACAATACACTTTTCCCACACATTTTCCCAGTGAGGAAACCCATGTAGCTACTCTCAGAGTCTGACCTGCCATTGGTGGTCTGAAGTATTCCTGACTCATTAACCTTTGTTCCTTAGAGTCATAGATGCAGTTATTCTTGTCTCCATAAATAACACAACACATAATGCATTGCCTTTGTTTGGGAGGAAGTGTAAATTTTCCCTTTTTAAAATAACTATATTCAGAAACCATGTATTAAGGGATTTTTTGTTTTTCTATTGTTGCTTTTTTATCTTTATCTTCTGTCTCATTATACGCACACACACACATGCCACAGTTCCTTTATATAAATAACTTTTTATTTTTGTTGTGAGGAAATTACTTTTTAATCCTCATTTTGCACTTTTAGCAAGGCAGAGCTTTCAGAGTCAATATTCTCATGAGCCTATTCTTTACAAGTGTGAAAATCGCCTAGAATACTGAAATAACAAAGTAAGCAAATACAGTCATTTTAAGTGAATTAAAGAAATAGGTTACTTCTAATGCTGCTAAAAGCATTTGATGTCAATAGCTATTACATCTTATTGACTATTAATGAATATCCATGTATAAAACTTGAATTGCAGATCATAACAACTGCTGTTCAAGGGAAAATAAAGACATTCACAGACTTCGTTTGAAACGTGAGAGAGACAAAGAGTTTCTTCAGGAATCATGAAGATTTGAAAAAAAGAAATAGACATGCAAACAATACAGAAAAATGACACACAGAATGTGAGAAATCAATGTGTATTTTCCTACTGCCTAATATTTAGCAACAAATATAATAAGGAATGTGTCAGGCAGTTATCACAGTACAGAGAATGAGGAAATAAATTTGCTTTTAGTACATTTTTACTGAAATTTTATGTATTTCATGTAATACACCTTAACTATAATTAGATCCCCTCTCTTACCTGCACCGCCTCTTTGGGATCCCCACCAAATTTCATGTATTCTGTCATACATGTTAATGCCTATTGAGTCACATCTGCCACCAGATATCCCTCAGTGTAAATTCATCAAGTGGAGCCTGATAAGTCTATCTAACCTCACCCCCTTAAAGAAGATCTCTCTCTCACATCCATCAAGGGTCAGTTCTCTGTGGTTTCTTTGCCAAGTCTGGGGCTTCTTGCCCATTTCTCCAGTTCTGTGCTGGGTTTTTGTCTGATTGAGTTTGCATGGGTCTTATGCATACTATTGATGTAAGTTTATATGAGGAAGTTCTCAGAGGCCTGGAAGACTCAGTTTACTGGTCATGAACCACCTCTGGCTCTTATAATCTTTCCTTCATTTTTTGGTGATGGTCTCTAAGCCCTGGATGAGTGAGGTTTAATGAGTCCTATCCAGTTACTTGCACTCTGCAGTCTCTTATTCTCTACAATTATTTTTTTTTCAGTTGTATATTTTGTGTTAATTGCTCTCTTTTGCATGAGGAAGCTTAGGGATGAGAGTTGAGAAATGCATTAATATCCTCCCTAACCCTTGTTTTACTATGTGTCATGAGCATTAGGTTTCATGGCCTTAAGTGATCCATTGTAGATGTGTCATTTAGCACAACAGACAACAGAAAGATCTAGAGCATTATAAGAGAATACTTTAAAAACCTATGTTCTATTAAATTTGAAAATTCAAAATATTGGATGAAATTCTAAAATCAGTGGATCTACCAAAGTTGAAAGAAAAAGAGGTCAACAACTTAAACACACCCATAACAAATAAAGAAATCTAAACAGTTATACAAAGCCACCCAACTGAAAAAAAAAAAAAAAAAAGCCTAGGTCCAGATGGTTTCATAGCATAATTTTGCCAGACATTCAAAGAAGATCCACAGGCAATACTGCCTAAATTATTCAAAAGGGAGGAAATGAATCTTAAGCCTATCAAATTTGGCTGGCCACCTGAATAAATTGTAAGCTTAATTTGAAAGAGAGTAGATATCAATCATACCCAAAGAATGGCCCATGGAAACTGGCAGCTGCCACAATGTGCTAGAGCCTAAACAAAGTCAAAGTCCTGAGTCCTTTAGAGTAGGTAATCTTCTAGTTTGCTTCTCCATTGCTGGACAAAAACCTCGGACCAATACCAGCTTGTGGAGGAAGGGGTTTATCTGACTTATATCTCCTGGTCACACAGCTCATCAGGGAGTCCAAGGTAGGAACTCAGGGCAGAAACCTAGAGGCAGGAGCTGGAGCACATGCCATGGAGGAATGCTGCTTATTGGCTTGCTGCCTCCCATCCCCCATCCATGTTCAGCCTGCTTTCTTATATAGTAGACAACATCCTGCCCAGGGATGGCACTGCCCACAATGGGCGGGGCGCTCCTGCAGCACTCAGTATCATCAGATAGTAACTGAGGTGAGAGATATAGAGAGATCTCAGCTATAGACCACCCCTCAGTTGCTATCTGATGATATTCTTAGCCTTTTGATTGGTGAGATCTGTTTCTTTTATAAATTAACACATTCTATTAACTAGATGTTAATTCAGAAAAGGGGTGAACAAGGAGTGGCTATTTAGGGTAATTTGTCATAGGCTAGGAGGCTGCAACATTCCAATCTCTTCACATTCATTGAAGTAATAATCAGTTGGTCAGCCTTGCAGGAAATTCAGCTCAAGATTCAGCATTTTCCTGGGAACTTTCTTCACACAATTCGTAGCTACGTTCACTTATGGGACACACTGTAATGTTATGACATATGTGTATAGATGTTGAAAGATCAAATAGAGATAATTAATGTAACATCACTTCACCTGCCATTTTTTGTGAGAAGATAAAATTCGAAATTTATTCTCAAAGATACTATAATATTATAATGTATTAATGTTGACTATAGTCATCCTGAAGTGCAATTAATCTCAAATTTATGCAGATTCCATTAATATCTTCTTACAGAAGAAACAAATTTAAAATGCAAATATATTCTTAGAAAATAACCCCAAAGTAGCTAAGTCTAATTTATACTTTCCCCATTATAACTAATTTGTTGAGAGTTACATAGTATTTCTTTTAAAAATATTTTATTTAAATATTTTATTTTTATTTTATGTTTATGAGTGTGTTGCCTGTATAAGTGTAGGTGTACCCATGTCATGCATTGGATCACCTGGAACTGGAAATAGATGGTGTTAGCCACCATGAGGGTGCTGGGAATGGAACCTGGGTCCTCTGCAAGAACAGTTAATGCTCTTAATTGCTGAGCTATCTCTTCAGCCTGTACTCAGTGTTTCTTACAAAGGGAAACCTTAATTACTTTCCAAGCCAATTCTCCATGTATACAAATACAGTTTCATTTACCTAATATATTCTGATGCTTTAGTGATCTCCAGTGTCATTCAAAAGAAAACTGTTTAGACACAGAAAATGACCAGTGTAAGTCAGGCAGCATTACCCCCACCACCTTCAGATACAGGGGAGAAGTCTCTCAGGCAGTGAGATTGGACAATGACCAAATCTACATTACAGAGCTAAATACCTTGGGGTAAAAGTGTTCTCACAGAGCCCCAAGAGCTTATTGTCCCCTCTGTACTTGGGCAGGCTTTGTACTTTTCCTAAATTCTAGGACAGACAGTTTGCCTGAAGGATAGCTTCTGCCCAGTGATTGACAGACTCTCTTCCATTGACTCTTACAGGAGGGCCAATGATATATTCTTGTTTGTCAGAAAGCCTTGTACCAGATAGTTATCTTATAAAGTTTAAGTTTTCTTTACCAAGTATAAATAGTTAACCATTAACTAACTACAGTACAAGATATCATGTCTCCTCCCAAACCAGAGATATGTCTTGGGCACCATTCCTCAACTATTCCTTAGAATCCTGAAGTTTGCATCTTGTTTTCACAGGATGGAACTGTTAATCATGAGTGAGGGATCCAGTGCCCCAAGTCTGCTAATATATGAATAACTAGCTAACAATCAGATATGTAAGTATATTAGAGCAATATTTTGTGGTTGTTGCTAGATTTAATCTGAAAATTAAAATATTAAAGATTGCATTCATCAATAATTAATATGACAAAATACCTGAGAGAGTCTACTGTTCATAAAGAGGAAGTTGTCTGCTCTCAGTTCTGTTTGAAGGCCAAGTGCCTGCATCTGCTATTGGTCTATATAATACCTGAATCATTCATACAAAGACTATGAAGTGTGGAGAGTATAAATACACATGACTGTGTCCCATATAAAACCACTGTGATTCAGCTGTACAACTCCCTCCACACAATTTATTTAATCCTTATCACTTCCAAAGAACATGATATATAGATTAATTAGCTCTATTCATGATCCCTCAGAATGGGAATAAAATCACAACCTGGAGTTAGCAGGTCTGCTCAGATGTGTTCAGAAAATACTTCTTAGTTACACAGATATTGCACATTGCTATGCTCAGACTTGTGCAAGTGAACAAATGCTCCAAATGTAACCTGAGAACAGTTTTGAAAGCTTTGGTACACACACACATACACACACACACACACACACACACACACAGACAAACACTCCACCTGGAGTATGCACCCTGTGCTCATTAGAACTATCCTACATGCAGGAACTAATATCTTTTGAGAATAGGATGCCATATGTCTTTATTAACAACTAATGATTATGTTGGGGAAAACATCATTTTTACCATGTAAAATAATCTCAGGTGTACATTGAAAGTGTGAAGTTCTATATTTCAACAAATACTAATTCAGCAACATAGCATGCACCTGTTTTTACAAAAATAAAGTTGCTAGGTTAAGCCTAATTGCCTACTGATTAATCATACTGGACAAATTTAAACTGAATTAGAGCTTGACATTGATTTCACATTTATAGAATTTGTTAGAAAGGGCTAACTCTCCAGGAAAATTAATGTTTCTATTCATTGAGTTATCTCTCAAATAAAGAAGTAAAAATAATGTGTAAATACTCTCTATATGAATTTATTTATAATTTCCCTAAGAAAATACGCCATAATTTGTTTTTTCTGCACATCAAATTTGGCCTGTCCATTCTTTTAGAGCAAAGACACAAGAAGTAACCTAAGGAGAAAAGACATATCCAAAAATCATGTTTAAATGGAAATGATTAACCAAAACACCAGATTGAACCTTTTACATAGTTCTAACATTTAAAATTTAAAATAATAAAACTGACAATTATCAATTTTCTTTCTCTGAATTTTGTTCTTTTAAGACTCAAATAATAATGGTTCAGAGCCATGTATAAAAACATTTTTCTTATCGAATTATCCCCAAACATGAGATTATCTGAAGATACGATGGTGTTGCTTGAAAATTCTTCCTAATTGTCCCTGTCACTTTTAATTAGAATGGCTTCCCTATTCCACATCCTATTTCTGAGTGCCCCCTTCCTGATGTTAGAAAGCAAATAGCTATTTAACTGGGGTAGATGATAAATTCTCCAGTTTATCTGTTGAAAGACTCACATTTCCAATTTCATTGGTCAATCACCTGATCATAGGACCACCCTTAGGAAGATGGGTTCACCTTAAGTTATACTAAATAGATGGGCAGAATACAGAGTGTGTTAATGAGGTGGTAAACTTTTCCTGCCTGGAATCCCGCCTCCCAGTGCAGTTCTTCCAGACCTGGCCACAGACCTGTAGCTCTCTGTAAGTCTGCCTGCTTTTCTGAATTCTTCAGAAAAACATAATCTTTCCTTCTCTTCTTCATATCCCTTTTCTAAACATGCTTTCTCTGAGGCATTGGGCTGCCCCAGCATCTTGTATTTCTCTAATTTTTCTCTGAAGCTTCTTCCCCCAGTCATGAGGCTGCCAGTCGGGCACGTGTCTGACCCACATGCAGGCTCTAAACCTGCATTACTTTTTGGCTTCTTTACTTCTCCCTCCGTTCTCCTCCTCCAGGCAGCTGCTGAGATCCCCAGCTTGTCTGCCTTGAGGATTTTTCTTTAGATTCCAGTAAAATTGTCCTAAAGCTTTCAATTGGGTCCATTCTTAAATTTTTTTTTTATGAATGAGACCACTCCCCTCCTCCCTGTATCATTTACACTGTAGTTTTCTTTGCAGAGAGAGAGAAGACAGAGAGAAGTAGAATACAGAAAAACGGACAGAGATATACGTATAGACTTTCATTTCTTAGATTCATATTTGTGTTGCACATGAATCAAGATGTTGTTTAAAAACATTCAGGTCAAAACAAATATAATTCCCCTACAGATACATTCCCAGAGCAAAATACAAATTTTAGCAAATTATGAATAGGGATCAATTTTATGTAAAATCTTATACAACACTGAACAGGAAGGAATAATTTTGAATTCATTTTGCAAAACCATCAGTACCAACATAAAGACCATATAAAAATATTATAGTAAAAAACACAAATAATTAGACATATATTATTCAGAATCATAGATGCAAAGATAAATAACAAACTATAGCAAGCATCTGTAAGATGCTTTGGGCTAATCAAGACAGTTCCTTTCAATCTCTCTCTCTCTCTCTCTCTCTCTCTCTCTCTCTCTATATATATATATATATATATATATATATAACATATACATATACACACAAACACACACATGCATACACACATGTGTGTATGTATGTGATTCTGTGAACCACATCCTAAATTTATTTAGAAAATGTCAAAATTTATTTCATGTAAAAACTGTTGGACCCACAAGATTGCTTAGTGGAGGAAGGTACTTGCCATATAAGCGTGGTGACCTGAGTTTCCAACAAAAGATGGGAGACGGGAATAAATAGAAAGTTTTTCTCTGACTTACCCCCCCTTTCATTATGCAGAAGTATATGCACAGACAGGAATGCAGAACTAACTAACTAGCTAGCTAGCTAACTAACTAACTAACTAACTAGCTAGCTAGCTAACTAAATAAATAAATGAATAAATCTTTTTTTTTTTTTAGGTTAAAAAAGGTTGGCCACAGAAGAGAAAATTTCATTCATAGGATTCACATGTGCAAATCTCTACTGTGAACACTCCAATGTCACTCTGGAGAAGTAGCAAATGTTATCCTTTAGTCTGCATCAAGGCAGTGGTGTCTGTTTCTAACACTTGTGCATTCTTAGGGTGGGATGAAAAGGGAAGAGAAAAGGAAAGGAAAGGAGAGGAAGGAAGGAAGGAAGGAAGGAAGGAAGGAAGGAAGGAAGGAAGGAAAGAACAGAGGGGAGGGAAGAAGGAAGGAAGGAAGGAAGGAAGGAAGGAAGGAAGGAAGGAAGGAAGAAGGAACGAACAGAGAGGGGAGGGAAGGAGGAAGGAAGGAAGGAAAGGAAGGAAAGAAAGAAGGAAATGAGAGGGGGAAGGAAGGAGGGAAGGACGGGGGGGAAGAAGAAGGAAGGAAGGAAGGAAGGAAAAGTAATGGATATTTTTAAGGAGTATTAAAAAACTGTTTTCATTGTCTGATAAGTGAATATTACAGTAGAATTTCACACAGAGTCTACAAAATCTCTACAAAAAAAGAGTAAACCTATTTACTCACTAGGTTGGGCCTCTGTATTCCTCTGCTTCTAACAATTTATTCCTGATTTTGCTTTGCTTAAAGCATTTTCTTAAGTTTGCTTTTCTTAACACATTTTTCAGGAGAAAGTGTTCAATTGCAAATTCTTTCTCTGCATCTTTGAAATGCAAATCTTTCCCCTGTGCTTTACAAGGTTTAAAATCCGGGAATGTCTATCTAAACCATTTCATCTCTGTGAAATAGGATCAACAAAAAAGATAGATCACTTACCAACAGTTTCTGAAGAAAAAGAGCAGCAAGTGAAATTAGCAAACAAGAACTGATCACCATGGCTAAACTTTGAAGTCCACTTACTCTATCACACCTGCCTTATCCCGGTGCTGAAAAAAATGCCTGGCCTTGTATTTCAGTGGAGTTTAATTCTATCTTCTCTTCCAAAGATCTTACAGCTAATCTTTGTGTCTGGTTAAACTTGATGAGTACAGTTTTCCTTTGACATTATCAAGACATAGAAGACAAAACCACAGAATAAAATGAACTGTATTTCGGTTGTTGCTGTCCCTATATTGATTGTTGTTTTTGAGACAGAAAGCGATTCTTAAGTCTATGCTGCCATTGAAATTTTCTGCTCTCACCTTCTTTGAGTTATATGTCCATCTACTAAATGCAAATTGTTGGAAAAAGAAATCAGCTGTCACAATAGCATTATTATTACCTACAATAATAGTATCACTATCATTACTTAGAGTAATTTTTATAAAATATGATTAATAATGATACAGCAGTATCTATAAACCACTGTTAGGTAAACTTTTAAATTTTGAAAAAACCCATGTTTATAGTTCAAATATTTAAAACCGTTCAGATGACATTTCTTCCCTATGTGAAGATTTTGTAGGAAGTTTTAGAACGTGGCATGCTTTGTGTTTTCTTGATGTTATTGTGTCATGTTGCATAGTAGAGACCAAAGTTCCCAGACAGAAACTGTACAGAATGTTTTTCAAGGTTGATTAACAGATTAGAAATTCTCTAACTGTGGAGTTCAGAATGTTCGGTTCTAGAGCCAAATTTTCTCGGCCATCTTTAGCTCCTTTAGTATCTCTGCTGAAATGACTCCTTTTTCTGGCTCCAAGGAAAGTTTGACCAGTATTGTAACTGCTTATCACAGACCCCTGCCCTTGCTTGCTTTAGGCTAACCTAGGTAATATCCTGTTTTTCCTGTTAGTACCAAACGTAATGAAGTTTTGATTGCTGAAGCCTCCTTATCCTTTGTCCCCTAGGTAATAACCATCTTGAAATGATTAGTCATAAGTTTGTTCTGATTCTGTAAACCTGGTTATCACAAGTGTAACAGACTGACCTCATTTTTCCCTGCCTTCCACCAGACCATGTGAGAACTTAAGGACCTCCCCGCTTTGGTATCTAATCTTGTGCAAACATCTTGTGTGAAAGAAGGGTACCTACTCTTATGCAGAACATCTTAAGCAAATAACCATTGTTAAGGACCACATCTGTGAAGTGATAATGGTCTCTAACCAAACCATAGAGACTCCATCTTACAGCAGTGACATCCTGTTTTTTTTTTTTTTTTTTTTTTTTTTTTTAGGAAAGGGAACTCTGAGCTTGACATCTTCTCCTGGTCTTCAAGACTGGATATAATGCCAGGATGTGTCTCAATCGGGAACAAAGGCAATTACTAAAATGTAAACATCTGTTTCTATGGACTCGGATGGGAATTTTGGGTTGGGTATTTGTGAAGCTAACCTTTACACACCTTGTACTTGCCTATAAAAGCTGGATGCTACAATTCATTGGGGCTGCTTCTCAGAAGTTCAGAAGTCAGCCCGGCTGTAATAAAATCTACCTTCCCTTTCTTCCATGTGTGGCGACTCCTGTTTGGCACCCTATAACCAGGGCCAGTAAGAAGAGTAAGCCCTTAACTCCAAACACCTCGATATTCCACAAAAGTGAAGCAACTATAGTTTTTGCCTTTATGTACCCAGACCTCCCTTTCTCCAGCTACTGAGGTCCTCAGACCTGACAGAGAGACTGGCCAGCTGCAGCCTAGTAAATTTGGATGATTTAAACTCAGAATTAGTCTGGTGGTCTTTCTCTGGGAGTCTTGAGCTACAAAACAAAGCCATTTACTCTCCTCCTTTGTACATGAACTAACATCCTTTGTGCCTGTTAGATAATTTAGAATGGACACATAGAACACAAATTTTCCTTTGACATGTATTATCTTAGCAGATCACAAGCTTTCACTAACCCCCAAATTAAGAGTGCCATCAGATAGCACCCAGGGCATATAATGATGGCTTCTTCAGCTTGCCATAACTTGCCTCTCTTGCCTCAATGATGTCTTTCAGCAAAGTGTTTGAAAAATGTCTTGATCATGGCTTTCTTTTCTCTGTTTCCAAGAAAACTTTATGAAATTATTACCATGCTGGAATACAGAATTTGAAGTCACCTGAATCTGTGTTCCTGTGGTCACTCATATTTGGTTCCAGAATAAACTATCTCTTACATAGTTTGAAGTGAGAGTTGTGTTTATTGTGTTTATGTAATGACAAAAGTCATTACATCAAAAAAAGATTTGAATTAGGGCTATGGCATTTTCCTCCTTCTTACATCTGCAAAATCGAGAGAGATTTGAGATGGTGTACATATTTACTGAACCTGAGATTTTGCATCAGGTAAACAGAAGAACAGAATTTGATAATGACGGTATCATAACCAAGGGTGGTAGGAAGCTTAACACTTCACCAATGCTCATTATGTTATTGGAAATTGCTTCAAGTACAACTACTTAGCCAAGTATAAGGACTATAACGTGACTTTATTTGACAGAAAATCAGCCTGAAAAATGACCCACTGAACTGACCAATGGCCTAACCTGCCTCCCCACTACTGGAGGAAGGTAGTGTTCTATCTCAGAACTCGTGGCCTCTACCCTAGACAACTGGTTCCTTATCAATCTTCTTCCAGAAGATACCTGGCCTTTTATCAGTCCTATTACAGAAGATATTTGGTTGCTCATCAGAACTCCCATCTCTAGCCCAGATTCCAGAAAGAAGCATAAAAACCACCTAAGAAGACAGGACCCAACTTCCGGGATTTTCTGGGTCCCTGCAAATTTCAGCCATCTCAGAAACCCCACGCACAGGCTGCATTCCTGTAGGACTGTTGCTTACCCTTGGTAGCTACTCCCACTATGTGCATCTGTTGAGGTGTTTCTAAGTCTTTATCATATCACGTTTTCATCCTGAATTCTAACATTTTGGTGCTGAAATCAGGGAAGGGTTGCAGGGTTCATGAGCACTGACTCTTCCTTCTGAGTGACCTTTCCTATAACCCTTTTTGAGACCCATTCTGTGAGCTGCAGCTACCAGAAGCAGGAGTCACAACTGGCTTTTGAGAACCAAGGCCAATGTGCGGGCTGCTGAAAGTAGAGAAAATCTCTAGATCTACGTAGGGTAGAGAAAACCCAAGTAAGCATCTGGGATAGGAACCTCCCATCCTTGTAATTCTTAGGGAGAAGGGGCCAGAACAGGGGTGTGGCTTGCCCACCCTACCAAGAGGAGAAAGAGGCCAGAAACAGGAGTGAGAAGTTTTACTGGCAATATTCATCCGTGTTTGTGTGTGGCTAGGAAAGCAAAGGCAGGATTTTTAATGCAGAACAGACAGAAAGGAGCAGGAGAGATCAAAAGTGAAAAAGGAACAAGAGGGACAGTTGAGAAATAGAAAAGCTTAAGCACTTGAGATGACTCATCGTTTCCAGCACCAGGAAGGCAGAGGCAAGCAGACATCCATGAAATTGTGGCCTGCCTGGTCTGCATAGGGCATGCCAGGCCATCTGGGGGAACAGGAAGACCCTGAATCAAAACGACCAAAAAGAAAATCCTTGGGTAAAACAGGGACAGTACAAACTACTGCACAATCTTCATATTTACATTTTAAGGAAGTAAAGGAAACAAAATGGAAAATGAATACTAGAAGAAAAAGAAAACAACTCAGAACACAATACAGAAACAAAACAGAAGTGAATGCAAAAAAAGTATACAGTCTACAGTATTCTTGCATTTATATCGTAGCATTTCAATTATAACTTACCTTTTCCAAAATCACCTTGTTTCTAGAGTTTCAAAATCTTCTACTCTTCCTAAACTTTGAGTGATAAAATATATTATATGTAAGTTAAATGTCCTATAATTTAATGTATGCAGTAGGTATAGAATTCCCAGCGAACTTTTATAGTTGTAATTACTACTTTGTTGACTCATCAAACTATTAATATGGTGTATCTCTTTGTGTCAATTATAGTTTCTGGTCAGGGAGGATTATGTGTTGCTCCAGTTGTCACATCCATACAGCCACATGTTCACTGAAATCCTGGCCAAAGCACTTAACCCACATTGTACCTACTGTGCATCAATGACAATAGCTTCTAAAATACACTGGAAAACTATTTTGACACTTCCTCAAATATTCCAATGAGCTGGGATTATGTCTTGTCATTGTGAATTCAATTATTAATTGATCAGTCATTACTTTCTAAAATAACTAAGGGTTTAGGATTCTTCTATGCCTCCAAGGAAATTAAATGCAAATCTGTGTCAGTCATCTGTTAACAAAGGCTCCTTTAAGGAATCTGCTAGAATACAAATGGGAAGCCCTCCAGCAGTCCGGATCAGCACTAACTCACTTTCTTTCATTTTATTTTCTTGGTAACTGCGTATGTGGTGCCTGTTTGATTTTTCTCTGACTTTTCTACCATAAAAAAGCTGTCTGATTCAAAAGTAATATATCAAAGTAGTTAACACAGCTACAAATTAGAGTTCTGTCCTCTTCTTTTTCTTTTTCACACAAGTTTCTAGTAGACACAGGATTTTAAAAGCCCAGGGACGGAATGAAGACCAAAGTCTCTACTATTTGCAACTTCAAGGTTAGAAGCAATTTTTTTCCTCAGGCATGTAAAGTCACTCTCTGAAAAATCTCAAATTAAAAGATATTTCTATGTCCTTCCAGTAACACTGTGGCCCTAAATTTTTCTTTTAAGTTTTGGCAAATAAATCTGAAATGCAGTAGACTAGTTTTTTTTTTTATTATACTTTATAGAATATTGTATGACATTTCTGTACACTATAAACTGTATTCCACATTATGATACTGGTTTTGGTATATGCATTGACTTTTCATCATTTCTAAAACAAGAGAGTAAGATAAACATTATACATTAATTAGCTATCATAATTACTGAGTCAATCTTGTAAAGGAAAATCAAAGCCTTTAAGAAAAAAAGTCAAACTCTTCAAATCTGAGCTATTGATAAGCTAGTAGTTTATTGGGAAAGAAAAATATTACTTTTCACTAAATGTTCAATGTTTCAAGGCAAGTTCAAAAATAATGTATGAAATGGAGTATAAGACAGTGTCTTCAACAAATATTTCTAAGAAAACTGGACATGCTCATGTAGAAATAAAATGGAAATAGAACCACATTTCTAATCCTACATAAAAAAGCTCAAAAATGGATCAATGATCCTAATGTGTGACATGTAACTTTGAAACTGCTAAGAGAAAATTCCTGGAAAACACTTTAAGGTAGGCAGGACTCTCTAAAAAATAGTTTTAACAGCATAAGAAAAAGTTCTAATGCTAAAATTAACAGCCATAATTATATGAAGTTAAAAATCTTAAGAACTGCAAAAGAGACAATCACCAGATTGAACACTCAGCCTACAGAATGGGAACTAAGTTTGGCCAATTGCACATCACATAGGGTTTTAATGTCTAGCGTACAGAAAGAACTGCAGAAATTAAACACCAAAAACCAAATCTTTGCACCAATAATGGGGGTCATGAACTAAGCACACAGTTCTTAAAGGAAGAACTACAAATGACTAATAAATATTTGATATAAAACTTGCATGATAGAGCACTCCTGTAACTTCCATAAATGAGAGGTGTGGGTGGAAATATCAGAAGGTCAAGCCCATGTGCTTGGCTACATAGCAAGTTTGAGGCTAGCCTAGGCTACATAAGACCCTTTCTCAAATAATAATAAAAAAATAAAACACAGTATCCAACATCTTTATCTGCCAAAGAAACACAAAGTAAATCTACCTGGAGTTCTATCTCACTCCATTTTGAATGGCTATCATGTCAAAACCAAATAATAACAAAAATGAGTAGAAAGAGGAACCATTATTTATCACCAGTAGAAATGTAAATCAGTATAGATAATGTGAAAATCAATCTGGAATATTTTCTCTCAGAACACTAAAAACAGAACTAATTCATGTCCTAGCTGTATTACTCCTGGCTACATTTCAAATGACTTTAAGTCTTACAGAGAAACTTACAAGTCAGAGTTCACTGCTGTACTATTAGCAATAGCTAAGAACTGGAGCAGGGCTATATGTGCATGAACAGATGAGTAGATAAAGAAAGATAGGTCCATATCCATATCAGAATTTTGGTGAAACTGGAAATCATTACATAAAATGAAGTAAGGCAGACTCAGAAGGCAAATGTTTATCAAATATATATCAATATATATGTATCAAATGTTTCTCACATATATAACCTTAGTTTGTAAAATTTGTGTCTATGTGAGTATGTGTGGGTTTGCATGTGTTTGTATGCAGATCATGAAAATAGAAAGGGGACTGAAGAAAGAGAATTGTACTAAATGGGGGAGGAAATTAGAAAATAGAATATAGGAATACATGTCATGAAATACAAATGGAGATCTGAGGAACTTTGAGATTTCTGCCCCAAATCTCAATATTAACAAGTCATCCAGGTTCCACAAATACTTTGTGAGCCTTTTTAATATCCAGCAAAATTAATGAATTACTAAACTGAGCAGTTTCCATTTTTTTCTTCTTGGTGTTGCTTTAATTAAACCAGCATGTCCTTTAGTCACAGCTCAACGTAAAAATATAGACAAATTAATTCTGAAACATTTTCTCAATCCTTATAAATGCTCTTTACATTTTCTGCTGTAATCCTATCTAGATGGATGGATGTCTACTGTGAATTGCATCTTGTTTCTTTAAGGTAGAAGTTCTTAGGATCAATTATGATGTGGAATTAAACACTAGGGTTTAAAAATATAACTATACATATTTAGCATAGAGTAAGAAATTTCATTTACCAAGACATAGCTTAGACATACAGTAAGAAATTCAATTTGTCATTTGACACAGAGGTAGGTTTTTCTCTAGGATATATGACCTCTCCAGCCTGAGTATTTGGCTATGTTTACACTATCTCCTGTGAATTCCATCCCATTCAGAGGGCTTTAAGTCCAATTAGATAGCTGTTGGTCACCCCCTAGATAAAAATATCACGACTACACCAACAGAGATAGTTTGCTGCACCAGTCATTGTAGATTTTAGGCTTTACAGTTGGGCTGAACCATTGATTGATTATCCTCCCTTAGCAGTTGCATAATAGCCTCTAGAATTATGAAAGCTGGCCTTCAGGGAGGAGGCTTACAGGGTAGTTCCAGCTCCCTTGCTCCAAGTCCTATGTCTGAAGTATATCCTGTATTTGGCAGCTGGGTCTTAATTTCAAGTTCTGGGTGGTAATGAAAGGTTTTGGTAATAGCTTATGCTATTTTGGGAGTCTCTTGGACAACCCTGATCAACAACTCTAAGGCAAGTTTCTCATGTCTGGCACTGTGTTACTTTGATATGGCATTCGGGTATACATATGCACTCATGTTCAGATGTTATATATGGATTATTAAGGGTTTTTTTGAGTTAACTGGTCAAATACAGAGAAAATATATTTGAGCGAAGCCCAGTCCTAAGTGACACATCTACAGTGGAAACTCTACACCTATCTCATGAAATATAGTAGAACAAAGTGTGAAGAGAGTACTAATACATCCCTAAAACTCTCATTAGCAAAGTTTCTTCATAAAACAGAGTGTGATGCACAGAGAAGGCCACAACTGGCCAATTTTTCAAGAATAAGAGACTATCTTATTAGAGTGCATATCTCTGGATAGGACTCCTGTATTAAACCTTATACACCCAAGGCTCAGGGATCTTTTCAGAAAAGGGGACATGAAATCTGGTAGGTGGGATTATGGGGGTGCAGATTGCGTAGACTATCTAAATTTGATCAAGATCTATTATATTAAATGCAAAAATTTCAATAAAAATTTTACATTAAAAAACAGGTATTGTTCATGAATGCGTATCCTTTGCTCTGCTCCTTAGTAGCTGTCTGATTTTAAGTAACGTGTGCCGTTCCATGCTTCCGCTTCCTCACCTTTAATTGAAGGCTAGTTACAAATCCCGCTGACACCCCCATTGTTGCTATTGCTAAATGTTATGGTCTACTTTTCTTGGTGAAGGCAAATGCATCACAGGAGCCTTTTGCATTCTTAATTCTTTCGGATTTCCAAGACTTGTTTTCTTGATATAATTTTTTTTTTCCTGTTGCAAAAGAGAAAAGATGTTGTTTGTAGAAAAATGGATGGGACTAGACGTTATAATCTTAAATATCTAAGTCTCAAAAAGGCAGCTGCTTCATGATTATTCTCACTTGTGCAGACTAGATATTGAGTGTGGAAACTAGAAACTGATTTATGAAAGAGAAAAAAGTGTCTTTTAAGGGAGCAATAAGAAATGATAAAACAAAATCAGAATACATTTGACCTGAATACTGGAGGAGGTTATGAGAAGAGGAAGAGGACCAGCAGTAGTGGGAAGGGCTAAGGAAGACAGCAGAGAAAGGGGAATAACAAAAGCATAGTATTTATTTTAAAAACCGTATGACTTTGTAAAACATTATTTGTATACCAAATTAAAAAAGAAAGTGAGTTGACTATTTCCATATAACCTTAATTCCCAATAATAGGTGTTTGGTGTATTCTTTGTTGTGGTTTTTAATGTATTTATTATTTCTATTTTCTGTGTATGAATGTATTGCCTGCATGTATGTAAGTTTATTAGTGTCATAAAGCCTGGGGAAGTGAGACAAGGATGTCTGATTCCGTGGAACTGGAGTTACGAATGGTGTTAGGCCATGTCAGTGATGGGGATTAAACCTGGGTCACCAGCCAGAGCAGCCAATGCTCTTAACTGCTGAGCCATCTCTCCAGCCAATGATGTGTTCTTTTCAATGCAAAGACAAGTGATGTTTTGTCAGAGATGCCTCTGCCTTCTTTGCTGTTTTTATTTTAATGATTTCATTGAATTTTTGCAAATTTCATACTATACATTTTGATGATATTTAGACTTCATCCCCTATCTGTATCCCTTTTATAGATTCCTCCCCAACCAGAATTCATGTACTCGCTCAAATATATTAAGGCCTATAGCACAAAATTTGTGTTCTCAAATGTCCTTCAGTGTGTATCCACAGGAGCCTGGCTTATCCAACATTACACCTTAAGGAAAACCAACTGTCCCTCTTCCAACAGTTCTTGGTTCCCCAGAAATCCAAAGCAAAGGTTCGGGTTTCTTGCTGAGCTCCTGACTAGAAGTCTAATCTATGAATGCTGGAATGTTTTTGTGACTTGACCTTGCATGTGTCTTTTGAATGCTGTTCTCATTACAGTAAGTTCATGAATAACTGACCAGATCTCCGGAACCCTTTGGTTATCCACCACCTCTGGCCCTCACAATCTTTCCACAATGATCCCCGAGCTTTGGGAAGCAGAGGTTTGATATATGTGTCTTATTCAGGGTTAAACAGTCTGTAGCTTCTTATTCTCAATGCTCTGAACAGTTGTGGCATTCTGTGTTAATCACCATTTGCTGCAAGAGGAAGCTTCATTGATGAGAGTTGAGAGATGCATTAATAATTTTTCTTCTCCCTGTTCTTCTGTGTTCCCTGAGTCTTAGATGTAGATCTTGCATGAATGATGTGTCACTTAGGGCTTGATCTTTCAGAATCACTTATTATCTGTATTTGACCTGCTCTCTACCTTGCATTTTATGTAGGAGTTCTTGCAGAATCCAGATCTTGCCATTTAGGCTAGTTTGGCTAGCCTGCTTGATCCAAGATTTCCACGTTTTTACCTTCCAGCACTGAGATTACAGGTGGAACTTCATGACTACCTGCTTCATGTGGATTCTGGGGGATCCAAACTCTGTTCCTCATAATTACACAACTAGCATTTTATCTTCAGAAACAAGTCCCCAGTCCCCAAATCTACTCACTCTTTGAAAAAGTCCTTTGATATAACTCAAAAAATTGTCATTCAGAGAACATGTTGAATAGGGCACAACTATGTATGTACTAAATATGATGTGTATTTATATGTTGTTAATAAATCCCTTTATTTAATGCTGAGCCATTTTGATCACCCACAAATACATTTTCAGTAGTGGCTCATTCCATGTTTTTTTTAATGGAAAATTAAGTATACTTTTTCATAGTAACTATGCACTTTTGGTCTTTGATGGTTCATCTACATTGTAAACTTGATTAGATTTTGATTCATCCCAAAGTCCCATCTCTGGAATTATCTATCAAAAATTTTCCAAACTCATTTAGTGATGAATGTAATCTATCTCAAATGAGAGTAATAACATTCCATGGGATGGCATCCTAGAATAGATAAAAAGAAAAAAAAAAAACATGAGGAGACTGCCAGCTGTAGTGGTTTGAAACAGAAATATTCCTCATAGGGTCAAATATTTGAACTCTTGGTATACGGTCCCCAGCTAGTGGCATTGTTTAGAAATGGTCACTGAATCATTGGAAAAGTTAACCTTGCCCAACAAAACACATCATTGAGGTCAGGTTTTGAGATTTCATAGCCTCATTCCATTTCTGAATGATTTCTCTACTTCCAGCTTGTGGTTGAAGGTGCGATCGCTCAGCTTCTTTATCTGACTACCTCCTGGCATACCATCCCTATGTTTTATGGACTCCAGCACTGGAACCATAAGCATAAATAAACTTTTCCTTCTTACAACTGCCCTGACCTAGTGTTTTATCTCAATTTCATAAAAGTGATTAATAAAGAAGTTGAGACAAGAGTGCTGTATTGCTGTCAAGAACCTGACCGTATTGTTTTTTGGAGGGATGTGGAGATTTTGAAATGTGAGAAAAAATGGTTGAATCCTGTAAGCAGTACTTAATAGGCTGTTCTAGTAAGATCCAGAATTGTAAAGACACAGCTTAAGATGTTTCAGAGGAAGAGAGGAGCAAAGACTTAAATAGCAACAGTGTTGTTTTGGCAAAAGAATCTGATTGCCTTCTTTCCTTGGCCTAAGAACTTGCCCAAGGCTAAATAAAAAAGTAATAGACTAATTTCATTGGTGAAGAAAATTGCAGGACTGTTGAATTTGTGACTTGATTATTACGGGTCATGTTCATGCATTACTTGGAGCAGAGATTCAAATATATAGTTTGGAGAGGAAAACAGGATACTTAATGCTGCAATAAAAGTTTGAACCGGAAATTAGGCTTTCATTTTTTTAGGTAAATTAGAATCATTCAGGATAAATTTCCTGATCTACCCTGGAATAGTAAGAGTATTCTTAGTGTAGACCTCTCCTAGCTAAGCTTCCAATTTATGAAAAAAGAAAACTGAAAGGGTTTCTCATCTCCTAGAAAACCACAACATACAAAAGTTGCTGTAAATGTGATTCCAGAAATCATCCCAAGCTGTCAGCTGATCTTGGCATTGCCATCCATATGGTGCTGAATTTGGAGACATGAAAAATGGAAGAGCAGCTAGTGGGGGGTGTCCTTGATTTTTCTTCTATGGTTTCAGAGAGCTACTAAGGCCAGACAATGTGCAACAGGGTCTGATGTGAGACTAGTGAGAAGAAGGCCCTGATGGGCAGAAGGTCTTGGGAAGCCATTTTGTAAACTGTGAAAGTGAATCCTGGATTACAGTTGAGGACCCCAAGATGTTGGATGTGCCAGAACCATGAAACATTTGCACAGGGAAGCTGTGTGTATGTACTGGAAATACCCCAAGTGAAAAATGCACATTATAGGCATAAAATTTGGAGAAGCTTAGCCATCAAAGCCTTTTGCAACTAAAGTCCCAGAATAGACATGGGGCTACAGTTTTTAGTGTTTGCTTTTCTTTGATCTGGTATTTCCTCACTGTGCTCCCATTCCTCCCTTTTGGGATAGGAATGTGGATTCTGGACAATTGTATGTTGGAAGGCTGTAATTTGAATACTTGATTCTATAGGGAGTTACAGTTACAGATGTTGTTGTGAGTCTCAAAAGACACTTTGAACATAGGACTTTTGAATCATGTTGAGAATGTGAAAGTATATAGGGATATTTAGAGGTGAGTTAAATACATTTTATATTATGATATTATCATTAGCCTATGGTACTAAGGAGTGGAATATGGTAGTCTGAATAAAAAAATGTCCCTCATAGTCTCAAGATTTGAATACTTAGTTAGTTAGTGGCAATGGTTAGGAGGTGAAGCCTTGCTGGAGGAAGCACATTGGGTGGGTCTACTTTGTGAATTCATAGCCTCATTTCACTTTCAGTTACTTTCTTTGCTTCCTTTAACTTCACCTGGCATGGTTGTGACTTGCTACCACACTTTTATGTTACAGGATAGACTCTTATTGCTCTGGAGCCATAAGACAAAAGAGATTCTTTCATCTATAACTTGCTGTGGTCAAGTCGCTTTATCACAGCAACAGAAAAGTGACAAGCCAGCTGGTCCCCAACATTCATCTCTTTGAGGTTCATTACTCTGGACACTGTGACCATGATTTCACATTCTTACCATCATGCCTCTTTCCATGACACACTGCAATACCAAATTACAAGTTAAAATACACCTTTACTTTCTTGTTTCTTTTGTTAGGCATTTTTGTTACCGCAACAAGAAAAGTAGGTAATGCATGGGTTCAACCTGATTTTTAAATATTTCATGATACATTTCTTTGGAAAAATATGTTTCATGAAATATTTAATGTAATATTTAATTCTGAAATAATTTCCATGGTTCCAAGGATTTTAGCAGTATTAAAGTAATCTAAGCCCCATGACCAATCTGATGCCTGAGAAACATAGATTTGTATCTTTATCATGCATATTATGTTAGGACTGAGAATGTTAATTTCTTCCCCCTGTGTACAGGAACTTTTGAGCATGTCCTCTATCAAATGCTTTGTGCCCTCCTATCTAGTGAATCCAGTAAATCACTAGACTAATTTTAAGAGATCCAGTTGCTCTCATGTCAATGATGCTTTGTCAAATAATGTGCCAAGAATAAATTTTAATTCAAGTGCTGTCAGCACAACCTAAACAAGTTGTCAGTTATGGCTCACTTGTCATCCATCTATACTGACCTCAAGAATATCATATTTATAATTAATCATCACCAGAGATATATTCTGGTTTAATTGCGGGTCTCTAACTTTGTAAATAGATTTCTGTCATGCATGTTATTTAAGATAGTGAAGTATTGACTTGAAAATGACATTCCTTTTATATTTTTAAAAAATATAATGTAAGTATTGAATATATAACCATAATGTCACTTTATCCAACACTCACCTGTTTTATCCATATAATTTTAGAGACAAATGAATTACAGCACCACAGGACAACATACAACTAATTCATAACCTAACCATAAGCATTAATGCATATACCATATAACAAAACAAAGCAAAAATATGTAGAAGATGTCTTATCCACTTATGTCCACAGAATATTTTAACAATTTTTTTTAATTTTTGGAAATGAATTTAAATTATGTCTTTCAGAGATTTTGTAGTTTTCTATTTTCATTATTGAACTTAATACGTATTTACTGAAGAATATATACTGTGCTCAAAATTAAAAATACAGTTTTGGAGTTTATATTAGTAAAATAACATGTAAAAACATAGACTTCTTTGTAATAGTGGAAAGGACATGAAGGTCTGCAGTCCTGTGTGTATGTACAGATTTATCAGACATTTATTCTGAGTTTAATCCTCAGCAAAAAATGGAATCTATCAGATGTGGTACACATTCGAACTTGGCGAAGATTCTGAGCAGAAAGTTTTTTATCTGAAAAGTGAAGAAAGATGCAAAGATTAAAATTTACTCTGTTTTTGTGTCTCTCCCTTGCAGCTCCTACCACACATATCGCATAATGTTTCATAAGCACAAAGTTAAATTTATTGACACAAAACATTCACAGCTGAGTTATACTTATTTTTCAAATGAGCACACAATCCTTATACTTTTAAAGAAAATAGACAAAGACATTTAAACTTTCAATGTATAATCTACCCAGATGTGGTAGATGCCAGTATTTAATCAGAAACACAGGAAAACATAGTTTCTCAGATGGTTGGAAGATAATTACACTGACATTCTCAATTAGATAAAAAGAGGACCTCATGTTTAACAGGGAAGAAGTACCTCCGTTGTCCTCTCCGTAGGCTTACTTTCATTGCAGTCAATCACAAAGGGTCCACGTCAGCTTCTTAAACACCACAATCGCGAAAGCGATTCCTATGGTTTCAGCAGTTCTCACTCTGGCTTGATCATGAATGTACTGCTTCCAGCAACACAGGGACCATAGTGACCTTAGGCCCAGGCAACAGATCAAGAATCATGAGCAAAAAAGAATTCTGAAGCCTGTTCCGGAAGTTTGGGAGTATAGTTTCTGCTCAAGAAGTAGATACTTTTCATTCTTTGAGCTACATGCACAGTACAAGTGATAGAACCAAATGGCCCAAATTCAATTTTAATTTAATCTAGATGTTGAAGTGGAAGAGTTTCTGTTGAATCAAATATCTCTTGCACCTGTTTAACTTAATCCTGATTAATGAAGTACTTCAGTGTTACCATGGCAGCCACTAGTGTTTGATGAAATGATTGACAAGACTTCCCCTATGGTCTAGTAGAGTATAAAGCATACTTTCTGCTAACTTCCACTGTTTCCAGCTGGTGTTTTCTAGCAGAAATCTGCTCTTACATTCTTGTTCGAGGACACCATGAAAAGTCAAGTGTGATGACCAGTTACATGAAAACCCATGTATGAGTGGGTTCTTCATACCTTCACATCTGTGTACAGTTCTCTACATTGTCCCAGAAGACTTTTGCTGGGGATGTAGACAGGATACTCCTCTTCATAAGGACTCTTTGTACTCATTTATCCTTCTCTCTTGCTTTCTATTTGGGTACCCACCTTACTTTCCTAATTGTATGTCTAAAACTAAATTTCCTGGATGCATGCTAAAAGAACACTAAGAAATAGAACATGTGAAGATAATTAAGCATTTAATACAGTGTCATTTGCAATACTATTAACATATCGTAAGGCAAAAAAACCTGATAAACTCCATGTATATTACAATACTCAGTTAAATAAGATCTTAAACAGTGAAATGAATATAAACCAACAAAAAGTCCTGTTTAGTAACAGTCAATAAGTATCATTGATTATAAGTTGTTTGTGATTATTTTAGAAACTTTGTGATCTCATCAGAATTACATGACAAGAATATAATTAGTTCACAATTATAACTTGTGTTTTAATGGTCTTCATTCAGCCTTTTCTCCATAACATCTTTGAGTTCATTTAACATATTTATAATTGCTATCCTTTAAAAAGCATGTTTGCGTGTTTCAATTGGAAAAGCCATAGATGTCAGGAAACTAGTAAGCAGCCATGGGTGGGGAAGGCCTTTGCAAAAGTCATATGAAACCTTACAATTAGAGAAAAACAGTCATCAACCTTGCCCACCTGAGAATCTGGGAAGATACCAGCCTGGCAAGATATGACCCAGGGTGTAATAACGGCACAGATATTATGGGAGCAATCAATCACTTAATGATTGGATTTAACCTCCATCTCACAAGATCCCATACCTTACACTGATAAGAGGCCTAGGACACTGAGGCTAGACAGATCAGAGGCCATAGGGAAGAAACTACACAGCTTTTGTGCTAAATTGATGTGGTATTAAACCAGCTCCTAATGAATTATTGTTATCCTCATAGATTAATGAATCTTTCAACTCTAGCCAAAAAAGCTTCCTCATGGAACAGATGATGATTTACATAGAGACCCACAATTGGCCAATGTGCAGAGAATAAAGAGGGTGCAGAGTGTTTATCTCTACATAGCAAGGACACCTGTATCCAACTTCTGCCTCCAAAGACTCAGGGATCATTATAGAAAAGGGGTAGAAAGACTGTAAGGGCCAGAGCAGAGAGATGACCATATGGAAACAGTTTTCCTGACAGCTGACCAGTTATTCCTATGAACTCAGCAACACTGACAGCATGCACAAGTTCCATATAAGCCCAAACTAGAAAAAATTCCAAGCATAGACACGTGGAAGTGTATGATAAGTTCCAGGTTCACCTAAAGAAATTGTGATAACAGACAGACGTTGGGAAGGACAGAGAAAGTCTCTTTCAAGAATGGGTCTCAATAGATTAACCAGGGCCCAGTGTATGAACCCACACTGCAGCACATTTGAGGACACAAATTAGACTCAATAGACCATAGATAGATAGATAGACAGACAAATAGATAGATATACATAGACATATATATATATATATATAATATATATGCATATAAAGAGAGAGAATGAGAGAGATATTGAGAGAGAGAGAGAGAGGGAAAGAACATTCAATTTTGCAGAAGGAAATAAGGGGTGGTTTTGATAGAGAAAGGGATCTAAATGTCATCCAATTTCATTCTATGAAAAGATAAAAAAAATATATGTTTAAATCCATACAAAGCCCATCAATACTTCTATTGGTATATCATTTAACTATGTATCAATCATCTATCCTTATATCTTTTAGTTTTCAATGTGCAGATTGAGGTATATTAATATTTGTAAGAATTATTTATAACACAAAATGTTAAAATGTTTAATTTGGAAGAGATTATAAATTCTCATATGCAAACACCTGTGAATTTGAGCAAACTATGTATATCGATTTATGATTCCTAGATAATTGCTTGACTTTTCTACTCAACCTAGCATTTGGCATGCCCCCCAAGAATTATGGAAGAAAATTTAGAGACCTGTGCTCAAAGCCATTTTCCCGATACAACTGTCATATCTCTCTCTGATAGATGCCATTTGAATCATTGTAATTTGGTAAAATTATACTTCACAAGGGAGAGATAGGTATTAGATGCCATCTGAAATGGCTTTCAAAGCTTTTCAAATCCTCAGTTTCATTATCTTAGGCAGATGGGCTTTCCTTCTTTACATCTGAGTTATTAAATAAGAAAGCATTTTAAACTTACTAACAATTCATGGGAATAAAAAACACAGGATAGAAAAAGGAGGGTAGGTGTGGATTTGGTCAATGAACATGTTATATTTCTGTTAACATCTCGTGAAACCATCACTATATGGAGGAAATATATGTCCATAAATATTTTAATATAAGGATAGTAATATCTGAGTATTTCACAATGTATTATTTCATGGACCAGATATTTAAAAATATTATACATCTGGCAGATAGCATAGCAGTCATTCTCTGAGTATAATGTGGGCTGACTGGTGGGTTTTATCATCATCCTCTTACAAAACTATGCAATCTGTTTCCATACAAAAATGCATTGCCATTTTAGCTTTCAAGTTCCTCTTTCAAATTTATTGTAGTTTATTTTAGGTATTTGATGTGTAAAGATGGTCATGATCTACACAGCATATAGTAACCTGTGTATCTATTTCTATGCATGTTGGTTTGTGTTTAAATTCACTATTAGACTTCATTTTCTTCTTCTGTTCTTCTGTATATTTTTATTTAATTTTTGTTCATTTCATACCTATGAAGTAAAATTTCTATACTCAGATGGCCCTCAGTGAAAATTCATCCATTGAACTGTATTCAGCCTATCCACTGTCACTCAGTCAAAGGTCAACTACCCATCTCCCAGCAGTATTCAGTTGCTAATACTTCCTTGGCTGAGGTTGGGCCTGCTGTTCATTTCCCAACTTCTGTGCTGGGTTTTTGCTGATTGAGTTATCTTGGGTCTTGTGCTTGCTGTCAGCATTACTGTGGATTCATATGTGTATGAATCATGTCTTAGATGCATGAATACATTTTTTTAAATGGAGAAAATGAAGAGATATGATCTAAATACCAAAATGTCTTTCAATTTTCCCAATACTTAAAAAATTATAGATGAGGTTTTGAAACTGTCTAGGATTTAGAAATGATCTTTGATATAGTCTAGCGTATACTGTTCACTGTGTTCAAGGATAATGACTCTGATGATAATAACTATGAGGGTGAATAGTCCATGACAGAACATGGCTCAGTGTCCATCTTCTTCTTTTGTTCCAGAGAAGTCTACACCCTCTAAGTCCTCTATTGCTCCCCAGGTTTTCTCTGACTCGTTTCTTAAACATAATTGTCTGATGATACAGTCAAGCCTCTAACATTTTGCATTATAAATTTGCATTATAGCAAATAAACTTTAACACAGGACATTAGATGTATTTTGCTGTCTAATAGGTGATTTTTGTTTTGATATTTAATTTTATGCATAAATATGGAAAGAGTGTCTACAAATATGGATGTTATC
Organism: Eospalax fontanierii; assembly: GCA_035773235.1. Lineage (NCBI taxonomy): Eukaryota > Metazoa > Chordata > Mammalia > Rodentia > Spalacidae > Eospalax > Eospalax fontanierii. The sequence continues at coordinate 24,942,513 of CM069538.1, read as the reverse complement.
ACTGATGCCTTTCTCTGTTCACACACATATTTGGTTGACCATCAGAACCTGCTGATTTGCCTCTGAACACTCATTCTTGTCCATGTTTCCTCTTCATGAATGTACTCAGGCAGTCCCTCTCCATGTACTACCAGAGCATATCACCTGTTATTCTAATCCTATGCACTGGATAAAATGAAAGTGATTTCAGCATTCCACATCTGCAACCACTTTCTATGAAGTGTTGGTTTAAATACTGCCATTTATTCTTTGCCTTCATTAATGAGTTTTCTATGCTCTCTATGAATCTTGTCGTTCACAGCTAGGAATGGGGAATGGTTGGTCAGTAGTGTAGAGAAGATCTCTATTAGCAGATGCACCATTCTGGATCATTTATTGTTCATGAATTTCATTGAATATGCATATGTATAAAGTAAAATATTAGCCCAATTTAACAATGAAATGATAGAACCATGAAAAGCTAAATTAAATATAAGTTTAAGACCAATTTAATCCCAAACTATGTAGAAATAGAGAATAGTCCTCAATGAGACAGGAAATTTTAGAGAATTCCATTTATTTAAAAGTTTTTTAAAAAATTATTATTTTTACTTTATGTGCATTGTTTTGCCTGCATGTGTGTAAGTGCATCAATGTATTGTAATATCCACACAGATCAGAAGAGGAACTGTAGTTGAAGAGGGTTGTTAGCCACCATGTAGGTGCTGGGAATCGAACCTGGTCCTCTGCAAGGGCAGTCAGTGCTCTTAACAGCTAAGCCATCTCTTCAACCCTGAGAAAATTTCTGAAGGGAAATACATGCAATTGGAAATGATCAGGAAATGTCTTTACATCTTAAGTAAAATATGTTAGCCTGAATATAACAATGTCATGAAAATATCAATCAGTATATCTCACCAGATGGAGTGTCACTTATAAATATCAGTTGTATTTTGGGTAATAAATGAATATAAATAAAAGTGATATCAATAATGTTTTTATATATTAAATTAATGTGCTTATTGTAAGCAATTGTTTATAAATATTACATATTTTCAATGGGGGCATAATGAACCTGATTTGAAAAAGTCAATTAGTTGGAGAAGTAATCATACTAATGGGTTTATGCATTCATCACAAGAAATTGCCTCCAAGGACTTTTATGAATATCTGAAATGCATAAATCAAGAAAGCAAAGGTTGTAGTGAATTATTCAACCACAAAATATTTATAAGCCACCTGCCATGCACCATTTGCTGTTTGTGTCAATGATAAACAAATCAATTAGGAGGAACCCTGTTCTGAAAGGCGCTTATGATCCATTAGCACAATACAAGGCAGTGATAATCATTTTCTGGGAGAAATTGTACTAAGAAAATTGGGATTTGGGTGAATAATCTTTCCTAAATTTGGGAGTGGGTGCCAGTCCTTCAGGAAAGCCTAGATACTTGCTGACATACCAGCAACATTGGAAAGCATAGAATGAAATCTCCCCCATGAATGGAACTTTGTGTTGGAATTCTTCTCTGTACCAATAAAGTTCAGTTCTCTGAATAAAATGTGCATTGAAATTGAAAACTCAAATATAATGGGGGGTAGAGGAGCTTTTACTGATTTTCTTCCTGGCACATTTTAAGTGGAGCAATTAGCTTGGTCTAATCTATAGATTTTCTCATTGTATTTATTTTTAGGAAATATGTATAATCTAGCAAATAATGGTGATATATGTATGTATATATGCATGCACATGCATGTATACTACATGAAAATACAAGTAATTTTGTCAACATTCTAAGTTAAATCAAAACTGAAATGAAAAAATTGAAAAGGAAAATTGTTTAGATTTTTGTTGTGGTTCTTGTTGTGGTTCACTGGTAAGTCTGATCCAGCCAACTGCCTTTCCACTCTTCTCTTACCTGATAGACACCAGCCTCCCAGGCCCCGTGTCCTGTTTTTCTTAAAGCCTTTGGCATAGCCCTGCTCCTGCTCTTAACACCCCAAACCATAAACTACTCTCTTAGTCCGGAACCACCCGCACATACTGAATCCCATACTCAGACCAGCTAAAATTTTCAGTTTCGTCTGCTAGAGCCGTCACAAGCTGTTCCTACCCACAACTCGCCTTTGCTGCAATCTTAAAACTGCACTTCTACCCCGTAAGTCGCCATCCCCAGCTTGCCTTGGATTCCAGAGACCAGCCTTCTTACCTGTTAAATATGATCCTCGCCTCAGCCTCTCCACTCCCATACAATGTCAGCATCACCAAATTCTCCCACCCCACATCTTATTCTCCGTCTAGCCTTGGGAACAGCAAGGCACACTCCTACTCTCAGCATCGCGGATCTCTGGACTACCCTCTGCCTTTCACTGGCTGTGAGCTCTCCACACTGCACTGTGTCCATATGCTATAGTGGTACTGTCTGCAGTTCCTCATCCTGCTGCGTGACTGGGCTTCTGTTCCCTTTTCTAGGGACCTAGACCTTTGCAGACTCCCTGAAAAAGCCTGAATTCAGTCTCTGCCTAGCAATTTCCCCAAATTGTGTTATTCCTGCTGGCTAGAGGACACAGACCTTAAGAAGAGAGGCTGAGAGCATCTGATCTCACCTAACTTTGTCTCAGAAGGAACTCTGGAAAAGATGGATTAGAGACATCTGGTCTTTCAATATAAAACCAAAAGAGAGAACTTGAAGCCTTCACCAACCATCTTTTCATATCTATTAAGAAAGCAACCAGATCACATCAAGTATACAAACAGAACCAGACTTCAACCAAAGGAAAGCTCAAGTCTTTCATAGAAATAACAACAGAATCCATATTCCAAGATGACAGCAAAAAATAATAATATGAAAAATCCAAATAATATGTCCCAACTAAGCATGAAAAGTCCTATAAAGGAATTCTATAACAAGAATCCCATAGAGATAACCCTGGACACATAGTTTAAAAGAGCAATAATACACATGATAAAAAATTCAATGAATTTAAAGAACATACAAACAAATCAAAGAACTTAATGAAGATAGAGATAAACTTAGGATTCAATTCACAAAAAAAGATAGAAATTTAAAGAAAACTGAATATTATAGAAAGACTGAAATGAAGAAGAAAATGAAAAACAGTAACCGAGTTGAAGTGACCTGAAAAAGCCTCACCAATAGAATGAATTAAGTGCAAACAGAAAATCAAGAGTGGGTGACAAAGTTGAAAAATTGAAACACTCAAGCAAAGATTATGAACATATTTAAAAATCACGGGAATGGAATATTCAGGAAAGGTGGAATATCATGAAAATACCAAATTTATGCATCATAAGCATATAGGAAGGAGGTGAATCTGAGGATAATGGTATTCATATTGTACAAGAAATGTTTCCCAAATTATGGAAAGACATTCGCATACAAATACAAGAAGGACATAGAACACCAAAATAGTCTGGACCAGAAACGAAGCTCACCATGGCATATCACAGCAAAAACTCTAAGTGTAGCGAACAAAGAGAGAATTCTACAAATTGGAAAAGAAAACCAATAAATCACATATAAAGAAAACCCATGAGATTTACAACTGACTTTTTGGTGAAAACTGTGAAAGCCAGAAGAGCCTGAACCAAAGTATTCCCAGTTCTTAAAGATCACTGATGCCAACCTGGAATACTTTATCCAGCAAAAATGTCTATTATCTTTGAAGAGGAAAGAAAAATTTTCCACGACATGAATAGACCGAAAGAATTCATGTCCAGAAAATCAGCCCTTCAGAGAATACTTGAAGCAATACAAAGAGTTGAAGAAAGGAACAACTATATCCCAGGGGTGACAGAAAGCAAATAACTGAAGGATGACTGGGGAACCACAAAGTTAGACCAAAGATGCAAACAGAATTTTAAATGACAAGAATCAATACATATCTTCCAATACTAACTTTAAATATCAATGGACTGAACTCCCCAGTCAAAAGACACAGGATAGTTGAATGGATCAAGAAGCAATATCCATCCTTTGGTTGTTTGAAGAAGCCAAAAGCAAGGACAGGAATTACCTTAAGGTGACAGGATGGAAAAAAAAATTCCAAGCAAATGGCACTAAGAAACAATCAGGAGTTTCCATTTTAATATCTGAAAAAATAGACTTCAAACTAAAACTACTCAGAAGAGATAAAGAGAGTCACTTTATTCTGTTCAAAGGAATAATTTACCAAGAAGATAATGCAACCATGAACATATGTGCACCTAACTCTGGTGCATCCAACTTCATAAAAATAGTACTATTATTAGCATATTAGCAGTAGTATAATAGTACTACTCATAGTCCTACAGACTTTAAGATACAGATTAATCCCAACTCATTAATAGTAAGGCACATAAACACCCAATGTCTCCATGAGAAAGGCATCTGAATTAAGCAATACCATACATCTACTGAATTTTCCACCTAAGTACAAAATAATACACATTCTATTCAGCAAATTACGGAAATTGACAGCATACTGGGACACAAAACAAACCTCAATAAATACAAAAAAAAAGAGAAAGAATTCCATGCATTCTATCAGACCACAACAAAGAAACTTAAAATCAACACAGGAAGAAGCCCTGGTAACTTCACAAACTTATGGACACTAAACAACACACTCCTGAATGATGAACAGGTCAAAGCAGAAATTAAGATAGAAATAAAAGGATTTCTGGAATTAAACAACCCCACAAAACCTCTGAGACATTTTGAAAGCAGTCCAGTCCTAAGAGGGAAGTTTATAGCTCTAAGTGCCTATAATAAAAAATCAGAAAGAGCACAAGTAAATGATTTAACATTGCAACTGAGGTCACTTGGGGACACTAACCTGTCACAATAGACCTTAACACAGATGAAAGAATGTATACATTCCAGTTTGGAGGCTATGGTATGGTTTCTGTGGGGAAAGCGATATAAATATGATAAAATTGACTGAGATATTCTATATGAAACACATAGATTCAATAAAAATATTTTTTAAAACTATTAACTTTGTTGACAATTTCCTATACTTATAATGTGTCCTGATTCTACTGTTCCATTCACCCTCTCCTATGTCTAATTCATTCTGATTCCTATCAACCCCATGCCCCTTCTTCCTTACCTGTCTTTTCCCCAGATTTGTGACTTTTGTTTTGATCCATTTAGTTTAACCAGGACAATCTGGACACGTTAGTTTGTAACTATCGATTATAATCCTCCCTAAATATACAAAAGCACATCTGTATGCAATAACAAGGATTAGCTGTTATAAAACTAATATTTTGGTGCCAATGAAAGCTGCTAAAGACTTGAAGGAAGAAAAACAGATATACAGACGCACTGTCATTATCATCTCGAACTTCTTGTTTTTTCGTTTGTTCCCTATATGTTTATTACATAAGCAGTTGAGAGGAGAGGAGGAAAGAAGAAAGAAAGGAAAAAGGAGAATGATAGAGAGAGAGGAACAGTGAGGGGAAAATAGACCAAAGGCAGCACTCTAAGTGTTTGAGTATTGGAACTATAAATTCAGAAATATGCACTCAAGAGTATCAACTCCTAGATTATTATATAATTTTAAAGAAAGTATAATATAACTAATGATATAATATATACTTGATATTGGAAAAGGTTTCTTGGAGGACTCGAGTAACGATGTATTATTCCACCATTTCATTAATAATATGTATTTTCAAAATTGCAGCTGAATGCTAATCATGGGCAGAACGGTTAAGTCATTTGATACTTGTTGCTAAGAGCACTGTTTTGGCACTAATGATAAAATTTGCTGTACAGTCATGGCTGAGACTCAAAGATCAACTATCTCATCCTTAGTCACTTACGAAGTCCTAGAACATATCAGGTTGCATATCTACTCCTGAAATTGCCACAGACGAAAGTTTGTTTTGGCACTCTTCTAATTCTACAGGCAAAGATCATGAGCTGTGTTAAATTTGCCCCCAAATATTGTTATTATGATTAGATTAATTTTGTTGAATTTTACTTGATTAAAATCCACTTTAGAGATTGATTAAGTACCCCTTACGAAATGCCTGTGAGGATGGTACAGGGCCTCTTAGATCATGAAGGTTTCACCTAAGAAATGGGCTAATCACTTGATATAATATAATGGAATTTTTAGAAGGTGCAGAAAAGGGTCAGGTGGTGCCTAGTCTGAGGAAGTTCTCCACTATAAGCCTGTCCCTGAGGCCACATTTTGCTCTGAAGCTTTCTTGCTTTCCCCTTCTCTTTGCTTGTCAGTCAGCCATGAAAAGCTTTCTTCTACCAATTGCTTCCCTCACCAAGATGCTCTGCATAAGCACATAAGGACAACAGACCTTGAACAGAACCTTCTGAAATTGTTTTCCAAAATAAATCTTTCTGTCCTTAAGTTGATTTGTCAGGTATGTAAACAAAGCAAAATGAGAAATAACTTGATTGCCCCTACATCGTAAATAACTGCCTGTCAAATACCTATTTATACATTTATCAAATGTGAATGCATGGAAAACAACACAAACAATGCAGACTGCTACTATTTTGATTAAATAACAACATCAATATAGTAGATACTTGTTCATCCTGCGATTTCAATATGTGCATTTATTTATCTATGACTGTAGGTATAGATGTATTATCCATGTATTAATTGTACAAATATATGGGATACACTGTGATAAAGCATTCAGGCTGATTTCTCCTTATGTATATGAGAGAAAACATACAATATTTCCCTTTATCTTCCTGAAATATTTTACCTAACAGGATGTCTTTCAGTTCCATTCCAATGATTACAAATAGTGAGATGGTATTTTTTTTATTAAGGTAAATGAATTATAGTATATATTAATTTGTCATATTATCCATATATTCCTTACCAAGAACTTAAGTTGATTCCATCTTACCTATTGTGAACTACGAAGCAGAATCACTTCTGTTTTCTGTATGCCCAACAAGATCGCCAGATCACATGGCAGCTCCATTTTCAGTGTTTTGAGGAATTTCTATACTGTCCTCTGTATAGCTATTATAATTTGTATCCTCTCCTACAACGCATATGTTCATTTTCTCTATGACTTTGATGATATTTGTTATTTAGGTCTGAGTTTTTATTACGTTTATACTGGTGAGTACATAATTGACAATGAAAAAAATTTATTAGAAAAATTCTTTATTACAAAATGGGCTTAGCAAAATGCAAGCACCAATTTGTATAGAAACAAGAAAATAATAAAATTAAATTTAGAAAGCAGAAGAATTTATTTACGATAATCTATGTAATATTTGTATAAAGGAATTGAATTTGTTAAACTTTTCTGTCAAAACAAGAAACAAAGTTGTAGTAATGAATATGGTATGAGAATAATTTTTTAACTAAATGTCCTACGTTTTCCTTTCTACAACTTTAATTGTTAAGAAAAATCTTATTCACAAATTGCTTAAAAATAAAACAGTGATCATCAAGATAACCCAGTGGGTAGAAGTCTTTGTCAAGCAAAGCAGAGAAACTGAATTCAATTCCTGGAACACACATAAAAGGGAAGAAGAGAAAGGAATCCATAACTTTGACCTATGATCTCTATAAAAGCCATGGCATATGTGCACCCACAGACTCACACATCGTATCTATATCTATATATATCTATATCCATATCTATCTCTCTCTCTCTCTCTCTCTCTCTATATATATATATATATATAATAAAACTTAAAAATGATCAATGAAATACTTAATAATAAACCTAACCAAAGGGGTAGAATAGCTCTACAATGAACATAGTTAAGTCACTGAAGAAAGAAATCAAGGACACATAGAAGATGGACAGACTGGCCATGTTCATAGATTGGCAGAGGTGAAATTGTGAAAATGACTATTATTGAAAACATTCTATGGAGTCAATACATTCTTCAACAAAAACATAAAGACAATTTTCACAGAACTAGATAAAACAATCCTAAAATTTATATGGAAATTTAAAAGAACCAGAAGAGTCAAAGCAATTCTAGGCAGAAAGAACAATGCTAGAGATATCATAAAACCTGACCTCAAATCATCTTACAGAGCTGTAGCAAAAGAAACAACAAGACCTTGACACAAAAACAGATAAAACATGTGAGTTTCATACTGGAAGCAGATATATATCTATGCAAATTAAAGCATCATACATTTTTACAAAAGTGAAATGAACTTCTTTCCCCGTTCCCAGGGGAAGACACTCATTTCTTCCTTGGTAACTTCTGTTTCCTACTGTCCGCCTCCCTCAGGCTCTTTCCCTTGATTTCCTTGGTTCCTTTCCATTTTCCTGGCTCCTGCTGTTACATCAGTACACATACTTACATATAAGGAATTTTTGCTAAGATCCACAAGTGAGGGAGAACATACGTCATTTGTTTTTCTGAATCTGTGTTACTTCATTCAGTATAACAATTTCTAATCCCATCCATTTGCTTGCAAATTTCATGAACTTACAGCAATGGTAACAGCTTGCAGAAGACCCATGCTGACTCAGACAAAAACTCAACATACAACTGGAGAAATGGGTAGCAGACCCCAATTTTAGGCAAGGAACTATTGGCAACTGACTACAGCAGTGTGAGCAAGGGTAGATATTCTTTGAGTGCATGACTGACTGCATAGGCTGATTAGACTCCAGTGTATGAACTTGCACTGAGGAATGTCTGGGTACAGATGCTTGACTGGATAGGCTTTAATATATAGTACAGAATGCTTGAAATCCAGTTTTTTTTGGGGGGTGGGCTTCTGGAGAGTGTGGATGGGGGAGAACTTCTAAATTTGATTAAGATCTACTATATGAAATGCATAAAAACTCAATAAAATACATTACCATAAAATAAAATTTTCTTTTACAAAGTAAATAAGGAAATTTTATGCAACTGCAAAGAAAGAAGAGATGTCATTTGCAAGAAAACTGATGCATTCAGCAGTTATATTGAGCAAAGCAAGACACATATATGTTTGTGTCTGGAACCTAGATTTCAATTTTCTCCAATGTGCACCTTTGAATGTGTTTGAATGCAGTTCATGAAGGTAAAAATAAATATAGGAAGAGAAGAAGAGATCTTAAATGAGTTAGAGAGAAAAAGAGAAAGAATGGCTCTGATTTGAAAGAAGAATGGGGCCTACTGGGTAGTGGAGAAAGGAATTTACCAAGATTGCTCAGAAGACAGGAGTGCGTTAGGGGAATGTTTTAAATCTATGCGTTATTGAACATGCCCTAATGAAGGAATTGCTTTGGACGCTATCTTAAAATGTAATTCAAAAGAAACAAGGAATCCAAACAGGAAGCTGAAATGTTATACTTGATACATGTTTAGAATGTAGCTATATAAAGATATGCCTACATGAAAATATTTTAAATAATATTTACATATTATTATACACAATTCACATTATGAATCATTTATATATATTTAAATGATTCATATTTGGGTTTTATAATTTAAATTGTCACATTTTTTTACGAAACCACGTATAAACTTTTGACAAAAGGATCAGGTTAACTTTATTGAAAAAGCAAAATTCATAGCTAGTAAATATTATTTTATTTTATACCTATTTCCTACCAAATTTAAACTGTCACAAACTTATAAACACTTTCAATTCAGAAACTGTCTTAAACTCAGCTTCTAACAACTGTGGCTATGAACGAAAAATTTTGGTTGGGAATTATTTACCAAGTTTCTGTGTAAAACAAATTGATGCACAACTGAAAAAAATATTTCTTAAAAATTTTCTTCATGAAACGTATTGATAGATTGTTAATTAAACCTTATACAACCAGGGGCTGGGGAGATGGCTCAGCGGTTAAGAGCACTGGCTACTCTTGCAGAGGAACTGGATTCAATTTCCAGCCTCCACATGGTGGCTAACAATCATCCATAACTCCAGTTTCAGGTGCTTCAATGCCCTTTTCTGACCTCTGTGGGTATTTCATCACTTGGGTGCACTTTCTTACATGCAAGCAATACACTCATATAAATAAAATAAAAATAATTTAAAAAACATTTTAAACCTTGTATAAGGATTTGCTTTCCCCTATCAAATAAAATATTCTATAATATCTTAGTTAATTAAAAAACTAATTAAAATATAATTAACTTCCTAATTCTAATTGCAAGTTTTCATTATTTCTGTTTTAAACATGTTGTTTGTAAAATACTGTATTAGTTCAAAGTCCTACTGAAAAATATGCATACAATATATGAGCATATGTGTATAGCTGAAGGTTATTCTGTTGAATAGCTTTAGTTATCAACTTGGCTTAACTGGGTAGAAGAAATCCCAATTGAGGAATTTTCTGCATTTGATTGGATTGTGGTCATGTCTGCAGGGCATTTTCTTGAGGTTTTAGTGATACGGAAGGGCCCAGCCTACTGTGTGCAGTGTAACAGCTGGCCAGGTGAAATTTTGTTGTTTAAGAAAGCAGGCTGAGGGTGGACCAGTAGAGCAAGCCACTAAGCAGCTTTCCTCCATGGCCAGTGCTTCAGCACCTCCAATTTCCTACCCTGAGTTCCTGCCCTGATTTCTCTCAGTGCTAAGCTGTGACCCAAGTGATGTAAGATAAAATAAACCCTTTCCTCTCCAAGTTAGTTTTGGTCACTGTTTTATCACAATAATTTGAAGCAAACTAAAACAAAAGTTGATACCAGGAGTTAGGTGTTGACTGTGAAGAACCTGACCATGTGGGGATTTGGACTAGAAATGCAGTCGAATTCTGTAAGCAGAGAGAAATGGGTCATTTTAGTGGGATGCTGGAAGAAAGTGGTGCTGGGAGCACAGTAGCTCCAGAGGGAAATAATAACTTAAGCCGCAAATGATCTGTTTTGGCAAAGAATCAAGTTAATACCTGCCCACATCCTATGAGCTTGCCTGAGGCAAAGGTGAAAAGTAATGGGCTAATTTTTTGACAAGACAGACTAATATAGAAATGGTGATGTGGCCAATAATGCTGAATATTGTGCAGATCTGTATTAAATAAAGTAAATGGGGCAGAAAGAAATGCAGAATGTACAGGTTTGATTGAAAGGAGAACTAGCAAGCTTAATACATGTTTATCACATTCCTAGGAGTACTGTACAAATTCGATGGTAGAGAGACATTCATGTTAGCCCGATGATCATGATTATCCTTGTAATTTAGGACATTCAAAAATTAGGTAATGACCTGAGGGCTCATTTGTAAATACTACACTTTTAATAAGGGACAAAAGTTATCATTCTATAGTAACCCATGATGGATGGTTAATTATAGTTCTCACTATACAGAGCATCTTTTAGACATTAAGCAGTGTGTTTTTACACCAAAAGGACACATGCAGATTTCTTCAGTCTTTAGAAACTTAAAAATTGCCACACACAAATAGGATAAAAATAGCTTTATTCTCTAGAAATGTGTATTTCTCAAGTCTTTCACGAGTAAGAGTGAAAATAAACCTTTAATTTTTTTTTCCCATGGGAGGAAAAAAGTGAATTAGAGGCACTTACTAATTCTGATGGGAAAAAACTCTCATAATCATAAAATTTAATTCAATGGAGTGAAATCAGAGGAACTCTTCTGTGGGACTGAGAAAAGTCACTGTGATATATACAAAAGATGGAGTGCTTCCATTACATCTATTTGTTTCAATAAGAGATTATACAGTGACCTTTTCTTTAGCTGCCTTGGTTTCTCCATTTTTTATCATTATGCAAGATTTGGTGGAAATCCTTGCTGACATTTGGCTCCTCAGGGGGCAATTAGGAGAGCAGTGAAATCACTGGAAACCGAAAATCATTTCACTTTACTCCTTAAAATGGTAGACAAAAGGCCCAATATTTGGACTGTTAAATAACAAAAGAATCCATAATTGTGCTTAATGAAAATTGCATGACCATTTGAAAATTTAAAGATATATATCACAAGTAAATCAGTTATTTGTATTAATGGGTTTATGGAATGAAGTACAGAACCATAGCCAATTCCATATGTGTAACTTTACACACTCATTTAAATGGAGTTGTTCTTTGAAAACACTCTAATTTTTGACCTTATCTATGTGCCTTTCAAATTGTGTATTTATAACATTATTTTTTTCTGAAGTGAAACTTACAAACCAACAAAATCAACTGCCATTGTTTTTTGTGCTTAAATGAAATTGATTCAGACTAAACAACTTTATTGATTAATCAGCAAAATACACAGTAAGAAAAGACTTCAAAATTCTATTCAGTGTGCAATGTAAACACTTTTCATTCTTTTATTTGGTTTTAGTTGGAAATTGTTATGAAATTTGGTTTGTCTTTTTTGTTTTGTTTTGTTTTAGATAGGGTTTCTTTGTAGCCCCAGATGGCCTGGAATGCTCTGTGTAGACCAGGTAGCCAAGATCTCACAGAAATCTTGCGTTTGCCTACAGAGAGCTGGGATTAAAGATGTGTGCCACCTCACCAAGCTTTATTATTTTGAATTTTGAAGAGCATTTATGACAACTTCAAGTGAACAATTTTGGACTAAAATATTATATCTAGTTTATTCTTTAGCCAACACTTCCAGAGAGATACTTTGGCTGCAGAGGTAAGAGTATTTTTCTCCTAAGAACAGTGGCATCTAGGAGGAAGAGGCACTAGAAGCAGATATGAAAGATTATCTGGGACACATAGTAAGTTTTAACTCGGCTGAGAGTACATGAAACTCTCTCTCAAACTACAAATGACACAAAAAATCATTTTTCAATGTCTAAGTTCATGTGGGCATAAGGTTAACTGTTACTAAGTGCATACAGTAAGTTGTTACTATTTATTATTTTAATTATGTAAAGCTATGGCATATGAAATACTATATACATATATTTATAGAACTATTACATGAAGCAAATTTTTATTTTTTAATATTTTTAGTTTTAGTTTTTATTTCTGTGTATGAATATATTGCTTGCATGTATGTTAAATGCACCCATGTTGTGAAATTTCCATGGAGGTCAGAAGAGAGCATCAGATTCTGCTGAAACTCAAGTTATGGATGATTGTTAGTTGCCATGTGGCTACTGAGAATTGAACCCAAGTCCTCCGCAAGAAGAGCCAGTGCTCTTAACAACAGAACTATCTCTCCAGTCCTTCTAGAAAAAAAAAATCGATCATCTCACATAGCTCTCTTATGTGAGACTGTATAAATGCAAGCATCTACGGGAGCATATATGTGTGCATCTGTTTGTATATGTGTATGCATGTGTGTTTGGTAGGATCAGCTAAAATCTCTCATCAAACTTCCCACATGCTACCGAAATTCATACGTCTTTCCTTTCTTTGGTTAAGATCAGGTTTGACACCTTTCCAGTTTACATTGTAGTATTTAGTTAACTAATTTCATATGTTGAAACAGCATTTCCCTGTAGCCCCAGTTGGCCTAGTACTATGTAGACCAGGCTGGCCTCAGACTCTCAGAGATCTGCCTCCCTCTGTCTCCTGAGAGCTGGGATTAAAGATTGTGCACCACAACACCCAACTACAATATTTTAAGTGATCTTCACTTAGTAATCAAGTCTTTAAACTTCTGTCCTCTTCACAACTGTACTTTCTGCAGCTTTGCACCTTGTAACCTACTTCCCAATTCCTGACTGACTCTATCCCCTCCTCTGATGAATCATCAAATTACTGTTTCTATGCATTTGACATATTTTAGATTTCATAGGTAATAATATTCTATAGTACATTTCTCTGTATGTGGCTTATCTTACTTGTCTTGATGATCTCATTTCTCTTCTGGTTTTGAAAATTGCAGGTTGTTTCACTGTCAAAATTTGAGACCATTCCAGTATGTGCCCACAGCTTGTTTCCTGCATTCGCTCATACAGGCTCATCCATTCGTGCATAGAGTGTTTCCGTATCTCCAAGAATCATGCTGCAGCAAACATGACAGTGCAGGTGTCTCTGACTAGTTTCATGCCTTTGTGTACATGTTGAGCAGGGGCAGTGTGGGATTATCCAGGGCTTCTCTGTTTATTTTCTGAAGACCATTCATAATGCTATCACCAGTAACAGTAACAGCATACATATAGTCCAATAAAAGCAAAAGGTTCACTATTTCTCCGTATTCTTGCCAACACTTCTTAGCTCTTGTAATTTTGTATAAAAGATTTAACAGTCAGAGGGTGCACTTCTAATTTCTGTAACAAACAAACCTCAAGTTCTGGCATTTTCGGACAGCAACAGTTTATTTTTCTGTCCATGTCCAATAAAAGTTGACAATTGATATTCTTTCCATCTTGAAGTTTCTTTGTCTCTAAGATCCCCTGAATTTTCCCCCAAAAAGAAAGAAATAAAAAGGAAAGGAGAGAATAAAGGATAATTGTACAAGGAGTAGTCATAGAGGCCATGTTAGTCAGCTGTACTTGTCTTTTGCCCCATGATTCAGAAATCAGATCCCTAATTCCATATGTCAGGGGTGAGAAAAGAGATTTTGACAGTGATCCCAGGAATTAAACAGCAACCCTGGTATTAGTTAATGCTGTTATTGTCTTATGAATGAATTTCATCTTGAATTACATATATTCATGGAGGGAAATAAATTATATATCCATGTATTTTCATTAGATGCAACCATTCTTATTATGTACATTTTGTTTTTATCTGAGAGAGTGCATCTGATTTCTCAGGCAGTATACAAAGATGATGATTGATGTAGTCACCCACAGGTCCAATTTCATTTAAAGATCAGTTTATTCTATTAGAAACTAGACTGTCTTCCCGCCATACAGTCCTACCTGTCACTCTAAACCACTCACATTAAAGCCAGAATATACTCATCATCTGACCACTTGCACAAACACTGTTGTGGTTCAGCCTGCTATAATTCCATTCCCTTACAAGTCGACAGCAATACCCCCCTGACTATTTTCTTTTTTCCCATATGACAATTTTAGTTTATTCACAAGGCACCCATATCTGTCCTGTGACATTTAGACACCACTCCATTCCTTTAGCAAAGCCTTGCAAAATTTTTTGTAACTAACTAGCAGTAAAGGTCAAGTCTACTGTGTTATCTGAAGAATCCTACCCTAGCTGCCTCAAATCCCTCTTCTCCAAATCCTGCATTCTTCTCCTTTTTCCTTTTGTTTCTCTGTGCACTTTGCCCACAGTGGCTCCATGCCATGCTTTCAGTTGCAATGATTCCTTCTGCAGAGGCTTTGGTGCTTCTCTCCCTCAGGAATCTCAAGGCTTCGCTGTATTCTATATTCTCAGTGATACAGTCTATAAGTAACCCACTGGATACTTACATAGAAACCAAACTAATGTCAAGGTTCAGTCTCTTTTCTTCATCATCAACATATGAGATTACCTCTACAACACAGAAGTACTGTCTTTGTGGTTTTCTGTTTTCCTTAGGGTTATCCCTTGCTTTCTTGAAGTACTCTACAGTCTCCCTTAATTTGAATATGCTTCTTTGCTACACACACGGTTCACTGGTCTCTGTAGCTCTATGGATGTTGTCACATACAATTGCAGAAAACAAGGACAAATGTTGTATCATCTTGTTGTAATTTCTGCACTACCTCAAGAACAAATTCACAAGATCGAATGTCATTAACCTAATTTATTCAAGTAACATTCTATTACATGTAGCAAATAAAAATATTCCCCAGTCCTTCCCAGTTCCATTCCTATCCTCTTCTGTCCTCTCCTGCTCCTCTTTCATTGTTGTACCTTTTTTCTATGTCATTTTTATGGAACACCATCTGCAAAAGCAGCCTGATATGTTTAAAATCACCCTACTTTAATTATTTTTTGAACTAGTTATGCATCAGAACATCAGCATCACAATTACAGTAATTTTTGATTCTATACATTGGGTTATCTCTAGTGCTTAGGGAGTGACTACCGCGAAGTGAGTTCATCTTCCTAAATGCATATAATAAGAATTAATATCTAGGGTGGAGTTTCACATAATTGACATTAGGGAGGGTTCACATTAGGAGAACTGGCTTAACATCGAAATGAATCAGAAAAGCAAAATCATTTAAGCTGACAACAACATAATTAAATTTCATGTAGTTTTTCAAAGCCTGGTACTCAAGGGTCTGCCAACAGCACATTGTTTTTAGTAAGTTTATAATTTTTTGCTTTCCAGTTATTTGTATCCTAAAGGAAAACAGATTAAATCCAAATGGATTTAAATCCCTGATGTAAAGATTCTCCTGAGAAATAATTTGATGTATATATAAAAACTTTATGAATAGAAACTGCTTTCTGGAAACATTTTAATAAAATTATTAGAGCTCAATAACATGATCTCATTTCTTACTTTAATTTATATTCAAAAATGTAATTATGAAAAAGTTCTTCTATCTTTTCTAACATATAAAATGAATGGTTATTTTACCACAGTATATGTTATGGTTTGAAATGTGAATGTACACTCACGTGCTGAGCACTTGGTCCTGTCCCAAGTTGGTCATGCTATTTGGAAAGGTTCTGGAACCATCATGAAGTAGAGTCTTGCTGGAGGAAGTGAGACACTGATCACTGGTCAGCTTTTATATACTGATTCCATTTCCTGTTTTTTGTTTTTTTTTTATCTGCTTCCTGACTATGGATACAATGTGACTAGATACCTCCTGGTCATGATGCAGTAAACTCCCCACAAAAATTAATTGTATTGCATAGAAACATGCTTTTAGTGGATAATGAAGAACAAAAGTAAAAAATGTCATAGATTGCAGATAATTTGAAATAGAAGAGGAATCAAATAGCCTCAGAAACTGGTGAGATTTTAAAGAAAAATGGACTTAAATGTGTGACTGAGTCTCATGAGACACACACCCTACATAACACAACGACTATTTCTACAAGTGCGAGGAGCAGAGGGAATGGTGTAATTAGGGAAGCTGATGACAATGTCTGACTTATTTTCTAAATTGAATTATTTTTACTTTCCTCATTTGGATTTAAGGTAATCAAAATTCATTTTTTCTAAATGTATATTTTTATTGAATTCATATGCATCCCATGCAGTACATCTTTACCGTATTTAGACCTTCCCCACCTGCACCTCACTACAGCCCCCCATGCTTCATGCATTCTATCATATATGTTGAGGCCTATTGAGTCAGGTTTATATATTCAGATATCCTATGGTACAATTTCATCCACTGGAGTTAATCAGCCTGTTTAAAGTCACTCCATTAAAGAAGATCAACTCTCCCTCACCCAGCAGTAATCAGCGTCCAATAGTTCCTCAGATAAATTTGGGGCCTGCAGCCCATTTCTCCAGTTCTATGCGGGGATTTTGTCTGATTGAGTTTGCATGGGTCTTGTGCATGCTGTCACCATTGCTGTAAGTTCATGTGAGTAGGTTTCCAGATGCCCAAAAGCCTATTTCTTTATGTTCATGAACCAATCCTGACTTTTTAAGTCTTTCTATCACCTTTTGAAATAATCCCTGAGCCATAGATGGGTGAGGTTTAATATAGGAGCCTTATCCAGGGAGTGCAGTCTCTTATTCTCTACACCTTGGGAAGTTGTGACCTTCTGCGTTCCTCACCTTCTGTTTTGCATGAGGAAGCTTTGCTGATAAGAGTTGAATCTTCATAGTATAGAGACACCTTCACAGGTCTTCAACCAATTTAACTATTCTCCGTGAGCTTTATGATGTTTATTATTATTTTTTATCTTTAAAGGCCTGTCATTCTAATTTGTGTTTCCCAAATGCTCTTATGTATGGATCTATCATTAGAATCTGATGAATGTACTAATCATCACACCCTTAGAGAAAACAGATTGACCTTCTCCCAAAAGCTATCAGCTACTAGTAGATCCTTGGCTCAGGTATCACCATGAAGGTTTAGAAAGAATTTAAGAGCCAGAGGGGGTAGGTGAATACATGGAAATCCTGTTGTCTGCAGCAACTTGAATGAAGAACACTCAATACAACAATTCCTAATAAGAGCTAGAGAAATGGCTCATGGAATAATAGTACCTTGTGCTATTCCAGAGGTCTACAGGGATTAATTCTCAGCTCCTACTCTGGCTGTAACTACAGTTTCAGGAGATCTGAGAGACTGTTCTGCCCATGTGGGCACTAGTATGCACTCAGTGTTCTTACATACATGCAGGCACACTTACATACTCATAAAAAATTGTTTTAAAATGCTTCTAACATGGTCTGGATAAATGGCTCAGTGGTTAGGATTACTTGCTGTTCTTCCAGAGGACCTAAGTTTTGCTCTCGCACATATGTTGACATCAATCAAACAACGTATAACTCGCACTGAGTAGATCCATGCCCAATTCTGGCCTTGGAAGTCACACTCACATACAGAACATTTATTCATACAGACACACAACACTCATGCACATAAGTAGCAATAAAACTAAACCTTTTAAAAAATTGATTATTTTGATTTCTGTAAGTGGCTCTATTGCCTGAATATATGTCAGTGTACCCATGTCATGAGTGCCTGCAGAGGTCAGAAGAAGACAAGGAATTCCCTGAAACTGGAGTTACTGATGATTGTGAGACTGTGTGGATACTGGGATTCAAACCTGGCTCCTTTGCAAAAGCAGTCAGTGTTCTTAGCTGCTGAGCCATCTCTCCAGTCCAAAAACTAAATCTTTTTAAAACTCTTGATATACTAAATGTTATTTAAAATATTTTTGATTTGAGAATTTCATATAATGTATTTTGATCATATTCAGACACAGTCTCCCTTCTTCACCTCACCTTCTGTCTGACATTGTTCCCTTTACTATTATTTTTTTAAAGCATTATTAAGTGCAATTTGTGTTTCCTAAGTGCTCTTGTATCTGGCTTTATCCCTTGGAGTCTGGTCAACTTAAAGGAGTCACATCAATAAGGAAAACTGACTCTCCTCTTCCTCTGCCTGCATTTATCAACTGCCAATATATCCTCAGCTAGGACTGCAACTTTCTGCCTATTTCCTCCATCCATCCTGGGCTCCTGTCTGACTTGGATTTGAATGAGTCTTGTGTAAGCTGCCACAGTGATGTGAGCTAATATATGCAAATACACTCTGGCAACTAGACAACATGGTTTCCTTTGTAATCATCTATCACCTCTGGCTCCTACAGTCTTTCCACAATTTCTTCTTCAATGGTTAATGACCCTGACCACAAACTGATAGAAATAGTACTACACACACACACACACACACACACACACACACACACACACAGAGTCATGTTTTTAAGCAGTCCTTTATGTATTTTAGGTAAATATTTTTTAATTTTAAAATTTTCTATTTGATAATGAAGTAATGTTTTGATTTGGTGGATTTTGACTAAGAGAAAAAACAAACATTTGAGAGACCAGTCTTCTTCTACCAATGTAATTCAAGTTCTCATGGAAAAAAAAAAGATGCATCTACATTTTCTGGCAGACAAGTGGAGCTCCTTAAAATAGATTTTGACAAAGGAAGATAATACTACTAAAAAATGCACAGACTAATGCAGTGATATAGATTAACTGTTCAGAAGGGAAAACATATTCAAAGACCATGTAAAAAAGGAACATACACTAAAATTGGAAAACGGCAGAGAAGATTATTATAGTCCTGGCACGAAGATGATGTACGGCTTCATAAAGATTTGCATAACTTTTACTACCAACCATGAGAATGGAACTGGGAAAGATATATTTTAAAATTGATTGAGGCATATAGACCTTCCATAGTAAACACAAACAGAAGACACTTATGATCGCTAATCCAGCACTGAGTAAGATACATAAGAGAGTACTAAACACAGAGGAGAAAGAAAGACTGTCCACAACTATAAAGATTCAGGACAGAATAAATTCCATAAGAGGACATATTAACTAGGACCAGAAAAATCTAGGCTTGTCCAACTCTGCAAGCTAGTAAACTCCTAAAATGAATGAGAGACTCGGGAAATAACAGTATTCAAATCACCAAGAAAATAATTACAGAAATCAGCTAATGTTTCTCAGAAGTCATCGCAAATTAAAAGATTTTTCCAGTTAAAAATTCAAACTGACGGTTTTTAATTCAAAATATATTTCTATTCTATATGGAAGATACATACACCATTGACAATGATGCACATACAGAAGGTGAAAGAAAAGACAAAGAGTATATGAAGTGAAAGCTGAAGGCAAAAGGAATGGCCATTCTTAGAGCTGATCAAATACACTTCAAAGTGAAATTACTCATAAAGATAAAGAGATTACTACATATTCATAAAGGAAAATATAGCAATATTATATAATTATTGATTATAAATATGTATTCTATATGTTTTATGCACAGTTTGGACTTTTTGTGGGGAAGAAGACATAATGTTGAGTGAGTAAGCAAGTGGCAACAATCTAGGAGAATGTGCTGTGTAAATAATATATGATAATATGGTCAAAATACATGATACATAATGCTCAAAGAATTAATAAAAGTATTTTAAAAGTTCATCGACTATTCCATAAAATTTTAACCCAAAAAACAGTACTTAGCAAATAAAACACATCAAAATATAGTGTTGTATTTTATAAGAAAACAGTAATTGAAAGAACTTCAGATCAACATCAGCAAAATCACTGAAAATATTTAAACACTTGAAAATTGGACAATACACAACTGAATGATTACGGGGCCTTGATGAAATCAGAGAATAAATTTGAAAATTCCTGTAATCAACTGAAAGTGAAAATACAGTTTATAAAATCTTTGGGATATTCCACATATACTTCCAATAAGAACATTTATAGATATGCGTGCCTATGTTAAAAGCATCAAACATAATGCAATAAAATTAATTAGGTACTACAAGGTCTTAAGAAATCAAGAACAAGGTAATTTCAAAGTTTCTAGGTGTAAAGAAATGATAAATACCATGGCAGAAATTAATGAATGGTGATGAAAATGAGAATACAATGAAACAAGGATTTAATTATTTTATATAAGAAGGGAAATATCCAATCAAACTCACCAAATTAAAACACAGAAAGTAAAAATTTAAAGATTAACAACAAGACATTAAACCAGGTATAAATGAAATCCAGAAAAAAAAGCAAGAAATACTTTGAAAACATGTTCAAATGAGATGGAAAATTTACAAGTAGATTTATTTTTTAGAATCTTTGGATATATTTTTAGATATATTTTTAAAACCAAAATTGAACAGAGGATATAAATTATAAGCATACATATAGGGACAAAGGAGATTAAAACAATCATGAAGTCTCTCAACAAAGGAAAGCCAAGAACTGGATGCGTGCACAGCAAAATAAAATAAAAGTAAACACCTTGATGAAGTATCCAAATATCATATCATTGTCATGTTAAGGACCAATCAGAATGGCAAGGAAGGTCCAACATGTGCTAATCAGTAGTTGTAGCAGTGCATAAATGAACTCAAGGAGAATGATCACACTATCATACCAATATATGCAAAAATTGCTTTTGATAAACACTCTACATGATAAAAGTCCAGAAGAAACTAAAATTAGGAGGGAAATACCTCAACATAACAAATGTCTATGACAAGTCAATTTCAGGCATCATGCTCAGTGAAGAAAATCTCAAAGTGTTTTGTTAGGATCAGGGTCCAAATAAAGACATTCACATTCTTCTCACTAACTACCAGTATGTGAATTCTGAGATGGAAATTAACAAGAGTGACTCAAGTAGGAAAGGAAAAACAATAAAATCATTCCAATTTTCTGATGATATCTATGATATCTGACCTTTAAGAGATCTTAAGGAAATCTCTTAGGTTTGAGTATTTTTATTACTTCAGAAAATTAGTGAATGTCCAATTGAACTTATAAAAAAGCAGGTTTTTTATATTCAAATATTTCATGTACCAAGAAAAGAAATCCCATACAGAATCTTGCTCAGCATTGCCAGGTGCTTTTAAACGCAACATGGGCATGCTGAGATATATTCTCTTATTCTCTGGTATTGTTATAAAAGTATGCGTCTTTGATGTATTATTTGAAGTTAGTATGTAATGTTCTCTTGCGATTATCTCAGATTTCAGCAGGCATTGTTTCCAAGTTTATCTGATCAGATATTGCCCTTTGACATTTTTACACTCTTACCTGCCCTGGCTTAGAATACATATTGGGACTTTTCATATCCTGCATTCTCTCTTCCTCAGTTCTCCCATTTTTCTTTCTTTCTTCCTTCCTTGTTTCCATCCTTTTTCTTTATGCATCTTCTCCTTCCTTCCCCCTCCTTCTTTCCCTCCTTCATTTCCACCTTATTTTTCTGTTTCCAACTACAGGAGACATCATTTTTATTCTCATGCATCCACTATTATGTACAATTTACTAATACATTAACAACTGCTTCCATTTACTTAGAAAGTTCCATGGGAAAGAACCTCCGAGTAAGTACAAATAATTCTTTAAAAAGACTGACTACCTGTGCATTCTTCTAACAATTCAGTGTTTCAGAGTTTCAGGCTTCACACTGAGGTCTTGATCTATTTGGAGTTTACTTTTGCACAGGATGATAGGTAAAGGTCTTATTTCCGTCTATGCATGGAGATCTAATCAATCCAGAACCATTTGTTGAAGATACTTCCTCTCCTCCCTTGTGTGTTCCTGTCATCTTTGTCAAATATCAGGTGATGAAATTGAGTGCACTCATATTTGCGTCTTCTGTTCTATTTCATTGATCTATAAGTCGTTTTTTGTGTCAATACCATTGTGCTTTTATGATTATGTCTAAGTAATATAGATTGAGGTCTGGTATGGTAATCCTCCCACCACTGCCAATGTGTGGAGAACAATAGGTCCCAGAGTATTTAATCCTGAATAGGACACCTATTTCTAACATCTGCCTCCACAGGATCAGGGATCATTGTGGAAAAGGAGGCAGAAAGGTTGAAAGAGTCAGAGGTAGTAGATGACCACA
The DNA here is from genome assembly GCA_035773235.1 of Eospalax fontanierii. Taxonomy (NCBI): domain Eukaryota; kingdom Metazoa; phylum Chordata; class Mammalia; order Rodentia; family Spalacidae; genus Eospalax; species Eospalax fontanierii. The sequence continues at coordinate 24,919,664 of CM069538.1, read as the reverse complement.
AGGGAACAGTCTTCCAGACAGTGCTCAGTTACTCATGTGAACTCACAGGAGGGGAACAGCACACATGAGTCCCATGCAAGCTCATCCAGACAAAATCCGCTCCTAGATATGGGGAAGTGGATAAGAAATCTCTACCCAACTACGGAACTTTTGGCAACTGATATCTACCAGAAGTGGGAAAGACACTGTAAGACTGAAGATAGGACTCTTGGTGGACCCAATGGATGGTCTCACACTGAAGGACATTTGGAAATACAAATCAGACTCTATAGACCATTATATAATATATATATATATATATATGTATATATGTATATATTTATACATTAAATTGGGCAGGGACCTGTGAGGGGAGGTGCCTTTGGACATAGAAGGAGATCTAAATACTATCAACCTATAGTGTGTGAAAATCACAAAAATTCAGTTTTAAAAAAAGGCAGTTTTTTTCTCATCAGGGTGGATCACGACTTCCTCATGTTAAGGAATGATTTCTGCTTGACCTTGCCTTGTAGGCATCTATTTTTGGGCTTCTGCTTAGTCCTACTTCCTATATAAATTTAAGAAATAACACCTATCGTAAGATTTCCTGAGGTACTTGTTTGATTTTTTGTTTTGATAACACCCAAAATTTTCTTGTTGTGCTTTATGATTTTGCTTACTGATTTTAATAAGAGCAATTAATCTCAGGTCCACACTCAACAGAAACACTGCATGGTACAGCAGAGGTCATGAAGCTGTTTATGTAATGTACTGAAACTGTATAACAACTCTCCATTTCTCTGAGTCCTTTCCTGTTATAATGTCAAGTGTATGATCTGGCCCTGTGAATTTAACTGATATAGATTGCTTGTGTAAAAGGAATTAAACAGCCTCATTTATAATTCTGTGACTGGTTTAATTACCATAATGCTCTACAGGTTCATTCATATTGGTTCACATACCGAGTATTTCATTTTCTGGAACAGAAACTTTTCTCCTCCTGATAGCACATTTTTGTTATCCATATTTTGGTCAGTGGTCACAAACAGACAGCATACTTTATGTCTCAGTGACCCTGAACAAATTTTTAGTGAGTATGATAGTCTACAGACCTAAACTTTCCATTATTTATTACTGCTACTATACTTTATCACCAGTTTCTCATCAACAGTTATTTTTGATCACTATACACACACACACACACACACACACACACGCATACATATACATCCAAGGAAGAGTTATGCAGTATCTCAGTAGAAAACTCCTCAAATATCTGTGGAGACACAACATAGTAAAAACGAAAAATAGAATAAACAAAGTTGCCACATCTCTCCATGTGACTTCAAAGCATGTTACAAAGACATAGTAATTACCACATTATGGTTATTTCATATGTGCTCATATATGCAGATCTTTAAACACACATCTGTATGTATGCAACATGTATAAATGTTTTAACTTCAAGTTTTTCTTTTGCTTATAATCTTGTATTTAAGTTTTTACATGTTATTCGAAGCAAAACTGAGACAATAAAAATTTTATGTTATTCAAGAAAAATGAAATTCTACCATAAATTTTAATAGATCATCTAAATAAATATTCAAATACATCTTAAGTATATTTTCAGCATAACTTAAAATTTTATATATATATATATATATATATATACATAATCTATGTTTAAATTGACAATATCAGTATTTCCAGCTAACAAATTTTTTATGCTTTTGTAGCTATTAGAACAACATTAATTTCATACTCTTTTTCAGCCAAAGACTGAAAACATAAGAAAGCATAAGAATGGAAGCTGTATTAGTCTTCTGTTCCTGGAATAAAGAAATGATTGCTTCAGGGAAATTGTAAGTGTTCAAATAACTCAATTCTTCATGATTCAGAATATAAAATCTATATTCATTCCAAATATGGCTCAGTGAACTTCTTTTATTAAGATATATATTTCCATTGAATTTTTGTGTGTTTTATATAATACATCTTAACAATATTTAGAACCCCCTTCTTTATCTTCAGCCCCCATAGCCCACCTGCCATATTTCATACATTCTGTCACATATGTTAAGGCCTATTGAGTTAAGTTTGTGTACTCAAATGTAACTCAGTGTGAATTCCTTCACTGGAGCCTAGTCAGACTATATAATATCACTCCGTTAAAGAAGATCAACTCTCCCTCACCCACCTGTAATCAATTACCAATAGTTCAGCTAAGGTTGGGGCCTTCTGTCCATTTTCCCAATTCTTTGCTGAGTTAAATGAGTTTCATATAATGTATCTTGTGTGTGAGACTTTGTTTGAATATCACAGTAACGTATAATATTTTAAATAAAATTAATCCTATATTAAATGTGTGATTGTGATGCAGAAATAATAAATTGTGGCACTAGAAAACTGACAACACATATTTTAAAATAAATTTTTAATGCAGAGATTTTTTTCATGTTTTAAACTTCAATGTGCAATCATTCTATATGGAAATGTTTCCCCAAATGACATTCCCAGTTTTTAAGTATGGAATAGAGACAAAATAAGCACCTTGTGCAACAAGGTTTATGTGAGTCTCTTAAACTTCTGCTTTTGCAGATATATGTCTTTGTCATAATAGCTACACATTAATCATAAATACATAGTCAGTATCTGAATTATAATTGAGTAAAAGTTTATGTTTTATCTTGCCATTTGTCAATAGCTTGATAAATATGACATAGAAATTTTAATTTCTCAATGATTTCTATTTGTTCATTTTTATTAAATATTTGAGGATTTCATGCAATTTATTTTAATCACAGACACTCTATTCTATCTGCATCCCTCTTACAGCTCACATGCAAGTTTCAATGTACTCTGTCATTATTACTGCTATGGAGCTATGTTTGTGTCCTGTAATGTCCTTCGGTGTCCATCTTCCTAATTGATTCTGGTAAAACTAACTAGTGTTACACTGCTAAAGAACACTAAGTGTCCGTCTCCCAGTAATTATTAGGAGTTAATTTAATCATGTCATAATTATCAGGCTGGATGGAATCATTGATTGATTTACTGCCTGTCCGTATGCATAGTATTTTCTGATACTGTGGATGCTGGTCATCAGGGAGGAGATTACCAGATCAGTTCCATCTAAATTACTCTAAGTCCAGTGTCCACATTATAGCCTGTCTCTAGTAATAGGGTCTTGCCTTGCCTCCCAAGACACGGGAGGCAAACAGGGCTGTGCTATTTTGGGAGTTTCCTCAGCTACCCAGATCAGCAGTTCCAATAGGGTTCCCTAGGGTTCCCTTCAGACACACACACACACACACACACACACACACACACACACACGCACACACACACACATACACATAGATATATATGTAAAATGAGCTTTTCAGTTCTGGTCTTTCACCCCACCTAAACCTTCCTTGTCTCTTCTCTGTTCTCCTGATTTCCTCCCTACACCCTCCCTGTTTGTAATACCGTTGCATTCCCCATTTCCCCACTGGGAAAATCTGTCTGTTGTGTGCCCTCTCTCGGGCTCCTTCTTCCACTTTACCCCCATGGTTCTTTTTCCTGGCTCCTGTGGCTACATAAGGATGTATACTCACATCTACATACTTTGAGCTTAAATGCGCAAGTGAGAGGGAATGTACGCTGCACATTTTCGGACTCTGTTGCTTCACTTTGTTGAGCAGTTTCTGTTTCTACTCATGACCTGCAAGTCTCATGGTATCCTTTCTTTATTGTTGAGTAGAACTCGTTGAGTAAATGTGTAACAGTTTCATTATCCATTCACTAGCTGAGTGACATTTGAGTCTTTCCTCTCTTAGCTATTGTGTAAAGAGCAGCAATAAACATGGCTGAATGTGTTATCTCTTTATTAAGATGAGGAGATCTTTGCATATGTATCAGGGAGTTATGGAAAAACTAATTTTAGCCTTCTAAGAGTTTTGCCCATGATTTCTACCATGGTTACACAAATTTGCAATCCTACCAACAGAGAATAAGGGCTCCCCATTTGCCAATGTCTTTGCCAGCATCGGGTATCATTTGATCACTTGATTTTAGCCATTGAAGCTGGGGTAAGATGAAATCTTAAAGTAGTTGTGATTTACATCTTTTTCATTTCTAAGGCTCTGACCTTTTTTAAGGAACTTTTGAGCCATTTTCCTCTGTCTTTTGAGTGCTCTCTGTTCAGATTCATAGCCCTTTTTTTACTGGCATATTTATATTCTTGATTCTTTGTTTCTTGTGCTCTTTTTATATTATGGATATTATCCTCTGTCAGATTTACAGCTGGTGAAGATTTTATCTCACCCTATGGGCTTCACTCAGATGTTAGTTTGCTTTCCTGTACAGAAGCTTTTTAGTTTAATAAATCCCAATATTTCAATCTCTGATGTTAATTCCTGAGCAACTGAAGTCTGATTTAGAGAGTGCTTTCCTGCACCTCTGTCTTGTATTGCCTGTGTTTCCTTTAAACAGGTTCAACATTTCTTGATTCACATTGAGTCTTTGATTCATTTGGAGTTGACTTTTGTGAAGTAAAATAGGTCTGTATCTAATTTCTTTCTTCTACTCGTGGAGATTCAGCTTTGCCAACACCATTTCTGAAGATGCTGTCTTTCTTTCAGTGTGTGCTCTGGGCAACTTGTCAAATATCAGGTGACTAAAGCTGTGTGCATTCATGTTGGGCTTTCTATATCATTCCATTGAATTACGTGTTTCTTTTTGTTTGAGTACCATGCTCTTTATGGCTATAACTCTGTAATATCGTTCGTGTTCTGGTCTGGTAATTCCCCCAGCATTGCTTTTTGTGCTCAGGATTATTTTGGCTATTTGGGGTCTTCTGTGATTCCCTATGAATTCTGGGATGTTTTTCTATTTCTGTGAAGAATGTCATAGGAATTTTGATGGAGATTTCATTGAAACTATAGTCTGATTTTTGGAGTATGCTCATTTTCACAAAATTAATTCTACCAATCCATGAATACATGAAGACTTTCCTTCTCCTGCTTTCTTCAGGCTCTTTCTTCAAAGATTTAAATACTTCATTGTGGAGGTCTTTACTGTCTTTGTTTAGGTTTACTACAAGATTTTTTTTTTTTAATCTGTTGGGAATGGAAGTGTTTCCATGAATTCTTTCTCTGATTATTTAGTATCAGTTTTTAGAAAGTCTAGTGACTTTCGTAAATTAGTTTTCTATCCTGCCCCTTTAAAGAAAGTGTTTTTAATTTCCAGATGCTTTCTGATAGCAGTTTTGGGATCTCTCATTCATAATATAATTTTAGGAAAGAACTATTTTAAGTTCCCTCTCTTGTTATTTTATCTAGCTATAGTTTCAAGCTCAAAACTAAGAAGAAAGGATAGTGGACAGGCATGTCTGGATCCTGATTTTTATTGGGAATGCTTTGAGTTAGTGTCAAATTAGAAGACTGTTGCCTGTGGGTTTGTTTTATAAAGACTTTAATTATATTGGGGTATGTTGCATCCAGTTCAATTCTTATTAGAACTTTTATCATAAATTCATGTTGGATATTGTAAAAAGGCCTTGTCTTTTGAGATAATCTTGTGATTTTTGTCTTTGAGTCCATTATATGACTTATTACATGTTTGACATGCATATATTATACCACACCACCATTTCTGGTATAAGTCAAGTTGATCATGGTAGATAATCTTTTTGATTTTTGACTTCTGTATTTTTTTAGAAATTCTATTAACAATATTCATTGAGAACATGGGATTATATTTTCTTTTCCTCCCTGCCTCCCTCCCTCCCTCCCTCCCTCCCTCCCTTCTTTCTCTCTCTCTCTTTCTTTCTTTCTTTCTTTCTTTCTTTCTTTCTTTCTTTCTTTCTTTCTTCACAGGAACTCTCTGTATCTCCACCTGATGTGGAACTTATTATGTAGACCAGGCTGTCCTTGAACTCACAGGACAGAAGTCCTCCCAAGTTCTTCCTCTACCTCCCAAGTTCTGGGATTAAAGGCTTGTGCCACCATGCCCAGCCTTTTTTTCTTATTTTTATTGTTGTGTCTTTACCTAGTTTGATATTGGAATTATACTGGCTTCATATAAGGGATTTGGTGGTTTTCCTTCTTTGTTTATCTTTCTGAATAATTTACACATCATTAGTTGTAGATCTTCTTTGAAGGTTTAGCAAAATTCTGCTTTGAATCCACCTGGACCTAGTATTTTTTTTTTTTGTCATGAGGTTTTGTACCAACCTAGTGGGTGGTATCTGACTAAGGTACCATGCTTCAGTGATTTCTTTTTGTTAATTTTACCATCTAAAACCTCAGGCTTAACATTGTAGAATGATCCATTGATGACAGATTCCCAGTGACTCCATGAACACAATGTGAAGTTACAGAAGTATGTGCATCTCTTAAGGACAAACAATCCAGCTGGTGTTGTAGGCCTTTAATTCCAGCAATTCAGAGGTAGAGGCAGGTGAATCTTTGTGAGATCAAGGCCAGTCTGGTCTACATAAGGAGCTCCAGGCCAGCAGGGGCTAAAGAGAGACCATATCTTGAAGGACTTCAGAAGAAGAATTAGAGGAGGAGGAGGAAAAGTGGAGGGGGAGGGGCAGGAGGTCAGGAGGGGGCCTTGGGGAGGGGTAAGAGAAGGATTCAATTCAATATGTTTCAATTCTGTCAGCAGCATTTCCCTCATGGATTCTAAAAATATAGAACTAACTCCAAACTACTGTTCAATCTATTCCATTTCAGTAGGGATCTTTGCTTGATTATGTTATTTGATACTTTTGAATGCACAAAAGATAAGCATATTTCCTGTTAGGATGCAAGTGAAAGAAGAATATCACAAACCCACAGAACGACGAACCTGGTGTCTTTGAAAGGGAAATTGGACAGGAGAAGATGCTTTCTTCATTCCATGTGTGAGTCTACATAGAGATATGTGCCAATAAGTAGCTGCTGCTGCTCAAATTGAA